>CM051237.1:283904694-286304694 GCA_027917425.1 Gastrophryne carolinensis | reverse complement strand
CATTCTACATATCTTTGTGTCATCTGCAAAAATAGAGACAGTGCTTTTAATTCCATCTTCTATGTCGTTTATAAACAAGTTGAATAATAGAGGGCCCAGCACTGAACCCTAGGGTACACCGCTTACAACTGGTAACCATTCGGAGTAGGTATCATTAACCACAACTCTCTGCACACGATCCTTCAGCCAGTTTTCAATCCAGTTACAAACTGCGTTTTCTAATTCTGAAGATCTCAGTTTCCCCAATAAGCGTCTATGGGGGACAGTGTCAAATGCTTTTGCAAAATCCAGAAAAACTATATCCACAGCCGCCCCTCTGTCCAGGCTTCTACTCAACTCCTCATAGAAGCCAATCAGGTTAGTCTGGCAGCTTCTGTCCTTAGTAAAACCATGTTGGTTGTCACTTATAATATTATGGATAGTTACATATTCGTGTATGTTGGCCCTTAATAGTCCCTTAAGCAATTTCCCCACAATGGATGTTAAGCTTACAGGTCTGTAATTGCCACGGAAGTTGTGACATGGCAAATCTGCCTCTATTTTGTTCTAATGCAGTTCTTCTAATGCATAACTAAGCGGTGTACCCTGAAACAGCTATACAGGGCCTGTAGAACAGGGTACAGAGGCCAGCCTTGGTGCCCCCCAGCCCTGAAGGCTACAAGGCTATGTAGCCTTCACAGCCGCTGGGCTCTTGTACCCCCTGGGCTTTGGGGCGGCAGGTAATGAGGGGCTTGGGGTTAATGGCAAGTCACCTGCTAGCTGCAGGTGACTTGTCAGCCCCCAAGCCATGTGAACTGATATAGGGGTCTCGTGGATCCCTTATCTGGTTCACAAAGGGTTAAATGTACACGCAAGAGGGAAAATTACTTTTATTTATTTATTTTTTACACTCACCTCTAATCCTGTGTCCAGCACCGATCATTTCACTCATCGATCTCAATGACAGATTCCGGGGTGATAGGTGGAGGGGGGCTGGGGAGGCAGGGGATCAGAGTCCCCTGCCCCTCCAATCTCTCTCCACCAATCACCCCAGCATCTGAGAATTCGGCGCAGAGAGCAGGATGACATCACGGGATGACATCATCTCCCCCGTCCACAAAATGCGGGGCTAGTGGTAGCAACTACAGTAGCGGGGGAGAGGGCCTGTTTCGGGCCTTCTCCTCGTGGTGTAAGTGCCCAGGGGATCAGGGTTTGAGGCTCGTGCAAAAGGGGAGATCCAGTGGGAGAGATCGCGGGCACAGGTGAGTAAATGTCATTTTTTTGCAAATGTCAGCAGCAAAAGCAGGGAGGCTTTTTTGGGCCCTCTCCTGAAGCCAGAAAAGCCCTGGGGGGTCGAAAGCCCCCTAGGTGAGGAGAAGACCTGCCCAGATCAATCTAGCTGGAACTAGAAGGGTTAAATGTGTCATAAATACAATATTCTTTCACTGTGGAAATACATTATTCTGTTGAAGGGGGCCTCTAAAATTAACTGTGATCTGTGTAATCTTGAACTAAGGTTCCTTGGTTTCTGACCACCCCCCTTTTTTCTGTAAGAAGAAATAGCAAGCCCCATAGTGATTACTCTTTAGTATAGGTAAAGTCAGTCTGTTTCCCTTTTAATCAGGATGATGCTCCCTTTCTTATTCCCAGCCTCCCTTGTATCAATGTTTTTACTTCATGACTGCATCATCACCTCACCATTTACTGTTCCCAACAGTCATGAACAGTGCATGCTGCCACCCCAACAGCCTTCAATTCAGCCTCCTGCTAGTCAATGGGCAACAGCTATTTTGAGGTAAAATAACAGTCCTTACTAAAATGGCCACTGTTCCATGATGGAAGAGAACTCCTATGCTTCCTGCCCTTCTACAATTTAAAATTTAGTTCTACTCCTTTTTTAATACTCTAACCAAGTCAACCCCTCCCGGTTTCCGCTTATCACAGAATCACATGACCATCACCTCTAAACCATATTGCTTGGGGTTGTAGAGGTAAACAAGGTAAACCTTTTAGAGATCTAGGGCCTTGCTTTCATGTCCCTTGTGACCGCCAGTGGATAATGGAGTTTGCTGAATAGGCCTTTGTGCACACTCACCGAAAACTACTGGACCCTGGCAGAGCAGTGAACGGTGGGAATGTGAAAGGTGAAGTATTATGTGACTATCTTGAGAGCTTTAACTGGAGTGACATTTTACATTGGGATTCCCCAGGACCACACAGGTGCAAAAGTCAATTTTTGAGTCACATGGGTCTCTGGGTTGGCTTGAAAGAGGATTGGTTTATCTTTGGGGGTTACTATTGCTGACAAGAGCAGAGGCATTTGTTGGCATTTCAAAAGAAGTTTATTTTGATAGATCGGGGGTGTCATAAAAGATTCCCCTTATTACTTACACCAGGGTCCGCTCTGCCACTGACATTGTACCCAAAGCTGGGATACGCACTTCCAGGTCCAAGCTGGCTGAAAGTGTACGATAATGTATACGTTCAGCAAAGGCACCCATAAAGAATAATGAGCAGTCTTAATCTAACCTCATACACAGCACACCTACCTCCATGCTTGCATACTCCAAGCTTTAGATACTGGGACTGAAGGAGTAAGGAGCCTCATTCCCTCTATATCACCCCCGATCTAAGGTCATCAGCAAAGTTTACGTAAGTTGACTTTCTCTTTATAGCAATGGTGGAACCTAGCAGGGTCTCCCCAGTTCTGCAGAATGGGGTGCTACATGTGATGCCAATTCGCATAAGGTATACTGTTGTACTGCATGATGGTTTTTATTGGATAGAAAGGTCATACAAACCCTGGTTTTATATATATATATATATATATATATATATATATGTATATATATATATATATATATATATTGAGCATCTTATTGCAATTAATGCAATTTAAAAGAAAAACATAAGAAAAAAATACTCCTAGTGCTGAACCTGTCCTATTATCACTTGACAGAGATCTTAATTATGGTTTAAAAGAGATGAGGACATTAACATGTGTATGTACATTTCTTTCATTTCATTTCTTCATATATAACTTTGCACAGACTGATAAGGGAGGCAAAGGTGAGGTCACAATAACAAAAAAAAAACCTTACATAAAGCATAACTATCCTTAAACAAAGCAGCAGGTGAGAGATTAGGCTGAGGTATGGTGGGGACAGAGGGGTGATAAGGTGTTAAAACAAACAATCTTATTCTAAGATTGGGAATGGTGATCAGGGATTAAAGCATGGAGAAGTTCTACAATTTGGAGAGTCCTGCATTTGAAGCTTGTGCTAGACCAGGCAAGCTCAGCTAGGAGAGGTGAGATGATTTTGTCAGGAGCCCCAGACTTCTTTAAATGTGTTAAGACAATCGTTCACTGTTGCTGTAAGATTTTCATTAACCATTATGTCTGAGATCCTATTAAAGTGGACCAAAACCCACGATTTTGCCTATCCTGGTCTTTGGACTTTGTCCCCTGGGCCCCCCGATCGGGGATGCCCCGCTGTGTAAAACCCCCCAGGTTGCACAATCTCACTCACCCTTCCTTGTTCCTGCGGCACATGCGCAACCTCTCATCCAGTCAGCGCGTCCATTGTCCTGCCCCTTCGTCCTAGAGCTCGTCTAAGGTGAGCGGATCTGAGCGAGCTGGCGGCCGCATCCCCCCGCTACCCTTTTATAGGGAGTATGCCTGCACCGGCATTCACAAATGGCTGGCGCGGGCACACGCCCTGCTAAAGGGATAGCGGGGATGTGTCGCTGCTTGTGGATGAGCTGTCTGACCAGGAACCAAGGTGAGTTTTCAAGTGACCTGGTGGGGGGGTTTGACACAGTGGGGCATCACGAATCTGGATGCCTGGTGGAGCGAGTATGCCTGCTCATAGACTCCAGGGTGGGTTTTGATCCACTTTAGGGACCTCTGACCTCTTTAATATTTTATAAGAGTGTTCTGGGGCGAACCACACATATCTCCACTGGCCCCCAAATCTGCCTCCTACTCCCTCACATAAGGCAGTTAAACTTGCGTGTCTCTGCAGGAAAGCATTTGATTAAGAAGGGGTAATAGGCCTGGTTTACCTCTTCCTAAAATACAATAGGGTCGATTCATGGCTGTGCACCAAAAGCCTCCAAACTGTGTGCAAGTGTTTCTGCAGAAACTTGTGCATCAGCGCACTATTCATGGCAGTGTGTGTAAGAATTGTGTATGTGCACTTCACACAAAATGGCATGCGCAAAGTGGGAGAGCAAATTTCGCATTGAGCATGAAATTTAGCTCTTTTTATGCAGAAAAGGCCCAGCTCCATGCACATTTTGCTGGCTAAACCATTCACTGTTTAACAGTGGCTAATTGGTCTCTACAGTTTCTGTAGTGGATTCCCTGTGGGGCCTGTGTTCTCTTTGTTTTTTTATGTGTAGTGTTTTATTTGGCAATATCTTGATTCCAGTTGACCTACAGTGTTGTGTTTCCCATTTTTTTGTCCCTGATGTACTCTATACCCCTTCCTCCCTGCCTTGTTTGTTTAGTGTCTTAGTACATAATACCTGAGCTACTAACGTATTATTTCATAATGGTCTTTTCTATTCAAACATTTGTGGCCATATGTTGTCCACCTTTTTAGGGTTTGTAGCGAAAAACAAATAAGGGTCGTGGCTAATTTTTTAACTCACCTTTTTTGAGCGTAAACACTGGTGCAATTCAGCATATTCATATTTTGCTGTGCATTTTTTAAAAAAAACGACCCTTATTAGTTCTTGATTTTTCATAAATTTGAAAAAATTAACTTGCAGCTGACATTTTAATTCATTAAAAAAATGCAGGCTATTACCGCCATGAGTTTTAGGAAAAAAATAAGCATGTTAGTTACTAAAGTTGGCAGTTTCCTCCTACTTTTTGCTGGAGGAAAATGCTACATAAAAAAAACTCTTTGTGCACACGTTTCAGCCCTTAAAAGATTCCATGAATAATGCGCAAATATATTCTTGGGAGTAAATTTGCATATAGAAACATAGAAGGTTGACGGCAGAAGGAGACCATACGGTCCATCTAGTCTGCCCTTATGTGTATACTGTATGTACTCTTTATCTTAGGATAGATGTGTGCTTATCCCAGGCATGTTTAAATTCAGTGACTGTTGATTTTTCAACTACCTCTGCTGGAAGTTTGTTCCAAGCATCTACTACTCTTTCTGTAAAATAATATTTTCTAACTTTGCTCCTGATCTTCCCCCCGACTAGCTTCAGGTTGTACCCCCTTGTTCTATCATTAAGCTTCTTCTTAAAAACACTTCCCTCCTGAACCTTATTCAATCCTTTCACATATTCACAAGGTCTCAATCATGTCCCCCCTCTCCCTTCTTTCCTCCAGACTGTACAAATTAAGTTCTTTAAGTCTCTCCTGATAAGTTTTAAGTTTAAGTCCTTCCACCATTTTCGTTGCCCGCCTTTGGACCCGTTCTATTTGAATAATGTCTTCTTGAAGGTAAGGTCTCCAGAACTGCACACAGTATTCTAGCTGTGGCCTCACCAGGGCTCTATACAGCGGCATCACAACCTCCCTCTTCCTACTGGTGATGCCTCGAGCTATGCAGCCGAGCATCCTGCTTGCTTTTCCCACTGCCTGGCTACACTGTCCACTCATCTTGCAGCCATCAGTAATCAGTACCCCTAAATATCTCTCCTCCGAGGTCCTGGCTAACACAGTACTGCCCATACGGTACTCAAAGCAGGGATTCCTTCTACCCAAGTGCATGATTTTACATTTAGAGACATTAAACTCTAGTTTCCACAGTTTAGACCATCTATCCAGTAAAGCTAAATCATTTTCCATGTTGCAGACACCTCCAGGAATATCCACCCTATTACTAACCTTTGTATCATCAGCAAACAGACAAACTTTTCCTACCAAGCCTTCTCCTATGTCACTTACAAATATATTAAAAAGAATGGGGCCCAGGACAGAGCCTTGCGGCACACCACTTGTAACTCGCCTTTGTTCAGATTGCACGCCATTTACAACAACACTCTGATACGGATCCCTCAACCAACTGGAAATCCAATGAACTATCCAGGGATTGAGTCCTACCTTCAATAACTTATCTATGAGCTCCTTATGTGGTACGGTGTCAAAGGCTTTGCTAAAATCCAGATAGGCGATATCCACAGCACCACCTTCATCTAACACTTTAGTGACATTGTCAAAGAAATCAATAAGATTGGTCTGACATGATCTGCCCTCAGTAAAGCCATGCTGTTTTGGGTCCAATAAGTCATTAATTTTTAGATGGGAAATTATCTGTTTTTTCCATTAATTTCCATTAATTTGACCACTATAGATGTTAAACTAACTGGCCTGTAATTACTGGCTTCTTCTCTACTCCCCTTTTAATGGATTGGTACAACATTGGCCATTCTCCAATCATCTGGAACCTCACCAGTTGAAAGGGAATGGTTAAGTAAATCAGTCAGAGGGGCTGCAATCACAAACCTAAGTTCCCTTAGAACTCTGGGGTGGATTCCATCTGGACCCATTGCCTTACTTACCTTTAGATGTGCCAGCTCGGATAGGACATCGTCCTTCAGAAACTCCGGAGCTGTACTCTCCCAGCTGGATGATGGGCTATGGCCATGCCTGCTACTATCTGAAAATACCGAACAAAAGTAGCTATTCAGATGGTCAGCCACAGCCTTATCTCCGTCAATATATTTATTTTCCCTATTTCTAATTTTTGAGACTGCATTGTTTTTCTTCTTTCTGTCACCAATATATCGGAAAAAGGTTTTATCTCCCCTCTTCATAGATTTGGCCATTTCTTCCTCCTTTTGCCCTTTAGCAGTCCTTATAATCAGTTTTGCTTCTCTCTGTTTAATTTTATATGCCTCTCTGTCAGCTACACTTCCACTTACTTTATACTTCTTATAGGCAGACTTCTTATCTTTTATGATAGTGCTGACTTCCCTAGTAAACCATAATGGTTTCTTCTTCCTTTTAATCTTGCTAGTTTGTTTCACATATTGCTTAGTTGCCTTTAAGATGGCCATTTTTAATAGTGACCACTGGGCACTCACTTCTGCTACTCTGTTCCACTCACCTAATTTTCTTTCTACATACTCCGCCATTTCCTTGAAGTTTGTCTTCCTAAAGTCTAGCACTTTGGTTCTGGTGTGTGATTGCACAATGTCTGTTTTTATTCGGAACCATAAGCATTGATGGTCACTGGAACCCAGATTTTCTTCAACCCTGACCTGGGACACCAGATCCCCATTGGTCAGAACTAAGTCCAGAATGTTATCTCCTCTAGTTGGCAATGTCACAAGTTGTTTTAGAGACACTCCATTAAGTGCCTCTAATATAGTCCTGCTCTTGCATGTCGATGCACTTGGGATATTCCAGTCCACATCAGGCATGTTGAAGTCACCTGTAATTACAATGTCCCCCTTCTCTGCCATTTCACTGATTTCATCTATTAACAGGTTATCTAGATCCTCAGATTGTCCAGGGGGCCTATATGTCACACCAATTCTGACCACAGCGCCCTCCTTAGTCTGCATGGTAACCCAGAGAGTTTCTAGTTCATTATGTGTATGAAATCCATGTGCAAATTTACGCTCAAAAATAGGCTCATGAATCGTGAAGAAGGGGAAAAAACGTGAGTAAACCATTTTTGCGCATGAAAAGTGTGCGCAAATACTTTGGTGCATGACCATGAATTAACCTTAATAAGTTAGAAGGAGTGTAAGGGTAGGCACTATATTTCAGGAGAGAGGCGATCTAATGGTGGATCTGAATATATTTAAAAAATTGACTTGTGGATGTCTTGTGAAATAGTATTACACCATTTTCAATAGTCAAAACAATGGTGTTCCTGTATGTTACACCGTTTGGCGAATATTAGATCGTATCTGAACATTTAATATTAAAAATGTATTTAAACTGCGCCACTCCACTTGATGACTTGTATAAAGAACCTGTTGCTAAAAATGTTAACACTACCTCTGGTTTAAAGTGGACCATCACCCAGGGGTGATCGGGCCGGGAATCTATAAGATTCCCGGGCCGATTACCTCCCTCACCGCGGGGCATCCGAGATCGGGATGTCCCGCGGGGTGAAACCCCCCCCAAAAGCCCCAAAAAACCTTACCTTATCGGCGACGGATCAGCTGTCGCCGCCTCCCGCGCGCCCCTCTAGCAGTGCGCGCTCCCGCGCCGGCCGTTTGTGAATGCCCGGCGCGGGCGTGCGCCCTGTAAGAGGGACGCGCGGGAGGCGGCGGCGGCGGCTTATCTGTCGCTTGTCCGTCGCTGAAAAGGTAAGTTTTTTGGGGGGGTTTCACACAGCGGGGCATTCTGATCTCGGATGCCCCGCTGAAGTGGACCAACACCCAGGATAGTGAAAATCCTGGGTGTTGGTCCACTTTAAGGAATTCAGTCTTTTATGAAGACCACCAACTATACCCCCAAATGAAAACCAAACACCAACAAATAAAATAAAAATGTGATAATGTTTTCCCTTCAAGGAAGTTAACTTTAAGCACTAGAAAAATACATTATCCCTCTATGTTACACTTTTTCCGCCTGGCTAGTTCTCAAATTATGCTGTTACAGTGAGGCTGAGCGACTATTAGAAAACGTTTAACATGTGCGGTTTTATCCAGGCAGAAAGATCTGCATGCAAATCTTCCCTCCAGGTACTATAATATACTTAACAAAGGGTATTCATCACTGACATTTCTCCGTGATGTTTAATGATAATAATTTTTTGCTGAAAATACAGCATTTTGGCTATATATTCCTGTCTTGATTCATTCCTGTATTTTTAATAGAACAGATTCAAACATGGAAATTGTGTGAGTTGTTTAGGCAAAGGTACTGTATGTTCTGTTGAATGACAAGGTACATAAAGCCCTAGTTAAATATAATACTCAACATGGTAAAACACTTACTTTTAGAACTTTTAGGTTCTTACCTTACAGCTGCATTGCCCGATCTCTTCCGAGCAAGAGCATTTTTCAGTTTCCTGATCACAGCTCTCCGGTTTGCTTCCCGCCAGGGCACAGTCACAGCTGGTGCACTGTGGGTAATTACGGTAGCCCACTCTGCAGCTAGCACATCTGTCCCCAGAGAAGTTGGGACGGCAGAAGCAACAGCCTGTGTCTGGGTTACACTGAGTGCTGAGAGAGCCTGGTCCACTGCAGTTACAAGGCTATAGAAAAAAAAAGAAATATGTTCATAACTCACATAATCACTTGCACTTCAGAAATTATGTTTTAAGTTCAGGCACACTCAGAATTATTTCCATTGTGTTCTATTTTTTTCTTTTTTTTAAAAAAATGAAGCTCTATTGGCAGTGTAATTATACAACAAAGTTTTACTTTCCACTGTGATGGGCATGGCAGGGCTGAGTGATACAAGCACACCGTGTTTATTGCATTGAAGAGAGCTAGGCCTGGGTGGGGAGGGCTCTATTCTAGCCTGCCACTAACAGAGGGAGTGTCAACCTGACTTAGGACTCAAGCTTTGTTTTGTGTCCTTGATTGGGGTGGGGGAGCTCAAAGAGGAAGAAGAATTTCCCATTCCTTTCAGCGACCAGAGCAGAGAGATAGCATGAGGCTGACACTGTATTAGGTAAGCTGCCAGGCAATCTCTTAAAAAGTTTTACATGATCATTTCAATAATTAAGATACTAGAGCTTTGGTCAAAGCTCTGTGTTATATTGAACCATATCCTGTTTAATACACACAATGGAGATAGAAAGGCAAAACAATAAAGTGGGAGTAATTTCAGTTGGTTTGTAAAGAACCAACAAAAGAAATTAACTGTAGTTTTGGGGGGGATTTCCATGGAATGGAGGGGGGGGGGGCATTTTGTGACTTATTCTGTGGCTCATTACAAGGAAATCCTCGAGTGTCATCATTTTCTGTGACAGAAAGCAAAAGAAAAAGAAAATAATAATTTTAACACCTATCCATTGCTTGCAAACTATAAAAAGATTTTCCTGCACTGTAGGGACGAAGCCCTGGTTTGCTCCCCTTTTTTATGTGGGTTTGAGTGAGCTCTTTGTTGGCAATCAATCATAAAAATGCTTATTCCCACTTTATAGTTAAGGAGTGTATAATCCATCTATTATAGTTTTCTGGAAGTGTTGCACATGATATACTTTACAAAAATGCTTTCCTCTTAACCCTACATGGAGGAGGTAAATTTATGCAGAGAAGGTAGGGAATTCTGCAGGAATAGGCCCAGTTCAAATGAGTCCTGAAATGCTGTATGTCAGGACACAAGATTGGCCTGTCTGCAAAGAGTGTGTTTTTTGAAACACCCAAACCTGACCTGTAATCCTACAAAGAGGAAGTAGGTTGGTGAAATCTACAGCAATTGGTCCAGTACAAGTTAATTACTGTTGTGTTGTGTGCCACAACAAAAAGTTGGCCTGCCTGCCAATAATGTATATTAAACACCCCAACAAGTACAATATATATGATATATAACCTTACACAGAGAAATTTGGTTATAGAATTCCCCAACAGGAAGCCTAGTACATGTTGATTACTGTAATAGTGTATGGGAGGACACTAAGTTGGTCTGACTGCAAAAAGAGCCTTTTCAAAAAACAAATAAAACCTGACCCTTAACTGTATATGGAAGAAGAAGGTATGTGGATATTCCGGCAGTAGACCTAACACAAATGCATTACCATAAAGCAGTACCACCCTTGGAAGAACACCAGCTCCATACTCATGGGTACCAGCTTCTTCTGCACCCCTGGTGCCCCAAGAGGAGGTGTGGGTAAGTTGGTGGGGGTGCTGGCAGGTGACTTGCATGCTGCCCCCTACCCTGTGAACTGGTATAGGGGCC
The DNA here is from genome assembly GCA_027917425.1 of Gastrophryne carolinensis. Lineage (NCBI taxonomy): Eukaryota > Metazoa > Chordata > Amphibia > Anura > Microhylidae > Gastrophryne > Gastrophryne carolinensis. The sequence goes on along the minus strand of CM051237.1, from coordinate 286,293,878 downwards.
TCTGGGCCCCATATCAGTTCACCCAAAGTAGTGAAAAAACGCTTCACAAAATACATTTTATATTCAAAATTCAATTTACTAACTGCTCTGTGTCTTCTCCATCCTGTCCTCCACCAGGCGGTATCCTCCCTGGGAGTTCTTCTAGATCATTTGACGTGGGGTAACCCCCTCTATACCCCTCCGCTCCCTTGATGTCCAGGTCATATGGGGCAGAATCCGTAGAGGCTCCTTCTCTCTAGCATAAAAGCTTTCCTCAACGTGCATTCGTTCCTACCCTTGGCAGGATGACAAAGCAGGAGGGGGACTAGGATCCCCCTTCAGTCCAGATGCCATCAGGGCATCCTTTTTACAGAGCTGGCATGGGACAGATGTCCGGTGAAAGGTAAGAATTACTTAATTAAGAGTAATAACATCATTTTTGTGGGATGTCTTATTTTACACTACTTTTGAACTGGCAAGGCGTCCAAAGGGAAGAGGGCAGCAAGCCAACAGCCTGCACGAAAATGTTTCTCTTGCACCAAAAAATACTCCCTAAATCATTTTCCTGTGAAACATATGAGTTTCTCCTGAAACCATGGAAGAATTTTGCACACTATTGAATTAACCCTAAAACTTGCATTTAACGGTAGGGAGGACCCCCATTTCTATTTCATTTTTTTCCTATTGATGCCCCCAAGACAAACATATGCAGCACAGGGTCCACAGGAAAACTAAGGCGTGGTTTTAGTATGGGCACAATTTAAAACAGAGGTACTGGGGAATTTGGTGGCATAGATTAGGCAAATATTCTGTGATATCTTTTTTTCTTCCTACAGTTTGATGATTTGCAGAGGTGTCATAACTAACAACAGGTTGCTTTTTATTGCATTATTCTAACTTTTCTTTATTTTATATATTCATGATTTGGAATATTTAAAACAAGTACATAGAAGCTTTAGAACTGGGGATCAGAAATTAATTCACTTTTTGTAAAATGCTTGTGTGTCATATATGGTACAATGAAATCTGTTTCTGTACAGTAATTCATATTATAAGCATACTTGTTCTAAATACATGAAGAGCAACAAACAAGTGCTTTTGGTACTAATAAAGTGGTATAACGGGGCAGCTAACATATCCAGCCATTTTTTATGTTGCTGAACACATTCTGAATGGAAGCATTAAAACCAATTTGACTTGTGATGAAAGCATAAAATGGGAACCCTTCCAGGCACCAGGTCACATGGGTCTAGGGAGTATTGTTGTCAGGCCAGTTTCCCTGTCTTGCTTCCAGTTTGGCACTCAGATAAAAAGAAGCTTCTCACAATGAAAGAGCCAGTGTCTCTGAAAATGATTGTTCATGGATTCTCTTTTGTAATCAGTTAAGCATTTTATATGCCTAAAGGAGAAATCCAAGGTCGTCTCTATAATGTGTTTGATGCGAGTTCTGAGTAATAAAGCAATTTATATTATAAGTACTCAATATAGAATACTGACAAGATGCTAAAACTATGACGGCAGTAACTGTGAGATGAATACCCATTGTATATGGTACAATGTATAATGTATTCAGTTAAGACCGTATTCTCTATACAGAACAAGAGAGTTTCCCAATTTGGTAAAAAGAATCATTTTAAAGGGGTCAATACAGCACCAGTTAAAAAGTGCGATCTACAGTAAGGGACACCCCCCCCCCCCCCCCCAGACAAAAACATCAGTGGGAAAAACAATCTAACATTGGGGACTCACTCTAAATGGCACCTTCCATCTAAACACCTATTCTACTGCTCCCAGTGAGTGATACCTTTTATACATGCAAATCAGTAATCAAAGGGATCATTGCAGCAGGTGGTGGCTGCTGTAGTGTTTCCTATGATATCCAATCAGATAAAGATAAAGATCGGTTACTGGGGACTGTGGGAGAGTTTGTGTGCAAAAGTGCAGGTAAAAGGGTGCAGCTCCCCTTTATATATTCTGCGAGGAAGCATATCAATGTGGGACAGGCTTCTGCTCAGAACTTTTAAAGGACCCCAAATGGACCTCTGCTCATAAACACCCCGACATCCCAATTTTCAATACCACACTCTACATACCCACATGCATTGCCTTGAGGCTGGCTGCAAATTTGCTACTCCACATGACGACCACCATAGGACCTAATGGGCATGCATGGCAAGCAGTGATCACGTGGGCTGACAAACCTATGGCCAGCTGCATTGCATATGGGTGTGTGTGCGCAGGTGTAGGTATTGTAGGTAATTATATTGTAAGTAATTTGTATTTACTTTGTATTTTCATTTATAACATTGCCCACTTACTTGGGCAGAGGGTTGCAGGGCGTGCAAAGTTCAGGACCACAGTTCACGCAGTTAAAAGCTGCCATGGCAGAGTGAGCACTGAAACTGTACCTTCTGTTAAAACCAAGCAGCCGCCTGGCAGCTATTTCACTCCACCGGATAGCAGCTGCCGGTGGTTTGCGTACCAGCCGCTTGGGTACCCCTGCTTTATAGTTTTTATTCTTTATTGTTACAGTTTGACACCCTTGCCCTATTGTGTCACTTACAAAACACCATGATGATAAATAATGTAGGCAGATAATAAACATTTTTAAAAAACCTTTAAAAATCTACACTTTGCTAATGCATTTGTTCTTGTTCACACAGTTACTATAAATTGTTGATGTCCTTGGCAAAAGATTTTTTAATGTATCATCATGTAGTCTTTGAGTTATGCCTCCCAAGTGAATTAGCAACAAAACTCTGCTGAGAAATGTGTTGTAAGCATAGCAAGCCATGAGCATATTTATCATTAGTAATTTAAAAGGCATCGTTTCACTGGGATGTTACTGACATACAGATATAATATTTCCTAAATTGAAAACAAAATTCCAAACTCAAATGCTTGAGAGTACAGAAGAATATTAAAAGGCAGCTGTTATAAATAATTAAAAGGAACTCTCTGTATAAACTAGCATAATTGTTTAATTTGTTTACATGCTCACAAACGCAAAGCAATTCCCGCTCTAAACTAGGCGAATCTTATGTTCCTAAAATATTATGGTGCTTGTTTACATTTATACTAAGGACATATGGTACATTCGTTCCCCACCGAGCTATACCGCTGGTATTCAAATATTCTCAGGTTAGTTTTCATTTTATTACCACATTAGTATTATTTTTTACCACATTTTAGTAACCAAAAGTTAATAGATAGATGGCCATTGTATGCTTGCACACACGTAGGAATCCATCCTCCACATTTAACCCATCTGTGCAGTGTGTGTACACATGCCCGGGGAGGTCTGCTGCCCTAATTTCTGCACCAGGGGGGTAGGCAGTTGGGGGGCTAGGTGCCTTTCTCAAGAGCACTTCGGTCATGTAATATGGCCACCCTCCGATCACAAGGCAGCTTCCTTACCTGTGGGTCATGGCTGTCTCTTAAATATATACCTAGCTCCAACATGTTCCTAGTCAGGTGTTTTATACTGTACTAGATCTGAATATCTGGCCTTGTCCCTTGCTGTGCCTGGGATACAATATTCACCCGGATTCAGGGAGATTTGGATCAGATTTTAACAAAAGGTAAGTTTTACAGTACTTACCTGGACAGATACACTGGCGACAAACTAAGTTAAAATGTTTGCTTATTTTTATTTGTTGCATTTTTTTTATAATAGGTCAGCCTCCAAAAGTTTTACTTAAGATTTAAGTAGTGTTTGGTTTTCACCCAATTTTTATTACATCTTTTGGGACGCGAAGGCCCCTTTTTTCTTTTTACTCATATGCATCTCTCCCCTGCGCAATTCAGATTTCTGCACATAAAAATTAATTTACCTTTTTGTAACTACTGCCATGGTCGATAAAGAAAGCACAATCATCCTCAAATATATACAGGAAGGACATGACCTCAATCATTGCATAAACATACTTTATCAAATAGGGCCCTTACATTAAAACTTTTCAATGCATACACTTACCCTAGAAGCAACCATGTTGCAATCATTAATCAGTTGAATACATGTACTAGTAGTTATGAGAATGGTGCAATGACTATATCGGGCTCCCTAAACATTCATTAATCATAACTGACTATCTTAGATTTTGACATAGGCCAAATCGAATCAACCATGAAAATAAATATTGAATGATCTACAAAGTTCACTACAAAAATATTAAAAGAAATGACATCAAGTTCACTTCAGAAAAAGACCAATCAATACAGCCATAGACAAGAACAGTGATATTTTTTGATTCTGTAATGGCTATGTAACCCAGTATCACCCCCACTGAGAGCTTATTGATTTACTGACCTTACATCCAGAGATAATGCTGTATCCCCAGTGATTAGGTGCACACTTATCACACTGCTCTCCAATGGTGTTGGGCGCACATATACACTGACCAGTTTCAACATCACAATTATTCCCAACATGAGGACACTCACATGCTGCATAGGGACAAAAAACCTTATATTAGAGAACAGCAAGATTCAAACACATTATTTTCATACAAACGCTATGTTTTCAGGTGCTGTAACTTTCAGGGGTAAGCATTTTTTTAGCCATAAATGTATCTTAAAATGTAAACAAACCATCATAATTTGCACATAAAGATATAGCCAGGTCATATTAATATTCCAATACAAACCCACTTGAGTTTCCAATAGCCTTAAGGACCAGTACACATTGCTCAAATGCCTGGTGTATGCCATATAATACATACCAAACATAACCCATTTGGTACATTACTTATAGCCATATAAAAGATTACTATGCTTGCCTCACAGGCGATGCAAATTTCTTCCCCTCCAGCCCCTATTTTTATAGCTTCATGGTGCCCTCTCCCTCCATAGCTATGGAACCCCACCCCTGCTTCAGGAACATCAATTTAAGTGAGGCCATATCCATCATTGCCCACGATCTACCGCTGCAATACTACAGCCTCGGCCTTGGCGTGCACTTAATGACCATCAGGGGAAGCACATTGGGGGACTCAGCGGACATAATGCAGCCCAGTCATAGATTGGCTGGGGCAGGAAATTCCCTGGCTGATTTTGCCCTCACTCTGTCACTGTATGTAACCTTAGGGAATTTTCTCTAGAAAATCAATCTGGAACACCTTTTAATCACAATGCCAAACATGTCCAAAATGTTAAAGTGTGTGTTCTTCTCAGTGCAGGACCAAAAACATTGGTAATTCCTAAGAATAATCCAAAAAAAATCATGGCAAAACACTTTATAGACTGTGATACCAGAGGTGTCATTTATGTACTAGTCTGTCCCTGCAATAGATACTATACATAGGAAAGATGAATAGAAAGCTAAGCATCTATGAACATTAATATGATGTCAGATGTGGCAACCTCAAAACCCCCATCGGTAAGCACTTTGCCCTGCACCACAACACCACTTGAGTGTATTCCAAGGATCCACGGAAATGTGCGAAGTGGGAAACCAGTAGATTTATTGCCTTAGGGCAACTAATAGCCCAGGCCTTAATGAGTAAATGAGTAAAAGAGTTAGCCATAGTTTATATGATAGATTTTGGTAGGTTGACACAGTCAGTAGCTATGAGATACACATTGCACTTAATATTAATATAATATAATAATTATAGTAGAATAATTAATACAGAATTGACATCTCCAGACAAATCTGTTGGGTTTTGGTAAACTAACCCTAATTAGACTAATGATATTGTGAATTATCAACTATTCTGACATATTTATTGCTTTCTCATATATAGGTGCATTCACATATACATATACTAAGAATTCTGGTAGATAATATACTGTAACTTTTGCCACCTTTTTACTAGGCCTGTAGCTTCGTTTCAGCCTGAAGATAATGTATAATTCATGTATAAACAGAAATATCATAGTATTGTACTAACAAATAATCCAACTACCTAATTATAATAGTTCCAGCAATTAAAGAGGAAAACAACCCAGAAAATTTGTTCCATCCAGGAAAGTGTGTGAGAAGCTGTGTGAAACCCCCCAGAATGCCACTATTCCCTTACCTTACCTCAGGCCAATGGTGCATGCATGGGCTCTTATCCAATGAGAGCTGTTTACTCACGACAATGTTATTCTGCCAATAGCTCTCTTTGACTACAATGTGTAATGTTTCCCAGGAGTCAAATGTTGCCAGGCAGATGTGCCCTGTTGGAGGAGTGGACTTTCTTTGCCCTCTCATGGTGATTGGCTGCAAGGTTGCTTAGCAACCTGACACAGTTGCCTGGGTCCCACCGGTGTCTGACAACAAAGGAATGCCGCCTGGCGATCCTATTTTGTTGCAAGGTAAGTGAATAGGTGGAACTAGTACGTCCATATAGAAGAACACCTATTAAATTGAGCAAATGTTTGGAGGGCGTTGGCCCAGGTTTATATGGCTTAAAAAATATTGCTGTAATAATATTCTTTAATTAATATTATTTAATACATTCTTAATAAACTTATATGTATTTTAAAACTAGGTTTAACTAGAAATGTTGCTACGTATGTTACAAAGGTGGCTTGTTACTTCCTAGGATTGGCCTAATTGTAAACACTATTGCAGAAAAATAAATGTGCCAAACTAGAATTTCCAGCTCATTAAATGTTAGAAAGAATAACAAAATATGCAAAAATGTTACTTACATGTACATCCACCCTCTTGGAAATCATAAAATCCCTGGGCACAGTGGTCACATTTTTTCCCGGCTACTCCGGGCTGACAATGACACTGTCCATTGTTATCACAGTCAAAAGACTTGGATCCAAAAGAATTGCAATTACAGGGAACACATCCTTGAGAGAAAACAGGGCCATATGTTTGTGGCTAAAAAGAAAATAAGGTCATTTACAATTTAATTTCATGAAAGAGAAAGGCCTAGTCAAATGTAGTAAATTAATGTTTCGAATATTTTATGAAAGGGCTTTTCACAGAAACACATAACTAAATCCACATACCAAACGAAATGAAATCCTTCAATGTCATCCTTATAACAAACAAGGAAACTGCACACAGCAAGTGAATAAAACATGATGTGTCAGTGTTAGTTATTATCGCTACGCCCTCATACAATAAGTTAATTGTGTGCGTGAGGACTAGAAATAGGTGCTAATAGGCATGTTTACTTCATGATGTCTTTCATTTCAGAAAATGTTTCTTAGACATAAGCTTTAATCTAAATAGTGAACTAGTCTGTGTGAGTTCCAATGAGTGTTAATAAAATAGCAATAAAACATATTGTGCTATGATACCTGATACATGCAGAGACAAAAGACAAGATGAATAAAACACTCTGATGCTCTTTTGCAACCTTCTTGATAGACAGCCAACAAAGTCTGTACTACTTTTCCTGGCAATTTCTCAACTGCTGTCTCATTTGGCCCTGTTTTACAGCTATACTAATATAACACAGCATACTAATATACCATTTAAAAATGAAACTTGTAGCATAACCTAAACACGGTGAACGCATGCCTAATAGTAACAACTGTAACGTACAATGACCCGAGCACTTAGGCCCAGGTTGCCTTCAGTCTCAGTAAGATTTCAAACAATAATAATCTGAATGAATTTGATTTCATGCATTTTAATTACCTATCCACACAGCAAACTTTTATCAAACCACAAACACGGCAAGTGCATTTGTAGAAAATTGTATGGAGCTGAGGGCTACTAATTAAATGTTATTAGATATAAGAGTTTGGTTATGGTTTTCAGTCAGTGTTTATTTTTGGACACCACACCATGCTGCATAGACCTTCACAAACCATTACCGGAACATCTGGTTTGTAAGAGCCTCTTGGGCAACCTCTTGATCCGGAGAATTTCGGCCTTCGAGCAGGGGCTTGAATATTCTGGGACTGGTGACCAAAGTCTTTCCTTTCATAAACTTGCCTTTTGAACTCGCATCGTTTCCCAAAGAATTCGGGTTTACAGATACATCTCCCTGTTATGTCACAACGCTGGGACATCGAGCCAGTTACACTGCAGTTACAGGCCTGACATATCTGCTTTTCAGAATCCCACCAACAGTTTGGCTTTTTAAGTGAAAGCAGAAAGAACAGAGAAGCATAAGAAACAGAAGACAGGTATGATAGAAATGAAAAGCAAGAACACTGGTTTTGATATTAGGATCTGACATCAAAGGAAAATAATGCTGGGAAAAAAGAACATGGTGTTTTTCTGAATAGGGCAATGACTGACTGTACTAATTAATATTTTAACGCTAACTGTGGAACATCAAATACCCCAATATGAGGGTATTAATCAAATTAGTCAAACAATTAAATAAGAAAAGGGAAAAAAGAAGTAAGAAAACTGATTACATTATGCAAATAAATAGTATATTAGTCTGTTCTAGGATTTAGAATAAGCTGATAAGCAGAGATGAGCGAACTTCTTGAAAGTTCGATTCGGGCGATTCGCCGAATTTCCCCAAGAAATTCGTGTTCGCCCGAATCGAACTTTCACGAATCGCTCATCTGAAAAAAAAAATGCCGGCATGGTGGGAGCGGGCAGGCCGGCTACGCCTGTCAGCGGGACGCCTGATGACGCGCCCTCTGATGACGCGTCCTCTGATGACAGCTGAGAGCGGCGCCGGCCTCCACGCTCCAGGCCTCCATTTTTTTTTTTTTATTTCAGGGAAAATTCGTTTGCCACGAACCAAATAAAATTCGGGTCCGTGCCGAATCGAATTTTCCCTGAAATTCGGAGCGAATTCCGGTTCGTCCGAACCGGTTCACTCATCCCTACTGATAAGCAAACCACAAGTAATTTTTTTCTGTAAAAATAGGTTAAAGGGATTGTACAGGAAAAAAAAAGTATATACTTTTGTCCCCTGCAGCTCCTCTGCTCAGGTCTGGTGTTTCCCCGCTGCTCCTCTGTACAGCACTGTCATCTTCAATTACTGATGGTGTGAGGACAGCAATTCCATCCTCCAGTTACCAATCAAGACTTGCTTTGGGCACCACACACCTAATCCATTTATTGCAATGGAGGGGAGTTCCAAGTCAGGTTCAGCATATCTCGTATTGGCAAACCTTCTCTATTGCAATGCATGGAGTGGGCATTTTTTTGGGGGGGGGAGGGTGAAGCCATCTGCCCAGAGCTGGAAAACGAAATCGCTTGTTCAGCCTCATAGGCAACTATGAAGATGCCAGCATGACACATAGGAGCTGCAGGAGGACAAAAGGTTAATATAGACTTGTTATGTATATGTCGGGACAGGGACATTTAAGGGTTATTTTGGATCTCAAGAAAGGAAATATGTTTAAAATTATAGGTTGTTTTTTCAAGAAATTTGGGCTAATGGAAATATTAGCCTGGGTTGAAAATGTTAAATGTTGATCCCTCTGCTTTGGAAAATTGTTAAGTGAATACAAAGAAATTTGGAGAGGTCTTGTAAGGCTCACTAGTTATCAGGTCCAGGTTAGTAGATAATGCCCAATCTCCGCCACTATCTTTACCTTTAGGCGAGACCCACTTTTTGGGACGCAAGCAGGCCTTACCGGACACGGTTGCCCCAAGGTCTTACAAGCGCAAACATTATCGACTGAGGGCTGGACCTGCAGGTGGGTGAGTGTAAACTGGGTTCACAGGAGGTCAAATGAAGCAGTGGCCATACACGGGAAGTCAGTCCAACAGGTGACAATGCAAAAGTATAACCGGAGGCAAGTTCAGAGTAAGTGTTTTTTAGCACTAGTCCTAAGTAATAATAATCATATTTAACAATGATCTTAATATCTAATTCATATTATGTAAATTAAGGGCTTAATTCATGTACCCCCTACAGGGAAACCCAATGGAGATTGGCAGACACTGGCAGGATTGTCTAGTCTAATGGTGGCTTTTCCCCACTATTCCTTTTTTACTGGTTTAATTGGGGTGATTCAGAGCCATTGCCGAAAATCTCGCTGGAACATTTGATGCAAGCCAGCAAGATTATTCGGCAACTCGCCTGATTCCACAACCCTTCTGAGAATTTTTCTGACCATCTGTACCATGCACTATAGTTTTTTCGAGGGCGGGAGGTGTCTTATATTACCTACGCCAACATGTTACCATGCAATTCCACCAGTTTCCTTCAGTTTCTGCTAGTTGCCACTCATGCAACCTCTACAATTAAACAGTGGCAGTGACCACCAAATATAATTTGGCTTACACAATCAAAAAAGTGGCAGGCATAGTTTGGAATTAGGTTCTAAGTGTAAAGCTCAACTATATTTAGTTGAAATGAAAGTGATTCATTATGTTTTATTACAAAGCCAGCTTCCAAGTGGCTAGGGGCCAATCAATAGGCCTGGTTTCGCTGAGGGAGCTGCCCAGGTAAGGAGAGCTGGGCTTGCAGGTGGGGTTGGTAACATTTCAAAATGCAAATTATTGCATTGGCATATTTTTACTGTGTGCCAAATGTTTTTTTACAGAGAATTATGCAAGTGTACTATAAGGAATAGGGAGGAAAAAAGTGTTGTATAATTAAAAAGTGTAACTAAACTAAAAAATTACAAGTACAAGCTGACATAGCTCCCTGTAACTGGTTGACTGGTGAGCACACAGGGATGAGAAAAACAGTATGGATGAAAAAAAGGGTGGACAGAGTTTTACCAATTGATCTACCAAGAAAGCGCTGAGCTCCACAAAGCATATTTCTTGCAAAGCTTTCGAAACAGGGTCAAATGTATGCCCCTCCTTCCATTACCTTCTTGAAAACCCACAGTTGAGTTCATACTTCTAAGTTGTATTGATCTATGTCACTTGGAAAAGTATTACTAATTCAGGATGGAGAAAATGGCACAAAGGATTCCATAAATTAGTCTAAAGCAGTTAGTGGCACCGGCTAGACAGTTGAGATGGAGTCTGGTGGCTCAATGCCACACAGCAGTGGAAGGCTTTCTTTAATCCACGTGAATTAGCGTTTAGTACTGATGAGCAGTCAATGACCAGGCACAACAGGAAACATGTTATTTACAAGTACGCAACTGAATGCCACCTATGGCATCCTTGAAATTCCAGTAAATGCCAATGTTTTTCAATGCACAGGCAAAAGCACGCATCGCTAACAAACGTTGAAATGTTGCATTTGGAAAAAACATACAGGTTTCAGGGCAGTCCTTATTTAGCCTGTATTAGAAGGCCAAGGACCAACAGCTACTGGGATACCTTTGGGCATATGATGATGGTATTTGGAGGACAAGTTAAGTTGTGGTTCTAATTTTTGTTTTGTGGGTTGGATTTAGGTAATATCAACACGCTGGATGACTAAGGTGAAACAGGCAGAATGTTTGTCCATACTCACAGAAGAGCAGGAGTTATCTTTTATTTATTTATAGCCTTTATTGCTAACCTCTGAAATGTCTGAATACATCCAGATCACAAAAACTCTTTTGCAGTAAACCAATGGATGAAAACATTCGTCAGCACAGGCATTGCCATAGCATTTTAACTTAACAAAAGCAAGGCTTACGTAAAAAGTATCCACATAAGAGGATGAATAATAGGCTCTTAAACATTTTAGCACAAGTGCATGGAAAGCAAATAACAAAAACATCCATCTGTGACAGCAAAATGTTAAAACGTTTGTAGTAAGAGAAAAAGATGCTTCTGAAATTTATTATACTAAAAAAAAAAAACTAAAATCAATTCAACACATAAAAAATGGAACTACATCTTTTTCTTCAATGTGTTCTAGAAAATCCACTAGTTTTTCATGTGGGGGAATATGAAGATATTTGGAGAGGTGTTGTAAGGCTCACCAATTAGCTGGTTCATGTTAGTAAATAGCTCCCAATCTCTGCCGCTATATTCATATTTAGACAAGCCCCCCACTTTCCGGGATGCAAGCAGGCAATGCAAGGTCAGAGGGCAGGTCAAATGTGCAGCTGCGAGTGCGCTGCTGTAATTCACCTTGGCCCGCAAACCTCTTACTCTAAGTGGTGGCAGTTATGGCGGAGCAGCGTTTCAATTTGGCCCCAGCCGGGGCTACAGAAAGATGGCCGCCGGCTTCCATGAGTGAGGACAGATGGGAGCTGGCTCAGCATCCCAACAACCTGATTTTCCGGGTTCGGGCTGGATGCAGAACTTGAACACGAAGTTCTGGCTGACGTCGTGCTCGGGTTTGGAAACCCGAAATTGCAAAGTTTGGTATGAACCAATGATAAACTTAATTGTAATGCCCAATGGCATGCAACAGGTGCTAAGGCAGACAGGGTCATGGAGTGCATCAAGAGGGGCATAGGTGCCCATGACCAGAGTATCCCTCTATAAGTCACTGCTTAGACCCCATATGGAATATTGTGTACAGTTCTGGGCACCAGTGCATAAGAAGGACATATCAGAACTGGAGCATGTTCAAAGGTGGGCAGCTAAATCAATAAAAGGAATGCAGTGACTAGAGTACTCTGAAGATTGTCAAAGTTAGGTTTATTTAGTTTGGAATAGAGATGCCTAAGGCCCCTTTCACACCTGCCTGTTTGTGTTGCGTTTAAATATAAATACTCCAACTACAAACGACCAGAAACCACAGCCCAATAAATAAAATGGGCCCTTTCACATCAGTAAGCTGTGGTTTGCAAAATGCAGCATGCTGCGTTTTGCCTGCAGTGCAACCTCAACGTGCACCCATAAAAATTGGTGCATTGTGGTTCAAGGACTATATTCACCCTCTCCTCCTGATCCATGTCACTGATCCCCCACCACTGTCCTTCATCTTCTAGTCAGGCACAGCTGCAGACAGCTTTTTGGGAACCTTCAGTCCTTTGCTCCAGAAAGGACTAGTGGAAGGCCCCCAAGAGGTGGCTGCAGCAGTACCTGACTGGAGATGCCAGCCCCACAACCTCCTGCAGGATCTCACCGCTGCCACCTGCTACTTCCGGGTCTCACTGCCGCCACCACCAGGGCCGCATCTCATACCTTCACCGTTGCTAGGAAGTCTTGCATCCACTGCCACCGGCAGGATCTCTTGCCTACACTGCTGTGAGCTGCTGCCTCCCCTGCCGCCATTAGTTACCCACACCTGCGTGGGGGGGACAGGAAACAATGGGGCGGTGTAGGGGGGTATGGCACTGCATGGCAGGCAGAACACAGCACACAATTGTGTGCTGTGCTTTGTTTGTGTGCCTCCACCGAAAATGTGGTGGAAGCACACAGTGTGTAAGGAGCATATGGGGTGATCTAATAACTATGTATAAATATATCCTGGGTCAATACAAAGTGCTGTCCCACAATCTATTTATACCCCAGAGTTTAACCATGATCCAAGGGCATCCATTAACCCTTTTGTTGCCAAGCACGTAACACCTACGTGCTGGCTTGGCTGGGCCTTAAGTGCCAAGCCCGTAGGTGTTACGTGCTTGACTTTCCTCGCTTCTAGTTTAAAAAATAAAAATCAAAAATACTCACCTGACCCCTTGTTGGATCCGGCCGGGTCTCCTCTTTAATTTGGTGCCATCCGATCCCCCGTGGGGGGTCGGATGGCTCCAGGAGAGCCCCCGGAATAGGCCGCCCCCCCCCCCAGCTTCTGCAGCAGCAGCTGCTAACTGTAAAAAAAAATAAAAAATAAAAATGACATTCACTTACCTGTGTGTGCGCTGGCTCCCGCTGTCCCTCCTCTTCACCTGGGGGGCCTCCGATCCCCCCCCAGGACTTACCGATCTTCAGGAGAGAGCCTGGGAGGCTCTCTCCTCTCTTCTTCACGATGGTGGCCGCCATCTTGCCTCTAAGCCCCGCCCCCTTGGGGGCGGGGCTTATGACGTCATCCCGGTCCCGATCACCGGCTTCAGCTTTCTCAGCTTCTCAGATGCCGGTGATCGGTGCCCTGGAAGGAGGTGACAGGAGATCCTCTGATCTCCTGCCTTCTCCTTCTCTGGATGCCGATCACAGGCATCTGTCAGCTGAGCGGCGAGGGACAAGAGCTTGCAATCGAAGGTAAGTACAGTTAAAAAATTTTTTTTTTTTTTGAATAAAATACTTTTTATTATTGTGTGGTGGTTTTTTTTCACATTAACTCTTTGTGAGCTGGTAAGGGGTCCATGAGACCCCTTATACCAGTTCACAAGGCTGGGGGGGTGGCAAGTCACCTGCCCTAGCGGGTGGCTTGCCATTGACCCCCGCACCCCCATTACCTGCCTCCCCAAAGGCCAGGGGGGGGCAGAAGAGCCCGGGCCCACATAGGCTATGTGGGCTCGTAGGCTGCAGGGTGGGGGGGCCACCAAAGCTGGCCCCCCCACTCTGTGCCTACAAGCCCCCATAGCTGGTCCCGGGCTGGTTACTTTGGGTAAGGGGGACCCCACGTCATTTTTTTTTTTGGATTTTTAAGGGTTTTTAACCCTTAAAAATCCAAAAAAAAAATGGGGTCCCCCTCCCCGGGAAGGGGGACCCTATGTCATTTTTTTTTTTTAATTAACCATTTGTCATCCAGCAGCTATAAAAGGCTTCTGGGCAGGAAAGGGTGTCTACCTATACATATGTGGTATCGCTGTAAGCGGGAGAAATTGGGGTTTCTCACGCAATAAGATTTTATTGACAAACTTACATTTTTTATTACAAAAAAACTCTACAAATTGTAAAAAAATATATTTTTTTTAATTTTTTTCACACATTTCACCCAAAAATGTTGAGAATACACCTAAAAAATACAAACAAGACATTTCATGTTAAAGCCCAGACTCTGTTGAAAAAAACAATATATAATTTTCCTGGGAAATCCCTGGAAATCCTTTCAAAAATGACAGTTGAACATGTGTAGCGCGAAACAGTGAAACTCAGTCTGGCAACAGGGAGTGGGAAATGCTGCAGGTAGGCTGGCAGCGAAAGGGTTAAGGTTAGGGGTGATTCCTCCACCGACATAGGGTGTCGGGGAAGGGATTTTTCTCTGTAAGAGCAGTGAGAGAGATTTACACAAAGAAAGATGGCAGGTTATGTTATGGATGCATAAGGCAGGAAAATGATCATGTCAATCAGGAACAGAATTAGTACAAAGAATATAATGCACTACCAACTTCTGGCTGACGTCCAGCCAGAAAACCAAAAAACAAACAAACTTGCTGTCTAATTTTCTGCCCAATAAAGAGGCTTATGTGTGTAATGTAGGGTGTAGGCGATTTGGAAATACTTCAGATTAGCAGATTGTTCAGGTTTCTTTAAGGAGAATGGGTACTGCTAGATGTATATTGGGTACCTTTCATTATTATAGACATTGGACAGGGTCTGACATGATTTCTAGTACACTTTCAAAATGTGCTCTCTACATTTTCCTCTTGGATAGGGAAGCTGCTAAAATTCTTACAGAGCTCCATACATTTGGGGCTGTGGTGGGTTATCCTGGCAGCACTAGAGCCAGATAAAATCTTAAATGTGGAGAAAGACATGCCAAGTATGGTGTAAGTCCAATTTTAGAAGGAGCAGTTAGCTGCCATTTAGCTATAAATCCTCCATTCTGTATTAAGGCAAAATCACCTGCATGAGGTAGTTTGACACATACAATCTACAAACACCAGACCCTGTGAAATATTCAATAATTCACTTGTTGCTCAGATCAGTACACGCAGGAAGCTGACCTATTAGAGGAGTCATGGCACAGATGGCCACAGCCCAGAAACGCCTAATGGTAAAATGGTTTTAAACCTTCCTAAAATAATATCTGATAGTAAAAAATATTTCTCCTTTTAGGTTTTTGTTTTTTATTAAAAGAATTGGAGAATGAACCTTACCAAACACTCATCGCATCGACGTCCAATGACATTATTTCTACAAGAGCATTGTCCTGTTTGAACGTCACAAGTAATGGATGCTGATCCATTAATGTTGCAGTTGCATGCTGTGAGACAAAAAAGGAAATCTGATATTCTAAAAGAAGTCAGAATTACAAGAGGAGGTGTAGAGAAAGGCTAAAAGACTTGGAGACATGAACAGGTTTCATCTTATGAAGTGACAATGTAGGCTTTTTTTATACTTACCGGTATTGTCCTCTCGCTGCTTCAGTAGTTCTTATGCCCAAAGCTCACTCATTTGGAAATGTTTGCTTAATTGGCGGGAGTTCTCCTTTGGCCCAGGAGCAGTGTTTTGGAAACTACCAAAACTTTCAATATTCAAAAAAAGAGTGGAACTCTGAAAATGAGCTGAGCCTTTCCCCATCCTTTGGATTATGGTCTGCAGAAAATAAGTAGACATACACTAGGGGCACAAGGTCACTAACCTCCAAGTAGGTGAAATTCTGAGGCTCAGGGTTAAGCTGTGGGTGCGGGAGAGAGAAGGGCGGTATTCATATAGTAATATATAGGTGTACTGGAAGCCACTGGCAGCAGCTGCATCTTACTCATCTTCATCGTATTTGTTGCATCTTACTTGTTAAAGGCACTGATGCCTCTCCCCCCATGTGAGGGTCACATATAGCATATCCTTCCTCTCTACCGCTTACAGGGGGGTTCTACTCTTGCCTGACCTCTGAGGTCCAACAGGTGAGCGGTGTGGGGTGCAACACTCCAACATCCCACAACAGAATCTCCAAGACACACTCAGACAGACTCAGAAACCAATCAGCAGGCATGGGCAGGACCCGTCCCTATAATGTGCCTATCTCCCCAGCAGTGCGGTGAGGGAGACACCCAGTGTCCTTATATCCCCACTGCATTTCCTATACTAAACCCTAACTAAACTGGCCTAAATCTAATCTTAACTATTTAAACAGGGGTGATAGCTAATCCACCATCCTATTATGTTGCCCATCTCCTGAGCCAGCCTGTGGGGAACAATAGCATTAACCTCTTCTGCCCGTAGCCATGCACGATGGGTAGAAACATCCACACACATTAAAAGGAGACAGGCCAAGTTGAACGGAATAGTACATTCAAAGCCTTTTACCCTGATTTTACTTCCTTTCAAGAAACAAAACAAGCTTGATGTTAAGAAGGGAGTAACCGCCTCTTCTTGCCACCATGCATATTTATATTTTATATTGATTTTCATAATTGAACCTTTTTTTGCAATAGTGCTCCTTTATCTAAAAGCTTTTTCAGCACCTCCAAAACATTGATCTACTATTCCCCCTTATTTGCTGCATTATATGTAAGCGCCAACTGTTATCGAAATACCTGTATGGACATTTATGTGGTGTTAATGTGTTTCTTTCAAAATTTAACCCCAAGTCTGTTTGGTATAAGGCTTTTATTTGGGAACATGATCATTTTTTAAACCCTTTTGTAGTTCATAGACTCTTGTTTTTTTGTTCATCATTTTTTTTTTGTTTTTATGTGATAGAAGTAGAGTAGAAAAACTCATTATGTTTGACTTGTCATGTTTAATCGATGAACATCACTGCAGAGCACATACTGTACAAACAGAAAGTAGGTATATGAAAGATTGTTACTGAGCAAAATACTTCAATAACAATGAACTCATCAGCTGCAAAATAAAAAATAAAAATACACTAATAAAACAAAATGAATGAATCTGTGAAATAGGATTATCTACTGATTATTTTTGCTTTATCATGTTCATGACTTCCTCTCATTGTTATACAGAAAGATACTCACGCTGACAGTTTCTTGGCCCAAGAGCATCTCCGAAATATCCATCTGCACATTTATCGCAATATTCCCCAGTCACTCCAGGCTTACATATAAGACAGGCTCCTGTCTCACTGTCACAGCAGCTGGGGGCTGAGAGGTCGAGGTTGTCATTACACGGGCATCGCTGGCATGATCCACCTGGCACGGATGGCTGTCCAAAATATCCATCAGCGCAACTAAAAGATGAAAGGCAACATCAGAAATATGGATGGGATATAATACATGTGCATTACATTGTATTGTGTTCACAAAATGTGCCAACCAGAATCAAATCTAGATTGCTAAAAGTTTTCATAAATGGGAAAAGCTTACTTATACTTGTATCCATGTTCATTTCTCTAGTTACAAACCGCAACACAATCAAGATTTTGAAAAAGCCAAATAATATTAATGAAACATGTCCACCAGAATATACAGCATGAAAGACTAAGGACTGGGTATATTTTAAGTCTTAATTTAAGAGAAATGGTATTGCACTGCTGGATTTTATTTCTGAAAGGGGCATTTCAGGCAAAGGGTTAAACTAGCCTGCTTACAGCTTGCCCCATGCAGGGGCTGCATCGTTTATTCACCAGCACTTTACATTTCCCGATAAAACTTGATCCTTTCTGCTTACTTCATTTTCAGGGTCTCCTGTTTGAATTCACAGTCCCACATAGAGATAAATGCAGCACAGCTCACCCTTGCATCAGAGGCCCAGCACAAGGAGAGTTGGGCTTGTTAAAAAATATAAAGCAAGCTGAATAATATTTGAAGCTCTTAACAGCCAGCATGGGGAGGGCAGAAAGCTCTAAAAGCTTTCTAAAGGTCTAAATTAACCTTTTACCTGGGATGTCACTTTAAGCAATGAGGTATGATGCAAGGTCAGCTGTATTGGATGCTGTATAGACAAATGATATATGTATATGGTTAATGATGTTGGGCGGTGGGTGGTCATGGGGGCACGTCGTCCGGTACTGGCTCATAGTGAAGGTGAGGATTATGGGTGTTCTAGGGGGCTTTGTGCAGGGAGGACTCCAGCATTCTGAATGCCCCCCTGAGCTTGTTTTGATTAGCTGTCTGAGGAACCAACACCCATTAAAGAAAAAATGGGTGTTGAACTGGTTTAAGTAGTATTATAGCAGTACATACCGGGTGCGACTTCTTTGTTTTGTACTAATCTTTACTGCCAATTTTGGTGTGCACACATATAGTGGGATAGTACCCCCTACTGTTGGTTCTTGTTATTTAATAGTTTCATTAAAAATAAAAGTGGAAAGAAAAAAATATGTCATAGAGAAACATGACAATGTCAAAAGACTGTGTAAGATAAAACAGTGAGGTAATGGAAAATAAGGCGAAGGGGATCACCTGGGATCCCAATAGTATATCTAAAATATTCATTATGTGTACCAGCAGAATAAATGTGAGTGCCTAGCGGGTCAGAGAGGTGTTCCCTGGGTACTGATAGATTATTATGTACTCTTTAATATGATCCATCAATGTAAGTCAATCTCTAAGCCACACTGCTGGGGATCTTTCTCATTCACTATTGTGAGTTAGTAAGTCATTTCTTGGAACCCTTAGCACTTGACTTGACTGCCAACCACCCTTAGCACTTTACTGCCAACCATCATCACATAGCATAGTTTTTAAGCCTGTAAAACTTCACACATCTTTAAATTAACCCTGGATTCCCCATCCTGTCATCAACATGCACATTCTTAAACACAGGACATAATCTACAACTGTATAGAAAAGCCATTTAGGTTTTTGTGCTTAGATTAGAGATGAGCGAACTTTTGAAAAATTCGATTCGACTGATTCGCCGAATTTTCCGACAAAAATCGTTTCGACCCGAATAAATTCGCGACGAATCGCTATTAAAAACGGCTATTTCTGAGCCTCCTACAGCCTCAATAGGATTGTAAACCATTCAGCCTTGCTGTAACACGCACAGGATGCGTGCTGGGTTTGTTAAATAATACTTTGAAGAAATATCACATGCAGATCAGAGGCATCGCTAATAGAATCGCAGAGCGGCACAATTGCAGAGAGTTGAAGTGGCATCACTATGAGGGGCAGAAGGAGCCCAAATATACACTGGAGTTGGCCTCAGGAGCCCAAAAATTGGATGAATCACACCCTGGAGTTGGCAGAAGTTGGCAGCAGCAGCAGGAGCCCAAATATACACTGGAGTTGGCTTCAGGAGCCCAAAAATTGGATGAATCACACCCTGGAGTTGGCAGAAGTTGGCAGCAGCAGGAGCAGGAGCCCAAATATACACTGGAGTTGGCCTCAGGAGCCCAAAAATTGGATGAATCACACCCTGGAGTTGGCAGAAGTTGGCAGCAGCAGCAGCAGGAGCCCAAATATACACTGGAGTTGGCCTCAGGAGCCCAAAAATTGGATGAATCACACCCTGGAGTTGGCAGAAGTTGGCAGCAGCAGCAGCAGGAGCCCAAATATACACTGGAGTTGGCCTCAGGAGCCCAAAAATTGGATGAATCACACCCTGGAGTTGGCAGGAGTTGACAGTAGTAGCAGCAGGAGCCCAAATATACACTGGAGTTGGCTTCAGGAGCCCAAAAATTGGATGAATCACACCCTGGAGTTGGCAGAAGTTGGCAGCAGCAGCAGCAGGAGCCCAAATATACACTGGAGTTGGCCTCAGGAGCCCAAAAATTGGATGAATCACACCCTGGAGTTGGCAGAAGTTGGCAGTAGTAGCAGCAGGAGCCCAAATATACACTGGAGTTGGCTTCAGGAGCCCAAAAATTGGATGAATCACACCCTGGAGTTGGCAGAAGTTGGCAGCAGCAGCAGCAGCAGGAGCCCAAATATACACTGGAGTTGGCTTCAGGAGCCCAAAAATTGGATGAATCACACCCTGGAGTTGGCAGAAGTTGGCAGCAGCAGGAGCAGGAGCCCAAATATACACTGGAGTTGGCCTCAGGAGCCCAAAAATTGGATGAATCACACCCTGGAGTTGGCAGAAGTTGGCAGCAGCAGCAGCAGGAGCCCAAATATACACTGGAGTTGGCCTCAGGAGCCCAAAAATTGGATGAATCACACCCTGGAGTTGGCAGGAGTTGACAGTAGTAGCAGCAGGAGCCCAAATATACACTGGAGTTGGCTTCAGGAGCCCAAAAATTGGATGAATCACACCCTGGAGTTGGCAGAAGTTGGCAGCAGCAGCAGCAGGAGCCCAAATATACACTGGAGTTGGCCTCAGGAGCCCAAAAATTGGATGAATCACACCCTGGAGTTGGCAGAAGTTGGCAGTAGTAGCAGCAGGAGCCCAAATATACACTGGAGTTGGCTTCAGGAGCCCAAAAATTGGATGAATCACACCCTGGAGTTGGCAGAAGTTGGCAGTAGCAGCAGCAGGAGCCCAAATATACACTGGAGTTGGCCTCAGGAGCCCAAAAATTGGATGAATCACACCCTGGAGTTGGCAGAAGTTGGCAGTAGTAGCAGCAGGAGCCCAAATATACACTGGAGTTGGCTTCAGGAGCCCAAAAATTGGATGAATCACACCCTGGAGTTGGCAGAAGTTGGCAGCAGCAGCAGCAGCAGGAGCCCAAATATACACTGGAGTTGGCTTCAGGAGCCCAAAAATTGGATGAATCACACCCTGGAGTTGGCAGAAGTTGGCAGCAGCAGCAGCAGCAGGAGCCCAAATATACACTGGAGTTGGCTTCAGGAGCCCAAAAATTGGATGAATCACACCCTGGAGTTGGCAGAAGTTGGCAGTAGCAGCAGCAGGAGCCCAAATATACACTGGAGTTGGCTTCAGGAGCCCAAAAATTGGATGAATCACACCCTGGAGTTGGCAGGAGTTGACAGTAGCAGCAGCAGGAGCCCAAATATACACTGGAGTTGGCTTCAGGAGCCCAAAAATTGGATGAATCACACCCTGGAGTTGGCAGAAGTTGGCAGTAGTAGCAGCAGGAGCCCAAATATACACTGGAGTTGGCTTCAGGAGCCCAAAAATTGGATGAATCACACCCTGGAGTTGGCAGAAGTTGGCAGTAGCAGCAGCAGGAGCCCAAATATACACTGGAGTTGGCTTCAGGAGCCCAAAAATTGGATGAATCACACCCTGGAGTTGGCAGGAGTTGACAGTAGCAGCAGCAGGAGCCCAAATATACACTGGAGTTGGCTTCAGGAGCCCAAAAATTGGATGAATCACACCCTGGAGTTGGCAGAAGTTGGCAGTAGTAGCAGCAGGAGCCCAAATATACACTGGAGTTGGCTTCAGGAGCCCAAAAATTGGATGAATCACACCCTGGAGTTGGCAGGAGTTGACAGTAGCAGCAGCAGGAGCCCAAATATACACTGGAGTTGGCCTCAGGAGCCCAAAAATTGGATGAATCACACCCTGGAGTTGGCAGGAGTTGACAGTAGTAGCAGCAGGAGCCCAAATATACACTGGAGTTGGCTTCAGGAGCCCAAAAATTGGATGAATCACACCCTGGAGTTGGCAGAAGTTGGCAGTAGCAGCAGCAGGAGCCCAAATATACACTGGAGTTGGCTTCAGGAGCCCAAAAATTGGATGAATCACACCCTGGAGTTGGCAGAAGTTGGCAGTAGCAGCAGCAGGAGCCCAAAAAATGGCCTAAAGACATAAATATGTTTTGCACCATTTGTAAAGTGTAAAACGTGGCACCATGCTGAATCTAGTCGCATGCATCAGGCATTGGTGGGTGGAAATCCTGGCTGATCCATCCCTGATTCATTTTGACAAAGGTGAGTCTCTCCACATTTTTAGTTGACAGACGAGTTCTCCTCGCCGTAACTATGGCCCCCGCCGCACTAAACACCCGCTCAGATGGCACGCTACTTGCCGGGCAGGACAGCTTTTCCAGGGCAAACTCTGCTAGTTGCGGCCACAAATCAAGTTTGGCTGCCCAGAAGTCCAGCGGATCCTCAAGGTGTGTTGGCATGGTCATGTCAAAGTATGACATGACCTGCTGGTTCAGGTCCTGCTCCAGGTCTTCCTGCTGCTCATGAGTAGCCTCACTATGCGGGTGTAGAAAGCTACTCATTAGCGACTGAAGACTGAGGCTGCTGCTGCTGATGGAGCTTCTGCTGCTGCTGCTGCCAACCCCCCCAGCGGCCATGGCAGTGGAAGGTGAGCGCAGAGGTCCCCTCGAGTCAGACCTGCGAGAGTATGGACCATGGCGCAGATAGGCATCGGCCAACTGCCTACGTAGAATGTCTTTGTAGTAGTTGAGTTTGTCCTCCCTCTCGGTGGGTTTAAAAAATGCCCCCATCTTGTGCCGGAAGCGAGGGTCCAATAAGGTGGACAGCCAGAAGTCATCCCGCCGACAGATGGAAACAATTCTGGGGTCACTACGCAAGCATGTGAGCATGCTTCGTGCCATTTGCGCAAGTGACTCGGATGGACTACCTGTCTCCATCTCCACTGCATACTGCCACGGTGTGCCCGGGTCCTCTGTCTCTCCTTCCTCAAAAACCTCTAGCTCCTCTGGCTGCTCCTGCTCCTCCTCTCCTGTCCGCTGACTAGATAAACCAGCCATTTCGCCAAGCCTAAACTGTGTTTCGCTGGGCAACTCCTCCTCCTCCTCTTCCTCCTCCTCCTCCTCCAGTTCAGCTCCAACGGGGTTCATGTGGCCGTAAGATGTAAACGCCATGTCTCCAGTGCCCTGACCAGCCATGGTTTCCAACATGTGCTGTAGTACATGAAGCAGTGGAATCACGTCGTTCATCCCGTAATCCTGCCGACTGACAAATAAAGTGGCTTCCTCAAAGGGCCTGAGCAAACGGCAGGTGTCACGTATGAGCTGCCACTGGTTGACATTGAAGTTACACAGGGGAGTCCCCCTATCTGCTTGGATCATCAGGAAATCCGTGATGGCTTTTCTCTGTTCATATAATCGGTCCAACATGTGAAGGGTGGAATTCCAACGGGTGGAAACATCGCAAATCAGACTATGTTGGGGGATACCATTCTGACGCTGTAGCTCAAGAAGGGTGTGTTTGGCGGTGTAGGAGTGGCTGAAGTGCATGCAAAGTTTCCGTGAAGTTGTTAGGATGTCCTGCAGATGGGGGGAACACTTCAGAAACCGCTTGACAACCAGATTGAAGACGTGAGCCATGCAGGGGGCATGGGTCAGGCTTCCTTGGCGCAGCGCAGACAAAATGTTCTTCCCATTGTCGGTAACCATGATTCCCATTTTAAGTTTTCTCGGAGTAAGCCATGTTTGGATTTCCTGATGAATACATTTAAGCAGTTCCTCCCCTGTGTGACTCCGTTCGCCAAGACAAACCATGTGAAGCACTGCGTGACACCTCCGTGCCCTGCACACATGGTAGACTGGAGGGGCACTGAGACTTGAGCCTACAGTGGAGGGTGAGGAGATGGCGGAGGATGAGGAGGCCGAGTCGCACGGTGTCACAGGCCCAATGGGCAGAGAGCGCGGAGGCCGAAGCGGCGTGACCTGTCCAAGTTGCTGCTGCAAAGGGACCACATTCACCCAGTGGGCCGTAAACGACATGTACTGCCCCTGACCGTAGTTACAGCTCCAGATGTCGGCGCTGCCATGTATTTTGCTACACACCGACAGGCTCAAGGACTGGCCCACCTTCTGTTCAACAAAAGTGTGCAGCGCTGGTACTGCCTTCTTGGCAAAGAAATGACGGCTTGGGACTCTCCACCTCGGCTCGGCACAAGCCATCAGTTCTCTGAAAGGTGCAGATTCCACCACCTGAAAAGGGAGCGACTGCAGCACCAGCAACTTGGACAGGAGCACATTCAGCTTCTGCGCCGTAGGATGAGTGGGCGCATACTGCTGTCTCTTGGACATGGCTTCGCTGATGGATTGCTGGCGGGATGCATGACTTGGAGGAGGAGGAGGAGGAGCAGGAGCGACAGAGGATGGGTGTGACGCACAGCTGCCTTCGGCTGAGGTGCTGGAGCCTTGGCTGGCAGAAATTGGGAGCTCACTTGGTGAGGAAGCAGACTGGACCACCCCTTGGGAGCCTCGGTTCTCCCAGGTCGTTTTATGGTGACGCATCATATGTTGACGCAGGGCCGTGGTGCCAACATTTGGACCCTGGCCACGCTTCACCTTTTGCCTACATATCTTGCATGTGGCCATGTTACCCTCCTGCGGATGCCTCAGGAAAAACTGCCACACTGTCGAGTAGCTACTTTTCCCACCCCCTGGCCTCACTGATTCACTGCTGCTGTTGCCAACTCCAGGAACCCCTGCTCCACTACCTCCCGATAAGGTAGACTGCCGCACAGCAGGTGCTCTACCCCGGCCCCGGCCCCGGCCGGCTCCAGCCTTTGGAATTGTGCCCCCATGCTGACTGCTACCACCTTGCTGCCTCAGCTGCTGACTCCGGGGCAACCTGCGCCCCTCTTCTCCTGATGATGACGATGAAGCCCCTTCATCACCCGGCTCCCAAGTGCGATCGGCTTCATCGTCATCATCATCATCATCACCGGGTTGTGGCTGTACGTCACTGATGTTCGTGAATTCGTCAACAGTGTCTGGCGCAGGAGCTGGAACGCTCGCAGCACCCACGACACTGTCCACATCACTATTTGTCTGCCTAGCTAAAGAAGCCACCTCCATTTCTTGGCTGGGCAGTAGCTGCTGACTGTCCTCCTGTATCTGATCGTCCTCCTCACTAAAGAGTGGAGCTGAACCCAAAGCATAGGATACGTCGCTGGGGGAGGGAACGGCGTAGGACAGAGGCAATGGGAGGACAGGGACTGCTCTCGGGGCATGCCAACTCAGGGTTGTGTCAGAGGAACCTACCGACCCTAGACTGGGGGTCTCAGATGTAAGTTGTGATGATGTTGTTGATGAGCGCGTCAGCCAATCTACCACGGCAGATGCGTTACTGGTGGAGACCCGACCGCTAGCAGATACTGGCAGATTAGGTCTCTCAGCGTGACTCCTGCTGCTACTGGCCCCCAGTCTGATGCGAGCTCTGCCTGCGGAATCTTGGCCTCTGCCACTCCTCTTTTCACTTCCAGGCACTTGTCTGCCCGACATAGTCTAACTGGCGTGGTAGTAGGTGATATTTTAAGAACCCCCAGGCAGCAGTGGGTCTATATAAAACAGAATATAATGCACACCAAAAGTGAGCAGTAACACTCAGCCTCCAACAGGCCTGCTTAGTGTAAATAAGAGAGCTGCTTAGTGTAAATAAAGAGGGGTATGCTATGTTACAGAATGGGATGCCTCAACAGAAGTGCACCTGGCAGGCAGCAGTAAGCCTATGCCCAGCAAAAGTGTCTTATAATATAAATATAATAAGAGCAAATGCTTATATGGTCTTAAACAGAGGCTGCTTTAGTCACAGAATGGGATGCCCTGGGCAGGAATGGACCTGGCAGGGTCCAGTAGGGCTTTGGCCAGCAAAAGTGTCTTTATCAGGCTAATTTCAAATATGATAAGAGCAAATGCTTATATGGTCTTAAACAGAGGCTGCTGTAGTCACAGAATGGGATGCCCCGGGCAGGAATCGACCTGGCAGGGTCCAGTAGGGCTTTGGCCAGCAAAAGTGTCTTTATCAGGCCTGATTTCTATGAGAATAAGTGCAAATGTTTATTATGCTATTAAATAGAGGCTGCTTTAGTCACAGAATGGGATGCCAGTGCCACAAAAACCAGAGAGCATGCACAGCAAAAGTGTCTTTATCAGGCCTGATTTCTATGAGAATAAGTGCAAATGTTTATTATGCTATTAAATAGAGGCTGCTTTAGTCACAGAATGGGATGCCAGTGCCACAAAAACCAGAGAGCATGCACAGCAAAAGTGTCTTTATCAGGCCTGATTTCTATGAGAATAAGTGCAAATGTTTATTATGCTATTAAATAGAGGCTGCTTTAGTCACAGAATGGGATGCCAGTGCCACAAAAACCAGAGAGCATGCACAGCAAAAGTGTCTTTATCAGGCCTGATTTCTATGAGAATAAGTGCAAATGTTTATTATGCTATTAAATAGAGGCTGCTTTAGTCACAGAATGGGATGCCAGTGCCACAAAAACCAGAGAGCATGCACAGCAAAAGTGTCTTTATCAGGCCTGATTTCTATGAGAATAAGTGCAAATGTTTATTATGCTATTAAATAGAGGCTGCTTTAGTCACAGAATGGGATGCCAGTGCCACAAAAACCAGAGAGCATGCACAGCAAAAGTGTCTTTATCAGGCCTGATTTCTATGAGAATAAGTGCAAATGTTTATTATGCTATTAAATAGAGGCTGCTTTAGTCACAGAATGGGATGCCAGTGCCACAAAAACCAGAGAGCATGCACAGCAAAAGTGTCTTTATCAGGCCTGATTTCTATGAGAATAAGTGCAAATGTTTATTATGCTATTAAATAGAGGCTGCTTTAGTCACAGAATGGGATGCCAGTGCCACAAAAACCAGAGAGCATGCACAGCAAAAGTGTCTTTATCAGGCCTGATTTCTATGAGAATAAGTGCAAATGTTTATTATGCTATTAAATAGAGGCTGCTTTAGTCACAGAATGGGATGCCAGTGCCACAAAAACCAGAGAGCATGCACAGCAAAAGTGTCTTTATCAGGCCTGATTTCTATGAGAATAAGTGCAAATGTTTATTATGCTATTAAATAGAGGCTGCTTTAGTCACAGAATGGGATGCCAGTGCCACAAAAACCAGAGAGCATGCACAGCAAAAGTGTCTTTATCAGGCCTGATTTCTATGAGAATAAGTGCAAATGTTTATTATGCTATTAAATAGAGGCTGCTTTAGTCACAGAATGGGATGCCAGTGCCACAAAAACCAGAGAGCATGCACAGCAAAAGTGTCTTTATCAGGCCTGATTTCTATGAGAATAAGTGCAAATGTTTATTATGCTATTAAATAGAGGCTGCTTTAGTCACAGAATGGGATGCCAGTGCCACAAAAACCAGAGAGCATGCACAGCAAAAGTGTCTTTATCAGGCCTGATTTCTATGAGAATAAGTGCAAATGTTTATTATGCTATTAAATAGAGGCTGCTTTAGTCACAGAATGGGATGCCAGTGCCACAAAAACCAGAGAGCATGCACAGCAAAAGTGTCTTTATCAGGCCTGATTTCTATGAGAATAAGTGCAAATGTTTATTATGCTATTAAATAGAGGCTGCTTTAGTCACAGAATGGGATGCCAGTGCCACAAAAACCAGAGAGCATGCACAGCAAAAGTGTCTTTATCAGGCCTGATTTCTATGAGAATAAGTGCAAATGTTTATTATGCTATTAAATAGAGGCTGCTTTAGTCACAGAATGGGATGCCAGTGCCACAAAAACCAGAGAGCATGCACAGCAAAAGTGTCTTTATCAGGCCTGATTTCTATGAGAATAAGTGCAAATGTTTATTATGCTGTTAAATAGAGGCTGCTTTAGTCACAGAATGGGATGCCAGTGCCACAAAAACCAGAGAGCATGCACAGCAAAAGTGTCTTTATCAGGCCTGATTTCTATGAGAATAAGTGCAAATGTTTATTGTGCTATTAAATAGAGGCTGCTTTAGTCACAGAATGGGATGCCAGTGCCACAAAAACCAGAGAGCATGCACAGCAAAAGTGTCTTTATCAGGCCTGATTTCTATGAGAATAAGTGCAAATGTTTATTGTGCTATTAAATAGAGGCTGCTTTAGTCACAGAATGGGATGCCAGTGCCACAAAAACCAGAGAGCATGCACAGCAAAAGTGTCTTTATCAGGCCTGATTTCTATGAGAATAAGTGCAAATGTTTATTATGCTATTAAATAGAGGCTGCTTTAGTCACAGAATGGGATGCCAGTGCCACAAAAACCAGAGAGCATGCACAGCAAAAGTGTCTTTATCAGGCCTGATTTCTATGAGAATAAGTGCAAATGTTTATTGTGCTATTAAATAGAGGCTGCTTTAGTCACAGAATGGGATGCCAGTGCCACAAAAACCAGAGAGCATGCACAGCAAAAGTGTCTTTATCAGGCCTGATTTCTATGAGAATAAGTGCAAATGTTTATTATGCTATTAAATAGAGGCTGCTTTAGTCACAGAATGGGATGCCAGTGCCACAAAAACCAGAGAGCATGCACAGCAAAAGTGTCTTTATCAGGCCTGATTTCTATGAGAATAAGTGCAAATGTTTATTATGCTATTAAATAGAGGCTGCTTTAGTCACAGAATGGGATGCCTCACAGCAGACTTAAGATCAGTTCAGTATATATGCACAGTTAGTTACTATAAGCAGCCTGAAAACGCTAACAAAGGCTGGATGAAAAAAAAAAAATCTCCCTGTCAGCCAGCTCCGTTTTTCCTACCTTTCCCTGGCTTTCTGTCTGTCTCCTGTCTGTCTCCTGCCTGTCTCCAGCCTGTCCCTGTCTGTCCCTGTCTCCAGCCTGTCTCCAGCCTGTCTAACTGCCTCAGCTACACAGCGTTCTGTCTGTCTGTCACGAATGCAATAGAGAAATGAGGAAAAGCAAGATGGCCGCCGTTAAATACCGCTGTGTGACGTCACCGGGCTTGCTGGCTGCTGATAGGCTGCATGTGACTGCCCCAGCTTGCACTGGCGCGGGATACATGTCCAGACATGTCCCGCCCGCCATCTTAGAATGCCTGTAATGTAAATGAATGGATGTTAAAGGAAAACTTCGAGTGATCGAATCGCGGGGAAATTCGGATTCGATCCGAATCGAATTTTTCCTGAAATTCGGATCGAATCCGGGTTCGTCCGGATCGATTCGCTCATCCCTAGCTTAGATCACAGCAAAGGTATTTTTTTGTAAAACAGAAGTGTGTAGCATAGAACACCCTGTCACTTTAAACTGGATATTTTCCTATTCCTAGATATTTTCCTAGTTTCCTATTCTCTGATTAGTTTGCCTCATCCCAAAGTCAGCTTGTGCCCTTCATCTTAAATATGAAGGATTTTGCTTGTAAATCAAATTCTCAGATAAAAGGCACATCTAGCTTCCAAGGTTTTAATCATCTCTCTGGAAAAAAGAGAATCTAAAAGGAGTAAACTGAGGTCATCTTAAAAAAATGATCTATAATAAAGTAAAATCAAAAATATC
Source organism: Gastrophryne carolinensis (assembly GCA_027917425.1). Taxonomy (NCBI): domain Eukaryota; kingdom Metazoa; phylum Chordata; class Amphibia; order Anura; family Microhylidae; genus Gastrophryne; species Gastrophryne carolinensis. The sequence goes on along the minus strand of CM051237.1, from coordinate 286,264,306 downwards.
TATCACATGTCTGTGCGTGTTCTCATTTAATGAGGTCATGTATGGTAGTAATGATTTAAAAGAAACTAGACATGCAATATTTACTTTCTGAACATGTTACATCATCTAATGTGGACCTCCATGGTCCTCCTATTTAAAAACCACTTCGTTTTACAGAAACTACAATTCGAAAACCATAAGTGACAATATTTGTCATTTTTAATTTACTAAATGCTCAGATTTTACTTATTTTACAGTAGAATGCCGATTTAGTTCTAGCTGTTTTAATTGAATAAGTAGCATTGCTGTAAAAGATCTTGCAGTATGGAGACTACAAAATATGTGTGAATATTAATATTTCATGGGTGATAAACTACAGTAGAGTCTCAAACAAAATGCCGTCGGCTACAATTCTAATTAATTCCTTGAAATATCTTGCATTTTCTTATACTTGTCTGGCAAAAGACATTTTCTCAAAAGTTGGCAGAGTCCTTATATTTCTGGAATCAATTACTGGACAAGTATATTTTGTGTGTAGGATTAAAAGTGCAACTCAAAGTTGTCAGATGAGTCGGGTTTGCTATGAAACTTTTTTGAAGAGGAGCAAAGGAGCTGGATGTGAAAATGTGAAAAATGCAGAATATGATTTATACTTTTTTCAGCATGTTGCTGCATCACTAAAGTTTTAGTAAATGTGTATATTGCAGTGCAGCAACATGCACAAGTCAATACAAAGATCTGTCCCACAATCTATTTATACCCCAGAGTGTAACCATAACCCGGGGGTATCCACTAAGGTTAGAGGAAAGGTGCTTTCTCCACCGACATAGGAGGGGATTCTTCTCTGTAAGAGCAGTGAGACTATGGAACTCGCTGCCAGAGGAAGTAGTAATGATGGATACAGTAAAAATGTTCAAAAGTGGCCTTGATGCCTTCCTGGCATGTAATAACATTTCCAGCTATGGCTAATAGACCACTGGAAGAAGATCTATAGTGGCCGGGATGCCCTCCTTGCATGTAATAACATTTCCAGCTATGGCTACTAGACCACTGGAAGGAGTTAAACAGGCTGAACTGGATGGACTAATATAGTCTTTATTCAGCCTTACATACTATGTTACTAATGCCCTTATTCATCAAGCGATAGCGCCAGGTAGTGTCTGACGAGCGCCAGGTAGCGGCAGCTAACGGCGACTACCGACTCAAGTACGCCCGGTCACAATGACGCATTTATCAAGCAAAATGAGGCTAGCGCCGGCGAGAGCGCCGGCTAGCGCGGCATTCATCATGAAGCCGCCTGGACCGAACAGCGCCGCTGCAAATTCCCTCACAGCGCCAGGTATGAGCTGTCGCTCCCTGGCGATGTCCAATGCATTTCAATGGAGCAATCTATAATTATTCATAATTAATTGATAATAATATATATATTTTTTTTTTTTAATATCAAAAAATCGGAGACCACTTCTGCAATGTTAGGATTTATTTTTAAGTAAAAAAAAAAATTAAAAAAAAATTGTGCAGAATTGATCTAACAGGTCTGAGATTAATGTATTCATATTACAAAATGATTCTAAAAACATGTATAATGTTACATTCAAAAAATATGGTTGTTTAGGGGTTAAAAACTAGTTAATACACATCGCCGCCAGCGCTCTGGGGTTTAAACAAGGAATGGACAGCGACAGCACATTCGGAGCGTGATTTGTTGATGAATATGAAGCTAGCCGTTCGCTCTGGCCATTCGTTGTCAGGCGCTCACATACAACGCTGGACCTGTGAAACAGCGACCCCCCAGCCCGTATTCAACATTACCGCACACCGACTGAGTCGCTGTCATCAAGCTAACGCCGGCCAAGCACAGCGAATACTGGCTGGCGCTGAAAAAATCACGCTACAGTCGCTCATCTGGCGCTACCTGCCGCTATTAATGAATCGGCCTCCCCGTGTGAAAAAAAATATAAATTATATTTTGCACAACTCTAACTTTCACCAGAAGTGCTTGATAAATCAAGTCCTGTGTCTTTTTTCCTGTGTAGATAACCTGCAGTACTTTAATCTACATGCTGAGCTGGAATCACTGACTGTGGTTCTACATGGTACATGACATTCTATGCAGAAACATGTAAAATTAGGAATCTGAAGACTAAAAATGTTTCATGTAGATATATTTTTGTTGGTCATTACAAGTATTAGCCTGCAGTTAAAAACTTTGAGTGCACATGTAGCGGATTAATTGCATATGCACATGCAGCAGATTGCTCCAAACACATAAAGGCTGATTCATCATTAGCGGCAGGTAGCAGGCATTTCCAGAGCGCCGCTAGTAGTCGCAGTGCTCGGCCGTGGGTCGCTACTTTATAGCGACTCAGTCGCTGTTCAGTAATGTTGAATACATTGTGAGGAGTCGCTATTTGACCAGTACAGCGCTGTATGGGAGCGCATGTTAGCAACTGCTCATAGCGACCGACTCACACCATATTCAGCAAAAAAACAGCCTCACAAATCTCTGGCGCTGTAAAATACTTGTTTGAAGCCCAGTGCGCAGGTGTGTTTAAAGTGTGTTTTAAAGCATCTACCCACTAGTAACAAAGCGAAAACATATGGAATTACATTGTAACAACATTGTAACATGAACACTTTAATGCCAGACCTGTAATGTCATTTCTTAGGAAATATATAAAAAATGAGAAAATTATGAAAAAACTGCTATTTCAATGCCAGAAGAGGTCACAGAATTATTTGTGATTTTTGTGAAAAAAAAAAAAAAAAAAAAAACCTGTTTAAAGAGAAGAAAAGGATCGTCCATTGAAATGTATGGGAGAGCGTCAGGTAGCGAGAGGTCATACCTGGCGCTGTTCGCTGAGGCTGTGATAATGATGAATCAGACGCTACATGGCGCTATCCCAGTCGCTAAACAGATTCTGCTTGATAAATGTGTAATTGCGTGCCGTGTCCGGCGTTCACCAGTTGCTACCTGTCGCTACCTCTCATTAACCAGCCACTGCCTGACGCTATCCCTTCCTAAATAAGGGCCATAGTTACATAGTTAATATGGTTGAAAAAAGACATATGTCCATCAAATTTAAAGAGTGTAGGGGAAGTCATTTTTTTATTTTATTTTTTGTTTTTTACTGATAGCAACTTATAGTAACTGCTAATGTTATTTTCTTCTAAATAAGCACCTAATCTTTTTTTGAAGATGTTGATGCTGTAACAAGCTTCTGTGGGAGGCACAGATTTATAGTTCTTATGGTAAAGAATTATTGTCGCCTCCGGGACTGAATTTCTTTTTTCCAGTTAAATGGAGTGCCCCCTTGTCTTTAGTGAAATAGTGTTTCTCCATATTTTTTTATTGCCCATTTATATATTTATACAAGTTTATCATGTCCCCCCTCAGTCATCTCCTCTCGAGACTAAACAGATGTAATTCTCGTACTCTTTCCTCATAACTAAGATCTTTCATTCCTCTTATTAGTTTGGTGGCTCTCCTCTGCACCCTTTCCATAGTCAGAGCGTCCTTTCTATGAATGGGTGCCTAGAACTGGACGGCATATTCCAGGTGAGGGTGCACCAGTGCCTTGTAAAAAGGCAATATTACATCTCTGTCTTGTGATTCCATGCCTCTTTTTATGCATGATAATATCTTGGAAGCAGTTGCTTGACATTGCATGCTGTTATTTAGCCTGTGATCTACCAGTACCCCAGATCCTTCTCAACATGTATTTCTCCCAGTTTTACTCCCTGGGGAACATATGTGGCCTTCACGTTATTAGACATGACTTTATATTTCTCTACATAGAACTCATTTGCCAAGTGGATGCCCAGACACTCAAAGTGTCCAAGTCAGCTTAAAGCTTCTGAACATCTTCAATAGACTGCACTGTGCTACATATCTTTGTGTCATCTGCAAAAATAGAGACAGAGCATTTAATTCCATCTTCCATGTCGTTTATAAACAAGTTGAATAATAGTGGGCCCAGCACTGAACCCTGGGGTACACCACTTACAATTGGGGACCATTCAGAGTAGGTATCATTAACCACAATTCTCTGCACACGATCCTTCAGCCAGTTTTTAATCTTAGAATCCCGAAGACCTCAATTTCCCTAACAAGAGTCTATAGGGAACAGTGTCAAATGCTTTTGCAAAATCCAGAAAAACTATATCTAAATCCGCCCCCCCTGTCTAAGCTTCTACTCACCTCCTCATAGGAGCCAATCAGGTTAGTCTGGTAGCTTCTGTGCTTAGTGTCACTTATAATATTATACGCAGATACATATTCGTGTATGTAGTCCCTTAATAGCCCCTCAAGCAATTTTCCCACAATAGATGTTAAACTTACGGGTCTGTAATTGCCCGGCTAAGACCTAGAGTCCTTTTTAAAATTGGACACCAGATTTGTTAGAATTGTTAGCCCATTGTGGCAGGCTATGTTTGGCAATGTTGTAATCTGCTCTCTGTTTTGAAATCAAAGAAGAAATGTCTGAGATATCAATGTTTATAGTTTTGTCTGGGTGCAGTGATGCAATATAATAATCAGCATAATGGGCGGGGTCTGTAAGAGTCTGACATTGTGCTACAGACAGGCATTCTCAACGCCCTGGCTGTGCTCCTTTCCTCTCTCCCTGTTGCTAGGCGACATTGGATGCCTAGACTAATGCTTCCAGACAGAAATACAAACACCCCAGACGCACATGCTAGCACCCCCAGATAGGAGTGTGTGCATCCTCAGATGTACATTGACCCACCCCCAAGAGGCACATTAACACAGTACCAGATGTGTGCACTCCCAGACACAAATGCGCACACTCGCAGATCAGATCACAGGTACGTCGGTAGGCAGGTAGGCAAGTAGGTAGGTAGGTGGGTCAGTATGTGGGCGGACAGGCAAGTAGGTAGGTAGCTGGGAAGGTAAGTATCTGGCTCAATAGGCTGGTAGGTGGGCAAGTAGGTTGGTAGAGTCAGTGGACAGGCAGGTGGGCAAGGTATACAACAAAGGGGGGGATAGGGAGTGCTAATAATGACAGCAGCACCTATATGAGGTGGGTAAGTTGGTAGGTAGGTTGGTGGGTAGGTAGGCAGGCAGGCAGGTAGATCAGTGGGTAAACAGATAGGTAGGTGGGGTGAGTGGGCAGGTAGCTTGTTCAGCAGGCTTAGTCTCAACTCACTCACCTCCGCTCCCTCCTCACAAAGGATTTGTACTACCCTGTCCACGCTGCTGGAAATGGTGGCTTGCACTGAGCTCTGGCCTTTGGGGGGGGGGAGGGGACAGTGGTTAACTGGGCTTGAATGGCAGCTATGAGAGCACCACTCAAGCCAAAAAGCTACAAGGGGGCATGACCTGCTCATATTGGTAGTTCCTATTAGCTTATAGATTCCCGGGCCGATCAGCCTGGGTGTTGGTCCACTTTAATAACACTCCCCTCCTGAGCCTTATTAAATCTTTTCAAACATTTAAAGATCTCAATCATGTCTCCTCTCCCTGAATCTTAACGTACTTACATCAGCTTAACCTACAGATTTTTTTAAAATCGATCAGTTGATACTGAAAATATAAGCTAATGTGATGTAACGAAAAACATAAACTAAAGTGGAACTACACCATCTTCTGAATTCTTCTTGCTAGCCTATCCTCTGCAAAGCCCAATGAAACCTGCTCTATTTAATATTAGGTTTTATCAGGGCTAAGGGAGAGAAACTCCTGCATGTACAGCATTGTCAGTTGCCATTCCATTCTCTAATAGGAGCTTCTAGTGCAGCAGAATCCTGTGCCTTAGCCACGAGACCCAGCTTTGGATTAGGCTTGCTATGCTGGGACAGGCAGTGCTATAGACAGACAAGAGCAGAGAGAACACCTATGTGGTAGAACCTTCATTCCAGGTCTGTTTTGAGAGAAAAAAGTTTATATTTTATCTAAGCTAGTATGCTATACGCATGGAAGCGGACATTGCAATATTTGTTTTTTCTCAGTGCCTTTGAATTAGGAAACTGTATCCTACCTAGAAAGTGTGATTCGCTTCTAAAGTCATTAACATCACAGCCGGCCACTTTACTGGGGAATGATGACTGCTGAAGCAGACAGGAAAGAACTGACAGAAATAGAATACAGTAACAGGAAGAGGAACAGCAGGCCTGATGGGTAAGAACAGGTGACTGCGTGACTGAGTACACACACACACACACAGACCTATGAGCTCAAAAATACCACAATTGGAGAAATATTTTGGCTGCTTCTTCATATACCAAAATGTGAACATGGCATAGTGTTTTTTATTATTAATTATAACTATTTATAGGCATATAAAACTTTGCATAGGTACAATTGTAATCAGGGCCCTAATCCAGACATTGAATATTGGCCCCAGTGTTGTTTATATAGTAACCTTTTTTCTGTCCCCTTGAGCACCAATATTTAAGTGATATACAATTAGACGAATACCCAGTTTCCCCGAAACATTCATTTTGCTACAAAAGTTGTGTTAGGACTTGTTTTCAGCGGATGTCTTATTTTTCCAGATACAACAATCTACCGTATATACTCGAGTATAGGCCGACCCGAATATAAGCCGAGGCACCTAATTTTACCACAAAAAAATGGAACAAGTTATTGACTCGAGTATAAGCCGAGGCGGCTTTTTTCAATTGGAATTGGAGTTGACACACAGAAAGAGAGACACACACACACACACACACACACACACACACACACACACACACAGAAAGAGACACACACACAGAAAAAGACACAGACACACACACACACAGAAAGAGACACACACACACACACACACACACACACACTGTGGGTACCTGCTGCTGCTGCCGCCGCTTTCAGACGCGCAGGTGTCGGGGGTCAGGGTTTGGCCGAGGTTACCCTGCAGAGGGGCAGCGGGGTCCCCCTCCCCTCCTCCTCCTCCTGCCGCTGGTCGCTCCATTCAGCTCCGCCTGGCAGCCGCCAGCCGCCGCCGTTCTCGTACACACTTGGACCAGTGACCCGACCGGTTTTCTCGGCAGTCGATTGATCGGGTCTGAGGTCAGCGTTCTCATCCACTAGCGAATCCCATTAGCGGTCTTCGATTGATCATGGCTGCGCTGTGCGTGTGTCTCCTGTAGGTGGCACTGGAGCCTGCGTCGCCGGCACTATAAAAGCGTGATGACGACATAGGCTTTCCCTTTCCTCAATCAGCAGCGAGGTAAGGAGATGGCGGCTTTACAGTTTAGATAGAGGAATCCGCCCCTGGACTCGAGTATAAGCCGAAGCGGCTTTTTTCAGCCCAAAAAGTGGGCTGAAAAACTCGGCTTATACTCGAGTATATACGGTATGTTACATGCTGTCAGGTTTCTTGCCACTCCTCTGAGTTCCACTGCAATGCAAGTGTAGCAGTTTGCTGTCCCTGGTGATCAGAAGCAGCTACAATGTTCTAATATACACTTGGTAGTGGAGCGACACCAGTTAGATTACCTGATCTGTGCGAGAGGCCGGCACGCTTCCATCCAGTCAGATAGCATGCTCCCCTGGAAGCGTAGCTCACACTTTCGCCTATAATACACTATATTAAAAAAAAAAAAAACATATAGACTTATCTCCACCCATGATCGATCCCACCTGATCTTCTCTTCACCGGAAGGGCCTCCGTTCCCCCAGGGATCCTCTGCCATCAGGAGAATGCCTGGAATAGGCCCCGGCCCTGCTTCTGGCGTCGCTGCCCTCTCTTTATTGGGTAGGGCGGATGATTTCATCTCACTCCATTGCCGACAATCTCAGATGCTGGTATTGATTGCTGTAAAATGGATGGAGGGGCAGGGGACTCCTGCTTCCTCCTGCCTTCAGCAATCACTGCCAGCAGTCATAGGATCTGCACGGAGCTGCGCAGGATAGAGGTTTGGAGGTGAGTAAAGAAAATAAATACATTTAACCCTTTAACCGCCAGCCTACCTTGAGATTTTGTCACCCTTTGTTGCCAGACCATTTTGCACTATTTTGCGCTCCCCTTGTTCAACTGTGATTTTTGAGGGGATTTCCAGGGATTTCCCAGGAAAATGATATATTGTTTTTTTCAGCATAGTCTGGGCTTTAACATGAAATGTCTTGTTTGTCATTTGTTAGGTGTATTCTTAATATTTTTGGGTGAAATATGTGCAAAAAAAAAAAAAAAAAAAAAATTTTTACATATTGTAGTTTTTTTTGGAATAAAAAATGTAAGTTTGTCAATAAAATCTTATTGCGTGTGAAATCCCAATTTCTCCCGGTTACAGCGGTACCACATATGTATAGGTAGACACCTTTTCCTGCCCAGGAGACTCCCCCAAACTGAAACAGCGCTTTAGGAGATTTTCAGATAAAATACAACTATGCTATGCAATATGCGCACCTTGCGGTTTTTCCAGAAAAACAACCCTTTACATTTAAAATACCCCCAACAAACTATATATTCTCTGGAAGTACACACCTCAGGCTTTCTAGGCGTACCAGGCTTGTGGATGTGGCCATAGTTTTCTGGAAGTAATCCCTCAACGTAATCTTTGGTTGCAAAGAGTTTCCCTAAAAAAAGGATAAAAAAGCAGAATCAAAGCCACATTTTCCTAAAAAAACTATATACAAACAAGAAAAATCAAGTTTAATCTGAAAAAGCAACATCTCCCGAACAGAACGATACCCAACATGCATAGGTTCTGTCAAGGGAAGAGTTGCCAAACACCCCAAAGTAAAGCATGTGCGTAACGGTAATTTTACTTGAAAATTTCAGCTCTGCAGACAAAGTGCGCACCTTGCGATTTTTCAACCAAAACAACCCTTTACATTTGGAATATCCCCCATAAACCATATATTCCCTGAAAGTACACACGTTAAGCTTTCTAAGGGTACCCAGCTTGCTGTAGTGGGCTCATCTTTCTGGAATTAATTCCTCAAAGAATTCTTTGGTTGCGCAGGGTTTCCCTAAAAAATTTATAAAAAAGCTGAATAAAAAACACCTTTTCCTAAAATATAAATATGCAAACCAGAAAAAACAAGCTAAGTCTGAAAGCGCAAGGTCCCCCGAACAGAACAATACCCAACATGCATAGGTACTATTAACCCTTTTAATTGCCAGCTTACTTGAGATTTTGTCACCCTCTGTTGACAGGCCATTTTTCCCCATTTTGCGTCATGTTTTGCGACAGAAAAATTATATATTTTTTTTTTTTGCAGCAGAGTTTAGACTTTAACATGAAATGTCTTGTTTGTAATTTTTTTTTTTTTTTTTTACAATATTATTAAGTGAAAAAAAAAAAAAATAAATAAAATTTTTTTTTTAGAAAATTGACTCCTTTATTTTAAATAAAAAATGTATTTTATTAAGGAAAATCATATTGCATGTGAAAGCCCCATTTCTACCGATTAGAACGGTACCACATATTTATCGGTAGCCCCCGTTCCTGCCCAGGAGACCCCCCCTAACTGAAACAAGTATTTTATAACATTCACAAAAAAAAACACAAAAACCATCCACACTACAAAGGGTTAAATCGAGAAAAAAAATGACATAGGGTCCCCCCTCCCAGGGGAGGGAGACCCCATTTTTTTTTTGATTTTTAAGGGTTAAAAACCCTTAAAAATCAAAAAAAAAATGACGTGGGGTCCCCCTTACCCACAGTAACCAGCCCGGGACCAGCTATGGGGGCTTGTAGGCACAGAGTGGGGGGGCCAGCTTTTGTGGCCCCCCCACCCTGCAGCCTACGAGCCCACATAGCCCATGTGGGCCCGGGCTCTTCTGCCCCCCCCTGGCCTTTGGGGAGGCAGGTAATGGGGGTGCCGGGGGTTAATGGCAAGCCACCCGCTAGCGCAGGTGGCTTGCCATCCCCCCAGCCTTGTGAACTGGTATAGGGGTCATGGACCCCTTACCAGTTCACAAGAGGTTAAAAGTAAAAAATGACACAGACACACAAAAGAGAAAAAATATTTTATTAATTTTTTTTTTTTTTTTTACACTGTACTCACCTCCCATCCATCCTGGAGCACTCTGTCCCTCGGCGATCACTGGCTTCTGCTCCCTTGCTAGAAGCCTTTTATAGCTGCTGGATGACAGAACACAAAGGGTTAATCAAAAAAAAAAAATGACATAGGGTCCCCCCTCCCAGGGGGGGTGGACCCCATTTTTTTTTTGATTTTTAAGGGTTAAAAACCCTTAAAAATCAAAAAAAAAATTGACGTGGGGTCCCCCTTACCCACAGTAACCAGCCCGGGACCAGCTATGGGGGCTTGTAGGCACAGAGTGGGGGGGCCAGCTTATGTGGCCCCCCCACCCTGCAGCCTACGAGCCCACATAGCCCATGTGGGCCCGGGCTCTTCTGCCCCCCCCTGGCCTTTGGGGAGGCAGGTAATGGGGGTGCCAGGGGTTAATGGCAAGCCACCCGCTAGCGCAGGTGGCTTGCCATCTCCCCAGCCTTGTGAACTGGTATAAGGGGTCACATGGACCCCTTACCAGTTCACAAAGGGTTAAATGGTAAAAAAAAAAAGACAAGACGTTTTTTTAAAAAAGTTTATTAAAAAAAAAAAAAAAACTTTTACTTTACTCACCTCCGATCTTCATCTTCTGTGTCCCGCGGCGATCTGCTGTCAGTGACAGCTGGGCAGAGAAGGGGGGAGGCAGGCGATCGGAGGATCGCCTACCTCCCTCCTTCCCCGCCCAGCCGTCACCGGCATCTGAGAGACGAACTGCCGGGTGCCCCGATGACACCCGGCGGTGACGTCATCTGGCCCCGCCCCGTGACGTCATCAAGATGGCGGCCGCCATCGGAAGGAAGCAAGGGAGGAGGGCTGTTATGCCCCCTCCAGAAGACAGAAGAGCGGGGGGGGGGGATCGGAGCCCCCCCCCGTGAAGAGGAGAGCCTGCGGGAGCCGGCGGGGACAAAGGTAGGTGACTGTTTTTTTTTTTTTTGTTTTTTTTTTTAAAGTAAACCGGGCGGCTGCTGAAACGGGGGGGGGGGCACCCTGTTCCGGGCCCTCCCCTGCAGCCGGAGGGGCCCCGATGGGCGATCGGAGCCCCTCTGGCTGAAGAGGAGACCCGACCGGATCGAACGAGGGGTCAGGTAAGTGTCTTTTATTTTTACTTTTTTTTTTTTTACTGGGGAAAGTCAGGCACGTAAATTTTACGTGGCTGGCGTTTAACTGTTGGAGAGGCAGCCACGTAAAATTTACGTGGCTGGCGTTTAAAGGGTTAATAAATGTAATTTTCACTCTGCTGTGTGGTGTGGTTTATTTTTTCAGTTAACCTTTTGTTTACTGATATACCAGTTTACAAGGCTTGGGGGGGGAGTTGTGAAGTCACATGTGGCAAGGGGCACAGTGCTCAAGGATAGATGTAACTCTTTTCAGTTTGGGGGTCTCCTGGGCAGGGACGGGGATCTACCAATACATATGTGGTTCCATTGTAATCATGAGAAATGAGGTTTTTACTCAATATGACTTTCCTAAAAAAAAATTATTAAATAAAAATGTGAAATTTTAAAAAAATATATTTTTTTAAATGTTTACACAAAATTATGAAATGGCGACAATTATGAAAAAATGGCGAACAAGAAATTTCATGTCAAAGCCCCAAAAAAAAACAATATATAATTTTCCTGGAAATTCCTGCAGAATTCACTGTCAAACAAAATGGTGAAAAATGACCTGTCAACAGAGGGTGACAAAATCTCAAGTAGGCTGGCAAGGGTTTAAAATACCAATGCATGTTGTGTATTGTTCTATTTGGGGGACTTTGTGCTTTCAGATTTACTGTACCTAGTTTTTTCTTTTTTGCATAATGATATTAAAGTGGACCAGGACACAGGATTTTGATCATCGTGGGCTTTGGCCTTTTCCTTTCCCCCAGGGAACCCCGATCGGGGGTTCCCCGCTGCGTGAAACCCCCCAGTACACCGAGACCAACTCACCTCTTCCCGGTCCCACAGCGCATCTAAGAGCAACGGTTCAGAGCGCCCCGGCGGCCGCATCCTCCACTTCTCTCTAACAGGGAGCGTGCCCGTGTCAGCCATTCACAAATGCCTGGCACCGGAATGCGCTCTACTAGAGGGATAGCACAGGAAACCCTGTGCAACTAAAGAATTTTTTAAGGGATTATTTCCAGAAAGATGCACCCACTACAACAGGCTGGGTACACCTAGAAATCTTAACTTGTGTATTTTCAGTAAAGGGTTGTTTTGGTTGGAAAAGCGTAAGCATAATTAACCTCACACGCATGCTTTACTTTGAGGTGTTTGGCAATGCTACACTTGACCTTGACAGTATAAAAGTGTGTATACAGTAAAATTGTAGAATACACCAAAATTAAGCTAGTCACTTTCTAATAGCAATTGATGGAAAATCTCTTCCATGAGAAAGTGATAGATTGCTGGGCTGCTAGGATTTTGAAAGTAACTTTTGTTATATATGAGTGAGAATAGGTAGCAAAAAAGCGCTCCAAAGGTAGGCCTTTATACTTTTAAAAGGGTGGAGATAAGGTCTAAGACCCATGACCAGAAAGGAACTTATTTTGGGCAAAGCCACCATATATGATACATTGGTGCACTTTGCACCATGCCCTAGCTACTCTGGCGGGCACCAGGTACCATCATGTCATTACTTTGCATGCTGTTTCTGGTGTGGTGACATTGATAGAGCAACTTTTCCTCAACAACCTGGATCTTGGCCAAACCTCTTTCCCAGCAAGTAATGTAATTGTTTGGATGATGAGGAGCTTTTCTTAAGCTGATCAAGAGGGACATGGAGACAGACGTGCTCAAATGTTTTAAGCATTGGGGAGGATGGGGTATGTTTCAGAAGAGTGGAGATCCAATGTTTTAACTGATCGAAAAATGGACTGTCTGAAAGGGGCTTGATGGTGTTCAAAAAAAGGAGGACTATTTAGTTGATTTATTATTAACCAAGAGATTATATATATTGACAAACGTGTCATGTGATTGTATACTTACCTCGCAATCGATCCCATGTTGCATGCACTGGCCAAAACCCCGGCTCTCCTAGCTGATGTACTGCCATGCTGGAGGGATGCTAGGCTCTGTGGACAAAAAGAGTTTTATGTCCTGCATTAATATATACAGCATTGAGTGCTGATGACTATGAAAGGCTGCGAATGCGCCGTGCAATCAAACAGATGGGTGGGGGGCGTACAGAGCCCCATGAAAAGGTGAGTATCTTCTAAGCACTCATGGACAGTAAGGGGTTGATCAATAAATGGTGCTTGATGATGTAAGGCCTACATGCAGCTGCGTGGCCAAGGAAATGAAGCTCCCAGCACACAACTTTGTGCTGAGGTTAACGCCAGTGAAAATTTGGAGCTCTGTAGTTATTGAATTCCAGGGGTTTTGGCTACTTTGATATGCACAATGCACCTCATCACTCAACACTTCTGCTTTGTAACTTGTCTGAGATTTCCTTGCACCCTTCAGTTTTTCATACTTTTAGTTACAGGAGGGAAGAAACTCACAGGTTTAAAACTCATTTATTACTTGTGTGCCTTATGGGAAAAATAAAATAGAAGTTACACCTGGTGCTGAATCAACCCCTGTGTAGACAATGAAGGATGATGGCTAGAGATGGACAAACCTGAACTGCAGCCAGAAGTCTGTGTTTGGATTTGGCTTCCGGACTGATCACAGAAAAGCTGGTTGATGGCCTGAGCAGCCCGCAGCCCATTATGTAGCCTCACTTAAAGCGGACCAACAGTCAAAAATGAATTAAATCAGACTAACACAACAAGCGGGCTCATATGCACCCCTCTCTGGGGCAATTTAGATTGCTGCTCATAAAAAATCATTTACCTCTTTCTAATGCCTACTGGGATACATTTTTAAAAACAAGATGGCCACTCATGGGCTTGCAGGCCACCTGCAAACAAGAAGTTGTGCTGGGCTTCCTGTTACTGTGCATTTCAATTATGTTATTTGGGAGAGGAAACTCCAAAATGGCTGCTACCTTTCTTTTCCAACTGTGCCAGGCTGTTGATCCGGTTTAAGGTTGCAGCAGAAGGAAGCTGCTGCAACTCACCTCTGCCCTCTCCTCTTCTGTCAGCACAGAGGAGCGGCAGCATTTGAAAATGGACCCAGTCGGGGCTACAAAAAGATGGCTGCTGACTCCCATGAGTAAGGGCACTCCTAGTGCTGGCACTAAAAGCTTTCTCACTCATGGAGGCCCGCAACCATCTCTCTGTAGCCCCGGCTGGGGCCGCAAACGCTGCCGCCAACCTGCCTGTCTTGCTGACAGAAGAGGATGGTGACTTGAGTTATAATAGCGCGCTTCTGCTGTACACTCTGCACCCCCACCAAAGCCAACCTCCAAAGTTCGGGTGGCACTAGCAGTATTGTCACTAATGGGAGCTGGTGGCCATCTTTTCTGCAGCTGCTCTGCCGTGCTGAAGCAGGGGATCAGGCAGAGGTGAGTTAAAGCAGTGTGCTTTTGCTTCACACTCTGCACCCCCCGCCACAGCCTCCCTCAAAGGTCGGGCCCTTATTGAGTTCATTGGTCCCCAAACCCAAACATTTAATCAAAATTTGGTTGAACTTGCCAACCTGAACTTTGGAGGTTCACCCTTTCCTAGTGATGGCACTTTTTACTGCAAAAACAACATAGTGCACTTTTTGCACCTAATGCTGAATCACTCCTTCGGGTTAGCACCAGGTGTAAAAAGTGCACTACTACTGTACTACTACTGGAGGTAAAAAGTCCTATTCACTATTTATTGTCTAGCATGTGTTCTTTCCCCACTGGAGGTCCCTGGAGCTGGATCCTGGATGGAGGTGAGTTTTTTTGGCTCTACACAGAGGAAGACGGCAGCCACATGTAATTTACAGGGCAGGATGTTACCGGACAGAGAAGCAGCCCTGTGAATTTTACGTTCTTGGCAGTTAAAGGGTTAAAAGGGTTCTTTTGGCTATATCGTTTTTGTAATACTCAGTCACACCAGAGCGATGATGCGAGGTGATTGCGATTTTCTTGTGATCAACTCAAACTGATATGATACCTTTCTTGGCAAGCAAAATTACCTTCAATTTCCAGGTAACTTGTCTAAAACTTCACAACTGAACAATACAAAGTTGCCAGTAGGCAGGAGTAACATAACTGAGGCTTCTAAAATGTGAAGCGATTGGGACATTTTAGAGTGGCGTCTGAAAGAATTCCAGACCCCGAGCCAAAAGGGGAATGAGGAGCAGGTAAGAAGACCAAGGCTTACTGATGAGCATAGGCAGAATGCCCCCTGCACATGGTAAAATGGATGTTTATCTACTTTATTTTTCTGTTTTGATGTCTATAGCTACACTGTACAGATTTTACTTCAGCTATCTGTGTCACATGGACCAAATTAGCTAAGCTTGCATGCAGATGCTTTATCAGTACAACTTCAGTCCTATTCCTAGATGGTGGTGAAAGGGTAGCAGGAGGCATATGCCGGCATGCAAGTAGTGTTTCCCAAAAAATAGTACTAGCTAGAGAAGACCATTGGTCATATTCTATTGACTGATCAGTTAATAATCAATATCCAAAGCTATTGGAGTTAAGGTTATATGTGATACCGTTCTGCGTTGTCTATAATGATATAACAGTATATAGTTCTGTTTGTGATGCATGACATCAGGACTTTTGTAACAATCTCCCTTTAATGCATCTGAAACATGATCTTTGGAGGTGTTTATTTCAGCTGTTGCTTTTGAGAGTTTATTACTCTAAAGTTAGAATGGGCTTAAAATATACTGAAGTGCTTCAACGCTGCATTTTTACTAGTATGTGCACACTTGCAAAGGATACAAATCATCAAGTTTTAAAACATAAAATAAAACAGTTTCCTGAATATTATTATTTTTGAATAAACAGAAAAAAGCTGTGAACGCAAAAATGTGACCCAAGTACTCTGTGTAAGCAGTGTGAGTAAATAACGGCTGCCTGTCAAGATTTTTGTACTAAAAGGTTTTTTTGAAACAGAAAGCAAGTTGCTGCTTGTTAGATATAATCAATGACCTTTGATCTGCATTATTATTATTATTATTATTATTTATTAATATTATAATTTTTGATGCAGCCGGAGCTTGATATAACTGGCAAAGGCATTGCCCCCATAATGTTTTGTCCAAGCCGACCTCCAATAAAATCACATCCTCCCTGATTTGAGATGTCCTTCCAGTTAAAAGTAAAAAGGAGGGGCTACCTTGGAGGGGGGGGGGGGCGATTTTTTTGACTGAAAGTCTGCTTTAATATAAGATAGGCTTTTGAAGGATGTTCACTACTTGGACCCAACATCATGCACAAACATAATTCAAAATAAAAATGGTAAGGGGAACTGATAGGTAACACTGGTGGTAAAGTGACCCCCCACCATCCAGTAGCACCTCTACATATAATTTTGAAAATTACCACTTGGAGAAGGATAAGAAATAACAACATGCTCATGAATGTTGGCACCCTTTGGGATCTGTCTTGGCAAAGCACATGCCACAAAGTACTGGGTACCAGTAATGGATCACCAAAAATGGGGAGCAAGTCACTGAATTGTTCTGGCAGTTAGAATGATTTTACATTCTACTTGAATTCTCCTATAATGGCCAAAAAAAACTTAGGTGCCTTACACACAGCAAGTACCAGTGTACATTCAATGTATATCCAAACCACAAGCAAGTTCTAGGTATGAAACAAACATTAGGTAGACACTAGTTTCCTCCTTTAGTCATCAGTTGTGACATGCAATATTTTTACATTTCTAAAAATGATTAATTATTGGTACCATACGTACCAAACATCTGCAGTGGTGTTTATTCATTTTTATATGACATTAAAATCATATCAAAATATATAAATCACCTTAAATTTCAGATGCATTTCAAATAGTAGTAATTCAGAAACAATGTCAGTCACAAAGACAAATCATTATTCCTGATGGAACTTTCTGACCAATGGCAACGAATGCTAAATCTAGGAATCCAAGAGTCCTTACCGTTCACAACGTGGGCCTGTATACCCAGGAGGACAAGCGTCACAAATTAATCTGCGGGATGAATCCAGGTGACATGTCGGGCTGAAGCTTTGTTGTTGTTGACAGAACGCCAGATTTTGGAGAAGGCAGGAGAAAAAAACAAAAGTTATTAACATAGCTGCAGGTATTTCTCAGCAGGCATCACTTTGGAAAATGTTGGGACTCAGGAATATCCTTTCAGCTTCAGGGACACACATTTAGCCTCCAGCCAATAGTCACTGGAATGGCTCTACTATTTCTGCCGACACTGGATATAGCATAGTGAGTGGCAGCATCCCCATGGCATGCTATGATGGGGCTTACTTTAGCCTGTCACAGATCCTGTTCACCAGTGAAGACGCAGGAATGTCCAGCTGCTTGTCTTTCCCCTGGAAGCTCTGTCCAAAATATACTGCATGTTACTGGGCAGTTCAATGAAAAGAACAATGCTATCCCCAATGTACATATTCCCAGACAAAATGACTGAACTGTGCCATTGTTTGTATATATATATAATATATATATATATATATAATATTAAGAGCCATGTGGTGGCTGAATACATTTAAAAGTGGAAGTCTACACTACTTTTATTTACACTCCTTAAAAACACTGGGATTTTAAGACAGAAACAGAGAAACAAGGAAAATCGTGAATTTCCCCCAACTCTTCCTTCTCCCTATATTAATCTATTTTATCGAGTGCACCCACTAGTAACCACTTTTGTAATTAAACTCTCAATAAAATCATATTGTAGGCAAAGCCCCCCAATGTCCTGTCACAGAATCCAGTCTATGAGGGACAATATTAACCCTGCCATTAGACATTAGAACATTGAGGCTTTAGTATCATATCCACCTCTGCCGTTAACTGTCCTTGCAATGCTATAGGCTTTACTGCCTTTAAAATTTGAAAAATGGCATAAAGTCCACCCTCTCTGGGGGGGGGACCCCATGCTTTGCATTTAAACCCTGAAAAATGTATAAAAATTGCATGGGGGCCCCCCCTCTTTAGCAAAATCACCCCAGGCACCAACTATGTGGGCTATTAGACCAGGGTTTAGAGGCCTACCCTTTGAACTGGTATAGTGGCCCCTTACCAGTTCATAAAGTGTTAAGTGAAAACACACACACACACACACACACACACACACACAGACTTTATTTCTTAAACTAGTACTTACCTCTTTACCCTACCCTCCATTGCCGGGTGCTGTCCCATGTCGTCGATCGCAAGCAGAAGTGAGTGCCGTAAGTTGGGAGAGAAGCAAAGAATCTGTGCCCTCTGTCCTGCCCCAAGCTTCCGCCACTCACTTTCAACTTCCGCATAAGAAGCATTTCAAGGTCCTGGAGTGGCCTAATCTTCAGTCCTGAACTCACTACAACATCTTTGGAGGGAGCTGAAATGCCTAGTGAAAGCCCCAAAACCTGAAAGATCTGGAGAAGATCTGGATGGAGGAGTGTGCCAAAAGCCCTGCTACAGTGTGTGCAAACTTGGTCAAGAACTACAGGAAACATCTGAACTCTGTAATTGTGACTGTAACCAAATATTAAGTTCTGTTTACAAATATTTAGTGTTAGTGTTACAAATACTTATTTCATGCAGTAAAAATATTTAATAATCTGTGATTTTCACATTAGGGCCAATTCATGGTGCCATTCACGTGTGAATCGCACCAAATGGCAAGTACATGGGAGTGGCGCGAATTGCCTCTTTTTGCGCCAATTTGCGCCTTCCACAAAGAAATCTGCTGTTTTAAAGTGCAAATAGCCTTGCCCCATGCAAATTTGGTCGGCTAAGCTCTTAACTGCTTCCGATGTTTCCCCATGTTTCTCCCCTTTCCTTTACTGTTTCTCCATAGCAATTTGATCTCTCTAGCGTCTGTGTTTTCTGCAAAACTCTATTGCCCATTTCAGAGTGTACTCTCTGAAGATAGTGTGTTCTCTATTTTTGGGGCTTTTTTGGAGCATATTCTGAATTCAGTTAACCATTAACTTTTTTAGCCAATGTTTTGTTCCAGATGTTCTACTTCCCTCCCTCCTGTTTGGTTTGCATATTAATACTTAATAATTTAAATATATATTTTTTGGCTTTTGCTAAACTTTGGGGCCCAACTTGAAAATGCTGCAGTGTATCAAATACCTATTTTAGCCAAGCATACAATACGTACTTGTTAGAATCTATGCTCAAAGGACATGCACAGCGTAAACAGTCTTCATTTGTGCCATCAGTTGGATTGCCATAGAAGCCTGGCAGACAGTAATCACAATAGCGCCCGTAAGTGTTGTGCTGGCAATTCTAAGATGCAAAAACAAATAACAATGAGTTTTTGGGTGAGAGCTGTAAATCTGAAAACACTAAAACATGATTATAGTATTATCTAGTACGATAGTATGGAGACGTGGGAAAACAGCATCAGTCCTGGCCACTGGAGAGGAGAGAATGGCCATTGGAGTTGGGCAGTCCCACCTTTGTAACAAATAGAATGGAATGCTTAAAACATGTCACCTCTACCATCAGTAGTGAGAGGGGACACAGGCCCCCCCTCCCCCTTCCTTGGCAGCCTGCCAAGTGACTGCCACGCTCTCCTCAGAAGGAACCTTTTATACCGCAATGGTGGAGCCTTTGTGGAATCCCCCCATATAAATAATGAGGGATCACTGGCGTGGAGGGACATAGAGGGGATTTCCCTTGGAACTGCGTTTTCAAAAAGATGGTTGTGAACTGTTAACGGGTTCAAAGGAAACCTCATTTGCATTTTACACATAGTAGTGGCCGTTGCTATTGTATCCAGCATTCAGAAGTACCGAATGCCAGATATTGTTGAGAATTCGGCTGGGCGGCTCCAGGTCATCAGTAGTCTCCTCACCTCTTTCATGCCAGTAAAGAAAAACACAAGCTTAGAGCAAATTATTTTCATAACGCTTAAACCGGACCTTCACCATGATTTAATGAAAAGCCCAAACTCTTAAAAAACGATTCCCCAGCATCAAAAATTAATATATTTTATGTTTTTAGTCACTAACTTATTATTCTTTCCCCCACTGGGCTGCAACTCTGTTCAGGAATTTAGGATACGGGCGCCGCCATCTTGACTCAGAAGCATCACACTTACTGAGGAGAGGAGAGCGGGATAAGGTACAGGGGGGCAGGTTATAGCTGTGCTTTGCTCAGACAGAGCAGAGCTGGGGTCAAGAAAAGGTCAGCAGTCCCAGAATGCAGAGCAGCACAGTCAGGAGGCACTTCCTGTTTGCAGGCTGCCTGATAAGATGGCGGCTTCCATAAGCTGCCATCTTGAATGTTTAAAGGCTCATAACATGCAGTAGATTCAGGTAGGATGATTTTTAATGTGAACAATCTGTATGTGCAGGGTGTGGGAAACATATTAGATAGACTCTTATTCAGAGTGAAGGACCGCTTTAAATGCATTTCCCAGTGGTATGTATAATACCAGATAATTTTCATACTAGATCTCCTTTAAGAATATAAAGTATACCACTTTTTACATAACATGGTGTTAAGTACTACTGTATGAAATCATGACTTAAATGCTCCTAAATAACAACAGTCTAACCATCCTCTTTTAATTGCCACTTGAGGAGAAAAACACTTTATTGCTCCTAATATTTTATACAGCATCAGACCTGCTCAGCAGACAAGTAACAATCTTTAATTTCGTCCATGAAAGTGAAGATGAATAGGTGCCCGCATTCTGCCGCAATCAATAAATACAGCAAGGTAATTCATTTAAGCAAGCCAAGCACATTTCCCTCCTTCGCCGAGAATGAAGGTATCATTATGAAGACAGCCATGTTTTATTATCGGTGATTAGAACAAAATCTTTTCAGCGAGGCAGACTTATGGATCAAATAACTTTTCAAGTTCTAACAAGATGCACGCTGTAAATTGGATTCACCAATCCTGACTTTTATCATCCGTCAAAAATATTTTCATCCAATTTTTAATTTGGTTTAAAAAGTGCAGGTATTGAGCAAACACGTTTAAAAGGGTTTGTTTTGTAACAAATAAAAGCTCATAACAAGTATTAAAATAATACAGCATAAGAATTAGCAAAAAGCAAATAATTTCTTATTTATAGAAAAAAAAATAATCTTTCATTTCACTTGTATACGGATTAAAATTAAATACATCACAAAACAGATTTAAGAAGTATCAACACTTGGATTTTTTTCAATTCTGGGATCCGTCTCTCTACTGCCTGGGGCACTCCGATTTGGCTAGTGCTCCATTCAGCAGCTCTGGCATCAGAGCAGGATCTGGGCAGGGGGGCAAATGGGCAGCTGTAAATATAGTTTTTCTGGATTAGCAAAAGCACCTAACACTCTCCCTCATAGACAATTATTGGGGAAATTGAGGGCCAGACTCTATAGAGCTTTTAATGTGTCTGGACCACTATAATGTGATGGTTGTGCCAGCAGTTGAGCCATGGTTTACCACTGCCCCTTTGATGGATCTGACACGAGACGCTTTTTGGTCTAAACTTTCTTCTATACCAATAGGTTTATATTATGTGCTTTTGTACCAAGGTTCGGATGACATATTATAAATTGTTATTTGGGTCACATAATTTGGTGAAGCCTGGCTCTGCCGATAAGCTGGTTGTGTCAACAGCCAGCTCTTTTGGCATGCTTGCCAGTCACATCTCGCTGGCTTGCTGTATTCAATCATTGCCGCTCCTCCGATGATGTCACGGCAGTTGCTTCCGGCTTTGGATCATCAGGCAACGCGCCTGCCGGGCTCGCTGGGGGGCGGTGAATTAGGACAGGTATCTCTCTTTTCATACTATTTAAGCCATTAGAGTTGTCCTCATAAATTGTGTGATTAAAGTGGACCAACACCCAGGATTTTGACTATCCTGGGTTTTGGTCCACTTCGGTGGGGCACCCCGATCGGGGGTGCCCCGCTGTGTGAAATCCCCCAGAAAGCCCCGAAAACTCACCTCACCCCGCTCCCACGTGACCGCTGCAGCCAATCCCCACCGCCGGACAAGCAAGAGGCAGTGCTGGACAAGCAGAGCGCGTCCGGCACCGCCTCCCGCACGTCCCTCTTACAGGGAGCGCACCCACGCCAGCCATTCACAAACGCCTGCCAGCCGATCCCCCTGGGTGTTGGTCCACTTTAAAGGCTATATGGCCCAAAACGTGTTACGGAGTCTCAGCTGCGGGATGTGCTAGCGTCTGGGTCCTGGCTATGTAACTATCTATATTGCACTGGCTTTTTTAACTGATAATATTAACAATTATGTTTTTTAAGAAGCTGGCTAAACACTGACATATGTTTAACCCGGAGGAATGCCAAGCAGATCTCTTTCTCCTTGCTTCTTTGTAGATGTGGTGAGCTGGCTTTTTCTTTGTGTGTGCTGAACTGGTTGCCTTTGGGCCTGGCTATGTAACTATCTATATTGCACTGGCTTTTTTAACTGATAATATTAAAAGTTATGTTTTATAAGAAGCTGGCTAAACACTGACATATGTCTAACCCAGAGGAATGCCAAGCAGATCTCCTTCTCCTTGCTTCTTTGTGGATGTGGTGAGCTGGGTTTTTCTTTATGTGTGCTGAACTGGTTGCCTTTGGGCCAGAGGCTTTAAACTAGGAGCCAAACCATTATACATTAGTTATGAGGGGGGGCCCAGACATTGCTGCTGTATGTGACCCCATAATTCCAGATGGTGACCCTGCCCACTAGTATTCAACTCGTTTATAAATGATCTAGAAGATGGAATTAATGGCACTGTCTTTGACACCTCAATATGTAGCGCAGTGCAGTCTATTGAATATGCTCAAAAGCTTCAAGCTGACTTGATCACCTTGAGTGTCTGGGCATCCACTTTGAAAATTAGATTCAATTGGGATAGATGTAAAGTAATGCGTTTGGGGGCTATAATAATCTACAGACCACATATGTCCTCAGGGGAGTAAAGCTGGGAGAATCACTTGTTGAAAAGTAACTGGGGTACTGGTAGACCACAGTCTAAATAACACTATGCAATGTCAAGTAGCTGCTTCCAAAGTTGAATAGCTAAAATTAAAATAGATATGGAATTATGGAATAGGAATGTAATTTTGCCTCTTTACAAGGCACTGGTGCGCCCTCACCTGGAATATGCCATCCAGTTCTGGGCACCCATTCATAGAAAGGACGCTCTGACTATGGAAGAGGTGCAGAGGAGAGCCACCAAACTAATAAGAGGAATGAGGGATCTTAGTTATTAAGAAAGATTATGGGGATTAAATCTATTTTGTCACGAGAGGAGATGCTAAAGAGGGGGCATGATTAACTTGTATAAATATATAAAAGGCCAATAGCAAAACATTTTCAGGTAAAATCCTCTCTAAAGACAAGGGAACACCCCCTTCATCTGTAAAAAAGGAAAAAATAGATTCAATCTCCAGAGGATGAGATGCTATTTTAATTGCTAAAAATAGTAAAAATAACTTTCCTCAACTCCCTTGGTTGAACTTGATGGACATATGTCTTTTTTCAGCCATATTAACTACTGTATGTAACTATATATCATAGTGATCCTATACCCAGAAAAAAGCTTAGTGCCCAAAAACAAGCTGTGTTTCTTTTTTTACTAAGCCTTTGTCCAATATTCATATACACATGAGCTGGGTGCAGTCTTCTGTTCGAATGGTCGACCATATTGCTCTCTGGTGCTTTCCAGCCATGATACATTCAGTTAAACATAGCTCAGCATTGAGGGTCAGCCTTATCAGTTCACTTTAGGTAAAAATACCTTGGAAGACATGCACATAGACACATATGGCATATAGCATAGGTTTTGGAGAAATCATGTTGAAATAAAACCAGGTTGCTCTGATAGGCTTGTTTCAGAGCAGTCCCGAGATCCAGTGCTGTAAGTGGATGTACCGATGGAGCTCACTCAGGGCCGCCATCAAAGCAAAAGAACCAAGCCCCCGTATAGCGACACAGATCCTTGTAAGCTCAGGCTGGCCCAGCCAACAGGCCCCAATGCAGAAATGGCCTCCCATGCTGCACTCTTGACTTTATTTTGTTTAAAAAAATGAATTGGTCAATTTAGAGGTAAATTACCATCTGTCGCTCCCTGCTCGCACTACTTGCTATTCCTGGGATCGAATGATGTCACTCCCAGCAGCACTACTGGGCATGCTGCAGGGAGCCATTCGCTAATAATCAGTCACAGTTACAGTGGGCAGTGCTAGCAGGGAAGGAGAGACATAGTCATTAACCCCTGAATAACAATTTTTAATGCAAAATAAAAGCCATGGTGTATGCAGCATAGGGACCCTGATCTCAGCTGCTAGGCCTGTTCAAGCTGATGAAGGCCAAGGCCTTGCTGCTCAGCTGGAACCCCCGCTTCACAACCCAAGTGGCTGGCTTTGGTGGGGGGCAAACTTTTCCTGGGGCCCCCTATTAACAAGAGCCCCCCCCCTCAGGGCTGCCCAGGGGGTGTAAAGCTAGCTAAGATGGGTAAGGTGAAGAAAGGCTTTTTGGTGATAGATGGGGAAAAGGAATACTTATGGGTGGGAGAGGGGGCACCAAAGACTTATGGGTGGCAAAGGGGGCAGGAAAGACTTGTGGGTGGCAAGGGGTTGAAGCAGACTTATAGATGGCAGGGGGGAAGGAAGGCTTATGGGTGGCAGAGGGCATGAGGAGGGGGGGCTTGAAGAAGACACACAGATGGCAGTGGGTGCAAGGAAGGCTTACTGGAGGTAGTGGGGTTGAAAAATGCTTATGGATGGAAAAGGGGATGAGGAAGACTTATGGGTGTCAGGAGGGGTGAGAAAGGCTTATTGGTGGCAGAGGGGTTGAGCAATGGTTATGGGTGGAAGAGGGATGAGAAGGGTGGCAGAAGGAGTTGAGAAAGGCTTATGGGTGTCTTCGGGGACAAGGAAGGCTTATGGGGGTCAAAGAGGTTGGGAAGGCTTATAAGTGGCAAAGGGGCTGGGGAAGGCTTATGGGAGGTAGAGATAGAATGAGGAAGGTATGGGGACAGAAAGGGAGAGAAAGGTTTATTTGGTGGCATTGGGGATGAGGTAGCCTTACGAATGGCAGAGCGGAGGAAGGGTTATTGCTTCTTTCTAGCTGGCAGAATGGATCAGGTATTTTTTCTCATCCACCCCCCAGGTCCCACACAGACTTATAAATACGAAACATTGTACAATCTGTTAAAATGGACCAATCACTGCCGTGGCCCAGTGTGTGAGCCCCCCAAAATGCCCGCAAACTCTTTACCTTTTTGGCAGTCCCTCTAAAAGATTGTAGCACAGTCTGAAAGCCCTCTCAGAGGAATCCACATTTAAGATGCCCTGCTGTGTGAAACCCCCCCAACCCCATAATCACCCCATTTATCTACATCTTCGCTCCCATGGTGCATGTCCACTATCTGCAGAACATATCCACAGCCATTCAATGTTGCCAGATGCATGGTACACAGTGTGCAGGAGGCCGTACATGCAACATGGAAGGAGTTGAGAGAGAGAGTTTTGCGGGGTTCCACAAAGCGGCACCTTAATATAATTACTTATATATAACTAATATATAACTTGCTAAAGTGAACCAAAACTTAAGGAGTGGGTGGATCAAACACATACAAGTTATACACCCCAGACCATACAGCCTATACCTATCATGATTGGTTCCCCTATAACATATGATGCAATGACTGGGCCCATGACAGCCACAAACAATCATGCCCTAGCTCCAAACATGGGGCCTAGCCATTACATATAAGATTATGGATGACCCCAGACTACACAGCCTAATGTGTGGACCTCTGGGATTATTGGGTCCCATGACAGCCACATATGGAGCATAGTCCAGGAATGGGGCCCAGCCATCACATATAGATTATGGGAGGCTTAGACTATATGTCTTTTTTCAGCCGTATTAACTACTGTAGGCCCCCATAATCTATAATATGAATGGGCCTCATGGCAGACACACCCAATTATGTTGCAAGCATGTGGCCCAGCCAACACATATATGTTATTTGACCCAGACCGTATAACCTATAGTGACTGGGCCCCCATGCCATATGATGGAGTGGCTGGGTCCATGGCAGCCACAAACGATTATGCTCTAGTTTCAAGCATGGGGCCCAGCCATCACATATAAGGTTATGGGTTATGGGAGGGGCCCAGACTATACAGGCTATAGAGTGTGGTCCTCCATAAATGGGGGATGGGGTGACTAGGCCCCATAGCAACCACATCCAGATCATGCTGTAATCATTGGGCCCAATCATCACATATAAGGTTATGGGGGACCCAGACTACACAAACTAGAGCGTGTGGGTATCCACAACCTATAATGTGATGGCTGGGCCCCATGGCAGCCACTTCTGGATCAGGCTGTAAGCATGATGCCTAGTCACAACATATACATTACGAAGGAGCCCAGACTATACATTCTATAATGTCTTGGTCCTAAAAAGCGATGACTAGGCCCCATGCCCATAACATACATGCTTGATCTTGCTGTAAGTATGGGGCCATATATGTCACCACATATAAGTTATAAAGGGGCCTGAGCTATACACTCCTCCATAACCTAAAATATGATAACTGGGCCCTATGTCAGCCATGTCTGATATTGCTGCAAGCATGGGGCCCAGTCATTCCATATAGGTTATGAAGGGACCCAGACACCATAGATTGCATAGTCCGGGTCCCTCTATAACCTATAAAGTGAAGACTGGGTCCCATGGCAGTCATGCTGATCATTCTGTAAGCATGGGGACTAGCAAATCGCTTATAGAGGGGTCTATAGGGCCTGGTGCTGGGGGTCATAATGTAATTACTGGGCCCCCAATAAAATATAGAATAGGATCCCAAAGTTATTATGGGTCTGCTTTGCTCCCACTCCTGCTGGCCAGCCAGCCCCCCACATATAAAGATCCCTAAAACAACACAAAATATATAAAGAAAACACTACATACCTTGTCTTTGCTCCAGCTCCTTGCTGCTGCAGTCCAGGCTCTCAGCAGGAAGACATCCACTCAGGCTGGGGGCTGACCAGCAGCACAGGGCTTCATACGCAGTGAGTTAGGGCTGGCCGCTGCTCACTGTATGGATGAGGGGGGAAGGCAGGGAAGGGAGCTGCAAGTGATGCCGGCCACTTACAACAAATAGTGCCTTGCGCAGTGCTCGTTGGTGGACCGAATGCTAGCGTCTTATCAGGGCCGCGTTGCTGGGCTGAAATACAGGGGGCTCTGATTGGGGGCTCATCTGTGAGTACTGGGTCCCTGACCCAGGGCCCCAGACAGTTGCCTGAGCAAAACACCGGCCCTGCCACCCCCAATGCTGCTACATTCAAAGGGGGGGGGTGCCAGGCACTGATTTGATACCTGTGTATGAGGCAGTCAGAGTGCACCAAAGCATTTCTGCGTACCAGAGATGTTGGGAACAGCAGGATTCATTGGTCAGAGGGAACAGTTGGTTGCCTAGGAAATACATAAGGGGCAGGCGTGGTAAAGTCTAGCCCTTCTGAGTATTTTATAGGGTCCCATGCCCTGAGATAATAAGGAACAACAGTGCAGGATATGGTAGTCTTCATGTGAGGAGTGTGAGGTGATTCTGCCATTTGGGTCAGTTCAGCATCTTAACAATACCATATTGGTTCTTATACCCATGGGCTGCTGTTATTTCTAAATTCTAAAACAAGATATGCACCTCAACTGTAGGGCAAGAATAAGCAATTTTTTTATTTCACTTCAGTGTCTACTGAGTGAGAAAAATATTCAAAACTTCTCACCATATCTCAGATCACCAAAAACCCTATTTTTATGTTTTTTTGTAATGTATATTAATTTTATGATAATGATTTCCAGATTCACAAAAATAAGTCTTACGTTAAGACCTAGGGCCTTATTTATCAAGGAATAGCGACAGATAGCGACAGATAGCGACAGATGGCGACTGGGGAGCCGGCCAGTAAAGCCAGGTACCGCAACTAGAACGCCGGCTCCCCTCCACAATCACACATTTATCAAGCCGATACTGCTTAGCGACTGAGATAGCGCCACCTAGCAACTCATTCATCATTATCCCAGCCTCATCCCACAATGCATTTCAATGGCAGAATGTTTTTTAATTAATAATTATTTTTTAATATATATATTTTTTTTTTAATTTAAAAAAAAAATCTGTGAACACTTCTTCCTTTGAAAATGTATTTTTTGGGGATTTAAAAAAAAATTTTTTTTTTTTGCAGAATTGATATTCTGATATTTTTTGGGTGGTTAGGGGATTAAAAAACTACTTTTAACACATCGCCTACTGCGCTCTGGGATTTAAACATGCATTTCACAGCGCTAGGAATTTTTAGGGCTGATTTTTTAATGAATTTGGTGGGTGCCGGTCGCTATGTCCAGTCGTTATCATGCGCTCCCATACAACAGCGAACCTGTCAAATAGCGACTCAGCATCTTGTATTCAACATTACGGCACACCAAATGAGTCGCTATCATCCACCGAACAATGGCCAAGCACAGCGACTACTAGCGGTCGCCGTCAAAATACCGCTACAGTCGCTCAACAGTCGCTATCTGTCACTATCAATGAATCAGCCTCATAGAAATATATGTTTTAGGGGATTATTTAAGAAGTGCTAGTGCTACATAGTGCCAGGTGAGTGTCAGGTGAATGTCAGGTCCCAGTACAAAAGGTGTATTTATGATGTAAAAAATCCAGAGCGCCTCTGATAGTGCCAGGTAGTGGCCCATATATCAACAGCGCCGGTGAGTATATGAGTGCCGGCGTTGTGTTCCCTACAGTACCACATAAGACCAGGAGCACACCATGCACTGTATGGCCATATCCCATACATTTCAATGAGCTGGGTTGGTTATATTTTTTGGCCACGTTTTTCTGGTGCATGTGCCACGGAATCCCAGGCCTGTTTTAATTGTTTTTGTATGCATCTTTTTGTGCTGCAAGCTTGCGATTTGGCCAATGCAAAATCTGTGTCATGTCATTCCAGTGTTTTCCTGTTATTTGCGGCCTGTAAACATGCTTCCATCACCCCTAAAATCAAATTTTACCTGGTGGTGTGTCCCTGGAATCCTGTTTGTATAGCGCAGTGTGGGGGTGTGTATTTTGTTCTTAAACTCCTGCCCTCAGCCAGTGTTGCGGTGTAGGCACAGAGAGCATCTGGCAAAAGTTTTTTTTGTTAAATTAAACTCCCAGTATCATTTGTGAGTTAAAGTTTAATATAGCCAAAAACGTGGAGACAATCCAGATAAAACCAGTCAACCTGATGCCTTGAAAGCTTTTCAATATGTGCTTTTGAGAATATAATGAAATTAGAAATGTTGCTTTATGCTTCACACCATGTCAAATAATATGTCACTGAGATGCCCTTGAATTAATTGGCCCGATACACATTCAGGCCAAATTACACAGCAAGCTTCTAGTGAAAGGAGAAACCAAGCACTTTGTTCATATGCTCCTGAATCAGATATAACAGTTATAGAATTAAAGATGACCTTTCGCTAAAATGTACTAATGGAATTACCTTTAATAACTCTTTTAATACATGTCAAATACATTTTTGTGACTTTTTAGGTTAAAATGAACTTTTAATACCAATTTTGAAGGCCCTTCAATGTTTCACAAGCTATTTACTGACTCACAGGTAATATTGCCTGATGTACATAGATCCTATTCAGATTGGAAAAGGTCTTATTTAAGTTAGACATTTTAAGAAGTATCTAATGAAAAATTGTTGAGAGCATTTCAAACATCCTGATCCAAGTTATGAATAAATGGGATTTATTAAACATATATGCTCATTTGTAGTTCAGTTTGCCGGTTGAATCACCATGACATTTTCCTATGCTAGCCCTATACAATTTGTATAAAATACATGTTTAATCTGCATCATATCAAACATATATTGATGCTTGTTATATCCTTGTAAGCTTACAAGTGGAGGCATTCAAGAAAGGATACCTGGAATTTCAGTTCAGTTAGTCATTGGTTGCTTTTAATTTCTGGGTTTGGCTTTAAAGCATTTTTGTTTAGAATCTCAGGATCCCTTACCAGTTCACAGGCCATGTACAGTAAAAAAACACATACTCCTCCTTACAAAACAACCTTGGTTATAGGGTGCATTAAAGCAGTGCCCCCGGAACACAGGTTCATTTCCACTTTTTTATCTATGGTGTTTTCTCCTTTTCACAGTGCCTGTGTGGACACTGTGTGTCTGCAGTATTAAATATACAGCAATTCCAGCGCTCCCAGCCAACAATAGGTGTCACTAGTGTTTAGGCTTATACAAGACTGTGCAGCACCCAGGCCCGACCCGTCGAGCGTAGAACTATTTATAATAAATAAGGGTGCCAGTCTGATCACAGGGACTGCTAATCACAGATCCAGGGATAGAATGGCCTTCCAGAAGTTCTGCATACATCAGACAGTGGTCCAAAATAATAGATCTGCTTTAATAACTACATGTGTATAATTAGGTATAGGTAGTAAGACCTAGCTTTCTTTTATGTGTGTTATTTCATGTGATAGCTATATATGTTGCACTTATATACACTGATATACACATTGTCGTTATTTATTTAGCTTAACAATAGTTGCCATTTATCTCAAAACTACTAGGCCATATTCACTCCAATACTGCTGTTTCAGGTGTTTTTGAATGAAAATTAGCTAGTGCATACGTGAAATCCATTTTAACTTTCTTCAGTTAAATGACTGCAGCCAGATCTTTGTTTCATAATAGGTTTGTAGTTCTCGATTTGTAATCTATCAATGTTTCAGCTACTAAGGGTAGACACAAGTTGGCACAGTTATATACGACTGCTATAGTTATAATGGAAATATTATTAAAATGTGAAATTAGCTTACATTGCAGAATCCAGTTATGTCATCACAGGAATCAGAATGACCAAAGCATCTACATGGCTCACAGATCCCTCCAATAAGGGTGCCATTAACTCTTCTCTGTCCAGGCAAACACATCTGCAAATACACAAGTAATGCAATAAACAAGTTGCTCTTCATGTTTTTTTTCAGGTAAATTGGAAGACATTGGCAGGCAAGCAATGAATGTGAGTGTGATGACCAAACCGATTATCTTTGCAGATGATTAATAAGCATCCCATGCTTTTTGACTAACCTTAACATCACCTTTAGCTGGCAAGCCAACTGGAACTTCATCTCTCTTCTGAACAAGTGTGGGAGGACAGAAGAGAAAAGGAGAGAAAGGGGGTGGAAAAGAATGTAAGTGAAAACAAGTTTCAAGCAAAGCAGGATTTGGAAAGGAAATGTGCTAGAGGAAAGGACGCATGCAGATTTTCAGCCTGTATCCAACTGGGGGGAGGGGGTCTACCATTACAACTATAAAAAAAAGCATTTGAAATGTAATTTATCTGCAAAGTACCAAGCTTTAGATAGTGACATTCCAGGTGCAATGCTACTAATACCCCTTCTCCAGCTTGCCTCATCTTGGATATATAGATCTGGGCAAATGAACGGGCATGCCAAACGCCAATGCCAATCACTATCCTGTGGAGCTATACCAAAAACCTGGAGCAAAACCCGGGATAGTCATAATGTGAAGAAAGAGGTGCCTTTTTCTGCTCATCTGTGTAGTTTTAAACTACTATCCCAGGTTTTGTTCCATGCCCCGGGGCATTTTGGACCATTCTCATAATGTTATATTTTATTATCTTATAAGATATATTTTATTATTATAAATAAAGATATAACAACTCAAATTTCATGATCATTATTAGAGATGAGCGAACTTCTCAAAAATTCGATTCGGGCGATTCGCCGAATTTCTCAAAGAAATAAAAAAAAAATGCCGGCATGGTGGGAGTGGGGAGGCCGGCTGCGCTGTCAGCGGGCGGCGGAAGCCGGCTTCCGCCTCCCGCTGACAGCGCAGCTGGTCTCCCCGCTCCCACCATGCCGGCATTTTTTTTTTTATTTCAGGGAAAATTCGGTCAGCACGAACCACTACAAATTCGCGTTTGTGCTGAATCGAATTTTCCCTGAAATTCGGAGCGAATTCAGGTTCGTTAGAACCGATTCGCTCATCTCTAATCATTATTTGTGAGCAAAATTTTAGATTATATTATATTATATGCAACAAAAATTAGAACAAACTTCATAGATACAGTAAGTAACCTGATGACAGTCTCAACATAGTGACACAAGAAATTACATGGTGGCTTCATAACCTAAAGCAAAAAGCTTCATCATTCGAACTGACTGATGCTTCAAGTTATAAAGCCATTATGTCCTTTTTGTGAATGTTCCCAAACTTCCTATTCTTCATTCAAAAATTATCTGAGCTCTGTCTGAGCATATCTGAAATTAGATTCTTCTTACTGTATGTATCTGAAATATAACAAAATATTTGCAGGCAAGCAGGTTTCCAGGTCACATTAAATCAATGCATTTCCTAATTTTGTAATTTCTTTTTGACAAAATGTACTGTAAGTTTCCCACTTTGGATATTCCATATACAGTAAGTATTACATATCAGTTTGTGTGGGATTGTGGGATTGTGGAGTAAGTTCTGTAGTGTAACTCCCCCCCATCAAGTTCTAGGAATAAACATATATTGGGCATGTTATTGTCCATATAAGGGCCATGATAGGGAAATATTATGATTCCATAATAGTTCATTTTAACTTATGTTCTTTTGGTACTAAGTGCTGAATTGCAACCTTACTGATGTGGCAGAATGCCCAGGATATTCTCACTTATCTGACTTATCAAAAAAGTCAATGAAGGGTGTCATAAAGCAGGTTGGGGCTATGATTGGAAAGAAGAACCTTGGCAATATATTACAGTATGTGGCTTTCAGTGGACCCACGTGGAGACATGGTTTTAACCACCCCCACCAAAAACCATTTCCCTTACAGTCATAATCCTTTCTGAACTGGGCAGGGTTGAGCTTGCAAATGAAATGGAAGGGTAGGTAGAAGTGTTGGAAGAGACATCCCTTGGAGTTTAACCAAAAATGTACAGCCCTCCAATCAAACTAGATGGCAAATGCATGGCATCCGCCAACTCGGAAGACCTGGGCAGGAATAAACAAACTGAAAAGTGAGCGCCAGTAACACAGGAAGAGCAGTCGACATGTGCGAACTGGATTAGTATGCAGTAATTAAAGTAAATGTGAAAAACGATTCATCACATTACCAATTTACCACTGACACATCAAGAGCATAATCCTATATACAAAAGAATATACATTAATATATATATGTGTTGCTGCGAACCACCAGTTAGTATGAGTTGCTGACTGTAGGGATGGGGGTTGTTGTTGAGGGTGGGCAAAGCTACATCCTCACATTCACTCACACATTGCTGATGCTGGTTGGTCCAGCTGGAAGCAACTGACTTGCTGTCTCCCCAGATGTGGATAAATGATTCCCTCCCCTGTCATGTTTGCCTTCTCCTTTCTGGCACCGTTTATTGGCTTTTTTGAGCAATGAAGGTGGGTAGCTGGGAGAAGGGGTTGTGTGGCTGATTCAAGCTACAGGTATCTTCAGGTAAGACTTGGGAATTACTTGAAACATGTCACATGAACATATGTTACCATAGTTTTGCCATTTATTTTTTTTGCTTGAAAATTGATGGTATAATTGTGACTGAAAGTGGCCATTCCCAGAGGGGTTAGGATTTGTTTGTGTTCAATTTTCTAGAGGCACCTGTACTTAATCACATGTACCTGGGACTGGACTTACAAGCCACTGAGATGTTTGCTACTGTTCTTTCACCTAAGAATGCCCAGGATACCTACTGGCTTGTTCACTTGCTATACAGTACAGCAGCCAACTTTTCACCGAAGGGGTATCTTGTGCTTCCTCCACCTTGCCTTATGTATTTTGTGCTTCCTTAACTAAGTAAAGATCCAACCAAAGACTATGGGGCACCATGAGCTGGTAGAATACACACAGCTGAGAGTTCAGTCACTGCTTTTTAAAGGCTAGAGGGATTGGACATATTGTAATGTTTCTTTTTTTTTTTTTTTTTTTTTTTTTTTTTTAAATTGTAATTTTTATTAGAGAGAAGCAGGTTACAGACCAAAGTCAGGGTACAACATCTTACACGGCAGAAATGTTACACTACAATAAGGCAATCAAATACAGCGATGCAATACAACCAAACAATACAAAACAGCGGGTGCATGGAAAAATAATTAGTGTAGGCCAGGACGACCTAGCCAAGATGCTACATTGAAGAAAAATCAATTATTTCCTGAACCTTTGGTACATCTCGTATCTAGGTTCCTGAGGTGTTCTGAAACTAAACTTATACTCCGCTTGGTCAACTGCGGCGTGCAATTATTCCGATAAGTGGGATACAGAATGGCCTGGGTCCTGCGTAGCCCGCCTCCTCTAGCTTTTCTAATAATGCAACAGGGCTGTCCGTAGCCCAAGTCGAACTAAACAAGACTATAACTAGTAGACGCAAACAGGGTAGACACACTAGACTGTGACTCACGACGAGGGGGGGGGGGGAGGGATAGACAGACAGGGGAAGGGGTGGGGGGGATAGGAGAGAGGTATAGGGGCGGAGGGGGGGAGGGTTGTAGGTGCCGGGGGGGGGGTTGATAGCCCACAACGCAAGCCTCATTACCTCTTCAGGTATTCCAGGTATTCCGCTGAAAGGACAAAGCGATCCCACGCCGACCATATCGCCCTGTACCTATCCGAGGTTCCCTTCAGCAGGGCCGTGAGCTCCTCCATCCTGCAGACATCTTTGACTCTGGTTAGCCACATCGCGGTGGTGGGGGGCTCCCGAGATTTCCAGCACGCCGGGATGCAGGACCTCGCCGCATTCAGGAGGGGAGCGAGCAAGGATTTGCCTCGTCTCCGGATCGAGGTGGGGGCGAGGTTCAGCAAGTAATTTGCTGGATCTCCGCCCAGATCTATGTCCGTAAGGGCCATTACAATTTTCCTTACATTGCCCCAGAACCCAGCGAGGTCCCCACACTCCCAGAACACATGAACCATGGTGCCCCTTGCGTGCATACATCTCCAGCACAAGGGGGAGGCGGAGGGGAAGATCCTCGACATTCTGGTTGGGACCATGTACCAACGGGCGAGGATCTTATATGACGTTTCTTGATATCTGCAGGACATAGAAGAGCCGTGAGCCAGCTGCATCATTGCCATCTTTTGTTCCTCGGTAAAACTCCTGTTTAACTCCCTCTCCCATCCCTCCAGGAAACTAGGCGAGAAGGAGTCAGGGGGACGGATCATCTGCGAATATGCAAAGGCCAAAGCACCCCGGAAATGGCCGCTCCCCACACAGATCCGCTCAAAGGGAGTCAGGGGCCTGGAGGTCTCAGCTGCCCTGCGTATCGAGTTCTGATAGTGTGTTAACTGAAGGGTATGCCAGAAGCCCAAAGTGGGCAGCGACTCTCTATGCGCCATCTCCTCCAGCCCCATCCATCCCGAGTCGTCCCGCATATGGAGGATCCGGAACCTATCATGCTTTATCCAAGCCCTGAAGGTGCCGTCAGAAATGCCTGCCGGAAAATCCGGGTGACCTAACAAGGGCGTCAGGGGCGAAAGAGCTGGAGAGATATCTAATCCCCGAAACGCTCTACCCACGACTCTCCTAGTGGGCCCAATCGTGGGATGCTTGTTTAGTGCAGTTGAGCGGTCCAGTGAGACCCAGGGAAGCCCAGGGAGGGGGACCGGGGACACCTCCTGTTCAATACTTGTCCACTGCTTTAAATGTGCATGCCTGCACCAATCGATCACCCGGGCGAGGTGCGCTGCCGCATAGTAGGATTTCCAATCTGGAAGACCCAGCCCTCCCCGTCCCTTCGGGAGCACCAAGAGAGGAGCAGCCAACCTATGGGATTTCCCAGCCCAGACGAACCGTGTGCAAATTCCCATCAGTCTCCTAAAGAAGGTGTGAGGGACCTCGATTGGCAGGGCCTGGAACAGGTAGAGCACCCGAGGCAGGATATTCATCTTTATAATGTTAACTCTGCCAAACCACGAAAAGGCACCTTTGTTCCATCTCTGGAGGTCCCCCTCCACCCCCTCCAGCAACCGGGGGAAATTCAAGCCGTATAACTTTTGGGGACAGGCCGAGATTCGTATCCCCAGGTATGTCACCGCCTCGCTCTCCCACTTAAACGGGAAGTTTCTCGCAATCCGCTCCAATCTCTCTGGGGGGATATTAATATTTAGGGCTGAGGATTTTTGATAATTAATTTTATAATTGGACAAGTGCTGAAAATTTTTTAGTTCTGCCATAAGATTGGGGAGAGTCGTTTCCGGCCTAGTGATAAAGAACATAAGGTCGTCGGCAAACGCCGCGACCTTATGTTCAACACGCCCCGAGAGGACCCCGGCGATGTCGGGGTTTTTCCTGACGGTGCGCAAAAAGGGCTCCAGGGTCAAGATGAATATTAAAGGAGAAAGTGGGCAGCCCTGGCGGGTGCCATTTGCCAGGGAGAAGGACTCAGATGCCATCCCGTTCACCACGACGGACGCCGAGGGGCACGAGTAGGAGGCCATGATCCAGTGGGTGAGGTTATTCCCCAAGCCAATGTGCCGCAGGGTGGCAGAGATAAAATCCCACCCAACCCTATCGAATGCCTTCTCGGCGTCCGTCGAAAGAAGCATCGCAGCCTTATCGTCTGTGCGTGTGCGGTGGATCAAATTGATCACCCTCGTCGTGTTGTCCCTGCCCTCTCGTGTGTGAACAAAGCCCACCTGGTCCCAATGTATGATGGAGGGGATATGCGGGGCAAGCCTGTCAGCCATCACCTTGTTGAAGAGTTTTATATCGCAGTTCAGCAAGGAGATGGGTCTGTAGCTCCCGCAGTGTGCGGGGTCTTTTCCTTCCTTGGGAACTACAGTTATACTAGCCCGTAGGGTGTCCCTGGGAGGGGGAGCGCCATCTCTCAGGGAGCCGAACGAGGCTATAAATTGGGGGCCTAAGGTATCTAAGAATTCTTTGTAATAGTCTAAGCTGAAACCATCAGGTCCGGGAGCCCTTCCCGGTTTGGTACTTTTAATGGCCGCCCGCAACTCATCCATCTCGATCCCCCTCTCCAGGGAATCCACCACCTCCCGCCTAAGACGTGGAAGCCCCGACTCGCGGATATAAGTCTCAATGTCCCTCCGATGACTGGCAGGCCCGTCCCGAGGGAGGTTATAGAGCCTCTCGTAGAACTCCCGAAAGGTCCGGGCAATATCCCCAGGTAAGTGTTGCCTATTACCCTCTGGGTCGTGGACCAATGGGATGTAATTTTGGCTGCGCCGGGCTTTGAGGGCCCTCGCCAGAGCTTTGCCATTGTAATGTTTCTTGAGGATTTGACTTATGTTGTTACTGGCTTATGACTTAGGATCCATGTCACCTCGGGGGGGGGGGGGGCTAATGTGGAGAGCTTCTTTTAAATGCATTAAGAATGTCAAACACCTTATGATATGACCAAGATATTTAAACCTAGGCTTGTCCTTTTATTTTCCTACATGTTCATGTGTGTGGAATTCAAATTGGGCCTGTACGAACCGTCAGTTTGTACCTGCATGAGACTATTTGTTACAATCTCTTTGTCCTTTAGATGCACCAGAACACTTCATAGCAATTTGGTCTATGTTTAAAAGAAGGCCCTTAAATTTACCTATGAAACTTACCTCACAGGATGTCCCACTGTATCCGGAAGGGCAATGACAAATCTCAACATCAAATGCAGTCCTTCCACCCACCGAAGATCTATCAGCCACATCCAAACTAACCGAGCTCAATCTAAAATACATGACAGGAAAGCTCACTGTAAACATGTTCCAATTCATCATTTCAAACCAAATGAATTGTCTCTTAGATCTCAAGCAGCAATTTTTAAATTAGCACAACAAATACAATTTAATGTCCATTTTACAGTGTTAATGATGTATTTTATTTGTATTTCTTTTGCAGTAACATAATGTCTTATATGTTATGTCATAATCATGGACCAGAGTATTGCAGTTTACTTATGTGGCAGGTTTTCAACCAGTCAAAATTACACAATAAAACCCAACGATGAAGTATTTGAATTATTTTCATGAATAACAGGACAGAAAGATTTTATGTTGTTGCTTGGGAATGGTCATATCAAGTTAACTATCCCATCTGTCCACCATATTCCAAAGTGATAAAAGGACAGGTTTTACTGAAAATTGTCAGCTGCAAAAGCTAAAATCTGGCTCATATTTTAAAAACATTTTAGCACATGTATTTCTTCACTAAAGTGTAAAATGTAAATGCAATAAATAGTTGTTACAGGTCAGAGCAAGAAACGCTCTAATGCAGAAACGCTCTAAATGCAGAATAAGAGAAACTTTTTCCTGACAAAACTAAAATGTCATGTTGCAAAACCAAGCATTGAACAATATGTTTAAATGCTGATGATTTTTTAATTATGGAGAAATAAATAACCATGCAGTCTTTTTTCCCTACCGCAAAACCAGGTGTCATTTTGCTGGTAGCCATGCACATTTGCTAAAA
The DNA here is from genome assembly GCA_027917425.1 of Gastrophryne carolinensis. Lineage (NCBI taxonomy): Eukaryota > Metazoa > Chordata > Amphibia > Anura > Microhylidae > Gastrophryne > Gastrophryne carolinensis. The sequence continues at coordinate 286,225,850 of CM051237.1, read as the reverse complement.
TTGATGCGCAAATGCATTCTTCTCATTGAAAGATCAACAAAATTAATAATCTTAGGGGCATCAGATGCTCCTTTCAGGTTCCATTCTCAGTATTTACGCAAACATAGAAAAGAATTGGTTCCAATGGTCAGATAATAGGCCATTTTAAGTATCAAAGGAGACAAATTGTTATTGCTCATTAAACTACCCAGTAAATCCCCCAAGCATATTGCACATCAAAACATAAAAACCAAACCACTGAAAAAAAAAAAAAAAAAAAAATATATATATATATATATATATATATATATATATATATATATTACAACAACCTTGAAGTTAGCTTCACTAGCACAGTCATGTTTAGTAAAAAAAAGACGGCTTTTTAATGTTGGGTGCCTTAACCAGGGTTGGACTAAATGATGAAGATTAATTGCACTGTACTAATATGGATAGAAAAAGCCACTAAAACTTCCTATAAAGAGTGTCCCAAAAATGACTTCACTCCAGCTTCAAGTATAACTGGCCCTGTTGGGCAGTGGACTAAGGGACTAAGGGGGGGGGGGGGCTCATATACCATTCAGTGTTACTGCAAGAAAAGCACTGTTGGTGATACGCCTCGATTAGTCAGACCTTGCAAACAAAACATACCGGGAAAGCCACACACCAGTGTGCACTATGAGTGCCGATCTGCCCACAACCAAGAGGCCAGAGCACTGCAGGGCCTGTCTGCGGGTTGTAAAGAACTAGAAATTTGGACCACCACTTGACACAGTAAATTTAAAAGTTGAAAAAAGTAACTTAGCTTTAAAAACAGATTCAAAATGAAATGTTTAAGCATGGACAATGTAAAATATGTAATTATGTACAGCAGCAAAATATGTACAGTAAAGCTGATGAAACGCAGAATTTCACGGCTCGGCTGGTCTATATGTTGAAATGTCCGTGTAAAAAAAAAATGTGTTGGTAAAACAAAAAGAGAGCTAAGAGCACGAATTTTAGAGCACATAAGGAATATAAAAAATGGAAATGAAGAGAGCCGACTAGCTGCACATTTCATCCAATATCATCCGAAATTACAAGTTACAAAGTTATGGTCATTTATCAGTTAAAAAGTTCATCCAGAAGAGGGGACTTTGACAACATTTTATTTCAAAGGGTGGTGAGATGGATATTTAATCTCCAGACACTGGAACCAAGAGGTTTGAATATAGACACCGGGCTGCAATCGTTCTTAGGAATATAAAAATACTGACTGCTGAAATTGAAAGATCTCATTAATTAGTCTAACTGAAGTAACCCTGGAACAACGATATTACACATCTATTTGAATAAATGGCATTAAATGAAGTATCTAAAATGTTCTGCAAGTTTTATAAGCTGAAAGCAAATGATATATGGCATTGCCATTTGAGCATCTATGTAGTGGCGCTTAGAGCGTCCGCTAGTGGGTGCTGCAAGCGGGTGTCTGGTGCTATAACCTAGGAAGTGACGCTGTAGTATTCTGTTTTGCATTAATTCATGTGATGTCTAGAGGGCACTGTAGAAGCGCTCTCCCTGAATCAATGCATATGTGGTGCCCCGGGAAACAGCCTCCCAGAGCAAGCCATATATAACAACAGGACAATGCTGCAGTGAACGATAAGTAGTGCCAGTTAGGTGCATCTGGCAGTTGGCGCTGAAGCCCCTATTCAAGAAAATCAAACACAAAACCAGCATCAGCGCTCTAAAACTGGGCGATCTAGCAACAAGCCTTGGGCGCTTTATAAAAAAAGTCTGTTTCTCAACACATATACACCAGCACCAGAGTGAAAACATATAGAATGACATTGTTTTAACTCTGTAACAATGGCAGACCTGCACATACAATTCTGCATAAAAAAATAACAATATAAGTGTTTGGTTGCTGGGCAGGAGAGGTCAAACAATAATTTGATCCTAAAATTGAGAAAAATAATTAATTAAAATGCTATTTATACAGAAGCAAAAAGACACCATTGAAATGTATGGGATAACGCTACTGAGCGACAAGTGCTACATGGTGCTGCTGAACATACAGCGCCGACGCTTTACACTGAGCCACCGCTAGTAATACATGTGACACTACATGACACTATTAGAGGCACTGACCAGCTTGACCTTGTTTGTATGTTTTTTTACATACTGTGCCTGGGGTTCACCTGATGCCACTTGGTACTACGTGGCATTAGCGTTTCTTAAATAACCCCCTAAATATCCCGACAAATCTTCTATCCTTTCCTATGTGTATTGGTTTTATCATGACAATATGCATGTGCAGTGTTGTGCTAGCACATGATTTAGACATAGGTAGAAGGGGCCTTAAAAGGGAGTCCCATCTGAGGAAACATGTAGATGGAGGTGATTTCCGCTCACTAGCAAGCATAGTTGGGCTTGAATGTACCTGGGAGTAAACGTACCAACGGATCGGTGGACAATTTGAAGGCGACTTGAAGGATGAGAGTGGCCATCCCCCGTTATCGGTAGATCCATTTGGCCAGAGCCCTTGAGCTATTTACCAACATCGTTGGGCACTCACACAGATGCTGTTGCAACCTGTAGGCAGGCCCCTTCGGTGCTCTAGCCATTGCATGTGGACAGATCGGCATCCTATTGCACTGTCCCCTACACTGGTGTGAGGCTTTCCCCATGTGTTCACAGGCCTGAGCATTTCCATCACAATGCTCAATCATGCCCGCTCCACTGCCGATACCAACAGCGGTGGTGGCGGTGTTCAGCCTAGAGCCTGCATGTGTATTGCCAACAGCACTAGTCTTGCAGTCACACTGAATGAAATATTAGCCCCCCTTCTTAGTCCCAACAGCGCTATACTGCAGTGAAGTCATTTTTTGGGACATTCTTAAAAGGAAGTTTTAGCTGCATTTTTTGTCTCTATTGGGACAGTGCAATCAATCTTCATCATTGAGTCCAACCCTGGTAAAGACGTTAAAAAGATGTTAAAAAGCCAGACATTTTTATTAAGCATGACTGTGCTAGTGAAGGTACCTTCAAGGTTAGGGCCTTTTCAGGATTCTCACTATATAGCACTATAATGGGTTTTTTTTTGTTTTTTGAACTGAAATATGGTTGTGGGGTTCACTATGTAATTCAATGTGTTTTTGAAAAATGTGTATGTATATATATATATATATACAGCCCTAGAGCTGTATACCAGGCTCAGCGAAGCAATTATATCACCACAGGTGCTCTTCGTGTCAATTCAGTGACATCACCACCACCTTCTTATATATATATCGTACCAGATTTAATCTTGATTTTTGGCACATCTGATTCCCCTTAATGGCTCCACTTTTTCTCCTCTAGCTGCACTTTAATGCTTATCTATTCGGGTACTTAGATGGTCACCTTCTCATAATATGCTCTTAATGATCAATAAACTCCAATTTCCACAAAGGGAATATATCAACTTGCTTAAGCTTTGGCCTCTGCTCTTGTGCCTTTCTACTGTCCAGTCAATGCACACTGCAATCTAGTCTCTGTCCTTCCTGTGTAAATCAATGCCAGCACTATATATGGCCTATGATTTGACCATTAGAACCAATTCTTGTATTATAGGTTGTTATAGGTTTTGGTCAACCCAATTATGAAATGGGAATAAGGCCACAATATTAATGGATGTTAATCATAATACTGTATATAACATTTTTATTAAATGTATGTTTTCTTATGTTTTTACCTCAGTATCCCCACCCTGGCAGAAACAGCTTATATCTTATCTCCATGCATTTATGTCATTGTTTTTCATGGTAGCAAGGACAAGATATTTTATATATGGACCCTTCGTAATAGTCCTAAATAGATGATCACACATTTAGTATTCCCCAATTCCTTTTGCTCAAGGGTGAGTTTAAATGCTAGTACTAGAATATGGTGTACAATTTGTTAAGTGACATACATTAGAATCCTCATTTATCAAGCATCAATGCCTGTTCATACCACTCAGCGCCAATATTTTATCCTAAGCAGCACTACTGTAAGTACGCAATTTGCCGGGCGTCGTGCCCGCTATTCGGCATCTAATTTGTCGCTGACGCCATTTTCTATCCAGTGAACATTGCTTTTCTCAAAGCTGCGTCAGTTTAAATAATCTGGCTCTGGGGGTTAAGATCCCATACACCACAATGATACAATAAAAAGACAACATATGCACAATACATATATATACATATATACACATAGACAATTAAAACGGGGAGGCTGTTTCATCATTAGCGGCAGTTAGCGACAGATGAGCGTCTGTAGTAGGCATTTTCAGAGCGTCCACTAGTAGTCACTGTGCTCAGCCGTGGGTCGCTACTTTATAAAAATGCTTGTTTGAAGCCCAGAGTGCAGGAGGCGGTGTGTTTAAAGTCTGTTTTCAAGCATCTATCAACTAGTAACAAAGCGAAAACATATGGAATTACATTGTAGCAACATTGTAACATGAACACTTTAATGCCAGACCTGTAATGTAATTTCTGAAGAAATATTTAAAAAAATGTTAAAAATTTGAAAAAAAATGCTTTTTCAGTGCCAGAAGAGGTCACAGAATTATTTGTGATTTTTGGGAAAATTACAAAAAAAAAAAAAACAGTTTAAAGAGAAGAAAAGGATCGTCCATTGAAATGTATGGGGCAGCGACAGGTAGCGAGAGGTCATACCTGGCGCTGTGCAAGGCTGAACGCTGGCGCTGTTCGACGAGGCTGTGAAAATTATGAATCAGACGCTACATGCCGCTATCCCAGTCGCTAAACAGATTCTGCTTGATAAATGTGTAATTGCGTGCCGTGTCCGGCGTTCACTAGTCGCTACCTGTCGCTACCTGTCATTAACCTCCCTGGCGTTATGATTTTGTACCAAAAGCGTTACCATTTTTTTGTATGGAAATTTGGTGTTATGTATTGTAGGCCTGCAATTCTTAGTAATTACTTACTTAAAGTGGACTGTCACCCACCCCTGATCGGCCCGGGAATCTATAAGATTCCCGGGCCGATCACCTCCCTCACCGCGGGACATCCGAGATCGGGATGTCCCGCGGTGAGGGACCCCCCCAAAACCCCCAAAAAACTCACCTCACCCCAGAAAGCCCCCAAAACTCACCTCACCCCGCTCCCACGTAGCCACGGACAAGCGGCGGACAAGACAGTGCGCCGCCGCCACCTCCCGCGCGCTCCTCTAGACGTGCGCGCGCCCGCGCCAGCCGTTTGTGAATGGCCGGCGCGGGCGCGCGCCCTGTCAGAGCGACGTGCAGGGTAGGCGGTGGCGGGCGCACTGTCTTGTCCGCCGCTTGTCCGTGGCTACTTGGGAGCGTGGTGAGGTGAGTTTTGGGGGCTTTCTGGGGGGTTTTACACAGCGGGACACCCCTAATCGGGGTGCCCCCCTGAAGTGGACCAAAACCCAGGATAGTCAAAATTCTGGGTGTTGGTCCACTTTAAACCTGACCATAGAAGACTCTAGTAGACCTCTCAGATGTGATAAAGTTCAAAACATAAAATCATGAATTATAATCTAATAAATAATATAATTTTATTCAATAATGTGATAAATAATGAAATTTGTCAAACAAAGAAAACATCCTGGGTGTGGTAAATTTTGAAACATGGGACTGCACATAGACCGACGTCACAATCAGGGCAATGGAACCTGGTTTCCTTTCTGATTTTTTTTCCATTGCAAACTACGCACATCCTTGTAGGTGCTGCCTTTTTTGCGGTTGGCGGGATGTAATCCATAAAGTGACGACCAGTCAGGCGTTCTGGGTTGACAACGTCAACAGCACGAGGTCCAGACCTGTTCACGGCCACTGATGGCGTTTGGTAGTTCACAAAAATCCGCTCCGCCACCTTCCAGATAAACCAAAAAATAGCTGGTGGGGAGCACTACTATTATTTAATGTGATAAGAGGCTACTTGGGTGCTCCTAAAATTCCACAACTTCCTAAATTGTTACCCAAAGAAAAAACAAAAAAGTGGAATTCATAACAATGGGCACTCCAACAGATGAGTAATAATGTACAAAATATATTTATTAATCACATATAAAGTTAAAAACTATACACAAGACAAAACACATTAAAAACAGGGGTCTCCTGATGGTATATAATCATAATGGGTGTAACCCTCAGCACTAGCAATCAGGGTTGCTGGGCTGAATCAATACAAAAATTTACATAAGTTCTAAATGCAATGCATAAAAGGATGATTCCAAATAAGGGCGGTAAGTGTTAATAATAATGTGCAATTGTGAAAAGATAGTAAATTATATACATATAATAACACTGCAAGCAATCCCTATTGTAATCCCTATTTTGATCCCCAAAAAAAAATATATAAACAAAAACCAAATCCAGCATATAATATCCCTCGATTGGAAATAGTGAAAAAGTAAAAATGAAAGTAAAAACCTGCTGTCCGCAGGATAAAGTGCTCAATAATACATTGGATACATAAAACACAATAACTGAACCCTAAGTAACAAATAACTACAGTGTTGCAAAGTGCCAAGTGAAACAAATAAATACCAATCATGAACACAACATCACGTATGAGTAAATACCGCCCATGCAAGTGAAGTAACAGGAGACCGCAGCAAGCCCCGCGCGCTCCGCCATTCCCGACGGCTTCTGATTGGGGTGCCAGATGATCTCTGCTGACCTCCTTTGTACTCGTCGGCGCGGGCCGCACGCCGCATCATCCACCCCCATCACCAGAAATCCCGGTGTAGGGTTGCCGCCCACCCACCTGCAGACAGTCACGCCCCCCCCCCCACAGTGATGACCCGGCCGCCGTCATCGGCTGCAAAACCAGCTATTTTTTGGTAACCTTCCAGATAAAGTCAGAATGAACAAGAGGCTTGTCACTCTTTCCTCTGTGCAGTGTATAGGCATTCCAGAGGCATTGTTCCAGGAGATGCCTGAAGATTTTTTTGTAATTTTTTTTTCTTGTTTCCGCATAGCCGGATAAAATGTCATCGCCTGATCGGCTCTATCGACTCCTCCCATAGTGTTGTTGTAGTCAATCACAAGTTGTGGCTTCATGACATCTTTCCCACCTCTTGTGTGGACCATAACAGTGGAGGTGTTATGCACTGTACTCATTAGGCACACATCTTTTTTGTCACGCCAACGCATCTTTCCATTTCTCCTGTTTTCAGTTTTTTCTTGGCAAACATAAATGGCAGGTCACGTCGGTTGGGCCTAACGGTTCCATATCCATCAGTCTTGTGTTTTATCAGAAACTCGTACAGCTCAGGCGATGTGTAAAAGTTGTCCGTTGTCACACAATACCCCTGATTCAGCAATGGCTCAAGCAGTGTGAGGACTGATGACGTTGCCATCCCATAGCCGCTGTACCTGGGGTTGAATTGTGTTCCTTTACCGGTGTATATGACGGAATTCCATATATAGCCAGTGGCAGACTCGCAGAGCATATAGGATTTTATTCCAAACCATGCTCTCTTGGATGCGATGTATTGAATCCAGCTGAGGCGTCCCTTGTAAGCCATCAGACTTTCATCAATGCTGATGTCTCTATCTGGCACATAGGACTGCTGGAAATTTTTTATGATCATTTGGTATACTTCCCAGATCTTCTTGAGTTTTGGCACTGGATGTGTGGCTTCATCAAATTCTTCATTGTTGGTGAAGTGCAAATTCTTCATTATGAGGGAAAATCGGCACTCGGACATGATGGTGCCAAAAAATGGGGTTGCCAGCAATTTATTGGTAGTCCAGTACCATTTCTGCAGGGGTTTCCCCACCACCCCAGAAAGAGGTATTAGCCCCAGGAACTTCCAGATGTCCTCTTTAGTCACCGGTTCCCATTTTCTGTTCCTGGAAAACTTGCTATGCAGAGTTGCGGATTGCTGCTCGTTGTAGCGATTTGTCTCCATGACAATCTTTTCAATGATGTCATCTGTGAGAAATAATTTTAGGTACGCCAAAGGATCATTGTGCTCAACGTCTACCTTCATCCCAGGTGATCCAGTAAACGGAAATCTTGGCGGCGGTACCTCATCGATACCGCAATCAATTGGGCACCAAGTGCGCACATCACTGAGGTCGGGTGCAGAATCGTCGCTGTCGCCACTTCTTTGGTCAGTGTCAGGTATGAGGTGTTACAGTGTCAAATCTAAGGCGATACAGTGTAATCTCACAGGATTTCACTGCATCACTTGACTGTGTGTGTGTTTCACTTTTACAATTTTGAATCTGCCACCCAGTTCCGCCCCCATGAGCCTCTGCGGCTCACAGAGACGGAACCAGGAAGTCAGAGGGACGCATCTGCCGGGGCTCTCACCGGCGAGCGGGGACATCGCTGGATCGCAAGGAAAAGGTAAGGAGACTCCGCTGCCCCTCTGCCTAATCTTCCCCGAATGTGACTCGAGGTTACCGCTACTTGCAGCGAAAATTAACCCCGAGTCACGCTCGGGAACACCGCCAGGGAGGTTAACCAGCCACTACCTGATGCTATCCCTTCTTAAATAAGGGCCCAAGTCAATGACCCGTACTGCTATGTAAATCTGAAACTCCACTCTAAAAATAAAGTGCAAGTACATACATAAAGAAAAATGGGCAAAAAATTACAAAAGTGATGTAAGAGATAGTATCACAAATATGTGCAAATATGTGTGTTGTTGATGCATGACCACCTGGTCCCTCATTTTTCCTAACATGAGTAAGCACATCAAGCCACAATGGTTGTCCTTGTCAGGTTCACTCACACAGGGACAGGGGTGGAAATTGTCATTTGCTTGGACTGCCCAGGTGAAATATAGAACTCCTGACATAAGATAGAGAGGTTTAACACACTTCCAAATAACCTTTAGCTACACTTTTTTATGTGTAATACAGAGCCAATAATGCCCCTGCACTGCTGGTCAAGTCCTCTTGCTTTCAGTGTCACCCATAGATATCTTCTTGATAAGTTTCTATTCTTTCTAGCCCAGCTACGCGTGTCAATAGTTCTCACCCTATAGCGTCACATACAACAAAGAAAAAAAAAATAATAGAATAAGCCTAAATATAAGCTGTAAACATGTATAACAATGTGATACTTTAATAACTTTATATAGATGAGAATAAGCTTTAAGCTCTGTGTCCAAGGCAAAAAGCACTTTACTAAAATGAAAAGTATTTACATGTCATATGCAGACTAAGTACAACAAGCTATACCCTCAGTGAATTGGTGGAGCCATGCAAATCATCTATTTTCATATCTATTTTATCCTGAGCAACCAGTAAGTCATTGAATGTGCGATGCTTGGGTATGGCTTCTAATAACCATAGCTTACTACTTCTGGATAAATGGTTCAGGCATTTTGGCCCTCTTAAGCTATAGAAGCTATACCTATACCTCGGTGGCTTTCTGGGCATTTGGGTTAGTATGGAGATAGGCTTTGCCTACTCATTAAAAAAAATGGAAATAGTGTGTGGTTCTCATTCTCTATGTGCCATGTGAATACTTTGTGTTTTCGGAAAGTAAACTTTAACACTGAACTTTTGAAAATGGTTCTTTTTTGGTCTTTTTTTTAGGCCTACCATGTCTCTTTGAAAGATTTACAGCTTGCATCTACATATTTTTAAGGCTGTACACAATACCCACAACTATTGCTAGAATGCAATATGACAGCAGTGGTGCATGGGTTTCCCTTTTGTTATGCCTTATGGCAGTACTGACCTTAATCATCTAAATAGTAGTCAAAAATATTAATGAAATTAATGAAGTGAATTAACTCAGATCTTAATTTTGCTCTAATGAACTAAAATCATAACAACTTACTAATTGGATCACTAAAAATAATTTAATTAGATGCAATCAGTTACGAAATGAGATAAACCACTGCACATTTATATGATTGCCAAGCTTGAGTATCTGCTCCTACAGGGGAAGTGACTACACTTAGCAGCCCAAAAAAGAGGCTTTACAAGACATAGTGGATTAAAGTAATAATGAAAATTGTGATGCCCCATTGTGTGAACCCCTGGAAAACATCCCAAATCAGGATGCCAGGGGCAAAGGAACAAAACTTGGATCATTCAATAAATTCCTTATTAAAAGCCTCTCAAGTCTTTCAAGCTTGTGCAAGATATCTGTGCATCACTGGAAAACATTTACACCTCAAACACAGAGCCCCACTCCTCAAAAATAATATGATTTTGTCTACCTGAGACAGAGGGGATTCCACATTTAATCAAATTTCAGATGTGAAACATATTTGTTCTCAAGTCTTATTGGCTAGAAGAAGAGTCTGCTAGTTTACTCATCCATAAATACAAGCATAGAACAAACTGATGGAGTTTGCTATTCTTGGAGTGCGGACATTAATCCTTTAACCGCCAACCTACCTGGAGATATTGTCACCCTCTTTTGCCAGACCATTTATCACCATATTGTGCTATACATTTTTTGTGCTATACATTTTTCCCAGGAAAATTATATTTTGATGGGGGTTTGGGCTTTAACATGAAATGTCTTGTCTTTAAACAAAAATAAAAAAAGATATTTTTTAAACTTTGTCATGTTTTTAATAAAAAAAAATGTTTTTTCAAGAAAATCACTTTGCATAAAAAAAGCCCCATCCAGGAGACCAACCCCCAAACTGAAAAGACCGCTTTATAGCATTCTCAAATGAAATTTAACTACTATGGGCACTATCAAGGGTTACATTTTTTTAAAATTGGTATGGGGTACTCCCTCTCCGGTGGGGAGGGGGGCCCACACTCACTTTTTTTATTAGTTTTACCCTTGAAAATTTAAAAAATGGTGTGCTCTCCCCATCCAAGCAAAACCAGCCCCATCACCAGCAATTTGGGCTTGTAAATCAGGGCACAGGGGCCAGCCAGGCTACCAGCACGCATAGCTCTTGCAGGCTGTGGGCTCTTTTGCCTCCCCCTGGGCTTTGGGGAGGCAAGTAATGGGGCTGGGAGTTGATGGCAAGTCAACTGTTTGCAGCAGGTGACTTGCCAGCCCCTCAAGCCGTATGAACTCACGGACCCCTTACCAGTTTACAAAGGGTTAAATGCAGAGAAGAATGCACAGACACAGCAGCAATCATGTAATTTATTTAATTTATTATATATTTATTTGCCTTCCATCCAACACCGATCACAGTCCCACGCCGATCACCCAGCTGCACTGACATCCGGTAGTGATCGGCCTAACGTAAGTGCGGGTGCATGAGGTTGGACTCCCCTGTTTCTGCACCCAGCCTCCACTGATCACTACTGGCATCTGACAGCTCACCCAGTGCTGGAAGCGGGCTTTTATACCCAGAGGAAATTATGACGTCATTCCACTCCTCCTATAAAGGCCCCTCTGCAGTGGCTAACTAAGCTGTCAGAAGCAGAGGGAGCATGAAACAGAGGCTCTCCCCACTGATGACCACAAGGGATCAGAGGCCCCCCTCGGAAGAGCAGATCTCTGGCACTGGGTCCCCCACAACGGTGAGCATTTTTTGCTTGACTTTTAAAATAGGGAAAATGCCAGCTACGCGAAATTCACGTAGCATTTCAAGGGTTAAATCTTCTATTATTCTGGACTAGAATAAATTTTGCCTCTGACCCTTAATTTGCATCTGTTGCTTTTCTTTATATACTTTCTGTGTTTGTAAATGTATGCACTGAAACAGTAATAGATAAAATGTTTCATTGTCCTGCTCTAATATACTAAAAAAACCAAATAAGTTTTTGTCTAGCATTTTTCTGTAGATTTACCTTTTGTTGCTGTATTGCCAATTTGAGCTAACTCTAGCAAAGCAGTAGGTAGTAATTAACTGGTCTCGGCAGTGAATTTGTTTGGCTGCAATGTACTCGATTATAGGAGATTCAGATTGAAAATATACCAATTTTATGTTGAAATTCACTTGACATTATTTCATTAAACATTTTCCATCATGCTGTAAAATGCGTCGTTGTTTTGGGCCGTTTAGGTGGTGTAACCTATTATACAATTATCGTCTTAGAAAAAGCCCCTTTGCCATAACATGTTTTGAGCCCAGGAGATGCACGTTTTTTTCTAAAGTCAAGCAGTAGCTGTTTTCCACAACATTTTTTTGATAATAAGAAAAGCCTGAATGTTTCATGCACAAAGAACCTTTTTCTTTAGATCCGAAAACGGCGAAGTCACAGTATGCAATGCAAACAACTCCATATGAAAACAACATGATTTAAAGAAACTTCTGCAGGTAGTCCAATTCTTTCATCCCGTTCTTGCTTGGCTACAACTGATTTTACTCCTTTCATGTTTAATATAATTGGGCATGATGTGAAACTGCTTATACACGAAGGCGTTTTTATTCTGCAGTGTTGTGGATTTGTAATCTAGAAGCTCTTTCAATTTTCATTAGCTTCTGCTATTTGGAAAATGGAGTTTTAATGTGTTTAACAATTTCTAAAGTTATTTATTTAAGATAGCTGCAGCATGCTCTGTTCCTCGGTGGGCTTACATTTATTCCTGGAAAACTGTAATTTAAAACAAAATACTACCACTAAGGGGTGCTAAGTTTCAGAATGGTAAAACTGATTGTCTGTTAAATAGTTTGGAACTTAACGTGCATAAAGCATTTTGTGTTAAGTAAAATATATAAAGTTGTTAAAATGATAATTAGATCAATCCTTTGTTTTGTGTAATAGTTGATTATATTTTGGTATCTCTCACATGTTTTTATTCCTAAACTGTGGAAATACTGATTACTAGTGATGAGCGGATTCAACCCGGAAAGTTCTTATCCATGCCGAATTTTGCAGGTTTGGTCCCCCGAACCCAAACATGGATTTTGAATTTAAATTTGTGCGTGGGTTCGGTGTTCGGCTGGAAGGCTGCTTGGCTGCACAGCACCCTGCCAGCCTTCTTCCTACTTTAGCAAGTACAGCCATGCCAATTCTGGGCATTGTTGTGATTGGCCAAACGGGAGACACGTGACAGGTAAAGATTTATGCTGCAGCGATTTAGAGCCTGATATTGTTAAAAACTGCTGTTTTCAGGGCACACTATTATCAGGTATAGAAGCTGGAATGAGGGCTAGAGTAGGGTAGACTCAGTAGTAATTACTACTGCACTAATACCACTGGCTTGTCACTACTGGAGTTTGGTGCCCCCTCAATCAACCAACTAACATCTTAATTTCAGCATTGGGGTTTGGGTGACCCCTTAACCCACATCTTCATTTCAGCACAGGGGTTTTGTTTGCCCCTTTAATGCACATCCTAATTTCAGCACTGGGTTTTAGGGTGCCCCTTTAATCCACATCTTTATTTCAGGGGTTTTGGTTGCTCTTAGTTCAGGGATACTTCAACCACAGTGTCTGCTATAAAGATGAGGGTGGAATTCTGCCTTAGTGTCTGCTATAATGATGATGGCAGTGATACTGCCACAGTGTTGGCTATAAAGATGAGGGGGAATGCTTCCATAGTGTCTGCTATAAAGATGATGGGGGTAATACTGCCACAGTGTCTGCTATAAAGATGATGGGGGAAAGTCTGCCACAGTGTCTGCTATAAAGATGATGGGGGAATTCTGCCACAGTGTCTGCTATAAATATGATGGGGTAATTCTGCCACAGTGTCTGCTATAAAGATGATGGGGGAAAGTCTGCCACAGTGTCTGCTATAAAGTTGATGAGGTGACACTGCCACAATGTCTGCTATAAAGATGATGGGGGTAATACTGCCACAGTGTCTGCTATAAAGATGATGGGGGAAAGTCTGCCACAGTGTCTGCTATAAAGATGATGGGGAAATTCTGCCACAATGTCTGCTATTAAGATGATGGGGGGAAGTCTGCCACAGTGTCTGCTATAAAGATGATGGGGGTAATACTGCCACAGTGTCTGCTATAAAGATGATGGGGGAAAGTCTGCCACAGTGTCTGCTATAAAGATGATGGGGAAATTCTGCCACAATGTCTGCTATTAAGATGATGGGGGGAAGTCTGCCACAGTGTCTGCTATAAAGATGATGGGGGAATTCTGCCACAATGTCTGCTATAAAGATGATGGGGGAAAGTCTGCAACAGTGTCTGCTATAAAGTTGATGAGGCGACACTGCCACAATGTCTGCTAGGAAGATGATGGGGGGAATTCTGCCAGAGGGTCTGCTATAAAGATGATGGGGGAAAGTCTGCCACAATGTCTGCTATAAAGATGATGGGGAAAAGTCTGCCACAGTGTCTGCTATAAAGATGATGGGGGAATTCTGCCACAGTGTCTGCTATAAAGATGATGGGGGAATTATGCCACCATTTCTGCTATAAAGATGATGGGGGAAAGTCTGCCACAGTGTCTGCTATAAAGATGATGGGGGAATTCTGCCACCATTTCTGCTATAAAGATGATGGGGGAAAGTCTGCCACAGTGTCTGCTATAAAGATGATAAGGGAAAGTCTGCCATGGTGTCTTCTATAAAGATGATGAGGCGACACTGCCACAATGTCTGCTATAAGAATGATGGGGGGAATTCTTCCATAGTGTCTGCTATAAAGCTGATGGGGGTGATACTGCCATGGTGTCTGCTATAAAGATAATGGGGGAAAGTCTGCCACAGTTTCCTCTATAAAGATGATGAGGCGACACTGCCACAATGTCTGCTATAAAGATGATGGGGGGAATTCTACCAAAATGTCTGCTATAAAGATGATGGGGGGAATTCTGCCAGATTGTCTGCTATAAAGATGATGGCGGTGATACTGCCACAGTGTCTGCTATAAAGATGATGGGGGGGATACTGCCACAGTGTCTGCTATAAAGATGATGGGGGGATACTGCCACAGTGTCTACTATAAAGATGATAGGGGGGATTCTGCCACAGTGTCTGCTATAAAGATAAGGGGGGATTCTGCCACAGTGTCTGCTATAAAGATGATGGTGGTGATACTGCCACAGTGTCTGCTATAAAGATGCCAAAACACTAGGCAGCAGGGTATACCAAACCTGCACGTAGCACCCTATCTGTTATACTAAATAAGCGTTGTTCATCCTCAGCTTAATCAAGCTATTGCATTTTGAATTGTTTTTTGTCCTGCTGTCAAAAAAACACCAGGCCGCAGGGTATCCCAAACCTGCACGTAGCACCCTATCTGTTATACTAAATAAGCATTGTTCAGCCTCAGCTTAATCAAGCTATAGCATTTTGAATTGGTTTTTGTCTGGTTTAAATACACCAGCCCACATGGGCATCCCAAACCAGCACATGTCACCCTATCTGTTATACTAAATAAGCGTTGTTCATCCTCAGCTTAATCAAGCTATTGCATTTTGAATTGGTTTTTGGTCTGCTGCCAAAACACTAGGCGGCAGGGTATCCCAAACCTGCACATAGCACCCTATCTGTTATACTAAATAAGCGTTGTTCATCCTCAGCTTAATCAAGCTATTGCATTTTTAATTGGTTTTTGGTCTGATGCCAAAACACTAGGCCGCAGGGTATCCTAAACCTGCACATAGCACCCTATCTGTTATACTAAATCAGCGTTGTTCATCTTCAGCTTAATCAAGCTATTGCATTTTTAATTGGTTTTTGGTCTGCTTCCAAAACACTAGGCCGCAGGGTATCCCAAACCTGCACGTAGCACCCTCTCTGTTATACTAAATAAGCGTTGTTCATCCTCAGATTAATCAAGCTATTGCATTTTGAAATGTTTTTTGTCCTGCTGTCAAAAAACACCAGGCTGCAGGGTATCCCAAACCTGCACGTTGCACCCTATCTGTTATACTAAATAAGCGTTGTTCATCCTCAGCTTAATCAAGCTATTGCATTTTGAATTGGTTTTTGGTCTGCTGCCAAAACACTAGGCCGCAGGGTATCCCAAACCTGCACGTAGCACCCTATCTGTTATACTAAATAAACGTTGTTCAGCTTCAGCTTAATCAAGCTATTGCATTTTGAAATGGTTTTTGTCTGGTTTAAATACAGCAGCCCACATGGGCATCCCAAACCAGCACATGTCACCCTATCTGTTATACTAAATAAGCGTTGTTCATCCTCAGCTTAATCAAGCTATTGCATTTTGAATTGGTTTTTGTTTGGTTTAAATACACCAACCCACATGGGCATCCCAAACCAGCACATGTCACCCTATCTGTTATACTAAATAAGCGTTGTTCATCCTCAGCTTAATCAAGCTATTGCATTTTGAATTGGTTTTTGGTCTGCTGCCAAAACACTAGGCCGCAGGGTATCCCAGACATGCACGTAGCACCCTATCTGTTATACTAAGTAAGCGTTGTTCATCCTCAGCTTAATCAAGCCATTGCATTTTGAATTGGTTTTTGGTCTGCTGCCAAAACACTAGGCCACAGGGTATCCTAACCCTGCACGTAGCACCCTATCTGTTATACTAAATCAGCTTTGTTCATCTTCAGCTTAATCAAGCTATTGCATTTTTAATTGGTTTTTGGTCCGATGCCAAAACACTAGGCCGCAGGGTATCCTAAACCTGCACATAGCACCCTATCTGTAATACTAAATAAGCGTTGTTCATCTTCAGCTTAATCAAGCTATTGCATTTTGAAATGGTTTTTGTCCTGCTGTCAAAAAAACACCAGGCCGCAGGGTATCCCAAACCTGCACGTTGCACCCTATCTGTTATACTAAATAAGCGTTGTTCAGCCTTATTTTAATTCAGCTATTGCATTTTGAATTGGTTTTTGTCTGGTTTAAATACACCAGCCCACATGGGCATCCCAAACCAGCACATGTCACCCTATCTGTTATACTAAATAAGCGTTGTTCAGCCTCATTTTAATCAAGCTATTGCATTTTGAATTGGTTTTTGTCTGGTTTAAATACACCAGCCCACATGGGCATCCCAAACCAGCACATGTCACCCGATCTGTTATACTAAATAAGCGTTGTTCATCCTCGGCTTAATCAAGCTATTAGATTTTGAATTGGTTTTTGGTCTGCTGCCAAAACACAAGGCCGCAGGGTATCCCAAACCTGCACGTAGCACCCTACCTGTTATACTAAATAAGCGTTGTTCATCCTCAGCTTAATCAAGCTATTGCATTTTGAATTGGTTTTTGGTCTGCTGCCAAAACACTAGGCCGCAGGATATCCTAAACCTGCACATAGCACCCTATCTATTATACTAAATAAGCGTTGTTCATCTTCAGCTTAATCAAGCTATTGCGGCCACAGGGTATCCTAAACCTGCACGTAGCACCCTCTCTGTTATACTAAATAAGCGTTGTTCATCCTCAGCTAAATCAAGCTATTGCATTTTGAATTGTTTTTTGTCCTGCTGTCAAAAAAACACCAGGCCGCAGGGTATCCCAAACCTGCACGTTGCACCCTATCTGTTATACTAAATAAGCATTGTTCAGCCTCATTTTAATTCAGCTATTGCATTTTGAATTGGTTTTTGTCTGGTTTAAATACACCAGCCCACATGGGCATCCCAAACCAGCACATGTCACCCTATCTGTTATACTAAATAAGCGTTGTTGAGCCTCATTTTAATCAAGCTATTGCATTTTGAATTGGTTTTTGTCTGGTTTAAATACACCAGCCCACATGGGCATCCCAAGCCAGCATATGTCACCCTATCTGTTATACTAAATAAGCATTGTTCAGCCTCATTTTAATTCAGCTATTGCATTTTGAATTGGTTTTTGTCTGGTTTAAATACACCAGCCCACATGGGCATCCCAAATCAGCACATGTCACCCTATCTGTTATACTAAACAAGCGTTGTTCAGCCTCAGCTTAATCAAGATAT
The DNA here is from genome assembly GCA_027917425.1 of Gastrophryne carolinensis. NCBI lineage: Eukaryota > Metazoa > Chordata > Amphibia > Anura > Microhylidae > Gastrophryne > Gastrophryne carolinensis. Next base: position 286,208,139 of record CM051237.1, on the reverse strand, counting down.
TGCATTTTGAATTGGTTTTTGTCTGGTTTAAATACACCAGCCCACATGGGGATCCCAAACCAGCACATGTCACCCTATCTGTTATACAAAATAAGCGTTGTTCATCCTCAGCTTAATCAAGCTATTGCATTTTGAATTGGTTTTTGTCCTGCTGTCAAAAAAACACCAGGCCGCAGGGTATCCCAAACCTGCACATTGCACCCTATCTGTTATACTAAATAAGCGTTGTTCAGCCTCATTTTAATTCAGCTATTGCATTTTGAATTGGTTTTCGTCTGGTTTAAATGCACCAGCCCACATGGGCATCCCAAATCAGCACATGTCACCCTATCTGTTATACTAAATAAGCGTTGTTCAGCCTCATTTTAATCAAGCTTTTGCATTTTGAATTGTTTTTTGTCCTGCTGTCAAAACACCAGGCCGCAGGGTATCCCAAACCTGCACGTAGCACCCTATCTGTTATATTAAATACCCTTGTTCATCCTCAGCTTAATCAAGCTATTGCATTTTGAATTGGTTTTTGTCCTGCTGTCAAAACACCAGGCCGCAGGGTATCCCAAACCTGCACGTTGCACCCTATCTGTTATACTAAATAAGCGTTGTTCAGCCTCATTTTAATTCAGCTATTGCATTTTGAATTGGTTTTAGTCTGGTTTAAATACACCAGCCCACATGGGCATCCCAAATCAGCACATGTCACCCTATCTGTTATACTAAATAAGCGTTGTTCATCCTCAGCTTAATCAAGCTATTGCATTTTGAATTGTTTTTTGTCCTGCTGTCAAAAAAACACCAGGCCGCAGGGTATCCCAAACCTGCACGTTGCACCCTATCTGTTATACTAAATAAGCGTTGTTCAGCCTCATTTTAATTCAGCTATTGCATTTTGAATTGGTTTTTGTCTGGTTTAAATACACCAGCCCACATGGGCATCCCAAACAAGCACATGTCACCCTATCTGTTATACTAAATAAGCGTTGTTCAGCCTCATTTTAATTAAGCTATTGCATTTTGAATTGGGCTTTGTCTGCTTTAAATAGACCAGTCCACATGGGCATCCCAAACCAGCACATGTCACCCTATCTGTTATACTAAATAAGCGTTGTTCAGCCTCATTTTAATCAAGCTATTGCATTTTGAATTGTTTTTTGTCTTGCTGCCAAAACACTAGGCCGCAGGGTATCCCAAACCTGCCTGTAGCACCCTATCTGTTATACTAAATACCCTTGTTCATCCTCAGCTTAATCAAGCTATTGCATTTTGAATTGGTTTTTGTCCTGCTGTCAAAACACCAGGCCGCAGGGTATCCCAAACCTGCACGTTGCACCCTATCTGTTATACTAAATAAGCTTGTTCAGCCTCAGCTTTATTAAGCTATTGCATTTTGAATTGGTTTTTGTCCTGCTGTCAAAACACCAGGCCGCAGGGTATCCCAAACCTGCACGTTGCACCCTATCTGTTATACTAAATACCCTTTTTCATCCTCAGCTTTTTTAAGCTATTGCATTTTGAAATGGTTTTTCTCCTGCTGTCAAAACACCAGGCCGCACAGTATCCCAAACCACCACGTTGCACCCTATCTGGTATATTAAATAAGCTTGTTCAGCCTCAGCTTTATTAAGCTATTGCATTTTGAATTGGTTCTTTTCCTGCTGTCAAAACACCAGGCCGTAGGGTATCCCAAACCTGCACTTTGCACCCTATCTGTTATACTAAATAAGCTTGTTCCTCCTCAGCTTTATTAAGCTATTGCATTTTGAATTGGTTTTTGTCCTGCTGTCAAAACACCAGGCCGCAGGGTATCCCATATTGCCAATTTTCATAGTATCTGGTGCAGAGAAGCAGTTCCTCACTTTATTTAGCTTCTGCTTTTTAAAGTAAACACATTTTTTAAAGTACCTATTGCGCATTTCAAATACATAAAGATGTCAGGCAGACAAGTGCCAGGATGTTCAAAGAGGAGTGGCAGAGGCCAAGATTCAGCAGGCAGAGGTCGCAGCAGACTAGGGGCGAGTGGCAGCAGGAGTCACGGTGAGAGACCTGATCTGCCAGTATCTGCTAGCGGTCGTGTCTCCACCAGTAACGCATCTGCCGTGGTAGACTGGTTAACGCGGTCATCCACATCATCCCAAGTTACATCTGAGACCCCCAGTCTAGGGTCGGTAGGTTCCTCTGATACAACCCTGAGTTGGCATGCCCCGAGAGCAGTCCCTGTCCTCCCATTGCCTCTGTCCTATGCCGTTCCCTCCCCCAGCAACGTATCCTATGCTTTGGGTTCAGCAACACTTTTTAGTGAGGAGGACGATCAGATAGAGGACAGTCAGCAGCTACTGCCCAGCCAAGAAATGGAGCTGGCTTTTTTAGCTAGGCAGACAAATAGTGATGTGGAGAGTGTTGTGGGTGTTGCGAGCGTTCCAGCTCCTGCACCATACACTGTTGAGGAAACCGAGAATATCAGTGACGTGCAGCCACAACTCGGTGATGATGATGATGAAGAAGCTGATCGCACTTGGGAGCCGGGTGCGGAAGGGGCTTCATCGTCATCATCAGGAGAAGAGGGGCGCAGGTTGCCCCGGAGTCAGCAGCTGAGGCAGCAAGGTGTTAGCAGCATGGTTGGCAGTCAGCATGGGGGCACAATTGTAAAGCCTCTCTGGAGGTAGTGGAGCAGGGATTCCTGGAGTTGGCAACAGTAGCAGTGAATCAGTGCGGCCTGTTGGTGGGAAAAGTAGCTACTCGGCAGTGTGGCAGTTTTTCCTGAAGCATCCGCAGGAGGGTAACATGGCCATATGCAAGATATGTAGGCAGAAGGTGAAGCGTGGCCAGGGCCCAAATGTTGGCATCACGGCCCTGCGTCAACATATGATGCGTCACCATAAAGCGGCCTGGGAGAACAAAGGCTCCGAAGAGGTGGTCCAGCCTGCTTCCTCACCAAGTGGCACGCCGCTCCCAATTTCTGCCAGCCAAGGCTCCAGCACCTCGGCCGAAGGCAGCTGTGCGTCATACCCATCCTCTGTCGCTCCTGATGCTCCTGCTCCTCCTTCTCCTCAAAGTCATGCATCCCGCCAGCAATCCATCAGTGAAGCCATGTCCAAGAGACAGCAGTATGCACCCACTCATCCTACGGCGCAGAAGCTGAATGTGCTCCTGTCCAAGTTGCTGGTGCTGCAGTCGCTCCCTTTTCAGGTGGTGGACTCTGCACCTTTCAGAGAACTGATGGCTTGTGCCAAGCCGAGGTGGAGAGTCCCAAGCCGTCATTTCTTTGCCAAGAAGGCAGTACCAGCGCTGCACACTTTTGTTGAACAGAAGGTGGGCCCGTCCTTGAGCCTGTCGGTGTGTAGCAAAGTGCATGGCAGCGCCGACGTCTGGAGCTGTAACTACGGTCAGGGACAGTACATGTCGTTTACGGCCCACTGGGTGAATGTGGTCCCTTTGCAGCTGCAGCAGCAACTTGGACAGGTCACGCCGCTTCGGCCTCCGTGCTCCCTGCCCGTGGGGCCTGTGACACCGTGCGACTCAACCTCCTCATCCTCCGCCATCTCCTCACCCTCCACTGTAGGGTCAAGTCTCAGTGCCTCTCCAGTCTACCATGTGTGCAGGACACGGAGGTGTCACGCTGTGCTTCACATGGTTTGTCTTGGTGAACGGAGTCACACAGGGGATGAACTGCTTAAATTTATTCATCAAGAAATCCAAACATGGCTTACTCCAAGAAAACTGAAAATGGGAACTATGGTTACTGACAATGGGAAGAACATTTTGTCTGCGCTGCACCAAGGAAGCCTGACCCATGCGCCCTGCATGGCTCACGTCTTCAATCTGGTTGTCAAGTGGTTTCTGAAGTGTTCCCCTGATCTGCAAGACATCCTAACAAATTCATGGAAACTTTGCATGCACTTCAGCCACTCATACACTGCCAAACACACCTTTCTTGAGCTACAGCATCAGAAAGGTAGCCTCCAACATAGTCTGATTTGCGATGTTTCCACCCGTTGGAATTCCACCCTTCACATGTTGGACCGATTATATGAACAGAGAAAAGCCATCACGGATTTCCTGATGATCCAAGCGGATAGGGGGATTCCCCTGTGTAACTTCAATGTCAATCAGTGGCAGCTCATACGTGACACCTGCTGTTTGCTAAGGCCCTTTGAGGAAGCCACTTTATATGTCAGTCGGCAGGATTACAGGATGAACAACGTGATTCCACTGCTTCATGTACTACAGCACATGTTGGAAACCATGGCTGGTCAGGGCACTGGAGACATGGCGTCTACATCTTACGGCCACATGAACCCCGCTGGAGCTGAACTGGAGGAGGAGGAGGAGGAGGAGTGGCACAGTGAAGCACAGTTTAGGCTTGGCGAAATGACTGGTTTATCTAGTCAGCGGACAGGAGAGGAGGAGCAGGAGCAGCCAGAGGAGCTAGAGGGTTGTGAGGAAGGCGAGACAGGGGACCCGGACACACTGTGGCAGTATGCAGTGGAGATGGAGACAGGTAGTCCCTCCGAGTCACTTGCGCAAATGGCACGAAGCATGCTCACGTGCTTGCGTAGTGACCCCAGAATTGTTTCCATTTGTCGCCGGGATGACTTCTGGCTGTCCACCTTATTGGACCCTCGCTTCCGGCACAAAATGGGGGCATTTTTTAACCCTGCCGAGAGGGAGGACAAACTGAACTACTACAAAGACATTCTACGCAGTCAGTTGGCCGATGCCTATCTGCGCCATGGTCCATACTCTCGCAGGTCTGACTCGGGGGGACCTCTGCGCTCACCTTCCACTGCCATGCCTGCTGGGGGGGTTGGCAGGAGCAGCAGCAGCAGCTCCATCAGCAGCAGCCTCAGTCTTCAGTCGCTAATGAGTAACTTTCTACACCCGCATAGTGAGGCTACTCATGAGCAGCAGGAAGACCTGGAGCAGGACCTCAACCAGCAGGTCATGTCATACCTTGACATGACCATGCCAACACACCTTGAGGATCCGCTGAACTTCTGGGCAGCCAAACTTGGCTTGTGGCCGCAACTAGCAGAGTTTGCCCCGGGAAAGCTGTCCCCCGGCCAGTAGCGTGCCATCTGAGCGGGTGTTTAGTGCGGCGGGGGCCATATTTACGGCGAGGAGAACTCGTCTGTGAACTAAAAATGTGGAGAGACTCACCTTTGTCAAAATGAATCAGGGATGGATCAGCCAGGATTTCCACCCACCAATGGCTGATGCATGCGACTAGATTCAGCATGGTGCCACGTTTTACACTTTCCAAATGGTGCAAAACATATTTATGTTTTTAGGCCAATTTTTGGGCTCCTGCTGATGCCAACTTCAGGGTGTGCCTTTCAGCCAATTTTTGGCCTCCTGCTGATGCCAACTTCAGGGTGTGCCTTTCAGCCAATTTTTGGCCTCCTGCTGCTGCTGCTGCCAACTCCAGGGTGTGCCTTCCAGCTAATGTTTGTGCTCCTGCTGCTGCCAACTTCAGGGTGTGTATTAGTTTGGGGTAACCTCTACACCCCCTGCCAAAAAACCCAACAGAGACTCACTATTGCACTCAAACAATCAATTTATAAATCCATTTTATTGTAGCATATTATTTAAAACCAATTTACAAACAATTTTACTGAACCATATTCATGGTAAGCCACCAGGGGGCGCACTCCCTCATCAACAATACAATCTCATATACATATAAGTAATTTCAAAGTGATTCTGTGCTAATCTATCAATAAATTCATATATATACAACTATACTAAAACTTAATATACAATTCACAATTAATATCCTCACCCTAATAAAGTGCCAGTGCTTCCATCACAAATAGAACCTTGTGCAAAATATTTAAGCCCATTCACAGAGAGCAAGGGTACACAGACAACACACAACAAACAAGTGCTTACTGTTAGTATGGTGACAGGAAGGCCCCCCTCAGGCGCAGACCAACGCGTTTCGAGCCCCCTATGGGCTCTTGCTCACGCTCACGGTCACACATACTGACCGTGAGCAAGAGCCCATAGGGGGCTCGAAACGCGTTGGTCTGCGCCTGAGGGGGGCCTTCCTGTCACCATACTAACAGTAAGCACTTTTTGTGTGTTGTCTGTGTACCCTTGCTCTTGAGATTGCATTGTTGATGAGGGAGTGCGCCCCCTGGTGGCTTACCATGCATATGGTTCAGTAAAATTGTTTTTAAATTGGTTTTAAATAATATGCTACAATAAAATGGATTTATAAATTGATTGTTTGAGTGCAATAGTGAGTCTCTGTTGGGTTTTTTGGCAGGGGGTGTATAGGTTACCCTAAACTAATACATTTGGTTTTTTGGGTATTAACCCACAGAGCAGTGCACCTATAGAAATATTCACTGGTGCTGCCCACATTTCTTATCCGTAGCCCAAACGGATGGTTATTACTGGTTGAAACTTCAGGGTGAGATTCATCCAATTTTTGAGCTCCTGCAGCCAACTCCAGTGTCTCTTTCAAGCTATGTTTGTGCTCCTGCTGCTGCCAACTTCAGGGTGTGATTCATCCAATTTTTGGGCTCCTGCAGCCAACTCCAGTGTCTCTTTCAAGCAATGTTTGTGCTCCTGCTGCTGCCAACTTCAGGGTGTGATTAATCCAATTTTTGGGCTCCTGCAACCAACTCCAGTGTCTCTTTTCATGTTTGGGCTCCTGCTGCTGCTGCTTGCAACTCCAGGGTGTGATTCATCCAATTTTTGGCCTCCTGCAGCCAACTCCAGTGTCTCTTTCACGCAATGTTTGGGCTCCTGCTGCTGCTGCTGCTGCTGCTTGCAACTCCAGGGTGTGATTCATCAAATTTTTGGCCTCCAGCAGCCAACTCCAGTGTCTCTTTAAAGCAATCTTTGTGCTCCTGCTGCTGCTTGCAACTCCAGGGTGTGATTCATCAAATTTTTGGCCTCCTGCAGCAAACTCCAGTGTCTATTTAAAGTAATGTTTGGGCTCCTGCTGCTGCGTGCAACTCCAGGGTGTGATTCATCCAATTTTTGGCCTCCAGAAGCCAACTCCAGTGTCTATTTCAAGCAATGTTTGTGCTCCTGCTGCTGCTTGCAACTCCAGGGTGTGATTCATCAAGTTTTTGGCCTCTTGCAGCCAACTCCAGTGTCTCTTTCAAGCTATGTTTGGGCTCCTGCTGCTGCTTGCAACTCCAGGATGTGATTCATCCAATTTTTGGGCTCCTTCTGCCAACTCCAGTGTCACTTTCAAGCTATGTTTGGGCTCCTGCTGCTGCTGCTTGCAACTCCTGGGTGTGATTCATCCTATTTTTGGGCTCCTGCTGCCAACTCCAGTGTCTCTTTCAAGCTATGTTTGTGCTCCTGCTGCTGCTTGCAACTCCAGGGTGTGATTTATCCAATTTTTGGCCTCCTGCAGCCAACTCCAGTGTCTCTTTAAAGCAATGTTTGGGCTCCTGCAGCTGCTGCTGCTTGCAACTCCAGGGTGTGATTCAGCTAATTTTTGGGCTCCTGCTGCTTCCAGCACTATAGGGGCTCATAGTGATGCCACTTCAACTCTCTGCAATTGTGCCACTCTGCGATTCTATTAGTGATGCCTCTGATCTGCATGTGAAAATTATTTACAGTATTATTTCACTAACCCAGCACGCATCCTATGCATGTTACAGCAAGGCAGAATGATTTACAGCCCTATTGAGGCTCTAGGAGGCTCAGAAATAGCTGTTTTTAATAGCGATTTGTCGCGAATAAATTTGGGTCGAATCGATTTTTGTCAGAAAATTCAGCGAATCAGTCGAATCGAATTTTTCAAAAGTTCGCTCATCTCTAATCACTAGTCATTAGCCCTGCCCATTTAAGTACCTCTTTTACAAAATCTGCTCCTCTGAAATACAAGGGATGGATATAGACCAAATGAACAATTTATATTTCTGCTTTTATTTGTTTTAAATGAGGCTTCATTCACAGAAAATCTGCATACATTTCCTACCTTTGTTTGGAAAAAGATAGACCATCCTATTGCTTCTAACTGTGGCCTCCCTGGTGCTGTATACCTAAAGGCTTACCTGACATCCTGAACTTTCCGGGTGGCAGACTCACTTTAGATCATTCATTGTAACCATTTCTACCCTATTCGTAATCATACACTTCCTTTCCAGTGACAGTATTTCATAGCAACTATGGTATAGGCTAATTAACTTAGTCGGTCCTTTCTTGTGTTATAGGCAATGTTAGGGGGTAGAGAGGTGACTTTAGATGAATCCCTCAATGAAGCTTCCTGGGAGCTCTAGCCATTGACATGGGAGCAAGGGTCTTAAGTGGCAGTGCTTTTAATCTGCACTCTGACTGAGCTTTTACTTTATGCAGTGTCTACCTCATGCAGTCATAGATGCTTTCCAGGCCCTAGGTCTGAAAATTGTTGTGAATGTGTGGAATAACTTATTAGGTTTAATATGACAGAACATAGGAAGGGGACAGAGAGATCCTTTACAAAGTTATACTTACCCGAGCTCTGTAAATAGCCTATTTTGCTTGGAGTGACTATATAAAGGAGCACTATCGCGAAAAAATGGCCCAACCATAAAAATCCATATAAATTTGCTGGATGACAGGAGGAGCGGTCACTTATACACCCGGCATCTAGAAATATCCAGCATGGCTTGTTTCTTTTATTTTAATGGATGGGAGAGGACAACCCGGGTGACAGGCTCTGTCACCCCTCATAGATTAAACCTGTCACCCCTGCATTTTGTTTCTATCATGAGAGAATAAACCACAAGCTTGGCAGGAGTTTTATTCAGTTTGGGTGTATAAGTGACCTCTCCTCTCATTAGCCGACGTGTTTATTTGGATTTTTAACATTACACAATTTTGCGATAGTGCTTCTTAAGGAGCAGAAGGGCTGAGAGAGTGGGGCATCCTCAGTATTAGAAAGCGTGTGCATTGCTGAAAAATGTCACCGGTGCTTCCAGTCATGGATTGTGCTATACAGTATGTATCCAAAACATGTATCCAAAACACAGTATACAAAATAGCAGACAATTTGGTGAGAAAATCAGTCAAACATCACCGGAAGGATTGGAGGAAATATTATGCTTTTGAATCATGAGGTGAGGCAAAATTTCCTCAAGGTGGAAACTTAATAGAAGGACTATCGGAAAGAAAACACTCAAACATATGTGATACAAAAGCAATAAAGTTAGTTTGATGAAGTGTATAGCCATGTCATTTTTAGAGGGGGTGGAGGGGGCACCTTATAAAGCAGAAAAGGTGGCAGACAAATACCATTGCCAATCTCCAAACTTTGGTTTATTATAGATTTAGTGGGGAGTAATTCCTTTCTGTGGCATGTGATACTGGTTTAGAAACTCTCTTTTAGTCCACAAGGGCAAACTAGAACCTCATCATGATTCCAAAAAAGTAATGGTTGTCATGGAATCAAAAATAAGTCACTGGCACCAGAAGATAATAATTTGCGTCGGTCATAACCTTTTACTGCAATAGCATCTTCAAATTAAGCTTGAAATAAATTTCCTGTCTGCTCTTAAAAAGTGGAAACTTTATACTGAATATCCAGAATTAAAAATAATGCATTAAAGTACCTCACCAGGAAAAAGTTAAAACCTTGGCTGAGGTTGAACTTAAAAATAACCCTTATAATTATTGCAGGAATGAGTGTAAGAAGGATCTATATAATCCAAACAAACAAATGATGCATAGACAATTTGATGGGGCCCTAAAATTCAATATACTAGAGGACTCAGAAGGCTCAAGCTTAACGTACATAGCTTAGACGTCTATAAAAACGGGAAAGCTGAGAAATCTGTGTGATGCACAAATGTACAAAAGGACATTTGAGCAATTCATCACTGCAAACTTTTTGTCTAAAAAAATATTTGTATGTATTTTATGTAATTTTAGATATGGCTCTTTTTAAATCCAGAGAACTTTCACAAAATGCACAGGGAGTTATACACCAGCTTATATATGCCAGAAAACATAAATTAGTATTTACTACTTTGGATTATTGTTCATTAAAACAACTATACAGTTTTTATTGCTGTGTATAACACCCAGGAGTTTTGGCAAGAACAGCTATTCTATTTTACCTGTGGGTTGCATCACGCTGATTGCTGTATGTTGCTCGAATGAGAAGTTTATCCATTTTTGCCAGCACAGTCATAAAGACGTTTCTGTTAACTATATATTCGGTACCATGAATTTTGAAGAATTCAGGACGCAACACAACTTTTTCTGTTCGCTCTTTAAATGGTTGTAAGTAAATTCCGTCATGGGCGGTGCTAATTCGCAAACCATTTCCCTGAAATTATTAAAGCACAAGAAATACGGTGAACTGTGAAAACACCACTTTAAGCAGGGCTCTTTAAAATCAGTCTTCAGACTAATCTGATTTAGTCTATCCGAATACTTATTACTGAGCAGACCAGCACTGTCTGGAGAAATACTTACATTTTGGGAATGTTAAATAAAGCTAGAAATAATTTTATATTCATTATATTATATTTATATTCATTATATTCATCAGTAAAACCCGCATTTACTGGCTTACCTGGGCTGACAGCCACATCTCTTTTTACAAAAGGGGGACAGAGACAGGTGTGCTTTTTTGGTAGTCATCCACAGTTGGGGCATCATATTGGAGGATCATACACAAAAAATGTCTGCGCCATTTCAAGGGTGCTATCTACTGTATACAGCAATAATTTCAATCAAAAGAACCTAACTACAAAAATTGACAGCACAGCCAAATTAAATTCATGTATATGAAAAAAAATGTGCAGACCCAACACAGTATTTAAAACCATTTAAAATCAAATGCAACACAAATAACCCCCCAAACTCTATACAAAAGGGGGGAATTCGACCAGTACACCAATACTGCAATCGAATAATAAACATCTAGTCTGATAATAAGTGTTGGAGCCAACCCAAACTGCAAAGATTGAGTTCATACCAAACTTTGCAAGTTCAGGTTTCCAAATCCAAACACAGGCTTTAGGTTATTTAGCTGCTGAACTTAACCTAATGCAGAGTGTACAACAGCAGGAAGCGATTCGGTCGGTGGGCCCATGAGTGAGGACACTGGCAGCAGCTTACAATATAAAGTGTCCTCACTTATGGGGGAGGCCATCTTTCTAAAGTCCCAGCCATGAACATTTTCACAGAGAAAAGAATGCTGACTGAAAAAATAATATATTAAATAATGAATTAGAATACATTTTGGAGGATCATTGCAGTGGCTGGTAGTAGTGCTTCAATATTCCATCCTCCTCGCCAGAGCAAGTTAGACAGTAAGTGTTTGCTTCTGAAGGATAATCCTGTTCCTCAAATCCAGACATTCCAAATTGGCCAAAAAAAGTTTTGGTCCACTTTACTCTACTCTTGGGGGCATCCCAATTTTGGATTCCCTGAAGGGTAACACACTATTCACGCTCCCCAAACTCACCCACTTTTAGAATCCAGCCATGTATTCAGCAGAGCCATCCAGAGATGCTCAGCAGGGATGCAGCTACGAGTGCGATCACTCCATAAATAAACTTGCAGATGACACTTTCATTTATAGTAAACATGTCGACTATTGTTGGCATGTGATTTATGAATTAAATAAGCATTTGGTGAAGTCGTCATTTAGCTGCTGGCACAAGAAACACATTTGCACACACTTTTCACCCCTCAAAACAAGGCCAAAATCACATTACCAACACTTCTGACAGGAAGGGGATAGCGAGGGATTCAGGTAAGTTTTTATAGCAGCACGCTTCCTGTTGATTACTCTGTTCCTCCCCACCGCCACAGCCACCCCCCAAAGTTCGGACCTGAACTTTGGGGTGGTGGGTCATATGACTAATGCCAATGTGTCATTTTTGTTTTTATAAGTTTTCATTAACAGAACACTAGAAATCAATTATTTTTGATATTTTAAATAGTGTGTGTCTATATTATAAAGAGAAAATATTTGCAAGATTAATTAAAAATGTAATCAAAAGACAAACTGCAAACTCCTTACCTCAATAATGACATTCGGGTGATCTGTTAGCTCTTCATTATTATGATCTTTAACAGCTGAGTCATAGGAGACTGTGTATGTTAAATGTCCTCCTACGGCTGTAACCTAAAGAAAGCAAAAAAAAACTGAATAAGCAAGACGTTGCTTGGAACCAGTCTAATTAACTAATACTAACTGAATAATCATAGATGGATGGAAAAAGAACATCGTAGAAGTGTCAGGAAAACCACTAGGGCAAATGATTTGCTAGCAATTGGATGAAACTACATAAATTGCACATGATAAGCAGCTACATTTCATTTAATGTGTCTGGATATTGTCTATTAAAAGCTTTTGCATACAATTTTACCTGTAAAACTGAACCTGCAGGAGCACACACATAACAAAAATTTAACTTCAGATCTATCTAACAATGCCATGAGGGAGTATTTACAGAGCCTCCATACAGAGCATTCAACTTCAACAAAATAGTTAGTTCTGACAGAGGGCAACTGACACAAGGGTTTATCTTTGAAATTTCGCATTTTTAAAATTACCAAAAGGTTTTAATGGGGATTCCAGACTCCTGACTTGATAATTCTCCAAGTGGAGGGGGGGGGGCTGTATTATTTAGCTCACAGCATGTAAAACAAGTGATTAGACAGGTAGAAAACACAGCAGGGTTCATTTATGACTGAGTAATGAATAGTTTGATCTGAGAGTTGGGAGCTCAGATCTCATCTTTAATACAGGACACATGAAAAATGCATGGGTTGAGACTGCTATGGATGCTGCTTATGCATGACAAGGGAGGTCAAGCTTTGCTACTTGGTTAACCTATTTAAAGCCCCTGTGACATTCAGCAAGCATTTAGAAATTGTATTAGTTATCTTCTACTCTAGTGACATTCACTTAACAATAAAAAAATATACTCTTGAAAATCCCCAGGCCCTTACTCATAGAGTGGATCTAATGGAATAAATAGGATTTCTGTACAGAAAGCTACAAAAAAGGGTGGAACAGTTTTGTGAGCCTGGGCACAGCTGTGCTTTTAAACTTGCTTATTGCTAGAACAGTGTTCTTCACGCCATGTTGTTATTCAAGTATACATAAATAACTACTCTGGGGAGCGATAAGGACCATTTAGCAGAAGATATTGGAAACAGCAGCATCAATGAAAGATGCTTAACGTATTAATGTGAGTACACCATGAGGTCGACCCCAACCAGCCTTGTGTACTGCACAATTCTCAGTATTAACTGACAACGGAGAGAATGCAGTAAGCAAAAATGTGTACTGAAAGTTACGTCCTATCACATCTATACATAGGGCCTGTAAAGGTAGTAATAGTTAAACTGGACCAACAGCTTGGCACAGTTGGAAAAGAAAGGTAGCGGCCATTTTGGAGCTTCCTCTCTCAGCTATGCTGCTGCCTGGATTCAACTGACATAACTGACAATGCAAAGTAACAGGAAGCTCAGCAGCACTTCCTGTTTTCAGGCGCCTGCAAATGCATGAGCTGCCATTTTGTTTTGAAAACTTACCACAGCAAGAGTTAGAAAAGGGTACATTAATTTTTATGTGCAGCAATGTAAATTGCCCTGAGGAGGGATGTATATGAGCATTGTTTGTTGTGTTGGTCTGGTTTCAGTCATTTTTGACTGTTAGTCCCCTTCGAGCCAAATAAAATCAAACAGCCAAATAAAAAGAGATGAGCACCATTGGTTTAATAAAAAGGGAGATAATAGAACACATACTGTGGCATTGAGATGTAGTTACCGTAAATGACCACAGGAGGGGAGTGTAGGATAAAAAAAGGTATTAGTTCATAAATAGAAAGCCACAATACAGGGAGAGCCAATCAGAAAGAGTAGAGATTAAGCTCTTGTGACTGTGCTACTAGTTTAGGTGGGAAGCAAGCAGAGCGTATAAAGGCGACACTAAGTAGAGAAAGCGCAGCCTCTGAGAGAAAAAGAGACTCTGAAGGAGATCCCTAGTGTTTGTTGAAAGAGGATCTGTTGAAAAGGCTCTAATGGAGGAATATCTGGAGCTTTAGAAACTTGTGAAGAGCTATATATACGTACTATACTGGATGTGATACTGGATATGAGCTTGTGACCATAAAGTAGTGCTAACTCAACCCACTGAGTGCCCTGCATTGTTTTGGCCAAGGAGTGGCATCGCAGCCACAGTGAGAACCATCGCACCTCACACTGAGTCCCCCCTAAATACAAGAATTCCCCAGCTCTTCTAACCCCCATTCTCTTGCAGGTTGGGCCTGTAACATATATTTGCATGTAGTATATTTTTAAAGGTTTAAGGTACTGCACATATTATCTATTAAAGCAACAATATCATAATCATTGACAATAGTATTGTTGAATTCTGAAGTTGAATTTGGCCCCAATTTAACTTTTAGCATGAGCAGATCTAATCAGAAATCATGCTAAATTTGGCCATTACCATATAAAACCATTACCAGATATAGAAAGCTGTGTGTCCTCCACTTTATAAGCTACCAGCTTATGCACCAGGTGTAGGGGACTAATATCTTCAGGGCTTGGAGGCCAAAAAGCCTGATCCGTCCATGGGGAGGGGGGTGACAGCATACAGTAGCTATGGTGCTCTTCCAGGGATGCTTGGTAAGCATGGGGCCCATTGTGATGGGCAATTATCAAAATGACATGCTGTAATAGAAATTATGTTGTGTTGCAGATTACTTTTTCAGCAACATTTAGTGCAATATTTTCGTGAACAGTACATGAAAACACATGATGCGGGCATGAATTGGAAATTTCAGACCTACTGGTGTTGAATATATTTTCTTCACTAATTAGGACCCCTACTCCGGTCTTTTCTTTAAAGGTTGCCATCAAAAGTAATATAAAAATGTATGTAGATTTAGAAATGGGCTATGACCAAATATTTCTTACAATGTCGAATGCTATTTGGTTAGTCATAGTTAATATCCCTATGGCAATAAGCATGTAAGCCCCAAACATAATCTTATCAAATAGAGATGCTTAAAAGTAGACCTATACCATACAAAAGCCCAATTTTTGATGCCTATTTACATCAAATTCCCTCCCCCACATAAACAAATGGGCAGGAAATGTATGTTACAGTACCTATGCTGTCCTATATTTGTGGCAGTCACACGGAGGGTAAATATGACAGTCCAGTCTGCCCACCCCCCCCCAACACTTACTGGGGTCATATTAATAGTTCATTGTTTTCCATGTGATTTCAACCTGTATATAGTGTTATGTATCTGTATATACAATCTGCAAACCAGCAATGTGTAAATAATTGTCAGTGAGTTTTATAATAAAAGATATATGTGACAGAAGGCAGTCACTGAGGTTTGTCAGATGGGAATGCATGGTGCCGAGCACCCCTATCCAGCAGATCACATGGACCAAATGGTATGTGGATCACTTTAGTGCTTAAGGAGCATCAGCTTGGGGCCCCAGTCAGCCCATCTTTGCTGAGCCCCCCATCTGCTCCCTGGCCGGTAAAGGAGAACCCTCTAAGGCTGAGGCTATAGCATCACATATACAGGTCATGGCAGGGGTGAATATAACCAACTCGAAGATACTGAAGTTATAGCATTGTGTGGACAGACAATGTGGCAGGGCTAGTTTTGCCCCTCCAAAACCATGATGCTGAGACTATATCATATAGGGCAGAACATTGGCATTTCTTGCGGGGGGGGGGGGGGAGTACAGTTGGGCCAGGTATAATGTGGGCTTGGAAGGAGACTAGTGAGGCAGGAATTTAATGGGGGTGTAAAAAGTAGCAGCCCAACTGTCCCCAATGGGACTTCTCCCGGGTCTCCCTGTGGTCAGTCTGTCCCTTATTAAAAGGGAAAAATTGCTGCATAACTTGATCATCAAAAGGCAGCAGTGCTTTAAAAAAATGGCAGCTCATGTTTGCTATTGGAACCTTTGCTCTGAACAAAGCTATTCACTTGATCTTGATCATCTCAAGAGAGTTCTCGGCTTTCGGAATGGCTGTGCTGGGTATAGCCGCAGAACAAAGCCCACCTCACCCAGAGCCTGAGCTGGCCCTGTGCCTTATACCCTACAACTCTCCCAAATCTTTACTCCAGCCCCATCCCATATCTAGTCCCATTGTACTCAAACCAAAACACCCTAAGACCATGCAATGCTATCACCTTAGCATCCAGCCTGTAGTCAGGGATACACCCACCATGCCACATTACCTGTCCTTATAACACTAACATTTCAGTGCCATCGCTGCGTTCACACCAATGGGTAAGCATTTTCATATATAACATGCTTATTTGGCAGGCATTGTGTTGGATCATGTCAGTTAATGTATGGGTTTTGTCATTTCACGTCTGACGAAAAGTACAACTTTAAAAATATGAAACTGCTTTTATAATTCCATTATTTATCAAAGACTTCAAATGAAATATAGGCAGCTAGCTATTATACTTGGGCAAAAAATATAACCGAGTAAACATGAATTGAGAAACAATAAGAACCATTTGTATTAGGCTTATTAATTTGATGTTATGATAATGCTCTTGTACTGTATTAGTCTAGTTTGCAACATGGTATGATTGGGCAATTGCTGATACTTTATTACTAGGAGTTTGTGTGGGTGGAATGTAATCAGTCTAACTTCTAGACTTCGGCAACTGAATTATATCCGCCTATAACAAAGCCTAAAATCTAAATAAATAAAAGCACATTGTAATGTAATGTGCTGAAACCACTGAGCCACAAAAATCATTTGTCTATTTTTCTATAGAATTCTAGACAGATTATTGAGACCTTAATTTATTTCTATGCAAATAGCCTTCAAAGTCCATTAACCACCTTTGAATGCTTCTATTATTCAAATAAATGATAGAGTTTTTATTTGCTGCAGCAACAATATATCTAAATGTGTTGAATTCTAGAATAAGCAGCCCCCTTTCTGTATAAATATATATATTTTTTAACACATGTATTTGCGTATATAAGTACCTGTCTGGTGCCTGCCAAGAACCAAAGTGTAGCAAAGTTTACATTTTAAACACTTAGAGCTTTATCCATGATATGCGGCAATTAGCATCTTTCTGATGCTCATAGCGCCAGTTTTGGAGCGCTGGCATTTTTATTTTATCTAGCACTGGGCTGTGGACTACGATGGCACTAGCAGTTGCTGCACATCAGCTTTGATTGTTGCACTAGGTATTGGCCAGCCTATGTCAGCGGCTGTTGGACCTGGCTGCCGATTATCCCGGCGCCACTTTGTACTGACGTTTTTCCAGCGCGTCACATTTTATACTTCTTGAAATCTTTGGAGCTGGTCGGCGTGTCATCATTATAATTACAGGATATCACTGCTGGGGACAACGGGGACAAACTTTACAGTGCTTTTATGCTGTGTTTTAGTTGTTGCCTGTACAAATAAATGTGTGTAATATTAATTATAAGCATAAAAGACTTCAATCTAGTTCTGTCCATTGTGCTCTATGGAATCTTAACCTACAGTTAGTGTTAGAGAAGATGTTGCCGTTTTTGCTTTCATAACTTGCACACCATGCCACTGACGCTGTGTGGCGCTGACACTTCTTAAAATAAGGCTCCCCGTTTAAGCATACTTCATATACAAATTTTGAATCACAATTTTTAGTTGAACTAAACCTAACCATGGTTTTACACAGCAAACAGAAAAAAGGACGTAAAGGACCTGCTGAACAGACAGTCCTGCTGAGTTATCCTTAACTACCCCTAGGAAGCTCAAAAATACTCACCTTACAAAGATCCTCCATGGCAGTAACCACAGCCTTCCCCAGTGATCAACTGAGTTTACCATGTTGGGTTGAATCTGCACCATTCAGAGGCATAACTAAAAAAGCCATATTCTGCACTGAGAAATTGCAGGGAGGTATATTTAACATAAATATATTGTAGAAACCATTTATAGGACAAGAAATGGCCAAAAACAGTTCCAAATGCCAATGTAATGAGGCACATGAAAACATCAAAGTTGGCGATTCAGTGTACAGACTCTGCATTAGCCACATCTACGGTGCTTACAGTGCCCAGATCCGAGTGCTATGTGCCCCCAGCTTCTAGAGTTGGGTCTAGCAGAAAGCTGGTGAGTCACAGCAGCCCTGAGGCTTAAAGCTGAACAAAACCCAGTATTTTGACTATCCCAGGTTTTGTTCCATGTCCCAGGGGCATCCCGATTTGGGATTCCCTGCTGTGTGAAATCCCCCAGATCAGCAGTAACAGCGTATCTTTCCTTGGTCCAGCAGCATAGGCACGGGATCTCGTCCAGTTCTAGATGTTTGCCATAACTATGTCATTCGGCAAACAGCTGATAGTCTGCAATAAGGAGTGCAAGCGGCCTCATCCTCAGCAGCGCACGCTCCCATCCCAGGCTCCCATCTGAAGGGCTGGGATGGGAGTGCAAGTACAGCCTGAAGATGCAAGGGATGCGGCCGCTTGCACTCCCCATTACAAACAATCAGAGCCATTTGTCGAAAGACAAATCATTGGACTGGGGAAAGGTACGCTGTTACTGCCAATCTGGGGGGTTTCACACAGCAGGGCTTCCCAGATCAGGATCTTTCAGATTCCAGGGCTACACATCAAAATGGCACAGACAGGCGCACTTCATAAATTAGTGGACCATTTATTGTGTTCACCAGGGGCCACCACATTAAACCGGACCTTCAGCATCATTAAATGAAAAGCCCAAACCCTTAAAAAACTATTCCCAGCATCTAAAATGAAAATTAGGTTTCTATTCACTTACTTTTTATTCTTTCCACCACTGGGCTGGAACTCTGTTCAGCACTCTATGATACGGGTGCCGCCAACCTTGCCTCAAAAGCATTACATACTGGGAAGAGTAGAGGGGTCAAAAATGCAGGGGCGGATTATAGCTGTGTTTTGCACAGACAGAGCAGAGCTGCGGTCAGGAAAAGGACAGCAATCCCAGAATGCAGAGTGGCACAGTCAGGGAGCACTTTGCTGGCAGCCTGAAACTCCATGGGCTGCCATCTTGGATGTTTAAAGGCTAAGAAAATGCTGTAGATGCAGGTAGGATGATTTTTAATGTGAGAAATCTGTATGTGCAAGGTGGAGGAAACATAGAAGATAGGCATTTATTCAGGGTAAAAGTCCGGTTTAAGTCATGTACCCCACTGGACTGTCCCTGTCAAAGCTAAAATAACACACATCGGATACTTACCTTATGTCCCCCTTATGGGCTTCCTCCTACTCCCCTTAGTGACTCCCATGGCATCCTGGCTAGACAGCCTAGAATGCACCTGGCATGCTCCATCTGTTGCACCGTTGCAGAAATACCAGCTAGGAAGACAAAAAAAGTATACTACAGTGTAAAAAGATGTAAAAAGTTCACTACTTTTTCTTTTACTTACTTTTCTTAAGGAGAAAACGCCAATTTCTCTTGATTGTTTTCCGCGGTGCAATTCAGCACCATTTTTAGCCGTGCAACAAAAAATTGCACAGCTAAATATGGTGTTCAATTGCACCATGGAAAAAATATTAGGAGTAAAAAAGTCCCATTGACTTTTTGTCTTCTTAGCTGGTGATTCAGCAACAATTTTAGTACCAGGAGAATTGTTTTCTTACTGAATCGATTCCATTCAGGTAGTCCACAAATTACTTTAATCCTAGACTACACTTGTGCCAAATTCATAAAAGCTCATATTTAGGTATTTAAAAAACTCAGCGCAGTTGATATTATTCCTTTTCTTCATTACAATTACTGCTTAATTTGCCACATTAAGAAATGTTCTAGCATTTACAAGTCTAAAATTATGACTTTAAACTTGAATATATAAGATGTAGGCCAGAAAGCCTCCTTGGGGAGGCTGTTTCATTAATAGCGGCAGGTAGCGACAGTTGAGCGACTGTAGCGGCATTTTCAGAGCGCCCGCTAGTAGTCACTGTGCTTGGCCGTTGTTCGGTAGTTGATAGCGACTAGTCGGTTTGCCATAATGTTGAATATTGGGTGAGGAGTCGCTATTTGTCAGGTTCCGCGCTGTATGGGAGCGCATGATAGCGACTGCCCATAGCGACCGGCTCCCACCATATTCATTAAAAAATCACGCTCAAAAAATTCTCGCGCTGTGAAATGCATGTTTAAACCCCAGAGCGCTGGCGGCGATGGGTTAAAAGTAGTTTTTTAACCCCCAAACAACCATATTTTTGGAAACCAAAAAAAAAACAAGTTTTTTAAATAATTTGGTAATATGAATACATTAATATCAGACCTGTAATATCAATTCTGTACATTTTTTTTTTTTTACCTTAAAAAAATTATCTAAAATGGCAGAAGTGGTCACAGAATTTTTCACATTTAAAAAAAAAAAAAAAAAAATTATAACAATTAATTATTAATATTTAAAGATTGTTCCATTGAAATGCATTGGAGCGCGCCAGGTAGCGAGAGGTCATACCTGTTGCTGTTCAAGGTCGGACGCTGGCGCTGTGGGCTGAGGCTGGAATAATGATGAATGAGTGGCTATATGGCGCTATCTCAGTCGCTAAGCAGGATTGGCTTGATAAATGTGTGATTGTGGTGGGGAGCCGGCGTTCTCGTGGCGGGGCCCGTCATTACCGGCCGCTCACCAGTCACTACCTGTCGCTATTCCTTCATAAATAAGGGCCTAAGTCTTGAGAGGCTCTGGCCTAATTTCTGACGCATACTCAGCATTGACAACTTCCAATTTTGATAGAGAAAGTTTGGATGGCTATGTGGCAAGGCTCTTTAAAGAGCTCAATCTGTGTAACTATGGAGCTAATGTTAAAGGGTTAAAGTCCACTTTCAACAGAATTTTTTCATTATTGTGTGCCAAAATGATGTAATCAATGTGCGAAGCTTATTTTTTCTTTTCTATTTGCAATTCTGTGTTATAAAATAAAACAGTTTTCCCTAGCAACAATGTGTTAACCTTAGCAATGTACATCAACTGGTGTTAAAAGTACAGATCATAAACTTCCTCACTCTGGCTTGCTAATCATCTAAGGCAGAGGCAACAGATATAATCCCTTCTGCTGTAATTTAACTTATTTAGATAGATGTCAGTTCTATTTAGCCCTCCCGCTTTTCACAGCAGCTCAGGGTCCTCATCAGATGGCTGTGAGGGTCTCAGGTGGTGGTTTACTGTATTGGAATTGCAGCACAAAAGAAGGGAATGAAGGCCAGATTTTCAGTGAGGTAGCAACTAGCACCCACTTCGGATACATTATGGGGGTTATTCATCAAGGGATATCGCCAGGTAGTGCCCCGTAGCGGCAGGCAGCGTCTGGTGAACGCTGGGCACTGTACACTGTACGCAAAACTACATTTATGAAAGCGAATCTGGTGAGCGACTCTAACAGCGCCATGTAGCGTCCGATTCATCATTACAGGTGGCACGGTGTATAGTGCCAGCGCTCTAGCTTCCAGAGCGCCAGGTATTACCTGTCGCTACCTGTCGCTCTCCTATACATTTCATTGGATGTTCCTTTTCTTTTTAAATGGGGTTTTTTGTTTTTCAATTTTTTTTTTCTCTCAAATAATTGTATCACCTCTCCTGGCCTAGAAAAAGTCATTTTAGAAAACTTTTTGGATTTTTTTATATTTTTATGCAGAATTTTCATTACAGGTCTGGCATTAAAGAGTTAATGTCACAATGTTACAACAATATCATTCCATGTGTTTTCGCTTTGTTACTGGTGGATATGTGTTTAAAAACAGACTTTAATCGCACACCGTCTGGCGCTCTATGCTACAGCGACCAGATTTAGCACTCCGACGCTGTGTGTGTGTAGTGTTTTGATAAGTATGGTCTGAAGCACCGAGTTCCAGACGCACTGAGCTGGCTCTACCTTTCGCTCCCTGCAGCACTGTACTGGTGTTACAGCACCCAGCACACATCACATTCATCAATGTCGGCCAGGTTACTACAGCGACCGACCGAGACACTCTGTTCCAGTGCTTGATACCCGCACATGAGCTTCTACTAGCGGTCGCTCTAAGCGCCGCTATACAGACGCTTATCTGCTGATACCTGGAGTTAGTAATGAATAAGCCTTCACATTCCCCCAGGTATCATGTGTTGCACATGAATTGCAGCTCTTAAAAATGATATTTACATCTGGCAGTGGTCCCACGTCTGCAAAAAAAAAAGAGATCTGACAATTTGTCAAAACATAGGTGCCCAACCCACCCCCAAGGGGCCCTCTATAACTCTGAGCATTAATTACTCCACTAATGCATACGTGGAAGGTGCCACATTTGATCTGTTGGTGGCATTTGAGAAGAGGGTAGAGCTTGTGTGACCTAAAGGAACATTCTATGAAAGGATTCAATTAGCCTGATTTTTGATGATTTCATCCTGGATGTCAGAGCCACCTCTTTCAATCAGCTTTGCTTTACATTTCAATATAAGCCCTAGTGAACTCTCTCCTTTCTGCAGACCTGGTCACGTATGCATGAATCATCCTGGTGCTACTCTTAGGCCCTTATTTATGAAGGGATAGCGACAGGTAGCGACTGGTGAGCGGCCGGTAATGATGGGCCCCGCCTTGAGAACGCCGGCTCCCCACCACAATCACACATTTATCAAGCCAATCCTGCTTAGCGACTGAGATAGCGCCAGATAGCCACTCATTCATCATTATTCCAGCCTCAGCCCACAGCGCCAGCGTCCGACCTTGAACAGCGACAGGTATGACCTCTCGCTACCTGGCGCTCTCCAATGCATTTCAATGGAACAATCTTTAATTATTCATCATTAATTGTTATTAATTTTTTTTTTTTTTAAATGTGAAAAATTCTGTGACCACTTCTACCATTTTAGATAATTTTTTTAAGGGAAAAAAATAAAAAAATATTTGTACAGAATTGATATTACAGGTCTGATATTAATGTATTCATATTACAAAATTATTTAAAGTGGACCAACACCCAGGATTTTGACTATCCTGGGTTTTGGTCCACTTCAGCGGGGCACCCCGATCGGGGGTGGCCCGCTGTGTGAAACCCCCCAGAAAGCCCCAAAATCTTACCTGTCCCCGCTCCCACGTGACTGGACGGTCCAATCCCCGCCAACGTACAGGCGGGGATCAGGAACGTCCAAGCGGCTGCCGCCGCCGCCGCCGCCTCCCTCGCGTCACTTTCGGCGCGCGCGCGCCCCCGCCGGCCATTCGCAGACGGCCGGCGCGGGCGCGAGCACGCCTACAGGGGCGCGAGGGAGGCGGCGGCGGCCGGCCGCCGCCGAAGATCAGGTAAGTGATTTGGGGTGTCTGGGGGGGGTTTCACCCCGCGGGACATCCCGATCTCGGATGTCCCGCGGGGTGGGAGGTGATCGGCCCGGGAATCTTATAGATTTCCGGGCCGATCACCTCTCGGTGTTGGTCCACTTTAAAAAACTTGTTTTTTTTGGTTTCCAAAAATATGGTTTTTGGGGGTTAAAAAACTACTTTTAACCCATCGCCGCCAGCGCTCTGGGGTTTAAGCATGCATTTCACAGCGCGAGAATTTTTTGAGCGTGATTTTTTAATGAATATGGTGGGAGCCGGTCGCTAGGACCAGTCGCTATCACGCGCTCCCATACATACTCCTCACCCAATATTCAACATTACGGCAAACCGACTGAGTCGCTATCAACAACCGAACAACGGCCAAGCACAGCGACTACTAGCGGGCGCTCTGAAAATGCTGCTACAGTCGCTCAACTGTCGCTACCTGCCGCTATTAATCAATCGGCCTCCCAGACTGGTCAGCAGAAAGGAGCAATTTTAATACGGCTTTTAAGGAAATTGCTGGTGAAAGAAAGACAAATCCCCTGCCATCCAGCATGGAGTGAGCAAAAAGCTAGCTAATTTATCCCTTTGCCTGTAATGATCTTTTACCTATGCACAGAGACCAAGAATTACAAAATGTTTAGAATTCGCAGATTTCCAAGGTCCTTTCAGGCGTACAATGTGGGGAGTGGCCTAGAAAACAACATCTGAAACAATTACACAATGCGCTAGGAATTATTCAAAGATCAAATTGTTTATCCCTTCAAATAATCTAAATGCCGGATAGTACACTGTGTAATTTCCTGTGTCTACAATTACCGTGTTCAGCGATGTTTCCACTTTTCCTATCGTTCCTTTCTTAAACTGTTCTCAGTTCTTTCCAGAATAAGCATTTTTATAGTAGCAATGATTACTTACTTTTGCAGATACCTTTGAGGTATCACTCAATGAGGGAATTTAATTACAAGTAAATGAAGTAATATATCACTGGGATGAGTGTTCATCAAGTGGAGCATAAATCTGGGAATACAATGAACTATAAAACAAATGGGTGGAAATTAGCCGACCTATATAATTGCTCCATAACTGCTTCCTCATTAGTTGGGGTCTCTTTTGAAATAATTGATACACATTGTAAGCTACAGTGATATTGTGACAGTGATATCGCTAGATATTGCACACACATGCAAACATTACATTGCAACGGTGCCTTTGTATCTAGAGATGAGCGAACTTTTGAAAAATTCGATTCGACTGATTCGCCGAATTTTCCGACAAAAATCGTTTCGACCCGAATAAATTCGCGACGAATCGCTATTAAAAACGGCTATTTCTGAGCCTCCTACAGCCTCAATAGGGTTGTAAACCATTCAGCCTTGCTGTAACACGCACAGGATGCGTGCTGGGTTAGTTAAATAATACTTTGAAGAAATATCACATGCAGATCAGAGGCATCGCTAATAGAATCGCAGAGCGGCACAATTGCAGAGAGATGAAGTGGCATCACTATGAGGGGCAGAAGGAGCCCAAATATACACTGGAGTTGGCCTCAGGAGCCCAAAAATTGGATGAATCACACCCTGGAGTTGGCAGGAGTTGGCAGCAGCAGCAGCAGGAGCCCAAATATACACTGGAGTTGGCTTCAGGAGCCCAAAAATTGGATGAATCACACCCTGGAGTTGGCAGGAGTTGGCAGCAGCAGCAGCAGGAGCCCAAATATACACTGGAGTTGGCTTCAGGAGCCCAAAAATTGGATGAATCACACCCTGGAGTTGGCAGGAGTTGACAGCAGCAGCAGCAGGAGCCCAAATATACACTGGAGTTGGCTTCAGGAGCCCAAAAATTGGATGAATCACACCCTGGAGTTGGCAGGAGTTGACAGTAGCAGCAGCAGGAGCCCAAATATACACTGGAGTTGGCCTCAGGAGCCCAAAAATTGGATGAATCACACCCTGGAGTTGGCAGGAGTTGACAGTAGCAGCAGCAGGAGCCCAAATATACACTGGAGTTGGCCTCAGGAGCCCAAAAATTGGATGAATCACACCCTGGAGTTGGCAGGAGTTGGCAGCAGCAGCAGCAGGAGCCCAAATATACACTGGAGTTGGCTTCAGGAGCCCAAAAATTGGATGAATCACACCCTGGAGTTGGCAGAAGTTGGCAGCAGCAGCAGCAGGAGCCCAAATATACACTGGAGTTGGCTTCAGGAGCCCAAAAATTGGATGAATCACACCCTGGAGTTGGCAGGAGTTGGCAGCAGCAGCAGCAGGAGCCCAAATATACACTGGAGTTGGCTTCAGGAGCCCAAAAATTGGATGAATCACACCCTGGAGTTGGCAGGAGTTGACAGCAGCAGCAGCAGGAGCCCAAATATACACTGGAGTTGGCTTCAGGAGCCCAAAAATTGGATGAATCACACCCTGGAGTTGGCAGGAGTTGACAGTAGCAGCAGCAGGAGCCCAAATATACACTGGAGTTGGCTTCAGGAGCCCAAAAATTGGATGAATCACACCCTGGAGTTGGCAGAAGTTGGCAGCAGCAGCAGCAGGAGCCCAAATATACACTGGAGTTGGCTTCAGGAGCCCAAAAATTGGATGAATCACACCCTGGAGTTGGCAGGAGTTGACAGTAGCAGCAGCAGGAGCCCAAATATACACTGGAGTTGGCCTCAGGAGCCCAAAAATTGGATGAATCACACCCTGGAGTTGGCAGGAGTTGACAGTAGCAGCAGCAGGAGCCCAAATATACACTGGAGTTGGCCTCAGGAGCCCAAAAATTGGATGAATCACACCCTGGAGTTGGCAGGAGTTGGCAGCAGCAGCAGCAGGAGCCCAAATATACACTGGAGTTGGCTTCAGGAGCCCAAAAATTGGATGAATCACACCCTGGAGTTGGCAGAAGTTGGCAGCAGCAGCAGCAGGAGCCCAAATATACACTGGAGTTGGCTTCGGGAGCCCAAAAATTGGATGAATCACACCCTGGAGTTGGCAGGAGTTGGCAGCAGCAGCAGCAGGAGCCCAAATATACACTGGAGTTGGCTTCAGGAGCCCAAAAATTGGATGAATCACACCCTGGAGTTGGCAGGAGTTGACAGCAGCAGCAGCAGGAGCCCAAATATACACTGGAGTTGGCTTCAGGAGCCCAAAAATTGGATGAATCACACCCTGGAGTTGGCAGGAGTTGACAGCAGCAGCAGCAGGAGCCCAAATATACACTGGAGTTGGCTTCAGGAGCCCAAAAATTGGATGAATCACACCCTGGAGTTGGCAGAAGTTGGCAGCAGCAGCAGCAGGAGCCCAAATATACACTGGAGTTGGCTTCAGGAGCCCAAAAATTGGATGAATCACACCCTGGAGTTGGCAGGAGTTGACAGTAGCAGCAGCAGGAGCCCAAATATACACTGGAGTTGGCCTCAGGAGCCCAAAAATTGGATGAATCACACCCTGGAGTTGGCAGGAGTTGACAGTAGCAGCAGCAGGAGCCCAAATATACACTGGAGTTGGCTTCAGGAGCCCAAAAATTGGATGAATCACACCCTGGAGTTGGCAGAAGTTGACAGTAGCAGCAGCAGGAGCCCAAATATACACTGGAGTTGGCCTCAGGAGCCCAAAAATTGGATGAATCACACCCTGGAGTTGGCAGAAGTTGGCAGCAGCAGCAGCAGGAGCCCAAATATACACTGGAGTTGGCCTCAGGAGCCCAAAAATTGGATGAATCACACCCTGGAGTTGGCAGGAGTTGGCAGCAGCAGCAGCAGGAGCCCAAATATACACTGGAGTTGGCTTCAGGAGCCCAAAAATTGGATGAATCACACCCTGGAGTTGGCAGAAGTTGGCAGCAGCAGCAGCAGGAGCCCAAATATACACTGGAGTTGGCTTCAGGAGCCCAAAAATTGGATGAATCACACCCTGGAGTTGGCAGGAGTTGGCAGCAGCAGCAGCAGCAGGAGCCCAAATATACACTGGAGTTGGCTTCAGGAGCCCAAAAATTGGATGAATCACACCCTGGAGTTGGCAGGAGTTGACAGCAGCAGCAGCAGGAGCCCAAATATACACTGGAGTTGGCTTCAGGAGCCCAAAAATTGGATGAATCACACCCTGGAGTTGGCAGGAGTTGACAGTAGCAGCAGCAGGAGCCCAAATATACACTGGAGTTGGCCTCAGGAGCCCAAAAATTGGATGAATCACACCCTGGAGTTGGCAGAAGTTGGCAGCAGCAGCAGCAGGAGCCCAAATATACACTGGAGTTGGCCTCAGGAGCCCAAAAATTGGATGAATCACACCCTGGAGTTGGCAGGAGTTGACAGTAGCAGCAGCAGGAGCCCAAAAAATGGCCTAAAGACATAAATATGTTTTGCACCATTTGGAAAGTGTAAAACGTGGCACCATGCTGAATCTAGTCGCATGCATCAGGCATTGGTGGGTGGAAATCCTGGCTGATCCATCCCTGATTCATTTTGACAAAGGTGAGTCTCTCCACATTTTTAGTTGACAGACGAGTTCTCCTCGCCGTAACTATGGCCCCCGCCGCACTAAACACCCGCTCAGATGGCACGCTACTTGCCGGGCAGGACAGCTTTTCCAGGGCAAACTCTGCTAGTTGCGGCCACAAATCAAGTTTGGCTGCCCAGAAGTCCAGCGGATCCTCAAGGTGTGTTGGCATGGTCATGTCAAAGTATGACATGACCTGCTGGTTCAGGTCCTGCTCCAGGTCTTCCTGCTGCTCATGAGTAGCCTCACTATGCGGGTGTAGAAAGCTACTCATTAGCGACTGAAGACTGAGGCTGCTGCTGCTGATGGAGCTTCTGCTGCTGCTGCTGCCAACCCCCCCAGCGGCCATGGCAGTGGAAGGTGAGCGCAGAGGTCCCCTCGAGTCAGACCTGCGAGAGTATGGACCATGGCGCAGATAGGCATCGGCCAACTGCCTACGTAGAATGTCTTTGTAGTAGTTGAGTTTGTCCTCCCTCTCGGTGGGTTTAAAAAATGCCCCCATTTTGTGCCGGAAGCGAGGGTCCAATAAGGTGGACAGCCAGAAGTCATCCCGCCGACAGATGGAAACAATTCTGGGGTCACTACGCAAGCACGTGAGCATGCTTCGTGCCATTTGCGCAAGTGACTCGGATGGACTACCTGTCTCCATCTCCACTGCATACTGCCACGGTGTGCCCGGGTCCTCTGTCTCTCCTTCCTCAAAAACCTCTAGCTCCTCTGGCTGCTCCTGCTCCTCCTCTCCTGTCCGCTGACTAGATAAACCAGCCATTTCGCCAAGCCTAAACTGTGTTTCGCTGGGCAACTCCTCCTCCTCCTCTTCCTCCTCCTCCTCCTCCAGTTCAGCTCCAAGGGGGTTCATGTGGCCGTAAGATGTAAACGCCATGTCTCCAGTGCCCTGACCAGCCATGGTTTCCAACATGTGCTGTAGTACATGAAGCAGTGGAATCACGTCGTTCATCCCGTAATCCTGCCGACTGACAAATAAAGTGGCTTCCTCAAAGGGCCTGAGCAAACGGCAGGTGTCACGTATGAGCTGCCACTGGTTGACATTGAAGTTACACAGGGGAGTCCCCCTATCTGCTTGGATCATCAGGAAATCCGTGATGGCTTTTCTCTGTTCATATAATCGGTCCAACATGTGAAGGGTGGAATTCCAACGGGTGGAAACATCGCAAATCAGACTATGTTGGGGGATACCATTCTGACGCTGTAGCTCAAGAAGGGTGTGTTTGGCGGTGTAGGAGTGGCTGAAGTGCATGCAAAGTTTCCGTGAAGTTGTTAGGATGTCCTGCAGATGGGGGGAACACTTCAGAAACCGCTTGACAACCAGATTGAAGACGTGAGCCATGCAGGGGGCATGGGTCAGGCTTCCTTGGCGCAGCGCAGACAAAATGTTCTTCCCATTGTCGGTAACCATGATTCCCATTTTAAGTTTTCTCGGAGTAAGCCATGTTTGGATTTCCTGATGAATACATTTAAGCAGTTCCTCCCCTGTGTGACTCCGTTCGCCAAGACAAACCATGTGAAGCACTGCGTGACACCTCCGTGCCCTGCACACATGGTAGACTGGAGGGGCACTGAGACTTGAGCCTACAGTGGAGGGTGAGGAGATGGCGGAGGATGAGGAGGCCGAGTCGCACGGTGTCACAGGCCCAATGGGCAGAGAGCGCGGAGGCCGAAGCGGCGTGACCTGTCCAAGTTGCTGCTGCAAAGGGACCACATTCACCCAGTGGGCCGTAAACGACATGTACTGCCCCTGACCGTAGTTACAGCTCCAGATGTCGGCGCTGCCATGTATTTTGCTACACACCGACAGGCTCAAGGACTGGCCCACCTTCTGTTCAACAAAAGTGTGCAGCGCTGGTACTGCCTTCTTGGCAAAGAAATGACGGCTTGGGACTCTCCACCTCGGCTCGGCACAAGCCATCAGTTCTCTGAAAGGTGCAGATTCCACCACCTGAAAAGGGAGCGACTGCAGCACCAGCAACTTGGACAGGAGCACATTCAGCTTCTGCGCCGTAGGATGAGTGGGCGCATACTGCTGTCTCTTGGACATGGCTTCGCTGATGGATTGCTGGCGGGATGCATGACTTGGAGGAGGAGGAGGAGGAGCAGGAGCGACAGAGGATGGGTGTGACGCACAGCTGCCTTCGGCTGAGGTGCTGGAGCCTTGGCTGGCAGAAATTGGGAGCTCACTTGGTGAGGAAGCAGACTGGACCACCCCTTGGGAGCCTCGGTTCTCCCAGGTCGTTTTATGGTGACGCATCATATGTTGACGCAGGGCCGTGGTGCCAACATTTGGACCCTGGCCACGCTTCACCTTTTGCCTACATATCTTGCATGTGGCCATGTTACCCTCCTGCGGATGCCTCAGGAAAAACTGCCACACTGCCGAGTAGCTACTTTTCCCACCCCCTGGCCTCACTGATTCACTGCTGCTGTTGCCAACTCCAGGAACCCCTGCTCCACTACCTCCCGATAAGGTAGACTGCCGCACAGCAGGTGCTCTACCCCGGCCCCGGCCCCGGCCGGCTCCAGCCTTTGGAATTGTGCCCCCATGCTGACTGCTACCACCTTGCTGCCTCAGCTGCTGACTCCGGGGCAACCTGCGCCCCTCTTCTCCTGATGATGACGATGAAGCCCCTTCATCACCCGGCTCCCAAGTGCGATCGGCTTCATCGTCATCATCATCATCATCACCGGGTTGTGGCTGTACGTCACTGATGTTCGTGGATTCGTCAACAGTGTCTGGCGCAGGAGCTGGAACGCTCGCAGCACCCACGACACTGTCCACATCACTATTTGTCTGCCTAGCTAAAGAAGCCACCTCCATTTCTTGGCTGGGCAGTAGCTGCTGACTGTCCTCCTGTATCTGATCGTCCTCCTCACTAAAGAGTGGAGCTGAACCCAAAGCATAGGATACGTCGCTGGGGGAGGGAACGGCGTAGGACAGAGGAAATGGGAGGACAGGGACTGCTCTCGGGGCATGCCAACTCAGGGTTGTGTCAGAGGAACCTACCGACCCTAGACTGGGGGTCTCAGATGTAAGTTGTGATGATGTTGTTGATGAGCGCGTCAGCCAATCTACCACGGCAGATGCGTTACTGGTGGAGACCCGACCGCTAGCAGATACTGGCAGATTAGGTCTCTCAGCGTGACTCCTGCTGCTACTGGCCCCCAGTCTGATGCGAGCTCTGCCTGCGGAATCTTGGCCTCTGCCACTCCTCTTTTCACTTCCAGGCACTTGTCTGCCCGACATAGTCTAACTGGCGTGGTAGTAGGTGATATTTTAAGAACCCCCAGGCAGCAGTGGGTCTATATAAAACAGAATATAATGCACACCAAAAGTGAGCAGTAACACTCAGCCTCCAACAGGCCTGCTTAGTGTAAATAAGAGAGCTGCTTAGTGTAAATAAAGAGGGGTATGCTATGTTACAGAATGGGATGCCTCAACAGAAGTGCACCTGGCAGGCAGCAGTAAGCCTATGCCCAGCAAAAGTGTCTTATAATATAAATATGATAAGAGCAAATGCTTATATGGTCTTAAACAGAGGCTGCTTTAGTCACAGAATGGGATGCCCTGGGCAGGAATCGACCTGGCAGGGTCCAGTAGGGCTTTGGCCAGCAAAAGTGTCTTTATCAGGCTAATTTCAAATATGATAAGAGCAAATGCTTATATGGTCTTAAACAGAGGCTGCTTTAGTCACAGAATGGGATGCCCCGGGCAGGAATCGAGCTGGCAGGGTCCAGTAGTGCTTTGGCCAGCAAAAGTGTCTTTATCAGGCCTAATTTCAAATATGATAAGAGCAAATGCTTATATGGTCTTAAACAGAGGCTGCTTTAGTCACAGAATGGGATGCCCTGGGCAGGAATGGACCTGGCAGGGTCCAGTAGGGCTTTGGCCAGCAAAAGTGTCTTTATCAGGCCTAATTTCAAATATGATAAGAGCAAATGCTTATATGGTCTTAAACAGAGGCTGCTTTAGTCACAGAATGGGATGCCCCGGGCAGGAATCGAGCTGGCAGGGTCCAGTAGTGCTTTGGCCAGCAAAAGTGTCTTTATCAGGCCTAATTTCAAATATGATAAGAGCAAATGCTTATATGGTCTTAAACAGAGGCTGCTTTAGTCACAGAATGGGATGCCCTGGGCAGGAATCGACCTGGCAGGGTCCAGTAGGGCTTTGGCCAGCAAAAGTGTCTTTATCAGGCCTAATTTCAAATATGATAAGAGCAAATGCTTATATGGTCTTAAACAGAGGCTGCTTTAGTCACAGAATGGGATGCCCTGGGCAGGAATCGACCTGGCAGGGTCCAGTAGTGCTTTGGCCAGCAAAAGTGTCTTTATCAGGCCTAATTTCAAATATGATAAGAGCAAATGCTTATATGGTCTTAAACAGAGGCTGCTTTAGTCACAGAATGGGATGCCCTGGGCAGGAATCGACCTGGCAGGGTCCAGTAGGGCTTTGGCCAGCAAAAGTGTCTTTATCAGGCCTAATTTCAAATATGATAAGAGCAAATGCTTATATGGTCTTAAACAGAGGCTGCTTTAGTCACAGAATGGGATGCCCTGGGCAGGAATCGACCTGGCAGGGTCCAGTAGTGCTTTGGCCAGCAAAAGTGTCTTTATCAGGCCTAATTTCAAATATGATAAGAGCAAATGCTTATATGGTCTTAAACAGAGGCTGCTTTAGTCACAGAATGGGATGCCCTGGGCAGGAATCGACCTGGCAGGGTCCAGTAGGGC
Source organism: Gastrophryne carolinensis (assembly GCA_027917425.1). Classification (NCBI taxonomy): domain Eukaryota; kingdom Metazoa; phylum Chordata; class Amphibia; order Anura; family Microhylidae; genus Gastrophryne; species Gastrophryne carolinensis. Next base: position 286,175,665 of record CM051237.1, on the reverse strand, counting down.
TTTGGCCAGCAAAAGTGTCTTTATCAGGCCTAATTTCAAATATGATAAGAGCAAATGCTTATATGGTCTTAAACAGAGGCTGCTTTAGTCACAGAATGGGATGCCCTGGGCAGGAATGGACCTGGCAGGGTCCAGTAGGGCTTTGGCCAGCAAAAGTGTCTTTATCAGGCTAATTTCAAATATGATAAGAGCAAATGCTTATATGGTCTTAAACAGAGGCTGCTTTAGTCACAGAATGGGATGCCCTGGGCAGGAATGGACCTGGCAGGGTCCAGTAGGGCTTTGGCCAGCAAAAGTGTCTTTATCAGGCTAATTTCAAATATGATAAGAGCAAATGCTTATATGGTCTTAAACAGAGGCTGCTTTAGTCACAGAATGGGATGCCCCGGGCAGGAATCGAGCTGGCAGGGTCCAGTAGTGCTTTGGCCAGCAAAAGTGTCTTTATCAGGCTAATTTCAAATATGATAAGAGCAAATGCTTATATGGTCTTAAACAGAGGCTGCTGTAGTCACAGAATGGGATGCCCCGGGCAGGAATCGAGCTGGCAGGGTCCAGTAGGGCTTTGGCCAGCAAAAGTGTCTTTATCAGGCCTAATTTCAAATATGATAAGAGCAAATGCTTATATGGTCTTAAACAGAGGCTGCTTTAGTCACAGAATGGGATGCCCTGGGCAGGAATCGACCTGGCAGGGTCCAGTAGTGCTTTGGCCAGCAAAAGTGTCTTTATCAGGCTAATTTCAAATATGATAAGAGCAAATGCTTATATGGTCTTAAACAGAGGCTGCTTTAGTCACAGAATGGGATGCCCCGGGCAGGAATCGAGCTGGCAGGGTCCAGTAGTGCTTTGGCCAGCAAAAGTGTCTTTATCAGGCTAATTTCAAATATGATAAGAGCAAATGCTTATATGGTCTTAAACAGAGGCTGCTGTAGTCACAGAATGGGATGCCCCGGGCAGGAATCGAGCTGGCAGGGTCCAGTAGTGCTTTGGCCAGCAAAAGTGTCTTTATCAGGCCTAATTTCAAATATGATAAGAGCAAATGCTTATATGGTCTTAAACAGAGGCTGCTTTAGTCACAGAATGGGATGCCCCGGGCAGGAATCGAGCTGGCAGGGTCCAGTAGTGCTTTGGCCAGCAAAAGTGTCTTTATCAGGCTAATTTCAAATATGATAAGAGCAAATGCTTATATGGTCTTAAACAGAGGCTGCTGTAGTCACAGAATGGGATGCCCCGGGCAGGAATCGAGCTGGCAGGGTCCAGTAGGGCTTTGGCCAGCAAAAGTGTCTTTATCAGGCCTAATTTCAAATATGATAAGAGCAAATGCTTATATGGTCTTAAACAGAGGCTGCTTTAGTCACAGAATGGGATGCCCTGGGCAGGAATCGACCTGGCAGGGTCCAGTAGTGCTTTGGCCAGCAAAAGTGTCTTTATCAGGCCTAATTTCAAATATGATAAGAGCAAATGCTTATATGGTCTTAAACAGAGGCTGCTTTAGTCACAGAATGGGATGCCCTGGGCAGGAATCGACCTGGCAGGGTCCAGTAGGGCTTTGGCCAGCAAAAGTGTCTTTATCAGGCCTAATTTCAAATATGATAAGAGCAAATGCTTATATGGTCTTAAACAGAGGCTGCTTTAGTCACAGAATGGGATGCCCTGGGCAGGAATCGACCTGGCAGGGTCCAGTAGGGCTTTGGCCAGCAAAAGTGTCTTTATCAGGCCTAATTTCAAATATGATAAGAGCAAATGCTTATATGGTCTTAAACAGAGGCTGCTTTAGTCACAGAATGGGATGCCCCGGGCAGGAATCGAGCTGGCAGGGTCCAGTAGTGCTTTGGCCAGCAAAAGTGTCTTTATCAGGCCTAATTTCAAATATGATAAGAGCAAATGCTTATATGGTCTTAAACAGAGGCTGCTTTAGTCACAGAATGGGATGCCCTGGGCAGGAATCGACCTGGCAGGGTCCAGTAGGGCTTTGGCCAGCAAAAGTGTCTTTATCAGGCCTAATTTCAAATATGATAAGAGCAAATGCTTATATGGTCTTAAACAGAGGCTGCTTTAGTCACAGAATGGGATGCCCTGGGCAGGAATCGACCTGGCAGGGTCCAGTAGTGCTTTGGCCAGCAAAAGTGTCTTTATCAGGCCTAATTTCAAATATGATAAGAGCAAATGCTTATATGGTCTTAAACAGAGGCTGCTTTAGTCACAGAATGGGATGCCCTGGGCAGGAATCGACCTGGCAGGGTCCAGTAGGGCTTTGGCCAGCAAAAGTGTCTTTATCAGGCTAATTTCAAATATGATAAGAGCAAATGCTTATATGGTCTTAAACAGAGGCTGCTTTGGTCACAGAATGGGATGCCCTGGGCAGGAATGGACCTGGCAGGGTCCAGTAGTGCTTTGGCCAGCAAAAGTGTCTTTATCAGGCCTAATTTCAAATATGATAAGAGCAAATGCTTATATGGTCTTAAACAGAGGCTGCTTTAGTCACAGAATGGGATGCCCTGGGCAGGAATCGACCTGGCAGGGTCCAGTAGGGCTTTGGCCAGCAAAAGTGTCTTTATCAGGCCTAATTTCAAATATGATAAGAGCAAATGCTTATATGGTCTTAAACAGAGGCTGCTTTAGTCACAGAATGGGATGCCCTGGGCAGGAATGGACCTGGCAGGGTCCAGTAGGGCTTTGGCCAGCAAAAGTGTCTTTATCAGGCTAATTTCAAATATGATAAGAGCAAATGCTTATATGGTCTTAAACAGAGGCTACTTTAGTCACAGAATGGGATGCCCTGGGCAGGAATGGACCTGGCAGGGTCCAGTAGGGCTTTGGCCAGCAAAAGTGTCTTTATCAGGCTAATTTCAAATATGATAAGAGCAAATGCTTATATGGTCTTAAACAGAGGCTGCTTTAGTCACAGAATGGGATGCCCCGGGCAGGAATCGAGCTGGCAGGGTCCAGTAGTGCTTTGGCCAGCAAAAGTGTCTTTATCAGGCTAATTTCAAATATGATAAGAGCAAATGCTTATATGGTCTTAAACAGAGGCTGCTGTAGTCACAGAATGGGATGCCCCGGGCAGGAATCGAGCTGGCAGGGTCCAGTAGGGCTTTGGCCAGCAAAAGTGTCTTTATCAGGCCTAATTTCAAATATGATAAGAGCAAATGCTTATATGGTCTTAAACAGAGGCTGCTTTAGTCACAGAATGGGATGCCCTGGGCAGGAATCGACCTGGCAGGGTCCAGTAGGGCTTTGGCCAGCAAAAGTGTCTTTATCAGGCTAATTTCAAATATGATAAGAGCAAATGCTTATATGGTCTTAAACAGAGGCTGCTTTAGTCACAGAATGGGATGCCCCGGGCAGGAATCGAGCTGGCAGGGTCCAGTAGTGCTTTGGCCAGCAAAAGTGTCTTTATCAGGCTAATTTCAAATATGATAAGAGCAAATGCTTATATGGTCTTAAACAGAGGCTGCTGTAGTCACAGAATGGGATGCCCCGGGCAGGAATCGAGCTGGCAGGGTCCAGTAGTGCTTTGGCCATCAAAAGTGTCTTTATCAGGCCTAATTTCAAATATGATAAGAGCAAATGCTTATATGGTCTTAAACAGAGGCTGCTTTAGTCACAGAATGGGATGCCCCGGGCAGGAATCGAGCTGGCAGGGTCCAGTAGTGCTTTGGCCAGCAAAAGTGTCTTTATCAGGCTAATTTCAAATATGATAAGAGCAAATGCTTATATGGTCTTAAACAGAGGCTGCTGTAGTCACAGAATGGGATGCCCCGGGCAGGAATCGAGCTGGCAGGGTCCAGTAGGGCTTTGGCCAGCAAAAGTGTCTTTATCAGGCCTAATTTCAAATATGATAAGAGCAAATGCTTATATGGTCTTAAACAGAGGCTGCTTTAGTCACAGAATGGGATGCCCTGGGCAGGAATCGACCTGGCAGGGTCCAGTAGGGCTTTGGCCAGCAAAAGTGTCTTTATCAGGCTAATTTCAAATATGATAAGAGCAAATGCTTATATGGTCTTAAACAGAGGCTGCTTTAGTCACAGAATGGGATGCCCCGGGCAGGAATCGAGCTGGCAGGGTCCAGTAGTGCTTTGGCCAGCAAAAGTGTCTTTATCAGGCTAATTTCAAATATGATAAGAGCAAATGCTTATATGGTCTTAAACAGAGGCTGCTGTAGTCACAGAATGGGATGCCCCGGGCAGGAATCGAGCTGGCAGGGTCCAGTAGTGCTTTGGCCAGCAAAAGTGTCTTTATCAGGCTAATTTCAAATATGATAAGAGCAAATGCTTATATGGTCTTAAACAGAGGCTGCTGTAGTCACAGAATGGGATGCCCCGGGCAGGAATCGAGCTGGCAGGGTCCAGTAGTGCTTTGGCCATCAAAAGTGTCTTTATCAGGCCTAATTTCAAATATGATAAGAGCAAATGCTTATATGGTCTTAAACAGAGGCTGCTTTAGTCACAGAATGGGATGCCCTGGGCAGGAATGGACCTGGCAGGGTCCAGTAGGGCTTTGGCCAGCAAAAGTGTCTTTATCAGGCTAATTTCAAATATGATAAGAGCAAATGCTTATATGGTCTTAAACAGAGGCTGCTTTAGTCACAGAATGGGATGCCCCGGGCAGGAATCGAGCTGGCAGGGTCCAGTAGTGCTTTGGCCAGCAAAAGTGTCTTTATCAGGCTAATTTCAAATATGATAAGAGCAAATGCTTATATGGTCTTAAACAGAGGCTGCTGTAGTCACAGAATGGGATGCCCCGGGCAGGAATCGAGCTGGCAGGGTCCAGTAGGGCTTTGGCCAGCAAAAGTGTCTTTATCAGGCCTAATTTCAAATATGATAAGAGCAAATGCTTATATGGTCTTAAACAGAGGCTGCTTTAGTCACAGAATGGGATGCCCTGGGCAGGAATCGACCTGGCAGGGTCCAGTAGGGCTTTGGCCAGCAAAAGTGTCTTTATCAGGCTAATTTCAAATATGATAAGAGCAAATGCTTATATGGTCTTAAACAGAGGCTGCTTTAGTCACAGAATGGGATGCCCCGGGCAGGAATCGAGCTGGCAGGGTCCAGTAGTGCTTTGGCCAGCAAAAGTGTCTTTATCAGGCTAATTTCAAATATGATAAGAGCAAATGCTTATATGGTCTTAAACAGAGGCTGCTGTAGTCACAGAATGGGATGCCCCGGGCAGGAATCGAGCTGGCAGGGTCCAGTAGTGCTTTGGCCAGCAAAAGTGTCTTTATCAGGCCTAATTTCAAATATGATAAGAGCAAATGCTTATATGGTCTTAAACAGAGGCTGCTTTAGTCACAGAATGGGATGCCCCGGGCAGGAATCGAGCTGGCAGGGTCCAGTAGTGCTTTGGCCAGCAAAAGTGTCTTTATCAGGCTAATTTCAAATATGATAAGAGCAAATGCTTATATGGTCTTAAACAGAGGCTGCTGTAGTCACAGAATGGGATGCCCCGGGCAGGAATCGAGCTGGCAGGGTCCAGTAGGGCTTTGGCCAGCAAAAGTGTCTTTATCAGGCCTAATTTCAAATATGATAAGAGCAAATGCTTATATGGTCTTAAACAGAGGCTGCTTTAGTCACAGAATGGGATGCCCTGGGCAGGAATCGACCTGGCAGGGTCCAGTAGTGCTTTGGCCAGCAAAAGTGTCTTTATCAGGCCTAATTTCAAATATGATAAGAGCAAATGCTTATATGGTCTTAAACAGAGGCTGCTTTAGTCACAGAATGGGATGCCCTGGGCAGGAATCGACCTGGCAGGGTCCAGTAGGGCTTTGGCCAGCAAAAGTGTCTTTATCAGGCCTAATTTCAAATATGATAAGAGCAAATGCTTATATGGTCTTAAACAGAGGCTGCTTTAGTCACAGAATGGGATGCCCTGGGCAGGAATCGACCTGGCAGGGTCCAGTAGGGCTTTGGCCAGCAAAAGTGTCTTTATCAGGCCTAATTTCAAATATGATAAGAGCAAATGCTTATATGGTCTTAAACAGAGGCTGCTTTAGTCACAGAATGGGATGCCCCGGGCAGGAATCGAGCTGGCAGGGTCCAGTAGTGCTTTGGCCAGCAAAAGTGTCTTTATCAGGCCTAATTTCAAATATGATAAGAGCAAATGCTTATATGGTCTTAAACAGAGGCTGCTTTAGTCACAGAATGGGATGCCCTGGGCAGGAATCGACCTGGCAGGGTCCAGTAGGGCTTTGGCCAGCAAAAGTGTCTTTATCAGGCCTAATTTCAAATATGATAAGAGCAAATGCTTATATGGTCTTAAACAGAGGCTGCTTTAGTCACAGAATGGGATGCCCTGGGCAGGAATCGACCTGGCAGGGTCCAGTAGTGCTTTGGCCAGCAAAAGTGTCTTTATCAGGCCTAATTTCAAATATGATAAGAGCAAATGCTTATATGGTCTTAAACAGAGGCTGCTTTAGTCACAGAATGGGATGCCCTGGGCAGGAATCGACCTGGCAGGGTCCAGTAGGGCTTTGGCCAGCAAAAGTGTCTTTATCAGGCCTAATTTCAAATATGATAAGAGCAAATGCTTATATGGTCTTAAACAGAGGCTGCTTTGGTCACAGAATGGGATGCCCTGGGCAGGAATGGACCTGGCAGGGTCCAGTAGTGCTTTGGCCAGCAAAAGTGTCTTTATCAGGCCTAATTTCAAATATGATAAGAGCAAATGCTTATATGGTCTTAAACAGAGGCTGCTTTAGTCACAGAATGGGATGCCCTGGGCAGGAATCGACCTGGCAGGGTCCAGTAGGGCTTTGGCCAGCAAAAGTGTCTTTATCAGGCCTAATTTCAAATATGATAAGAGCAAATGCTTATATGGTCTTAAACAGAGGCTGCTTTAGTCACAGAATGGGATGCCCTGGGCAGGAATGGACCTGGCAGGGTCCAGTAGGGCTTTGGCCAGCAAAAGTGTCTTTATCAGGCTAATTTCAAATATGATAAGAGCAAATGCTTATATGGTCTTAAACAGAGGCTACTTTAGTCACAGAATGGGATGCCCTGGGCAGGAATGGACCTGGCAGGGTCCAGTAGGGCTTTGGCCAGCAAAAGTGTCTTTATCAGGCTAATTTCAAATATGATAAGAGCAAATGCTTATATGGTCTTAAACAGAGGCTGCTTTAGTCACAGAATGGGATGCCCCGGGCAGGAATCGAGCTGGCAGGGTCCAGTAGTGCTTTGGCCAGCAAAAGTGTCTTTATCAGGCTAATTTCAAATATGATAAGAGCAAATGCTTATATGGTCTTAAACAGAGGCTGCTGTAGTCACAGAATGGGATGCCCCGGGCAGGAATCGAGCTGGCAGGGTCCAGTAGGGCTTTGGCCAGCAAAAGTGTCTTTATCAGGCCTAATTTCAAATATGATAAGAGCAAATGCTTATATGGTCTTAAACAGAGGCTGCTTTAGTCACAGAATGGGATGCCCTGGGCAGGAATCGACCTGGCAGGGTCCAGTAGGGCTTTGGCCAGCAAAAGTGTCTTTATCAGGCTAATTTCAAATATGATAAGAGCAAATGCTTATATGGTCTTAAACAGAGGCTGCTTTAGTCACAGAATGGGATGCCCCGGGCAGGAATCGAGCTGGCAGGGTCCAGTAGTGCTTTGGCCAGCAAAAGTGTCTTTATCAGGCTAATTTCAAATATGATAAGAGCAAATGCTTATATGGTCTTAAACAGAGGCTGCTGTAGTCACAGAATGGGATGCCCCGGGCAGGAATCGAGCTGGCAGGGTCCAGTAGTGCTTTGGCCATCAAAAGTGTCTTTATCAGGCCTAATTTCAAATATGATAAGAGCAAATGCTTATATGGTCTTAAACAGAGGCTGCTTTAGTCACAGAATGGGATGCCCCGGGCAGGAATCGAGCTGGCAGGGTCCAGTAGTGCTTTGGCCAGCAAAAGTGTCTTTATCAGGCTAATTTCAAATATGATAAGAGCAAATGCTTATATGGTCTTAAACAGAGGCTGCTGTAGTCACAGAATGGGATGCCCCGGGCAGGAATCGAGCTGGCAGGGTCCAGTAGGGCTTTGGCCAGCAAAAGTGTCTTTATCAGGCCTAATTTCAAATATGATAAGAGCAAATGCTTATATGGTCTTAAACAGAGGCTGCTTTAGTCACAGAATGGGATGCCCTGGGCAGGAATCGACCTGGCAGGGTCCAGTAGGGCTTTGGCCAGCAAAAGTGTCTTTATCAGGCTAATTTCAAATATGATAAGAGCAAATGCTTATATGGTCTTAAACAGAGGCTGCTTTAGTCACAGAATGGGATGCCCCGGGCAGGAATCGAGCTGGCAGGGTCCAGTAGTGCTTTGGCCAGCAAAAGTGTCTTTATCAGGCTAATTTCAAATATGATAAGAGCAAATGCTTATATGGTCTTAAACAGAGGCTGCTGTAGTCACAGAATGGGATGCCCCGGGCAGGAATCGAGCTGGCAGGGTCCAGTAGTGCTTTGGCCAGCAAAAGTGTCTTTATCAGGCTAATTTCAAATATGATAAGAGCAAATGCTTATATGGTCTTAAACAGAGGCTGCTGTAGTCACAGAATGGGATGCCCCGGGCAGGAATCGAACTGGCAGGGTCCAGTAGGGCTTTGGCCAGCAAAAGTGTCTTTATCAGGCCTAATTTCAAATATGATAAGAGCAAATGCTTATATGGTCTTAAACAGAGGCTGCTTTAGTCACAGAATGGGATGCCCTGGGCAGGAATCGACCTGGCAGGGTCCAGTAGGGCTTTGGCCAGCAAAAGTGTCTTTATCAGGCTAATTTCAAATATGATAAGAGCAAATGCTTATATGGTCTTAAACAGAGGCTGCTTTAGTCACAGAATGGGATGCCCCGGGCAGGAATCGAGCTGGCAGGGTCCAGTAGTGCTTTGGCCAGCAAAAGTGTCTTTATCAGGCTAATTTCAAATATAAGAGCAAATGCTTATATGGTCTTAAACAGAGGCTGCTTTAGTCACAGAATGGGATGCCCCGGGCAGGAATCGAGCTGGCAGGGTCCAGTAGTGCTTTGGCCAGCAAAAGTGTCTTTATCAGGCTAATTTCAAATATGATAAGAGCAAATGCTTATATGGTCTTAAACAGAGGCTGCTGTAGTCACAGAATGGGATGCCCCGGGCAGGAATCGAGCTGGCAGGGTCCAGTAGTGCTTTGGCCAGCAAAAGTGTCTTTATCAGGCCTAATTTCAAATATGATAAGAGCAAATGCTTATATGGTCTTAAACAGAGGCTGCTTTAGTCACAGAATGGGATGCCTCACAGCAGACTTAAGATCAGTTCAGTATATATGCACAGTTAGTTACTATAAGCAGCCTGAAAACGCTAACAAAGGCTGGATGAAAAAAAAAAAATCTCCCTGTCAGCCAGCTCCGTTTTTCCTACCTTTCCCTGGCTTTCTGTCTGTCTCCTGTCTGTCTCCTGCCTGTCTCCTGCCTGTCTCCAGCCTGTCCCTGTCTGTCCCTGTCTCCAGCCTGTCTAACTGCCTCAGCTACACAGCGTTCTGTCTGTCTGTCACGAATGCAATAGAGAAATGAGGAAAAGCAAGATGGCCGCCGTTAAATACCGCTGTGTGACGTCACCGGGCTTGCTGGCTGCTGATAGGCTGCATGTGACTGCCCCAGCTTGCACTGGCGCGGGATACATGTCCAGACATGTCCCGTCCGCCATCTTAGAATGCCTGTAATGTAAATGAATGGATGTTAAAGGAAAACTTCGAGTGATCGAATCGCGGGGAAATTCGGATTCGATCCGAATCGAATTTTTCCTGAAATTCGGATCGAATCCGGGTTCGTCCGGATCGATTCGCTCATCCCTATTTGTATCAATTGATGTATTTAGCATTATGTGAATAGTGCTCTGTCCCGTTTATTTCAGTGGGATCTTCCCACTGAAAGTTTCCAGACTGCCAGTACAGGCCGCAGCAGCCCACCATAAAAAATATCCGCTCAACAGAAATATATTCAACAAATTAACTAAGAGGCCGATTCATTAATAGCGGCAGGTAGCGACAGTTGAGCGACTGTAGCGGCATTTTCAGAGCGCCCGCTAGTAGTCGCTGTGCTTGGCCGTTGTTCGGTAGTTGATAGCGACTCAGTTGGTGTGCAGTAATGTTGAATATTGGGTGAGGAGTCGCTATTTGTCAGGTTCCGTGCTGTATGGGAGCGCATGATAGCGACTGGCCATAGCGACCGGCTCCGACCATATTCATTAAAAAATCACGCTCAAAAAATTCTTGCGCTGTAAAATGCATGTTTAAACCCCAGAGCGCTGGCGGCGATGGATTAAAAGTAGTTTTTTAACCCCCAAACAACCATATTTTTGGAAACCAAAAAAAAACAAGTTTTTTAAATAATTTGGTAATATGAATACATTAATATCAGACCTGTAATATCAATTCTGTACAATTTTTTTTTTACCTTAAAAAAAGTATCTAAAATGGCAGAAGTGGTCAAAAAAAAAAAACAATTAATAACAATTAATTATGAATAATTAAAGATTGTTCCATTGAAATGCATTGGAGCGCGCCAGGTAGCGAGAGGTCATACCTGTCGCTGTTCAAGGTCGGACGCTGGCGCTGTGGGCTGAGGCTGGAATAATGATGAATGAGTGGCTATATGGCGCTATCTCAGTCGCTAAGCAGGATTGGCTTGATAAATGTGTGATTGTGGTGGGGAGCCGGCGTTCTCGTGGCGGGGCCCGTCATTACCGGCCGCTCACCAGTCGCTACCTGTCGCTATTCCTTCATAAATAAGGGCCTAAACTTTATTAAGGTTCAATCTACAATTACATAGTAAAAAATGACGATAAAAAAGGATGAAACCCCAATGCGGGTGATGGAAGTGGACACTTATGGACTCTTATGTAACATGTAACTTATGGACACTTATGTAACAGATTACATAGATATATTTATATATGATGCCAGTCAAACAAATAGCAATGCAAAAAAAAATGTAAAAAGAAATAATGGTTATTCCCACAAGACCCGGGAATGCCCCACTTGAAAAGTGCTATGTGCTAAAGTGCCAAGAGTGCAAAGAATGTGCCTAAGGCGTCATCAACAAACACTGTGGAATGCAATACCGGCCAAAAGGTAAAAGAATCTAATAAATTGTATATCACCAATTCAAATAGTCCAGGTCCACTTGAATCATCCGCTACCGACACCGGCGCGTTGCGTGGAAACCCACTTCGTCAGGATGCCGAATTTTTTTGCATTGCTATTCTTTGCACAGTTGATAATTTCCACACCATCTGCTTTGTTTGCACATACTGCTTAATTTGCACAAATGTATTCATTTCTCTACTATTATACACATATCAGCGTCATCCTATTATACTGTGTGACTGGCTTCATATATAAATATATCTATGTAATCTGTTACAGAGTCCATAAGTGTCCACTTCCATCACCTGCATTGGGGTTTCATCCTTTTTTATCGTCATTTTATACTATGTTATTGTAGATTGAACCTTAATAAAGTTTAGTTAATTTGTTGAATATATTTCTGTTGTGCAGCTATTTTCTATGGCGGGCTGCTGCGGCCTGTACTGGCAGTCCACAAATTTTGGGGTCTATAATGTGTTGCCCAATAAGGGCTATCTGCTCACCTAGCCAGCACCAGTAGCATTAGTACCTTAGCTGTGCTGATATTTAAATGTATTTGTGCCCACTGAAAGTTTATGAGGAAAAATGTGGGATTTTTTTTGGGGTCACTGGTATTGTAAGATCACCAGCAACATGGTTCTCAAAAGGCAGAGGTCCTTTTTTGAGGAAGTAGAATCCCCTTCTTAAGAAGACCAACACCCATTTTTTAATAAATGAGTGTTGGTTTGAGTTTGGGGGGGGGGGGGAGGTCATCCTACTGGCTGATGCCCCCCGTGCATAATCTACCATTAGCCCCGGTTGTCCACACCTGATCCACATTGACCTCACAATAAGCTACAAGCAATCATGTGGCCTGGACTCTTTGAGTGGCCACACAGAGACTTTGTTAAAAATCAGTGTTGGTCAACTTTAAAACATCTGCATATAATGCAGTTCACTCACACACTATGACATTGGTAGAGTGAAATATTCCAGACACATCTTTACTTTTAGTAAAAGGTGGCTAGACTAGGAGTCATTTGTAATTCAACTAGGGATTGGTCACAGGACAAGTTCAACATCAAAGGGCTTTTGTGACTGTGTAAATAAGTAAGATGATGTTAACCAAAGTCTTTTTAGTCTCAGGAATGAGCAGGTTCACTATGGCAAGGACAGTAGCTGTGCTTGGTACTTGGGAGTGCTAAGATATGGCAATGGTCAGCAATGGGACTTGGCACTTAGATGTGGTTGGACAGGCAGAGGTTGCAACAGGGTATCTGATAATGTTAGAAATAAAATGACTATTCTGGAACAGTTTTTGAATTAGCTACCTCCAGTCAGCTGCGACACTGCACTTGGTATGCACCTTTATAAGGCAATGGGCACCTGTAAGAGGATGCAGCACTGGAAGTGATGCAGTGAACAGCAGACATGGAAAAAAGTGCATCCTGGGTCAGACTCTGCTGGCATTAGCTAGGCAACTGTGCCACTTGCTGCTGTGCTTGTTGGAGATCAGTGTAGTTGTAGTGGCCTTGTAAGTACTAGCCCTTAATGGGTGAGTGAACATGGGTCTTAAAAAATGCCCACAACATTGTGTAGGTCAGAATCATTCTGATTAGTTAAACTTTTTTTTTACCCTTTACTGTTAATAAAATAATAAGGCAGGCATAACCTGTATCACAAAAACACCTCTTACATGTTGCACAATTCAAATACTTGAAGTAGACATATTACCAGTCCTGAGTCTCCCAGTTATTCAGATAGGCTGGAGATGAGAGTGTGTCACAGACTGTAGGGAGACTGGGGATGCACACACTCTCTATGCCAGCGCTCTGTTCAAAACAGTTGCTAATGCCGTGCACGACAGAAAGCGCTGATTGAATTAAAGTTACCATAATGTACTAATACCGTTATTCCACCAGCTAATGTGGGTGATCTGGGGGTTTCACATAGTGGGGAATCCCCAACCTGGATGCCCCAGGTAAACTGACTTATCCCCAGGATAGTGAAAATCCTGATAATACAGTAGGTCCACTTTAATAGTAATAAATATAAATATTCAAGAAATCAAGAAGACACATCATTAAATACAAAGATGAGATGCCCCTCGTAATTAATGAGTATAAATCTCATCCCTTGTATCACAATGCAAGTGCTGAACAATAACTCAATAACGAATAAGTACATTAAAACACCCCCTATAAACTCCTAGATACTAGTCCTGAAACTAATTGCTAAAATGCATACAATAAATAAAAAAGTGTAAAACAACATAATAATAAATGGTGGCCTAATTGCCCCTTAAAAGACAGGGTTTTACACCAGCATGACTGCGGGAGCTCGTGCTTTTGGGCAAGTGTCCCACAATCAATGGTTTTAGCGTGTGCTCTCCATTCACATGCAGCAGAATTGTTGGCGCCTTGCCCTCAAATTACTGCTGGCAGGGCTTTTGCAGAGCAATGTGATCGCTCCACAAACGCCCAAAGCATATGTGAAAGTACCCATAGATGGCTATGGGCATTGTTTCACAGGTGAATACAGGGCACTCGCCCAAAAGCGTGAATGCCCTGCAATCGCGCTGGTCTGAAACCAGCCTAAGATGACTAAGAAAAATAGACACAAATGCTTATGTGTATAAAGAGACAAGTAAAAACATTACATGGCAAGCACAAATTTCAATAATAAATACATCAACAGAATCAAAAAAGTGTCACTGTTGTATAAATGTATGGCCCAAATTAAATAGCCCTTTGGTGGCATCTGCCAGTTTCTATCAGTTTCCTCTGAAAGCTGTATTTAACAAATGAAAACTGGTTCACCAGATACCAGATACTTTAAGCATAATGTACTAATACCATGATTCTACCAGTATCTACTTGTTTTCTTCAGTTTCCATTGCAGTCATTGCAAATCAGGCACATAATGATAACCGTATAAGGGTGCAAAAATATGAACTGGTTGGTTTGTGCATGTGTGTGTTATGACAGGCGCAGGCTCAGTCAGCTTCGTGCCCACCGAGCGGTGAGAGGAGATTCCATTGAGACCTGGTGTCGTTGCAGCTGACCTACCAGAATCTTAGGCGGAGGCTCTCAGGAATGTGGTATCCCTGATAGCAGCCTTAGGAGCTCGGACAAAGGACCAAAATCAGCGGCAAAGTGTGGCATCCGTGGTATCCAAGCCGAATTCTCTAAAACTGTAAAGTACGCAGTCTAGAGAGACCTGTGAGACCCAACCAGAGGTTTCTGCAGCGTTAGTGGAGCAGATAGATGTATGCTTAACATTATGCTGAACATTAACTGTAATAAGATAACAGACCATTTTACTAAGGAACTGGAAAAAGCATAGTTTAAATTCTATGGATGATCGGCTGGGGGATGTGACAACTTTGCTAGAGGGACATGAGGACATTACTAATCTGACAATAGCATTTTACAGTCCAAGCTGGAGGATGTTGAAAACAGGGAGCATTGGTCTAATTTGCATTTTCAGGGCATCCCTGAGACTATGGTGGGTACAACAATCCTGGCATGTTTTGTTTCTTGCTGGACATGCATGAAGTGATCTGGAAGTCGTAATAAAGTTTCTCTGAAAGATTTGGTATGTACTATGGATGTTGGTATGCGAATGAACAGCATTTGACTATAATTTAAATTGTCTCGGAAATCATGAAAACCTTATCACTCATCTGGCCCCCCCATCCCATCTTTTCTCCTTCTCTTTTCTTATTATTTCTCTTTTGCTATTTTCCTTTTCCCTATTTCTTTTCTTTAATTCAGTTTTCTTTTTTTTTTTTTTTTTGTGACATGGCCTGTACTGACTTTTTTTGTGAATGTTCAGGAATTCAACTCCCCCCAGAAGCGGAGCCTGGCCTTTAGGAAAATCAAATCACTTCTCCTGGAGATTGTGTGCTTGCAGGAAACTCATTTTTCACAGATCTCTAAGCCTAGATGTTTTAATTTAGCTTACCTGCACTGTTACTCAGCATGTGCCACCACTGAAAAGAGGGGTATTCTCATAGGTTTTAAAAGAGGTATCCAGTTATTGTGTAAGAAAGCGATCATAGATCCTGAGGGCAGATACCTGAAGGTTTGGTGGGATCATTACAAGATGTTGATGTCACTATAGCTATTATGCACCTAATGCTAACCAACTGAAATTTCTTGCAGAATTATTTGAGCTATTGTTGAACCATGTTCAAGGCTTCATGATAATCTGCGGAGACTCGAACTTGGTACTAAAGCCACAGATCAACAGACAGACCCCCAAGTTGACAATTATACCCCCAACGGTTTTGTCTTCTTTAGAGCTTTGGTAGAAGGAAATCTGTTGATGAACTGCTACAGAGACAGAAGTGAGAAACCAGGTTTTTACTCACTACTCACAACAGCACGATCTCTACTTGCTCCTATAGATCATGTGTTTACTTTCCAAGCAACACTGCCAAACGTAGTATCTTTTAAAATTATTCAAATTTCATGGTCAGATCACAATGGAGTCCCAGTGAAATTGCATTAATTAGTAGGCCATCAGGGTTCACTTGGACCATAAACGAGGCACTGTTATCTGCCATGGATGTTGCTGGTTCAAATAAGGAAGCTATTTTAGAATATTTTTCAAAGAATGATACACCTGATGTAGGTGCCGTAATGTGCTGGGAGGTGCACAGAACAATGTTACAGGGTAGGTTGATCCAATTAGCATTACAACAGAAACAGCAGAGAAATGCACATATAAACCAGCTTGGAAAAAAATATTAAAAGTTAGCAGAACAGGTGGCTACTGATATGCATTTAGATACGAAGAAAAAACTGCAGAAGGTTACTAATGAATTGAATCTTGCTCTGGCAGGAAGAGCAGAACATTTGTTGTGATGGCTCATGTATAGGTAATACATGAAAGCTCACAAACCTGACACCCTATTGGCTCATAGGCTTAAAACACTGGGTAAACAGTACAAGCCATTTAATCTGAAAGATGACAGAGGTGGCTATACTAGCAGCACCTTATTTAAAATTGTTCATATATTTAGTACGCAGTTACATCTCTATTTGGCTCCAGGCCAGATCAATCCCCATGACTTCCTTAGAGATATTAGGTTGCCACAGGTTCCAAAATCCCTTACAGACCTGAATTATTATTTTTGTTAAAATTAAAAAGCTCACCAGGATGCTGATTACAATCCACACTGCAATGCACATCAGAAGCCAGACTTGCTTCACCAAATTATTAGCATGACCCTCCATGCGGGTCTCCCAATCCCAAAGCTCTCAAGAAGGAAGACAAGAATGGAGAATTTTCCCAAGCATAAGAGAGCTTGGAAACGCCAGAGGTGACAAACATTTTCAGATGATCATAGCCCATCTACGGCACAAATGGACAAGAAGGGATCATGGTTGATTCAGAACTAGGTGAGAAAACTCTAATAATTTTAGGAAAATACATTTCTATAGTCTACCTTGGGAGTGTTTCAGGTAAATAAATAAAATTATATTTACACAAATGAACATGTAAAATTATTTGCAACTAAATTCCCAACTCTAGTTATAACAAAAATCTGAATGTTACATCAAGTGGTCATTTAGCATTCCATTTAAGATGATATTTCAGTCTCACATCTTCAGATGTTCTGTACATATCAAACTTAGCGTAGGCATTACAGTTAATCAAAGCACTGGTCCACTGGGGGATTTCAGGGTTATGAGAAGCTGAAAACCCATTATTTGCGGCGAATGTTGTATAATCATAGAGTGTGTAAATCACTTTTACAAAAATACCTTGGCACCTACTAATCATTTTGATAAATGTCATAATGGAAAGAAATAGATGCTTTCGATCTGAGTTGGGAAAAGGTAGGCAAGCGATGACAGATGTCTAAGAGCATAAAATGCGCACAAAACAGAAAAGATGACAGATGGTTTCAGAATTCTGACAATAATGAAACATTCATACATTGAATGAACTCTGGGGAAGTAAAAACCAATACTTTATTTAAGAATTTTTGCTGAAGGGCAATTTTACACTGTGAGCACAGGTAGGGTGAGCAAAATTCTTAAAACTTCAGATATTCTACTCCCTTCCAAGTGACAATGAGATACCTTTCTATCATTTTAGTTATTCCTTTGCATTAAATTAAGTTCATTTTGACAGATGTAATAATAAAACTTCAGTTAACTCAATTTACTTGACATATAAACTAAGTTCAAATTCAAGAGTTTTAGGGTGGCCCTCTAAATCTGTAAAACGGTGTGGGTGAAAGGACTTGGCCTTATGCTTTAAGAAACATACAAATGATCATGCATGGGTTGATGGCATGGCACACAAGAAAGAAGGGCATGCAATCTCTACACTGCTAAATTTAGAAATGTAAAAAACAACAGGAATTCATTGAAGAAGTAAATGTGCCATCCTAATCATCTAAATGATTACTGGAGCTTTTGGAATGGTTTAGTGGTTGGAGTGGTTTTAGCTTCAAGAGCATTTCTCACTCAGATTTTCATTATTGTGTTAACTGTTTACATTTTGCCACAGCGAATTTAACAAATTTTTTTCAAAATATGTATAATTGTGTATAAAATAGAAATACATGATGAGCAACAGCCATTGGGTAGCCAGTCATTTGTCCTTAGCTTGATCAGTATCGTCATTAGCTTCCTGGTCTGGTGGGTCAGTAATATCAACAGATGGTAGGGTAGAAGCAAATATCATGTAATGCTGTTTTTCTGTCTTTAAAGCTATAAGGGAAATTGCTCCTGCCTTTAAAATGGAACATTGGCTGGCCTTCCCCAGGGCATCTTTGGGCTGTGCACGTGCTCTGGCACCCAGCCATTCAGATAGGATGGAGACAGGAGTGTGCGTACTGCAGGGAATGTGGCAGCTTTTTCTTTCTCTTGTCGAAGCTCTACATGTAAACACAAACGGCTCCAATTGCACGAGAGGCCCGCTTGCGCTTTAGGACCAGGTGAGTTTGTATGGGCATTTGGGGAGTTACACACAAGCATAACCCAAGATAGTCAAATTCCCAGGTTTTGTTCCACTTTATTAAGCATGAAGTTTGTCTAATATAGAAGTTAAATAAGTCAAGATTCAATGTCATTGCTACATTGATCTTTCTATTTCAATAGGATCCATGGATTATGAAGTTAAAGTTCCTCAGTGAGACATAGGCATGACTTCATCATCAGCCTCATCCTCATAAGCCCTCATCATATACAACAAAAAATTCTTGCCAGTAATTGGACTCTAGGGCCAGTGGTCTCCCTCTTTCTGTGTGGAGCTGTCTGATTTAAAGCAGCAGACCAGGATTATTTTTTTTAAGCTGCCACAAAATGAAACAAACATTCTGTATGTGCCAAATCATCATGTCCAATCCATTTATTTTTCCTAGCCCAGCCCCATGACACTGCTCCTGAAAGAAGACATAGAAAAGGCTAATCATACCCCTATGTTGAGAGTCATGTGACCAGTAGCTAGCTAATCTGTACTATTAAAAGTCAAATTATGGGTATAAAAATCCACAAAAGTGATCAGAGGTTTGAAGTAACAGAGCCCCTGAGTAAGAGCACTTCCTCTTTTATTATAAACCAATTGGTACCTAACACAAAGCTATCATATTCAATTCAGCTGTCACTTCCAGCATTTCCCATCGTTTATTTATCTAAATTTTATCGTAACAGTAAAAACATCCCTTTTGTCTGTGGCATCATCCAATAGCACACCAACAAAACCTACAGTATGATTAGTCTGGCACAATTCAGTTTCAATGATAGTCTTGAAGCCTTGGGTCCAAATTTAATTTTTAAAGGGGCTAATTATGCATAAATGTGCCATTATTGACACTGGCAAAGCATGTAGCAAGTGAAAGATTATAAGATTTCAGCCATGTGATCCTATTTCAGTGGGTCTTACACATGCAACAAATAATGTGTCTAATCTTTCTAGAAATATAGGGCCCTTATTCATCAAGTGATAGCGCCAGGTAGTGTCTCACTAGCGCCAGGTATCGCCAGCTAACGGCGGCTACCGACTACAGAACGCCAGGCTGCGAACACAATCACGCATTTATCACGCTAAATGAGGCTAGTTGCCGACTGCAACGAACAGCGCCGCTGCTAATCCCATCACAGCACCAGGTATGACCTCTCGCTACCTGGCGCTCTCCAATGCATTTCAATGGAGCAATCTTTAAATATTCATAAATAATTGAAATTAATGTTTTTTGTTTTTTTTTAAATGTCAAAAATTCGGTGACCACTTCTGCAATGTTATATATTTTTTTAAGGGTAAAAAAAAAAAAAAATTGTGCAGAATTGATATTACAGGTCTGAAATTAATGTATTCATATTACAAAATGTTTATAAAAACTTGTTTATTTTTTTTTCAAAAAATAAGGTTGTTTGGGGGTTAAAAAACTACTTTTAACCCATCGCCGCCAGTGCACTGGGGTTTAAACAAGCATTTCACAGCGCGAGAAATTTTTGAGCGTGATTTGTTAATGAATATGCTGGGAGCCGTTCGCTATGGCCATTCGCTGTCATGCGCTCCCATACAGCGCGGAACCTGTCAAACAGTAACTCCTAACCCCGTATTCAACATTACCGCACACCGACTGAGTCGCTGTCAACAACCGAACAACGGCCAAGCACAGCGAATACTAGCCGGCGCTGTGAAAATAACGCTACTGCCGCTCATCTGTCGCTACCTGGCGCATGGTCTACAATGATTGATGTCGAGTTGATTCAGTTCTGTGATCTCCCCTGTACTATGTGACTGAGCACAATTTTTTAACTATATATATATTAGCAAAATAATATCAAAATGTATAAAGAAAAGCTGATCACTAATACTATATTATAAACACTATAATAATGATTAGGGATGAGCGAATCAAATCTGACAAATCCAAATTCATTACGGATTTCAGAAAAAAATAGATTAACAATGAATCTGAATATCACCACGATTCAGTTGGGCAAATAGCTTTCTTAAACTCCATTTAGTGTGGTCCAGGCCATCTAAAATGGCAGATACACATGTCAGGACATGGTGCAAGGAATCCTGGCAAGGTGGCAAAGTGCAGCCAGCCACCCCAGTGATATCACAGCCCTATATAATCGACAGCCAACTTGCGGCCACTCACTTCAGTGGTGTATTGTGGTGAGAACGGGACAGAGTGAGGGAGTGAGACAGAGAGGGAGAAAGAAACAGGGAAAGAGAGAGACAGACAGGGAGGGAGAGACAGACAGGGAGAGAGACACTCACTTCAGCCGTGTATTGCGGCGAGAATGGGACAGAGTGAGAGAGAGGGAGAGGGAGAGAGACAGACAGAAAGAGAGACAGAAAGGGAGAGAGAAAGATCGACAGGGAGAGAGACAGAGTGACAGTGTACAGGAAAAGTGATTCTCCACAGCGACAGTGTGTGCATCAGAAGTTCACGTGTCACAATTCAAACATAGAAGCAGTGATAGGGAAGGGAGAGAGCTTGGGACACAGTGTACTGCAGCAGTGGTGTCTGTCTACAATTCCAAAGGCTTTATTTTTTTTCTTCGTAAAAGCTAATAGTAGCCAGCCAGTAGGGTGAGCAGAGCACTAAACGTGTATTGTGCTCTATTAAGTGTAACCTGTGTATACATGTAAATGGTGTACCAATTTGTTCCTGTTCATTGAACTGCCCTCATCAGGGCATCCCACATAGCATTTAGCATTTTGTTTTATGTTCAAGTGTTCATGGTCAGGTTAGTGTCAAAGGGCAGACAAAACTACACACCTGCCCAAAAATATCCACCTCTTGCTATTCTTAAGCCTGTGGAGCACATTTAACTGCCCTCATCAGTGCACACCACATAAGTACATCTGAGAGTTGAACCAAGTTTTCAGTGCCTAGTTACTGTGAAAGGCCATACATAGTTACACACCTGCTGCTGTTGCCCAAAAATACTGTTTTTAAAGCCTACTGAAGCGCATCTAACTGCCCTCATCAGTGCACACCACATACATACATCTGAGAGTTGTACCAATTTATTCCTGTTAAAGTCTTCAGGGCCTAGTTACTGTGAAAGGCCAAACATAATTACCCACCTGAAGAGCAGGCAGAAAAGTGCCAGGACAGGCACAGAGGCGTGGCAGAGGCCTAAATTCATCAGGCAGAGGTCGCAGCAGACTAGGGGCAAATGGTAGCAGGAGTCGCAGCGAGAATCCTGATCTCCCTGTATTAGCTAGCGGTCGTCTCTCGACCAGCAACCTATCTGCGATCATTGATTGGTTAACACGGACATCCACTTCATCACAAGTGACATCTGGCACCCCCAGTCAATTGTTGGTGGTTCCTCAGACACAACCCTCAGTTGGAATGGCCCGGGAGCAGTCCATGCCCTTATATTGCCTCTGTCCTATGTTGTTCCTTCCCCCAGCGAAGTATCTTATGCTTTGGGTTCAGCTCCACTATTCAGTGAGGATGATCTAGTAGAGGACCGTCAGCAGCTACTGCCCAGCCAAGAAGTGGAGGAGACATCCGCTAGGCGGGGAAGTAGTGATGAGGAGAGTGACGTGGGAGGTGGTGTTGCAAGCGTTCCAGCTCCTGAAGCAGACACTGCTTTTCGGCCCCCAAAAAGTCTGGAATTCCACCCTCCATATATTGGACCAACTATATGAACAGAGAAAAGCCATCACTGATTTGTTGATGATACAAGCGGATAGGGGGACTCGCCTATGTAACTTCAATGTAAACCAGTGGCAGCTCATACATGATACTTGCCGTTTGCTCAGGCCCTTTGAGGAAGCCACTTCATTAGTCAGTCGCCAGGAATATGGGATGAACGACGTGATTGCACTGCTTCATCTACTACAACACGTGTTGGAAACCATGGCTGGTTAGTGCACTGGAGGCACTATGTGGTCTTCTCATGCTGCTGCCAACTCCAGGGTGTGTCTTTCAGGCACTATGTGGTCTCCCCATGCTGCTGCTACTTTTAGGCAATATATCATCTCCTCATGCTGCTGCCAACTCCAGGTTGTGTCTTTCAGACACTATGTGGTCTCCCCATGCTGCTGCCAACTCCAGGGTATGTCTTTCAGGTGATATATGGGCTCCATATGCTGCTGCCAACAACAGGGTGTGTCTTTCTGGTGAAATATGGGCTCCTCATGCTGCTGCCAACTCTAGGGTGTGCCTTTCAGGTGCTATATAGTCTCCACATGCTGCTGCCAACTCCAGGGTGTGTCATTCAGGAAATATATGGGCTCCTCATGCTGCTGCAACCTCCAGGGTGTGTCTTTTGGTGCAATATTTGGTCTGCTATGCTGCTGCCAACTCCAGGGTTTGTCTTTCTGGCAAAATATGGTCTCCTCATGCTGCTGCCAACTCCAGGATGTGCCTTTGAGGCAATATATGGTCTCCTCATGCTGCTGCCAACACTAGGGTGTGTCTTTCAGGCACTATGTGTTCTCCTCATGCTGCTGCCAACTTCAGGGTGTGTCTTTCCGGCAATACATGGTCTCCTCATGCTGCTGCCGACTCCACACTGTGTCTTTCAGCCACTATATGGTCTCCTCATACTGATGCCACCTCAAGGCTCTGCCATTGTGCCGCATCTAATAGCGATGCTTCTGATCTGCATGTCATACTACATTACAGTATTATTTCACTAACCCAGCACACACCCTATGCGTGTTACAGCAAGGCAAAGTGTTTTACAACCTTATCGAGGCTCTCAGTAGGCCAGAAGAGGCTGTTTTTAATAATGATTCGCCGCGAATAAATCCGGACCAAAAACAGTTTTTCAGAAAATTCGGCAAATCGGTTGAATCATATATTTTTTTTAATTAAATGAAAGAACATCTTTAATAATGATGTTTCAAGAATAAAGTTATTTGTACTAAAATATATTCAAATTACTTCATAATGACAGGATAACACATATAGTTATCTCCCTGTGTTACAGTAAAGAAGCGTAAACTTAATTTGTTTTTGAACTCTACTGCCTGGATACTGGTTTTTCTACTTTTGACTATAGTATGACCATAGTAGTAGAACATATATATATTTTTTACTTTTACATATGATTAAAATGCCACAACTGATGGCATTCATAGCCAGATGGGTAAAGAGACAACTGAAGGCAATTTCAGGTTTCCCTGGAAAATTAGTCATACTGCTTTGACTAAGGGTCAGGTAGACCTGAAATGTGTCATCAGTTGCTTCTTTACTCGTCTGAATATATATGCCAGCAGCATTTTACTCATATAAAGAAAAGTTACTTTGACATTTTTATCATTTTCAGCATCTGGAGGCACTCTGTTGGTGGAATTTGGGCATATGTTCAGTAGGTGGGCTGTTGTAGACACCAGCTGTGGACATCGCCTGTCCAGATACACACTAAATTTCCCCCACCTTATCCCCCTTGTGAAAAGTGTAAATTAAGCCCAAACATAAATTATCATATGTAAATACCATCTTTGCTTGAGTTTCTGGGTCATAGCTGAGCCAGTAAGGGTGTATCGTGGCACATATTTTTAAGTCTTGTGCATGAGATCTGAGGGACCTCTGTGGCTTGCCATGTTTTATACACCCTCAGAGCACCAAGGAACAGAGTGGTTGTTGGACCACTTTTTATGTGGTCCTAGAGGAACAAAATTGAAGAAGTCAAACCTTTGAGCTCTGCTACAGATTTTACCTAGCGCTGAAAAAAATGGAGGAGAAGCACTAGGGACAGGCATCATATAAGCTGCTTGCTGCCTTATTATTAACATTGGGTTTACAAACCCTTTAAATAAAGCTCATTATTAGTCCTTGTACAGGCAATTTGATTTTATTATCATATATGACCGCTTTTTCAACTTAAATCCATAAACTACTATGTCTAAAACAACAAGACAGCTAAGCATGACTTGCTATGATAAATGCCTTTGCTGCTGAATGTTTTGTTTAATGGTCCAATGACTGCAAATCAAAAAGCTGATGGAAGCAAATTTTGATACTGTGGGTGGTCCAATCGTTTTTTACATTGTCATCCTGTGAGTAGAGTATGAGTTACCTCAAATACAGTTAACAGTTTCTTATCTTGGTGAACATGCTTGTAAATACTTTTAATCTGATAATGCAAACTATTCAAATTTCCACCGTTTCTAATATATGTGTTTACTAGTAATTATGCCTTGATTAAAGACGAAATAAATTACATCCTATTGTGAAGAAAAAAACATTATACAGCTCTGTATTGCATAATGCCAATTAAAGTTTAAGTTTTTACTGTTAGAGAAAAACAACAATTTTCTTTATTGGCCTTTCAGTTTTAATATATTAGGTATTTGTTGTAATAACACTGATGATAATGAACTTCATTAGACTTTATCTTAGATGTCAAAACATTTCCCTATGGAATTCCATCTTAATTTGGCCTTAAGTATAACATTAATCATGATAATGGTGGTGACTCTGTGTGCGGAAAATGTAATAAAAAGGATATTCTGTAGTGATTTAGAATTGATTTTTTCGCCTGTGGATTTCCTGGTCATTCAGTAGGTTAAACAGTTATTTTGCATGGATTCACTGATTCTCATTTAAACAACTGCCTCATTATGCCTTGCTGGTAAAATTAATAGTCCAAATAGTCTAAATTATTATGAGAAACACCTAAACAAGATGAAACTATCAGTCAAAGCATCATAAGAAGAAACTCGGAGGGCTGACAGCCTCCATTACACTTAGGGGGGTATTTAAGAAACGCTAACTCTATGTAGTACCACGTAGCGCCAGATAAATGCAGTAAATGCGGTTCAGTGTAAAGCTCAGTGTAAAGTGCCGCAGCACCATGTAGCACTTGTCGCTCAGCAGTGTTATCCCATACATTTCAAAGGTGTTTTTTTGCTTGTGTATAAATAGCATATTTTTGTCAATTTTAGGATCAAACTATTGTGTGACCTCTCCAGCCCAGCAACCAAACACTTATATTGTCATATATTTTTTAATGCAAATTTGTATGTGCAGATCTGCCATTGGTCTGCCATTTAAATGTCATTCCATATGTTTTCGCTCTGGTGCTGGTGTATATGTGTTGAAAAACAGACTTTTTCATATATCGTCCAGCGTCCTCCCAACATCACATCTATCAATGCAAAACAGGATACTACGCCATCACTTGTCTCCCCGCTATGCTAGGTTATAGTGCCAGACACCTGCTTGCAGCATCTACTAGCGGACGCTCTAAGCGCCGCTACATAGACAATGCCAATATGTGTCGATAGTCGTTAATCAGCCTCCATGTTATACTCCTATACTTCTGCATCACACTGGAATGCTAGTGTGGAGATCAGATCAACTTTGTGTACGTCAAGCTAAGGGTTACAGGCAGTATGTCTATGATAAGGTAGGTTGGGAGGCTCAAATGGTACTTTCTTGTTCTTTTTCATTTAATGATTCCATTGTTTTGCTACAGTTTTGTGTGTTTCTGGAGAAACTTAGAGACTGATTCATTACTAACGCGAGGAATCGGCAGATGAACGTCTGTATAGCAGCGCTTAGAGCGACCGCTAGTACACTGTAAGCGGCTCAGTCGCTCTAGTAACCTGGCCGGCATTGATGAATGTGATGTATGTTGGGCGCTCTAACACCATTACAGCGCTGCAGCAAGCGAAAGGTAGCGCCAGCTCAGTGCAACCGACTCTCAGCGCTTCACACCATACTTATCAAAAAAGGACACACACACAACATCGGCGCTCTAAATCTGGTCGCTATAGCATCGAGTGTGATTAAAGTCTGTTTTTGAACACATATATACCTGTAACAAAGCGAAAACACATGGAATGACATTGTTTTAACACTGTGACATTAGCACTTTAGTGTCAGACCTGTAATGACAATTCTGCATAAAAATATATAAAGTCAAAAAAGTTTCTAAAAATGTTTGTTTGCAGCCAGGAGAGGTCACACAATGATTAGAGCAAAAAAAAGACAGTGAGCGAAAGGTAATACCTGGCACTAGAGCACCGACGCTATACGCTGAGCCACCTGTAATAATACATGTGACGCTACATGGCGCTGTTAGAGTCGCTCACCAGAATAGCCTTCATAAATGTGGTTTTGCGCACAGCGCCCGGCATTCACCAGATAATGTGTGCCGTTACGAGGCACTACCTGGCGCTAGACCTTCATGTATAACCCCCTAACTGTAGTTTTCATTCGGACTGCTCTGCAACTTCGTCACAACTTCTTTTTTTTTTTATTCAATATTGCACTGTAGTTTTTGGACCTCTTGATTATTTAAGTTGTAGTCCACAAATGGACAGGAAAGGTGCACACATTGCCTGGGATTTCCAACAAGAGAAATATGGCCTGACCAATTAGAACTATCTATTTGAATAGGTTGTCTAGTATATGTCAAGATGCAGCATTCAGCAATGTAAACATAAAAATCAAAGAAAAATATTCAGAAATCACAGGCATCACTTTCTATAGCAGACTTGGCTTGTTCTTTCAATGTATTACATTATAAAAGCCAGTCAGCTCAGTGCTGTGTAAAACTCTTTTTACATTTTCGTTGCATTAAGAGCAGCTATTTTGTAAATATGCAAGAGGTGCATTGTATAAAAACACATGCTGTGCTGTTGATGTGTTGGCAATGCGTTTGTGATAATGACGTGCAGTGTTTTCTTTGCGTTGTAAATGCGTCTCATTGTACAGTGCAGCAATGAAGAAAAAGCTCAGTGGCGTAAAAAGAGCCTAAGTAAATGGTAAAGCCTATGGCAATGCAAATGTATTGCAAGTTCAACTGCCACTACTGATTGTTACCGCTACTACCAACACCTTAAATTCTGGTGAGTTTACAAAATCATTTGAGGCAGTGTGCCTCAGGCGATTCATTGCACGCTACTATTATGCCCTCGAATCTCTTAATCTCTGCCACCTTGTTGAACCAGAGGGACACTCTAGGACATTCTTATGAATGTAAAGGAATGCACACTCTCACAGATTCACCAATTGTCCCAGAATAGATTTTTGGTACCTCTTGGTGGGCATCTCTGAGTGGTGGAGCAGGTAAAAAGCAGGGACCCCCAGGGCCTCCCCCGCTATCCGCTCCATGGTCCCCTTAACTACTGCCCAAAACATTGTCAGTCTCAAGCAGGACCAGAAAATGTGGAGCAGGTCTCCTCTTTCCTGCCCACACCTCCAACAGAGGGGGGACACTTCAGAGAACCACTTGTGCAGTGTGGCTGGCACCCGATACCACCCTGTTAGTATCTTATAGTTGCATTCCTTATATTTGGTGCACTTGGCTGTTTTATGAGCCAAACCGACTAACTTGTTCCTCTGCTCCTGTGTAAAGTTAGTGCCCAGGGCCTCTTCCTACTTCGTGATAAAGGGTGCATCTTGCTCCTGCGAGCTGATCAGGATCTTGTATATGAAAGAGAGAGCATGCCTGGCATGCAACACTTTCTAAATGCCTGTGTCAAATGAAAGCCAGCACTCCTCATTACCAGATTTGCTTGTATTGTGCAAAAAATATATACATGCAGTATTCAAATTCCATCCACTAGTTTGCGCCAATATGCATCCATACGTCCAACGTTTCGGGGTGTTGATACCCCTTCATCAGGTACACACAAGAACAAGCAGATTAATACATTCCACTTACTATTTGACCTGTAAAGGTCGCCAAAATCCCGCCTGACAACATCAATGACGTCAGCAGGTCAGTGTCCAATCAAAAAAAAAAAACATTTTTTTTCCTTTTTTCCTTTCTTCCCTTTTTTTTTCCTTTTTCCCATTTTTTTGTCCTGTATAGTGCTGATGTGCCCGATTGGTATACATCCCCCTTCGGCCCTGCTCATACATAATAATGTTGAGCGGGCCTTCTGTCACTGCCAATCCGTCGACGGACGGGTTGCAAGGCAACCTGTGTCATCGCTCTCCGCCTGCACTCGGGGAAGGCTTCCCCGTCAGTCGGGCCCGGAATCCTGCACGGCTACCAGTGACGTCCTTGCCGCGGCTCCGCTCTAAATGATAGAGCAGCGGCCGGGCCCGCCGTGCAGGCTGCAGGCTCCGACCCTCGATTCCTTCGATTCCTCCGATTCCTCGCCTGGCGGTTACTGCCTGGGTGGCAGTGAGAGCCATTATGGCTCAGGGATAAGGACCAGCCCTAGGTGTACTATCAGGATCGCAAAAAGGGATCGCTAAAATAGGGATCACACAAAAAATCGGGATCCCAAAAACAGGGACCGCAAAAATAGGGACCACAAAATAGGGACCACAAAAATCGGGACCACAAAAATAGGGATCACAAAACTAAAAAATACCCAATTTGGGATTTAATCCTTCACACCCAACAACTAGTGATACTATGAATGGCTAGTCTGTGCTTATACCCCCTCTGGGTAGGGCAAGGTTAGGTTAGGGGAGGAAGGGAGAGGGGGGAAGGGGGAGAGGGTGGAAGGGAAGGACGGGGGAAAACAGGAAAGCATGAGAAGCCTGTCGTAGTGTTAAGTCCTTTCGGTTGCACTGTGTCCAGTCTATGGATCCAATATGCTTCTCTCTGCAATAAGCGGAGGTTCCTGTAACCTCCCCTCTGTGTTTTTTCTATATGGTCTATCACCATGCCTCTAAGTTCGTGGACTTGGTGTTTGCGCTTCACACAATGGGCCGCCACTGGCTTCTCATAATCAACAGGTTCCCCGCTGTTCCTAATGTTAGTTCTAATATCACTGCAATGTTGTTGGAACCTCCTTTTAAAGGGACCAATTTTTTTACCAATGTATGCTAGTCCACATGGGCACTTGAGAAGGTACACGCAGAATTCAGTGGTGCATGTGTATATCCCTTTGATCTTTATACCCTGTCCCGTATGTGGGTGAGGGAATTCAGGTCCCACAATTATAGAGTTACAAATGTTGCAATTATTGCATCTAAAACATCCCGTCCTTGTTGATAGTCTAATCATAGTCTTTTGGTATTTTTCTATAGGATCAGCCTTTACCAGAATGTCTCTTAAGCTCCTGTTTTTTTGGTATACCTTCCGCAAGGGTTTCTTCATCAGAGGGCTCAAGGTGTTATCTGCTGTTAGGATGTTATGGTGCCTCTTCACCACTCGTTCAATGATGGGTGAGGCACTATTATATGTTTGTAAAAATGGAACGCTATGGTTGCCCCTCTTTTTGGGCCTGGTGTCGGGGGGGTTGCTGTATATGACCTTTTTTCGCTTTTTCGCACGCTCTCTGTAATACCTGGTCTGGGTAGCCTCGGGCCTCAAATTTATGATGCATATCTTGTAGCTGTGCCTCCCTCTTTCTAGGGTCCGAATTAATCCTAAGGACCCTTAGGAACTGTGAGATAGGGATGCTGTCCATTAGCCGATTTCATATGGCAAGAGAGTATTGCGGTCCGTCGGCTTTGAAAATAGGCCAGTGGTGATGCACCCATCTAGACTCTTTTCGATTGCCACATCCAGAAACGTTACATAGTTTTCAGACACTTCAGGATTGAAGGTGATTGTTGGAAAGATTGAGTTAATGTATTCCACAAATAATGTGAATGTTTCCCGGCTATTCTGCCACAGGACCATGACATCATCTATGTAGCGCCCTCAGAACATGACGTTCTCATTGAACATTGGTGACGGGTATATATACCGCTCCTCCAAGTACCCCACAAACAGGTTTGCAAAAGCGGGTGCAGCCGCGCTCCCCATTGCAGTCCCAATGATCTGCTTGTAATATTGCCTCTCAAATTTGAAGTAATTATTATAGAGTACAAGCTCTAAACCTGTCAAGAGAAATTCAGTGGGGATGTCTGGTGGTTTCTGGGTTAAGAAATGTTTTACAGCTTTTATGCCTTGTTCGTTAGGGATATTGGTATAGAGCAACGAGATATCCATAGTGGCCATAAGCGTGTTAGCCCCCACCTCAATGGCACTAAAGTTTTCCAAAAAATCACCCGTGTCACGCAAATAAGATGGTAGTCTTCTCACATAAGGCTGCAGATAAAAATCCAGCCATTGTGCCAGGGGTTGTGTTGCTGAATCTGTGCCAGCTACAATTGGTCTGAACTTCAAAGGATCTAAGCCTTTGTGTACTTTGAGAAGTCCATAAATTACCAGGGTGATGGGGAACTCAATATCAATATAATTAGCAGTGTCCTCACTGATCCAATTATTCGCCAGACCTACAGACACATATTCTTTCACATTATTGTGAATTCCCATCACCGGATTGCTTGTCACTTCCTCATAACTTTGTTTGTCAGATAGCATCTCCAATATGCCTTCTCTGTACTTGTTGTAGTCCATCACTATAATAGCCCCGCCTTTATTCAGAGTGTTAAGGGCCAATAATTCTTCTTTCGTTAAATTTGTGTAATGTTTCTTTTTATCTGCCAACTGGACTGTATCAGCCCGGATGTTTTTTATGTAAGTCTCTATAGAACTCTATAGAAAATTCTATAGAATAGAATGTCCTGGAGGTGTGAATTGACTTTTAAATTTGAATCTGCTCGATCCCTTAATTGGGGCGCCCACACTCGTGTCTCTATCGGAGAAGAATTGTTTTCATTTCATCCTCCTTTCAAGTTTATAAAGTTCAATATCAAACTTAAAGACATCAAAACGTGATGTTGGGCAGAATGATAATCCCCTGTTAAGCAGGCTTACCTCATCTGATGTGAGGGTTCTTGAGGATAAGTTCATTATTGGGGTTTCCTCTGTGCAGATCGTAGTGTCCTTGTTGCGCCGTCTGGTGCGGTGCCCACTCCGCCTGGGTCGTTTTGTTCCGCGGCCTGTCGATCCGCTGTTGGTCTCTGTACTTTCTGCTGGTTCTCCTCCTCCCGGATTCACTTCTGGAGGAGTAGTTCTCAGTTGGTGGGTCACTGTCTGATGAGTCTCTTGGGTGACTATTATCGTTCCTCCTCGAGGGTCTGA
Source organism: Gastrophryne carolinensis (assembly GCA_027917425.1). Classification (NCBI taxonomy): domain Eukaryota; kingdom Metazoa; phylum Chordata; class Amphibia; order Anura; family Microhylidae; genus Gastrophryne; species Gastrophryne carolinensis. The sequence goes on along the minus strand of CM051237.1, from coordinate 286,144,702 downwards.
AATCTCTCCTATTAATCCGTTTGTATTCTTGACCCGTCAGCCATGGTTAGACTTTATTCTCTGAGTAATCCTGGCACACCTGCCTGAATTTATCCCTTTTATAGCGCTTCAGTCTTTCAGAGTAGGCTCCAATCTCCTTCTCAAATTTTTGTAAGTCTACGTGTAAGTCGGGAGTTTCAATAGCGTTCTCTTTTATGCGCAGTTCCAACGTGGTTATCTCACGGTTTAATTGGCATAACTGTGCCCTTACTTCCTCTATCACCAACAGCATATAATTAAGAGAATTCTGATTCGAAACTTCACACCATCTTTCACAGAAGTCTGTCCTTGTTTTGGCGCGTAGTTCAGGGTTACCATCCACGTCTGCAAAAATCTCCATGTGCGGGTAAGGAGCAGGAATAGTATCCCAAAAATTATGTGCAAAGAGTCCCTATTTTTGTGATCCCGATTTTTTGTGCGATCCCTATTTTTGCGATCCCTTTTTGCGATCCTGAAAGTACACCTAGGGCTGGTCCTTATCCCTGAGCCATAATGGCTCTCACTGCCACCCAGGCAGTAACCGCCAGGCGAGGAATCTGGATCCTGCTTGCTCCAGCGATGGAGCCAGTTGACGTCGGAGCCCGCAGCCTGCACGGCGGGCCCGGCTGCTGCTCTATCATTTAGAGCGGAGCACGGATTGGCTCCCCGCGGCAAGGACGTCACTGGTAGCCGGGCAGGATTCCGGGCCCGACTGACGGGGAAGTCTTCCCCGAGTGCAGGCGGAGAGCGATGACACAGGTTGCTTTGCATCCCGTCTGTCGACGGATTGGCAGTGACAGAAGGCCCGCTCAACATTATTACGGATGAGGTATGAGCAGGGCCAGAAGGGGGATGTATACCAACCGGGCACATCAGCACTATACAGGACAAAAAACTGGGAAAAAGGAAAAAAAAGGGAAGAAAGGAAAAAAGAAAAAAAAAATGTTTTTTTTTTTTTGATTGGACACTGACCTGCTGACGTCATTGATGATGTCAGGCGGGATTTTGGCAACCTTTACAGGTCAAATAGTAAGTGGAATGTGTTAATCTGCTTGTTCTTGTGTGTCCCTGATGAAGGGGTATCAACACCCCGAAACGTTGGACGTATGGATGCATATTGGCGCAAACTAGTGGATGGAATTTGAATACTGCATATATATATTTTTTGCACAATGCAAGCAAATCTGGTAATGATGAGTGCTGGCTTTCATTTGACATATGTTATGCGGCGCCACCGCTAGCCATTGCACCCGACCATATTATTTGAGTAAGAGTGCCTCTGCCAATACACATTGAACCTTCTTAATGCCTTGCGCAATGCAGCGCAGATATGTTGACACTTGTTATACATCTCTCAGCCTGATAGTCATTTTGTGTTAATTTGTTGCTTAATTATTAATACCTTTTTAATTAATAAAGCCAAAATGAGTTCCATGAGTATTGATATAATCATTTAATAAAGATATATATATATATTGCACCATCCTGCAGGGGGGAGCCAAGCTGTCAGAAGCTAAAGAGATCGATGGAAGCTGGGCAAACTGTGTCTGATGATGCGGGACACAGCACTGGATTTCTGCAAAGCCTGGCGATAAATTATAGTAACGTATGGGGGGGGGGGGATAATATTTTTTTTCTCTGTGTCTTTGAATTTTTTGCATTCAAAAGGGTAAGGGGTCCTTGGGTTTTCTTTTCTTTTAAAATCATAGGAAAAATATTATTTAAGTGATGAAGTACCTCAAAATGTTGGGTGCTTTCCAAATAGGTGGTTATACATTTTGAGAGTCTCTTTAATTTTTGGAGACAGAATAAAGCCAAAATACCCCCCTGTGCACCTGCCATGGAGCAGTTCTTTAGATAAGAGACAAGACTGTTGAGGTTCATTTGAAGAGGCTAATTTCAATGTATTTGGTTACCATATAGGTTGCTATTATTTTCAGATAAAAAGCCTAACTCATTAGAAACTGCTTCCCTTCTAATATTCTCCATGCCAAAATCCAATCAGTTGCAGGGGATTTTTCTTTTATAGAGGAAGAATATTTTACCCACTTTATGGTGTGTTGAGTCTCCCAAAAGTCAGCCTCTCCAAGATTTTCAGGGGCTTTCAAAATCATCAGAATAACCCCAGAGTGTTATTATCTGGTCCAGATTGTTATTATTGTAGCAGAACAATTTAAAGGGACACTGCGGGCAAGAGGTTACCCCATGCTGGCTGTCAGGGACGGCATCTTTCATTCACCAGAGCTTAGCATTCCTAACAAACATAAAGGCCCCCAAAAGGAATTGATGTCTGAAGGGACTGCTGAGGAGGTCCAGCTGAGGTGATAGGGCTCACTGAAAGTTACATAGTGACATAGTTATTACGTTGAAAAAAGACATATGTCCATCAATCATTTTTTATTTTAGTTTTTGTTTTTTACTAATAACATCTAATAGTAAATGTTATTTTTTTCTAGATAAGCATCTAATTCTTTTTTGAAGCTGTCAGTGGTTGATGCCATAGCAAGCTTCTGTGGGAGGCTATTCCACATATATATAGTTATTTATAGTTAATGTAAAAAATGATTGTCGCCTCCAGGGATTGAATTTCTTTTTTTCGAGTTATAGGGAGTTATTGAGTAAAAAAAATCACTTTGAAATGTTCCTTTCACATATTTTTTTTCTGAAATCTTTTGTTTGACCATTTTTTGTTTTTCAAATTTTTGGCTTGTCTTTGTATTTCCACATTACATGATGTTAACTGTTGTGTAATTTATAATTACAAATATATAAAATATAATAATTACATACAATGTTGTTATATAATTTATGGTAGTGTGGTGTCTCTTTATTGCCTCATTAGTGTTAAGCCTCAAGGCCAAAGGATAAACATTACCATTATGTAACAAGACAGCCTTGAGGTTTAACATTAATCGCTGACATGTAAAAACATTAAACACAGAAGCAGAAGTTTTCCCTACCCAGGGCAATTCCGATTGCTACACATAAAAATTAATTTATCTTTTAGTAACTCAGTTTTTACAACCAAAATGGTGTCTCGTGGATCTGCAGCCTGTCTGCATAGAGGAAGTGCTGCTGGTTCCACTGTGCATTGTGGGTTATGTCAGTTCAATCCAGGCAGCAGCAGGGCTGGAAATCTGGGAAAGGAAGTTCCAAAATTGCCTCTATCAGAATGAATTTGGTGAGACAGCGTTTCAGCTTTGAGTGGATGCAGGAGCAATTGTAAGTGCTGACAATGATTCAAGTATCATGCATGCAGATGGTGCAAATTTGAGGAAGTTTTTTTTCCAAATGTGCAAGGTTGTTGTAAGGAATTGTTGCTGCTCCACAAACCTGACACATCATGAATGACAAGCACTTTGAAGAACTACTGGTGGGGCCTTGAAAATCATTCAAGGATGTTTGTGAGAATTTTCTTGGTAACTATCAAGCACCAAACTACATCAAATTGGTTGAACCTTCTTCCTCAACAATTATTGATGCTTACAAAGCGATGAAGTGCAACATGTTATTGAAAAATCATTTTCTGCATTCACCTTTGGAATTCTTCCCTGCAAATCTGGTGCGTCAGTGACGAACATATATTGCCATGATGCAACTGCGTTATCAAGGCTACTGGGATCCATCAATGCTAACTGACTATTGCTGGACACTTATGCAGAATGCAGTGGACGTTAAGTAGAAACCTAAGCAGCAAAACACTTTTGTTTCAGTGAAGCTAATGGTAGAGTTAACATTTGCAGCCTTATTTCATATAAAAATGTGCGGGCAGCACATTCTTGCGAGACTCTGTGGCTGCCTGCACTGCAGAGCTGGCTTCGAAGAGTCGGCGCTGATATGTAGCTTGCTCCTGGCCTGCATTTGGGCACTAGCAGGGATTGTATATACCTATGCATTAGCGACCCCTAGCGCTTGCTGGGAGCGCAGTTAAAGTTCGAGATTTATGTTATAAAACTTGAATGGGCAGGCGGGAGTGCCAGGGCCAGGAGAGATGCGGCTCTATGTCTTCCACTTAAGAGGGCAGTGCCCAGGATCCGGAGAGGGGCGAGAGTGGGGTGGGCCCCTGGCTAAGGTATGTTTTTTTTTTATTTGTAACCCCCGTCTTGCATCAGGACCAGGATAGGGTGGCAGAGTAGGGGGGTCCGTTTTCATTGAAGTTTCGCTTTAATAACTTTTTATTTCAAATATATGACCAGATTTAACTGTTGGTGGTGTGAGGAGGAGGTAGCAACAGTTCAACATTTATTGTGGCGGTGTACGTATTGTGGTAAATTGTATCAAAATGTCTGTTTCTTCCCTGCTTGGTTGTATAAAGCACAATCCGGCCCGGGTTTTCAGGACCCAGGTCACTTCCCAATTCCATAACGGGTTGTCCACAAGTGTGCACGCTGATTACAGGGGAAGCCTGTATAAAAAGAGAGCACACGGCCTTTCCTTGGTTGATGACCAGCCTGTTGGAGTGAGCCCAGGCTGAGCTGCACCGTGGTGAAGGATAGCACTGGACATTGAGCAGAGGGCTGATACGCCCTGGAAAGTGGACTGGAATTGATCAGCTTGCTGGAGTACCCAGCCTAGGACTATTTTGGTTGGTGAAGTAACCCTTTTTGCTTACTGCATTTATGCTGCAATCTTTGGACTATCTACTGAACTTTGCTGAATAAAAGCTGTTTTGCCGTTCAAATCCGTTGTCGTCACTGCTGATTGCTTGCCCGCTTACAGTATGTACAGAGAGTAAGGGCCTAAATGCAAAAAGTATTAGAAAGAAAGATAGAGGATTTGGGTATGATAATGTCCCAATTGGCTAACCTAAATCTAACTCCTATAAATATAACTGGGATATCACATACAAAATGTTCAATTCTGCTCTGGGCCACAAGAAAGGCAATCCATAAGCAATGGGGCAATCAAGACCCCCCTTGTTTGAGTGTGTGGAAATCAATTTGACCAAATCAGGTAAAGTGGGGTCAATGCTTGAGGGAGCTGATTTGTGAAGTCAAAATAAGTATATAAGGGATGTCGATAGAAAATGGGAAGGGGTTTGTGTCCTATCTCTTTCTCTCTTTATTTCCCTACCAAAGTGTCATCCTCTTTGATGTATCTCTGCAAACTAAGGGGGGAGGGGAAAGGGAAAAAAATGAAGACATTCAGATGATGCGAATATATGACTTGAGAGTAGACCAAGAGGGGTTTGATGAAGCCTAATATTAAGACTTAAGTTACCTATGATTTGCTGATTTATGTAAAAAAATGACAGTGGCTAACCTAATATATTAATGATTAAAGTGAAAGTGCACTTTCAATGACATCTTGAATGTGTATATTTGTGTGTACCAAAGTAATGTCATCAAGGTGCTAAGCTGATGAGTTTTTTTCAGTTTGTTTTATTCATTCTTATGTTGGAAAATGTGTTTTATAGAAACAGTTCACTATCTGCAATGTGTTGTAGAAGAGAGAAGGGAACCCTGTATACACAGAACACTGCTGCTCACAATGTGTAAAGTTGACTGAGCTCCCTCACCTCCCTCACCAGCCATAGCTGCAGCATTCTGTGTGTACAAGGCTCACTTCTCTCTTGATGTACAGCTGCCAAAAGCAACAGATTGGAGGTAGTGAAAACAGCTTCTCTAAAACACGCATTTGCTAATCTAATAAAAAAATACTAGATAAGCTAAGCAGCTGGATGATAGAATTTTGGAACAAAAAAAACATACACTTTCAAAAGTGACATCGAAAGTGGACTTTCCCTTTAAGAAACTTAACATTTTAAAGATCAAAAACCAAATAAATGTTCCATTTGTTCTAACCTTTAACTGGCCATTCAACAAAGAGAAAAAAAAACTTTTAAATATAGGTTAAAACTAAAAAACTACAAGAAAAGAAGAGTTTGAGTAATGATGGTTGGTCAGACTCTGGGCCATGAAGAAATATTCCTCAGTTAAACTGATTGCATCTGAGGTAGCTCAGGCCTTGATCCCAATTTTTGATTCTTTTCTATCTAGTGAAATGTGAAAGAGTTATGTAGAAGTAATGGAAGTTAAAGAGGATTTTTTGTGATAAAGTACACAGATGTTTTGCAACAATGAATTTGAGAATTTATGGAAGGTAATTAAGAGATAAAAAAGGTTTGAACAGAAAATACATTTTTACTTGAAAAGGTGGATGACTTTAAAAATAGATCTTGCATTAATAATATCAGTCATAGGATTCCTTGAGACCTGCCTAATGACGCCCCAAGGAACTCTATTGTGGTTTTTAGATAAATCTGTTCCTCAAGCTGAAAGAGTACATAGAAGTGGTATTAAAGGTTCAGAGAATTCAAGAACATGATATATAATAAAAATTATCTGAGCCCAGGGAATACAGCACTGTCATTTAAAAGGTTCTGAAAGTAGGGGAACTTAATTTCTGAAGAAAGTAATTCAATTTAAGTGATTCTGCACCACCTCAGCCAAAAATGTAGATACTAGCATGCATGTGAGTGTTGCTTCAGTTCAAATCTGCTCCCAAATGGGTCCTGGCAACCCCAAATTGTGACACAGTTCACCTGGCACTACTTAGTAAACAAGTCTCATATAATATCAAGAACTATCCATTTATTAAAAGCATAGATATACACACAGGGCAATACACAAAAATGGGGATGTCCATAATAGCCAAAAAGTGCAAACTTAGCTGTGCAATCGATACATGAAATCAGATCCTTCCCAATTACCCTTCTAAATAAAGAGCTATAGTGTTGTGGTGCTTTAAAATTAAACTAAAGACAAGCCCAATTGTTGTCCCGTTTTCTTGGGCTACACGTTGCACTGTCCTAAACTTCAATCTGTTTTCAAAAAGACCCTGTAGTTCCTTAATTATTAGTAAACGTATTATAGCATTGGAGATGCAGAGAAAAAATGAGGAGAAACAGTGGGTGTGGCAACAGCGATGTGATGTGACCACAGTGTGGTGAGTGTAATAAGAGAAAGGAGGGCGGGGTTTAAGAGCTGCAGAGAGAGGCAGCCAATCAGGATGTCTGGACAGGGAGTGGGTTTCCGTTCTTGGTACACTGAAGGCTGTTGGATGGACCAGGTCAGGAAGGTGGGGATTGAAAGCTGAATGAGGAAGGGATTTCCTCACTAGAGAGACAGACAGAGGAAGAAGCACAGTGCTCAAGGCATTCAATGAAAGGTAAGATACTGATATTTATTTTTTAACATTTGCCTTGCCAAACACTTGTAGTGTTAGTGCATCAAATCAAGGGCTGAGCATCAAATTTCCTGCTGCCTTGCAGCAGCATATGTACAACAATAACAATTAGAGGCAGAAAGGAATCAAAGCAGTGAAATATGAATACACAACATCACGTTATTAAGGGCATCCCATTAGAAATCCATGAGGTGGCTCCCATGCATCCTCTACATCCCTCAGCCATTCAGTTATAGCGAGTTCTGCCTCTCAGAGCCTGAAAAAGATGTGAAAGTTGCCTCTATGGGCTCGGTAAGGATAGCAGGCTAATGGCATGATGCCCCAGGGGTGGTTGTCTAACTGGACCTTGTCTCAGAAAGCCAATTCATTAGTTAAATGTCCAACATAGCATACGTAATATCTTGATTTAACATATTTAACTCTTTATTTAGAAAGCGTCAGCACCACACAGTGCCACATTTTTGGCCTCATTGGCACTTAACGTGCGATTTAAGAAATACAAAAATGGGGGACTGATGCGGCCACCAGCTAGCTTCTTATTTAACACTAGCACCGAAAAGGTTGCTGCGTTGGGTGCTCTGGTTGTAGCTGTGCCAGATAAAATCTGTCGCTGTAGGTCAAGATCCCATAGAGCACAATGTTTAGAACTAGATTGAGGTGTTTAATACTTATAATTAATTTTACACACTTTTCATTGTACAGCACTTGCATTGTGACTTGCCAGTAACTGAAATGCAGGACCTAGATGTCACAAAGGGTATTTATTGGGGGGGGGGGGGGTTACTAAAATTGATTTCCATGGCTATTTTCTGCTTAACAATGTGTAATTAGGACAACAACTAAAACGCAGCCTAAATGCACTGTAAAGTTTTGTCCACAGCAGTGATTTATTGTAATGATGAAATGCTGACCAGCGCCGGAAAAATACAGCGCCAAAGTTTTCAAGGAGAGATAAATTAATAAATAAGCTGCGGTACAAAGTTTTCAGCTTCAACATAAACTGTTTTGTTGTATATTCTCAGTATTTTGGGGTGAAATTTGTGCAAAAAGACAAATCTTTCCAACTTGTAGTGTTTTTTGTTATAAAAATGTAAGTTTTTAAATAAAATTACAATCTCTGTAAAAGCCCTGTTTCTCCTAGTTACAACGGTTCCTCATATGTATTAATAGACACCTTTTCCTGCCCAAGAGACTCCCCAAACTGAAACAGCGCACCTTGCAGTTTTTCAAAGAAAACAGCCTTTTACAGGGGGACAGACCAATACCCAGGATAGTGGAAATCCCAGGTTTTGGTTCACTTTTTTTTCTGGGATGGAAATTTTCTTTAATTCACAGATTCAAATAAATGGTCAGCTTAGGTTAGATACCTCTCTCTAGGGTCATAATAAAATGTTTAGATCACTGGATTGAAACCCCCTGGAATTGCCAGAATTTTATCTCACTCTCCTGGCACATGTACCAGCCGCCTTGGAATCCCTGCACAGTGTGCACCCAGTGCCAGGCCTGATTCTGAATCTGAAAGGCATGGCAGGTGCGTGGCAATGACTGAGCATTGGAGGAGTGTAAACCATGGGAGCAGGGGGAAAATAGGATTCTTGCGAGTCCAGGGGATTTAAAATAGCAGGGGATCCCAAATCTGTAAAGTCAAAACTAGAGTCTTCCAGGGTGGTTTTAAACAGCAGGGCATCTAAAATTGTGATGACCCTGGGGACCTCAGGGTCATCACAATTTTGGATGACCTGCTGTTTAAAGCATCCTGGGCCACTCAGACTTTTCAACGAAACAGATATTTGTTAAAGTTGACCTTTCCCTCTCTGTCATCTGATTGTTCTATGGTATTTCTGTTGATGTTTATTTTAGGTTTCAGTTAACCCTTTAAGTGCCAGCCTACCTTGAGATGTTGTCATCCTTTGTTGCCAGACCATTTTGCACTATTTTGCGCTCCCCATGTTCAACTGCGATTTTTGAAGGGATTTCCAGGGATTTCCCAGGAAAGTGATATATTTTTTTTTTTCAGCAGAGTCTGGGCTTTTACATGAAATGTCTTTTTTTTGTCATTTTCTAAGTGTATTCTCAATATTTGTGGGTGAAATATGTGCAAAAAAATAAAAATTCATAGTGCTTTTTGTAATAAAAAATGTAAGTTTGTCAATAAAATATTATTGCGTGTGAAACCCCAATTTATCACGGTTACAGCGGTACCACATATGTATAGGTAGACACCCTTTCCTGCTCAGGAGACTCCCTCAAACTGAAAAAACGCTTTAGGAGATTTTCAGATAAAATACAACTATGCTATGTAATATGCGCACCTTGCAGTTTTTCAAGAAAAACAACCCTTTACATTTGAAATACCCCAGACAAACTATATATTCTCTGGAAGTACACACCTCAGGCTTTCTAGTTGTACCAGGCTTGTTGACATGGGTGTAGTTTACTGGAAGTAATCCCTCAATGTATTCTTTGGTTGCATAGGGTTTCCCTAAAAAAGAAAAAAAAAGCAGAATCAAAACCACATTTTCCTAAAAAAACTATATGCAAACAAGAAAATCTGAAAAAGCAAGGTCCCCAAAACAGAACAATACCAAACATGCATAGGTACTGTCAAGGGACAGAGAGTTGCCAAACACACCAAAGTAAAGCATGCGCATAACGGTAATTTTACTTCAGAATTTCAGCTCTGCAGACAAAGTGCGCACCTTGTGCTTTTTCTACCAAAACAACCCTTTACATTTGAAATATCCCCAATAAACCATATATTTCCTGAAAGTACACATGTTAAGCTTGCTAAGCAAACCAAGCTTGTTGTAGTGGGCTCACCTTTCTGGAAGTAATATCTCGAAGAATTCTTAGGTTGCACAGGGTTTCACAAAAAAAAAAGTGTATAAAAAAGCTGAATAAAAAACACCTTTTCCTAAAATATCAATATGCAAATAAGAAAAAACAAGCTAAATCTGAAAGCGCAAGGTCCGCCGAGCAGAACAATACCCAACATGCATAGGTACTTGTAACCTTTTGACTGCCAGCCTACTTGAGATCTTGTCACCCTCTGCTGACAGGATATTTTTCACCATTTTGCGTGATGTTAAATTAAAAAAAAATATATTTTTTAAATGGTCTCATTTATTTCAACTAAAACACTAAAACATTTATTTTATTAAAGAAAACCATGTTGCATGTGAAAGCCCCATTTCTCCCAATTACAATGATACCTTATATGTATCGGTAGCCCCCCGTTACTGTCCAGGAGATCCCCTAAACTGAAAAGAGTACTTTATAATATTTACAAATAAAATAAAACTACTATCCACACTATAAAGGGTTAAATATAAAAAATTAAAAAAAATTGGTGTGGGGTCCCCCTTCCCGGGGGGAGACCCCATTTCTTGGGGGAATTTTAAGGGTTAAAAACCCTTAAAATTCTCAAGATAAATGGAGTGAGGTTCCCCCTACCCAGCATAACAAGCCCAGGCTTCAGCTATGGGGCTTGTAGAACAGGGTGCAGGGCCAGCTTTGATGGCCACCCCGCCCTGCCAGCTGCAAGACTCAAAGCCTAATAGCCATGGGCTCTTCTGCCCCCCCTGGGCTTTGGGAAGGCAGGTAATGGGGGGTCTCTGGGTTAATGGCAAGTCACCCACTAGCCACAGGTGACTTGCCAGACCCAAAGCCTTGTGAACTGGTATAGGGGTCTCATAGATCCCTTACCAGTTCACAAAGGGGTAAATGTAAAAAAACACACTGACACAGAGAAAAACGTTGGCTTCTACTCTCCTGCTGCTGCTGGAAGCCTTTTATACCTACTGGGTGACAGGTAACATGGGGTTAATTAAAAAAATGACATTGGGGGGAATTTTAAGGGTTAAAAACCCTTAAAAATCCAAAGAAAAAATGGCGTGAGGTCCCCCCTACCCAGCATAACCAAGCTGTGACCAGCTATGGGGGCTTGTAGAACAGGGCGCAGGGGCAAGCTTTGGTGGCCCCTGGCCCTGCAGGCTACAAGCCAGCATAGCCTAAAGCCATGGCTCTTCTGCCCCCCGGGCTTTGGTAGGTAATGGGGGGGCTCGGGGGTTAATGGCAAGTCACCCACTAGCTGCAGGTGACTTGCCAGCCCCCGAGCCTTGTGAACTAGTATAGGGGTCTCATGGACCCCTTACCAGTTCACAAAGGGTTAACAGAAAAAAAACACACACACACTTTCTTTATTAAAAAAAAAAATGTTTTTTCTTTACTCACCTCCGATCGTCATCTTCTGTGTCCCTTGCCGATCCAATGCCAGTGATGGCTGGCCAGAGGAGGGGGGAGGCAAGCGATCGGAGGATCGCCTACGTCTCTCCTCCTCTGCCCAGCCATCACCTGGCATCTGACAGCAGAACCGCCGGGTGCCCCGACGACACCCGGCAGGTGAAGTAATTTACTTCTATGACGTCATAGAAGTAAAGATGGCGGCGGCCATTGGAGCTACGGAGGGGAGGGAGGGGGGCTGTTAGGCCCTCTCCTGAAGGCGGAAGAGCGGGGGGGGGTTGGAGCCCCCGTGAAGAGGAGAGCCGACGGGAGCAATCGGGCACGAAGGTGAGTAAATGTAATTTTTTTTTTTTACAGGCAATTCCGGCGGCTGGTGAAACGGGGGGGACACCCTATTTTGGGCACTCCCCTGCAGCCGAAGGAGCTCCAATGGGTGATCGAAGCCCATCTGGTTGAAGAGAAGAGGGGTCAGGTGAGTGCCTTTTTTTAAAACTTTTTCTGCTAGCAGGGGGGAAATTCAGCCACGTAAATTTTACGTGGCTGGCGTTTGAAGGGTTAAATTTGACAAAAATGTAGCTGAAAGGATAGAAACAAAAAAATAAAAAATGGCCATGCTGCCCCTAAAAAAGGCATATTTTAACAATATTTGTCAACTATTGGAAAGATGATTCTCCCGTCAGTGAGTATTTTAATTGTATTATATATACACATAATACCCTTTATTTGAGTCAACATCCAATTGATTTTGAAACAACCCCCCTCAGTGCAATCTTATTAACTGATTTCTAATGAATAATAATATTAAGCTGTAGACTAAACATGCAATTGAGATTAGGTTCATTTGGAACTACAGGGATACCCATAATAACCTTTATTATTTATTTAGTAATGAAACCCATGGTGAAATGAATGAATGCAGAAGAATCCATGCATGTAAAATGTAATGTTTGCAGATGTTACTACTATTATTACTAATACTATTTACATCCAGGTTTTATTCTCTGTGATCTCAGGGCTATGTATTAACATAGTAGAATCTGAACTGAGGCTTCAAATATATTATAGAGAGTTTAAGGGGTTTATTCATCAAGGGATAGCAGCAGGTAGTTCCTAGTAGCGGCAGGCAACGTCTGGTGAACGCTGTGCTCTGTACGCAATGCCACAGTTATGAAAGCGAATCCGGTGAGCCGGAGCTCTAGCCTCCAGAGTGCCAGGTAACACCTGTCGCTCCCTGTCGCTCTCCCATACATTTCAACGGACGTTCATTTTCTTCTGTTTAAACAGGTTTTTTTGTTTTTAATATGTTTTTTTTTCTCTCAAATAATCCTGGCCTAGAAAAAGTCATTTTTGAATGTATATTTGTATATTTTTATGCAGAATTGTCATTACAGGTCTGGCATTAAAGTATTAATGTCACTGTTAGGGCGAGCGCTGCACGCCCGTCTCACAGCAAGTCACTTACCTCCATGGCTGCATGCAGCCGTCATCCATCTTGCAGCACTTCCCTCATGGCTGCATCCAGCTGCCGCCCTTCCCCCCATGCTTCCTCCTCACATGCTCAGGTGCGCGCACGTCTCCGTCCACTAGAGGGCGAGCGCACTGGATTCCTGAGATTTAAAAGGCCTGTACAGCACTGATTGGTGTTTGGTCATCCAATCCTGCATCCTCTTCCCCTATTTAAAGAGGCACTTCCTTCCTTCAGTGCCGGATCTTGGTCTCTCCATGCTTGTTGAAAGTCAGACATTCTTGGATTGCTCACCCGTGTACCGACCTCTGCCTGTCCCCGATTCTGAACCTTTGCTGCCTGCCCCAACCTCGGCTACTCACCTTTACTGCGAACCTGTGCTGCCAGCCCTGATCTCTGCCTGTACTTACTACGCCTTTTGCCTGCCACTTGTGTACCTCGCTGAACCTCGGCTGACTGTGGGACTGGGCCGCTGTTGGGGGGTAGCGACCTGGGGGTCACTCGCCGCACAAGACCAACCTGCCTTGCGGTGGGCTCTGGTGAATACCGGTGGCCCCTTAGACTCCGCTCCCCTGACACGGTACCCGCCATCGGTCCCACGGTTAAAGCGGATCCACACCTGAGTCCGCTCCACCCGGTCCGTGACAACAATGTAATACCATGTGTTTTTGCTTTGTTACTGGTGGATATGTGTTCAAAAACAGACTTTAATCACACAGTGTCTGCCGCTATAGCGACCAGATCCAGAGCGCCGACGCTGTGTGTGTGTCTGTTTTTTTGTTGAATATGGTGTGAGTAGCTGAGAGTTGGTCGCAATGAGCTGGCGCTACTTTTCGCTCCCTGCAACACTGTACTGGTGTTAGAATGCCCACCATACATCTCATTCATCAATGCCGATCACAGCATCTGCTAGCGGTCGCTCTTAGCGCCTCTGTACAGACGCTCATCTGCCGATAGCTGCCACTAGTAATGAATCAGCCTGCCCATAACAAAGGGATAATAATATTAAAAAAATTCCCTCTTCTAATTTAATCATTAATAGTGTGTACAGACAGGAGGAAAGAAGGGAAATGCTGATCAAAATCTTTAAATATGAGAAAGGATTTAATAAGGTTCCAGAGGAGAAGTGTTTTAGGGAAGAAACAAAATCACAGAACTGATGGAGAAACTGTACAAAAGACTTACAGCTTAATCTATGCTAGAATGACTTTTACTATGTTTTATTGTAGTTTGCAGCTATTGCAGGTTATGACACTAGATGGCGATGTTACCAATGTGCAACTGTATTGAGCCCTCATCACTTGCATCACTCACATCCTTCAGCTGTGCGCGGCCCTGCCAGCCATCCAGTTATGGTGTGCATGACCACGTACAGCAGGAAAGGGAAGTGAGTGATCCTGCCTAGCATGCACAGTTAGCTTGTTGGTGAGGTAAGCATACCAGGCGACTGTGGGGTTTCAGACAAATCAGGATGCCCTGGTGAGAGGGAATCAGGTCAGGCTTTTGCCCTGCTTTAAAGCAGAACAAAACCCAACCATGGCCGCTGTTGATCCCAAAAAAATGACATGGGGTCCTCCCTACACAGTATAACCAGCCCGGGACCATCTATGGGGACCAGACACGTGAAATTTAGGTTGGTGTTTAGCGGTTACAGAGCCAAACACATTAACTTTACATGCTTGTCATTTAAAGGGTTAAGTCATAATAATGGTGTGCTTACTACTATAGACTTTAGCATTGCATTTAATAATGGAAAAGCAGATACTATACATTTTGAAAATCAATGTTACAATAACGATTTTAAAGGTACTCCAATGTGTAGGATGGAGTTTAGGACAACACTGAAAGGAAAAGTAACTAAAGTCTGCAATTATACCTGCCTTTGCTCTAAAAAAAAGCAGCTAACCAAGTGCCAGCACTGCGCTGGGGAAGGGGGGTGAGGGAGATGTACAATGTATGCTCAACTAGGAACTTCAAAGATTTTCAGTTGAGAATGACTTGTACTGTAGGGGAAAATGAATACCTATTTTAAGACATTTTGTGACACCAGCTACCTTTGTCCAGAAACAATAAAACAAGGCTTCCACCAGCTATTTTGCTCTGTCCAACCAAAAACAATTAACTTTAAAAATGCAGGAGCACATATGCACGCAAAAAAATTGAGCTATCCATGACTATGTGATTCTGTGTAAAGCAAGTCTGACCAGCATTTGTTGCCTGCCTCATCAAACTTGTCAAGTGCTGGAGATGTGAAGAGAGGTCTATTGAACCAGGTACATGGAGAGAAAGCAAAAATGGCTAGTAGGGAGTAAAGGAAAATGGAGAAAGTTGCTAGACCAAAAAAGAGGTTGTCTCCAGGTTGAGTGACATGGTAAGCTGCAAGATGAGAAATCTTGAGAATGAAAACCATGGATAGAGAAAGATGGTGGTAAATGTATGGCTTTCTTATTGGGAGGCTAAACTGATCCATTACAGATATGAATATGTCACCAGTATTGTTGGGCAAACCTGAACCCTAGAACCCTAAAGTTCAGGATCATACAAAACTATGAGAGTTCGGGATCCTGAACCCAAAAGTGGACTTCAACCAGCTTTCAGAAGCAACACTAAAGCTGACTGAAGGACTGCTAAGCAGCCCATAAAGCAGCTTCTAGCCCTAGCCTCTACCAATCTGGTCATCCAGCAGGCCAACCATTTCGCTGCCCCTCACTCATACTCTACCCAGACCTGCACCCAACAAATCAGGAAGGGGAATAGGCATGGCATAGGCAGGGCTGCGTCGAGGGATGGCAACAAGGTGTCAGACTACAGTGCTCAACTTTTGGCCAGGGAGCATACACAGGGGGTGTGGCTATGTCACACAGTCTGCATGGGGGTGATGGGGTATTCTGTCACAAAGTCTGCTATGGGGTAATGGGGGGATTCTGTCACACAGTGTGCTATGGGAGTAATGGGGAGTGCTCTGTTGCAATGGGGAGATGAGGCGAATTCTGACACACAGTCTGCTATGGTTGTGATGGAAGGCTCTATCACACAGTCTGCTGTGGGGGTGATGTGGGGCTCTGTCACACAGTCTGCTAGAGTTATATGGGGCTTCAAATTTTTTTATAAAGGATATATTATATTAGTACTGTCACGCCATTTTGTGCAGGGAAATCGCCCTGGTGTTATCCCCAATTTCCAACCCATCTACCATTTTTTGGCCCAAAGTTTGGGTCCCAATTGACTTCAGTGGGGTTCGAACTAAACTTTTATTTAACATTTACCCAAACTTGCCAAACCTGAACTTCTATGGATTTGCCCAACACTAGTCAGCAGTTTCTAGAAGCTTTTAGGCAGCCAACAGCCTGTAATGTACCACAAAGTTATATTTTTCTACCCACTGCATCCATGCTTCTCTACTTTTTCTGGAGATTCTTTTGCTCAGCATCAAGTGTGCTCTCACTTTTCTGACAACCCTTCATTAAAAAGATACAAAAATGTAGATGTAAAAACTCCCGTGGATGCCACTGACCACCTTTTTGCACCTCACCCCTTATTAATATGATACAATACATACAACCTTGCATGCATCACTCTGTATGGCATAGAAATTAAAGAAGAACTTAGAAAAAGTAAAAAATCTGTAAACTTTCATAAACCATAATGTTTAGCCACATAGGATAACTAGTTCAGTATAATCCCACAATCCTGACTAATCCTTATCTAATCACACACACACAGCATAATATCAATTTGCTTGCCTTTGCCCAGGACCTCTTACCGGTCTTATGGCACTTGTGCAGGTTCTTGTCCATTTTGAGCTGTTTACTGATATGTGATGTTTGGCAAATGGCTCTGTTTACAGCAATTGGGAGCGAGAAAGGCCGCCTGATGTCTACATCGGCAAGAGAGTCTGGAAGCAGGTGAGTTTTATTGCACCCCGAGGGGGTTTCACAAAGCAGGGTTTGCCAGTGGCAAGCCCTGGATTTTTTTTAGACCCACACTGGGTTTTGTTCTGCTTTAAACTTTTAACCATGAGATATAAATACTTTTTCTACAGAGAAAAGGAAGGAAAAAATTAACACAGAGGCTAAATTCTTATGGATTTCATGTTACAGACATTTTAATTCAGCCTCCTGTAAGGCATAGGTCAAAAAATATGGTTCTATAAAACTGTAAATAAATGAATTTGAATGAAACAGTTATGCATGGGTTCTCATCGTTGCTGTCATTTCTAAAGGTGTAAACTTGGGAGGCATTAAGTTCTTCATACAGAGAAACTGTCAAAGTGTATACCTAGACTACAGCCTGAGAGATAGGTTCATCTATTTTCATAATAAGCTATTACCACTGATAGGTCACAACTCATTGAGGAGACAGTCAGTCTAATTGGCTCAGTTCTCTTAGATCAGAATGCGCCTTGAGGAAAGCCGAACATTCAGGTAATACTGAGTGACTAAGCCAACTGCTCTCTAAATAATTCATTACATTTATAGATTGGGAATTGTTGCATGTTATTGTTTCCAAGATGCTAAATCTCAGAATTTAATCAGCTTTGATACGCAGGATACCACAGGCAATTTATAATAAGCTGCCTTAAGCATGTCTTTTACCTCTATACTGGCATTGGTTACGTAAAAAATGAAGAAAAAGAAAAGTAGTCCATATGCCTTATTTAAAATGAATATTCAAAACGCAAGTTATACCAAGCACTCAAAAGGCTTTTAATATACAAAAAAAAAAAACAAACTACAAACTTTTTCCAAGGCCATTAAAATGTTATTATTATTGTAAATTGTTGGCATACTGCAGAGAAAATGGTTTCAGAAAATGTCCGTGCGTGTGGTCGTAAAATTAATTTTGTAAGTATGTATGTATGTTTCAGAGAGCACATAGGGCTGAGAACCTTTAGACAGCTTGTGGGACAGAAAAGAACTAAATATCCCAGCACATCAGGAAACAAACATAACCTCTCTGGCAACTTTCTCTATGGAGGTTGTCTATCTAAAAACACCCTACCCCACTGTGCCATGTTCCTGAAATACTCCCTACAACTCTACATCATGAGGAATAGGAAATGACTGTTCTAAGCACACTCCATTATTATATTGTATAGCCTGGTTGGTACCCTCCCTTCTGCTGCCTTTCATGGGATCTGCTTATTAATCATTGGTTCTGTGGGGGTTCCATGTTTCAAGCTGGAGTTGGGGGATCTACAGTACTCACACTCCAGTCCATACATTCATTTTGGAATTTGGGAGATACACCTAATAATATGCACTCTATACACACGCTGAGACTGGGGTTTAGAGGAATCTGATTACGTAGTATCAATGTATCAATGTTCACTTTCAAGCCAGTACTTTTACAGTATTGACTTGAGAACAAACTATTATCCCTGATGGGCCATTGGCCTGCCAGTTATGTACTGGCAGACAAATGGTCCAAAAGGAAGGAAAATGGGGAATATCAGAGCCATATCACCCTGTGCATCTGCTAGCAGTGCCTGCCAGCAACATACAGAGACATCTAAAAGCTCTGTGTGCAGTTACCAGATGTGTATGCAGCGTTACATGAAGCACAACCGGCAGTGGTGGAGCAGTTATGGATTGATTGCAGGATGGTATTTGTTGGTGGGATTGATTACAATGTATTGGTCAGTGATGGAGAAGTGGGTAATGCTGCACTTCTATAGTAGTACTGCTGAGCCACTTATGGTAAAAAGTGGAATGTGTTTTGATTTTTTTCGTGCCCTTAGTTACTGACTGGTCTGAGGAGGAGACTTATTGGTCACATGGAAGCTGTGTGGTGGTTACAATGCCATTTTTTCTCAGTGATGGGGCTGTAGGATAATACTTCCACAGCAGCGGAAGCACAGTTTAGCAACTCATGGTAAGAAGCTGCTAGCTTTTTGGATTATAAATAGTGTAAAATTCTGGGATAGTGAGGGGGCATTTTGTAAAGCCAGAGTTTATTTCTCTAGCATCTCTTGAAGCACAAAAGCAAAAAAAAAAAAGAATATACTTACCAGAGTCATGTTTGTTCTAGTGTTAGCTCAGGGCCTGACAATGCACGTGCTCCTGTATGCACTGTTTATTCCAGTTTAGAAGGAGCAGGCCTTTACTTTTATGTGTAATGAGGGGTGTGTGTCTATTATATCTAGTATATATCTAGTATATATATATATATCTAGTATAGATGGGTGAACCCAAACTGCAGAGTTCGGGTTCGTACCAAACTTTGCAAGTTCGGGTTACCAAACCTGATCATGGACAACACCTTCAGCCAGAAGTTCGTGTTCGAGTTTGGCGTCCGACCCATACATGGAAAAGCTGGTTGATTGGCTTCACTTAAGGGTGCAGCAGGAGGAAGCTGCTGTAACTCACCCCTGCCCGATTCTCTTCCCCAGCAGCTGTGGTAGCGTTTTAATTTGGCCCCAGCTGGGCTAAAAAAAGATCCCATGAGTGGGGACAACATCTGGCATTAGAAGTATCCTCACTCACGGGAGCCAGCAGCCCCCAGTTGGGGTCGAGTAAAACGCTGCTTCACAGCTGCCACCTCTGCTAACTACTGCACACTCTGTGAGCACTGTGAGGGCAAGAGATAAGGTAAGATAATTATACTGTTTCGTTTTCAGATTAGTAATCCTTGAAACAGACATTTTAGTTAATACTTACTACATTATTCATGTATACTGATATGAAGATATAGCAGTACACTCTACTATACTATACCAGGTCAAGCACTATACAGCAGAGCCAGTGTGGCCAGTAAATTCCCGGGCCGTTTTTTGACCCCAGTCCATCTCTGTGCCCTACCTTCTTCACCTGCAGATAAGCACCCTCACTACCAGTCTTAGGCAAGGCAACTCACATGCTTTGTATCTTAATTATCAAACACTGTTAATTACTAATGCATCAAATTGAAATACACATTTGATACAAACATGTTTAGGTAAGCAAGTGACCACTTTAGGTAAGCAAGTAATACCACTTTTGATGGCATTTTCAAAGTTACCATTATTGTGTGCCAGAATGTTGTCAATGTGCTAAGCTTGTATTATAAAATAAATTGGTTTTACCTAGTAATAATGTGTTCACCTTAGCAACGTACATCAACTGGTGCTTTGATCTGTACGTACAGATCAGAGATTTCTTCACTCTGGCTTACTAATCGTCTGCTTGGACAAGACAGCAAGGTTTGATCCCTTTTGCAGTAATTTAACGTCTTTAGATGGGGGGGGGGCAGTCTTGTGTAAGGGTTACTGGCAGTACTCTCACCTAGGGCTTATTTTCCGATGTACCCAAGAGAGATAAGGTGGGAGGAAATAAGTGTGTGCTTGGACAGGGTCATATATATATATATATATATATATATATATATATATATATTTAAACCTCCAGTCCTGTGAAAGCTCATCAATTATCAGATGGTTTAATTTTGATTGGAAATAAAATCATGTGCTCACATAGGTATGTGGACATACATGTGGTGTGGTTTTCCATCTGGTTTTCTGTAAAGCTTAAGAAAAACAGTCACTTATATTAACCCTTCTCCTGTCTCATTCAACCCCTGAAATGCAGATATACAACTGAAAAGCCTCCATTCTAGAAGCAACGTCATGTGAGTACAAATTGAATAAATAGCAACAATGATGAGGCCCCCCCGACCCTCCTGTAGTTACACTCCTGCTTAGGTCAGATAGGGTGAAAACAAAACACAGGGATAACTAAAACTGGAATAACAGAGGCTGAAACAGACTGGAGTTGGGCATAAGACACAGCATTGATTATACTGACAAGAGACAGACAAGTGGTTTTCAAGCAGAACTCTCAAAGGTGGGGAAGCAAAGCACTAGCCCTCAAGTGATCACAGTCCTCGTGAGACAATATAGCATAAATTCAGCAGAGAGCGAGATAATATTGGCAAAGAGAGATGATAATGGAACCTAAGACTGAGACAGGTATAGAGCACTGGAGTGCCAAACACATAATGATACACTTACAAACAAAAACAGAATCGGATTCAAAAGGCCAGAGGCCCAAGCATAAGGCACAACAGATAAAACACAGAACAAAGAAAAAGAAATCTGTTTAGAAATCTAGCATCTTAATAGAATTATACAGTTAAACAGCAGTGGACCGATGCCAATGCACAAGTAGTGAGGTGGAGGTAAAAAGGAGGAACAATCATAGCCAAACCGAAAAAAACATGAAGACAGCATAGTGATCAGAGATACAGACATTTGGATTTAATCTCTAAATTTTTCACTTTTAGTGAATCACCAGAAAAGAACACAATGAAAGTCAATGGCACTTGTTTACTCCTAAGAAGTATCGAATTTTTCATTCATTTTTACACTGTAGTAAAAGTGTCATTGACTTTCATTGTCTTCCTATTTGGTAATTATTCAACAGTGAAAATCTCAGGCTTTTTTCTCATGAAATGAATTTTGTACTGCCATGAGAATAGATAATTCAGGGCCTCTGTATGAAAGTTACTTATGTATCTGCATGACAATGCAGAACATTGCTAATAAAAAATGAGTGTATTACTTTATCTTATTGGAGAAACTTTACCCCACCAAGAGTGCCTCCAATATAAAACGTAGATTCTCTGAATTAAATGAAACAAAAATACACATGGTTATAAATAATAATAAACAACATGTGTTCTCCACATTTAACCCATCTGTGCAGTGAGAACGAATACAAACTCACCAGTGAATAGTGGGTGCATGGTTGAATGGTTGGGGTTTAGGTGACTTGCTTGAGAGTAGTTCAGTCATTTCCCAGCCCTCGAACCTGAAACACTCTGGTCAAAAGTCACTCACTAGGTCATGGCTACTCCCTTGCCTACATTGAGGCAGAGAGCTTTCTTGCCTTTCTGAATACAGGCCAACTGGGGTAGAGGACGCGTGTCATTTTAATAAATAAGAACCGTTACTTACTGCCTCCTAGCTATAAGCGCTTCCCTCTGCTGATAATGTAGTGGTCTAATTGGGAAAAAAAGCCCAATAAGTAACAATGGATAATACAAGTTGGATGTAAGCAGACACATTGTAATTGGGTATGTTGGGGAATGGATCCAGTCAACCACAAAATGACAGGAAGCTAATCAACCAATTGCTGTATATTTGCTATTCAATGATGAAGATGGTGTCTAAACAGAACCTTTCTTTAGCACATTTGAAAACCTCTGAAAACAAAAACACACAGTAAGGAAATAAATCATTAGATCTTGTTATGACAGGTTAATGCTAGGAATACTTTTCATTTTGTAATGCACTGTAGTCCTAAGCTAAGGAACAAATACAGCCTGTAAATTGAAGAATAGTTTCTAGTCTCGCTGTAACACAATCCATCTATCCTACACAAGCAGGAAATCTTTCCTTTTACATCAGACCTTTAGACCTAGGTGTAAGCAGGGTGCACATTTAGGACGCATGCAGCGTGAGCAAAAGAAAATCAAAGCAAATGCAGCGTGACATTTGCTTGTGGAAACTCGCAGTGAATGTGATTCTTTGTAGATGAAAAAAATCATTATAATACAGTTCTTCCCGGTAACTGGTTTCCCAAAGAATACTTTGTAAGAGTCTCCCTTGGAGTCAGCAACATGTTTAGGGCTGCAATGATAACTGCAATCATGCTCAATAAATTTGTATTTACTGATGAGCAAAACTGATGATTTGTTTTTATTTTATACACAAGGCAGTGGATGTTTGGTGTATTTAAATCTATTTTATATATATATATATATATATATATATATATATATATATATATAGTAAATATTGTATGTAACACAAAGGCCTTCCATCTCTCTTATTGTTCCTGCAACCAAAAAATCCTACTAAACAACCGAGGGTGACATGGTGTTGTGAAAAATAGTAAGAAGAATAAACATGTTAGGTAAAACTCCAGATGAATCTACTTAATGGAGGTCATGCTAAATATTTGATGAAGCCAGTGTGACTTGCAGTGTGCATTGCGGTGTGATTTGCAACCTTCATCTTCGTGAGCTTTTTAGTGTTTAGACACGAAAAAGTGCAAAAAAAATGTGATGGGGTATTTTTACAGGTTAGGTACATCATTTTTCCTAAGAGGTAAGAATATTTGTTTTTAAGTTTGGAAACAACAGAACCCAATGGGCTATGCAGAAAAACATGGTGAAATCTTTAGCATAGCCCACAGGGTGCTGTTTTTTTCAAACTTTGAAAATATATCCTTACATCACTGGAAAAATAATGTACCAAAAATGAAAGAGTAGACACCGATCTCTCAAAAAAAGACTTCCACTGAGGCAAGCTCGGTACTTTGTGAGTGGTTTATATTTTTTTGTTTCTCTTGAAGCTATGTTTATATCACTGATGGGGTTAAAGAGAAGAGCCAAAGTTTAAATGTTTATGTTAACTTGTATGCAATATCAAGTTATTATTATTATTGTTTATTTATATAGCGCCATCATCTTCCGTAGCGCTTTACAAAGTAATAATTACAGACAGGGTAGAAACATACGGTACATATACTTAGTACATATACTAAGTTGAATGAAAACCTATTGAGAAGCCTCACTATATAATCCAAAAGCTTCTTTTAGCTATTTTTGCTAATATTATGTTTAGACTATAAGCTTGCAAGGGCAGGGATCCATTACCTACTGTCTCCTCCTCCCACATCCACATCATTTGGTCTAAACTTTGTAGCATCTAGTTTTTTTTATGGAATCTTTACTCTATGTTTTAACATGTCTGTAATTATACCTTGTACAGTGATACGAAAAAGGATGGCACTATACAGGTCCTTCTCAAAAAATTAGCATATAGTGCTAAAGTTCATTATTTTCCATAATGAAATGATAAAAATTAAACTTTCATATATTTGAGATTCATTGCACACCAACTGAAATTTTTCAGGTCTTTTTTTGTTTTAATACTGATGATTTTGCCATACAGCTCATGAAAACCCCAAAATCCTATCTCCAAAAATTAGCATATTTCATCCGACCAATAAAAGAAAAGTGTTTTTAATAAAAAAAAGTCAACCTTCAAATAATTATGTTCAGTTATGCACTCAATACTTGGTTGGGAATCCTTTTGCAGAAATGACTGCTTCAATGCGCCGTGACATGGAGGCAATCAGCCTGTGGCCCTGCTGAGGTGTTATGGAGGCCCATGATGCTTCGATAGCGGCCTTAAGCTCATCCAGAGTGTTGGGTCTCTCAACTTTCTCTTCACAATATTCCACAGATTCTCTATGGGGTTCAGGTCAGGAGAGTTGGCAGGCCAATTGAGCACAGTAATACCATGGTCAGTAAACCATTTACCAGTGGTTTTGGCACTGTGAGCAGATGCCAGGTCGTGCTGAAAACTGAAATCTTCATCTCCATAAAGCTTTTCAGCCGATGGAAGCATGAAGTGCTCCAAAATCTCCTGATAGCTAGCTGCATTGACCCTGCCCTTTATAAAACACAGTTGACCAACACCAGCAGCTGACATGGCACCCCAGACCATCAGTGACTGTGGGTACTTGACACTGGACTTCAGGCATTTTGGCATTTCCTTCTCCCCAGTCTTCCTCCAGACTCTGGCACCTTGATTTCCGAATGACATGCAAGATTTTCTTTCATCAGAAAAAAGTACTTGGGACCACTGAGCAACAGTCCAGTGCTGCTTCTCTGTAGCCCAGGTCAGGCGCTTCTGCCGCTGTTTCTGGTTCAAAAGTGGCTTGACCTGGGGAATGCGGCAGCTGTAGCCCATTTCCTGCACACGCCTGTGCACGGTGGCTCTGGATGTTTCTACTCCAGACTCAGTCCACTGCTTCCGCAGGTCCCCCAAGGTCTGGAAATGGTCCTTCTCCACAATCTTCCTCAGGGTCCGGTCACCTCTTCTCGTTGTGCAGCGTTTTCTGCCACATTTTTTCCTTCCCACAGACTTCCCATTGAGGTGCCTTGATACAGCACTCTGGGAACAGCCTATTTGTTCAGAAATTTCTTTCTGGGTCTTACCCTCTTGCTTGAGGGTGTCAATGATGGCCTTCTGGACAGCAGTCAGGTCGGCAGTCTTACCCTTGATGGCGGTTTGGAGTAATGAACCAGGCTGGGCTTTTTTAAAAGCCTCAGGAATCTTTTGCAGGTGTTTAGAGTTAATTAGTTGATTCAGATGATTAGGTTAATAGCTCGTTTAGAGAACCTTTTCATGATATGCTAATTTTTTGAGATAGGATTTTGGGGTTTACATGAGCTGTATGGCAAAATCATCAGTATTAAAACAAAAAAAGACCTGAAAAATTTCAGTTGGTGTGCAAGGAATCTCAAATATATGAAAGTTTAATTTTTATCATTTCATTATGGAAAATAATGAACTTTAGCACTATATGCTAATTTTTTGAGAAGGACCTGTATAAATAAACAATAATAATAATTTTAGAATAGACGCCCATCTGGTTGTTGGAGGGAGCTGAGTTAGTAAATCACAACACAGCAACAATTAATGTTTAATACACATCATATGTATTGTTTAATTTGACAAGGAAAAAAGTGACAAAGACATAGGGAAAGCAGGAGCTCATAGATACTGTCTATCAAAAAATAAAGCAGACGAGGCGTCATTGATTGCAATGACTTTGTTAATCCTTGTGTTGTACTGTAAAGCTTCCATTTACTTGTAATTCCTTAACACAATGACTGTTTCTTATGTCATATTACAAAAATATGCTATTTAAGAAACCAAATGTGAAACTAATTACTTCTCCGCCAAGAAAAGAGATTACATTTTGTAGCATTCAATACACCTCTTACAAGCTAAGTGCCAGCATTAGTCTGCTTTCTAGATCACATTTCCTTGCCTCTAATCTTCTTTGCTTGAGGTGCAGTAAAGCAATTGCAAAGCTTGGAGTCAAGTGTAAATAGCCAATGACACAATTGTTTTTTACCAGAAAAGAACATTTACCTATGTGCTCCTTTTAACGTGTACAGTGTTATTTTATGGCATCTGAACTGATTCATTATATTGAACTTGTTAGTATCATATATATCAATATATAAGTGGCAATATTAGATGACAGTTTATACAACAAAAGTATTCTGAGCCTAATCGCATTTCGTATTTACCGGTTTGTATTCATATTTTGACACCCTTATTCTTTGGTGCAGCTAAAAAAAGGAAACACCAGACTTGAAATGCATGTCCTTCCACATACATATCAAATTGCATTAAAATTGCATGTAAAATGAAGTAAGACTGGTGAACAATGCTAGTGTTAAGAAAAAAAAATGTGAAAAACAAGGCATTTGTTGTTCTTTTTATCTGAACAGCATTCAGAGATGATCATTAAATTGATCCCCTGCTGCAAAATATGGCTTGGAGAAAAACATCTTGCCTGTAGCACTTTCCCTGCTCCCTCATTCCGATTATTATCTGTCCACCAAAAGAAGTATTTCCATTATAGTTACCATCATATTATTAAATGTGACACGTTTCTACTTGCAGTATTGACTTGATCGGTTTGAGATGTGAGCTAAGATCAGGTGCTTGAATAATTTGCCAGAAAGAAACTCCAAAACCAAAGACATTTCTGGCTTTCAAAGAAAAGAGAACATAAAAGCGCTGGGCATTGTCTTTGGTTGATTGTCTGTACATAACAAAATTTAAAACAGAAATAAACAGGCCCTGATTTAAAATCTGAAAAAAGTTTATTTTTACCTTCAGAGAAGAACAGCTTCAGCTGATTGGCTGATCTTAAGAATGGTAAGTCATGTGACCCAGCTCGCTAACTGCATCCCTGAGTTCCCTGTAGGCTGGACAGCGCTTCCGCCGCCAGCCTATAAGATATCTATAAGATTCCCAGGCCGATCGATTCCCTCCCCACAGGGCATCCAAAATCGGGATGCCCCACTGTGTGAAACCCTCCAGGTCGCCCCATTAACTTACCTTGCCTCCCGGTCCAACGGCGCATGCGCGAGCCATGACTGCATCCCTGCTATCCCTCTAGCAGGGAGCATGCCCGCGCAGGCATTTGTGACTGGCTGGCACGGGAAGCCACCAGCGCTCGGAGCCGCTGGCCTTAGACGCAGTGACATCAGTGCGCTCCTAGCTTGCTAATTGGACGAGCGACTGCGTATGCGCCGCAGGACCGGGAAGAGGTGAGTTGCGGTCGGCAATCTGGTGGGGTTTCAGACGGCGGGCCACCCCGGGGCGAAGGGACCAAAACCCAAGATAATCAAAATCCTGGGTTTTGGTCCACTTTAAAACTCCAGGACCATGCCACATGGCTTTTTTGCTGCTTTAACAGTGATATGTGATTTTTTTTCTGCCTCCACCTTTCCTGTTCCTGTCTAAGATAGGCTGAATGTAAAATACTCATTTTTACAGCGTCAAACATGTCATATAAGTTAGTCATAAAATTTGTAATGTGAGGTTTTATATTCTTAGGATGTATTTGAAAGCACATCATTTTTCAGTATTTTAAAAGATTGTTACTTGGAATGTTTGTAAAATCACCTCTTTCAAATAGTTCAAAATAAATAGCTAATAAAAATAACAAATGGGTATATTCAGTTGGCTACTCTTGTAGTCCGCAAAGTCAGTCAAGGATCGTTCATGAGCTTATCACATAGGGTTAAATATATTTTTCCAAATGTTATTGGTATGATGATGTCCCTCATTTCTCAACATGTGTAGTTGATTTTTTGGGAACATTAGAAAAAAATGCACTTTGTTTGTTAAAGTTAAAAATCTCACAGAAATGCAGGCTGCAATTCACACCTAAATATGCCCCCAGAGTTTGACTTACTTCGCTAAGGGGGTTATTCATGAAGGGATAGCGCCAGGTAGCGTCTGGTCTGGCACTGTAGGCAAAACCACATTTAAGAAAGCGAATCTGGTGAGCGCCTCTAACAGCGCCATGTAGCGTCACATGTATTATTACAGGCGGCTTAGCATATAGCAAAAGCGCTCTAGGCTCAGGAGCGCCATTTAGTACATGTCGCTGTGTAGCGCTCTCATACATTTCAATGGAGCTTCATTAGTTGTGTATAAATAGCGTGTTTGGCAATTTACATTTTTTTAAATTCTCTTGCTCGCTGTAGTGATATAATGTTGTTACAGCGCACAACACACATCACAATCATCAATGCGGCCAGGTTACTACAGCGACTAGAGATGAGCAAACTTTTGAAAAATTCTATTCGACTGATTCGCCGAATTTTCCGACAAAAATCGTTTCGACCCGAATAAATTCGCGACGAATCGCTATTAAAAACGGCTATTTCTGAGCCTCCTACAGCCTCAATAGGGTTGTAAACCATTCAGCCTTGCTGTAACACGCACAGGATGCGTGCTGGGTTAGTTAAATAATACTTTGAAGAAATATCACATGCAGATCAGAGGCATCGCTAATAGAATCGCAGAGCGGCACAATTGCAGAGAGTTGAAGTGGCATCACTATGAGGGGCAGAAGGAGCCCAAATATACACTGGAGTTGGCCTCAGGAGCCCAAAAATTGGATGAATCACACCCTGGAGTTGGCAGAAGTTGGCAGCAGCAGCAGCAGCAGGAGCCCAAATATACACTGGAGTTGGCTTCAGGAGCCCAAAAATTGGATGAATCACACCCTGGAGTTGGCAGAAGTTGGCAGCAGCAGCAGCAGGAGCCCAAATATACACTGGAGTTGGCCTCAGGAGCCCAAAAATTGGATGAATCACACCCTGGAGTTGGCAGGAGTTGACAGTAGCAGCAGCAGGAGCCCAAATATACACTGGAGTTGGCCTCAGGAGCACAAAAATTGGATGAATCACACCCTGGAGTTGGCAGAAGTTGGCAGCAGCAGCAGCAGGAGCCCAAATATACACTGGAGTTGGCCTCAGGAGCCCAAAAATTGGATGAATCACACCCTGGAGTTGGCAGGAGTTGACAGTAGCAGCAGCAGGAGCCCAAATATACACTGGAGTTGGCCTCAGGAGCCCAAAAATTGGATGAATCACACCCTGGAGTTGGCAGAAGTTGGCAGCAGCAGCAGCAGGAGCCCAAATATACACTGGAGTTGGCCTCAGGAGCCCAAAAATTGGATGAATCACACCCTGGAGTTGGCAGAAGTTGGCAGCAGCAGCAGCAGGAGCCCAAATATACACTGGAGTTGGCCTCAGGAGCCCAAAAATTGGATGAATCACACCCTGGAGTTGGCAGGAGTTGACAGTAGCAGCAGCAGGAGCCCAAATATACACTGGAGTTGGCCTCAGGAGCCCAAAAATTGGATGAATCACACCCTGGAGTTGGCAGAAGTTGGCAGCAGCAGCAGCAGGAGCCCAAATATACACTGGAGTTGGCCTCAGGAGCCCAAAAATTGGATGAATCACACCCTGGAGTTGGCAGGAGTTGACAGTAGCAGCAGCAGGAGCCCAAATATACACTGGAGTTGGCCTCAGGAGCCCAAAAATTGGATGAATCACACCCTGGAGTTGGCAGAAGTTGGCAGCAGCAGCAGCAGGAGCCCAAATATACACTGGAGTTGGCCTCAGGAGCCCAAAAATTGGATGAATCACACCCTGGAGTTGGCAGAAGTTGGCAGCAGCAGCAGCAGGAGCCCAAATATACACTGGAGTTGGCCTCAGGAGCCCAAAAATTGGATGAATCACACCCTGGAGTTGGCAGGAGTTGTCAGTAGCAGCAGCAGGAGCCCAAATATACACTGGAGTTGGCCTCAGGAGCCCAAAAATTGGATGAATCACACCCTGGAGTTGGCAGGAGTTGACAGTAGCAGCAGCAGGAGCCCAAACATTACTTCAAAGAGACCCTGGGGTTGGCTTCAGGAGCCCAAAAATTGGATGAATCACACCCTGGAGTTGGCAGAAGTTGGCAGCAGCAGCAGCAGGAGCCCAAACATTACTTTAAAGAGACCCTGGGGTTGGCTTCAGGAGCCCAACAATTGGATGAATCACACCCTGGAGTTGGCAGCAGCAGCAGCAGGAGCCCAAATATACACTGGAGTTGGCTTCAGGAGCCCAAAAATTGGATGAATCACACCCTGGAGTTGGCAGAAGTTGGCAGCAGCAGCAGCAGGAGCCCAAATATACACTGGAGTTGGCCTCAGGAGCCCAAAAATTGGATGAATCACACCCTGGAGTTGGCAGCAGCAGCAGGAGCCCAAATATTACTTTAAAGAGACACTGGAGTTGGCTTCAGTAGCCCAAAAATTGGATGAATCACACCCTGGAGTTGGCAGCAGCAGCAGGAGCCCAAATATTACTTTAAAGAGACACTGGGGTTGGCTTCAGGAGCCCAAAAATTGGATGAATCACACCCTGGAGTTGGCAGCAGCAGCAGCAGGAGCCCAAATATTACTTTAAAGAGACACTGGAGTTGGCTTCAGTAGCCCAAAAATTGGATGAATCACACCCTGGAGTTGGCAGCAGCAGCAGGAGCCCAAATATTACTTTAAAGAGACACTGGGGTTGGCTTCAGGAGCCCAAAAATTGGATGAATCACACCCTGGAGTTGGCAGCAGCAGCAGGAGCCCAAACATTACTTTAAACAGACCCTGGGGTTGGCCTCAGGAGCCCAAAAATTGGATGAATCACACCCTGGAGTTGGCAGCAGCAGCAGCAGGAGCCCAAATATTACTTTAAAGAGACACTGGAGTTGGCTTCAGTAGCCCAAAAATTGGATGAATCACACCCTGGAGTTGGCAGCAGCAGCAGCAGGAGCCCAAACATTACTTTAAAGAGACCCTGGGGTTGGCCTCAGGAGCCCAAAAATTGGATGAATCACACCCTGGAGTTGGCAGCAGCAGCAGGAGCCCAAACATTACTTTAAACAGACCCTGGGGTTGGCCTCAGGAGCCCAAAAATTGGATGAATCACACCCTGTGGAGAGTCATGTGGAGAAAAAGTAGCTTAGTTAGTAATATCTACATAAAATTATGAATAAACAAATGCAAAAGTTTGCCAAAGTGAAGTTTTGTTTGAGGGTGTGTTTCCACCTTTTAATTAAATCAGAAACAAGAAGGTATCATTGCCTCTGACTAATTAGCCCTCAAAAATTCTTGGAATTTTTAATCTGGAATCATGTCTGATCCGTCTTATCCGAAGAATATTAATAAAAAGTAAGAGTAACGTAAAGGATTTTTTATCAATACTTACTTGTGGTCCGATGCGGAGGAATGTCTGTAACTGGAGAGCAGCGCCTTAAATCTGTTTTGCACGATCCATCTTTCTTGGTCTGGCCCCGTCATCAATCTACTGGAATACATCAGGCATTGTTGGGAGGAAAGCTTGGCTGATCCATGCGCCATTCATTTCCACGCAGGGCAGTCTCTGGAAAAAAAAAGTCTGTATAAACCAGGGTCTTTTTCATATAAAAACAAATGGTTATTCTTGCTTTTCAACCATATGTTCCACAGCTTTACCAGTCATTGTGTCAGCCAATGAAGCAACTTTGTCTCGAAGTGCTGCAAAAGCAGTCCACTGCATCACAAGTGGCATCTGACACCCCCAGTCAACTGTCTGTCTGTTATGCTTTGGGTTCAGCTCCACTATCCATTGA
Source organism: Gastrophryne carolinensis (assembly GCA_027917425.1). Taxonomy (NCBI): domain Eukaryota; kingdom Metazoa; phylum Chordata; class Amphibia; order Anura; family Microhylidae; genus Gastrophryne; species Gastrophryne carolinensis. The sequence continues at coordinate 286,113,269 of CM051237.1, read as the reverse complement.
TCTGATATCCAAGATCTGATAATCATAAAATTCAGCAGCTACTGCCCAGCCAAGAAGTGGAGGAGACACTCGCCTCTTCTTCCACTATCCGGCAATTAGTGATGAGGAGAGTGTCGTGGGAGGAGGTGTTGCAAGCCGAGGTAGTGGAAGAGGGTCCCTGGAGTCTGCGGCGGTGGCGGCGGCAGCAGCAGCGAATTATTGCGGACTGTTGGTAGGAAAAATCAGCTACTCAGCGATGTGGCAGTGTTCCATGCAGCATCCTGTGGAGAAAAAGTAGGTTAGTTAGTGTATATACATAAAATTATGAATAGACAAATGCAATAGTATTGCGAAAGTGAAGTTTTGTTTGAGGGTGTGTTTCCACCTTGCAATTAAATCAGAAACAACTAGCTATCATTTGCCTCTGAATAATTAGCCCTCAAAAATTCTTGGAATTTTTAATCTTGATGTCTGAGGGATTTCTCCTCTCAGACAGCGTCACCATAAGTCCAGCCTGCTGCATTACCCAGTGGTGGACCTTTCAGAGAACTGATGGCTTGTGCCGAGCCGAGGTGGAGAGTCACATGGCATGGTTGTTGAACAGAAGGTGGGCCAGTCCTTTAGCCTGTCAGTGTGTACCAAAGTGCACAGTGTTGTCTACGCCTGGAGCTGTAACTATAGACTCATGGTGGACAATATATGTCCTTTTAGGCCCCCTTGGTGATTGTGGTTTCACGCTGTTCTTCACATGGTTTTCCTTGACCATCAGAGTCACACATGGGAGGAACTACTAAAAATGAGAACTCAATCCATGAAAGCATTGCTTAATCCACGAAAACTGCAAATTTGGACCCATGGTGACTGACACTTGGAAGAACATCTTGTTTGCGCTGCGACAAGGAAGCCAGAGTCATGCGTCCTGACATGGCACACGTGTTCAGTCTAGTTTTGAAGTCTTGCCCCCATCTGAAAGACATCCGAACAACAGGAAAGAAAGTTAGCATGCACTTCTGGCACTCCTACACCACCAAGCACAACCTTATTGAGCCTCAGCGTCACAACGGTGTACCCCACCATAGTCTGATTTGCGATGTTTCCACCCGTTGGAATTCCACCCTCCATATGCAGGATCCACTATAGCAGTGGTCCCCAACCCTGTCCTCAAGGCCCACCAACAGGCCAGGCTTTGCAGATCTCCACAAAGATGCTCAGGTGGAGTAATTAGTGCAGCTGCAGAGCAATAGAGCTGGCTATTTGGAGATCCAAAAAACATGACATGTTGGTGGGCCTTGAGGACAGGGTTGAGGACCACTGCACTATAGGAACAGAGAAAACCCATCACGGATTTCTGGATGATCCAAACGGATAGGGGGACACCCCTGTGTAAATTCAATGTAAACCATTGGCAGCTCATACGTGACACCGACCGTTTGCTCAGGCCCTTTGAGGAAGCTACATTATTAGTCAGTTGCCAGGACTATGAGATGAACGATGAGATTCCACTGCTTCATGTACTACAACACATGTTGGAAAGCATGGCTGGTCAGGGCACTGGAGACATGGCACATACATTTCACAGCCACATGAAGCCTGTGGGGGCTGAAGTGGAGGAGGAGGAGGGGGTGGGGCACAGCAAACCACAGTTTAGGTTTCACAAAATGACCATTTTATCTAGTCATCTGACAGGAGAGGAGGAGCAGGAGCAGCCACAGGAGCTAGAGGGTTGTGAGTAAGGCGAGACAGAGGACCCAGACACACCATGGCAGTTTACAGTGGAGATGGAGACAGGTAGTCCCTCCGAGTCACTTGCACAAATGGCACGATGCATGCTCACATGCATGCGTACTAGTGAGCGCAGAATTGTCTCCATTTGTCAGCGGGAAGACTTCTGGCTCTCCAACTTATTGGACCCTCGCTTCCGGCACAAAATGGGGGCATTTTTTACGCCCACTGAGAGGGAGGACAAACTGACCTACTACAGAGACATCCCACGTAGTCAGTTGGGCGATGTCTATCTGCGCCATGGCCCATACTCCCGCAGGTCTGACTCGGGGGGAAGTCTGCGATCACCTTCCACTGCCATGGCTGCTGGGGGGGTGGAAGGAGCAGCAGCAGCAGCTCCATCAGCAGCAGCCTCAGTCTTCAGTCGCTAGTGAGTAGCTTTCTACACCCGCATAGTGAGTCTACTCATGAGCAGCAGGAAGACCTGGAGCTGGACCTCAAACAGCAGGTCATGTCATACCTTGACATGACCATGCCAACACACCTTCAAGATCCACTGGATTTGCTGGGAAGCCAAACTTGACTTGTGCCCGCAACTAGCAGAGTTTGCCCTGGAAAAGCTGTACTGGCCGGACAGTAGTTGATTTAGATGGCAACTGGGCTGCTCTATATAACGAAGCAAAATGGCAAATTTACCTCACTATATAAGCTATTGCCCCTCAGATTTACACAGGGGCTGCTCTATATTATGCTGCAAAATGGCAAATTAACCTCACAATATAAGCTATTGCAGCTCTATATAAATAAAAATAAATAAATAAAAAAAGGGCCTTTAGAAGCTTATTTAGTATAACAGATAGGGTGACATGTGCTGGTTTGGGATGCCCATATGGGCTAGTGTTTTGGCAGCAGTACAAAAACCAATGCAAAATGCAATAGCTTAATAAAGCTGATGCTGATCAACGCTTATTTAGTATAACAGATGGGGTGCAACATGCAGGTTTGGGATGCCCTGCGGCCTGGTGTATTTAAAGCAGACCAAAACAAATTCAAAATGCAATAACTTAATAAAGCTGAGGCTGTAGATGCTTATTTAGTATAAACAGGTAGGGTGCAAGGTGCAGCTTTGGGGTGCCCTGCGGCCTGGTTAAATGAAAGCAGTCAAAAAGGAAGTGCAAACTGAAGTAGCTTAATGAAGCTGATGCTGATCAACGCTTATGTTGTATACCAGATAGGGTGCAAGGTGCAGCTTTGGGGTGCCCTGCGGCCTGGTTTATTAAAATCAGTCAAAAACAAGTGCAAACTGAAGTAGCCTGATCAACGCTTATGTTGTATAACAGATAGGTTTAAAATAGCATGTGCCTTGGGATGCCCGTGTGGCCTGTTATATTTCAAGCTGAACAAAAAGTAACAATAATCCAAGTATGAGACATCATTTTGACCTTCTTCACAGCGCCATACTTTGAAAAAAAAAAATTAATTTCATGCAGATCAATCCAAAGGTCAATGCCCCTAACAAAAATAGTGTTCAGGATAAGTTTTCCTTCTGGAAGGACGTAACCTTTAGTTTACATGCTTGGGGTAGGTTATCTTACAAATTGGGATACCCCAGGCAGCAGTGTCATTGAAAGAGACAGATTGTAATGCAGGCCATACGCAAGCAGAGAAACTCAGGCTGCAACAGGCCTATTTAGTTTACATGGTTGGGGTAGGTTATCTTACAAATTGGGATACCCCACTGTATATGAAACCGAATATAAATGCACACCCAAAAGTGGACACTCAGCCTCCAAGAGGCCTGCTTAGTTTAAATAAGAGAGCTGCTTAGTATGGTAGGTAGGTTATGTTATGTTACAGAATGGGATGCCCCAAGCAGACTTGAGATCAGTATATATGCACACAGCAGCAGTGTGTTAGCAGGCTCATACAGGCCAAATTTCTTTAAATAAATGTGCAGCTTACAGTAAATGCAGAGGCTAATGGTATGTTACAGAATGGGATGCCCCAAAGCTGACTTGAGATCAGTATATATGCACACAGCAGCAGTGTGTTAGCAGGCTCATACAGGCCAAATTTCTTTAAATAACTGTGCAGCTTACAGTAAATGCAGAGGCTAATGGTATGTTACAGAATGGGATGCCCCAAAAACCAGAGAGCACCTGGCAGGCAGCAGTAAGACTATGCACAGCAAAAGTGTCTTTATCATGCCTAATTTCAATTAGAATAGGTGCAAATGGTTAGGTTCTTAAATAGAGGCTGGTGTAGTCACAGAATGGGATGCCCTAAAAACCAGCAGTAAGTATACCTGGCAGGGACAAGTTGTGCTATGCCCAGCAAAAGTGTCTTTATCAGGCCTAATTTCAAATATGATAAGAGCAAATGCTTATATGGTCTTAAACAGAGGCTGCTGTAGTCACAGAATGGGATGCCCTGGGCAGGAATGGACCTGGCAGGGTCCAGTAGTGCTTTGGCCAGCAAAAGTGTCTTTATCAGGCCTAATTTCAAATATGATAAGAGCAAATGCTTATATGGTCTTAAACAGAGGCTGCTGTAGTCACAGAATGGGATGCCCTGGGCAGGAATGGACCTGGCAGGGTCCAGTAGTGCTTTGGCCAGCAAAAGTGTCTTTATCAGGCTAATTTCAAATATGATAAGAGCAAATGCTTATATGGTCTTAAACAGAGGCTGCTGTAGTCACAGAATGGGATGCCCTGGGCAGGAATCGACCTGGCAGGGTCCAGTAGTGCTTTGGCCAGCAAAAGTGTCTTTATCAGGCCTAATTTCAAATATGATAAGAGCAAATGCTTATATGGTCTTAAACAGAGGCTGCTGTAGTCACAGAATGGGATGCCCTGGGCAGGAATGGACCTGGCAGGGTCCAGTAGTGCTTTGGCCAGCAAAAGTGTCTTTATCAGGCCTAATTTCAAATATGATAAGAGCAAATGCTTATATGGTCTTAAACAGAGGCTGCTGTAGTCACAGAATGGGATGCCCCGGGCAGGAATGGACCTGGCAGGGTCCAGTAGTGCTTTGGCCAGCAAAAGTGTCTTTATCAGGCCTAATTTCAAATATGATAAGAGCAAATGCTTATATGGTCTTAAACAGAGGCTGCTTTAGTCACAGAATGGGATGCCCTGGGCAGGAATGGACCTGGCAGGGTCCAGTAGTGCTTTGGCCAGCAAAAGTGTCTTTATCAGGCTAATTTCAAATATGATAAGAGCAAATGCTTATATGGTCTTAAACAGAGGCTGCTGTAGTCACAGAATGGGATGCCCCAACAGGAATCGACCTGGCAGGGTCCAGTAGTGCTTTGGCCAGCAAAAGTGTCTTTATCAGGCCTAATTTCAAATATGATAAGAGCAAATGCTTATATGGTCTTAAACAGAGGCTGCTTTAGTCACAGAATGGGATGCCCTGGGCAGGAATGGACCTGGCAGGGTCCAGTAGTGCTTTGGCCAGCAAAAGTGTCTTTATCAGGCCTAATTTCAAATATGATAAGAGCAAATGCTTATATGGTCTTAAACAGAGGCTGCTGTAGTCACAGAATGGGATGCCCCGGGCAGGAATGGACCTGGCAGGGTCCAGTAGTGCTTTGGCCAGCAAAAGTGTCTTTATCAGGCCTAATTTCAAATATGATAAGAGCAAATGCTTATATGGTCTTAAACAGAGGCTGCTGTAGTCACAGAATGGGATGCCCCGGGCAGGGATGGACCTGGCAGGGTCCAGTAGTGCTTTGGCCAGCAAAAGTGTCTTTATCAGGCCTAATTTCAAATATGATAAGAGCAAATGCTTATATGGTCTTAAACAGAGGCTGCTGTAGTCACAGAATGGGATGCCCCGGGCAGGAATGGACCTGGCAGGGTCCAGTAGTGCTTTGGCCAGCAAAAGTGTCTTTATCAGGCCTAATTTCAAATATGATAAGAGCAAATGCTTATATGGTCTTAAACAGAGGCTGCTGTAGTCACAGAATGGGATGCCCCGGGCAGGGATGGACCTGGCAGGGTCCAGTAGTGCTTTGGCCAGCAAAAGTGTCTTTATCAGGCCTAATTTCAAATATGATAAGAGCAAATGCTTATATGGTCTTAAACAGAGGCTGCTGTAGTCACAGAATGGGATGCCCCAACAGGAATCGACCTGGCAGGGTCCAGTAGTGCTTTGGCCAGCAAAAGTGTCTTTATCAGGCCTAATTTCAAATATGATAAGAGCAAATGCTTATATGGTCTTAAACAGAGGCTGCTGTAGTCACAGAATGGGATGCCCCGGGCAGGAATGGACCTGGCAGGGTCCAGTAGTGCTTTGGCCAGCAAAAGTGTCTTTATCAGGCTAATTTCAAATATGATAAGAGCAAATGCTTATATGGTCTTAAACAGAGGCTGCTGTAGTCACAGAATGGGATGCCCTGGGCAGGAATGGACCTGGCAGGGTCCAGTAGTGCTTTGGCCAGCAAAAGTGTCTTTATCAGGCCTAATTTCAAATATGATAAGAGCAAATGCTTATATGGTCTTAAACAGAGGCTGCTTTAGTCACAGAATGGGATGCCCTGGGCAGGAATGGACCTGGCAGGGTCCAGTAGTGCTTTGGCCAGCAAAAGTGTCTTTATCAGGCTAATTTCAAATATGATAAGAGCAAATGCTTATATGGTCTTAAACAGAGGCTGCTGTAGTCACAGAATGGGATGCCCTGGGCAGGAATGGACCTGGCAGGGTCCAGTAGTGCTTTGGCCAGCAAAAGTGTCTTTATCAGGCCTAATTTCAAATATGATAAGAGCAAATGCTTATATGGTCTTAAACAGAGGCTGCTTTAGTCACAGAATGGGATGCCCTGGGCAGGAATGGACCTGGCAGGGTCCAGTAGTGCTTTGGCCAGCAAAAGTGTCTTTATCAGGCCTAATTTCAAATATGATAAGAGCAAATGCTTATATGGTCTTAAACAGAGGCTGCTGTAGTCACAGAATGGGATGCCCCGGGCAGGAATGGACCTGGCAGGGTCCAGTAGTGCTTTGGCCAGCAAAAGTGTCTTTATCAGGCCTAATTTCAAATATGATAAGAGCAAATGCTTATATGGTCTTAAACAGAGGCTGCTGTAGTCACAGAATGGGATGCCCCGGGCAGGGATGGACCTGGCAGGGTCCAGTAGTGCTTTGGCCAGCAAAAGTGTCTTTATCAGGCCTAATTTCAAATATGATAAGAGCAAATGCTTATATGGTCTTAAACAGAGGCTGCTGTAGTCACAGAATGGGATGCCCTGGGCAGGAATGGACCTGGCAGGGTCCAGTAGTGCTTTGGCCAGCAAAAGTGTCTTTATCAGGCCTAATTTCAAATATGATAAGAGCAAATGCTTATATGGTCTTAAACAGAGGCTGCTTTAGTCACAGAATGGGATGCCCTGGGCAGGAATGGACCTGGCAGGGTCCAGTAGTGCTTTGGCCAGCAAAAGTGTCTTTATCAGGCTAATTTCAAATATGATAAGAGCAAATGCTTATATGGTCTTAAACAGAGGCTGCTGTAGTCACAGAATGGGATGCCCTGGGCAGGAATGGACCTGGCAGGGTCCAGTAGTGCTTTGGCCAGCAAAAGTGTCTTTATCAGGCCTAATTTCAAATATGATAAGAGCAAATGCTTATATGGTCTTAAACAGAGGCTGCTTTAGTCACAGAATGGGATGCCCTGGGCAGGAATGGACCTGGCAGGGTCCAGTAGTGCTTTGGCCAGCAAAAGTGTCTTTATCAGGCTAATTTCAAATATGATAAGAGCAAATGCTTATATGGTCTTAAACAGAGGCTGCTGTAGTCACAGAATGGGATGCCCTGGGCAGGAATGGACCTGGCAGGGTCCAGTAGTGCTTTGGCCAGCAAAAGTGTCTTTATCAGGCCTAATTTCAAATATGATAAGAGCAAATGCTTATATGGTCTTAAACAGAGGCTGCTTTAGTCACAGAATGGGATGCCCTGGGCAGGAATGGACCTGGCAGGGTCCAGTAGTGCTTTGGCCAGCAAAAGTGTCTTTATCAGGCCTAATTTCAAATATGATAAGAGCAAATGCTTATATGGTCTTAAACAGAGGCTGCTGTAGTCACAGAATGGGATGCCCTGGGCAGGAATGGACCTGGCAGGGTCCAGTAGTGCTTTGGCCAGCAAAAGTGTCTTTATCAGGCCTAATTTCAAATATGATAAGAGCAAATGCTTATATGGTCTTAAACAGAGGCTGCTGTAGTCACAGAATGGGATGCCCTGGGCAGGAATGGACCTGGCAGGGTCCAGTAGTGCTTTGGCCAGCAAAAGTGTCTTTATCAGGCTAATTTCAAATATGATAAGAGCAAATGCTTATATGGTCTTAAACAGAGGCTGCTGTAGTCACAGAATGGGATGCCCCAACAGGAATCGACCTGGCAGGGTCCAGTAGTGCTTTGGCCAGCAAAAGTGTCTTTATCAGGCCTAATTTCAAATATGATAAGAGCAAATGCTTATATGGTCTTAAACAGAGGCTGCTGTAGTCACAGAATGGGATGCCCCAACAGGAATGGTCCTGGCAGGGTCCAGTAGTGCTTTGGCCAGCAAAAGTGTCTTTATCAGGCTAATTTCAAATATGATAAGAGCAAATGCTTATATGGTCTTAAACAGAGGCTGCTGTAGTCACAGAATGGGATGCCCTGGGCAGGAATGGACCTGGCAGGGTCCAGTAGTGCTTTGGCCAGCAAAAGTGTCTTTATCAGGCTAATTTCAAATATGATAAGAGCAAATGCTTATATGGTCTTAAACAGAGGCTGCTGTAGTCACAGAATGGGATGCCCTGGGCAGGAATGGACCTGGCAGGGTCCAGTAGTGCTTTGGCCAGCAAAAGTGTCTTTATCAGGCCTAATTTCAAATATGATAAGAGCAAATGCTTATATGGTCTTAAACAGAGGCTGCTTTAGTCACAGAATGGGATGCCCTGGGCAGGAATGGACCTGGCAGGGTCCAGTAGTGCTTTGGCCAGCAAAAGTGTCTTTATCAGGCCTAATTTCAAATATGATAAGAGCAAATGCTTATATGGTCTTAAACAGAGGCTGCTGTAGTCACAGAATGGGATGCCCTGGGCAGGAATGGACCTGGCAGGGTCCAGTAGTGCTTTGGCCAGCAAAAGTGTCTTTATCAGGCTAATTCCAAATATGATAAGAGCAAATGCTTATATGGTCTTAAACAGAGGCTGCTGTAGTCACAGAATGGGATGCCCTGGGCAGGAATGGACCTGGCAGGGTCCAGTAGTGCTTTGGCCAGCAAAAGTGTCTTTATCAGGCCTAATTTCAAATATGATAAGAGCAAATGCTTATATGGTCTTAAACAGAGGCTGCTTTAGTCACAGAATGGGATGCCTCACAGCAGACTTAAGATCAGTTCAGTATATATGCACAGTTAGTTACTATAAGCAGCCTGAAAACGCTAACAAAGGCTGGATGAAAAAAAAAAAATCTCCCTGTCAGCCAGCTCCGTTTTTCCTACCTTTCCCTGGCTTTCTGTCTGTCTCCTGTCTGTCTCCTGTCTGTCTCCTGCCTGTCTCCTGCCTGTCTCCAGCCTGTCCCTGTCTGTCCCTGTCTCCAGCCTGTCTAACTGCCTCAGCTACACAGCGTTCTGTCTGTCACGAATGCAATAGAGAAATGAGGAAAAGCAAGATGGCCGCCGTTAAATACCGCTGTGTGACGTCACCGGGCTTGCTGGCTGCTGATAGGCTGCATGTGACTGCCCCAGCTTGCACTGGCGCGGGATACATGTCCAGACATGTCCCGTCCGCCATCTTAGAATGCCTGTAAATGTAAATGAATGGATGTTAAAGGAAAACTTCGAGTGATCGAATCGCGGGGAAATTCGGATTCGATCCGAATCGAATTTTTCCTGAAATTCGGATCGAATCCGGGTTCGTCCGGATCGATTCGCTCATCCCTAACAGCGACCACAACACTAGGTTACAGCACTCGATACCCTCTTACAGTGTCTACTAGTGGTCGCTCTAAGCGCTGCTGTACAGATGCTCATATGGCAATACCTGGTGTTAGAAGTCAATCAGCCTCCACATAATTAGCATGACCGTCATTGCAATAGTTTTTTGCCATTGATTTTATTCAATACTCGTTGCACCATTTTTTAAATACATTGTTTGAAACATTTGGACCAAAGCTTCTTTTTAAAGCACTTTCTTAATTATGCTGTAAGAAAAAATTCAGTTTGCTGCTGTCAGAAATATTTATTGCTGAAGCATAGAACGTTTGAAGGGCATGCTTTTATTTAATCTAGTATAGACCGTTTTGGTTCAGTCTTCTTATACTAAAGCATTATGTTTCTTTAACTATGCAAATAAAGATTAAATGTCTAAGATATTGAGAATTAAATATATGAAATAGCCTAAAGTACTTAGATGTGGATTGGCTTGTATTTTCCAGTTAGCCTTGTGTTTTATTCTTTAATAATCAATCTGACTAAAACAGACAAAATAAATTGAAAAAAAAGTCTAAATGCTTAGGAACAAAACACATATATCTTTCTTAAAATATATCAGTTAAAAATAAAAGTAAGATGAAAAAAAACTTTTTTCTCCTAGTATCTGTCTCTTTGCTATGACTGAAATAGAGTTGTAGTTGGAGACATTCTCTGCAGAGCCATAAAGTATGATGGCTGTGATATGCTCAGCTAGCTTCCCAGTGTTGTGTTAAAATTCTCATTAAGTCAAGGGAACTTTAGCAACTTCGGAGTTCTATATATTTTGTACGGTATCAGTATCTAGCATCTGGTCTGATTTCATTATACCACAAAAGAACACACAAAGATGGAATTACAATTGTGGGAATAGTTGGAGATCATATGAACCGTAACATTATTAAAGGAGAGATAAGCTATTTGAAATTTAGTAAAGATGGACATTTTCTCTTTAATATTTGGATTTAAAGTTAAATGTACCATTTAGAATGTCTTTTGCTATAGGAACAAAAGTTGAGCAAGAAAATACCATTACAATCTTTTTAATCAAATTCGTGCTTTTTATCTAGTATCAATGTGGATAATGTATTTTAATTACATTCGTTTTTTGCTGGTTATATATATGTATTTAAATAAGGTAAAATATGTTGATGGATATGAGTGGGCTTTAGATATAATTAACTCTAAGCTAGCAAGTGTCCAAATCAGGTGCAACAGAATTTTTAGTGCTTTACCTAACTCCGAGGCCTTAACTTCAGGTCATGAAGATTTCAACTCAAAAAATCCAAAGTAAAAAAATATTCAATCTGGCTGCGTAATTTCAGTATGTACTGTATGTGATTATGCGACTAGCAACTGCCCTTAGTAATGGTTCACAAGTGGGAAAGTTGAGAATAACTAGATTAGAATGCATAAGCTATTAAAGTTGACCTATACTCACTTTTTACCAAATTTAAAAACGAAAAAACATTTGCTGTTGCTAAGCCAGGTGACCGTGAAATTGCGTACACTGGCAGACAGCTAATGTTGCGCTAGGGCCTTATCGAATTGGATGCAAAGGCCAGCCATAGGTGATGTGCCTGGCTAGAGTATCCTATAGGATGAGTGCCTGGACACGGCCTGATGACCTAATGATTTGTGGAAGAAAAATTCTCCTTAAAACTCCAGATAGAAGAATAGGTTTTTACCAACATCCTTTATGTGAGCGTTCCCCAACCCTTTCAACAAGACATGTTTTGTGGATCTCCCCATATCTGGCTCTATAGCCCTGTATGAACGCCAATTGCTCCACATGTACACCTGTGCAGAAACCTGCAAAACATGGCCTCTTGGTGGCTTTCAAGAAGAGAGAGAGAAAAAAAGAGTTGTAGAACACTTTTTTAGTGACCTAAGTAGATACCTTTGAAACTGGTGATTAAATATTAAGTGCTCGGGACAGTGCTCATTATGAAAAAACTGTATTTCAAGGATAGCATAAGGCAGAGGGAATTAACAGTAATTTTCTTCATTAGTGTTAGTAGAAATAGACAGAGTTTAGATCAGATTTCAGTAGAATATACTTTGATTTCACAATATTGTTTTTTTATGTTTACCTTTTACACTTAGTATGAAATGTTTGCCTTAGCACTCACTTATTTTAAAAAGTCGCTTTTAATCAGTTTCTCTTTTTTAATCAGTTTCTCTGCTAGAGAACGGTTGCCCCCACATGTCCATCGCAAAGTTCATATACAGTAGAACTTCCTCTAAAAGCATGTGGAAAGCTGGTTAAAAAAGTCAGAGCTGTAGCTAGCTTCTTTTGCGCCCGAGGCAAGCCCAGAAAATCGCGCCCCCCCCCACCAAAAAAAAAAAGAAAATGATATATATATATATCTTTTCTTTTCTTTTTCTTTTGTTTCTTGTTTACTGGATTATTTTGAGAGACATTAAGGAAAATAGGCATAAAGAATGTAGGATAGAACTGTTTAATTTTTCAGCTATATGAGATTCAAGAATATATTTTTGTGGAAGATGTGGATATTGCTAATTCTAGGAGACTTAATTGTTGCCTGTAATTTAAATTATGAACACAATGCAGGACCAGGAAAAATAAAATTGATTGAGTGAGTATGGCCAAATATGTCCCCTTATGTCACCTTTGCATTGTAGGTGACATAAGGGGCCATATTTGGCAGTAAAATGTGCTTGGTGGGCAGCACAAGTTGTCAACAGTGAAAGTAGACAGTGTTACTGCAGAAAACAAAATGCTATTGTTCTGCATATTGCATATTATTGGTCTACTTTTAGGGCTCGATCCCACAAATGTTACGTCAACCATGCGTGTGTGTGCGCGCACTTGGGATGTCACAATTAAGTTATCAATATCATAACAGTGACACATTTACTATTACAATAACTAAGAGTACTGCAGTTCCTATCATGATGAGTGGATAAGCTGTGCTCTCCTGCAGTAAAGCAGTGAGATATTGACTGTGGAATCAATACATATTGCACTCCAACAATTACAATATTTATAAAATCAAATCCTAATTTTCCATCCACTGATATCTATGTCATGATTTATTGGCATCTGACTGCTGGGCCCCAAAACACAGAGATTGGGCAGATCCCCCTTAAATTTTGGATGGATCTGGGGATGGAAACCTCTGCAGAGACATGAGCTGCCATTTATCTCCAACAGAGGGGGGAAAGTCAGTGCCTCTTATCGGGCAAATGTAAAAAGAAAAAAACATTAAACTCTCATATATATCGCTACCGCGCTGCTGGCCGGGCCGCCATAGCCACAGGAGGCCAGAAGATGCAGGAACGGCAGGCGGACGGGCAGGGTACCTGATCCATGCTGTCTGCACTGTCCCCACCGCCGCCGCACTCAGAGCAAACATCCGACTCTGTGCAGCTGGGGGCCGTCACTTGACACAGGCCACGCCCACCTGTTGCACAGAGCCAGGTGTGTTTGCTCGCGGCGGAGAAGAAGCAGCGATGGGGACATCGGGCAGGGATCCCTGCCCGCCCACCTGTGGCTCCTACATCTTCTGACCTCCTGTGGCCTGGCCAGCAATGTGGGAGAGATGTATATGTGAGTGTACATACTTTTCTTTTGCCTATCGGAGAGGGGGAATGCCACACTGCCTATGGAAAATGCGAATGCCACATTGCCTATGGGAAATAGGAATGCCACACTGCCTATATGGGGAATGGGAGGGAGCATGACACACTGCCTATATGGTAAATGGGAATGCCACACTGCCTATATGGGGAATGGGAGGGAGCATGACACACTGCCTATGGGAATGGGAGGGAGCATGACACACTGCCTATGGGAATGGGAGGGAGCATGACACACTGCCTATGGGAATGGGAGGGAGCATGACACACTGCCTATTGGAATGGGAGGGAGCATGACACACTGCCTATGGTAATGGGAGGGAGCATGACACATTGCCTATGGGAATGGGAGGGAGCATGACACACTGCCTATGGGAATGGGAGGGAGCATGACACACTGCCTATGGTAATGGGAGGGAGCATGACACACTGCCTATGGGAATGGGAGGGAGCATGACACACTGCCTATGGGAATGGGAGGGAGCATGACACACTGCCTATATGGGAAATGGGAATGCCACACTGCCTATATGGGGAATGGGAGGGAGCATGACACACTGCCTATGGGAATGGGAGGGAGCATGACACACTGCCTATATGGGAAATGGGAATGCCACACTGTCTATATGGGGAATGGGAGGGAGCATGACACACTGCCTATGGGAATGGGAGGGAGCATGACACACTGCCTATGGGAATGGGAGGGAGCATGACACACTGCCTATGGGAATGGGAGGGAGCATGACACACTGCCTATGGGAATGGGAGGGAGCATGACACACTGCCTATGGGAATGGGAGGGAGCATGACACACTGCCTATGGGAATGGGAGGGAGCATGACACACTGCCTATATGGGGAATGGGAGGGAGCATGACACACTGCCTATGGGAATGGGAGGGAGCATGACACACTGCCTATGGGAATGGGAGGGAGCATGACACACTGCCTATGGGAATGGGAGGGAGCATGACACACTGCCTATGGGAATGGGAGGGAGCATGACACACTGCCTATGGGAATGGGAGGGAGCATGACACACTGCCTATAGGGGGAATGGGAGGGAGCATGACACACTGCCTATGGGAATGGGAGGGAGCATGACACACTGCCTATGGGAATGGGAGGGAGCATGACACACTGCCTATAGGGGGAATGGGAGGGAGCATGACACACTGCCTATGGGAATGGGAGGGAGCATGACACACTGCCTATGGGAATGGGAGGGAGCATGACACACTGCCTATGGGAATGGGAGGGAGCATGACACACTGCCTATGGGAATGGGAGGGAGCATGACACACTGTCTATGGGAATGGGAGGGAGCATGACACACTGCCTATGGGAATGGGAGGGAGCATGACACACTGCCTATGGGAATGGGAGGGAGCATGACACACTGCCTATGGGAATGGGAGGGAGCATGACACACTGCCTATAGGGGGAATGGGAGGGAGCATGACACACTGCCTATGGGAATGGGAGGGAGCATGACACACTGCCTATAGGGGGAATGGGAGGGAGCATGACACACTGCCTATAGGGGGAATGGGAGGGAGCATGACACACTGCCTATGGGAATGGGAGGGAGCATGACACACTGTCTATGGCAATGGGAGGGAGTATGACACACTGCCTATGGTAATGGGAGGGAGCATGACACACTGCCTATGGTAATGGGAGGGAGCATGACACACTGCCTATGGTAATGGGAGGGAGCATGAGACACTGCCTATGGGAATGGGAGGGAGCATGACACACTGTCTATATGGGAAATGGGAATGCCACACTGCCTATATGGGGAATGGGAGGGAGCATGACACACTGCCTATGGGAATGGGAGGGAGCATGACACACTGCCTATGGGAATGGGAGGGAGCATGACACACTGCCTATGGGAATGGGAGGGAGCATGACACACTGCCTATGGGAATGGGAGGGAGCATGACACACTGCCTATGGGAATGGGAGGGAGCATGACACACTGCCTATATGGGGAATGGGAGGGAGCATGACACACTGCCTATGGGAATGGGAGGGAGCATGACACACTGCCTATGGGAATGGGAGGGAGCATGACACACTGCCTATGGGAATGGGAGGGAGCATGACACACTGCCTATGGGAATGGGAGGGAGCATGACACACTGTCTATGGGAATGGGAGGGAGCATGACACACTGCCTATGGGAATGGGAGGGAGCATGACACACTGCCTATGGGAATGGGAGGGAGCATGACACACTGCCTATGGGAATGGGAGGGAGCATGACACACTGCCTATAGGGGGAATGGGAGGGAGCATGACACACTGCCTATGGGAATGGGAGGGAGCATGACACACTGCCTATGGGAATGGGAGGGAGCATGACACACTGCCTATGGGAATGGGAGGGAGCATGACACACTGCCTATGGGAATGGGAGGGAGCATGACACACTGCCTATAGGGGGAATGGGAGGGAGCATGACACACTGCCTATGGGAATGGGAGGGAGCATGACACACTGCCTATAGGGGGAATGGGAGGGAGCATGACACACTGCCTATAGGGGGAATGGGAGGGAGCATGACACACTGCCTATGGGAATGGGAGGGAGCATGACACACTGTCTATGGCAATGGGAGGGAGTATGACACACTGCCTATGGGAATGGGAGGGAGCATGACACACTGTCTATGGGAATGAGAGGGAGCATGACACACTGTCTATGGGAATGGGAGGGAGCATGACACACTGCCTATGGGAATGGGAGGGAGCATGACACACTGCCTATGGGAATGGGAGGGAGTATGACACACTGTCTATGGGAATGGGAGGGAGCATGACACACTGCCTATGGGAATGGGAGGGAGCATGACACACTGTCTATGGCAATGGGAGGGAGCATGACACACTGTCTATGGGAATGGGAGGGAGCATGACACACTGCCTATGGGAATGGGAGGGAGCATGACACACTGTCTATGGCAATGGGAGGGAGCATGACACACTGCCTATGGGAATGGGAGGGAGCATGACACACTGTCTATGTGAATGGGAGGGAGTATGACACACTGCCTATGGGAATGGGAGGGGGGTGCCACACTATGTTTTCCACTGTTGCACTGGGCACCAATGATCCAAAGCAGCGGTAATCAAGTACTTTTAGTCGAGGTCCATTTACCGCGGTCTGTGCCAAGTTGAAGGTCCAGGGTGTAGTTGAAATCTCTGAATAAGTTGAGAGCTCGGAATAAGAGAGATTGATGGGAGCAGTGCTGGGAAAAAGAGGAGTGGATGTGGGAAAAGCTGGGAATGAGGAATAAATGGGGGAAGAACTGGGAATAAGAGGGATGAATAGGGGCAGTGCTGGGAATAAAAATGATGAATGGGGGCAGAGCTGGGAATAAGATGGATGAATGGGGCAGATCTGTGAATAAGAGGGATGAATAGGGGCAGATCTGTGAATAAGAGGGATGAATGGGGGCAGAGCTGGGAATAAGAGGGATAAATGGGGGCAGAGCTGGGAATAAGAGGGATGAATAGGGGCAGATCTGTGAATAAGAGGGATGAATAGGGGCAGATCTGTGAATAAGAGGGATGAATAGGGGCAGATCTGTGAATAAGAGGGATGAATGGGGGCAGAGCTGGGAATAAGAGGGATAAATGGGGGCAGAGCTGGGAATAAGAGGGATAAATGGGGGCAGAGCTGGGAATAAGAGGGATGAATGGGGGCAGAGCTGGGAATAAGAGGGATGAATAGGGGCAGTGCTGGGAATAAAAATGATGAATGGGGGCAGTGCTGGGAATAAGAGAGATAAATGGGGGCAGAGCTGGGAATAAGAGGGATGAATGGGGGCAGATCTGGGAATAAGTGGGATGGATAGGGCAGATCTGTGAATAAGAGGGATGAATGTGGCAGAGCTGGGAATAAGAGGGATGAATGGGGGCAGATCTGGGAACAAGAGGGATGGATGGGGCAGAGCTGGGAGTAAGAAAAATGGATGGGGTAATAGCTGGGAGGAGATGGATGGATAGTGGCCGAGCTGAGAGAATGAGGGATGGAAGTGGCAGAGCTAGAAATAACAGGGGATGGGTAGGGGCAGGACTGGGGGGCATCAGACAGGGACAGATATTCCTCTTCGGCGGAACATCATGATTTGGATGCCCTGTCATGTAAAACCTCTGGAATTGCCGGTAATTTTTACCTGACCGTCAGTCCCACAGCACATGCACTGACTCTGGGCCATTCGGTGTGGATGTATCTTTATTCATGTTTTAGCAAACGCAGCCTGCAGACATAAATGAAGATACAGCTGCACTAAGTGGTGGGGGGCCTGTGCATGTGCCATGGGACTGCTAGTAAATTGTGCAGAATCTGTGGGTTTCATACGACAGGGCAATCGATTGCCCAGCGAGGAGGAACAGCCAGCCCTGAAAATAAAGATGCTGCAGTGCAGGCTGGGACTTCTGGTCCCCCGGCTCTGAGAGATCAGGGTGCAGAGCAAGAGACAGAAAGTCAGAGAGAGAACAGGGACAAAAAAAGAGTGCATGGAAAAAAGAAAGTGTAAATAGAGACAGAAATAGAGGGAAAGACAGAGAGTGCAGCCAGATGGAGAAAAAAGACAGAACCAGAATCAGTGAGAGGAGAGAGAACAAGAGGAAAGTCCAGGGAGTTAGACAGACTGAGAGACACAGAGTGACTGCAGAAAGAAAGGCAGGAAAAGAGACAGCAAGATGAAGTCCATGGAGTTAGACAGACTGAGAGACACAGAGTGACTGCAGAAAGAAAGGCAGGAAAAGAGACAGCAAGAGGAAGTCCATGGAGTTAGACAGACAGAGAGAGACACACAGAGAGTGACTGCAGAAAGAAAGGCAGGAAAAGAGACAGCAAGAGGAAGCCATGGAGTTAGACAGACAGAGAGAGACACACAGAGAGTGACTGCAGAAAGAAAGGCAGGAAAAGAGACAGCAAGAGGAAAGTCCAGCGAATTACACAGATAGAGACACAGAGAGCGACTGCAGAAAGAAAGGCAGGAAAAGAGACAGCAAGATGAAGTCCATGGAGTTAGACAGACTGAGAGAGAAACACAGAGAGTGACTGCAGAAAGAAAGGCAGGAAAAGAGACAGCAAGAGGAAGTCCATGGAGTTAGACAGACTGAGAGAGAAACACAGAGAGTGACTGCAGAAAGAAAGGCAGGAAAAGAGACAGCAAGATGACAACGAGACAGACAAAAGTTACCTGAGAACTTGCAGGGTGTCACACAGCAGAGAGCTGCATCCTTGCTGGCACACAAAGGGTGTCAGCAGTCACTCCGGTGATCTCCTCACAGGACGGGGTCATGCAAAGGGCGGCAGGAGAGCTCCGTGTGACAGTGGGAAAAGGACAGAGGGGGGAGACCTGCACACTGAGGGGAAGACAGGAAGCACATACAGCACCTGAACACGTGCTGCTCTCTGTAAACTGTGTGACGGAGGACAGGAAGTGTCTCTTCCCCCACACCTCCCAGGCGCCCCCCTCCGCCTGTCACTGCTTATAGAAGGCTGAACAGAGCATCGGGCGGCTCGGCAGGGGCGGGGGGGAGGGGGGGTGCGATTGTGTACTGACCATCTCCACTGACCACCGATGATCTAAAAAAAAAAAATATTAACACCACTGCAGCTACTGCGGTTAGCCCACCCCTAGTCTTAAGCCCCGCTCTAGGTGTGCCTTACAGCAAATACGTCCCTGCTTGCGCCCCTCCTTAAATCCAGCCCTGGCTGCGCCCGAGGCCAGTGCCTCATTCGCCTCATGGCTGCTACGGCTCTGAAAAAAGTTACTTCATTCCTAGCTGGACCAGATTGGCCCACAAATCCATTTTGCAGAAGTAGTAATAGCATACCTTTAGGGAAAAGGCATCAATGTCTGGGAGGATTCATGCATACAGGATATAGATATAAGAGAGATCTAGCTCTGGCTTAAACTGGACCAACTCATGTTTGGGGGGGGGGGGCAGAGGCATCCAGATTGCCAGGGCTCCCGCCTTGATCAATCCCCTGCAAAACCTCTAAACCTTACTTGTCACCTCCCTCAGGGAAATGTAACCATGCGATTAGTCGATGGCGGTCACGTGTCACATGCTTACGCTTCTGATTTGCCAGCTACCAGCTGAGCTCAGAATAAGTGACCGACACCAGTCAATCACCGGCCATACCTCCCAGATGGAGCAAGGTACACCTATCACGTGCTAGGCTGAGAATTTCCCAAACCTGCTTTAGCCTTGCTGCATCACAAAAAATATTTATGAAATACTCCTTGATGCAGCAAGGGGGCTTTCCCCCAACCAAATAACAAACCTCACTAAACTGCCAGGCCACAGAGTCAATCCCTCATGGTGCTTTTGGCTTTTTTGGGTTTAGCACTTTTATCTCTAAAGCTAAATTAGCATCCATTGCTACTAGCACATATTACCCATGGCTGTCTGTGATAGGCCACATGATGCACTCCTGCTTCAGAACAACAAGGGAGGCCAGCACTAAAGCCAACAGTGCTGAAACAGGAAGACCCCTTTGGATCAAGTTTGTGAGCTGGTATGTACAGGTAAGTGTTGTTTCATTTTTTTTTTAATGGACGAACAGGTGTGACCAGTTTCACAGCCAAAAGTTGGCCAGAGGGTCATTGATCTTTAAAAGCTGGATAACTAGGCCAAAAGGGCAAAAAATGTGTCTTATAATATTGTAGTTACAAATTACATTTAAATTAAAGCTTACTTTTAAATCACATTTTGACATTTGCTAAGCATTCAAGCATGCCAATCAACTAGCGTACCTCCCATTGGTAGAATTATGGGGCATTATATCTATTTAATAGCCCTGACCCATTTTGTTCCGCTATTCCTGAAGAAAGTACTCAGTAAATATCAATTAACTGGCATTTATGTAGTCGTTTTATTTCCTGCAGAGCTTTCTATTACTAACAGCTAATACTCTTAAATCTTCTCCTAACCTACAGTGCCGCCTTTCTTCAGATGCCACCTAAACTACCCCCATATAGAAATGAATACTAAATAATAAAGAATGAATTATTCAAATCGTCTGATACTTAATCATTTGACTAAAAAATGTCATTGTGACTATAATTCACATGATCTAACATGACAGTCAAGATGTACTGTAGTCATTTGTTAGAGCTTTGAGTATTATTGAAGTATCAAAAATGTATATGGTTCACCTATTAAGTCAATTTGTTTTGTGCAAACAGAAATGAAAAGGCGAGATCACCAAAAATATACTATTAGAGAAATAGTGTTCTAAAATGATTTGTGCAGTGCTATGATTATTCCATTCAGTGAATGAGAACATGGAGATGAAATGATACATTTCTACAGGAGCGTATTAAATTCTCTTTGTTCAGTGTTGTTGACGAAGGCTTCGTCCATGCATTTGTAGAACTGTGTTCTGCCTTTGAGAATCAGCAATATGGATGAGTCATTTAATAGTTTTGCCATTATATGTCTTGCGAAATATTATTTTTTTTGTCTAGTAAACAAGTGTGAAAAAGAATAGATTTTCATGGTTAAAAAAATACTCTAAAAATATAAAAATTCTTGGCCAAAATGTATCCAAAATGTGTTTGTATAAAGCAGACCACTCTTCAACAACTACAGTATATGCAGTATATGCATTTTTTTAATGGGAAGTGCATTTGTTTACTTAATAAGTAGGATATGTTCTATGTGGAGTACATTTGGGCAGTTTTGTTGGGTGTATAGGGCCCACCAGTAGAACTGACTCTGGGGGCCCACTCCACACTTAGATGCAAGTAACACTGGCTTACGTTCAGGGCCCATGAACAGAAACATTGTGCCAAACTGTATTGACAGTGCAAACACTTGGGATGCCACAAATAAGCTCTCTAGTTCAGGTTTTGGTGATGAGGGCCCTCAGGGAAATTCCCTTGTAACACTGCGGATCATTCCAAGCCTGCTTTTGTAGATTACAAAGGATACTGTTTGGTATATTCAACCTGTTATACTGATACTAGCTTGTATGTCCTGAGTCATTGGGGTATGCTGCTGGGGCCCCCTTAAAAAGAGTCAATGCCCACCACAGTTTTGGCAGGCTCTGGGTTTTTCCACACCTCAAGGGCAGATGTGTGAGCAATTGAGGGAGGGTACAACAATTTGTCTTTAAATTGGTCTTTATTGGGACTTACCTATACACTGAAGAAGAGTTAATAAAAAACAACACACATAAAAAATGACTTAAACTAGACCAACACCCATACAGGAAACAGTGCTCATATGCATTCATCCCCAGATCAATTCAGATAGCTGCAAATAAAAATTAATTTAGCTTCTTGTTACTCCTGCTGTGGTCTACCCCCCAATAACATCCTCTGGATCTGTCACTGGTCTGCAAAGGGGAAGTCCTGCTGAGTTCCCTGGCACTTTACCTTGTTGTATATGTCGGGGAAAGTGCAATCCTTGATCTATATTACCCATGCATATGTGCTGGAACCCCGTTATAACATTATTCAGCGGTCCATACTCAGTATTTATGCTATTACTGTAAATACTGTGTTTGATAAAGCTTTGGTGCATTGTATTTCTTTTCTGTATCATACACTATATCACCAGCATTAAATCATTTTTTGATTGTATAGTCTTATAGCTCGGGTGTTCGTTTGACTCTCTTTTGTATACAGTGTATTGGTGCACAGTGAGTGGGTACACATTGGGATTACTGAACACCTTCAGAATTATACTAGTGGGTTATACTAGCATACGTTACATCTATGTAAATGTATTTTAGGTGTACTTTAACACGATTCTAAAATACACATTGCTTCCAAAGCCTGGGCTGTTTCTAGGGGAGGCCAAGCAGGTTGATTGCCCTGGCTGCCAAGGCCATGGGGGGGGGGGGGTGCCTTTATCCCAGCCATCCTGCGTTCTGAAGATGAGTCAGGGCTACTGTTAGTGGTGCCAGCCACAAGAAAGAAAGAGGCACAGCGCCTGCCCTGTCAAATAAGAGGTGCCTGCTTGGACTATGTCATTTGGCTGTCTGCTCTCAATTACTTGAATGGGGGGGAGCATGCGCTGCCACATTCCCCCGCATCATGCACGCCCTCCTGCCCCAGCCTGCCCCAGCCTATCTGCATGGTTGAGGCTCTAGTGTGCACACGATGCCGGGAATGCAGGGGATGTGGCCAAATGACGTGGCCACAGCAGGTGGTTTTCATTTGATAAGTGCAAAGAATGCACTGTTGCATGACCACAACTGATCCAAAGTAAAAGAAAAGACTGGAGTTAGCTTAAAAAAACACTAAAACAAAACACAGGGTAAGCTCTATATAGCAAGCTAGAAAACACCTTAGGTATTGCCAAGCAGGGATATCTCTGGGTCTTATGTTACCATCAAGGTGTCTTTGTAACATAGCCAGCAACAGTATGTTTCTATTCCCATATATTTCTGATTGTATATTTTGGAATATGTTCAGGGACAAAGGGATGTCAGGAGAGACACAGGTTCCCATTTTGCTTTGGGGCAAACAGTAGTTATTTTGCCCTTTACTTTGTAATACACGTCTTAAATTCAGGCAACTTATTTTTGACTGACTGAAAATCTAAAGATTGCCTTTAGAAACATCCAGTCCATAATGACTTGTTGAACTGATATATATATATATATATATATATATATATATATATATATATATATATTTATATATGAAACGTGGCCTTAGTTGTAGCAATGTCAAATGTTTGTAGCTATCAGTTTGGGACACTAGAAATTCTATGTCTTCTATGTCTTCAAATAATTTAGAATCTTCTAGTTCAGAAACCTAATGCAAAACATCGGAATGTAAAAAGAAATATGGCATGGTTCAAACTTACTTTATCTTGCAGATACGAAACTGGCGCTGACCAGTACATAACATCGTACAGCCCTCGAGCTTCTGCGTCTTGCCTTTTAATACTCAATTGCTGGGGCCCATCAAATCTATCTCTAGTGGGTGCAACTCTGATGTCATTTCGTAAATCCGTAACGTACCAGCCATTCATGTCAATGATCTGAAGAAGAAAATAATTGTTCTATAGACAGAGGCATGGGCATATTTCTACAGTGTAAAATATTGTTTATAATATATGATATACTGGCAATGTATAACATTAACAAACAAAATTGAAAATAAAAAAAAACAATATTTTGGTTCCAGGTCCATATACCACTTGCTCGTACCAAGCTCAGTCACAGGTATTAAAGTATTTGTGAAATATAATCCTGTATCCCATCTCCTATTGATGAATGTGTCTATGCAATGCTCAAACCCACAAGTATGCAAATATGCTATAAAAGCACTAAGGTATCCCTTTATTAGAAGTCCTGCAACACATCACTCAAGCAACTTGAGACCTAATTGCCCTGTACTTACCACTTCCATGTCCCCCATTGTTCCTAACCATTTATGTGACCACCAGCAGCCTAAAGGGACTGGCTTCTATCTAACACATGAATGGTACCTGTAGGAGGAAGGTTGGAAGTGGTAATTATCAGGGCTGCTAGATCTGGGGCTTTCAGAGAGAACTCATAGCCCCTTTTCTTAAAGAAGAAGCTTACCTCTAATCTGTTTTGAATATAGAGATTGAAATTCAGCATCACTACTTATAGTTGGGCTTTATGCAACTTACATATAGAACTGGCTAGCTATTAATTTAATTTCATGATTTATTCATTAACTTACAACTATGATTTATTATTTTAACATACTTAAAGTGGAACAAAACCAGGAAATTTGACTTTCCAGGGTTCTGTTCAGTGCCCCGAATTGGGATGCCCTGCTGTGTGAAACCCCCCAGAAAGTCAGAAAATACCACCTGACTAGGCTCAAATGGTGCATGTGCTGGCTCTCTTCCAATGAGAGACGCCTGCTTGGACTATGTCATTCAGCTGGCGACTCTCAACACGCTCCCACCTCCCCCGCATATCTAAATAGCTGAGGCTGGAGTGTGAGCACAATGCCAGGGGTGCAGGGGATGCGGCAGTACGTGCCGTCTGCCAAAAACATAATCACAGCAGGCGGCTCTTATTCTACAAGAGCCCATGTATGCACCATTAGAATGTGGGAAGGTGCGTTTTTTGGGCTTCCTGGGGGGGGGGGGGGGTTGCACACAGGAGAAAAGCCAGCTACCGTCTCTGGAATCTTTGACATTCCAGGCTGGCAACTGGTGGGTTTTGTTCCACTTTTAAATATTATATATTTTGTTCTTAGTTGGACTAAGCAACACATATGTATTGTATGTATTCGAAGGATTAAACTGGACCAACACCCGTTTTTTCCATCCAGAATGCTGGGTTCCCCCAAGCACATAACCTCCCAGAACCCCCATAATCCTCACCTTCACTACAACCAAGTGCAAAGAACAGAGTCCCGCGGTTGGCAGGTGACTGGGGCAGATCATTCCGATGGCTGGTGCCGAGTACGCGTCCATGGCCCACGTGATTGCCCGGCGGCCAATCGCAGGACTCCTTACACGGTGCTGGCTCATAGTGAAGGTGAGGATTACGGATGTTCTGGGAGGTTATGTGCGGGGGGGAACCCAGCATTCTGGATGCCCCGCCAAACTTGTTTTGATTAGCTGTCTGCAGGACCAACACCTGTTAAAGAAAAAACAGGTGTTGGTTCCATTTAAATAGGTAAGCCTTAGTGGAACCACGCCGAACAGACTGGTGGGCTACTATACACCATTAAAACAATAGTTCTAGTAGCAGAAAAATCCAATTGTGTTACTTTTTCACTTACTGGAGATTTTGAGATCTCTGCTCTAGTGGACACTGAAAAGAAGAGGCACTTTTCCAAATTGAGGATCAAAGTTTAACTTTGGGTGCACTTTTGCTCTATCACTTGCACAGGTGGTTTTTGAGAAATGTTAGAATTCACTTTTTTATTGCACTTTTGCTGTGTTAACGTAGGAAAAGTTCACACACAGAAGTGCACTGAAAGTGAAAAGTACATAAAATAATGTAAATTATTAATAAAATAAATAAAATGACCCCATTGTATCTCATTATTTTCCTATATTAACAGAAGATAATGCCATTTGGCATTTTACTATCCTTGGTAATATTAGTAATCCCAAAAAACATTGATGTGTAATTTTTCTAAACCCCAAAATCTTATTGTTTCGTCAAGTGTAGTGTTGGGCGAAATCCCTGAGGTTATGGTTCAGCAAGATCATATGAACTTCGAACTTCAGATGAGACTTGAATTCGGTCCCCATTTGGGGGGTTATTATGCCTCTGGAGCCCCCCCACTCCTCACCCACCTGGGCGGCGGTGGGCACCTGTCAAGTGTGCACCAAGCTATGCGAAAATTGCTCTCCACCATTTACCTGGCGAGTGTGGCTTTTTGTCATGTCAAAATAGACTCTTCCACAGGTATGTTGTACTACCACTCTCAAATTACCTAATAGGTAAGTAGCTACTGAGCAAACAATCTTCAAAATGATAACCTAATGTACTTAGGCTAGGCACTCATTGCAAGCAAGGACGCTATTACACAAACACATTCTTATATGCAAACACATCTTTTTGTGGCCTAGTTGTAGCCCATTTGAAATGAACACTGACTACTGATGGGATTCAGGTTTTTTTTTTCAGGTTGTCTCTGCATTGGTTATAGTAGTGTAGATCCTAAAGGTTAGTGCAGCTGTGGCTATTCCTTAAATTCTGTACTTAAAGGCAGGATCTAGCTTACAAAAAAACTCTAATGTTAAATTCATATACCCTGTGGAGCATTTGTAATAGAAACAAAAAAAAACAGCTGTGTGAAATTGTGGATCCAAAGAAAAATATGCAAAGAGCAAAAGTGAAGCCTTTTTGAGAGGATCTCCTGTACCTTGCTGTAAGTTAATCGTGAATCCACACAACTATCTGATACTCCAGAGCAGAAGCATTGATCACAGCCCTTGGGATTTTCACGTTGGAGGTTAAAAAATCCACGCCTGCAAACTTGACAGTTGCTGCCTTCTACATTTTCCTAGAATGAAAAAAGTTTGTTCATACAATATTTTGGCATTGCTTTTTGAAAACTTTATAAAGGTTTTACTACTTACTAAAGTAATTGACAGACTTAACTCTAAGTTGAATGAAGTGAATTCTTAGTTCACTCTCTTCCAAAAAAAGAAAAGAAGCAGATCCGAGACACTGAAATGATGGCGCTAGGCCCAAATGCAATGCACTTCTTCTCCAATAAACAAATTGTATCTTGTGATCATTCTAGTTCCTACAGTTTGAGTGAGTCAAATGCACAATTGCTTATACAAGTTGACAGATACTTTCACTTTCAAAATGTTTTCGCATAATTCAGCAGAGACCTTTCCCATGCGATAAAAAGGTGCCAAGGTATGGGAAAATTGCTCATCACCATTTACCGGGTAAGTGTGGCCTTTTCTCATGTTAAAATAGATTCTTCCACAGGTATGTTGTACTGTCACTCTCAAATTACCTAACAGGTAAGTAGCTTTGGAGCAAACAACCATTTAAAATGATAACCAAATGTATGTTGGCTAGGCATTCATTGCAAGAAAGGACACTACTTACCCAAACACTTTCTTACATGCAAACACACATCTGCAACCACCTTTTTTTGTGTGTGTATCTTATATTTCACCTGCCCATAAGACACACCTAGTATTTGGAGGAGGAAAATAAGAAAAAAAAATCTGAACTAAATGTTGCCCCCCCCCCCCGAACCAAATAAAAGGCAAGGTGCAGAATCCCCCACCTACAGAGTGGCATTCTCCCCCTCCTATACCCCATAGGCAGTGTGGCATTCCCTCCCATCCCCATAGGCAGTGTGATATCCCCCCCTCCCATTCCCATAGGCAGTGTAGCATTCCCCCCCTCCCATTTCCATAGGCAATTTGGAATACCCCCTCCCATTCCCATAGGCAGTGTGGCATTCCCTCCTCCCATTCCCATAGGCAGTGTGGATTTCCCCCTCCCATTCCGATAGACAGTGTGGCATTTCCCCTTCCATTCCCATAGGCAGTGTGGCATTCCCCCTCCCATTTCCCATAGGCAGTGTGGCATCCCCCTCCCATTCCCATGGGCAGTGTGGCATTCCCTCCTCCCATTCCCATAGGCAGCGTGGCTTTCCCCCTCACATTCCCATAGACAGTGTGGCATTTCCCCTTCCATTCCCACAGGCAGTGTGGCATTCCCCACTTCCATTCCCCATAGGCAGTGTGGCATTCCCCCCCCCATTCCCATAGGTAGTGTGGCATTCCTCCTCTCAAATTTTCCATAGGCAGTGTGGCATCCGCCCCTCCGATTTCTCCTAGGCAGTGTGGCATTCCCCCTCCCATTTCCCATAGGCAGTGTGGCATCCCCCCTCCCATTCCCATGGGCAGTGTGGCATTCCCTCCTCCCATTCCCATAGACAGTGTGGCATTTCCCCTTCCATTCCCACAGGCAGTGTGGCATTCCCCCCCCCCCCATTCCCATAGGTAGTGTGGCATTCCTCCTCTCCCATTTTCCATAGGCAGTGTGGCATTCCCTCCCATCCCCATAGGCAGCGTGATATTCCCCCCTCCCATTCCCATAGGCAGTGTGGCATTCCCCCCCTCCCATTTCCATAGGCAATTTGGCATACTCCCTCCCATTCCCATAGGCAATGTGCCATACCCCCTCCCATTCCCATAGGCAGTGTGGCATCCCCCTCCCATTCCCATAGGCAGTGTGACATTCCCTCCTCCCATTCCCATAGGCAGTGTTGCATCCCCCCTCCCATTCCAATAGGCAGTGTGGCATTCCTCCTCCAATTTTCCATAGGCAGTGTGGCATTCCCCCCTCCCATTCCCATAGGCAGTGTGGCATCCGCACCCCCGGTTTCCCATAGGCAGTGTGGCATCCGCCCCTCCGATTTTTCATAGGCAGTGTGGCATCCCCCTCCCATTTCCTATAGGCAGTGCAGCATTACCCCCTCTTATTCCCATTGGCAAAAGACATATATACTTTCAAAAGTGCCACTGAAAGTTTAAAAGTAGATTTTCCCTTTATTCACTATGAAAGACTGGAACACTTTTTATGGGGGGGGGGGGGATAGAAAGGCAGAGCAGTGTTTTTTTTACATTTTGGGGGAAAACAATAGTATAATTTGTTTTCAATGCAATGTGTGTAATAGTTAGATAAAATCCCTGTTTTTAGCTGTGCATCCGCTGTATGAATGTGCAATAGCAGAGATGCAGCTTGAATATGTTTTTTCACGAGTGGGTGAGCTGTTATGGTGGTCATATAATATAATTATGGTTGGTTTTAGAAAATTGAAAATGTCGATATAAATAATTGCCTGGGTGTTTTGGGTCCTTGGGCTCTTACCTTATGCTCAAAATATAGTAGATTAATTAGGTTAAATGCTAGTAAAGGTGCGCCTTGAGCTAGAGAAGCTGCTGTATGAATGTGCAATAGCAGACATGCAGCACTGCATGGAGTTTCCTAGAGAAGCTAGGACTTGAATGCTTGCCCTTACCAGAGATGCAGTTATGGTAGAGGGGAGGGGCAAGGTGACCACTGGGTCAAGGTGACCACTTACAGCAGTGGCTGTGATGTGCTTGGACCTCTGCTCCCACCTATTACTACTACATACATGCCTGAAAGTGGTGTTGATGCATATATGAGCCAGGTGCCCTTATTCTCCAGCGCTCTTTACCCTTTTTTGATGCAGCATTTGGGCACTCCAGGCAGTGAGAACATCACTAGAGGCTTTTATTTCAGTTTTGGGTACTTTCACAAGTCATTTCATCACTGGTTGGCCAGTTCAGCAGTGTGTATGGGTGTGTGGCTGGTTGGGTGCATGGGGGGCCCCCAAATTTTAGATTGACAGGACAGCATTTTTAGGTTTTTGGGGTGTTTTATGTATTTATGTCCTTTGCACTATAATAAAGCTTGGCATCTTAACAGGCTTTTTGTTGTTCTGTGTTGCCAGTGTCCTGTTTTAGTAAGTTTTTGTATAAGTAGGTTTAGTAAGTGGTTGTATAAGCTAAGTAAGGCTACATCTGTATGAACCCAGGAAACCATTCTGATAAAAATATGGTTACAAACTAGAGATGAGCGAACCGGTTCGGACGAACCAGAATTCGCTCCGAATTTCAGGAAATATTCGATTCGGCACGAACCCGAATATTTTGTGGTTCGTGCCGATCGAATTTTTCCTGAAATTAAAAAAAAAAAAAAAGCCGGCATGGTGGGAGCGGGCCGGCCGGCTTTACCGGCCAGCCCGCTCCCACCATGCCGGCATTTTTGATGGGGAACTTCGTAAAAGTTCGATTCGGCCGAACCCGAATTTCTTTGTGAAATTCGGCGAATCGGCCGAATCGAACTTTTCAAAAGTTCGCTCATCTCTATTACAAACCATAGTACACCTTCAGTGGGATTTAGCAAAAATGCAAAATGCCGTCCCCCTGCAGTCCTTGTGTGAAAAGCCCCATACTTACCGCTTCCTTGGTACTCCCTGGGATGTGACTACCAGCAGATACACCACAACACTATATCTACTTGCTCATAAACAACAAGGGTGCCAAAATATTCAGCGAAACAAACCAGAGGAATGAACCATTGAGCACCACAAAAACAGCAGACAATATATATCCAAAAATATATAAATACATTGTATTGAGAAAATAATTTATAAAACCAAAAGTTAGACAGGCATCCATGTAAATGAAACCACTAAAAGGGCACAGTATGGCGCCATGGGCCTGATGACGGCAAAATAGGCAAAAACAGGAGTGACACTTGCATGGCTAGCAGAGATAACTGATGGGAATAGTAAAGATCCCCAATTAAATTAGACCAACAGCCTGGCACAGTTAGAAAAGAAAGTTAGTGACCATTTTGGAGCTTCCTCTCCCAGCATTTCAGCCATGCTGCTGCCAAGATTCAACTGATATAACTGGCAATGCACAGTAACAGGAAGCCCAGCAGCACTTCCTGTTTGCAGGTGGCCTGCACATCCACGAGCCACCATTTTGTTTCCAAAATTTACTACAGCAGGAATTAGAAAAGGGTAAATTAATTTTTATGTGCAGCAAATTGCACTGGGGAGGGATACTTATGAGCACTGTTTGTTGTGTTAGTCTGGTTTAAGTCATTTTTGACCGTTGGTTCGCTTTAAGTTCACTTTGTCAAAAATAAGGTGATACTCATATGTCACATAATCATATAAGAGCCAAGCATGATAAATAATGGAATCCTGAAATGGGTGCCTCCTCAGACAGACGCACATCGAGAACCACTAATACAAACAATCCAGGCTATAAGTCAGAAAAATTCACATGTATTATATTCCTGTGTTTGCCGATTGGGCTGCCATCACTCCCGGCACGTGATGCAGCTTGTCCTGCTTCAGGGGGGTAGCAGATAATCGCATTTGCACAACGGACCCACACATCCCTGTCTGGCTGTTGGAACAGTGAACTTAATTGGCTGCATGGGGTTTAGTCCAAAAGAAGAACTCCTCATCACAGGTGAAGGACACAGATGAAGCTCCTTATGCTGCTGGCGTCTGACTGCAGCTGATTTCCACTATTAGAAAGGTGGTCCTTAAACCTCTCAGCAATGAGAAGTCCAAGTTTGAGAAAAGGCAGGATGCCTGTAGGGAGGGCAGGTGGGATTTATGCTATGCAGGAGAGTCTGTTCTCAATAAGCAAGCGTCCCTTCCGCTTAGGGACATGTGCAGGTCAGCTTTATTATTACAGTATAATGCTCCAAGTATCGTTAGATTATCTTATGATGATTTGCATAAAAAGCATGCAAAAATCTATTCCCTTACTTTGCAAATACAGGGATCCACACACGGGTCTTCATTAATACTGCCAGGTACACTACAGTTACAAGGCACACAGTCTGGGTAGCCAATGTAACCCAAGTCACACTGATCACATTTTTCTCCTCCATATCCAGGTTTACAATAGCAGGAACCAGCTTTCAAATCTGCAAAAGAGAATAGAATGGAAAAAATAGTCACACAACCTCCTGAGGGTGCTGCTGCTAGAAGCCTGAACACTAATATATGGATACACATTGGAAGACCGCTATCTGAAAGTCTCTGTGTCCCCTGTCCTGATTTGAGATCCCTATTTGCGTAAATGATCAAATAATGGCTATGAAACAGATATCAAACTTTCCTTGTCATCATCTGTGTGTGTGTGGGCAGCCCTAAAGACTTGACATGTTATTCAAACAGGCCAATAGGGTTCACCAGTTGAGTGTGCGTAGTGTATGTCCACTTGGTGAACCCTGTGTTCCATATGGGTTTTTGGAGCTGTATATGTTTGTAGGTGGTAATGGCAATTTTGTTTTGGAATATGAGTGATCCCAAATTGGTATGACTTGGGGACTGCAGCAACCCCAAGGGTGTTTTGCATTTAAAGGGTAATTCCACTTTTAATATTCCATTATTATGTGACAAAATAATGTGCTAAATTTATGTTATTATTTTTATTTTAGATTTTTTGGCAACTCTGTGTTATAAATGAAAACAGTTTTCCAGTGGTGATTTCGAGTACATATCATAGACTTCCTCACTTGTCTGATTGGCAAATGCATGGGTGATCAGTTTAACCCATTCTGCTTAAATTCATCTTCTTCAGTTTATGACAATCACAGTCTGTTGTTCCAGTAGCAAGGATTAATGGCCAGGTTCTCAGCAGGATAGGTTATTAGGCTGCTTAGATGGGCAGGCTGATTCATCATTAGCGGCAGGTAGCGACAGATGAGCGTCTGTAACAGGCATTTTCAGAGCGCCCGCTAGTAGTCGCAGTGCTCGGCCGTGGGTCGCTACTTTATAGTGACTCAGTCGCTGTGCAGTAATGTTAAATACATTGTGAGGAGTCACTATTTGACCAGTACAGCGCTGTATGGGAGCGCATGGTAGCGACTGGTCATAGCGACCGACTCTGGCGCAGAAAAATACTTGTTTGAAGCCCAGATCGCCGGAGGCTGTGTGTTTAAAGTCTGTTTTTCAGCATCTATCAACTAGTAACAAAGCGAAAACATATGGAATTACATTGTAACAACATTGTAACATGAACACTTTAATAGCAGACCTATAATGTCATTTCTGAAGAAATATATAAAAAATGAAAAAATTGTGAAAAAACAGCTTTTTCAATGCCAGAAGAGGTCACAGCATTATTTGAGATTTTTGGGGAAAAAAAACAAACAAAAACCCAGTTTAAAGAGAAGAAAAGTATCGTCCATTGAAATGTATGGGAGAGCCACAGGTAGCGAGAGGTCATACCTGGCGCTGTGCAAGGCTGAACGCTGGCGCTGTTCGCTGAGGCTGTGAAAATGATGAATCAGACGCTACATGGTGCTATCCCATTCGCTAAACAGATTCTGCTTGTCCGGCGTTCACCAGTCGCTACCTCTCATTAACCAGCCACTACCTGATGCTATCCCTTCTTAAATAAGGGCCTCAGTCAAAGCTGCTAAAGAGTTCACCTGTCACATTGGAAGAATTGTGGGATTTGTAGTCCATGGCCTCAATTCAATAAAGGTAAAAACAAATTCTCATGGTAGTAAAAGATTCAATTCATGAGAAAAAAGCCTGAGAATTTCACTGTTGCTGAATCACCAGCTAAGAAAACAATGAAAGTCAATGGGAATTGAAAGAAAAGTAGAGACCTGTTTACTCCTTTCTACACTGTAGTAAAAGCTGCCATTGACTTTCATTGTCTATTTTTCTAGTGATTCAGTAACAGTGACATTCTCAGGCTTTTTTCTCATGAATTGAATTTTTTACTACCATGAGAATTTTTTTCTACCTTTATTGAATCGAGGCCCATGTGTTTTAGTTAAGGCCATGAAAACCACTCCCGCTGTAGCAAAACAGAGTCCCAGGAATATAAGAATCATGGAAAAAAGCATGCTGGTAAGTAAACCACGGGTATGAGGGCACAATCCTAACCCAAATGTTTATTTTAGATTCCAAAAGAGGAAAACGATGAGTCAGTACACCAAAAACATGACAAAAAAGGGAGTTTTCCTTTAAGCTTGCTTTAGACAGTATTTTCCTTCCAACTGCACACATTCATGCAAATTATACATTGCAGCAGTGGGTGGAAGGTAACTGGGATGTCTCCTGCCTGAGGACACCCCGATCTAAGTGCAATTTGACTTACCTGTTAGGTCAAATTGGAGCTTACCAATTAAACCAATTACTTATTTTTTGTACAACAAAAAAGGTATAAGGGCACCATCCTACATAGATTACAAAGTGGGAAGTAGATTGGGCAGCCTAGGGTCCGGGCATTTTTTTAGTGAGATAAGACTCCAGACTTACAGGCTCTGGAGGTGGCTCTAACACAAAAGTGCCCCCCCCCCCCAACACAAAGAAACTCACAACACTGCAAATTCCAAATCCACACAGCTTGTCCTCTTTTGTTTCACCATGTTCATTAAAGACCGGCATACACAAGGGAATGCTGCATCTTATTTTGTGATAAGCTGTTCAGTGCAGCCCTGGTGTGGATATGCCAGAATTAGGGTAGTGGGCACTTTTGTGTTGGGCCGCTGATGTCCTATAAACAAATATGTATCAGATGCAATATATTATTTCTTTTTTTTAGCTAAAATGTTCAGTAAATGCCATCAAATAATGTTTCAGTTGTAATTGTATAACATTAGCTATAATTAAGTCAAGTTAATTAAAAGTGACTGTTTTATGAATAATGGATTGAAGTGATGGCTGTCATGTTTAGAGATGAATTATGTCATTATGGATAAGCATGGATAAGATTTTAAGCAGAATACATCACATTTGCATTACCTTGTTTATATAATGCCATTTTAACTTTAATAGATATTAGATATTACCTATTAATATTATAAATTCATTATTTTTTTGTGCAGGCACTAGATGAGCGTTTCTTGCGAGACCACACTGCAGAGCTGCCTGGAGACGGGCAGCGCTCTGCTATCGCTGGCTTCCAGCCGGGCACTAGTGCAGGGCTGTTAAAAGCCAAAGCGCTAGTGAAGCCTGGAAGCGCTAGAGAACCAGCGAAATCATTACTAAAAACACAGCAACCATACAGGTGCTGTGAAGAGGCAATTCTAGAGAATCCTCACCTGTTGCAATTGGGTGATGACAGCACACAAAAAAAAAATGGGAATTGCATTGGGGAGACATGACACGTTTTGCATGGCCCAAGTCACAAGTTTGCAGCGCAACCCAAAAGTGCAAAAAATGCATCCAAAACCAATTCCAAATAGCCAAGGGATACCATGGACATGCACCCCCCCCCCCAAAAAAAAACCCGAAATAAATAAAAAAAGCCCCAAAAAGTATAACCAACCCAGCCCATTGAAATGTATGGGAAGAGCAGGGTGAGCATCTGGTCTTATCTGACACTGTAGGGACCTCAGCACCGCCACTCATCCCATCGCCGTCAGTGATGATAGATGAGAAACTACCTGGCACTATCAGAGGCACTCTGGATTTTTGACATGATAACTACACCTTTTTATTTTCGATTTACCTATCAAAAAAGGGGTGAGTGGGGGATGACTTGCAGACCCGCATTAACCACTTAATTGATGCATACAAAATGAAGAAGCTGTCCTAAAAATGTCTCGCTTTTTTATTGCAGATCTATTATCTATTGGCCTGATTCAAAGCCTCTCTTACACTCATTCCTGCCAGTGGGAATGACGTCAAAGGATCGACATATAATCACGGCTCAAGGCATCCGCACGTTCGTAATTTTATGGGTGTAGCCTGCGCTTGCATGTATTCCGAGCCCTGATTTGTGCATTTTATGACCTAAAAAAGCTGTAGGTTTCCAGTTCAAACTTACGCCATCTTTTTGCAAGCGGGAATACTTGATCAGCCTCTTTTTGCTAGTGAAAACACAGCCTACATCCTTCACACCTATGATAGAGCTCCTTGACGTGTTCTGTGAAGAGGTCAGGTGTCTGCAGCCGTGGGGGCTGATAACCATGTACCTTTTTGTTTTAAGGTAAAATGGAAGAAAACCATTCCGTTTTCCTTATTTCACCTAAAAGTAAGATTTTTCTGCTCTAGGCTATTGCCCATTTTCTTTTCTATTACTATTTACATTACAATTTTTTATCTTAAAACATAAATGCGAGTAAAGTAGGCATTATCATAATGTGTCAAGTTCATATTGCTTAAGATTTGCAGCTTTACAGCAAATTATTCCAGAGTATCATTTTCTCTTCACATTTCCTTCAGTGCCATCATATTTACTGCACTCTCTAATATTTAAAGAAAATTGTCTATTTCCATAAAACCTTACGGCATGAAATCTTCACTCAAGCTCACAAATCTAGTAGGGGCATGAAAACAGGAGCTGTCTATTTTTTACTGATTTTTAGAAATCAACTCTGGATAATGTTTCTCAGACTTTTACTCCCAGGAGATAATTACTGAAATGAGGTAGAAGAATCTCCTGTGAGCAAGAAAATGTATAAGAAAGGATCCGCTGAATGAACGGTAGGACAACCTTTTTTGGTTTTGCACTTGATGATGTGCAGCCCCTTCTGTCTCCACCTCCCATAACAATGCGTTTGGTGGAAATGGTTTTCTGTTTTCTTGGGGCAAGTCTTTGTATGTTTGTACTGTATGTTTCACATTATAAGACACACCTGACCATAAGACCTAGTTTTTAGAGGGAGAATAAGAAAGGGAGAAAAAAAATATTCTGAACCAATTGGTGACAGCCGTGCCCTTCAAATAGAGGTTATTCCCCAATCTCCCTGTTGGGTTGTGATGCCAAACAGAGCCCTATTCCTTGCATTAATATGCATGACATAGAGCACCTATTGAACAAGAGCCTGCACATTCACTGTGGGATTGTAAACAAGGTGAGTATACTGGCACCCCAGGGGGTTTCATAAAGGGGGGGGGTCATCCCACATTGGGATGGCTTAGGGACACAAAACCTGGGCTGGTCAAAACCCTGGGTTTTTTAGCCAGCAGCATCACCTGTAGGGTTTTCAGGTGTCCCTGCAGTGGCAACTACATCTACCAAAGCAGGGAAAAGGGAGGCAGGGAAGGATTAACTCACAGACAATGGTGTCTGTGTAGTCCAGGAAGTCCACAGCCTCTGCTCTCTGCCCTATGCTCTGTGCAAATCAAACACATGGAGAGGGGAGGGGGAGTTTCAGGCAGCATGAAGCTCTCAATATGACATTGTGTGGGAGGAAAAAATATACCATGCTTGGGTTGATGCTGGAAGGCAGAGAAAGTGCTTTCTTTTTAAGAGCCAGTCTGCCCAATGACAACCAGTCACAACACTGGCTCGACCATCTCATTGGCTACAAGAGCCAGTGATTGTACAATGGCTCCCAGGCAGCACAGAGAGGAATCAGTGCACCCAGCCAGTGGCAGAATAGTCATAGTCGCCATCACCACTCAGCCGATCCTTCCTGCAGGACCAGATGCCAGGTAAATGGCCCTAGTGGCAGTGGTGGATACCTCCCCCGGCCTCATACAGCACATGCCGTTCAACCCCCCCCACCACTCAACTCACCATTAAATTCCCCTGGAACATGCCCCTCCACCCCCCTGGCACTCGCAGCTCATTTCCCTGGCACTTTAACCCCCCCGCACTCGCCACTCAAACCTCCCCCTGGCTCCATGCAGCCACCCCTCCCAGGAACTCAGCAGTCATGGGCACAAATACATTTGCTCCATAAGAGGCCCTCAAATTTTTGCCCAAGTTTAGGGTGGGAAAGTGTTTGCCCAAGTTTGGGGTGGGATAGCACATTGTTTCTGTCACAATCTGTGATGTTGCCCAGTTGAAGCAAACATTTGAGCAGTTGTTAGTATAAATTTGTTTTACTTGCAAGTTAGTTTTGAATTATTTATCTTTTTTGTTTTTATTTTTATAGGTTCTAGTTTTTTTTACACTTTTAGCCTGTTGTAGTAACATGTATTTTATATATTTACTTATCCTTAATTATACAGTCGTGTTTGCCTTTTAGCATTGTGGGATAGCTTATGCATTTACCATTTTAGGAGAGATTGTGCATTTTATTAATGAGTAGAGATGGCTGTCTGTAATTAATGAGGTGGGCAGCAGCACCACCATTTTGGGGCAGATGCTGGTGCTGCTACTGCAAGTTTGCAGCTGCAAAGGAGGCATACGGGGTCTAAAATGCCTTCCATCATGGCATTATAGGCAAGTCACGTATGAGTCATGACAAAAAGTAGAAAGGTAATACCGCGCTGCTCAGATGATGAAAGTATAGCTCAACGTGTAATATAAAGGGTTCCTCACCCTACAAAAAATAATTAAAATAACCAAAGAAAAAGGCACAGAGCTAATAAATGTCCACAGTGATGAAAATAAGTCCACACGTGTCTTCCACAAACTGAAAAATCCGCCACCAATAGTACAAGCTTCTTACCAGATGGCCAATGTAAAAGTGCCAAAAGATGGTTTCTTGATAATATCTTGATCTCAAATGAATTAATTTGAACTAATTTAAAGCCATCAGTAACAAATCATCAACCAGGCGTTTGAAGTATGGATATATGAAGAAGATTTTGCATCAATCTCCAGGACTATATTCATAAGAGGGATTCCAAATCCACTTCACAGGTCACAACCAAAACTCAGCAACAATCCCCCTTCAGGTCGCAGCTAGAGTGCGAGGGGATCATCCCTTTCTGTCCTTATTTGTATACCTGGCGTTCTGCTCGTTGGTCATTATGGGTCATTATGTATGAGTCATGGATGGGGCCTAGTTGCAGGTCTGACCCAAGTGGCACCCTAAATGTAAGCAATTCCCTCTTTGTGCTTTTCTGTACTGCAGCACTGTTTATCAGCAAAACGTATACTTTTCTCTTATAGCCTTGCTGTTTGGCCTGACCTTCATCATAATCACACTACTACATGGCCACCTCATATTACAATATGAAAGTCCTGGCTTCAGGAATCTTTTCTCACACATGTTAGGTATATATGCTTTTGTTTTCTATTTCATATGTAGTTTAGGGCTGGTATTGTGTTTTGGTGCTTTTGTTGGGGGGCTCTTCTTCAGTCATTCACCCAGCTTCCCATCTCTACTCATTCACCCTCCATCGTAAGTCTTCTCCCATAATGTCACTTATTCTATGCTACTAACCCTGTTACTTTTATACTTTCTCCCTCTCATCTCCACTGATTCATACTTCCACTTTAATTATATGTCCTATTGTTGTGGAAGCAAGCAATTACCCCGTTATATTAAAGAAAACTACCCCCACTCATCAACATTAAAAAAGATTTATAGTGAAAATCTCCACAGGCTGTGTATTTCTGATATTGGGCACGATAAGGTACAGCAGGACCGGTGTTTATGGTAAAACCCTGGGAAGATATCTGGTATGCCCTTTAGGTGACCTCCAAGTCTGCGGTTTGGATGGTGTTCCTCTCATTCTGAATGCCAGAGGTGGATAGGGCTTCTCTCTAGCTTTAGAGGCAGTACTTTGCATTCAAAGCAGCAGTAATACTGAACCCCGTACAACTGCTTTCTCAGGTTTCTCAAGAAAAAAAATTAAAATGAAGCTTGACGGTTCCTTCAGTAAGAATGGCCATGGCTGCATCTGCAGTTCTGAGATAATGGAACTGTGGGCACCAGCAGAGAACTCTCTGTTATGATGTGAGCATAGCATAGTTCTAACATCCATGCTCTGAAGCCTAAAGCTATGCAACTACAGTAGTTGTGTTAAAGTGGACCTTCACTCTGAATAAGAGTCTATCTTATATGTTTCCCACACCCTGTACATACAGATTGCTCACAATAAAAATCATCCTACCTGCATCTCCTGCATGTTATGAGCCTTTAAACATCCAAGATGGCGGCTTATGGAACATCAGGCAGCCTGCAGACAGGAAGTGCCTTCTGACTCTGCTGCTCTGTATTCTGGGACTGCTGACCTTTTCCTGACCCCAGCTCTGCTCTGTCTGAGCAAAGCAGATCTATAACTTGCCTCCCTGTACTTTATCCCACTCTCCTCTCCTCAGTAAGTGTGATGCTTCTGAGTCAAGATGGTGGCGCCCGCATCCTAAAGTCCTGAACAGAGTTGCAGCCCAGTGGGGGAAAAAATAATAAGTAAGTGACTAAAAACTTAAAATATATTAACTTTAGATGCTGGGGAATCGTTTTTTAAGGGTTTGGGCTTTTCAATAAATCATGGTGAAGGTCCGGTTTAAGTACTAGAATGGATAGTTTTTATGTTATGTTTATTTCTTGTCTTTTATTTTCAAATTGTGCCGCATGTTTTTTATGTATTTTTTAGTACTAAGCCAAAGACTATACAAAGCCAGACAATGACAGACATAGGTTGCTGTATAGCAATAGAAGTAGAATATGAGTTCTACTATGAGTTCTTCTATGAGTAGAATAGAACAGCGATTATCATCTAATTATCTGATTATCGTGAAAACCCTGTTAAGGGTATTTTTATATGTGGCCTACAAGGCTGCTTTAATAACACCTTTGCATACTTGCTTTGAATGCACAATGAATTTGTGGAGTGGTCATTTCAGCATAAAAGAAAGAAGTTTAGTAGTCAGATATCATCTATGGCTTAGCATACTAATTATTACCTCCTGTACCTTCTTCATCATGTTTGACACACACGTCATGTAAGGATCCAATCGGGTCACAGTTACATTGCCTACATGGATTGGGATGGCTTGCTGACAGCTAGTAAGAAAATAAACAGTAGATTATTTTTCTTTGCCAAAATCAATTATAAACAACTAATGTATCTCAGAAGAATATTATCATCTGCAAACACCTTTCATCAGAGAAATGTAAATGAGTTATGTTATATTTATATGACCAGTAAGGTCGAATCATGAATTATACAAAAAAAATGGCCTAAGAAATGCTAGTCTGAATTTGAATGCTGTAAAAGTAAAGTCCTAAATACATGGTTTGAATGTGTTGGTTATTATTATGTAAATGTAATTTTCTTTTAGTCTAGAGGTGTTTGTTGTGTTACCAGATGTGAAGCAACAGTTTGATTTTCATTTTCTTTTAGTTTGATATCAAAAATCTAAATAATCCCCACATACTAAGGATATATATATATATATATATATAAAGGGAACCCCCTGTTAAATGGTATTGGAGAAGCTCATTGGGAAATACTATGGTAATTTAAACCATGCAGGAACAATAAAATTGATTAAATCAAATTTCATTCTAAATGCCACAGTTCACCCCCATCTAATCATGAATTCCCTGACTGACCAATGAGAATGTGCACAGCCTCCTTCCTCTCAGTTAACTGACAACTCATGCCTGCTTCTCCCACTTACTCACTCACTTCCTCACTCCCCACCAGGTGACCACCTGCACCACCATCTTGGATCTACTGCATAGAGAGGCATCTATTTACTTGACTGGTTTTGTTAATGACACTGGCACATATGTTCAGAATTTTCATCTTGCCAGCAATGGCTCCCAGTATGGAGCCTTATTCTGCCAATAGTATGACGTTTTGTGTCGGTGTCCTATCAGAACTGACCACGTCAGCTTCCTCTTCCTCCATTGGCGGCGCGGGTAACGTGTATTACGTGTATGATCTTTAATTCCAACGAGCGCTACCTCCCGCACAATGAAGGGGAATCTCTTCACCTAATTAAGGTAAATAACTTTGTTCCTCCCACTCACAGATGCCTTAGATTATAATGTGACAATGTTGTATATAAGCATATGTTTTGTAACTAGTTCTCTGTCATGAGTAAGGGTGAGAACCCGAAACGCGTAGACGTGTGAGGACACCTTGTTTATGCTGCTTTTATTTATGCCGCTGTGATGGACTTTTTAAACAGTATGGAATAAAAATGGACTTTTAATTGCTCTACTACTACGTGGCTGGCCTTTTCTATGTTTCTTGGATTCCCACCAAGTTTTGAGGTGAACTCTCTAGCCTTTGCCCGAGTATAGGGCTCTCTGCATTCCCTGATATTGAGCTGCCACTTTTGTCATTCAAATCTATTTACTTGAGTGTGTAGACGGGCAAGCACACAGAACAAGGAATTCCATTTTGTGTACACTCTGTTCAGTTTCTGCCCAACAGCCCTAGATCTGGGCAAGGCAATGCATTTGTTTAACTTATTACTCAGCCCCTCCTCCTCCCTGTCCTGCATCAGCACTAGGAGAGGAAGGCATGATGTGAGGAGTTATGAAATGACTGGACAATTTAAACTCCTTTCCATTTAACATATGCATTTAGCCCCCTACCTAATATGCACCCCAGCCAACTCCCTCTAGACTGACCACTCTTACCTAGGACTCTCCAAAACACCAATGCCTACTCTTTCCTTTATTCTCATATCCCCCACAATGATCACTCTTACCTAACTCCTTTTCTGGCTAACCTTCTGCACTGACATTTTTTCCTTCTCTCTCTGACCAACAGCACCCACCCCCATATACTGACACCTATGCCTAACAATCTCCAATCTCCTCCTCAAAAGAATAACTGCATTTACCATCACCTTTTCTTGATGGTCCTCCCATACACAAAATGTATCTACCATATTTTCAACCCATAAGATGCACCTGTCCATAAGATGCACCCAGGATTCGGAGAAGGAAAATAAGAAAAAAAAATATTCAGATCCAAACAGTGTGTTGAAATACCCCCCCTTCACCCCATTACAGACAGTGAGCGGCATCCCACATTACAGGCAGTGTGTGTGGCGTCCCAAATACAGGCAGTGGGAGTGGCATCCCAAATACAGTGTGTGCACGCAGGATTCAGAGGAGGAAAATAAGAAAAAAAATATTCTGAACCAAACGTTGTGCTGAAATACCGTCACCTTATTACAGACAGTGAGTGGCATCCCACATTACAGACAGTGTGTGTGGCATCCCAAATGCAGCCATGTCTTCCACCCGACATATAGAGACAGAGCGACACACACAAAAAAAAAAATACATTACTGCTGCCCATTATCCACTGCCCAACGCCACTACATAAGCAAGTTTCGGGGCTTTCGGGTGGGCATGGCCTGTGACTAACTCCAGCATCATCGGACGCTGGCACAATTCACTGGTCAACGGCGGCCCCGTTGCTGGAAACTGCCGCATGGGTAACTTGTTCATGTGGCGGCAGGGGGCAGCGGTAGCTAAGGCAGCTGGCAGCGGAGGATGATGGTGGATGATGGTGAGGTCAGGGGAAGGACCTGAGTGACAGCTGGACTTGAAAGAATGACAAGTACAGTCACACTGCTGCACAGGATTGGGTGACAGACCTGCTACTCGGCGCATTCTTTCCAAGATGGCTGAGCCCAGGACCCATGTTGCTGGGGGAACTGTGAGTTAAGGAGTATTTTTTCTAACCTTCATTCTGTCTTAGCACAAGGGGAGGGTGGTTACATATAGACTGGACTTCCACTTTAAATACCTTTTTAGCTTTTTATTTTCTACATTGTCTTATATATTCAAAATGAATCTCTCATCGAGAAGACTATGAGTGTCAGTTAGAAGGCTTCTGTGCATGCAGCCAAAGGAAGGCCCCTACTGGAATCAATAGGCTGGCCTGAGTTTTCCAGAAATGTTGGGCCATTTACAGTATGTAGATTTTCTGGGGGTGGGTCTTTATTTATAAAAGCATAAATCAAAAGCAATATATACTGTGCAACAGAAGGCTTATACATGTGACGCTTTTCAAGGAGGCACGATTTGGTGATGAATAATTAAAATTGCAGGAACTGTATAAACAAATTATTTAGAAATTTTACTTTTTTATTACCTATACTTGCACACTATGTATATAGCAGAGTTAGTTAATTCTTTACCCTGTGTGGTCGGTAGTAGCCATTTATACAGGTCTGACAGTTGATTCCAGCTGTGTTTTTAGAGCAGTTAATACAAACTCCTCCACCATTATATTTTCCATGAATGTCCAAACTCAGATTCCTCCTTGCTATGTTTTCATCATAATAGCATTCTGAAG
The DNA here is from genome assembly GCA_027917425.1 of Gastrophryne carolinensis. Taxonomy (NCBI): domain Eukaryota; kingdom Metazoa; phylum Chordata; class Amphibia; order Anura; family Microhylidae; genus Gastrophryne; species Gastrophryne carolinensis. The sequence goes on along the minus strand of CM051237.1, from coordinate 286,070,071 downwards.
ACTTTTCATGACAATTACAAGCTGTGGAGAGAAAAGTGTACCACATTATCATGAAATACAGTTGCGATTAACTTTTTGCTCTTTATAATTATCTTTGTTGCTATCGGATTCATTATGTTACACGTTGCTCCTCAGCTACAGTATTGTATATACCGTATTTTTCGCCCTATAAGACGCACCTGCCCATAAGACGCACCTAGGATTTGGGGGAGGAAAATAAGAAAAAAATTATTTTAAACCAAAAATGCACCATTACAGACAGTGTGGCATTCCCCCTATCCCATTGCCATAGGCAGTGTGGTAGTGTACCATGCCCCCATCCCATTCCCCATATACCAGTGTGGCATTCCCCCTCCCATTCCCCATATAGGCAGTGTGGCATTCTCCCCCCTCCCATTCCCCATATCGGCAGTGTGGCATTCACCCTCTCCCATTCTCCATATACCCAGTGTGGCATCCCCTCTCCCATTCCCATATAGGCAGTGTGCACCCCATTATCATAAGCAGTGTGGCATTCCCCCCCCTCCTATTTCCCATATAGGCAGTGTACCCCCCTCTTATTATAGGCTGTGTGGCATCCCCCTCCCCCCAATAGTATTGGCTGTGTGGCATCCCCATCCCCCCATTAGTATTTGCTGTGTGGCATCCCCCTCCCCACATTGGTATTGGCTGTGTGGCATCCCCCTCCCCCATTAGTATTGGCTGTGTGGCATCCCCCCCATTTGTATAGGCTGTGTGGCATCCCCTCCCCCTATTAGTATAGGCTGTGTGGCCTCCCCCTCCCCCCATTAGTATTGGCTGTGTGGCATCCCCCCCATTAGTATAGGCTGTGTGGCATCCCCTCCCCCCATTAGTATAGGCTGTGTGGCATCCCCTCCCCCCATTAGTATAAGCTGTGTGGCATCCCCTCCCCCCATTAGTATAGGCTGTGTGGCATCCCCCTCCCCCAATAGTATAGGCTGTGTGACATCCCCTCCCCCCATTAGTATAGGCTGTGTGGCCTCCCCCTCCCCCCATTAGTATTGGCTGTGTGGCATCCCCCTCCCTCCATTAGTATTGGCTGTGTGGCATCCCCCTCATCCCCTTAGGATTGGCTGTGTGGCATCCCCCTCCCCCCATTAGTATAGGCTGTGTGGCACCCCCCCATTAGTATTGGCTGTGCGGCATCCCCCCCCCTATTAGTATAGGCTGTGTGGCACCCCCCCCCTATTAGTATAGGCTGTGTGGCATCCCCCTCCCCCCATTAGTATTGGCTGTGTGGCATCCCCCTCATCCCCTTAGGATTGGCTGTGTGGCTTCCCCCTCATCCCCTTAGGATTGGCTGTGTGGCATCCCCCTCCCCCCATTAGTATAGGCTGTGTGGCATCCCCCCCATTAGTATTGGCTGTGTGGCATCCCCCCTATTAGTATAGGCTGTGTGGCATCCCCCTCCCCCATTAGTATAGGCTGTGTGGCATCCCCCTCCCCCCATTAGTATTGGCTGTGTGGCATCCCCCTCATCCCCTTAGGATTGTCTGTGTGGCTTCCCCCTCTCCCCCCAGTCGGCTTAAGTAAAAAGAAAAAAAAAAGTAAAAGTCACCTGTCCGCTGACATCGCTCCGTTGAGTGGCCAGCTCCGTGAATGGGGTGGGCGTGACCTGTGCCACGTCGGCGCAGGCCACGCCCACCCTATTCACAGAGATGGGCAGTAAGAAGCAGCGGCGGAGGCTCTGTCCCGGCCCCGCCACTGCGATCGCTGTCTTTTACCGACAGCGATGACAGCGGCGGGGCCAGAGACAGGGCCCTGCTAGAGGCCGCTGCTCTGGAACTGAGAAATGAGGTAAGTGAATGGGGCGACCTGTGGGGTTTCACACAGCGGGGCATCCTGATCTTGGATGCCCCGAGGGGGAATCGATCGGGAATCTATAAGATTCCTGGGCTGATCGAGCTGGGTTTTAGCCCACTTTAAGTTGGATCAAACTTATTATAACAGTCTAGTGGTACTGTACCACCAATGCTTTAGCACAGTATGGATATTGATAGTTCATAAGTGGACCACAGTATGGATATTTATATATATTCATATTATATAAGTGGATCAAAACCATTCAGCTTCTCTTATCCTGTCAAGGACCGAATGGAGCTGAGTGCTCTGGCTGCCACATCCCCGCTAGTCTCTATCTGGGGGTATACCTGTGGCGGCCATTCACGAATGCCTGGTGCAGGCACATACTTGGCTCAAGGTATAGTGGAACCCACTCATGACCTGTGCATGCCCTGTTGGATCAGTGAGTCGGTAATTTTCTGTGTCGATCCTGGTGGTTTCACACACTGGGGCATCAGAAATTGAAATGCCCAAGGGAGAGGGACTTAGACCCAAGGGGCTGCTTTTGGTCCCCTCTAATGTTGACCTGACAGAATGTTCTTCTTCTTGGCCTGGCTTCTAATGATACCATCCCTAATTAGTGTTTCCGTAGTGCCATCCAGTCTCTGATTCCATCTGGCCTCCACCTGTTTCCAAGTAAATCTCTGAAAGGTCTTTGTGTAACATTTAGGACCTAGAGTCTCTCCCTCTAGTCTCTTTGCTTTTTCACAGTCCAAAACTGGACTAGTAAGAAGAGACAGAGAAAAACTTCACATGAGGATCTCAGAGTTAATGTTTACATGAGGATCTCATAATGTAGTATTTTACAAGTTTAACATACCCTACGTTATCTTTTTCTTTTTAAATCAGCTATTAACTCTGGTGGACCCCTTTAAATTGTATTCTGAATAATCAGGCATTCCTCTCACTAGCAATTGGTCGTCTCACTTCCCAGATGTTTGTAAAAAGAAAGAAGGATAGTTTGAATGGCTCTGTCCCAACTTTTTTGAGATGTTGCTGCCATCAACACATAACTTGAGGAAGACGTTCCTTTCCACCTCCTGTCACATTTCTCTAGGTATTTACAATAAATCACCTTAAATTTTCTACTGCATAATTCCTTAGCTTGCAACGTTAAAAGCCATAACTGTGAATTAATTGTGTGTCCACTATGTTTGATAACAGAGTTTATACTCTATAGACCAAGGTTTGGATCATTTTTAGAATGTATTAAATCATCTGGCTGGTGGTCCAGAATAGGAAATACACAACAGGGAATCTCTGAAGGGAATTCATATCTGATGTTAGGTTAGGTTTTTGTTGGAAATAAATGTTCTTTAGTCAGAGAAGTTAAGTAAAATAATAAACTTTTGTCCTGATTTTTTAAAATAACCCAACACTGTACTATGTGCTTAAACCGAAGCTTTAAGTGCAAGTTTTTCTTGTAAAACCTGTCCAGCAATAACTACAGAAACAGTAGGTAACAATTTTTCTAAGCTGTCATTACAGCTTTATATTTCTGCATTCGAAGTCTCAATCTAGTGAAAAATATGGTTTCCCATGAAGACTACACCAAATAAAACTAAACAAGCATCTCCTCTTCTCTACTTCATATTGTTTTATTTATTGTCTTTTTATTTCTTGTTGCAGAAGTAACTTATTAATGATAAAAGATTTGCTACTGCCATTTTACTGTAAAAACCTCCTTGTCTGGCCATCACAAAATCATTCTATTATATTTGATTCAGCAGGTCTATTGTACTACTTTATTGTGGGCATGCAACATGCTTCCATTTAAAAGACTTAGAAATAAAGTTTATATATGAAATGCCTTAAAGAGTGATGCAAAGGCATTTCCTCCTTCTACATTAAAAGAAAACAACTAGGGTCGGGGAAACCTGAACACACAAAGTTCAGCCTTGAACTGAACTTTGCGAGTTTGGGTTTCCAAACCCGAACACTGACTTGGTCCAGCCTGCTCATGGAAAAGCTGGTTGATGTCCTGCTGAGCAGCCCATCAACCAGCTTCACCTAAAGTTACTGCAGCAGAAGCACTGCTGTAATGTATTGGAGCCCCCATGCTCTTCCTGCGGCAGAGTGGTGGCAGTGGCCTTCCAAACGGGCCCCAGCTGGAGCTTCAAAAAGGTGGTCGCCAGCTCCCATGCTTGAGAACACTCCTAGTGCTGGCACTAAGAGTGTCCACACTTATGGGAGCCGACAGCCATCTTTCTATAGCCCTGGCTAGGGCCAGTTTAGATTATCGCTCCGGCGCTGCTGACAGAAGAGGATTGGGGCTCGGGTAAGTTAAAGCTGCACAATCCGCACCGACCCGACACAGCTCCCCAAATTTTGGATCCCAAATTGTTTCAATGGGGACCAGGTCCCGTAATATTTATTCAAACTTGCTGAACCACAACTTTGGGGGGTTCACCCATCTCTAAAAAGAACGTATTTTACTTTAAGGAAAAGTCCACTTTTTTGGGTCAGATCTGACTGGAAGTGTATGGTGATATACGAAGCTCCGCTGAGGCACCCATAGAGGATAATCGGCACCTCGTTCTGGCCTCATACATTACACAGCACATGTCCATCCACAGGCCAGAAGTGCAGCACTTGGCTTCAGATACAAGGGGTGCATGATTGCTACCATGGGATCTAATAAAGGTAAGCAGGGGAGTCTGCTTAGTGGACTTTTAAGTGTTTTTAAGTGAAAGTCAAGGTAATTATATAAACAGCAGCCTTATAAATAATTTAATATACATCCGAACCAATTAAATTTACAGTGTGTATCTCATAATGCATAGCTTCTTCTACATCTCTTAATTGGTATGTCATCTATGCTTGTGTCTACACATTGATATATTGTTCCCTGTATTTTCTGTTACAGTAGAGTTGATTCATAGCTGTGAGTAATTTTTTTTACTCACGTTTTTGCTAGTAAACTCTTTTTCTTTAGATTTTTTGCTTTTTTTTTAATTCAGGACCATAATTTGCTGTACAATTTATAAAACAAAATGCACAGCTAAATATGGTGCTGAATTGTCTTTAGAGAAAAATCCAGAGAAAAAGTGTTTACTCACAAAAAAAATGAGTAACATTTTGAGTAAGAATTGAGTAAGAACGGTCATAAATCAACCCTATTGACCAAGCTGATGGTAATGTGTGAATAATTAAGAAAGTTGTAGAAAGATTATAAAAGTAGGTTCCAAAGAACAGCCATTGAAAAAACAAGCAGATTGACAATGAGTGCCTGATATAAATAAAAGTGATCAAGGGAGCAATTTGTATTATTGAAATACAGGCCTTCCCAGAATGGCCACTTCCGATTGCCAGCAATCAGTAAAACTCGTGACCAGCCAAGAACAGTCAAATTAAAAAGAGATTTGTGTGCAACCACGTGCAATAACAGGGTCTAGGAAGAGTGGATATCTGTCTCTATGATACCATGACCAACTACCTATACACTTTGTTATCAGCCCTTGCTATTTCTGCCTTACTATAACGACCTTTCTGTACACACCACTTTAACCCCCTTTAATATATTATCTGCCTTCGTTTTTCATTGACTCACGTTCACATTCATGCTTTGTTAAAAATGTTCCAGCTTGCCAAGGCTTTTGGTGGAAACCAGGACAGCAACGGTCACAGCTAGGTCCACATGTATTATGCTCACATTCACAGGATGATTGCTAGATCAAGAAAAAAGAAGAAACTAAAATTTACTGTACCAATACAGCTAGAATGTTTTAAATCGCTTACATCAATACATTTATTATACACAATGGGGTCGATTCAGAGCCTGGTGAGAAAACTCACTTCTATTTTAGGAGAGAAAATTGCCGTTCACTTCATTGTCTACCTTGGGGCTAACTCAGAGCTAGGTGAAAATTACACCCGGTAGACAAAAAAGTCAATGGCAAGCTCTGCATCAACCCCATTGTGTAGTAAAACACATTTGAAAATTGAAACTGGCACCTACAGAAATGTCTTATACTGTATTTAAAGATATTATAAAATGCATTTACTTAAGCCAACTGAAAATTTAGATTTAGACTACAAGGGAGTAGTCAGTGATGCAAGCCTAGATATAAGTAAACTATTTGAACTATTTAGAAACTGTGTTGATTTTGATGGCATGATAGGGGCAGTCCCAATTATGTGTAATATGAAAAACATGGAATATCAAAAAAATTTATTAAAATAGTAAAAACATTTTTCCTGAAAAATACTTTTATTTGATAGGGCATCAACTATAGTGACCTAGAATAGAACCATTTAAAACTGTGAATCATCATGTCTGATGGCACCCAGGCCATTATAAAAAATTAGTTTAAAATAACCCAGAGGTCTCTTTTACTGGAAAACTGCTGTTCACTAATGTTCTCTATCTAATCTGACTGAGATAGAGCTATTGTGCAAAAAATTATGGGCACAAATTTTAGCCTCAAGACTTGCAAAGCTGGTAGAGATATGCCACTTTTCCTCGAACTGTAAGTGTTTAACCCTTAAAAAGAAGAAAAAGGACATAGTGTCCCTCTCCAGGAGGGAGGAAATCCATGCCTTAAACCCTTATTTTTTTTAAAAAAAGCATGGGGTCTCCCCTATCCAAGCAAAGCAAGTTTGGGCTCCAGCTATGGGGGCTGGTAGACCAGGGAGCGGAGGCCGGGCTAATGCAGGCCACCCACTTACTGGCAGGTTACTTGCCAGCTACTCCTGCCCTGTGAACTGGTGTAGGGGTCTCAAGGACCCCACAAAAATCCAAGGCACTGTGTTCCAATCCCTCCACCACTGCTGTCACTGATGGCTGCAGAGATCCCTCCCGGTAATAAAGTTCCTCCCTGCAGTGGAGTCAGGACACAGAATTTGGTGGAGACTGGTGTAGGACAGTGACAGAGAGGTGCGAGACAGACTGGCACAACAAATTTCAGGGGGAAAAATTGGGTTATATTAACTGAAATTTTAATTTAGAGCAAACTCCAGTTCTAGCAAACCGGTTTTCTCATCTCTACTCATAATCAGTTGCTTTTTTAGCACCTTTTTACAACATGTTGCCCCACATCCCCCCCCCCCCCCCCCCATGAACTCTGGGGCAGCCTAAATGTCCCACATTGCTGACAAAAAATAAATAAATGTCCCACTTTGCTGACATTATGTGGAAGACACCAAATGTGTGGCTAGTTTACAACCATTCTGACTCTTTGGCCTAATGATGGGAATGGTCAAATGCATAGATTGGCTTAGCATTTGCTCATACACCAATATTGTTTATGGACCAAAGATCCCTGGAGCATATGGCAGGGCTACACTTACTTGCACACATAAGTAGCATTGAATTTTAGTTTTGTTCCATGCGTAATTACACACATACATGTGTATCATATAAAGTAGAGGTGCTCAACCTTTTTGGTCTGAGGCCACATGTTCTTATTTTTCCATTTCAAGTAGTTCCAATAAAATGTGGTGAAAGCAAAAACAGTTTACTGACCAAGCTTCAACCTTTAAGCATTGCATATGCTTTTATGTGTGGGCAGATGTGATGTGGAAAGAGGTGAAGTGGGAAGAGGTAAGCCATTGTGGGCAGAGGTGGGGCAGAATGAGCTGAGCTGAGGTAGAATAAGAAGAGAAGTGATGGATGTATGGGAGGGCACAAGGGAGGTGATCAAACTTAAACTGGACCAACAGCCTGGCATAGTTGGAAAAGAAAGGTAGTGCCCCTTTCCTCTCCCAGAATCCCAGCCATGCTGCTGCCTGGAATCAACTGACATAACTGACAATGTACAGTAAACAGGAAGCCCAGCAGCACTTCTGTTTGCAGGTGGCCTGCACATCCATGAACCGCCATGTTATTTCTAAAATTTACTACAGCAGGAGAAAATGGTAAATAAATGTGGATGTGCAGAAATCTAAATTGCCCTGGGGAGGAATGCATAGGAGCACTGTTTGTTGTGTTGTTCTGGTTTAAGTCATTTTGACTGTTGGTCCGCTTTAAGGTGGGAAGTGGTTAGGTAAGAAGAGGTGAGTAGATGTAGACAGAGGTCAAGAGAGGTTAAGCAATTCCAGGTAAGGTGGGGGAAGATAGGTGGGAGGAGTCTACATGGGAATCTCTAGACACATGCAGCATATACAACACACAAGTAGCACATGTGTGTCACCCTCCTCTACAGTGAAGTTCACTGGTGCCTCACTTCCTGCTTCAGAATTACAGATGAGCCTTTTAGTGGCCAGTTGCTTGCACTTCAGGCAAATCAAGCTTAGCTCTTCAACTCCTTAGGGGTGCCGGAGGCCGCAACTGAAGGCAGTGCAGGTTTCAGGTTGTGCCTCAATGCTATAAAGTAACTTGCAGAGAATTTTAATGATGGGAATATTAGATGTAGACATAGCAGCCTGCACATGCTTAGGCTGCTAAAGAACATGGCTCTCTTGGTGAGTAGCCATTAGACCTTGGCTAGAAAACTACATGAATGTGGATAGATCATGCACATTAAAATAGCTATAATGTCTATGAACACATCTAGCATTAAAGCTGAAGGGCTTTTATGAGCTTTTTAATCTAATTAAATTAAAATGTAAACAGATTGGCAATATACATGTAGAGATTTAGAGTAAATATCAGGAAAATCATTCAGTACTCACATTAGTTCTAGGATTCCATGGACAAGCTCTTGCATGACCATAGCAGATACACATGCCGCCCACAGAAATATCCTTTATAGAATAGAAATACTAGAAAGAAAAAAACAGACAACTGGTTAGTAAATAGCATATGCTTAAGGATTATTTGAGATAGCATTAAGCTTCTGTTTATCTTTGGCAATATATAGAAATAAATATTGGAATGTGGTCTCATCTGTAGGCTATATTGATGAAAGCCTGTCCAGGGCTACAACAATATCATGACATGTGCAAACAGCCACTCGTTTAAAGATCAACTTTAATAATGGAACATAGGGATGTGGGAGGTGTTCCTGTTGATACTGGCATGGTTCTTCATTGTTATTTTCCACCACCTACCCACAAGATCTTTCTATCACAGTCTGTTTTAAAAGTACTAGTGTAGGCAGATATACCGCATGTTTTTAATGATACAAATGACTTGGGACACGAGACAATGGTGGCATTTGATGATATTCTAATAACTATACTTTTAACTGAATATTTAATGCTTCATAAACTACATATTAAATACCAGTTGACATATGCAGTGCCTTACCTATTTCTCACATACTAATTTAAAATGACAAAATACAAGAAATACTATACACATAGTAAAAAGCATCAACACCAACCATAGAATCTAGGTTATAGTCCCCACATAAAACATTTGACCACTGATTGATTTAAGTTTTATAAATAGGCAGGCTCCAACATTTTTGTCAAACTTAATCGATCAATGCAGATCATATAGATGAAAGCTTGGCAGCCACACACCTTGGGATGTGGATTTAAACAGGACCAAGACCCTTACAAGAAACAGTGCTCCCCAGAACAACTCAGATTGCTGCAGATAAAAATACATTTACCATTTTGTAATTCTTGCAGTGGTTGATTCCCTCCCCCCCTCAATTGCATCCTTTAGACCTGCCAGTGGCCTGCAAAGTGGAAGCGCTGATGGATTTCCTGTTGCTGTGTATTGTTGGTTATGTTGGTTAAATCCAGGCAGCAGCATGTCTGGGATGCTGGGGAAGGAAGCCTTTCAGGTGCTATAAAGATGGCCAATGACTCAGTATCATGCAGGCAGATGGGGCAAATGAGTTTTGGGGAGTTTTATTTGGGGGGCAATTCTGCCGAGCAAAGGGATGGCAGCCTGTTAAGTGGCCCCCACAGACAGAATCATGACCATAACTGTGACGGCTGGGAGGGCACTTTAATCTATGCAGAGTGTGCAGCAGAAAGTGGCTGTATACCTACCTAAGCCCCCGCGATCCTGTTGGTGTTCTTTACGCTGTCAAATAGGCTATGGCCGGGGCTTCAGATAGGTGGCTGACACTCCCATAAGTGAGGACACTGGCAGCAGCTGGCAGCACTTCTGGTGCCAGCTGCTAGTGTTCTGCACACTTTGGATTAAGCTATAGGTTAAGCAGCTTTTCCAGGTTCGGGTGAACGCCGAACTTGAACATAGGCTTCCGGTTCGAGTTCGCCCAAAACTACCAACAAGGCATATTGCTGTGGTCCCAGTTCAATGTTGTTGCTATAGGTGCTACAAGGCAGGGAGAAGCAGTCCAGACGGGACCCCCTTCGGCCATGGGCCTAGGTAACCTACCTTAAGTTCTGGACAGCCAATGAGCCGCCAGCATTACATTATTTTTTATAAGGGGAAAATAGATTCCATTTACAATTAAGAGCCTAATTTTTGTACAGGCGCTAGATGCTCTTAGCACCCACACTGAAGAGTTGCCTGGAGACAGGGAGCGCTCTGCATTCACTAGCTTCCAGCCATCCGCCAGGCGCTAGTGCAGGCCTTTTAAAATCCGATGCACTAGCAGTCTCCAGCGTCGGCTTGCAGCGCAAAAAAAGCAGCAAATTCATTTATTAGAAACACAGTGCCTGCACGGGCGCTGTGAAAGGGGATTCTAGGCATTCAGCTCCTGTTGCAATCCCCGTTTTTTGTTTTTTAGGGTAATGGCAGCACAATAATAATAAAAAAATAAACAGAGATTGCATTGGGGAGACTTGAAAGACATGCCTTGGGTTTTTCATGGCCCAAATCACAAGTTCACAGTGCAACACAAAAGGATCCCATGACACGTGCACCAGCAATTAGAACCCAGCCCGTTGAAATGTATAAAATAAGGCCACACAGTGCAGGGTGAGCGCCTGGTCCTATCTGGCACTGTAGGGAACTCAGTGGCGGCACTTATCCCATCGCCGGCACTGATGATAGGTGGGGCATTACCTGGCACTATCAGAGGTGCTCTTCATTTTTGACTTGATAACTACTCCTTTTACACTGGGACCTGACATTCACCTGAAGCTCATCTAGCACTATGTGGCACTAGCGCTTTTTAAATAAACCCCTTAGTCAGTCAGCCAATCACTGTTCACTGTTAAATTTGACCCAGATCTAGCACATCTTGTCTGTTCTGGCCAGATCCAGATAGCCACTGGGCCAGCTAACAGGCCTCTGACGTCAGAGGGGGTAGCAAAGCTGAATGGAGCTGAGTGTGCTACTTGGCAGCCATGACAGGATTGCTGGAAAAGTGCACTCGACTCTCAATGACTCATGGAGATAAACATAGAGGGGTAAGTGGAAATCCCAGATGTTTCTCTTTAAAACAGATCTACAAGGAGACGGCGGAGGGCAGAGAGCTACTTGGCCCAGGGGTCAGGTCTCCGCCTCCCCAGACACCCCCTGAGCTGGGAGACTAACGGGTGAGCAGTATATATGTGTGGCCTATGGCTCTCGTGGTCTCGGCCGGAGGATCCCTTCATTACCCTCCCCTCTCATCTCTTTTCCCCTACCTTTCCCCTTCTCCCCTCACTTTTTCTCCTCTTTTGTTTGTTTTTCCCTTTTTCTTCGTGTTTAATTCCAGTTCTGATTGCTTGTATATCTTTGATGTTAATTGCCCGAGCACTCTGGAATGCCAGAGTGCTCAAACGCATGTGTGCACAACAACGAACACCGGTGGCAGGTAAGAAATGTCTTTTATTGACTTGCATTTCAAGGAGAACAATTGACATTGTATGCTTTGTATCTGTCGCATGCTGGACCTGTTATAATGTTCTTATTTCTGAAAATCTTCAATAAATAAAGAATTAAAAAAAAAAAAAAAACAGATCTACAATTTATTACCAAGCTATCTCACCTTTAAACAAAAATGGTGGGTGGGGGGTAAATATCTAAAGGTCTTCAAGGCAAAAAAAATTTTTTTGCCATGCCATTCGTATATTTATGCAATATCAATACTGTTCAAGTTTATTCTTATTCAAAAATATTTCACTTTTGTAACAGAAAGCAATAAGTACATTTTCCTGAAGTGTGATTGTATATAAAACAAGAAAGATGCAAATGCTAGGAAAAATAATCACAATGCCGCCATTCATCACATACCGTGCCTGTGATTCCAGCCTAAGACCTATTTCTCACATTAAAAGGACAAAAGCATCCATATGAAAATACCTTACAGAGAAGATGCAAACATTCCATGGAACAGAAAAAGATAAATTGAGATGACCCTCTTGAATTGGGGCTTTGGAAGGTTAAATGTGGTATCAATAAATTCCATCAGTAATGTGGATCAGTGAACCTGTTCCTGCAGACTGATTTATCACCATTTATTCTGCCTGCCCTTTATTTGCTCCTCATTCCCATCAAATAGAACAGTGACAAATATACAGCCCTTCCACAAAGACAGAAGCCTAATCACTAAGCTAAATGCTCTATGCAGCATCAAATACATCCGCCAAAGCTCTACTTGAATAGTGATGAATTTTTTGGCAGCATTGTAATGCATTTTGATATTTGGACACATTAAAACGAAAGCTGCAGTGCTGCTCCAAATCCATTTATCTATCCAGCCCCACCCAACCATCCAGCAACTGATCTAAAAACAATTTCCCAGGATGAGGCATTGACCCACTCTGCAAAACATTTTACTTCCTTCCCTCAACTTCGACATTCACTAATCACTAATCATTTGAAAACACCTGATTTCATTGTTAAATGTTTTGAAAAACCACATACAAATCAGTTTCCATGTGAAAGGAGATCCATTCACCCATTAATAAATGACATATCATCTTCCTTGGCATATGACCCTTTCAATTTCGTCATATACCACCATCACAGGCAGTCATAGATCCTCCTATGCATTAGCTGATTGTCTAATGATACCTGGATTTCTGACCTGTATCAGCATTTTCTAGAATTGCTTTATATTGCCCACAAACCACCTACAGATGATTTCCATGGCAGATAGCAATTAAGAGGGATACCTTTCCAATTAATGATCCCTAGGAAGTCTATAACATAAACCTTTGTATGAAAATGAAAGTGACCAGTGGCAAATTGCTGTGCTGTACATTGCTTGTTGCAGGTGTTATAGCTGCAGTACGTGTGCGTGTAGCTGATTTATGTCCCCCAATTGGATAGAGCTTTACAAGGAAAAGGTAAATATCTCTTTAACACAGGGTTTACAAATGACATAAGGAGGTAAGTTAGCCCCTGAAATTTGGGGGGGGCAATTCTACCGGGCGAAGGAGAGGCCCAAGGGGCAGGATCATAACTAGAACTGTAGCGGCTGGGGGGGGGGGGCACTTTAACATATGTAGAGTGTGCAGCCCTGCGATCCCTTTGGCATTCTTTCCACCATAAGAAGGTAATTTATTCCCTTTGAACCTGGACCCCAATAGTTATATATTTTTGTAGTTATAGTGTGGACCTGCTTTAACCACAAAATATTTCCAAGGCCTCGTATTTTGGATTCATGACTAAAGGACTAAAGCAGTTCTGGGACTGGGAAACACACACAAAGCCTGTACTGCTAAATAAAACAAAGACAAGGCTGGGCTTGTATGACACTGAACTACTGAGTTCTAGGGTGCGTGATCAAGGTGGCACTCATTTTTTGAAACGGGGATGCAGCTGGACACCAGACCGGTTGCTGTTATATTAAACCGATCTCCATGATCTTTACCTTTATGTTTTAGGTTTAAGGTTTAGGTTATTGGGTTAAATTTACAGTTTTTACAGGTTTCACATAACCACCAGGTCTCTCATAGGGAAGTATTATCAGTCAGGTTAGCTGCCTCTCCCCTCCTGACACCTTTGCCATTACATTCCCACCAATTAAACCACAGTTTACTACTTATACACATTTGCATATTTGTTGTGTGTATCAAACTTTTGCTTCTAAAAAAAAAGTTAAAAAGATTTTAAAAACTGTTACTGCTGGTATGTGTTTTTCTAGTTAAAGTATTTTAATAGTGCACTTTTTATTATGTTTCCCTACAATAATAAACTTAATAATATGCAAATAAAACAAGCACAGTACCATAGTAACCAAGATTTCAAATATAAACCTGAAAAGTAATGCAAGTCCTGCTGATGCTACAGGAAAGAACTGGCTTGTACATAAATGTGATTTTGCCCATACATTTTAATGCAAGCAATGTTTAACACAATTCAAAGTAATGCACTGCTGTTGAAGTCAGAAGGTCTTGCCACTTGATGACATTACGGTATTTCCTGTATCAGCCTAATAAATTACCTCATTAGGGTTGCTATGAACTAAAATCAGACAACTTCATAACTCCATATATTCAAATGCAAATTAATCAAAGAGTTGCAGCTGAACTCAGTATAACCCAAGGTGAGTGGATAGTGCAGTAAAAATTCTTTAAAACGAAAGCTTTAGGGTATACCAGCTCCAGTATATACAGGTTTGAATAGTGCAGGATGTAAAGGGAAAGTGTATATTTTTGTGTGTCAAAATTATGTTCTCAAGGTGCTGAGTTGATTTAGTTTTTCTTTTTATGTTATGTTTCTTATGCTAATGTGTGTTTTACGGAAGCATTTTTTAGTATCTGCAATCTGTTGCTACTGGCAACTGTACACCAGTCTATACACCAAGATAGACATACAAGAAGAGAGCCTTGCACACTGCTACTGGACATGTGTAAACAAACATTAATGAGCTTCCTCACATCATCAGAGGCCACAAAGGCAGTGTTCTGTGTGAACAGGACCATTTATCTCTTCTTGGTGTACAGACTTGTTGTACATGTTAGGACTGGCATAGAACTGGCAACCTGCCAGCCCTCATCGCTTCAAGTCCGCTGCTCTGGCCATTGTGCTGTTTGCTGTAGTGGTATGGTCCTTTCCTGGGTCCTAGATCTGCATTGTTTGACCTCACCTGTCATTAATCATGCTGTTGAGGTTCCTATAAATGCATGTGCTTGGTCCCGCCCCTGTTGTTGGATACCTGCATTGTCTCTTTGTAGCCTAGTTGTGCTCTCCAACCTCCCTGCATACCTCTGTGTCCTTGTGGGCCTTCGGGTCTTCCTTAGTTTATGTCTTGTCTGCGCTGATGCTCACAGTCCTTCATGGTTTGTGTCTTCATATGCACAAGGGCTTACTGCCTTTCATAGTTTCTGTCTTTGTCTTTGCTGTCTGTGCTGGGCCTTGTGGTTCACCACAGTTTTGCCCTTGTCTGTATTGGGGCCTGCGGCCCTTTGTTGTAGGTTAGTCTGTTCTGGGGCCCATCTGTGCCACAGCCTGCACTGGGGCCCAACTCCATTACAGCCTGCATTGGGACCCAGCTGTGCCACAGCCTGCATTGGGACCCAGCTCCATCACAGCCTGCACTGGGGCCCAGCTCCGCCACAGCCTGCACTGGGGCCCAGCTCTGCCACAGCCTGCACTGGGGCCCAGCTCTGCCACAGACTGCACTGGGGCCCAGCTCCGCCACAGCCTGCACTGGGGCCCAGCTCCGCCACAGCCTGCACTGGGGCCCAGCTCCGCCACAGCCTGCACTGGGGCCCAGCTCCGCCACAGCCTGCACTGGGGCCCAGCTCCGCCACAGCCTGCACTGGGGCCCAGCTCCGCCACAGCCTGCACTGGGGCCCAGCTCCGCCACAGCCTGCACTGGGGCCCAGCTCCGCCACAGCCTGCACTGGGGCCTAGATCATTTTGTCTGTGTCTTGTGTACATCTGCCCTGTGCTTCCCCTTTCCAAGTCTGCAACCACCAAGGGACTACCCGGGGCCTGCACATTATCACCTTTAGATGCCCTGCTGAAGAACTGGGTGGATTACGGGCTCTCTGAGTACCGGACCACCTACTCTCCGGGTGGTTGGCAGCTTGCTTTTTTGGTGGAGCAGGCGGGTTGTCTGTCCAATGTCCTTCAGTTCCCAGTCAGCCTCCTAGCTTCCTTCATCCCCAGACAGTGACCCCTTGATTATGGCCTCCAGGAAGGATTTAACTGCCTGGCTGAGAGCTGCCTCCCTGTCCCAGGTTCCAATTCCTAAACCAGGAATTTCCCAACACACCTTGAATGGCCAGCAATGTTATTTGCCTGGGCATGACAGTATGGTTGCTAAGAATAAGAACATAGGCCCAAAAACATAAGACAATGTAAAACGTGTACTAGATCAGCTCAGCACATTGGAAAAATATTTTTGGTGCAAAAACAATGTACACCTTCCAAA
This sequence comes from Gastrophryne carolinensis, assembly GCA_027917425.1. Classification (NCBI taxonomy): domain Eukaryota; kingdom Metazoa; phylum Chordata; class Amphibia; order Anura; family Microhylidae; genus Gastrophryne; species Gastrophryne carolinensis. The sequence continues at coordinate 286,054,085 of CM051237.1, read as the reverse complement.
TTGGCATCAAAATTGGACTTTCCCTTTAAAGCAGAATTATTGAATACCAAACCCTAAAGCAAGCTTTCAACAAATGTGGCATAGACCATCATACACTGTGATGACGAGAGCCTCTTTATTATCTCATTAGAGCCCTTAAATGCTTAGCAATGTCCTCTGTAAGCTTGATCATCTATTTTTCAAAGTCTATAGTGTGTCTATTGCTCAGGGTTTTTTTAAAGTGAACTAAAACTTGGGATGTCCCTTATACTATCACTATCTTGGCTGCAAGCCAACTTTGGGACAGACCACACTGCACACACAAGGTTTGGAGGCAGCAGGGGCTTCTCTACACACAAGGTTCCACATGAGCAAAGATGGCCAAGCCCCCTGCCTAATTTTCTAAAATTTCCACATGGATTTTAATAAACAGGAACCCCAACTTGGGATTTCCAAGGGATGTGGGCTTTTATATTTATCCACAAGATCATCATTTATACTACCCCCAAGCCACTTTTAAAATACAGACACATTCACCACCCTGTCTTTTTCTCTTTAATAGAGGTTATAGCTGTAAAAAGTAACAGTCCAGTCACATGAAAAGTTCAGCCATGTCTAAGTCACACCAATAGTAATAGGGAATTGGTCAATGGGGATGAAAAGAAGGTGGGGATGAAAAGAAGGTGGAGCTGTTAAATAGGTTCTTTAGCTTTGCGTACTCAAAGCAAGCCAAAATAAAGGATGCCACTGATAGCAATTCCCCAAGCATAAAGATCAACAGGCTAGACATGGATATTATCGAATTGTGAATAAGACTCTAGGACCTGATGGACTTCACCCAATAGTTCGTAAAGAACTCAGCTCAGTTATCACTACTGTTCCAAATCTTACTAACAACTGGTATACTGCGAAGGGTTTGGTGCAAGGAAAATGTAGTGCCCATTTAAAAAAAAACTCTAGGTCTTCTCCGGGTAATTATGGACCTGTAAGTTTAACAGCCATTGTGTGAAAATTACTTGAGGGGCTTTTAAGGGACTACACACATGATTATGTAAGTATAAGTGACAATAAGCACAGTTTTGCTAAGGACAGAAGCTGCCAGACTAACCTGATTGGCTGTAGAGGTCGGTAGAAGCCTGAACAAAGGGCTGACTGTAGATATAGTCTATGGATTTTGCAAAAGCATTTCACACTGTCCCCCATAGACACTTACAGGGAAAATTGAGGACCGTAGTTAAGAAGGAGCTGCCTGACATTACATAAGATTACCTAACAGTGTGTAATGTCAGGCAGCTGCTTCTAAGGCTACCAAGATATTATCATGCATTAAAAGAGGCATGGAATCATGGGATATGGATGTAATATTGCCAGCCACTTTACAAGGCACTCTCATTTGCACCCTCATTTGCCATCCAGTTCTGGGCAACAGTTCACAGAAAGGATGAATTCCCATAATAATCTCAGTGGTGGATATTAGGTGAACTTTTTCTGTTTTAGTAAAATTAGTTTAGAATAAAATGGTTACTAACATTTAAAAACAAATACTTATTTTTTCTTTAACACACGTATCTGTTTTTTTACCTCCTCCTAGCAGCCTCATCAATAGAGGAAAACTCATAGCAGTGGGCTGAGAACAGAGCTTTTAGCTATTATTCAGTATTTAGAGATGAGCGAACTTTTGAAAAGTTTGATTCGGCCGATTCGCCGAATTTCACAAAGAAATTCGGGTTCGGCCGAATCGAACTTTTACGAAGTTCCCCATCATAAATGCCGGCATGGTGGGAGCGGGCCAGCCGGTTCCGCTGTCAGCGATCGGCACGATCGGCACGAACCACAAAATATTCGGGTTCGTGCCGAATCGAATATTTCCTGAAATTCGGAGCGAATTCCGGTTCGTCCGAACCGGTTCGCTCATCTCTATCAGTATTCTCCAAACATAACGTCTGGCCTACAGCGTACGTGTCAAACTCAAGGCCCGGGGGGCTGGATGCAGCCCTCAAAGGCTTTTTAATTTGGCGCTCTGACAGGTGGCGGACAGTGGTGGCTGGTCACTCCGGGTCTACCGAAAGCCCATTATGACACCTGTGTGTGGTACTGCCGAGTGATGAATTAGCCATCACCCTATTTAAATAGATTAGTGTAGGTTTAATTATGCTTTAGGAATTGGTGCAATTCAGCACCATATTTAGTTGTGCGATTTTTTAAAACATTTGCACAGCTAAATATGTTGCTGAATTGTACAGGACCATTTATCTCTTCTTGGTGTACAGACTTGTTGTACATGTTAGGACTGGCATAGAACTGGCAACCTGCCAGCCCTCATCGCTTCAAGTCCGCTGCTCTGGCCATTGTGCTGTTTGCTGTAGTGGTATGGTCCTTTCCTGGGTCCTAGATCTGCATTGTTTGACCTCACCTGTCATTAATCATGCTGTTGAGGTTCCTATAAATGCATGTGCTTGGTCCCGCCCCTGTTGTTGGATACCTGCATTGTCTCTTTGTAGCCTAGTTGTGCTCTCCAACCTCCCTGCATACCTCTGTGTCCTTGTGGGCCTTCGGGTCTTCCTTAGTTTATGTCTTGTCTGCGCTGGTGCTCACAGTCCTTCATGGTTTGTGTCTTCATATGCACAAGGGCTTACTGCCTTTCATAGTTTCTGTCTTTGTCTTTGCTGTGTGTGCTGGGCCTTGTGGTTCACCACAGTTTTGCCCTTGTCTGTATTGGGGCCTGCGGCCCTTTGTTGTAGGTTAGTCTGTTCTGGGGCCCATCTGTGCCACAGCCTGCACTGGGGCCCAACTCCATTACAGCCTGCATTGGGACCCAGCTGTGCCACAGCCTGCATTGGGACCCAGCTCCATCACAGCCTGCACTAGGGCCCAGCTCCGCCACAGCCTGCACTGGGGCCCAGCTCCGCCACAGCCTGCACTGGGGCCCAGCTCCGCCACAGCCTGCACTGGGGCCCAGCTCTGCCACAGCCTGCACTGGGGCCCAGCTCTGCCACAGCCTGCACTGGGGCCCAGCTCTGCCACAGCCTGCACTGGGGCCCAGCTCCGCCACAGCCTGCACTGGGGCCTAGATCATTTTGTCTGTATCTTGTGTACATCTGCCCTGTGCTTCCCCTTTCCAAGTCTGCAACCACCAAGGGACTACCCGGGGCCTGCACATTATCACCTTTAGATGCCCTGCTGAAGAACTGGGTGGATTACGGGCTCTCTGAGTACCGGACCACCTACTCTCCGGGTGGTTGGCAGCTTGCTTTTTTGGTGGAGCAGGCGGGTTGTCTGTTCAATGTCCTTCAGTTCCCAGTCAGCCTCCTAGCTTCCTTCATCCCCAGACAGTGACCCCTTGATTATGGCCTCCAGGAAGGATTTAACTGCCTGGCTGAGAGCTGCCTCCCTGTCCCAGGTTCCAATTCCTAAACCAGGAATTTCCCAACACACCTTGAATGGCCAGCAATGTTATTTGCCTGGGCATGACAGTATGGTTGCTAATAATAAGAATAAGAACATAGGCCCAAAAACATAAGACAATGTAAAACGTGTACTAGATCAGCTCAGCACATTGGAAAAATATTTTTGGTGCAAAAACAATGTACACCTTCCAAATTGGCATCAAAATTGGACTTTCCCTTTAAAGCAGAATTATTGAATACCAAACCCTAAAGCAAGCTTTCAACAAATGTGGCATAGACCATCATACACTGTGATGACGAGAGCCTCTTTATTATCTCATTAGAGCCCTTAAATGCTTAGCAATGTCCTCTGTAAGCTTGATCATCTATTTTTCAAAGTCTATAGTGTGTCTATTGCTCAGGGTTTTTTTAAAGTGAACTAAAACTTGGGATGTCCCTTATACTATCACTATCTTGGCTGCAAGCCAACTTTGGGACAGACCACACTGCACACACAAGGTTTGGAGGCAGCAGGGGCTTCTCTACACACAAGGTTCCACATGAGCAAAGATGGCCAAGCCCCCTGCCTAATTTTCTAAAATTTCCACATGGATTTTAATAAACAGGAACCCCAACTTGGGATTTCCAAGGGATGTGGGCTTTTATATTTATCCACAAGATCATCATTTATACTACCCCCAAGCCACTTTTAAAATACAGACACATTCACCACCCTGTCTTTTTCTCTTTAATAGAGGTTATAGCTGTAAAAAGTAACAGTCCAGTCACATGAAAAGTTCAGCCATGTCTAAGTCACACCAATAGTAATAGGGAATTGGTCAATGGGGATGAAAAGAAGGTGGGGATGAAAAGAAGGTGGAGCTGTTAAATAGGTTCTTTAGCTTTGCGTACTCAAAGCAAGCCAAAATAAAGGATGCCACTGATAGCAATTCCCCAAGCATAAAGATCAACAGGCTAGACATGGATATTATCGAATTGTGAATAAGACTCTAGGACCTGATGGACTTCACCCAATAGTTCGTAAAGAACTCAGCTCAGTTATCACTACTGTTCCAAATCTTACTAACAACTGGTATACTGCGAAGGGTTTGGTGCAAGGAAAATGTAGTGCCCATTTAAAAAAAAACTCTAGGTCTTCTCCGGGTAATTATGGACCTGTAAGTTTAACAGCCATTGTGTGAAAATTACTTGAGGGGCTTTTAAGGGACTACACACATGATTATGTAAGTATAAGTGACAATAAGCACAGTTTTGCTAAGGACAGAAGCTGCCAGACTAACCTGATTGGCTGTAGAGGTCGGTAGAAGTCTGAACAAAGGGCTGACTGTAGATATAGTCTATGGATTTTGCAAAAGCATTTCACACTGTCCCCCATAGACACTTACAGGGAAAATTGAGGACCGTAGTTAAGAAGGAGCTGCCTGACATTACATAAGATTACCTAACAGTGTGTAATGTCAGGCAGCTGCTTCTAAGGCTACCAAGATATTATCATGCATTAAAAGAGTAATTAAACAACAATTTGAGACTGCACCAAGGCTTGTATTAGTAATTATTTGAAAATCTAAATCAAAAGCGGTGTGCACACATGGGTAACCCTAATCTACACAATTTTACAAAAGCAAGCCCCACTGCATGCTCCAATACCCATTAAACCATGGCACTACCGCTTAGTAAATAAAAAATAAATGTTTTTATTTGATAGGCAATTCTACAAACATGAGACATGATTAAAAAACATTAAGGACAATAGACAAGGAAGGGAGACATCTGATGGGGGCAGTGGGGGGTGGTTTATTTTTTATTTACTAAGCGGTAGTGCCATGGTTTAATGGGTATTGGAGCATGCATTAAAAGAGGCATGGAATCATGGGATATGGATGTAATATTGCCAGCCACTTTACAAGGCACTCTCATTTGCACCCTCATTTGCCATCCAGTTCTGGGCAACAGTTCACAGAAAGGATGAATTCCCATAATAATCTCAGTGGTGGATATTAGGTGAACTTTTTCTGTTTTAGTAAAATTAGTTTAGAATAAAATGGTTACTAACATTTAAAAACAAATACTTATTTTTTCTTTAACACACGTATCTGTTTTTTTACCTCCTCCTAGCAGCCTCATCAATAGAGGAAAACTCATGGCAGTGGGCTGAGAACAGAGCTTTTAGCTATTATTCAGTATTTAGAGATGAGCGAACTTTTGAAAAGTTTGATTCGGCCGATTCGCCGAATTTCACAGAGAAATTCGGGTTCGGCCGAATCGAACTTTTACGAAGTTCCCCATCATAAATGCCGGCATGGTGGGAGCGGGCCAGCCGGTTCCGCTGTCAGCGATCGGCACGAACCACAAAATATTCGGGTTCGTGCCGAATCGAATATTTCCTGAAATTCGGAGCGAATTCCGGTTCGTCCGAACCGGTTCGCTCATCTCTATCAGTATTCTCCAAACATAACGTCTGGCCTACAGCGTACGTGTCAAACTCAAGGCCCGGGGGGGCTGGATGCAGCCCTCAAAGGCTTTTTAATTTGGCGCTCTGACAGGTGGCGGACAGTGGTGGCTGGTCACTCCGGGTCTACCGAAAGCCCATTATGACACCTGTGTGTGGTACTGCCGAGTGATGAATTAGCCGTCACCCTATTTAAATAGATTAGTGTAGGTTTAATTATGCTTTAGGAATTGGTGCAATTCAGCACCATATTTAGTTGTGCGATTTTTTAAAACATTTGCACAGCTAAATATGTTGCTGAATTGTACCGAGGGAAAAACACATGAGAAAAAGAGTGATTAAAATACGATGCTGAAACAACCCTTAGAGTAAGAGGCACGTATTATTGTACTCACATACTGTTGTTTCGGACCCGAGGCTGCTTACCAGGAATACCTTGAAGGTAAGCTGGAAAAGTGCCCCCTTTAAGGGACAGAGAGGCAGGAATGTGCTCTCCATGGTCCTTGGGCAAAAACCATGCATTAACAGATTCCTGGAGGGTGCGCTAGATGAGGGCCAAGCACAGCACAAGGTGAGAACATGGACCTTATGTGCCAGAGACCCTAGAACGGATGTCAAGCTGTCTGAATAAACAGACTATGGTTTGAATGTTTTTGGACTGTGCCTGTACTTTAAATCAGAGCTGCATTTACCAGGGACAATACAGGAAGATACCTCTGGGAAACTGAGTAACTACTCCTCCTAACCTTCTCCTAGACCCAGGAAGATGCCCTTCCCCAAAGTGACCCTACCAAGTGGTCATCATTTAACACACCCCTCAAGCACACGTACAATTACACAGGGTACCCCCTTTCCATGTTTGCCTCCACTGTAGAGCACAGCATTGTCATTATTCCTGCCTACAATACGCGACTGTTTTTAAACATTTTTAAAGTTTTGGGAGAGGAGAGAGCAGTACCTGCGCCCATTCATGGGCAAAGTAATGCAATGTAAAGTAAAGTGTCTGCATCTGTCCTGAGCCAAACAATTCTGCATCTGTTCTGGACACAAAAATGGTTGAATTACATTTTACCTATACATTTGAATGGTCTTGCTTATTGTTTGTTATTAGCCAGCCCTTTGAAGGCAACAAGAATCTTTATGTGGCCCACCCCTGGCCTATAGCATTCCATTTTGCTTCTATGGTCATTCCATTTGTATAGGGGCAAAGTTTTTTCACGTGCATGAACATATTATTGCTAGTGAAGAGTAAATCTTTCAAGTTTTGTGTCGGATCTGAGATTTGATTCAGACAGAATGCATTTATTCTGAATCTAAAAGGGCTGAAAATGCATCTATGGCCGTGTGAGGTCTCTAAGGACTGTGTCCAACACCTTTCGAACACTTTAACGCAGAGACTGTCAAAGCAACTGCAATAGCTACAGTAGTAGAAATGGTGGTTACAATGAGCCTGTTTAAAACACATTACACTTTTCTTATGCTTCCTTTAGGGAAAGTTCACTTTTTATGGGTTTTTTTAAAGCGTATATTTTTGTGCCAAAAGGATGTCTTCAAGGGGCTGAGTTGATCTAGTATATTTTTTCCTATACTATAAAATGTGTGTTTTATGGAAGTAGTTTTAACTACCTGCAATCTGCTGCCATGTGAGCACTGTACACACAGAATGCTGCTGCTATGGTGGCTGCTGAGGGGGCTCACTCACCTTTACACATGCCCAGCAGCAGTGTTTAGGACTCACATCTCTCTTCTTGGTGTACATTGCCAATGGCAACAAATTACAGATAGTGAAAACTGTGTCCATTAACACACATTTTCTAATATAAGATAACATTTAAAAAATACTAAATCAGCTCAGCACCTTGAGGACATCATTTTGGCATACAAAATATACACTACACACCATTGAAAGTAGACTTTCCCTTTAAACTTTAAAAGGGTAAAACACGATAATTTTTTAGGACAGATGTCTGCTATTGTTAATACACAAACTGGTGTAGGAAGAAGGAATGTATAGGAAGAAGAACTCCCAATTTAGGAGTAGCAACAGCTTGGTGATTTGGCAAGGAAGAAGAAAATCCTACCAAGTATGATAGACAAGTAAGAGATATATGGCTAAATAGGAAGAGTGGTACTGAGAGCCAGGGTAGTACATTATGGACGGGCAGAATATGTCTAGCCTAAAAAAAAAAAAAAATATGTATATATATATATATATATATATATATATATATTTCATTGTATTTAAATTGACTGAAAAAGGGAATATTTAGATATATTAAATTTCAGGCTATAAGATGACCCAAGACAGATAACATAAGTAATCACACAGGTTTTACATAGTAGCTTTAGTCTTTAGATCCAGCAAAACAATGCCAAAGGGTTTTTAAATCAAAGCTGAGCACTCTCTGTATATAAATCCTTATGTGTAATAAGTTTAATGTCATATACCAATTAGAATGCAATAGTCAATGGCTTCATAATCAATTGACATGTAAAACAATAATCAGTGAAAATGCAAGCCAGCTTTAAATAAATACATAGCTATAGACATCTCAATAGTACCAATACAGATGCAGTAAAGAGCAGAGACAAAGTAAAGAGAGGCTGTAAAGTGTTTAGATTATGGCTGTTTTGGCCAGTAGCATGCCCTTCTTCAGAGGCAGAGGCTGTGTGAAGACATATAGTTGCTACAGATCAGAATGGATGAAAAAAATGGTTTTCTGCTGCTTTAAGAAATAATGGCAGCTAAGTATCCTACATCGAGATTGAACAAATGCCAGAAGTTGCCTAAATTCAGTGCAAACCACCAAACAACTGCACTATCAGTGGTGTGGCTGGTTGGGATTTAACTCCTTCCTGGTGAAGCGGATATCTTCCACGCAATGCGTCGGCTGGTTGCTGCCCCGGGGGACCCCATGGCTCGTTCTTAATCTTTCAGGGTGATGTAAAACAATCTTATGTATTTTTGATTATCCTACAAGCAGGTATGTGTTGTACATTAATCTTGTTAAGTTACATTTGGCTTTGGCTTATTCATTTCACAGATACTCTGTACTGCTAGTCAGTCCGATTATAGCACTAGTCACTTTATATTCATTGTTTAATCATGGTGATGCTTTTAAATAATTAATTGTTTGTATATGCACGGGCACTTTCAGATCTTGGGGATTGTTTTTGTCACTTATTGCTTGTATTATCTCTTCACTGTGTCATATATTACATACTCCTCCCCTGCTGGATTTTTACTTAATATTGCTATAGGATATAATGTAAATGTAACTGGATATGGTATTAGAGCCTTCTCTTTTGGCATTCCCCTGTGGTATGTGTCTTTGTGTTTTTTAATTTTGTATTGTGTGTTCATTGTTTTGTGTTCCTCTATGAGCTTCAATAAATATGTAATACATTTTTTATCTTGAAGTGGTGAGTGCAGACCATTTTTGTGCCTTACAGGGGCATCCCCAGAGCCCCTATCTTGCATTGGTTGGGATTTCAGTCTGTTTTTTTTTTTTTCTAAAAAATATAGCGCCCCCCCCCCCCCACCTGGGGCTATTAACCCCGGTGAGACAGTAGTAGGATTGGTAAACTAGGGGTCGGAGGCCAAGCAGCATCCATGTACTGCAGATGTACCAGCTCATATGGCCTTTGGGACAGATCCAATGTTCTTCCATCTAGTTAGCTGTTGAACTAGAAAAAAGATGCCTATGATTTCTTTCCTAGTTCACCAGCTAACTAGGTGTGTAAAAGTAAAGATGAAGCAGATGTAAAAGTTAATTTTAAAGATTTTAGTAAAAAATGCTATCTAAATATTTAATGCTTTTCAATGGCTTCTGTGTTTTGAGCTACAGTAAACTTATCTCGGGACTAGATATCTGTAATCTCACCTGTAATCTATCCACCTTGTCTTTCTATTTTAGCTTTCAGAACAAATCGTGGTGTGTTTTCTTAATCTGGGCTATACAGCAGGCTTTAGTGATGGAAAGTGTCCCCACCTATAGTCTATCAGGACTGGCTAGCCAACAATGACATTAAAATTCACCAACCACCTATGGCATCATGAAAGACAATACAAGGAATCCCACTGGGTTGTTTGCCCCTTCATATTTGCATAAATAATTTTGGCAGGGAGTATTTTTGCATAAAATTCAGACAAACAGCCATATCTGATACTAGAACTGATGCTAGAACAGCGAGGAATATTGTATCTTGTCTGTTGTATCATGCCTGACCCCCTGTATCTCCTTCTCTGTTCTTTGTACACCGAGTGCACTTTGCAAATAAAGTTCTATTCTAAACACATTTTTTAATTATATTGTAGTATTCCTTTGACAACAATATAAAATATAAAATGTGTCAAACTATACAAGTGAAATACCACTGCGTATACAGGCAGCTTCAAATGTTAAAGTTAATGTAAGGCCAATAGAAGGGCAGTATGCGAACTAAAAAAAAGTTTTGTGCATGTCATTTGGCGATAGTACTGTAGCAAATGTATCGATGCTACTTGACTTAACAAAAGCATGCTTCCTTTATAAAGAACACACAAATAATTAGAAGATGGGGGTGGGGTTATTCCTGTAGCCTCTGCTGAAGTTTGTCTCCCACAAGCTATTGCTAAAGAAGAGGCTAAAATGAAGTTGGAGGGATGTATGTTGGAAAATGCCTTTACTACAGAACTTATATTTTTGTACTTTACCGTGGCAATGTATTTCAAAATGCGATGTTGAATTTTTAATGCCAGGTCTGCTTTAATAAACGATAACCGCACATTATGCAAACACATTTCAATTTTTCACACCTACACACTATTTATGTTTATTATGTATTAGACACCTACACTTCTATTGCCTCATACTGCTTGTACTGAGTTAGCTATGGTACCAAAAACAACAATGCTGTATGTTTTGCAAAAAGTGACGCAATCGGGAAGGTGTGAAAGGGCCCATAGAGTGGATACAGTATGGGGCAGCATGCGATCTCTTGGGGTATACAAATAGATCAGGTAAAAATGGCACACAAAAGAGATGGGCTTACCATCTTGTTATTGTACCATCTTGCTTTTTAAATTTTATCCCATTGTCTTGTTTTTTTCTTGACTTCCTGTTTTTAAAAATCTTCTTTTTCGAATGGAAAACATACCTACTTCCTAATACCTTGGCATCCTGCCCGGGCCTGGATAGTACCCAGAGAGAGAGATGCTTTGAAATGCACATGAAATCTTAGGACGGTGTTTCTCAGGGGATTTCCTTATTATGTCCCTAACCATATTTAATATTATTATTATTTATTATCTTTAATTACATTTTTCAATGGTTCCATGAACAATTAAAAGCATCTTCCACCTGATAACAGAAAAAGAAGAAGTAGAAGAAAGGAAATAGTCCTAAAGCAAAAGGTTACTCAAGCATAATACAGAAGTAGTAATGGTAGTATTGATTTTAAAGATAAACAAGGTAAAGCATAATTATTTATTTTAATAAATATAGTTAATTACTAGAGATGAGCGAACCGGTTCGGACGAACCAGAATTCGCTCCGAATTTCAGGAAATATTCGATTCGGCACGAACCCGAATATTTTGTGGTTCGTGCCGATCGAATTTTTCCTGAAATTAAAAAAAAAAATGCCGACATGGTTGGAGCGGGCCCGCTCCCACCATGCCGGCATTTAAAAAACAAAAACAAAGAAAAAAAAAAAAAGAAAAAATGCCGGTATGGTGACAGCGGAACCGGCCGGCCCGCTCCCACCATGCCGGCATTTAAAAAAAAAAAAAAAAAGCATTTTTGCCGGCATGGTGGGAGCGGACCGGCCGGCTCCGCTGTCAGCGGAACCGGCCGGCCCACTCCCACCATGCCGGCATTTTAAAAAAAAGGCAAACACTTACCTGCAGGTCCGGAGCGTGGAGGCCGGCGCCGCTCTCAGCTGTCATCTGAGGGCGCGTCATCATGGTGGGAGCCGGAACCCGAATTTCTTTGTGAAATTCGGCGAATCGGACTTTTCAAAAGTTTGCTCATCTCTGTTAATTACTTTTGATTTAACTTTACCCCATCTGCTTGTGGGGGGGGGGGGGGTTGCAACCCACTTGGTTAATGTGGTTGTGCCTGCATTTAAAAAACAAAAACAAAGAAAAAAAAAAAAAGAAAAAATGCCGGTATGGTGACAGCGGAACCGGCCGGCCCGCTCCCACCATGCCGGCATTTAAAAAAAAAAAAAAAAAAAAAAGCATTTTTCCGGCATGGTGGGAGCGGACCGGCCGGCTCCGCTGTCAGCGGAACCGGCCGGCCCACTCCCACCATGCCGGCATTTTAAAAAAAAGGCAAACACTTACCTGCAGGTCCGGAGCGTGGAGGCCGGCGCCGCTCTCAGCTGTCATCTGAGGGCGCGTCATCATGCCTTTTTTCTCAAATGCCGGCATGGTGGGAGCCGAAACCCGAATTTCTTTGTGAAATTCGGCGAATCGGACTTTTCAAAAGTTTGCTCATCTCTGTTAATTACTTTTGATTTAACTTTACCCCATCTGCTTGTGGGGGGGGGGGGGGTTGCAACCCACTTGGTTAATGTGGTTGTGATGGATTGAGACAGTCAGCTTTATTCCTACAATTGCACTTTACAGTGGATGTCCAGTGTCTATGAACCCCCTGCCCTGACTCTCCCCCGACCCCCAGTGCTGAGGCAGGACAGGGGTTACAAATAAAAAAAAGTCTTTCTTCTCCTGAAATCCAGCCCTGTCACCCAGATAAGGGATATGGTTGCACAGAGCGCCTCTCCTGCTTTGTGTGCACGTGCCTGTCTTCCCATTCAAGGGATGCTCCTCTGTACATCTTCTTCAAGATGGAAGAATGGGGAGGGGTTACATAGAGATTGGACTTCCGCTTTAAACAAACAAAGTTTTCCAGTTTTGCTTATACTAATTTCTGTAAATCTATTCAAAGTAACTTCGTAACTTATGTTACCGTGGTGATGAATTACAATATAATTTTACAATAAAATGAATAAATAAACATAAAATTAACCATTCCAAGATGACATACCCTTCTGGTGACTATTGGGTCAATTTCTCTTGGATCTTTGTAAGCCAGCATCATTAAATCAGCATTTAAGGTTCGGATTCTTTGCAGACTCAGTCGTATGTAGCGTGCTGATGTAAAGTCCAAAAGTGCTGGTGAAGGATCCTCAGCGCTTGGTCTTCCTGTAACTAGTGAAGTGTGAATCTGCAAACCAAAAAAACAAACTAAATTTACCCAGATATGCTATATTATGTAATAGTCATTTTACTAATGCTTTCCCTTACAAAGCCTGTATCTGAAATAGCAAATACGATCAACATTGTTTGTAGTGCAAAATAGTGTTCTGTTAAAGCCGAACTTCAGACTTTACAATTTAGAAGTCTTGTTCCACCTTTGCTCGTTTAGCCCATGAACTACCCATCTCTCCTGCCTACTCACTCAGGAAGAAATGAATCTTGTAATTAACTTTTAGTCTGCCAGCTTCCAAGTCTCCTCTGCTGTGGACACAACTTCACCCATGATAAACAAGGCCATTCTCCAATCTCAGATGTCCTTAAGAAGGATTAATGTGTTCAAAGCGTGCACAATGTGACAGTTTGCAGAATGGACACAGAAGCTGGCCACATAAAAGGCTAAATGCAAGACTTGTCAAATAAGCCAGGGAGCTGGGGTGAAAGAAGGGTTTCAGTGTGCTGAGAGGAGACACATGTGCCACTGGGCCTAGATTCCCCCCTGGTGCATGGGTTCCTCTTTGGGTACAGATTGTGAGTATAATATATTGAAAGTGTTTCTTTCCCAATTCTGTCATAAAAGCTTTTTTTGAGAACAGCACACAAAACATAACCAGGACAAGTAATTACGTTACTGAAGGCCTCTTCTATTAAATGTAACATTCATCTGTATTGTGGTATATATTGAGTACTTCACAGATCCAACAGGATCTGAAAACATCTTATAAAACATATATAACAGAAACTCCCATCAACCAGATGAACTTAAACATGGGGCATCCCAATTTGGGACTGTACATTCCTTCAGGGCAACCTAAAAACTAGGCAGCAGATGCATACAGTTCCCTCACAGGGGTTACCATGACCATTGGCCGGCATTCAGGTTTGCCAGGCCAGTGAGCACCTGCGACAAGCACACTAAAAAATATGGAAGACTAACAGATGGCAATGTTTTTGGGTCAACAAGATGAACCTGTATTAAAATTGTTATAGTCAGTCAGCTACACTAACCGCCTGTTAACAACTGATCATCCATAACTTATTCAGCATGCAGGGCAAATTAGACAAACCCACGGATGGGAAGTTCCTTTTCTGAAAAATCATAATCAACTTAGATTATTAAATATGGAAAGAGAATGTGTTGTACAAGCTTGCACAAGTTGCAATACAGAATTGTTACAGCTCTGCCTACATCATGCTATCAGAAATATTCTTTAGCATACAAAGACAAGGCTAAACCTGGCAAAAGTAATGGCTGATCTTTATTAGAATGACCCAGAGGGGGTTGTGACAGATTTATTTTACCTTTTTCTTGATGTTAACATTTAAAATGCAACCTTCATTACCTATGTACACTTTCGTTCATCTGTATCATTAGCCTTGTATGCTAAACACATGCTTGCTAATCAAAGGCCAACCAGTTTTGTTTAAAAAGATTGTTAATCCTGAGTATAAAAATCTAATATTTTGTGCATTACCAAGGAAAATGTTTGCATTTATAAGGCTACAATTATATGGTTACTATCCACTCATTGGTACATGGACATAGGTACTGTAGGTTAGGGAATGGCTACATATGTCTAATGATTGGGTTGGGGTTTTAATTTATAATTTGTGACAACCAGATGTAATAATTTGTGTATGCTTATTGTTGTACTTGAACTGCATATATTTCACAATGCTCATTTGTTGTATGAGCCATGTGCTGTGCATTGTTTAGTAAGAAGAATGGCATAGAGACTTCACATTGTTCCGTGGATTATTAGCCAGCTACACAAATGTTCCAGCAAATAAGCATCCCACATTTTCTTCTTATGGCAAAAACATCACAATTCACTGCCTGACTGCTGGACTAAATAAAATGAAACAACATGAGCTTGTTTCTAGGGTATTGCTAATGAGTACAGATTTGCTGCAAATGCCATGGTTAAAATTTCTGGTAAAATGTCATGGGTTGTGCTTGTCATCCTGTTCCCAAATCCTCATATAAAATGTCAGCCTAATGAACTGTTTAGCAAATATTGTTGTGTCATTGACAACTATACCCTTCAGCCCAGCTTTTAATAGGACCTCTGTTCAAGATTATACTGGGACTTGCCTCAGCCTGCTTTTTGTTTTAATTATATGTTGGAATGACAAATTGCAGGAGCCTACAACATTTTGTTAAAATGGCTCCATCTGGTACCTTTAATAAGGAGAAGGATATTTTGCAATGGAGTCTTTATGTATTAGTATAATACTATAATACTAGTTTATTTTGTACAGCTACCTGTAAACTATGAAAAACAATAGGGTCAGACCAAACATTAGAACATGAACTACAGTGTATTTAGCTTCTAACAGATACATTAAGTGTTTACCAAGGACAATCATCTTGCTGTTCATAGAAACATCTGATGATAACTGCCCTTACATACCTTCTTGCAGTGGAAAACATTGTTATGGCTAGGTTTTAGGACCCCTAGTGGTTTTATAGTCACATCAGCTGTAATAGACAGTAGTAGTCACCTACTTTAGTTATATTTGGAATAGAAGTAATTAGTTCAAAGTAGTTAATTACAGAGAGGGGATGCTCAAGAACGTGGAATCTTCCCTTCCAACATACGATCTATGCAGAGCAATTGAGGAGGGCTTGTAGCTCTCTGACCCTCTTCCTTCAAGTGGTGTGTATGGCTTGGCAGCTCAAAAGGGGGACCGGAGGCCTTGCACCTTCTTGGGCTTTGGACAGAGGAGGTTTGAGTGGAGGTTGCGGGTCGGAGCAACTGGCGGTCAGTCAGCGAGATCCCATGATTGAGAAGCAGCATTTAGGGTGCTCAAGAGAGCAGAAACTGGCTCCCAAGAGGGCGGAAGTGTGGGCAGCAGCAGTACTTATACCAGTCAATGCGTATCGGGCTGGCGCAGGGGCCGTATGTGCGGAGGCCAGGTGGCGTGTCCGTAATCAGTGCCCCCCCCCCCCCCGCTGGTGAGAGTAGTGGAGGGTGGAGATGTCCCCCAGGCTAGAAGCTTGTTCTGCAGTGCTGGAGCTCTAGAAGTAAAGCTCTAGAACTCTAGAATAAGGAAGGGCATTCATTGGAAGCACATCAGAGTATGGGGCACTTCCCCCCCCCCTTTTTTTCCTTTAGAGAGTGTCCTGTTCGAGTCTTAACAATTATTAAATGTTATTATCTGCTAAGTATATAAGCAGTAGATAATTGTTGGGGGGGGGGCTATTTATTCGCATGGTTATTAAAGAGGTAATGGTTTAAGGATTTGTTTAATCAGTTGGGTGGGGGAGGCACTTGATAGGATAAAGTCACTTGAGGTTGGCCCCCAGAGCTGCAAAGAGAAATCCTTTACAAGTAAGGTTTGGGTGTAGTATTGTAGGAGTGGGGTTCCTTCCTATCTATTCCCTCTCCTAGGCACCCCTTTTCTCTTTTTCTCTCATCTTCCCTCTCCAGTCTGTTCCCTATTGTTTACTCTTATATATAAGAGAGGTTTCTCAAGTGGAGATTGGGCAATGAAGAGTGGATAACATTGGGCTGCAAATGGGTGGGAGGGGGTGTTGGGCTCAAGTTATGTTAAATGATGAAAATTTCAGCCCCTGGGTTGTCATCCTAACTATCCTATGAATAATCTGGAGAGTAGGGTCAACCTCCTATCCCATTAGATGGAAGCCAAGACGCCAAGCTGTATGGGCCTCAGGGCTGGGTAGGGGGGTTCTCCGCCTCCATTTTTTTTTCTTCTTTTCTTTCCTTCTTTCATCTTCTGGAGGGATATCTCATGTGTCACCCCTATTGCAAAGTCTTTTCCCAAGCAGGATGTACCTTTATGAATAATAACTTATAAAATTGTTTAACACAATGTCCATAGTCTTAATTCTCAACTTAAAGTGGACCAACACCCAGGATTTTCACTATCCTGGGTTTTGGTCCACTTCCGTGGGGCCCTCCGTTCGTGAAACCCCCCAGAATGGCAGAAACTCACCTCACCCTGCTCCTACGGCGCATGCGCGGGCCTCGTCCAATCAGTGCGCTCAGAGCCGCTGTGGTATGCACGTACAAGGGACGGACAACCACAGCGGCTCCAAGCACGCTGGCGGCCGCATCTCGCGCTTCCCTCTAACAGGGCGAGCACCCTGCTAGAGAGAAGCGCGAGATGCAGCCACGGCCCGTGCATGCGCTGTTGGAACGGGGGTAAGGTAAGGTGAATGGGGCGTCTTGGGGGGTTTCACACAGCGGGGCATCCCGATTTCGGATGCCCTGCGGGGACGGATCTGATCGGCCCGGGAATTTTATAGAGAGAAGCGCGAGATGCAGCCACAGCCCGCGCATGCGCTGTTGGAACGGGGGTAAGGTGAATGGGGTGTCTTGGGGGGTTTCACACAGCGGGGCATCCCGATTTCGGATGCCCTGCAGGGACGGATCTGATCGGCCCGGGAATTTTATAGATTCCCGGGCTGATCAGCCTAGGTGTTGGTCCACTTTAAGAGACATAAGGCCTTTAGACATTACAAAGCCCTGGAGACTGATATTTTGGTTCTCCAGGAAACTCATTTTAGACAGAACCATGTTCACAAATTTTTGTTAAAAATTAATTTCCCCAACTTTTATATGGCTTGTGCAAAGAATAAGATGAAAATGGGGTTGCCATTTGTTTGAACAAAAGAACTCCTTTTATCTTTAAGGAAAGTTCTGAAGAAACTGAGGGTAGGTTTCTCTTGGTAATAGGCATGCGCGCTTGGAGCTGGTGACGTCCAAGGCTTCGTCTAAGGGCAGTAACTCTGAGCGCGCTGACAGCCGCATCCTCCACTTCCCTCTAACAGAGAACGTGCCCGCACCGGCCATCCACAAATGCCTGGTGCAGGCACGCACTATGCTAGAGGCATAGGCGGGATGTGGCCACGGCTCGTGCATGTGCTGTTGGACCGGGAAAACAAGGTAAGTGAATGGGGCGACCTGGGGGGGTTCAAACAGCGGAGCATCCTGATTCTGGATACCCCAGGGGGGAATCAATCGGGCCAGGAATCATTTTGGTCCACTTTAAGAAACAAAAAAATGGCTGTGCCAATGCAGCCACCAAATAGTGTTTAATTTAACACCAGTGCCCAAAAGCTCATAGCGGGGGGGGGGGGGGGCGCTCTGGTTGATTCACTACTAGTTGGAACCTGGAGCTATAGTTCAAGATCTGATTAAAGTGTTTTATGCTTATAAATCATATTTCAAGCATTTATTTGTACAGAACTTGCATTGTGTCAATAATGGAAATGCAAGACCCAGAGGTCGCAAAATGCCTTTTAAAAAAAAAAAAAGTCTTTTTGCTTTGGTTAAAATAAGTGTCATTTGGACATGTACAACTAAAACTCAGCAAAAACACACTGTAAAGTTTGTCTCCTTTGTTCCTAGTAGTGATTTCTTGTAACTGTAATGATGAAACGCTGACCAGCGCCAGACAAATACAGTGTCAATCTTTTCAAGGAGGAAACATTTCCTAAATGATGTGCAGGGCTGAAAAGACAACAGTACAAAGTGGCGCTCACTGGAGTTGGATCCAAAAGGTGCTAATACAGGTTGCCCAATACCTTATGTGACAATCAGCAAGCAAAGCAAATTGGTTAGTGTTTGCCGCTGCATCTTTTAGCGCTATTTTAACACCACAGCGCAGCTCCAGACAAGATTAAAATGATGGCACTGCAAAACTGGCGCTATAGACACCAGAAAGAAGTTAAACAGTGCACATCAAAAATAAGATTCGGGGAGGCCGATTTATTAATAGCGCCAGGTAGCGACAGATGAGCGACAGTAGCGTGATTTTCACAGCGCCCGCTAGTATTCGCTGTGCTTGGCCGTTGTTCAGCTGTTGACAGCGACTCAGTCGGTGTGCGGTAATGTTGAATACGGGGTTAGGAGTCGCTGTTTGACTTGTTCCGCGCTGTATGGGAGCGCATGACAGCGAATGGCCATAGCGAACGGCTCCCAGCATATTCATTAACAAATCACACTCAAAAAATTCTCGCGCTGTGAAATGCATGTTTAAACCCCAGAGCGCTGGCGGCGATGGGTTAAAAGTAGTTTTTTAACCCCCAAACAACCATATTTTTGTTAAAAAAAAATGAACATGTTTTTATAAACATTTGGTAATATGAATACATTAATATCAGACCTGTAATATCAATTCTGCACACATTTTTATTTTTTATTTTTATTACCTTTAAAAAAATATCTAACATTGCAGAAGTGGTCACCGAATTTTTGACATTTAAAAAAAAAAAAAAAAAAATTAATATCAATTAATTATGAATATTTAAAGATTTCTCCATTGAAATGCATTGGAGAGCGCCAGGTAGCGAGAGGTCATACCTGGCGCTGTGATGGGATTTGCAGCGGCGCTGTTCGCTGAAGTCTGCAACATGATGAATCCCGCGCTAGCCGACGCTCTCGCCGGCGCTAGCCTCATTTAGCGTGATAAATGCGTGATTGTGTTCGCAGCCTGGCGTTCTGGAGTCGGTAGCCACCGATAGCGGGCGCTACCTGGCGCTAGTGAGACACTACCTGGCGCTATCCCTTGATAAATAAGGGCCTAACTGTTGACAACAGAGCTACTTTCTGGCCATGTTCAGCCAATAGAATCATCCGCACAAGGGCAGGGCAAAGGTCGGACTCTAACTTCAATGTGCATATGTTTTAAAAAGGTCTGGAGTGACACTGTTTTTTTATTAAGCATGCCTCTGAGTGTTTGTTTCTATCGGAAATTTAGTTTACCTTTAACTAGCATGCAATTCTTTTTATAGTGTACGAATCTTGAGATTATAAGTAAAAAAAGAATCTGAGAAAAACAATTGTGAAAAAATTCTAATTACTGCACCATGGACTTTGGCAAATATGGACAGTATAAATATAAATAACTTAGCAGTATTTGGCCTCCTACAGTAATGTTCTTTTATATCACAAGTATCCCATTAAGCACAATGAATTTTAGAACACTTGTTGAAAGATAGAATATTATGAATAAATATATACATCAAGGGATCTCTTGCCTAATGTATTATGTAGCTACTGGATGTGTGTTTTCTGTACTCTTGTTCTCTAATTTGTTCTTGTACTTGGAATAATTTTTGTTCTACCCTTAATTGTTAATTGGTACCACTCCCTGTAATACAACAGCTTTATATACATTTTAATAAAAATTACATTTATGTAGGTGTGTTTTATTTCTATTATTTTTTTCTTATCAACTGAGAAGCTAAGTAAGGGCCGCCAGATTGGCCCAAAAGGTCCTTACTAGAAAGGCCCTTTCTTAGCTTCTTCTTAGTTGACACACAAGTGTTATGCTCCTCTAGGCCAGCACCCATTATTCATTCTTGATTGAGTATAAGCTGTGCTGGACCCAAATTGTTTT
This sequence comes from Gastrophryne carolinensis, assembly GCA_027917425.1. Taxonomy (NCBI): domain Eukaryota; kingdom Metazoa; phylum Chordata; class Amphibia; order Anura; family Microhylidae; genus Gastrophryne; species Gastrophryne carolinensis. The sequence continues at coordinate 286,033,640 of CM051237.1, read as the reverse complement.
TCTTTACTATTTTTTTCCTATCCCTTTCATCATCAGTAAATACAGTGAACACATTTAGTCTGCAATCTTAAAGAGGAACACCTGACCTAAAATAAAATGGGGCCGATTCCCCCCCCCCCCCCATCGGCCCCTGCGGCAACTTTCGGCTGCTTCAGGGCCCGAACCTCTGCTCCCCGCTGGCTTAGCCTATGCAACTCAGAATTTTGGGCGGCTCCATTGCATCCCACTCATGGGCACTGTGCAGGTGCAAGATCGGGGGCCACGTGCAGTGCCTGGTGGGATGCCAGATGGTGCTGTCCATCGGGAGGTCGCCCGGAATCCGAGGGACCCAGCAGATGGATGCCCTGGCGAGGTGAGTGGAAATTGGCCAAAGGTAAAACCGGATGGGGGCAGCAGTTTGGTGAGGTTTTCGGGAGATTTTAACCTGATGTTCCACTTTAAGGGGAAGTGATGAGCCATTCAATGCAGCTGAATAAATTCATTCCTAATCGCAATGGCTGCAATTGTCCTATACTGTATATGTGATACATTGTGGTCTTCAAGGACTGAATCCATACTTTTTTGGTCTTTAAAACATACTTTTTCGATAAAGGTTATTCCCAAAGGTACTTAATTTAGGTGTTCAGGGTGTGAACAACCAATAAACCTGAATCTTATATATGAAATATAATATATCTTAAAACAACGTGCTTAAAATGAATCAATTATCTAATTATGCTAATATTGTCCAAGCGCTAGGAGTTAAAGAACCGTCATCACATCACTTCTTACTAATTATTAAAAATACTTATTAAAATACCAATATGTAGCCAAAACTCTGTGTGACTTCTTCTTCAGATTATATTCTTTTATATATGCTCCTTGCACCTGTCAGGTCCCGTGGGACACCCGCCTTCAGAGTAAGTCCGCAACCCCCAATCTCCGCTGCTAGCTTCACCTATAGTCAAGCCCCCGTCTGCCGGGACGCTTTATACGCCTCACCGGGCACGGTTGCCCCCAGGACTTGGTAGCACAAAGGATGCGGACTTACGGGGAGGAAGGCGGATGAAACAGGAACTAGACTGGGCGAGGTCAGGCAAGCAGGGGTCATACACGGTAGATCAATCCAATCAAGCGCGGCACCAAAGGATGAGACGGAAGAGAAGTCAAAGTTGAGCCAAGGGTCAAGCCGGAAAGGTCACGGGTATGCAGTACAAGGGAGCAGGAAAATCGTAGTCGGAAACAGGCAAAGGTCGGTCCAGGCGGCAATCACGGGATGGTCATACACAGCAAGATCAATAACGGGAAAGTTCAGATACAGATAATCACACCCAGCAGCACGCTATTACGGGAAAAGGACAAGTGTGGGGAAACAACCTTTATTTGCTGGGAGCTGACGGGATTGGATGGAAAGGGACTGTGACTAGTGCGTGTAAGAACCTTGGGCTGATTGCCCAATTTGAACTTAAAAGAGCGTATTCGCCCTGAGAAGGCTGGACTAATTAGTCCACCTTAAATGCAAGGGCTCATAGGCCCACCTTAACTCAGCCTCCGGCGGGCGCGCTGATTGCAGCGCCGCTGGAGGTTATAAGACGTTCTCACGTGCGCGTGCGAGCACGAGCTGTCAGAGAGAGACAGGGAGGAGAGGGGGCGTGTCTGCTCGTCCCCACTCGCTCCGAAGCCACCTGCCGGAGATGCGGCCGCCGAGTGGGGACGGAGGCAGACAGGCGCCGGAGCCTGCGCCGCCTAAGGACGCTGTGGGACCGGCGTGAAGGTGAGTTGTTCATGACAGCACCCTGAGTGTTCAATTAATTATCCACCTTCAAAATAGTGATTCCATCACCCAAATGTGAAAACACATACCAGATATTCTTAGGGAAAAACTCATAGGTATTCCAGTCGATTTGGCTCCACTTTAATCTGATTCTCATTCATTTAAAACCATCAAAGATTGCACTGGCAAAATGTCTTCACATCAATTCAACTCCTCTATCATCTCTCATTCACGTCTCTTAATTCGATAAAAAAGCCTTTTTATGTTAATACCTCCACAAATTAATTGGCTCGCATGCTTTGAAAAAAGGGATATAAAAAGAGACTGACACTCTGTTTTAAACCTTTAAAATTGAGGCCGCTGGCCATCCATACGCCGCTTTCCAAATATTAAAAAAACACCAACGCTTTTAGTAGAATATGAAGGACAGGCTAGGTGCCGGCTCGCCTGCTCTCGCTCACTCCTCAGCCACGGGTCTCGGCAACACTCGTCGGAAAACACAGGTCACGTGAACCAATAAACCTGACCAATACACATTTTTACAACAATGGTCCCAACACTAGGGGCATTCCGATTGCTGATGCCCCCCCCCCCATGCGTACATGGGGATAATCTTACCTGCTCCTCATTCCACTAGAGAAATGCATGCCCATGATTGGCTGTCGGTGGTTACATGGCATCACTGCTTTCAGCTGCTGATACAGTCTGAACCACGTGACTGCCGGCTGCATTTCTCTGATGGAACGAGGAGCAGGTAAGATTAACTTGAATTGGCAGTGTTGTATGCATTACTAATCGGCATGCCCTCCTGCACTACGCTAGATGTAACAAATGGGTGTTGAATAGCTTAAATGCTAGAGCAGAAGGTATGGACTAACAAAATCACTCCACTCCTGGGTTCAGAAGGAGCCCTGTGTCAACCTAACAATTTCCTTCATTATAAGAGAAGAACAATATTATTTAAACAAAATGTGTGTACAAACTATTACCATCAATGACCTCTCCCTGGAAGGATAACCGTATACAACACAAAAAACACATATACCAGATGCAGCTCTTATCTGTTACCTGTGAGATTTCAGCCAATTCACAAACTGGTTTCACCACCAGGAAAACAAAAGGATCAATAACAGCATAACCGTGATGAAACGTCTTAATATAACGCAAAGCTGCGTTTGTGAGGCCAACAGTGCTTATAAACCATAATATATTCATTGTCATGCATGCAGAATACAAATCTAGTCTATTGATTCTACATAATCTTGTGGCCTTTACTCTACTCATAAAGTCAACACATCAAAACTGCACAACTCTTTATTTTACTTCAAGAAGATAAAAAAAACTTTTAATATCCATTTAAAATGTACAATGTCTTGCCCTCATGACAGGGCTGTAAATGATCATTTTCCATTGTTTACTTGGGCCCTGTCAAGCTTTACTAGTAGGAAGCTTCTCTTTCTTCAAATGTTTAAATCATATCTTGCTCTTGCTGCAGCACTATGACTACATCAAAGCTGCCTGTGTGTTAGCAGATTGGTCTCCCCATCTGCTAGAGAAGTATATTGTTGTTCAACCATGCCAACATATCACCACTGTGTAGAGAGACTGAGCTGGAATAACACAGCACATGAAAATGCCATACTATTGCTTTTTTTTTAAAATATTTCATTCCATCTGTTTTACAGTTCCTTTGCATGCACTTTCAATACAAAGAGTGTGATTGTTACATGTTCGAATCAGTGTAAATCTAAAATTGTAACATTAAGCCATCATCACTTTTGTTATCTTAAAAATGTCTCAGCATGAGCAGAGACAGTCTCTGGCTCATGTTCCCCTAAAATAAATAGACATGTAAAATATATTGTAGTTTACATGGTTGTATAAGTGCATGACTATCTCTCTCATCTCTGCTCCACAGCCTCTTTCCAGGTACCCCCCAGCACAAGGTATGATCTATATATATATTCAGATCATGGGCAGCATTACTGAATGCTGAGAGCCTGGTTATATGATGTCTATATATATATTATATATTTTATATATATATTAAATGGGTCTAATGCTTCTACTGTCATTACAGATGTATTAAAGTAATTGAATGTTGACCTTTAAAATGTTAGTTATTAATTTGAAGGGTGGCTTTTCTTTTCAATTATAATAGTGTGAGTCATGGCTCCTCCAATAGGCAGACTGCAGCTGTGGAAATTCATTTACAGATATTTTTTTACCCATATAGACAGGAATAGTATGATTTAGTACTGGGAAAAGCAAGAGTTTAAAGCAGAAAAGCGATTGCATGAATAAGTCACGGGGACTTTAAACTTTTGGTTGAAAGTAGCTAATGAAAAATATTTTCAGGCTGATTCATTACTAGCGCCAGGTACCGACAGATGTACAGCTGAAGTGAGGCATTGAGAGCGACCGCTAGTAGTCGCTGTACTCGGCCATGGTCTCAGTCACTGGCCGGCATTGAAGAATATATGGGATGAGTCGATCTAACACCAGTACAGCGCTGTATGGGAGTGAACGGTCGCACCAGCTCAGTGCGACCGACTCACACTATATTCATCTAAAAAACAGCCTCACACAGTGCCAGCGCTCAAAATGGGGTAGTTGTATCCCAGAACGCCAGGCGCTGTGTCATTAAAGTCTGTTTTTGAACATGTATCCACTAGTAACAAAGCAAAAACACATGGAATTACATTGTTATTACATTGTAACATTAATACTTTAATACCAGACCTGTAATGACAATTCTGCATAAAAATATTATAAATCAAAAAAAGTTTCAAAAAAGACTTTTTCTAGGCCATGAAAGGTGACACAATTATTTGACAATTAAAAAAAAAAATTAAAGAAAACCCTGTTTAAAGAGAAGAAAAGTAACGTCCATTGAAATGTATTGGAGAGCGACAGGTAGCGACAGGTAATAACAGGCGCTCTGGTATACAGTGAGCCGTCTGTGATGATGAATCGTCGCTACATGTCGCTGTTAGAGTTGCTCACCAGATTCGCTTTAATAAATGTGGTATTGCGTACAGCGCTCAGCGGTCACCGTTCGCTACCTGTAGTTACCTGTCGCTGCCAGTCGTTACCTGGTGCTATGGCTTGATGAATAAAGCCCTATGTCTTCACCTCCGATCCTTTAGACTCATTTTCCTTGAGAGTCACATGGTTGCAAGCCACATTCAAACTGCTTACAGTCATTGTACATATATAATGAGGTATATTGTGTGAACCCCATCCCCTCAAATCAATAAACAAACTGTAAAGCACAGAGCTGTGAATAAGTTAAAAAATCAGTGTTTCAACAAAAGCTTAATTAGAAGAAAAAAGTCAGTGAATGAGTCCATATAACTAGTGATAACCATCAATTAGAAGTGTCCACCGGTGTAGTCTTAAACAGAGAAAAGTGCTCCTCCACCATCTGAATGAGACTCTTACCAAAACAACTTCAAGAAAGAGCCATAAGGATTAAATCCTCTATCTTCGTGCAGAATCTAGTGCAGTACCCCAAAGGTTAATATAAAACTTTTAATAGGGTTTATGCACTCATATATGTACAATAAGTAAAAGCAGTTGGTTAAAATCATGCAGCTGCAAACAGTCACTCTCACCGCCACGCGTTTCGTCCCTATAGGGGACTTTAAAGTCCCCTATAGGGACGAAACGCGTAGGAGGCACATACAATATCCATTTAAGATTTGGGTAACAGGACGAAAGGGAACCTGGCGGTGAGAGTGACTGTTTGCAGCTGCATGATTTTAACCAACTGCTTTTACTTATTGTACATATGTGAGTGCATAAACCCTATTAAAAGTTTTATATTAACCTTTGGGGTACTGCACTAGATTCTTTCTTTACTGATTTTCTCTTGCATGGGATCTATTATGGAGCTCATTTGCATAGTGGAATAAGCCTCCCATTGCTAACTGGGGAGTGAAGTGTCATATGATCGGGCTGCGTTATTGGCTGCTATATGAATACTGCTCACTAATGAATACGAAGATAGTGGATTTCATCCTTATGGCTCTTTCTTGAAGTTGTTTTGGTAAGAGTCTCATTCAGATGGTGGAGGAGCACTTTTCTCTGTTTAAGACTACACCGGTGGACACTTCTAATTGATGGTTATCACTAGTTATATGGACTCATTCACTGACTTTTTTCTTCTAATTCAGCTTTTGTTGAAACACTGATTTTTTAACTTATTCACAGCTCTGTGCTTTACTGTATGTGTTATGTTTTAAATTGGAGGGTTGGGATCCTTTTTGCACGTTTGAGCTTATTCGTTGAGGCAGCGCGGTATTTATTTAACTATTAATAAACAAACTGTGTATGGATCACCCTGCCCCATAAAAAAAATGTCTCTATGAGTGACATAGTAAGTTAGACATAGTGAGTTGAGAAGTGTGCAGGTTTACCATTTTCTGCAGTTTCTTCAGCTACTCAACTCTTCATTAACGCCAGACAACTTGTAAGCCACATATCAGTGGTCCACGAGCTACATGTGGCTCCTGAGCTACTGGTTGAGAATTCATGCTACAGACTGTAAGTGATTCAGGTCTGGTTGAAACTAGATTTGACCTGGACTTTCTGTTTCGGTCTAGTTCACCATCTTGGATACAATCAATATCCGGGTCAAATTATCCAGGCCATCTCTACCCTGTGAACTGGTATAAGGGTCCAACAGTTAAGACAAGAAAATACATTTTGAAAATAAAAAAATAAGTCATGGTTGCCACTTCTTCCTTCTGTGTCCTATCTGCAGGTCCACAGGGACGGGGTCTCCATCCTGGTCCAGTGGACTGGTATTCTTGATGCTGGGAAGCTACTGTTGCAGCTGCCCTGCCAGTATCTGTAATGAGGGGAGGCACAGTTCTCCCCTCCTACTTGCTTGTCACCCTGCCAAGCTAATCCCAGCCGGCTGGGAAAGGAAGGCTTTTATACCACATCCCCCATGTGAATAATTACATCACTGGAGGGGAGGGGGATGGAGGGGTACTCCCGGGGGAAAAGAAAATAAAAAAATTAAAAAACTATTTTAACTATTGTCAAAATGAATTAATAGGCAGTCCATTTTCTTTAGGCAGTGATTTTATTAAAGTGGACCAACATCCATTTTACAACAAATGGGTGGTGGTCTATTTCCTTGGGGGTCATTCCAATTGCTTATTTCTGTGCATACACCACCTGCAAGCCCCATTTAGCTTACTGCAACCACCTCTCTTGCTCACATTTGTGGGTCCAGTTCTGCTTGCAGGAGCACTGTGCAGGTAAAAAAAATCGGGGGTTGCAGGGAGTATGCGCAAGAGGGCACCTGCAATCTCAATGCCCCATGAACTCAGTACAGTCCTGACCAACACCATTTTTTTCAAAAATTGATATTAGACTGCTTAAATTATTTGATTTATGCTATTTTTATACCCTTCGCTTACCACTTGCTCATCACCAACTGGGATAGCCAAGTGGTCTAGCAAATCAAACCTGAATGTTTGCCATACAAGTGAATGTGGTGGGGACTGACCTAAAGTCCCCCTTTATTAGTTAAAGGAGCACTATCGTGAAATTGTGTAATATTAAGAATCCATATAAACACTTTAGCTAATAACTTACACACCCGAACTTAATAAAACTCCCGCCAAGCTTGTGGTTTTCTTCCCCTGGTAGGAATAAAATCCTGGGGTTATAGGTTTAGTCTATGAGAGGTGACAGAGTCTGTCACCCTAGATGTCTTCCTCCTTCCATTAAAATAAAAAAAACAAGCTTGGCTGGATATTTCTTGATGCTGGATGTATATGTGACCTCTCCTCTCTCTATCCAGCATAGTTATATGGATTTTTATCATTGGGCCAATTTTTCGCAATAGTGCTCCTTTAATCACAGATTTGTTTCAGTGTGTTGGGTGCCTTCTCTATACACTGGGCCAGGCAGTGCCAGAGGAGAATAGAAGGTTTGCATACCCTATTGCCACTCCTGTGCCACCGATCATCCTCTTTATTTATATTCAAGGAAAATTCCACTTCTCTATACACCGAGCCAGGCAGTGCCAGAGGAGAATAGAAGGTTTGCATACCCTATTGCCACTCCTGTGCCACCAATCATCCTCTATATTTATATTCAAGGAAAATTCCACTTCTCTATACACCGAGCCAGGCAGTGCCAGAGGAGAATAAAAGGTTTGCATACCCTACTGCCACTCCTGTGCCACCGATCATCCTCTTTATTTATATTCAAGGAAAATTCCACTTTTCTATACACTGGGCAAGGCAGTGCAAGAGGAGAATAGAAGGTTTGCATACCCTATTGCCACCGATCATCCTCTATATTTATATTCAAGGGAAATTCCACTTCTCTATACACCGGGCCAGGCAGTGCCAGAGAAGAATAAAAGGTTTGCATACCCTATTGCCACTCCTGTGCCACCGATCATCCTCTATATTTATATTCAAGGAAAATTCCACTTTTCTATACACTGGGCCAGGCAGTGCCAGAGGAGAATAGAAGGTTTGCATACCCTATTGCCACTCCTGTGCCACCATTCATTCTCTATATTTATATTCAAGGAAAATTCCACTTCTCTATACACCGGGCCAGGCAGTGCCAGAGGAGAATTGAAGGTTTGCATACCCTATTGCCACTCCTGTGCCACTGTTCATCCTCTATATTTATATTCAAGGAAAATTCCACTTCTCTATACACTGGGCCAGGCAGTGCCAGAGGAGAATAGAAGGTTTGCATACCCTATTGCCACCGATCATCCTCTATATTTATATTCAAGGGAAATTCCACTATTCTATACACCGGGCCAGGCAGTGCCAGAGAAGAATAAAAGGTTTGCATACCCTATTGCCACTCCTGTGCCACCGATCATCCTCTATATTTATATTCAAGGAAAATTCCACTTTTCTATACACTGGGCCAGGCAGTGCCAGAGGAGAATAGAAGGTTTGCATACCCTATTGCCACTCCTGTGCCACCGATCATCCTCTATATTTATATTCAAGGAAAATTCCACTTCTCTATACACTGGGCCAGGCAGTGCAAGAGGAGAATAGAAGGTTTGCATACCCTACTGCCACTCCTGTGCCACCGATCATCCTCTATATTTATATTCAAGGAAAATTCCACTTCTCTATACACCGAGCCAGGCAGTGCCAGAGGAGAATAGAAGGTTTGCATACCCTATTGCCACTCCTGTGCCACCGATCATCCTCTATATTTATATTCAAGGAAAATTCCACTTCTCTATACACTGGGCCAGGCAGTGCAAGAGGAGAATAGAAGGTTTGCAAACCCTATTGCCACTCCTGTGCCACCGATCATCCTCTATATTTATATTCAAGGAAAATTCCACTTCTCTATACACTGGGCCAGGCAGTGCAAGAGGAGAATAGAAGGTTTGCATACCCTATTGCCACCGATCATCCTCTATATTTATATTCAAGGGAAATTCCACTTCTCTATACATCGGGCCAGGCAGTGCCAGAGGAGAATAGAAGGTTTGCATACCCTATTGCCACTCCTGTGCCACCGATCATCCTCTATACTTATATTCAAGGAAAATTCCACTTTTCTATACACCGGGCCAGGCAGTGCCAGAGAAGAATAAAAGGTCTGCATACCCTATTGCCACTCCTGTGCCACCGATCATCCTCTATATTTATATTCAAGGAAAATTCCACTTCTCTATACACTGGGCCAGGCAGTGCAAGAGGAGAATAGAAGGTTTGCAAACCCTATTGCCACTCCTGTGCCACCGATCATCCTCTATATTTATATTCAAGGAAAATTCCACTTCTCTATACACTGGGCCAGGCAGTGCAAGAGGAGAAAAGAAGGTTTGCATACCCTACTGCCACTCCTGTGCCACCGATCATCCTCTATATTTATATTCAAGGAAAATTCCACTTTTCTATACACCGGGCCAGGCAGTGCCAGAGAAGAATAGAAGGTCTGCATACCCTATTGCCACTCCTGTGCCACCGATCATTTTCCCACAGCCCCAGTTTGTGAAGCTGCAGTTCCAGGTCCTGGCTGTGTACAGCCGGTTTCTATTGAAAACAATGAAGTCCTCTGTACCCCAGGAAATTCCTCTGTATGGCGCCCCCCATTGTCACAAACTATGGCTGTGGGAGGACAATCGGTGGCACAGTAGCAGCGGTAATTTATGCTTATCTCCTATTCTCCCTGGCACTGCCCAGCTGTGCCACAGAAGTCACAATGGTTAAATGCTCAGGACAGCCTGGTGTTGAGACAGACATGAGCATTGCTCAGAATGAGAGAGGGTGTATTTAACTACATTTTTTGAGTGCATGCTTTAAGTGTCTTGCCCTGTATCTAATCTCTTCCTTTTTTAGTGACTCCATTGCTATAATTATAATATAATACAATGACCCATTCTGTGATTAGATAATGTGATTACTTTTAAATGACTACTTTTACAAGTTCCCTTGTAAAAAGAAAGCTGCAACATCTTTCTTTTTAATGAATCATCACTGGTCAAATCTAATGGGCCTACGAAAGCATCATCCTAGTGAAGCAACATTGTTTTATTTGGCCTCTTTTTATTGACTGTAATTCTTATTTATACGTATGCATTATATATATGATGACAAGTATACATTTGCAGCATAAAGTAAGTGTAAAATGTCTCCTAATTATCCAATAAAATGACTTTAGCTGAAAGCCGCTGAGCTGTCACAAATAATTGCTGTCACAGTTGGCATTTGCTGTATAATGTGATAAATTTCCTTTTTTTCAGCTTGAACTGGAGGGTGCATCTCCTTGTCACCTTTGCCGCTCTGTCTGTCTTCTTTGTGCGGGAACATTACTCGGTGGAAATGTAAATGTGTTTCCCTATTCAGCCCCCTCCCCTGCTATGTTACAGGCTGAAAGCACTGTCAGCCTGCAGTGTGCTGCTGTCAGGGAAATAAAACCTGTCAGTTAGAGTACAGTAAAGTCGGCTTTAGGTGCTGTCATGCCTTTGCACTTGCTTCATTGCACAATTTACCTCTCCATTTTCAAGTGGGTGAATCTTTGAATAATGAGATGTGCAGATGACTTCATCATCTTTTGTGTACGAGGGCGTTCCGGTTCGTGGGGTGATATTATACCGATTGAAACACTCGCTGTCTGTAATCGCATAGTACTGCCATGGTTTGTAGGTGATGCCATCGAGAGATCGCTCTAAAATCCAGTTGCCGGGTCTGGGGGAGTTGGCAGCTTTCACAATAACATATGCAATCTGGAAAACCTGCAAAATAAATAAGAGGAATATGCTCTTTATTATATGCTATAATAATATTAGAATATCAAAGCCATGACAACTGAACATGTGTTTGAAATTTAGAATAAAAGCTATTGATTTTGTGTCAATCAAGTGGACCAAAGCCTGAAGTCTAAAAGACTTTGGTCCTGCTTAAACACTTTTCTAGTCATATAGCATTGTCCTGTGCCAGGGTTCAGCCTTCACCTCCTCCAAGACAGAATTCCATCCCTTCTGCGCACCCACTTCTTGTGTTGGGACTGATGTATGCCTTCCATTGCAATGAATTAAATGGACTTAGAGTGGAGGCACATGATTCCATCTGGATGGGGTTACTTGATTTTGGCAGTAGATACATTTTAATACGCCAGAATCAGTTGGAGGCGCTGCGGAAAAAAATGTATAGCTTGTATAAATAACTATCAATGTATAGCTTGTATTGATTTTTTGCCTGGACAATAACTTTAGGGAGGGCCAAGGCCTACCAATGAAATGGCACCCAGGGGCACAGTAGCTTTAAGCAGCTTGAGAGCTGCAGTAGTATGTATTTTCGGCGTGGAACATTTTGAAAAAAATTGACATTTTTATGAATACCCATAGTCAAAATAAAATATAGAGTAGGTCTGTTAAAACCTGAACCCAGGGAGCATCCCAATTTGAGAGGTTCTGCAATCTAATGCTAGTAAAATTACTCATTTTGGGCCTCTCAGGAATGCTAGGACCTACGATATGTGTTTACTTTAGAGTGAAGTTTTTTTGTTTATAGTACATTCTCGATGTATAGTATTATCAGCACATGGCTTTAGGAAAGGAAGGTGGGCAGTACATGTGTTTCTCCTAACCTTCTAAGCCTGATGCAATGTATCCCATTTAGCTTTATCCTTGCTATAACGCACATGGGTTAGACTGAATGCTTTGCAAAACTTACTGTGCAAATCAGTTCAATATTTGGGTCAACATTACTATGTATTAAATGCAATTATAACTTTCGCTGCAGGAACATAATGTAACTCAGTGTTCAGCTAATTAGCATTCCACACAAACGATCTGCTACACTATCAACTTTGCCGCTTCCTACTCCCTTTATCGGAGTTCTTTTATCCTGTCACTCTGTTCTAAAACATACATGAATAATAAAAGTGCACGCACATCTCACCTCAAAGCAACTGTCCCGCAAGGGAAGATAAATGAAATTCCTAGACATCCTCACACTCTTTTTGACTTTATACCATTCATCTTTTTCTGCCAGTAAGCTAGACTGATGTTAATAGCCATGTAAAACTTTATGGAATATGTCGTACAAGGATAGGTAACATTTTCACATGCTGTTATTCTTAAGTAAAATGGCAAGCTGTTAATTTAAACTTCATCTACAAATCAGAAATTACACAGTAAGCCAATGGCCAGCAAGGAGATGTAATTAAAAACTATTTTCGGTGTTACGATAAAAACAGGTGCTCTTATGGATAATGGATGGATAACACTTTCAAGGTTGCCTTGTCACTTTATACAGCTTTTTGTTTGTTTGCAAATTTTGCATTTCTCACCAGTTATTAGAAAAAACGTTTTATTGATGTATCAGCCACTAGTTCAGTGAAGAGCAAGTTTAAGATAACTATCTGGTTCTAAGCTTGTAGAACCTATTTTTCACATTGTGTTGCTATTCACTGCAAATTTTTGGCCACTAAAAACGAACATTGGACAGTCTGGGAAGTTCTCAAAAACTCCCCAAACTTCGTCCTCTGTTCCCTTTAAACATCCGATTCTACATTTTGCAGGTTTTAACTTTAACATGTCTTCCTCCTGAGCTCGACTATTCTTTTCAGGTGCTTTTCATGGGGCAGAACCATCTTGTCTTCATCTCTGTCCCTCGACACACTGCACCGCCCCTGAGATCTTGCACCTGCGCAGTGCTCACCTCGGGCCAGGGCAGATGGCTAAGATGTCGGGGGGGGGGGGGATACAGGAGAATGTCAGCAATTTGCCACAAGCCGACATCCAAAAGCATCGAGGTGGGGGGTTTAAGTGTTTAAGTGGACCTACTTGTTTACAGGTCTGTTGTTTAAGAAATTAGCTTTGTCCATAACATTGGATAAACAACAGTAACAGGTTCCCAGTACTTGTCAGAATATGAGAAGTAAAACTTAAATTTTTCATCACAAAAATTCTGATCGATCAGTGTTCCACAATCCTTCCTCATCCTTCCTTGGCTCACCAAGAGGTCATATTTTGTGGATCTCCCCTTTGCTGGCTCTATATCTCTGTTGCTGCACTAATTACTTCATCTCTGCGTAGATATCCACGTGGAGGTCCACAAAACATGACCTTGACAAGGAGGTTTGGAGATCTCTGTGATAAATAATGTGTTTCAGGGACAAGGTCTAATAGTACAAAAGCTATGTGTCACCACATTGCTATAAATAAAGAAATCAAAGTTGAATCCCACTAACCCCCCCCCAAAACATACCAACTCGAGTAGCCAGAAGACATACAGTATATGAAAGTGAAGTTGAATATATCAGGAAAATACAAATTTAGAACATTACACCAAGTAGCACAAAGAGGAAAGACACCAGAGTGACTCTTTATCTCAGATTATGCAGTTAAAGAAGAGATCTTATACAGAGCAAGACAGACTAGGAAGCTTACAATTCATGGTATGACAATAAACATTTTTCAAGACTATTTACAACGCACATTAAATAAAAGATACCAAATTAAACCCCTACTTTCCAGCAAAAAAAAATCTAAAATACCACTGGACAGGACCACTGACCCTCCAAAAGGGAGATAAACAATTTTTCATGAGAGATGGTGACAACATAGGAAAATTCATTTCTCATTTAGACATTGAGGTACCCCTGATTTGTGGGTGGGAAGACAACTTAGACGAAACCTTACTATCACAAAATCTACTAGTAGAATTGTGGTCATAAAATGCATAATAACTTTGAGAGAGACAAGGCATAAAGTGAAGTAGGATATAAAAAAATAATTAGATAAAAGATAATAATAAAAAAATAAGATTTATTAAGATAAAATGAGGGCACGGAGAAGGAAAAAGAGAAAGAAAAAAGAAAGGAAGGAGGAGGCGCAAAAAACAAGGTGTGTGGTGAATATGGCAATGGTAGGAGTTTGGGCTGACCGAAACATAAGGCCAGATTGAATGAGCGAATTAAAGATCTCTCAGAAGCCCAAATTAAAGTGGTCAAAGTGAATGGGAATGGAGGGGGGGGGCATGGAAACACCAATATAACCCTAAAAAAACCCTCATGATAACAAAAACGTACCAATAGTAATGTATAACATCCGAGGGGCAAACTCCCCGAAAAAAAGGAATCAAATTCTAAAGGGTCTCATACATTACATAGCAGATATAGCTTTTTTGCAAGAAACTCACTTCAAGCTTGATATAAGTTTCCAACTTGCCTTTGGCACAATTAATATTCAGAAGAGGGAAAAAACACTTCGCACCACCAAATTCAAAACAATTATGATGTGCCGATAAAGGTAATATAATATTTGTACTTGTATAAAGTGCTCTATATAGTGCTAATAAAAAATATATGTAAATACAATCAAAGAAACAGGCAGTGTACAAAACCCAAAATATGGAAAGAAGTCACCTCAGTGAGATGCAGATGGATGTCCCCGCTGATCCCTGCTGGAGTACCTTTACCCATGCGTTCCGTGGGTAACCTGTGGCACCACTTTCTCAAGGTGCCAGGCTCTTGTAAAATGTATTTTAGGTGTGGATTGTTTTGCACTAGGACAGATGGGATTCCCCTACTGTGGATGTGTTTTAGTTATGTGTTGTTTGTCATGTTTTTAATCTATTAACCCTTTCGCTGCCAGGCTACCTGGAGTTTTTTTCACCATTTGTTGCCAGGCCATTTTGCACTATTTTGCGCTCCACATGTTCAACTGTGATTTTTTAAGGGATTTCCATGGATTTCCCAGGGAATTATATATTCTTTTTTCAGCAGAATCTGGGTTTTTTACATGAAATGTCTTTTTTTTGGCATTTTTTAGGTGTATTCTCAACATTTTGTGGTGAAATATGTGCAAAAAAAATAAAAAAAATCTATTTTTTTACAATTTGTAGTGTTTTTTGTAATGAAAAAAGTAATTTAGTCAATAAAATCTTATTGCATGTGAACAGCGTTACCACATATGTATAGGTAGACACCCTTTCCTGCCCAGGAGACTCCCCCAAACTGAAACAGCGCTTTAGGAGATTTTCAGATAAAATACAAATATGCTAAGCGCTAGGCGCACCTTGCAGTTTTTCAAGAAAAACAACCCTTTACATTTGAAATACCCCCCACAAACTATATATTCCCTGAAAGTATACACCTCAGGCTTTCTAGGTGTACCAGGCTTGTTTACATAGGTGCAGTTTTCTGGAAGTAATTCCTCAATGAATTCTTTGGTAGCACAGAGTTTCACTAAAAAAGAATAGAAAGCAGAATCAAACTCATATTTTCAGAAAAAAAAAATATGCAAAAAAAAAAAAAAACAAGCCCAATCTGAAAAAGCAACATGCCCCGAACAGAACAATACCCAACATGCATAGCTACTGTCAAGGAAAGAGTTGTCAAACACCTCAAAGTAAAGTATGTGCGTAAGGGTAATTTTACTTGAAAATTTCAGCTCTGCAGACAAAGTGCGCACCTTGTACTTTTTCTACCAAAACAACCCTTTACATTTGGAATACCCCCCAGAAACCATATATTCCCTGAAAGAACATATGTTAAGCTTTCTAAACGTACCCAGCTTGTTGTAGTGGGCTCATCATTTTAGAAGTAATCCCTTGAAGAATTCTTAGGTTGCACGAGGTTTCCCTCAAAAAATTATAAAAAACCAGAATAAAAAACACATTTTCTTAAAAAATCAATATGCAAACAAGAAAAAACAAGCTAAATCTGAAAGAGCAAGATCCCCCGAGCAGAACAATACCCCACATGCATATGTACTATTAACCCTTTTAATTGCCCATCTACTTGAAATTTTTTCACCCTCTGTTGACAGGTAATTTTTCACCATTTTGCACCATGTTTAACCGTGATTTTTGGAGGAATTTCCAGGAAAATTATAGATATATTTTTTGCAGCAGGGTTTAGGCTTTAACATGAAATGTCTTGTTTGTAATTTTTCTACTGTTTTTTTTTAAATATTTTTGCATAAAAAGAACAAAAAAAAATTAAAAATTATTTTTTAGAAAATTGTCTCCTTTATTTTAAATAAAACATTTACTTTATTAGAGAAAACTATATTGCATGTGAAAGCCCCATTTCTTCCGATTACAACGGTACCACATATGTATGACTTGCCAGCCCCCAGCCATGTGAACTGGTATAAGGGGTCTCATGGACCCCTTACCAGTTCACAAAGGGTTAAATGTAAAAAAAAAAACAAAGAGACAGAGAGAAAAAATATTTTATCATTTTTTTTTTCTATACTTACCTCCCATCCATACCTGTGTCCCACGCTGATCAATCTAGCGTCTGCTCTCCTGCTGCAGCTGGAAGCCTTTTATAGCTGCTGGGTGACAAAGCATAAGGGGTTAATTACAAAAAAAAAAATGACATAGGGTCCCCCCTCCCGGGGGGGGGGGGGAACCCCATTTTTTTGGAATTTTAAGGGTTAAAAACCCTTAAAAATCCCCCCAAAAATGAAATGGGGTCTCCCTTACCCAGCATTACCAGCCCGGGGCCAGCTATGGGGGCTTGTAGGCACAGAGTGGGGGGGCAGCTTTTGTGGGGCCCCACCCTGCAGCCTACAAGCCCACATAGCCTATGTGGGCCCGGGCTCTTCTGTCCCCCCCCCCCGGGCTTTGGGGAGGCAGGTAATTGGGGGTGCCGGGGGTTAATGGCAAGTCACCTGCGGCTAGCAGGTGACTTGCCAGCCCCCAGCCTTGTGAACCGGTATAAGGGGTCTCATGGTCACCTTACCAGTTCACAAGGGGTTAACAGTAAAAAAAACACACTGACACATAAGAAAAAATGAGTTTTATTAAAAAATAAAAACTTTTTTTTACTTTACTTACCTCCGATCGTCAGCTCCTTTGTCCCTCGATGTGATGACAGATGCAATCATGCTGGCTGCAGTAGCAGAGGGGCAGGTGATGATCTGATCACCTGCCCCGCTGCTCCTGTGGCCAGCATGTTCGCATCTGAATGAAGAGCAGCAGGGAGCCTGGACGACACCCGGTGAGTGACGTCATAAGCCCCGCCCCCAAAGGCAAGATGGCGGCGCCCGTCGGGAGAGGAGGGGGAGAGCCCTTTCAGGCTCTCCCCTGGAGCTGAAGAGCCAGGGAGGGGGCGATCGGAGGCCCCCCCCCAGTGAAGAGAAGACCCGGCGGGAGGCAGCGCGGCCACAGGTAAGTAAATGTCATTTTTATTTTTTTTTACAGTTAGCAGCTGTTGCTGCTGAAGCGGGGGGGGGGGGGGGGCAGCCTATTCCGGGGGCTCTCGTGGAGCCATCCGAGCCCCCACGGGGGATTGCATGGCACCAAATTAAAGAGGAGACCTGGCCGGAT
Source organism: Gastrophryne carolinensis (assembly GCA_027917425.1). Lineage (NCBI taxonomy): Eukaryota > Metazoa > Chordata > Amphibia > Anura > Microhylidae > Gastrophryne > Gastrophryne carolinensis. The sequence continues at coordinate 286,016,081 of CM051237.1, read as the reverse complement.
CCAACGAGCGTCAGGTGAGTATTTTTTATTTTTATTTTTTTAACTTGCAGCGGGGAAAGTCAAGCACATAACACCTACGGGCTTGGCACTTAAGGCCCAGCCAAGCCAGCACGTAGGTGTTACGTGCTTGGCACTTAAAGGGTTAAACTTATGATTTATTTCATCTAAGTATTATGTCATTTATTTATTGGGTTGATTGGTGCCGAGTTTGGTTAAGGCCCGTGTTGTGATAGCTGGGACCACATCATTCTGGAATTTGGGACAATTAACAGTAACCAATATAGTAAAAAATCTAGGGGACTGGCAATCCTGACAAATAAAACAATAATGGCTGAAACATTCTCACAACATCTCTCAACATAAATATGTGGAAGCACGACTATTAATTTGGGTAGGCCGCTTAAATGGAGAAAAATGTACATTAATTAATTCCTACGCCCCAAATAGCCACCAAAGCACCTATATTAAAAAAGATAAAAAAATAGAGGAAATAAAGAAAGGCACTATTATCTGGGGTAATGACTTAAACCTAGAGGCCGATTCATTAATAGCGCCAGGTAGCGACAGATGAGCGACTGTAGCGTGATTTTTTCAGCGCCAGCCAGTATTCGCTGTGCTTGGCCGGCGTTAGCTTGATGACAGCGACTCAGTCGGTGTGCGGTAATGTTGAATACGGGCTGGGGGGTCGCTGTTTCACAGGTCCAGCGTTGTATGTGAGCGCCTGACAACGAATGGCCAGAGCGAACGGCTAGCTTCATATTCATCAACAAATCACACTCCGAATGTGCTGTCGCTGTCCATTCCTTGTTTAAACCCCAGAGCGCTGGCGGCGATGTGTATTAACTAGTTTTTAACCCCTAAACAACCATATTTTGTGAATGTAACATTATACATGTTTTTAGAATCATTTTGTAATATGAATACATTAATCTCAGACCTGTTAGATCAATTCTGCACATTTTTTTTATAATTTTTTTTTTTACTTAAAAATAAATCCTAACATTGCAGAAGTGGTCTCCGATTTTTTGACATTAAAAAAAAAAAAAAAAAAAAATAATCCCAATTAATTATGAATAATTATAGATTGCTCCATTGAAATGCATTGGACATCGCCAGGGAGCGACAGCTCATACCTGGCGCTGTGAGGGAATTTGCAGCGGCGCTGTTCGGTCCAGGCGGCTTCATGATGAATGCCGCGCTAGCCGCCGCTCTCGCCGGCGCTAGCCTCATTTTGCTTGATAAATGCGTCATTGTGACCGCCGCCGGGCGTACTTGAGTCGGTAGTCGCCGTTAGATGCCGCTACCTGGCGCTCGTCAGACACTACCTGGCGCTATCGCTTGATGAATAAGGGCCCTAGTCAACAATGCCTTCTTGGACACAACAGGCAAGACTGAAAATAGACAAGTCCCACTCAACAACCCTACACTACGACAGAACTTTAGAAAACTACAGTTAATAGATACCTAGGGCACCATGAACATTAACGAAAAGAACTATACTTGTTGTAACCAGGCCCATACAGTTAGGATAGACTACTTTTTGTACAGCAACATTCAATCTCTAGAGTCCAAAAATGCAAAATAGGAAGAATGGCTTGTAGCGACCATGCCCCAGTCATTTTAATCATACCATGGGGACAAAGAAACCAAATAAATAACCACTGGTCCTTAGACACTAAGATCTTAAACCAAATACAAACAGCAGATAACTTGAAAAACTCTATTCAAGAATACTTTAAATTTAATGACACTCCAGAGATCTTACTACTATCTGTGAGTGTCATAAATGCTGTTTTAGAGGAATGATACAAGCTGCTGCAAAAACGATCAAGGAACAACAAAAAGCAGAAAAAGAATCTATCATTAAACAAATCTCTAAACTAGAGCAGCTACATAAACAAACACTGACAGACATAACTTATAAAGAACTAACTAAAGCAAGACTTGAACTGAAGACAAGAATCAATGCAACAGCGACTCACAAAATAATTATGTATTGTGAGCAAAAATTAAAATTGGGCAAAGTTGGAAAAGAGCTAGCAACATATTTAAATGATAGCTGGGCAGCTAACTGTATTGAGGAGATATTAACAGACAATGGAAAGGAAATATTAAACCAAAGATATATTGGAAGAATTTATAACATTCTAAAAGGAAATATACAACATTGAAAAAAAGATGAAGACCAGACAAGATATCTCCAGGAAACTAAACCCATAAAAATAAATAGAGACTTAGCAATAAACCTGGACAACCCCTTTTCATTAAAATAACAAACCGAGGCAATTACCAAACTAAAAGAAAATAAATCATCTGGTGAGGATGGGCTTCCTGCAGAATATCACAAAACTTTTGGATCCCAAATATCACCATTTTTGCTTAGATGGCTAAATTATATTGAATACCGCAATTATAAGTCATACCAAAACCAGGGAAAGACAGCACACAATGTAATAATTATTGCCCCATTTCTTTAATAAACCTTGACCTGAAAATGTATGCTTCCATAATAAGGGTGAAGAGCACAAAGGGAACAATTCCAGGAACACAAATTATTAAGGGTAATTTTTTGGAGAAAGGGTACAATGAGAATACACCAGAGAAACTAAAATACACTAAAACTATAGAGAGATATAAAAAAAGTTTGAAGTGAACAACTAAAAAAGATGAGAACAGCTACCCATCTTTGTCACAGGTTATACTTTGCAACATAAAGAGGTAACTAAGATATTAAATAAACATTGGGAGGTTCTCATAAATGATCTGATAATAGGTCCAACTTTACCGGATTAACCCGAGATAGTGTTCAGACGAGCACCCAACTTGGGATAAAACTAGTTAGAAGTTACATTGATGGCCCCAAACCTATTAGTATAACCCAAGAGGAAAAAATAGAATCATAGAAAAGAAATGTCACAACGAACTTACCTTCTTCCAGGTCCTGCAGCATCCTTGATTGCCCGTTTGAGCAACATCGACCCATGCGGCATGCTGAGGTCACTGTTGCTCAGCCGCCGCATCAGCTTCTGGCACTGCCTCGAGCTGCGCTGCGGCCCTCGCTCCTGTCTTGCCCGTGCGAGCACGTGTAGTTTATGCCCTTCGGCAGTGCTGGAGACAGCACTCCCGCTGGAAGCTCAGTTGAATGGGCCAATGAGCCCCAGCATTCTTGATGGGACTGATTGCCTACTTGGTGCTTGGGCTAATCAGCTCTCATGTTACTCTTTGGTCAAGAGTTGTCAGAGAGCTGTCCCATCCAATCCCCTGCACCCACACCCTATAAAAGTCTTACCATGTCCCTCAGTCATTGTCCGTGATATCGTTATGCTGGGTGTTATAGTTCCTCTGCTTGTTATTGTTATCCGTTGACGACTTTGTCTTGCCTGACTACTCCTTTAATCGCTGCCTAGACTGACACCTGCCTGACCACAAGCCCATCTCATCCTCTGTATCGCGAACTCTGACTACCCAGCTTTGACACTTGGCTTGATTTGACCTTTCTTCTGTAACTCTCCTTGGTGCCAAATTTCGGGAGGACCGTCTTCTCCTCTATGACCCCGGCCAGCCCGACATCTCCCTGGTTAATCAGCCCTCACCCTGCAAGTCCACATACTTTGTGCTACCTAAGTCCTTGGGGCAACCATGTCCAGACTCACCTTTTCCTTAAATAATACCAACTGATCTATTCAGTCTACCTTTTATTCTCAGCATATTTTACTTAGGTCTCCCCCTTTCCCTAATTCCCCATATCTTTTGCAGTATTGCAACCAATGGCAATTAAAGGGGAATGTCAAATATGACCCCCCCGCCCTACCACCCTACCCTGGCACTGAGGCAGGACAGGGGGGTTACAAATAATAAGGACCCTTACCTTATCAACTCGCCAGCGCCACTCCACTCAACATACATCCAGTTTAATTTATCATTGTTTTATATCTTATTATTTTTCATTTTTTTCTGTATGTAATTTGTATGTGTTCTTCTAGGGGTTCACTAGTGTGTTTTTTTAAGTTCAGAGAAAATTTACACCTTGTCTGAGTCTATTGGTGAGCATTTTACGTTGCTACGGTTGATGCTTCCATACCTCACGTACATTTTAAGCAGGAAGTCCCAATCAATAAAGCTCATGGAAAACCATTGCTGTTTGGCAATTAGAAATAAGTATGTTGAAACACAGTCATGAGTGTTGTAGTCAAGGAGAATTTAACTTAATTGTCTTTCTTTGTGAGCTTATATGGCCTACTGATTAGCTGTTAGGCAGTTTGGGAATTGTTAGTGAACGTTGTTCCAAACAACTGGTGGTTTTGTCTTGTGAGCTTTCTGCTTGTAAGAGTGGTATATCCTTTCGTGAGGACTGTCTTCTCCTCTATGACCCCGGCCAGCCCGACATCTCCCTGGTTAATCTGCCCTCACCCTGCAAGTCCACATACTTTATGCTACCTAAGTCCTTGGGGCAACCATGTCCAAACTCACCTTTCCTTAAATAATACCAACTGATCTATTCAGTCTACCTTTTATTCTCAGCATATTTTACTTAGGTCTCCCCCTTTCCCTCATTCCCCATATCCATTGCAGTATTGCAACCAATGGCAATTAAAGGGGAATGTCAAATATGACCCCCCCCCCCGCCCTGCCACCCTACCCTGGCACTGAGGCAGGACAGGGGGGTTACAAATAATAAGGACCCTTACCTTATCAACTCACCAGCGCCACTCCACCCAACATACATCCAGTATAATTTATCATTGTTTTATATCTTATTATTTTTCATTTTTTTCTGTATGTAATTTGTATGTGTTCTTCTATGGGGTTCACTAGATTGTAGTGTGTTTTTTTTAAGTCCAGAGAAAATTTACACCTTGTCTGAGTCTATTGGTGAGCATTTTACGTTGCTACGGTTGATGCTTCCATACCTCACGTACATTTTAAGCAGGAAGTCCCAATCAATAAAGCTCATGGAAAACCATTGCTGTTTGGCAATTAGAAATAAGTATGTTGAAACACAGTCATGAGTGTTGTAGTCAAGGAGAATTTAACTTAATTGTCTTTCTTTGTGAGCTTATATGGCCTACTGATTAGCTGTTAGGCAGTTTGGGAATTGTTAGTGAACGTTGTTCCAAACAACTGGTGGTTTTGTCTTGTGAGCTTTCTGCTTGTAAGAGTGGTATATCCTTTACTTTCCATGTATGGAAGATACATATTGTACTGTACATACATTACATATCAGACTATTTATCATAATAGATTCTACTGCAAACATGTATCGAAAAAAAGCCAAACACAATAATTAGACGATGGGAAGGTTTGGGGCGGCTGTGGAATACATTTTCAGTAGAAATGCTTAGTATATTACTGTATTGCTGTGTAATGCATGCTGTATGGTAGAGGATATTGGGTTGCTTAGGGGCATAGAGTGCTTTTTTACCTCACTTACAGATCTTCTCTATGTTTTCCAATTTAGAGTGGCTAATTTACCTCAATACCCAGACAAGTGTGAGAAATTTGAGAAAAACTTGCACCAAATAGAGATTTGGGGGTGGAGAACTATCAAAGTGAAGAAAAGATTTGCAGGCGAGAAACTTAATGTGGACCTAAACCCTCCTGACAAATCGTGATAGGTAGAGTTCAAGTTGTCAAGGATCGTATCCCTCTTCTCACTCGCCAATAAGCCGCAGATTAAGGAACTGCTCACCTTTTTCTGATAAAGCTCTATATGAAAAGAGACCAGGCAGCAGCTATACGCTGAAATGTTGCACACTTCCTTGAGGAGGTATGGCTACTGCATCTTTTTGCAGCTGTCTCCTGTCAGATGAAACTTTACTAGGAAAGAGTGAGAATCTCTCAAATATAGGGTTCACTAATGTCATGAGTGGGTAGGCTAAGTTAGTTTAGTGTACCTGTGTATCAGGACCCTCCCTGGTTTTGTAAAAGGGGGTTTATGCCCTCTTTAATATACATGTCATGACATTTTTATTATTAAAAAAGTTGTTTAAATCTATGTCCAATGGTTTATATGCAGTTATGTGTCAAATGCTCTGTGTCACATGTGTAAAACACAAGGCCTGGGGACTGAATGCAGCCCTCCAAGCCTTTTTATGTGGCCCTCACCACATGGGGGGGGGTCTAACCCATCCAACTAACTGGCACAGCAGAGGGTGCTACATCTGCTGCAGAGGTTTTTGCTAGCCAAAGCCAGATGGGCTGGGCAAAATAATTCTGCATCTGCATCTTTCCTGGGAAAAATAATTTGGCGGCTGTCCAGGGCAAAATAACATTGTCTCTATTCTGAACAAGTTAATTCTGCATTTGTCTTGGACAAAATCATCTGTGTCTGTAACCATACATTTGAATGGTAGTGTTTTTTTGTCTGTTAATAACCGTCGCTTTGAAAGCGACCAGAATGTTGCCCTCAGTGAAAACGAGGTTGACACCCTTGCTCTATGTGATTTTGTGTCATTTCATAGATTTTGGTTGATAAACAGTAATCTGTGTAGGGTAGGAACAGTTGGTAATGGTCTGAAACAGAACACAATGAAACAGAACATCACTTCATATAAATATTAATTTCCAGTCTAATGTACATAAATCATAAATTAATGCAATGCAAAGTAATTTTTAAATGTCAATCAGGAAATTAACCCCAACAAAATTATAAAAGAAACACATCAGTTATTCATGAGGCACAGGACTTCATAAATTACAAAATACATCAACCACAAATCCAGGGAGAGATTCTTTGCTAATTTTTTCTTTTAAAGTCTACCCAACTTGATCTCGATAGCAGCTGTATTCATAATATACTTAGCTGTAGTTTAACTGCAATGCAACGGTGAATGAGCTAAGACATAATAGTTCATTAATAGCTTGAAGAAGTTAAGCATACATATGATTGGTTTTATCATCTTGATCAAGGCACACAAAAAATAAGACTCAAGTGTAATATAATATATCTTATTTTTTGTGGGGCTCACTTCAAAGACTTACATCAAAACAAAGTATGCTAAAGACTCTCTTTGACATGGTAAGTATCATCTCAGCTGCTGCCTTTTATTCAAGGAGCGTTTGAAGTGACACAAAGTTATTTACATTTTATTCAGCCGGGAACATGTTACATTTGCTTCTACATGGCTTTTCAACAGCTAAGCTTAACAACATCAGCATAAAACAATCTTTTGGTAATGTTTATAGAGGCAAAAAATGGGATTGAATATTCTGTAAGTAAATGCTCTTAGCATGGCCTCCAAAAGTGAAAGAACTCTGGGTGATTGGAGTGGAGGCAGAACTTCTAACCCAAGGTTATGAAGAATCACTAGTCATTTTCTGGACCAGAACACAGACCCATGGGCCATAATCTTTCATCTATAAATCATATATGGGGACAGAGGCTGTTTTGAGATGTTAGGACTATTTTTTAAGTGCCCCCCCATGAGCTGAACCAGCCCAGGAATCAGGCCTAGGGGCAGGAATCGCAGGGCTCAGAGGCCAAACAGCCAGCCCCCTAACTCTGCCAGTTTGACAGTCCCTCAAACTTTTAGTAAAGGTTCAGTGCTTGGGGATAAGACACACTTCCCCCGCTTTAAATACAATTAAACTTGGTATGGCTAGCACCTGAGGGAGATAGATGCTCTCTACTAGTGGTCTGCTTCCCACGCCACAAAGAGTGGCCTCCATCGCTCCATAAAGCTATGCACCACCGATGGAAAAAAGGGCGTGTTAAAAGGCAGAAGAGAGAAACAGTATTTGAAAGGCCTATCACAGACAGCATCTCTCCTCAAAGAAGACAATATGGTGGTATCTTCCTAAAGAGGCAATGATGACACTGCCATTGTTTGATATAGTGCACATCACAGCTGCTTAGTCAGCCCCCAGCTTTCAGCTCAGCAAGCAGGCCTAACTGACAGAGATGCTGATCTACAAAACATATTATCATTATCTATGCTAATGACAAGCTAATGATAAAACACAGATATGATCTGGGAGATACAGGGGGCTAGGTGGTTGGATGACAGCCTTAGAACAGAAGGTAGATCACATTTGCACTACTAAGGCCACCCATGACCAAGAAATTGATGACTAAGAATATGAAAGCAGACCTTAATTTTAGTCTTTACCAAAATAGAAATGATGGAGAACCGGTCAAGGAGGCATAATTTAAGACTCAGAGGCATTCCAGACTTACCCTCTACAACACACGTGTCAAACTCAAGGCCTGGGACCCGCATGTGGCCCTCCCAGCCCTCTGACAGGCGCCTGTTGGGTGGCACTACTTCTAGCAGGCCAGGTCACTTCTAGTTTTGTGGCACTGGCAGCACGTCTTCACGCCTGTGTTTGGTGCTGCACTGGTATGTGGTATTTCACTGTGGAGCTGTGTGCCTTTTTAATGTTCTGGGGAAAATAGAGTAGTTTCTTCAACTGTTCTGTATATATGTGCAACCAGCTCTCACCACACAAGGGAGGCCCACCTAACCCACTCAACATCTGCGGCAAGGGTTTTTTGCTAGCTGTTTTCAGGAAGGGTGGGAAAAAATTTTGGTAGCGCTGGTCTGGGAAAAATAATTCAGCATATGCATCTGTCCTGGACAAAATAATTCTACCTCTGTCCTGGGCAAAATAAATCTATGTCTGTCATGGGAAAAATAATGATTTGCCTGTCCTGTGCAAAATAATTTTGTGGCTGTCCTGGGCAAAATAATTCTGCGTCTGCAACCTTACATTTGATTGGTCACAGTTGTATTTGCATTTGGTTTTGTGATTTTTTTTTTAACCAGCCCTTTGAAGGCAATCAGAATTCTAACATGGCCCCTGGTGAAAATTAGTTTGACATCCCTTTTCTACAATAACAGCCTTGGTTCAGGAATTAATCAGAGGTTTCCCAATAGATCTTCATGAAATATACTGAATAAGGGGGCTTAGTTGTCTCGAAATGCATCGCACTTTGGATTGCACTTCTTGATGTTATTACCTATGGGAGGTCCTTGTGGATTACTTTTAAGGAAGTTTGGAGTTCACAGGGCACTTGGTCTTATAAGTGCAGATGGTCTTCCGAGAGATATTTTGGTGAAATTGAGGAATCGAAGGACAAAAAGCAACATTTCCAGTCCTATTGATACCAGGTTATTGCAGACATTTCACCACAAACTATACTAGGCAGGAGAGAGATGAGATGGGGTCTAGAAATACTTTAAAAAAATCTAACTAAATACAAGCACCCACTAATATGTGTTGATCCTCTTCTGGCTGCATTCAGAAAGGCTCAGGGGGGGCATCCAGAATGCCGCAGCCCCCCGTGCATTGCCCCGCAGGACGCTAGCAACTCTTACCTGCTCCACGATCCTCAGCTGGGAATGCAGCCCCATGATTGTCCGGGACTTTTCGGTGGCCGGATCTGAGGACACGACCCGGCCCATGTGATCACCGGAGGCCAATCACAGGGGTGCATTCCTGGCTGAGGGTCGAGGGACAGGTAAGAATTGCATGGTCAAATAAAATTGAGAATGGGTATATGCCAAGGTTGTCCATAAAACTCAGTCCATTAGTGCTAGCTGTGGAACCAGTAGCCCAAGAAATTTGAGAAAATAATGATATTAGGGAAATTGATGTATTTTCACTTGAGGTTGCATTATAAGTGAGGGGATTTTTCATTCAGGGACTTATATTGGGGGACTTTGAGTGTTTAAAGACGAAGTTAAAAGCCAAGGTTGATGCAATTGTAAGCACAAAAATTGTGTTTTCACTGCTGTTTTTGTAACTGGGATAATGTACAGCAACATTGGAGGTCTACTTCAGTGCAAAATTCGTCATATGTATACACTTCAGGAGCAAGCTAAACATGGATATCATCCAAGTAAGACTAAATAATATAAATGTGAATAAGATTGCAGGACCAGATGGACTTCACCCAAGAGTTCTTAAAGAACTCAGTTCAGTTATCTCATTACCCCTGTTCTTGATCTTTTAAAGACTCACTAACAACAGGTATAGTACCAAGGGATTGGTGCAAGGCAAATGTGGTGCCCATTTTTAAAAAGGGCTCTAGGCCTTCTCTGGACAATTACAGACCTGTAAGTTTAACATCCATTGTGGGAAAATTGCTTGATGGGCTACTAAAAACTACCTACAAGAATATGTAACTATGCATAATATTATAAGTGACAACCAGAAAGGTTTCACTAAGGGGAGAAGCTGCCAGACTAACCTTATTGTCTTCTAACTTTGTAACCTTGAGAGGAAATTAATGAATGAGAGGAAACAGAGTACTGTTTGGAAACCTCTATCCTAGAGCCAAAATGGTCCTGGGACATGGAATCTTTGAGCATATTCCGTCACCACCAATGGCAAATAAACACACTGGGTGGCCATGCCAACACCATGTGCATACCCATTTGCCCCTGCTGGTCATGTGGGGCAGTGAATGGCATGGCACAGAAAGGTTTAGTAAGAATACCCAATTTAGGCATTTCCAGGAGTGTTGTTTAGCAGGAAGCCTAATTGACATGTCTGGGGGGGGGGGGGGGGGGTGCAGTGGTTTAGAGTATTCGTGGCTGGAGGTCTGGTTTAAAGGCACATTTAAAAGCTTTCAAATTGGAAATGGGAGAGGAACATGACAAGTCCTGTAAAATGTGAACTATTTATAGGAGAAGATACAATTAAAAAAGAGTGAATGCTTAAAAGCCTGTGCCACTGAGAACAATCACAAGGGAGTGCTTTTAATTCTGACTGTAGAGAAAGTCAAGTCAAAGAAAATTATTTTTGAAGACTGAAGAAAATTACAATCATAATACTTGCCATGACGTGCAAGCCTAAAGGTTTATATGGGTGCTGAGAACCATTTGTGACAAACATAATAATAATAGACTTACTCAAGTTTTTTTACCTTTCTTTAGTATATCACTTCCTTTAGTATAAAACTAATACATGCAGAAAGCCAAATTAAATATCTGCACTGTCAAACATTATCATGCTGTGCTTCAATTGCAAAAACAAAGGCCAAAGAAATATGCAGCTGACCAACTCTTGAATGACTAATTTAGTGATTTTAGAGTGTCCCAAACCTTCTGTGCCCTTGATGAACAGCACCACCTGGGTATCTAATGGACAGGTTGGCCAGTATCTGCTAACTGAGCTCCATGCATCGATTTCTCAACTTGTGGTTCTAAGGATGGTAATGCCAGTGTTAGACCCAGGAACATTGCAATTGCGATCTCCAGTTCATTGCAGGAGCAGTTCTCCTTTGGACACTTTTTTAGGATTTCTCCTCCACTTCATGCACTGCGCTCCTGTGCTTGGTTGTCTACCTACCTGAACTACTCTGCTGTGCCTGGATACCCACCTGCTTGACTTGTACTTCTTTGCCAGGAAGACCCGCGTTCCTCAGCTATGCTGGTGTCTCTGGACACTCTCAAGCTAATTCAGTCCTCCAGATATCAAACCCTGATTCCCATTTCTGACCTGTGTTCTGACTTTCTGTTTCGGTTTCTACCTGTTTTTAAATACAATGTGACTTCTTGGTTCCTTCTTCTGGTTATTGACTGCTTGCCATTTTCTTGTATGACCATATCCTGTGTCAATGCGTCCATATCCTGTAGCCTGTGTCAAAATGGAAGCCCTAACCCCCGCCTGCTGTGATTTTGTCCCTACAAACCCTTTTGACAAATAGCTTTATGAATTACAATCAACACATGTTGTCCAGTCGCTTTGCAATGCATTCAACATGGGATACTTATGTTTTGTGAAAGATGGATATCAGTCAGTCAAGTGTTAATGCTATACTGCATAAATAACTAAAACCATGGCAACATGATGTTTGACAGTGGATACGTCCATAGACAGCTTTTAACATGTCATCCAGAGTTTCAATTTATAGAAGCTGTGAAACTATGAATTGAATGGTCACTCAGAGATTAGACACTGTTTCCAACTGTGCACAAAAATAATTCAGAGCACAAAGATTATTTCAATTGATCTAGACTAAATAATTAATCTGCAAAAAGGTTAGCCAACAGAGTAGGAAATGTACCCTTGCGAGTTACTCCCAGCAGCTCAACTACTGTACTTCAAAAAATAAATCTATCGGTTAGGAGACTCAAATGCAATTTATTTTAGTCAGCAGGATGGAAGCACTTTAGAAATATGGCATTAGCTACTGATACATGAAGTCTCTTTAGCCTAAGGTGATAATTCTTCACAGTAGACATACAGGCACTAATGGAAAGCAAGCTACTATTTAGTTGCATTATTCTTGAGGCTGACAGTTTTATTTTAAGTTCCAAATGTAAAGAAATTTGATTTTTAGATGGCAGGAATAAAAAACATTGAACCAAGAAGAACAAAGCAAAATGTTTATTATGATACAGTTAGAATATGATCTCATATCAGGAATGCTCATACCTAGTGGTGCAAGTCTGATGCTCATCATGGAGGGATTGGGTTTTGTATGAAATCAGGAATGGTTAGGCCCCAGTACCTGGCAAGGATTTCCAAGGAGGGTTCCCCCAGGATGTGACACTGTTTGCCATATCGGTAACTATATACCAACCTGAGAATAAAATGGCGGACATGGGTAGAAGCAATCACCCAATCACTGCAGCAGCTTGCTACCTATTGACTGCATGATAAAAGTGTCACTAATGATTACTACAGTTGAGGCACTTTTGAACAAAAAAAGGAGTGCTGCCAATGGCCAAGTATGTATACAATATATGTTTATTTAAGTACATTATTCATAGTTAGTTAATGGGAGGGGAGATTAGTTAAAGTAACCTATGGTATGATTTTGGCCACCTACAGGAACAATACTTGAGATTACGAGGAAAAACCAAACCAAAGAAACAAAATGACATTTTCTTACTTTTAAGAACTAAGGATTCTAAATCTAACTTATATTTGTCCTTTAAAACAAGATACAGGGAGGGGCAAAAACATACCCTGAGTGATAGTATAGAGACAGCTACACTAGGAGGAATTGTCAAGAGGATAAGGACACCAAGAGATACGCATCAGGAAACTCATATAATGATAAAGGTTTCTACATAAGAAAAGAGGTAATTACCATTTCAGTAAAATTACATTCCAAGAAATGTTTGACATTTTGAAATAAATTATTAGTGCTTGTCTACAAATTAAAAGGCTCTGCTAGACCACTGATATGTTACAGAACCCTGACCTTGACTGTTTGCTCTCATTCATGAAAGAAAACTTGTGTCTAGATTTAATACATTCATTCTTGACCTGAGACTGACTTCTCTGAGCCCATACAATATATATTATAGCAGACTTATCTTATTACATACATAGCAGTCTGAAACCTAGTTTCTCTGATCTCTGATGATCTCTGATGGCCATTTTGGAAGACTGCACTCCATGACCATGGTGGTTAGACTGTACAAGTACCACATCCTTGTAAAGCATCCATTTCTAGTTATTTTTATGATTTTTGTAATATATTAATGGTACGATTTCAATGGGAAAAGTTTTATTGGGTAAGTGGGCAATCAGAAGAGTGCAGGGGATCAGACAAAGCTAGCGGTGGCGCCGCATAACATATGTCAAATGAAAGCCAGCACTCCTCATTACCAGATTTGCTTGTATTATGCAAAAAATATATACATGCAGTATTCAAATTCCATTCACTAGGTTGCTAAGCAGCCCCCTGTGCCGTCCCCTGATAGGGGAAGGTCGGGCGTTGCATCATCTGTCCCAGGAATGTTCAGGCGCTTTTCAGAACTTTTAGGGGCCTGATTGGCCATATAATGTATTTATGCATGGCATCTTCTCTGTATCTGTTTAGATGTGGTTTGTCCTGAGGAGGGGAGCTCTAGTGCACCCCAAAACGTTGACCGGCAACTATCACTGTGTTTTACTGTTTCTGCACTATGGACTATGGACATGTGGACAGTAATTGCGGCCTGTTCCACAAAAAAAAACAAAACACCAAAGTAGGTATTCTCTTTAAAATTTGAAGCTTGTTGTTGTTAATAAATTACAAGAAATTAAAGAAATTATAGGTAATGGTTACCCAAATATAGACAATACCACTTACAGAAATTGGTCATAAAATCCCAGCCAATGCTGCTAAAATTCATCAATCAAGAAAAATGACAATAGATTGAATGGTCATTACAGCAGCTATTAGACAGTGAACATTATTCTTTTGATTCCCAGGCAAAATGCCATGGCATTTCAGTAACTGCATACATTTTGTTGTGGCTTATAACATTGCATAAACTTAAAACGATAAATCTATACTTTTACCGACTCACTTCCAAGTTACAGAACGCATTTGTTTTTAGCTGTGAGCTAGAATGTTGATTTCTTTTGGTTCTTTTGTTTTGCTTGTCTTCATGGTCCGAATGAAAACTTACCAATATAACTCTGTGACATAAACAACTGTGAGGATTTAATTGCATCTGAATTGCCTTTAGCTGGGAGCAGGCAATAGAAATGATATAACTGTACCCTAATGTTTAGTGAGTAAGATAAGAAGAGCAGCATCCTTTAATGAAAATGGGCCTCTGTGGGATTAGCCTTGTTTTCGTGATAAGCTGTGCGGAGTATTTAACAAAATATTCAACAGCATCATGCGCAGCAGAAATGGAAGTAGCTTTAGGATGTTTATATTGTAGAAATCCTGCAGAGATGGCTGCTTAGAGTTCTAAATAAAATGCACTTTGTAAAAGAAAGGCGTTCTTTTTTTGGCATTGACCTACACACAAAGGTGCCACATTATAAAACTGAACATTTCTATTCATTTCGACTTGACTGCTGTGAACCAAATTTTTCAATTTTTGTAATACAGTGTTTGGTATTGTTGCCTGATATGGAAAGCTTTTAACTTAAATTATTCTAAAACATTAAACATGGTATAATTTGTTTTGCAAAATAAAGTACTTTCATTGACCTCAATTTATTCTGCTCATGCCAAGTAAGAACTGCTGTTAGAAACAAGTCACAGAAACCCGTGTTTCGCCTTAAGCAGCGCTCCTATGTTCTGAATGGCATGTAGGAAAATGGAAGGAAAGATAGCGTTCCTACTGTGAGGCAAGTGAAAGAAATAATTACAAACCGAAAATACTACCAAACAGTTATCTGCCATATAGTAATTTTAAATTTCACTTCCTGTGCCATACCAAAGGCCAGAACAAGAACCAAGAATATTTATTGGATGGACTACGTGTCACTGTTGTAACCGGTGCAGCAACTCTCTATTTATGCTAGTTACCACCTTTTATCTTGCAGTGAAACCCATGCATTCATTATTGAATGTTCTGTCCCAGATCTTGGGGTTGGACTTTGGGGGAGGCTTTCAACCCTTTCTTTACATGTGCTGCACTCCAGGCTTTAGGACAACCTCAGGTAAACTTCTCCCAGTTTATCTGTTGCATTGTATGTCCCAAAGGGGGCTTTCAGAGATTAAAATTAGGAGTTGGTTGTGAGTTATCAGGGTGAGTGCTGTGGCCCCTTTTAAGATTTGCCTGCTCATGTGCACCTTCCAAGTTAGTTATAAATTGGTCTGAATGGCTTCTACCCCTCTTTTGTAAGCACATGGGATGGGGGGCCGGAAGCTGCATGATGGAGGCTTTCAGCCATGGACTTGTCTTCCTAACCAGGCTTGTGATGATGATTGGTGGACATAATAGCAGCACTCTCACTTCAAAACCCAGTCACTTGCATTTTCGCACATATTAATATGCGAGGTGAGGAAGAACATGAGCTCCAGCCTTAAAAGTTGACCTGTTGAGATGTTTGGAACAACCTGAATTGGAAAAATGTCCCTTGTGCCAACTTCCATGGAAGTTTAGGTCGACACCTTCTATCCCAGTGCCCCAAAACAGCTTGTGTTTCTTTTTTTTTTTTTACAAAGGCCTTTGCCTAATATTCATAACAACAGAAACTGGATACAGTCAGACATCCCTGACCAAACAGCCCCACCCACTGGTGCTTTCCAGTGTAAATTACTCAACTCTATCTCTGGTTATGCACAGCTTCTGTTAATTACTATTGGTGCTAGCCTATGGGACCAACTTTGTAACTTAATCTGTACACCTGGTGGACTTTCAGAGCTAGCCCACCTTCATGTCCCCATGTAGCAGGCTGCACACAATTTACAAAAATAGATGAAAATTTATTATTAACCAAATGCTGTCAGTACATAACATATATCACACGACATCACATTTTAAAAAACATATATATAAAAAATCCAAGTGGGGAGGAACTTTTTGGGGCTAATATATAAGACACTCACAATGTGTGTCTAACCATTGCGCAGCGCGTCGGTGAGAGGTAAGTGGGGAGGACTAGGGGCGTTGGATTGGTAGATACAATCAGAGTTTGATCTAAATTGATAATTGGCAACATGACATGGTGGATGCTTGCAGAGATGAGTAGGAGCACTATTAGTTGGTAGAACTAGCATTCACAGCACTTTAGGCACTTATGCACTGAATTATTGCACTTTATTGCTTAGTTTGCACATATTTTAGTAATATCAAAGGCTGCATATAGCCTTGATGAAGGAGCACAGATCACTAGTAATTTTAGTTTCACATGGATTCACTTATGTAGTATCTCATCATGCGGGCGTCTGTTTATGTATATGTATGCCATTAACACTCTAAAGTTAGAGGTATATGAAATTATATTATATGAATGGTTAGACACACATTGTGAGTGTCTTATATATTAGCCCCAAAAAGTTCCTCCCCACTTGGATTTTTATGTATATGTTTTTTAAAGTGTGATGTCGTGTGATATATGTTATGTACTGACAGCATTTGGTTAATAATACATTTTCATCTATTTTTGTAAATTGTGTGCAGCCTGCTATATGGGGACATGAAGGTGGGCTAGCTCTGAAAGTCCACCAGGTGTACAGATTAAGTTACACTAGTGCTTTCCAGCAATGATACATTCAGTTACAGTACACACAGCTCAGCATTGGGGAGCACTTCAACCTAACGGCCATTATGTGAGAGTTTAGTTTTAACTGAATTAATTAGTATATGGCTGCCATTCAGACATCATACTAATTCTTGGTTTTTATGAATAGTGGGTGAAGGCTTTAGTAAAAAAAGAAACACAGGCTGTGTTGGGGCTGGACTGGATATAGATGATGATAAGCTTTCTTTCTGGGTGTAGGATCACTTTAAAGTACTGCACATCCACAGGGAAGGAACACATACAGCCCCCCCCCCCCCCGTTCCATGCACAATCTTTGTGTTCTAGACCAGTTTTACTTTTAAACCTATTATTACTGTGGTCCATAGGGCCATTTTATTCCCAATGCATTCTGATTTGGGATGTGCACCTACTTAAGACTCCCTAGGAAGCTTGAAGGATGTTTACTGGCTGAATTTTTGGACATTCTGTAGGACTTCAAGGCATCGAATGTTTGTGGAATAGAGAAAGCAGTGGTCCAGAGAGTTCCTGCTGTTTCTTTTGGTTCACTAACAGGTCAAGTGTGGGTCAGGTCAGTGCTGTATCAGAACCAGAAAAAAACTTTCCATGTTCTGAGCCAGGAATGTCCCTGTGAAACAACTGGACACAGGGAGCTGCCTGCTCCTCTCCTGGGTTTAAAAATTAGATTGATTGGATCAGGATAACACATCAGAGGTGGCTTCACTAAGCAGACAGCTATCTTCTTTGTGTACCCTTCACATCAGGAACCTATCCTGACCATAGATAAACATTGTTTTCTGTTATCTTCCTCTAATTATTTCTTTAAGCAAACTTCCCATATTATTGTATGTCTTTCCTGTTTTATTATTTTATTTGTTACTATTTCATTGTACCTTTTCTACATGAACTGCTCCCTCCTGGGTGAATTAAATTCTAAAAATGCATAAAGTGCCATTCTGTGTGCTAAGCCTGAAATCTGCTTAACTCAGGAGAGATGCTTCATGTGTGCTAAATCCTGTGCCTTGTATGTTTGACTGTGTGACTATAGGCCACCATCGATTCAGAGCCAGGTGAAAAAGGACACATTATTTAGGAAAGAAAACTGCCATTTACTTTCATTGTCTACAAGGTGTACATTTTTACCTGGGTCTAAATCAGCCCCAAGGTAGACAATTAAAGTGAACGCCATTTTTCTCTCTTAAAATGAGTGAGTTTTCTTACCAGGCTCTGAATCAACCCCTTTAGCTACTAGTGCTTGTCGGTTTGGTAGGGTGGTATTGCTTCGCAAGCATTTAATGCTCCCAGGCCCTAACTGTATAATTTGGTATCCTCACTGTGAATTACCAATATCAGAAGAAATCTTAGTTAGATATCTGTGTGAATGACAATGCTGGAGATTGGGTTAAAATACAGGTACTATTCCTCCAGTCCAAATTGGCGACATTTCGACAGGCCCTCAATACCCTGCAGGTGACTGATGTTTGGAGGATCTTAAATCAAGGAACAAGGGACTACACCTTTTTCTCTCATGTACACGCATCTTACAGTAGATTGGATTATCTCTTCATTAGTCACCATGCGCTGTCTAGGGATATAGGAGCTTCCATTGGACCCATGATCTGGTCGGATCACGCACCTATATTTCTTACCCTTCCAGTTCCCGGGGGTCCCAGGGGTCAGTGGTCATGGAGATTGAATGACAATTTGCTCCAAGACCCCATATGCCTTACAGAGATAGAGGAATGTATAACCAATTTTTTAACGGACCATAGAAACGATGACACCCCCTTACCTACCCAGTGGGAGGCCTTGAAATGTGTGCTCCGAGGGGTGTTTATTAAACATGGGTCAAGACTGAAAAGGGAGAAGACACAACAGATTCGGGATACCCTAAACAAAATTCAGGCGCTCGAGAGCTCCCATAAACAGTTACGTACCCAGGAAGAATTGTTGAAATTGATTGCAGCTAGGGGGGAGTTAAAGAAACTCCTCGACCGAAGCTACTTGAAATATAGAGACAGATGCGGGGCTAAGTACTATGAGTTCTCGGACAAATGTGGGAAATTGTTGGCAAGATCATTGCACCCTAGGCAAAGCACGACATACGTGCCAATGATCAGGGGTAGGGGGGGCCAGGAACTGCACAAACCTACACAGATATTGGAAGAGTTCCGAGACTTCTATACTGACCTGTACAATATTAGAGGTTGCTGGGACTCCCTGCCTGCGGCGGATTTAGATGCCCGCATACAGCAATACATGGTGGAAACGGCAGTTCCTCCTATAGCCCAGGAGATTAGTGACTCACTGGAGGAGCCCTTTGCTGAGGATGAGATCAGAGCGGCCATAAAGGGGACTCCAGCAGGGAAGAGCCCGGGGCCGGATGGGCTTACGCCACGATTTTACAAGGTTCTTGGGGATCAGCTCGCCCCCTTTTTGACAAAGGTATTCAATGAGGTATCTGAATCGTGTCCCTTTCCTAGACAGGCCTTAGTGGCTCATGTATCGGTCATTCCGAAACCCGGCAAAGACAAAACAATAGTAGGAAATTACAGACCCATATCCCTTATTAATGTGGATCTTAAACTATTTGCAAAAATTATAGCCACTAGACTGCAAACACCCTTGATGACGGTCATTGATAGGGACCAGGTGGGGTTTGTCAGGGGGGGAGAGGCCAGGGACACCCTTAAGACGATAGCCCTCATGCACCACGCCCAGTCAAATGGAGTCCCGTCATGCCTGCTCTCGGTGGATGCCGAGAAGGCTTTCGACCGGGTCCATTGGAAATTCTTAAGAGCGGCACTGGTGCAGGTGGGACTGGGCCCTGAGATACTGGGAAAGATCATGGCACTATATAGTGGGCCCTCTGCCAGGGTCAAGGTTAACGGCCTTCTGTCAACCCCTTTCACCACTGGTAATGGTACTCACCACTGCTGTATGTGATAGTAGTGGAGCATTTGGCCCAGGCTCTGCGTGGCAACCCCTCAATTAGGGGGCTCCTCTGTGGTGGAAGGGAACACAAATTGTCGTTATTTGCGGATGACCTCTTACTTTACATCTCGTCCCCACATGTCTCTCTGCCCTCTATCCTTAAGGAATTTGACAGATTTGGTCGGCTAAGCAATTTTAAAGTTAATTTAACAAAAACAGAGGCTCTGAATGTCTCACTACCGCAAGAGGTCTTGCAGATGTTAGAGTCCAATTTCCCGTTTAGATGGCAGAGGGAGTCAATAAAATATTTGGGGGTTTGCCTTCCAACTGACCTGGGTCTCCTTCATAAGTTGAACTATGCCCCACTCCTCTCCTGGACTTTGGAGAACCTTGGAAAATACAATAAGGCCCAATACACGTTACTAGGGTGCATAAACATAATCAAAATGGATATTTTACCACGCTTTCTCTATATTTTCCAGGCTATCCCTATTAAGCCGGAGAGAGGATATTTCAAAACACTTAAAACAGCCCTGATCAAATTTATCTGGAATAATTAGAAACCAAGGATCAGCTACGCAACCCTAACGCGCACCAGGGAGGGGGGAGGGGACTGGGGCTCCCAGACTTTAAAAAGTACTACTCAGCGGCGGTCGTGTCCAGACTGATAGATTGGTTTCACCATAGATCGGATAAGCTCTGGGTGACCATTGAGGAGAGCATGTCCCCTTTGAACCTCACGGCGCTCCCTTGGATAGACCCCAGGTTGAGGCCTGGGCTGCACTCTATGTCGGTCTTGACACGCACGCTGTTATCTGTATGGGATGCAGAACTTAGAAAGGGAAATTTGTCAACCAGGTTGGGTCCGCTCACTCCTCTTTTTGACAACCCGGCATTTCCCCCGGGCGTGGGGGAAGATAGGTTCCTGATTTGGAGTTCCCTACAGGGGACTCGACTTGGAGACACTTTGCGAGGCGGTCGACTCCCGGACCTGGGGGAGCTCTAGATGGAGGGACGGGGGGAGAGACTGTCATGGTTCCTCCACCGACAGCTGACGGCCTTCCTTAAGACACACTCTCCTGTGGCGTCTCTATGCAGGCCCCTGACCCCATACGAGAGTCTGTTGAAAGCGGATCCGACACCCACCCACACCCTCTCACTAACTTACAGGATTTTACAGACAGGAGGGGAGGGGATGGGACGACCTGGGTTTGTTGAGAGATGGGAATCAGAACTGGGCTGTAAGGTGGATGATGAAGAATGGGCAAAATCTTTCATGCTAACTCATAAGCTTTCCATGGCGTGTAAAGCGCAAGAGAAAAATTACAAAATATTGGCCCGATGGTATAGGTGTCCGGTGGACTTGGTGAAGTTTGGGGGGGTAGACTCGGGCACATGCTGGAGATGTGAGAATGCGGAGGGCATGATGCTACATATTTGGTGGGAGTGCCCCTCGGTACATAAGTTCTGGGACCAAGTGCTCTCCGTTTATAAATTCTTGACGCTGGAAAACATTCCCAACGACCCTCGGGTGGTGCTTCTGTCCATGGTGCCTGGGTCGACCTCCTCTGTAAAGAGGGGATTGCTTAGACAGTTACTTACGGCTGCTAGGACAGTGATTCCATGGCACTGGCGCACTGGGAGCACACCGGGAGTTATGGAGTGGGTACAGGAGGTGGAGAGCATCAGGAGGATGGAGGAGCTGGTGCTGGGGGGGGGATGAGAGCGGGAGTCGGAGATTTAACATGACATGGACGATATGGATGGTAAGCTGCGACACCCCTGAATTTGGGGCGCTTCTGTCCTCCCTACGATAGGATCGATGGATGGTGTGCAACGAGGTTATAACACAGGGGCCTCTGGATATCGGGCTGGCCCTTTGGACCTACAGCTCCTTTAGACATTAATACACCCCGATGGTCGAGACTTACCGGCATCATTCCCGCCCCTCCTGTCCTCACTGTTTCCCCCCCCCCTTGTCCCCGACCAATATGTCTGTATATGTTTGTGTGTGGTCTCTAACCACAATTGTTGCTCTTTCTTCTCTTGTCCTCTTTCCTTTATATTTCATTTTCTCTCTTCTGTACTACTTTTTCCTTCTCTGTCTTGGAGTGGTATGACTGTTTAATATATTTAATACACTTAACTTACCAAGCTATATGCTGGAAGCCCGAGCGACTGAATATAAGTTTGTACCAGAAGTAGACCCCTGCAATGGGACCTAGTGGCTGTCTGGCCCCCCTGGGCAGCAGATAAAACGCGAAATGACCAAGATCAGTAGTGGGGGAGGCGGGAGGTGGAGGAGGTGACCTAAGATTAGAATAACTGAGATGGCAACCCTCTCGCTTTCCCTCGGTTGCAGGCGGGAGGGAGGGCCTGGGGGGAGGATACACATGTATAAATGCGCTAGGGTTGATAGCTTTCGTTTTACTATGTCGGACAGCTGCAGGTGGAATTCTTGCTGTAATTTCAACACTCCATGATATGTCTGTTTTTCTATGTTCTTATTCAATAAAAACATATTGAACAAAATACAGGTACTATAAAGAACTCTTGCAAGTCACACAAGTCAAAGTAATTTCCTATTTTAAGAAATTTTGTGGCTTTGATTTAGGAGTAACAAACAGTGGAGGAATATTAAGATGATGAAGATGAATTTTGGTGTCATATAATATTTGCTTAAATGCTGCCTTTGTAAGGAGAAGGGCGATGTGATGGAGTCATGTTCTTTCTGGCAACTGTACTGTATGGAGGAAGAGCAGACTAAGGAGAAGAGAGTTGCATCAGAAAGAGGTCGATAGCAAGCAGGGAATATATTCTGACTATATGATCCAGAGTGTGTCGTTTGCACTTTCATTTTACACTACAGACTTCAACTTTAAATAAAAATCCATATACATGTATCCACTAGAGATGAATGAGCTTCATTTTGGCAAATCATTTTGGGCGATTTGCCGAACTTACCCAAGAAATTTGGGTTTGTCCGATTTGAATTTGAACAAAGCCCTTCTAATAGACAAAAAATGTCACCTCTGTCCTTGTTCCAGAATCCAGCCTCAGGGTCTTCGGGGGGATGGGAGGACAGGAAACCTCTGCCTCGCACTGGGTTCTGGCCTCTTACTTCCCGCTGCAGGGAGGGACTAATTATAAGCGGGGAGGCAGCTGTTTTTCACTCCTTACTTATAAGTAGCTCCTCCCTGCAGTGGGG
The DNA here is from genome assembly GCA_027917425.1 of Gastrophryne carolinensis. NCBI lineage: Eukaryota > Metazoa > Chordata > Amphibia > Anura > Microhylidae > Gastrophryne > Gastrophryne carolinensis. The sequence continues at coordinate 285,993,046 of CM051237.1, read as the reverse complement.
AGTAAGGTGGTGGAAGCCTAGTGGCAGATCAAGGATTTGAATCCTCCACCCAGTTGTAGAACGGTGTGGGACACCCACACTGAGGATTGCGAGAGAGTCATTTACCTGCATGCTGACTTTCCCCTGGCTCAGACTTTACACTGAATTGAACTGACCCTAAAATTCAAAATGAAATCTGATTTGTACAAATCAGTATGTTCGTCGCTAGTATCTACACTTACCTTATCTCCAACGTCCCATGATATGCATTTAACACAGTATCAGGATATGAAAACTCATTCCCTGGAAATCTTCATTTATATACAATCACCAGCTGCCCCCATAGATTTTCAACAGAATAAATTATTTAACTAGCCTGACACATGAAGAAAAGCTGGTCATCTCACAACCCACATCTAATATACATACGTATACCTATATAATAAAGTTGTAAAAAAAGATAAGGATGGACACACTTGCACATTACATACACGACTAGATTTCCTGCTTGTTATTTATTAAAGCGGACCAAACATTTTGTACTAGCATCCCCTGAATTGCTCCCCCCATGAATTTGTCTATCTCTCACTCTAATCCCAGATAATGGTGTCTGTTTTAGCTGTAAATCTCAGCCTCCTCCTTTCAGTGGCAATGCTGTGTGTGGCAATGACATCAACGCAATGACTTATCTCCTGCAATCTTACCGATAGGGAGAGCAAAAAAAAAAATGTTCCGGGGCGATTTGATAAGCAAAAATATTAATTTCTATTTCTACACCTGAAGAAGACAGTATATAAACATGCTGGATGGCAAGTGGCAGTTATACACCCGGCATCAGGAAATATCCAACCAGGCTTGTTTTTTTTATTTTAATGGAAGAAAAAGGAAATTACGATGACAGCTTCTGTCTTCCCTCATAGACTAAACCTATCATCCCTGGATTTTATTCCAATCAGGAGAAGAAATCCACAAGCTTGGTGGGAGTTTTATTCAGCTCCAGTGTATGTGACCCCTCCCCCACCTTGAGGAAGTGACAAATGGTCACGGAACGCGTGGGGGATTGACCATCTCACTCAGCAGGAGGTTATTATTTTCTTCTCTTTTTCACTGAGGTGATTATTCATATTCCTTGCCAGTTCTGCATTTTTTGCACATTATATTTAGCACTTTACTATTCGCACATGGGCACTTTAGATTATATGAATAGATAAATCCATGTGATGCTATTATTATGAGTCAGGCACAGATCGTCAGGATCAATTGGGTTCCTCTTGCTGGGTTGGGCTGTGTATTGTAATGTCTTTTTTAGATGTTTGTGATGATTGATGTATTGTGTATTTTGTGTTTTTTAATGAGAATTTCTTGATGAATTAAACTATTGATATTAATTAGTGATGGTATTTGGTTATTAAACCGGACCTTCATCGTGATTTAATGAAAAGCCCAAACTTTTAAAAAACGGTTCCCCAGCATCTAAAATTTATATATTTTAAGTTTTTAGTCACTAACTTATTATTCTTTCCCCCACTGGGCTGCAACTCTGTTCAGGAATTTAGGATACGGGCGCCGCCATCTTGACTCAGAAGCATCACACTTACTGAGGAGAGGAGAGTGGGATAAGGTACAGGGGGGCGGGTTATAGCTGTGCTTTGCTCAGACAGAGCAGAGCTGGGGTCAGGTAACGGTCAGCAGTCCCAGAATGCAGAGCGACACAGTCAGGAGGCACTTCCTGTTTGCAGGCTGCCTGATAAGATGGCGGCTTCCATAAGCCGCCATCTTGGATGTTTAAAGGCTCATAACATGCAGTAGATGCAGGTAGGATGATTTTTAATGTGAGCAATCTGTATGTACAGGGTGTGGGAAACATATAAGATAGACTCTAATTCAGAGTGAAGGTCCGCTTTAATTGAGTAGAAGTGGTGCCTTTTTGTTTGGTGTCTGTTCTTGTGGTATACTGGGCCATAAGATATATTTGTTGTGTATGCTGTACAGTTGGGACACTTAATTTTGGCACACTTCTACCCATATGTATATATGTATTTGATTTGGATGGTGCTGAACTAAGTGCACTTTGTGCAGGTCCTGTATATGACCCCTCCCCCAAGGTGTTTACTTGAATATTTAATATTACACAATTTCGTGATAGTTAAGATAGTTAAGAAGTGCTAACGCCACATAGTACCAAGCAGCGTCAGGTGAGCGATGGGCGCAGTATGTGAAAACCATATATATGAAAGTCAAACTGGTGAGCGCCTTTATTAGTGATGTGTAGCATTGAATGTATTACTAGTAGTGGCTCAGTGTAAAATGCCGGCGCGTAGCACCTGTCAATCAGTAGTGTTCTCCTATACAATTCAATGGTCTTTAATTTGTTTGTGTATAAATAGAGTTTGGACCCCTTTTTCCGCTTTTTTATCATATGATGATTGTTTTGCCTCTTCTGGCCAGCAACCAAAGACTGATTGTCATATATTTAATTTTTGTCAGAATTGTATGGGCAGGTCTGCCATTGCAGTGTCAGCATTACAGTGTAGAAACAATGTCATTCCATGTTTTTTCGCTCTGGTGCTGGTGTACATGTGTTCATAGCGTTTGTCACTAGAGCGCTCAGTTTTATAGCGCCAACGCTGGCTTTGTGGTTTTTATCCTTAAATATGGGCTTCAGCGCCGTGAGTCGGATGCACTTAACTGGCGCTATCTATCGTTCGCTGCAGCGTTTTCCTGTTGCTATATGTAGTTTCGCCTTGGATGGATTCCCCTTGGGGGCTCAGCATTGGTACACTCAGGCAGTGAATCAGGGAGAGCGCTTTTACAGAGCCTCCTGACATCACATGTATCAATGCTGAATAGGATACTACAGCCTGCTAGGTCACAGCGCCAGAGCCACATTTGCAGCCTCCACTTCCTGATGCTCTGAGCGCAGCTACATAGACGCACAAATAGCAATATGTGGCACTAGTCTTTATTCAGCCTCCATGTTTATTACACTGCATGGCTTATTTTCATAATACTAGCAATACCCATGGGGCTTTGTATAGCAAAATTAAAATGATAAAAGCTATTTTTGATTAACAGTAGTATAGCACCTGCCTGAATGTTGAACTATTTAATTCATATATTTTTCCAGGAATTATTGGACTGAGGGGGGACGAAATCGATATCTGGCCTAGTAATCACCTGCACTCAGCCAGTTAATTTGACAGCCGAAGCAGAGGAACCATTACGGTGTTTCCTTGAGAATATCTTCAATGAACGTTAGTTTCTCTACCTCATAAAACTGAAGCATTTGACTTGATTAAGCATGCTGCTCATGGGGATGCACTGTCGGATGTGCTTCACATGAAGCAAAGGATGGAAAGTGTAAATGCTTATGGTATATCAATAGTTGGAGTCGATATTTGCCCCTCTCTGGAGAGCCATGAAACATTTAGCTGATACTTTATGGTCTGAACGAGCTTGCTGTAATGGGAAATAGCATTCTGGCGACCAGGTGCTGTGAGTGGATCATCTTCTAATTTGTGAGTAATCAAAACAAATCAGAAGTGGATAAGTAGCACATTACAGCAAGAGCATATAGCAAGCTAGAGGATAATTACATCTTATGAGAGATGCTATTGATTCCAGACAGGCACCATTTTTCTGAATTGGTGAAAAACATTCATTTATTTTCTTATCCTAAGAGTTTACATATCAGGCTTAGTAAAAGATTTCTAAACAACCACTTACTTATTGACTATTGCCTTTTTTTATATTTTAAGTGGGAAAGTAAAAAAATGGTTGCTGTTTATATTTCACCTTATAGGAGCTTTAAAGTCCACTTTAAGGGATGAACGCTCAGCCTAGGTTTGCAGAGCTTCCACCTTGACACACGATCAGATGAAGCAATGAAAATGTTTTTCCCCTGTGTCTGATTAAAGGTAAAGCAGTTCAGTTGATGTGAAGTATTCTAAGGCAGTAAAACTATTTTTCAGAAGTTAAAAAATAACCCTCTCAGAGAGTGCTCCACAATTTAATAGAAAAACCTAATAGACTAATAGCGTCAGGTTGTGATTCTTTAGCGACAGGTAGTGAGAGGTATCGGCAAGAGAACGCCGGCTCCAGCATGCAATTACACATTTATGAAGCCCATCGTGTTTAGCAACTGGGATAACGCCATGTAGCGTTAGATTCATTATTTTCCCAGCCTCAGCATACAGCGCCGGCGTTCATACTTTCACAGCGCCACCTATTACCTCTCACTACCTGACGCTCTCCCATACATTTCAATGGACGTTCTTTTATTTCATTTTAAACATGTTTTTTTTTTTTTATAATGTTGTGACCTCTGCTGGCATAGAAAAATACATTTTTCCAAATATTTTTCATGTTTTATATATTTATGCAGAATTGACATTACAGGTCTGGCATTAATGTGTTCATGTTACAATGTTATTACAATGTAATTCCATATGTTTTCGCTTTTTACTGTTGGATACATGCTGAAAAACAGACTTTAAACAAACAGCCTCCGGCGCTCTGGGCTTCAGAGAAGCATTTTTTGAGCACCGGAGTTGTGTGAGGCAGTTTTTTTGATTAATATGTTGTGAGTCGGTCGCACTGAACAGTCGCTAACATGCGCTCCCATACAGTGCTGTACTGGTCAAATAGCGACTCCTCACAATGTATTCATCATTGCAGCACAGCGACTGAGTCGCTATGAACTAGCGACCCACGGTCGAGCACAGCGACTACTAGCGGGCGCTCTGAAATGCCTGCTACAGACGCTCATCTGTCGCTACCTGGCGTTAGTGATGAATCAGCCTGCCATTCGCTGTTTTTGGTGACCAAAATAGAGTAAAACTGACACAAGCACCAAGTTACCCATTTTACTTCAAAAACAGCTTTGTGCAGTTATTAGCCTGTTTCTGAATTAACACCCAAATCTTCAAGGTTCCTCAGATTTTTGTTGTTCTTTTGACATTTGACTGTTTTAATAACTTTCCAGAGAGCAAAACCAGAATCACACTCAGAATCACACTGTCAGGTACAGCATCAGATAACTTCCCCAAATTTAGGAAATCTGTACCTTATCTATGTGAAACTGTGTTTAGACTGTAGGGTCATGCTGATCATTCTAAATAACACAGCCATTTATTGATTTTAGTATATTTGTTTTCCCACCACCAATCAGCTGCTAAACACTGAATGTAATGACGTGGAGTCTGATTCATTACTAACGCCAGCCATCGGCAGATGAGTGTCTGTATAGTGGCGCTTAGAGCGACCGCTAGTAGACGCTGTAAGCGGGTATCGGGCAGTGTAACAGAGGGCCTCCGTTGCTGTAGTAACCTGGCCCGCATTGAAGAATGTGATGTATGTTGGGCGCTCTAACACCAGTACAGCGCTGCAGCAAGCAAAAGGTAGCGCCAGCTCAGTGCGACCGACTCTCGGCGCTCCACACCATACTTATCAAAAAAAGGACACACACACAGCGTCGGCGCTCTTAATCTGGCCTCTATAGAAGGGAGCGCCAAACGCTGTGTGATTTAAGTCTGTTTTGAACACATATCCACCAGTAACAAAGCAAAAACACATGGAATGACATTGTTTTTACACTGGGACAATGACACTTTAGTGCTAGACCTGTAATGACAATTCTGCATAAAAATATAAAAAGTCCCAAAAAGTTTCTAAAAGTGTTTGTTTGCAGCCAAAAAAATAAATAAAAAATGTCAAACACGCTGTTTAAACACAAGCAAATGAACGCCCATTGAAATATATAGGAGAGCGTCAGTGAGCGAAAGATAATACCTGGCGCTCTGGAAGCTAGAGTGTTGGCGCTATACACTGAGCCGCCTGTAATAAGTTACAAGAAAACAAATGGGCGAGGGCACCACTAACAATTATAAGCAAATACTAAAATATTGACACCGGAAGGTGCACCCCAGGCTCCTCACATATGCATAGTAACCACTAAAGAACACCCTAACCAAGGAGTCCAACTTGAAGCAGGGCACTCAGCCGGTTAATAGGTATCACAAAAATCTTTATTATCTAGACTAGGCCATCACACAATATAAAACACAAAAAACACAATAACATTTTAAAAAAAATACAAATAAAAAACAGACCCAGGACCTACACAGCACATAATAATGGTATAAACACATCAATTAATACATAGTACATGCGGCCACTCAAAGCATATGAATAAATAATGTCAAACCCCTCAATCCAAAAATCATAAACATATCTGTCCAAATATTATAAATTCAAATATTAATGCCCGAATATACCACAGATAAACACTATATAAAGTGACCATGTGCAAAAACTAACATGTAAAGTGACCATGTGCAATAAGTATATATCTTCCTAATACAAGTGCTAATTGGGGCAAAATGCCTCTAAACTACAATATTCCCCCCAAAAACGTAATATATATTTAATAACATATCAATTTAAAGTGCAAAGTTGCAAAAAACCAAGAATGAACAGTATATAAATAGATATATATCTGAGGAAAAGACTATTGTCTGCAAATAAGCTAATCACTGCACATGCTGTACAGCTGACATAGAAAGGCCAGACCAGCCTGACCTAATGCATCACAATCATGACAAGAAATGTAATCCAAAGCAAGAGATACCGCATGTAGGTGCTGTTCAGTCCCGGGCAAAGGCTCCCCCACGCGCTCCGCAGTGCGCCCACAGCTTCGCCTGTAATAATACATCGGACGCTACATGGCGCTGTTAGAGTCACTCACTAGATTTACTTTGATAAATGTGGTTTTGCCTACAGCGCCTAGCGTTCACCAGACGCTGCCTGCCGCTACGAGGCACTACCCGGCGCTATCCCTTCTTAAATAACCCCCTTAGACTTGAGAAACTCATTTTTATGAGAGGACATTGCTGACACTATAAAAATGGGGCCTGCACAGTTCCAATATGTTGGATTCAAATAGAAACTTTTCATTTTTGTCTAGTTGAGTTGGCTGATTATTTTTGTTCTTTTTGAATAGGCTGCAATAATGAGTTGGTTCAGTCCTTTTAACAATCAATGAGGTTAGAACAAATTGACCAACTGCTTCAAGAGTTAGTCCATAGTCATATGTGTATATTTTAGTTGTGTTGGCTGAATTGGTTCAGTACGTAACCTGGACCAACTTCCATTTTAAATAAGAGGAGAATGTGATCTTCACTGACCAATCACAGGTCCGCATTTTGCTGAGGGAGCACAGTTTAAAAAGGGGCTAAGTGGTCAGCACTCCTAAAATATAACCTTTAATGGCTTCCTTATAAAAAATACTAATACAAAAACAGCGGTCAACTTGATAAAATCAAATCCCAACAGCAGTGTCTAACGCGTTTCGGACAGCATGTGGTCCTTAATCATAGATGAATTTATAAAAAAGTATGGACATTTATATGCATAACATTTAACAACACTTGCCGTAGCTGTGGCGACGCCGCGGCCTGGCCTCCAGCCGGCCAATGGGGGACGTTTTTCACTCTCTCCTGGTTGGTCCTGGCTCTTGGCTTGCCATCGGCCGGGTGCCGCCGCGGCCGCCGCTGACGTCACCCCGCTCTCCACCCGGAAGCTGTTTGCGATGCAGTCTCCGTGAAGTAAGTGTTGTTAAATGTTATGCATATAAATGTCCATACTTTTTTATCAATTCATCTATGATTAAGGACCACACGCTGTCCGAAAAGCGTTAGACACTGCTGTTGGGATTCGATTTTATCAAGTTGACCGCTGTTTTTGTATTAGTATTTTTTATAAGGAAGCCATTAAAGGTTATATTTTAGGAGTGCTGACCACTTAGCCCCTTTTTTTTCTCACGTTCATGGGGCGTGGGATGCCCCTGTCTTTGCACCCGCCGCAGCTGAGTTTACCAGAGTGCACTGAACTTTTCTTTTTTCCGGAGCACAGTTTAAGTAAGGTAAGATTTAGAGAGTTTGCAAGGAGTTAATCTAGGGGTCCTCCCCCCCTCCAGGGCAGACCAACTCATTTTATGTAAAATTATTGTTGATCTGGTTTGACAACGAATGCTCTTAAGAGAGAAAAAAGGTTGAACAGATTGGCCAACAGCTTTAAAAGATGATTGTGAATATTTTCCAGACTATAGAAATGAGATAATCTTGCATACATGCTTATGTACATCTTGTTTTAGCAGATATTTTGTGTTCTTAAACCGGACCAACAGCGTGGCACAGTTGGAAAAGAAAGGTAGCAGCCATCTTGGAGCTTCCTCTCCCAACTGGCATGACTGAAAAGCACAGTAACAGGAAGCCCAGCACAACTTCCTGTTTGCAGGTGGCCTGCAAGACCATGAGCAGCCATCTTGTTTTTAAAATGTTTTCCAAGTGGGCGTTATAAAAAGCTAAATTATTTCTTATGTGCAGCAATCTAAATTGCCCTGGAGAGGGATGCATATAAGGACTGTCTGGTGGGTTGGTCTGATTTATTTTGTTTTTGACTGTTGGTCCACTTTAAATAAGGAAAGCTTTTGGTCATTAAAATGTAAAGCCTTAATTATCAATATGTATTTCTTTCATCCCCTTACAGCTGTCACTCATATGCAGGACATGAGCTAGATTGCCTAAGACAGAGACGATGCTCCACATTCTCACTTCCCAGGTTTTACCCTCCTGTTGTTATTCTACTTTTTCAGATGAGAGGATCACAATTTGGTTTTCCAGTAGCTAAAAGGTCACTGGCAGCATTTTCACCTGGGGAGGACATTACTTCTTGATTTTGCCAAAGCTGCTGATATGCTCACCTAATACAGTGGAAGGATTATTGGGTTTGTAGTCAGAAACTAGAGTATACTAACAGACAGGAAAACCACTCGCACTTTAGCAACAGAGAGCCACAGTGATATAAGAAACTTGGAAACAGCATACTGATAAGTAAAACAATGGTCTGGGGACACAATCCTAACACAATTGGTGGGTCTAGGGGGAAGAGGTAAGTATAAATTGATAAATCAGGTCCACTGGGTCTTTTATTTTATTATTACTGCTGGATTTAAACAGTATAGTGTTCTGCTAGCTACGCTATGAAATCAGGTCACAACCTTACTTTTTTCCAGTATTTTTTGTTGGTGCCTTTCAGTTTGAGTAATTTTGTAACATTTTCCACCTACACAGTAATCTCAGAATATAAAATGAAAATAATTTCACTCATTTTAATGCAATCCTATTGCAATTGGGTTGCATGTAAGTTTAAAAAGCTTTAATGTGCATACAGTTAAAAATTAAGGTCTCTCACCACAGCCTGACATCCTTAATAGTTCTTGGAACCAGGAAAACTTGGAAGAACCATGGTTTGCATAATAGCAATCCTAAAATGCTAATTATGGCAACAGTTCAGGCAAGGTACTAGAAAGGTTAACACACGTATGAGTTAGGATTCTCCCCAAAATATCAACATTTTCACTAGAGTGTCCCTGGGATCTTTCATGAAGATAATCTCCCTGTAAACATTCAGACCAAATGTTTTGGTATGAATCTCCACTGACCCACAAGCCAGTACATATAGTTCATTGTTAAAGAAAATATAATAATTAAAAGGCTGCATGCTCCTAATCAGCGTATTTAATAATCCACCATCATAAATATGATCAGATAATATAGATGTTTCCCCATGTAATTAACATTACTTTAATATTCATGTTTGGTATGCCCAGAATTTGCAAAATAAGATTGACTGGTCATGTGATGCCTAGAATATACTCACAAAGATTTGGGGCACTATTATTATTATTATTATTAGTAATGCTGTTTATCTATATAGCGCCATCATATTCCGTAGCGCTTTACAAGGTATGATTACAGATAAGGTAAAACATATAGTACTGGGAACAATACAAACTACATGCCACAAGGTTTAAATGAACAGGCTGATTCTGTAGCAGGCATTTCAGAGCGCCCGCTAGTATTCGCTGTGCTCGCCTGTGGTTCCCTAGGCTGTGGAGTCCCTCAGTCGCTGTGCAGCATTGATGAATACATTGTGGGGAGTCGCTATATGACCAGTACAGAGCTGTATGGGAGCGAATGGTAGCGACTGGTCAGTGCGACCGACTCACACCTTATTCATCAAAAAAACAGCCTTACAGCCTTAGCCGGAGGCTATGTGATTAAAGGCTGTTTTTGAACATGTATCCACCAGTAACAGAGCGAAAACATATGGAATTACATTGTAATAACATTGTGACATGAACACATTAATGTCAGACCTGTAACGTCAATTCTGCATAAATATATAAAAATTGAAAACAATTTGAAAAAAATGGCCTTTTCAAGGCCAGGAGAGATCCCAACATTATTTGAGAATAAAAAAAATAATAAAAACACCCTGTTTAAAGAGAAGTAAAAGACCGTCCATTGAAATGTATGGGAGAGCGACAGGTAGCGAGAGGTAAGACGTGGCGCTCTGCAAGGCTGAACGCCGGCGCTGTACGCTGGGGCTGGGATAATGATGAATCGGACACTACATGGCGTTATCCCAGGTGCTCAACAGAATCTGCTTAATAAATGTGTAATTGCGTGCAGTGTCCGGCGTTCACCTGCCGCTGTCGTTTACAAGGCACTACCTGACGCTATCACTTCATGAATAAGGCCCCAAGTGTTATGAGCACAGGAGACAATAGAAAAGAGAGCCCTGCCCTTGCAAGCTTACAGTCTAAAGGATGGGGGTGGAGACAAAAGGTACAGCGCCCAGCTTTAGAGCGCGGACGCTGTGCGCCATGTGTGTCTAGTGTTTTGTTAAATATGGTGTGGAGTGCAAAGTGCCAGACGCACTGAGCTGGCACTACCTCTCGCTCGCTGCAGCACTATACTGTCGTTATAGCGCCCAACACACCATCACACACCATCACATTCATCAATGCCGGTCAGGTTACTACAGCAGCTGAGGAGCTCTGTTACAGCGCCAGATACCCACTTACAGGGTGGCTCTAAGCACAGCTATACAGACGCTCATCTGCCGATAGCTGGCGCTAGTAGTGAATCAGCCTCCACATGTGCGATGAGAGAGATAGGAGGAGAGCCAAGAGAGTGTGAGGCCTTGGATTCCAAGAGAAGAAAGAATATTGAGAAGCAGAGAATGGTCTACTGTGTGAAAAGCAGAGGACAGGTCGAGAAGAACGAGAACAGAGTACTGGCCTGAAATTAGAAACATAGCAAAGATTTTCCACATTTTGCATGTAATTAGCCAATAGCCGAGGCGCCGGGTGAGCCTGGGGACACCAGCCTTTGAGTGTATGGTGTGGAGATGTACCTTATGCTGCAAGTGAATATAGGCTCTTATTCAGGGTGACGGTCCGGTTTAGGTCCTGTGTTCTGGATCTCATTATAGCTGGTTCTATCTATATGAAGATCTGTAACACATGGCCTGATGGTGTTTATTGAATAGGAGGGGTTGAGCACCTCTGCCTTCCAGTCACATTCCAGTCACCCAGGACCACTCACACCCAGTCATAGCAGTCCTGGCACAAATCTACAGCATGCATTTAACTCAACTGCTGTCTCTTTATTCTCATAAATAATTATCTAAAGTTGCCTGGACTCCTTAGCAATAGGTTTCCTAGTTAAAGCTATCGCTTACTTGCTTCTTCCCCTGGGTTTTGGTTATTTTTCACTGCCCTTTCCTTCCATCTTCCCTGGAACCCCCAGTCTCACTTACCAAAGAAGTGAAGCAACATTATCACTGATGATTGTTGCGGTTACATCCAGGTAATCTCTAAGATCTAGAAACCGAGAGCCTGCTCCAAAACCTTTTCTTACCCCTTTGTAAATTATATGCAGCCACATGTCCTGCATATAGAATCAAATTAAGGGGCAACAATACCCCATTATGTACAAACTGCCTGCTATACAATGGGCCCAATGGAGAGAGGAGAAGGAAGATTGCTGATTGGTTGCTGTGCAGCCAATCAGTGTTTTTCTGGGTCTGGCTGGAACGCTGAGCTTGCGCACAGATTTCTGTTTCTCACAGGCAGGCGCAGGCTTTCTCCCCTTCAATAGAGGAATGGTTATTCAGACTCCTGTCACCCCTGTTTTCTTTCAGTAAAAGAAAAAGCAGACTTTCCATGATTGTTTCTCACACTTGCAGTCTGTGCACCGATACTTTCACGTCAACAGCGCAATTTAAGAAGCCAAAAACAGGCGTGATGTGCACTTAATTTATCACTTGCAAATTTTTGTCCATGGTGACCGGCGCTCTTGCTTAAAGTGGACCAACACCCAGGATTTTGACTATCCTGGGTCTTGGTCCACTTCGGTGGGTCACCCCCGAACGGGGTGCCCGGCTGTGTGAAACCCCCCCGAACCCCCCGAACAACTCACCTCTCCCCGCTCCCAGCGCCGACGGACAAGCGATCTGACAGTCCCGGACAAGCGGCTCCTCCGCCGCCGCCTCCCGCGCGTCCCTCTTGACGCGCGCGCGCACGCCTAGAGGGGCGCGAGGGAGAAGATAAGGTACGGGGGTTTGGGGTGTTTGGGGGGGTTTCACCCCGCGGGACATCCGAGATCGGATAGATTCCCGGGCCGATCACCCGTGGGTGTTGGTCCACTTTAAGCTGTACCAGCTTATAGTCGTGCTCTAGGTTAAGATGTCATAGACCAAAATGAACAAAACTGTACTAAAGCGTATTTTGCACACATTTTTTTTGTACAGAACTTGCTTTGGCCCGAATGTAAACACAGGGCTGGATGTTGTCAAATGTCATTCTATTAAGTTCTTGTTAAATCTTTTTTCATACTTGTTCTTTGTTTAACAATGTGCACTTTGTAGCGCAACAACAAAAAAGCAGGCAAAAGGCACTCTAAAGTTTGTTCCTTTCGTCTACTTCAGTGACTGTAAAGAAGAAACGCCAACTAGCACCAATTAAATATAATGGAAATCTTTTCTGCGTGGTGCCTATAAGTTAAATGTAGCGCTCAGTGGTGATGTTACAGGTCCAACGGGCACTGACTGGCCAATTTAAGCTGATTATTTAATAAATATTATTATTTATTATTTATTTATTATTCAATAAAGGTAGAAAAAAATTCTCATGGTAGTAAAAAATTCAATTCATGAGAAAAAAGCCTGAGAATGTCACTCTTATTGAATCACTAGATAAAAAGACAATGAAAGTCAATGGCGACTTTTACTACAGTGTAGAAAGGAGTAAACAGTTCTCTACTTTTCTTAGGAGTAAAAAAGCTGCCATTGACTTTCATTGTCTTTTTATCTAGTGATTCAGCAACAGTGACATTCTCAGGCTTTTTTCTCATGAATTGAATTACTATGAGAATTTTTTTCTACCTTTATTGAATCGAGGCCGAGGTGTCTTGACTTGCAGCACCATTCTGAGAAAATCGCAGCACCAAAATACAAAAAGACAAGGAGCAAGCATATGCTTTCAAAATAATGCCAAATGGTGCAAGAAGGCAGATTTCATAAATAAGGCTCACAGTGTAAATCTCAACCCTATTCTTGCTATGTAGCATGTTTATATGTTTTTTTAAAATTGTACTATTCTCATGATAAATATGTTTTAAAGTGGACCAACACCCAGGGGTGAGCTATAAGATTCCCGGGCCGATCACCTCCCTCACCGCGGGGCATCCGAGATCAGGATGTCCCACGGGGTGAAACCCCCCCAAAAGCCCCAAAAAACCTTACTTTATCGGCGACGGATCAGCCGCCGCCGCCTCCCGCGCGCCCCTCTAGCAGTGCGCGCCCGCGCCGGCCATTTGTGAAGGTACATTTTTGGGGGCTTTTGGGGGGTTTCACACAGCGGGGCATCCTGATCTCGGATGCCCCGCTGAAGTGGACCAACACCCAGGATAGTGAAAATCCTGGGTGTTGGTCCACTTTAATAGCCCACTATATTAGGATGAATGTAGTTATTCCCCTAGTGGCTTGTGCCTTTGTTCCAATGCTTTCAAGCTCCAGCCATCAATATCCAGCCACAAGTGAGAGATGATGCCCATGTAATTCAATTCTTAAAAAATAAAACAGTAATCAACAAAGTTACTACCTTGTGGTCTGGATGGCACCTATGAATTGTGTGCTTTTTAAACAGTGCTAAATCTCCTCAATAAAGTCATTACATTAAATTAGGTGGGTGATGGGTTATACTTTTAAACTGTCGCTAAAACTAAAAGTTGGCACCCACTTGGTGCTGACATGTATTTGGCCATTAAAAAAATAGACAGAGCTCAACTTTCCAAGCACGGCTCCTCTTTCTTCAGTTGGGAGCATTTAAGCCACAACCCTGGCCCTGAATCAGTTTTGAATATTAGGGTAAGAGGCATTAGCGCCGGGCAGTTAAGACTCATTGCCCCCAAAAAATACCTGCACCAGGCAGGGGACAGCAGCAGCGTAATTCAGTTACATTGGACTTCTGATTTCATGATGTAATACTAAAGCACTGTATTATATTGTGTTTTATATTAAATGTTGTACTTTATGGTTTTATTTTAAACGGACCTTCACCATGATTTATTGAAAAGCCCAAACCCTTAAAAAACGATTCCCCAGCATTAATATATTTTAAGTTTTTAGTCACATACTTATTATTCTTTCCCCCACTGAGCTGCAACTCTGTTCAGGACTTTAGGATACGGGTGCCGCCATCTTAACTCAGAAGCATCACACTTACTGAGGAGAGGAGAGATAAAGTACAGGTGGGCGGGTTATAGCTGTGCTTTGCTCAGACAGAGCAGAGCTGGGGTCAGGAAAAGGTCAGTAATCCCACAATGCAGAGCAGCAGTCAGAAGGCACTTCCTGTTTGCAGGCTGCCTTCCATAAGCCGCCATCTTGGATGTTTAAAGGCTCATAACATGCAGTAGATGCAGGTAGAATGATTTTTAATGTGATTTTAATGTGAGTAATCTGTATGTACAGGGTGGGGGAAACATATAAGATAGACTCTTATTCAGAGTGAAGGTCCGCTTTAATGAATACATTTGTTTAGTAAATCTTGCTTACAGATGTGCTATTAATGAAGACATACAGTAAACAGTCTAAGGTCCTGATTCAGAAAAAAATTCTTATAATATCTCATGCTTTATTTCAGAATAAGGCATGAGCTAGGAC
Organism: Gastrophryne carolinensis; assembly: GCA_027917425.1. NCBI lineage: Eukaryota > Metazoa > Chordata > Amphibia > Anura > Microhylidae > Gastrophryne > Gastrophryne carolinensis. Next base: position 285,977,995 of record CM051237.1, on the reverse strand, counting down.
ATTACAAGAATTTATCATTGATTAAAAGCACACTTATTTTGGCTATAAACACAGAATACTTTCACTCCATCATGGAAAAAAGATACACTGAATGTAAAGGTTAAGCTTTACATAGGATTTACTTTATAAATGCAAATGAACAAATTGCCACTGTACTCTGGTAAAAGTTTTAGATGCAAATCATGCTCCAATGTCCCCCGTTACTGTATCAGTCATTATTTTAACTCATATCTTATTTTGAAATAAATCAGGAAACATTCCTTATTTTTATTGATATTGTAAGGCAAGTTTATTGAATCAAGGCCTAATCTTTTAATAAAAAATGTCTGTTTTAGACGTTTCTCCTCCCCTTGAGTAAGCATCTTCTAAAAAGTTTGTGTAATTGGCAATAGATTGGCCTAATTGTACAGCAAATACTGTATGTCACTGGCTAAGACAACATACTAGTTCATTTAGAAATGCTCATACACTTCTATAGTAAACCGGGGAGGCTGATTTATTAATAGCGACATGTAGCGACAGTTGAGCGACTGTTGCGGCCGCTAGTAGTCGCTGTGCTTGGCCGTTGTTCGGTTGTTGACAACGACTCAGTCGGTTTGCCGTAATGTTCAATACAAGGTTACGAGTCGCTATGTGACAGGTTCCGCGATGTATGGGTGCGCATGATAGCGACTGGTCAGAGCGACCGGCTCCCACCATATTCATCAAAAAATCACGCTCAAAAAATTCAAGCGCTGTGAAATGCATGTTTAAACCCCAGAGCACTGGAGGCGATGTGTTAAAAGTAGTTTTTTAACCCCTAAACCACCATATTTTTGGAAACCAAAAAAACCTTTAAAAAATTATCACAGAATTTTTCCACAAAATGGTCACAGAATTTTTCACATTTAAAAAAAAACAAAAAAAAAAAACATTAATAACAATCAATTATGAATATTTAAAGATTGTTCCATTGAAATGCATTGGAGCGCGCCAGGTAGCGAGAGGTCATACCTGTCGCTGTTCAAGGTCGGATGCTGGCGCTGTGGGCTGAGGCTGGAATAATGATGAATGAGTGGCTATATGGCGCTATCTCAGTCGCTAAGCAGGATCGGCTTGATAAATGTGTGATTGTGGTGGGGAGCCGGCGTTCTCGTGGTGGTGCCCGTCATTACCGGCCGCTCACCAGTCGCTACCTGTCGCTATACCTTCATAAATAAGGGCCTTAGATTCAAAACAGCTGTAGTATACTTTAATTGCATTACAGTTGTGAGGCACATTGTTAAAACTGAAAAGTCAAATGTGCTTGTCCTATGAGAGATGGTTTACATTTGTATATATAACTCATCTGTTAGATATTACTTTCTTATTTGTTATAAAAGTAAGATCAAATCCCCTGTTGCTTTCTTTTATATGCACATTTTTTTTAGGTCCTGACTTGTTTTCCTAAAGTGTTGCTGTAATTTTCTGTTGACCTTTGAATCTTTTTGATGAAAGCAATTTCTCTAAAAGCTGCTCGTGGATAATGGAGAATTGTGGACAATGGTACACGTGTAACTCTTGGCATAGTGTGCTGTCATAATGCAGAAACATTTTCTTCATGCGCAAGCAGCATTTGATTTAAAACTAAACTCTGGCCAAATAAAAACTCTTGTGTTTCTGCCTGTAAAATATTATAGAATGCACTGTACATGTGGTTAATGCTTTAGTAGCCTTCCTGACCGTAATCTAATCTCTCTGTCTTTAGCAAAAGGTGCCTTGGCTCTCAGAAAAGACACAGCCAAGCCCCAAAGTGGGTCTAATCCCCACCCCCTCTTTTTTGGACTGCAGTGTATGGTGCATGTGAACAATGTAATACAATTACTAGCGCTCTAATTTGAGTTCTAGCCCACACATGTTCAACCCTCCTCTTTTACAGGCCACCAACAGGTTGTTTTGAAGATCACCACACAGATGCACAGGAGAGGTAAATAGTGTTTCAGGAAAAGCAATCAGACTTCTTTGTGAAGATCCACAAAACATGACCTGTTGGTGGCCCTTGAGGAGAGGGTTGAGCATCCATGCTTTAGGTCCTTGTACTCTCCCTCAATATCTGCAGCAATATTTTAATATGATACCCCATTTCTGCAGAATGATGTATCAGCTTCCCTAAAATGATGCGCAATATAGCGGCAAAATCAACAGCAGCCGGGCTGACCTCTTGTAGATCAAGCTAAGGACATGGAAAGCTTTTAACCCATTAACTGTCCATAAAAAAAGGAAACATTTCCATAAGCTTTCAAAAATATTTCTCCAGTTGCGGGAGCACATAGGGTGGGGTGGTAGTGTATATCTGCTGATAGCAAACCTAGAAGCTGCTTTTATCAGGGGCGAAACAGTTAGGGGATAAGGTGCTCTGGAATTATTCAGACAAACTTCTCTGTTTTTTGAATGTTTACCAGTTTAAATCTGGAATAAGCTATTTGTGTTTCTTCCTTCTGCTCTGGGTGAAGGCAGCCTTTGGTAACTCACATACATCTGTGAAGGTTCTCATTCATTCAGGTCATTGTATATCTGTAGGAATACATAAAGGCAACTGGACTTGCTGTGTTATTTTCTTGAAGATGTCTGTCTGTCTGTCTGTCTAGTCATCCAACTGGCTTTTTCAATTGAGAGTGACTTGTACTTGCTGTCAGATTCCTGTACAAGTCACTGAATTGAGATAGATGACTAGTGAAGGAAATTAACCAGCAAGTCAAGTGCCCTTGATTGATTTCTTTATATATATAACTCCCATACAAATTGGTTCCCCAAATGGGCTTTAAGATGCCCACATTATATGATGGTCACATCTCCCTGAATGCAACACTCACTGTAACAGAAAACCCTCCAACTGCACAACCTGCTGGCCGGCCACACATCACACTCTGCAGGCCTTAGTAAGTAATTCCACGACCAGCGTATAATAACTAGAGATGAGCGAACTTCTCAAAAATTCGATTCGGGCAATTCGCCGAATTTCTCAAAGAAATTTGGGTTCGTCCGAATCGAACTTTAGCGAATCGCTCATCTCAGCTGACAGCGCAGCCGGCCTCCCCGCTCCCACCAAGCCCTGAAATGGAAAAAAAAAAATGCCGGCGTGGTGGGAGCGGGGAGGCCGGCTGCGCTGTCAGCTGTCATCAGAGGACTGGGTGGTTTCATATGTTGAGTATGATTTACACTTAGGATAAGCGCACTTGTTTTTTCTGATCTCACATTTAGTGTTTTTTTTTTGTAATCTCACTTATTATATTAAATTAATTATTATAGGTATCTATTGATGCAATTTGTGCACATGTATTGAAGGGATCAATTCGTTTATATAGGATAATATATGTTAATTATTTCCTGGATTGTCTATATATGTAAGAGTGTATATATTGTTGCACATTGAGTGTTTCAAGCACCGTCACTTTAAGCATTGTTTGTATACTGTCAGAGATAGATAGTTCCTTTTCCACAATAGTTAATAGATTGTGCCGGCACAATTAAATAGTCCCAGCCCTTGCCATATTAGGAGTTTCCCAGGTATCTTCTGCTGCCTTATCTTGGTCAGCACTGGAAGTATTAGGGGGAGATGCAGTGTTTTTAATGTGTTTTGTGTCATGTATGTTGTTGTCAGTTTGCTCCCGTTTTGAATATATTTTTGTATTCTTTAGAGATAATCTGTGTATAATTATTGTAATTTTTGGTGCTCCTGCTACATAGGGTGTGAGGAGACTGGGTGTCCCCTATCACCCATTAGGTTTTGGTTCTGTCATCAGAGGACGCGTCATCAGAGGAAGCCAGCTTCCTCTGATGACGCGTCCTCTGATGACAGCTGACAGCGCAGCCGGCCTCCCCGCTCCCACCATGCCGGTAAGTGTTTGCTGAAAAAAAAAATGGCGGCATGGTGGGAGCGGGGAGGCCGGCTGCGCTGTCAGCGGGCGGCGGAAGCCGGCTTCCGCCGCCCGCTGACAGCGCAGCCGGCCTCCCCGCTCCCACCATCCCGGCATTTTTTTTTTCCATTTCACGGCTTCCTCTGATGACAGCTGACAGCGCAGCCGGCCTCCCCGCTCCCACCATGCCGGTAAGTGTTTGCTGGGAAAAAAAATGGCGTCATGGTGGGAGCGGGGAGGCCGGCTGCGCTGTGAGCGGGCGGTGGAAGCCGGCTTCCGCCGCCCGCTGACAGCGCAGCCGGTCTCCCCGCTCCCACCGTGCCGGCATTCTTTTTTTTTAATTTCAGGGAAAATTCGGTCAGCACGAACCACTAAAAATTCTGGTTCGTGCTGAATCGAATTTTCCCTGAAATTCGGAGCGAATTCAGGTTCGTTAGAACAGATTCACTCATCCCTAATAATAACTAATAAGCCAGCTTACATTTACAAATACTGTCAGCCTGTAGAATGTGCTGTTAGAAAGCTTGCTGCTACCTTGGTCATTCTATGTTTTATACATATTGTAATAATGACTATAAAAATGTATAACTACCGTCAGCAGTGAAAATCCATCAATATTTGCCCACATACATTTGAGACTATGCTTACATTTTTGTTATTACAGTACAAAAATGATATCAAATGAAAGGTAATGCATCTAATTAGTTTTATTATTTTAATTCTAATTATAAAGAGTACAGTATGTTGGTAAGTCACAAGGCTCAAGGACTTGGCAAACTTATAACCTCACTAGGCTTCCAATATTCATTTTACACGGACAATAAATATAATTCTCTGGCCCATATCTCTCTTCCTTCCTATATTGCTTTTCTAACTGTCCAGTCATCTCTTCCCCCTCAAACATGGACAAAACAGAATTGGGAGTTTTTTCATTCAAACCTCAAATTCATACACTGGCCACCTCCTGTCATTTCCAACCTTAAAACATATTTCATGTCCTGTCTTCCTTTCACCTGACACTACTAAAATATTACTGCATGCCCTGACCATATCCTGAATTACTACTACTGCAACATCCAGATTCCAGTCTATTCTGAACTACACTGCTTGCCTCATCCACCTCTTCTCTTGCTTTTCTTACTCTGCTTCCTTCTGTCAGTCCTTCTACTAGCTGCTAGTTTCAAAGAGAATTCCTTTTAAAATTCTAACTCTAACCTACGAAACACTCTCCAGCCAGCCTCCTCCCTACATTTCATCACTAATCCAATTATACAAACCCAGAAACAGACCTTTGACCTTCTCCAGTCCTCTACCCTACTTAACTTCTCTCTATGTGACCTCCAGGGCTTTTTTAGAATGCCCTCCCCTGCTCAATCTATCATTCCCCAATCTTTCAAGCTTTTGAAAGTGCCCTTACATCCTCCTCCTTCCCACCACCCTCCTACACGGTTCATGTAATTTTTTTATAACTTACAGCTCTCATGCCATCCTCTACAGGGCACATGGACACAAGTCTTAATAGAGACCTACTTGTGATCCCTCTCCTGTGTCCTCCTCACCCTTTAGACTGTAAGGGTAGAGCTTTCTTTTGTATATTGTATTCAAAGCATTCACTTTGAACTTAGAACCATATTTGTAATAGACGGGCAGGCGGATTCATCACCAACGCCAGGTAGCGACAGATGAGCGTCTGTAGCAGGCATTTTCAGAGCGCCCGCTAGTAGTCGCAGTGGTCGGCCATGAGTCGCTAGTTTATAGCGACTTAGTCGCTGTGCAGTAATGTTGAAAACATTGTGACAAGTCGCTATTTGACCAGTACAGCGCTGTATGGGAGCGCATGGTAGCGACTGCTCATAGCGACCGACTCACACCATATTCAGCAAAAAAACAGCCTCACACAACTCTGCCGCAGGAAAATGCTTATCTGAAGCCCAGAGCGCAGGAGGCAGTGTGTTTAAAGTCTGTTTTTCAGCATCTATCAACTAGTAACAAAGCGAAAACTTATAGAATTACATTGTAGCAACATTGTAACATGAACACTTTAATGCCAGACCTGTAATGTCATTTCTGAAGAAATATATAAAAAATGAAAAAATTGTGAAAAAACTGCTTTTTCAATGCCAGAAGAGGTCACAGAATTTTGATTGTGATTTTTTGAAAAAATCAAAAAACAAATACCCCGTTTAAAGAGAAGAAAAGGTTCATCCATTGAAATGTATGGGAGAGCGACAGGTAGCAAGAGGTCATACCTGGCGCTGTGCAAGGCTGAACGCTGGCGCTGTTCGCTGAGGCTGTGAAAATTATGAATCAGACGCTACATGGCGCTATCCCAGTCGCTAAACAGATTCTGCTTGATAAATGTGTAATTGCGTGCCGTGTCCGGCGTTCACCAGTCGCTACCTGTCGCTACCTGTCATTAACCAGCCACTGCCTGACGCTATCCCTTCTTAAATAAGGGCCTATGTTTTATCCTGTCTGTAATTACAACCTAGTGCAGTGATATGGAAGATGATGGGGCCCAAAGGATAAACAATTCTAATAACAAAAAGTCTGAATAAAAATGTTTTGTGCCCAGTTACGAATGTGCGAAACTCTAGCAGCCTAGTGTATCATACCCTAGACAAGCAGTTCACGAAGCATGATAGCATGTATGATGAAGCATTGCATCCAGACTGTATTAGCTGCCTCTGTTTCTTTAATGACATGTTTCCTTTAACATATTACCAGTGCTATAGCTGTACCCTTTTCCCCTGATAGAGTTTAGTTCTGCCATTTGAATTGGAAGACGGATGTTTGATCCAATCAATGAACACTTTCATTTCCATGCTCTAGTAGTAATGGCAAATAACTGAATGCCCATATAGTTACAGAAGTAGGTTTAGCAAAATATCCACTAAGGGACAAATTCAGCGGAAGTAGAAGCAGAGGGGAACTCAATGGACAGATTTGTACAGCTCCTGAGCAAAGTAATGGGCAATGTGTCAATATTTGTTCATTCCAGCAACTCTCATTGCAGAAAAGCAATGAAGTATATCTTTCCCCTGCTGCTTAAATCAGGTAAACAGAAAGCATGAAAGCACAGTACAGGAAAGCTGGGATAGGAACAATCACATTTTACTTGCCATGTATTATAGCGTGTATATAAATACAAATCGCACATAGAATAAAATGAGGTCATTAACATAAAATAATTATGTTCACTAGGGAAATATGCCTAGACTTTCATATGAACACAGCTTTGTGGTTTCAAAGGTTAGCACAGACATCCTATGTGTGCACCCCATGCCACTTTGCAGTCATTTAGCCAAATAAGGATATTTAAAGTGATCCCATACCCAGGCAACTTGTTGTAATTCTAAGCTAACACCTTTTTTCTTACTGGCACTGGTTGCTGCTGCAGAAAAAAAAATGTGACTATCTTGCATAATATCCAAACTTAAAGCAGACCAACACCCATGCAGGTGCCCATGTTGGTCCTGCAGGCTGGAATGCTGGAGCCACCTGCAGATAACCCCCCCAGAATACTTGTAATTCTTACCTTAGACTCAATCATCTACCACAATTGGCCGCTGGTGCTCATTTGGATGGGGCTTTCGGGCTGCCAGAACATCACTATAGACGTGAGACTCATGGCACTGCAATCCCGACAGAGGATCAAGGCTAAGGTAAGAATTACGGGTGTTCTGGGGGGTTATGTGCGGGGAGGGGCTCCAGCATTCTGGATAGTGGCAGGACCAACACCCGCCCCCCAACAGGCGTTGGTTCACTTAAAGGCATTTCCCGCACTGTACATCTGTTTCGGTGTGCACAGTGATAAACAGAAGCTCGCACCTCAGGCACCTACCCATCAACAAAAAAAATATGGGGTTTCCTAAAGTTTGGTCATTGTATTCTTGAAACCCCAGAATTAAAGCAGACCAAAATCCACTAGGATGTGTTAATCTGGCAAAGGGAGGGCAGGAAGTAGAAAATACTACCTGTTTCAGCTAAGGCAAATATGTGTGTCTGTTATATCATAAGCCATGAATTTCTGGAGCTCATGATGTAATGCATGTTATGGCCTCCTGGTCAATTATGTCTCAGAAAGCAATAATAAAAATAATATTTAATCATAATAAACAAGATATTATAAATGGAATCACATAGAATTTGTAATCTAAAGATCTTTGTTATTACAGAATAGGTTTTTCTAGTCTTTTACAAACACTGTAAAAAATATAAGAAAAGAAGAGCTGGTACACTTACTGAAAGTAGTGATGGAATTCAGATCACATAAGAACAGAGGAAACAATTGTACTCTGCAATGCATTCTTGAAACACTGAACATTCTTAAGACCAATGCCAATAATCTCCAAGAATGCCCCAGATTTGTCAATGATGCTAACTAGCTTTTAAAATGTGCCCAGTTATTTTTCAGCTGTTACTAGAGTCTCTATACCTTAAAATCTAAAGCTATAAAAATGTAATAATCTCACAGTCCTCTGCTAGGTGATGTTCCTTTATTGTAAATTCTAGATATGTCTTTAAGGTACAGATAGTAAGAACTAGGGTGTTTTACATCCTGGATCTATTGATCTGTTCTTATAATTACAAGGGAGGGGCTTAATATTATTCTGTATTTTAGGCTATGTTTAGTTATTCATCACATAGTTATTTAACTCAATTTGACTATTCAGTCTTAGAATCTGTATCTGTGAGAATTCATTCCTTGCAGATCAAAACGGACCAGAACTGAACTGCCCAAATGTCATAAAAGTATAGAAAAAATCATACAATATAACGGAACAAATCAAATGAATCGAAGGGCAGGAAATGGGGCAGGAGGTATGGGCAAGCCACCCTCTGGCATGTCAGGCAGGTGGTTTGCCCCCAACCCATTGGTATGTATAGGTCCCTTGGACCCCTTACTATATCACAGATACAACATTTAAAAAAATGCACCACACAGAAAAATACTTTATAAAATAAAATGTCACTCCAACCCTCCTCATGGTGATGGCGGCTATCTGAGCTGTCCACACATGTTCCTTACATCCCACTATGGGTAAAACCGTATCTCTGTAATGTAACATGTTCCCTCCCTGGTCGTCCAACATTACCCTTTGTGGGACTCCAAGGTAGAGAGAAGGGGAACCTGTATACCCCTTAACACCAGGTGCCAGCGAGCCTGCTGCTAGAGCAGCACCACAGGCAATAGACCTGTCAGACCTTTGGATGAGATTTGAATAAATGTTCGGGGACCAGAACCCCGAACCTGGTCCCCATTGAAATCTATAGGGATACAAACTTTGGGGGGTGGTTGTGGTGGGGAAGCAGAGTGTGCAGCAGTAAGCGTGCTGCTGTAACTTACCTCAGCCTGCGAAACTTTTCCTGGCTTTTGGCCCCAGCCGAGCTTCAGAAAGATGGACGCCATATCCCATGAGTGAGGACACCTCTAATGCAAGCTGGCAGTGCTGGCACTAGATGTGTTCTCACTCATGGGAGCCGGTGGCCATCTTTTTGTAGCCTCGGTTGGGGCCAAATTCAAGCGCCGCTGCTGCTTCACAACCGCTGAGTTGAGTGCTGAGGTGAGTGCACCCTGCTTATCTGTGTTCGGGCCAGACATCGAACTCGAACACAGACTTCTGGCTGAAGTCCGTGTTTGCAAACAAAGTTTGGTGTAAACATGAACTTTGCGGTTCAGGTTCGCCCATCTCTAACTGTGACTATTGTTAAATTTAGTTTGATAAATGTTTTCTTTTGTGGTGTTTACTACTTGTTAACTGGTAAAAAGACAAAGTAAGTCCTATACCAGTTCATGGGGCAGGAGTACCAGCAGGTGGCTTACCACATTTACAAATAAAACTCCCTCCCAACCCATTAAACCAATGAAAAATATGTTTTCAGATATTACTTGGCCTAGTCTTGATGTTTCAACTTATGTTCCATGTTCAGTGGTGACCATGTCTCACTGGACACCTTGTACTTCTGGACACTCCAGGGAGTTTCCAGTTCTGGAATATGAGAGCACTGAAGGATAATGGTATACTGGTTGCTTCACATTTGATTCTTCTCACAATTTTGGCAGTTAATTTGCATCCTTTTTTCTCAATGTGTTTCTTGCAAGCTTGTTGACTATATCTAACAAAATGTTTGATTGCCCTTAGCAGGGTAAAGGATGGAAACATAGTTATGAGGAAAACAAGTTTACTAATAATTATGCACATCTTGATAAAGATTCTTGATCTCTTTGGTGCTACATCCAGCCTCATCACTGAACACACTGAACACAATTATAATATTGTATTCCTGCTTTTAAACGCATGCCTAATAATTGTAATACATATATATATATATATATATATATATATATATATATATATATACATATATATATTCATATGTGCAGCATATTCTATACTATCCATTCTAGTGCAGTAGTGCAGAGGACATAATAAAGTAAGACTATTTAGAAATTTACAACAGAAGAGGATTACTGACTAAGTTAATTGTGATCAATTTCCAATTAGTCCTTTTATGGCTGAGGGATAGACACTATTTGAATGGCTGTCCCAGATGAGAGAGAGCACTGAAGAATGATTTACTGTACCTGGATAGGTACAGTTGCAAAAGATTTTGTGGGCATGTTACGCTACAAAGAAACAATTCATCTAAGCATGGATGAGGAGCATTCGTAACCTTCTTTGCAGTTATTATGATTAGCAGATGGTATTGCTACTTTTGTTTGCACATCCACAAAAATATTTGATGGTAGAATATGGTAATTGCTTTCTTAGGTAGGTTATATTTCCCGGGTTGTGTTACACTATACCTCATTTTTACATCATTTCTGTATGCATGCCCTATTTCAGATTTTGTGTGAAGTGTACACCTCGAAACCTTGTGTTTTTTATGCTCTTAACTTCAACAATTTCATCATGAATAGATGACAGCTTTGGGGTAAATAACCATCTCCACAGTCTTATCTGACCTGAAGATCAGGTTGCTGTTCTTGCACCAAAGAACCATACTGTTGACTTCCTTATGGTAAGCTTGGTCATTGTCATGCCTGAAAAGTTAATGATGTAGGTATAGTCAGCAAATGTATTCATCTTGACTGTGTTTAATTGCTGTAGACTGTGTTTAATTGCTGTAGCTGTAGGTAAACAGACACTGCTTCTGTGCTTCAATACAAGTGTATCAAGTATTATATGTGAGCATCCCTAGTTTGACATTCTGTACTCTGTCAGTGAGAAAATTCGTAATACAGTCACAGGTGATAGTAGGTTGGTATGGAGAACGTCAGAATTAATGGCGTCACAAGCCCGATTCGAAACCTTGAAAGGCTGTGTAAGAAAACAGGAATGCATTGATTTTGAGATCTTATGTAGAAATTCTCAAAAATTCAGAAAATTTCTCCCAAAAATTCGGGTTCAACGAATCAAACTCAAACAAATCGCTCATCTCTATGCCTGGGAATTAAAAAAAAAAAAACCCACCCTCTCTGGATGGCTTCTTCGCAGCTGGGCAGGCAGACGGATCCTCCAACCAGCATCTCAGTGGCAAGATGGGCTCTCAACCAGCATCTTGGCGGCCAGATGGGCTACCACCCAGCCAGCTTCTCATGTTTTATTGACAATAGAACACATATCATGTTGAAAGTTAAACATTTTTCCATTTCATTTGAGAAAACGTATTTAGCAATTGATGGCAGCAACACACACAAAAAAAGTTGGGCCAGGACCATTCCTACTGTGTAGCATTCCCTCAACTTTTTACAACAGTATGTAAGCATTTGGGAAGTGAGGAGACCAATTGCAGGAGTTTTGGGGAAGGGATGTTGTCCCCTTTTAATGTCTGATTTAGAATTCTAGCTGCTTAACAGTCCTGTGTCCTCTTTGTCGAAGTTTTTATTTGATTCTGCTTCAAATTTTTTCTGTTAGTCTTAGTGCCTTTCAAGATGTTTAAGCCACCCCATACCATTATAGATGCAGACTTTGCACTGTGCGCTGATAGCAGGCTGGTGGTCTTTCTGCATTACACACCATCCATGGTTTCCATAAAGAGTTTTAATTTTGGTTTCATCTGACCACAGAACAGTTTTCGATTTTGAATGGGAATCCGCCCAATCTCTTTGATGGTGTGAAATTATGATCAACTATAAATCCATAAGGTACCCTCCAATCAAATAAGAAATGCAAAACACATTAGGAATGGGACAAAGAAAAACATCCTTAAAATCCAAGCTCCACTGGACCTCAATCTTTTAGTAGAGTAGTGATAAGTGAAACTTTCAAGATTTGTTTTGAATTTTATCTTTATGGTCCTGTCTAAACAGGAAGTGCCAGTATAATATAAGCTGACTCATGCCCCTCCTTTCCATACTAAGGCTGATTTGGGCGCTAGAATAATAAAACAACTCACCAGAGCACTCTTTAAGGAAGCTGTGAGTTGGGAACTTGACTGACAGGTCAGTCATACAAGTGATTTGATGACTAGCCGGTGACTCAAACCCCAGCTGTCAGTCCGCTAGTTTATTATAGCACCTGTAAGGTGAGTGGACATTAATTTTTGAACCAAATGTGCGTGACAATGGAGGACCGACGGATCGGTGGGACAGGCACTCTTACAATCAATGTCTGTTTGTAAGTGTAATTTCTGAACACTGCCTGTTATGGGGTGGGGGAGTTCTGAACATGGCCTATTATAGGGCTCTTATAGGGTTATGCTATGCTGCTTGCTATTGGGTTCTGTGAGTGGGGTAGTTTAGCAGACCATTAGATACAGAATATTTTGTTCTAATTTTCCTCCTCTAAACCCTAGGTGTGTCATATAGTGCAAAAGAATGGATATTGCCTTAACTATTACATATATATATATATATATATATATATATTTATTTATTTTTTTTAAGTGAAAAATATGAACTACATGAATTTATGAAAAACATAACATTCGTTTATGTACAGATCATTTTTGTGACCACACTTAATGCAGATTTGAAAGCGGAGAATCCCACAACTACTACTGGTTTAGAGAAATTCAGTGTATAATAAAAATAAAGAGCTGATTCCTTCTCTACATAACAGAAATTATGATCATTTCTAACCAATAAGGTTTCCATGGCAAATATTCAAGAAATCAGCATACTACCCATACTACTACAGCACTGCCCTCAAATGCTGCAGTGTAGGATAAAAGCACAGAGCTGATCATGATTTTGACCTAAAGTCCCTGTCCAGGCAAACAAGCAAATAGATAGTAGTCCTGTGCAGCTGCTTGACCCTATAGCAGTAGTTCAGACTAACCGACGTTGGCAATCTCATCCTGACCCTGAATTGGATTGTAGATACCATATATTTGTACATTTGTAGAATTTACAGTTGTGTCTGCTATATATTTGCAAAAGCTATGTATTTTTTACATGTACATGACTATTGGTTTAGAACTGTTGGTTTAGGTGTAGCATTACTTTCAAGGCAAGAATTTCTTACCTGCTGAAGATCTAGTGTAACAGTAACATAATGATAGTTCATCCCGTTTTGAATACTTGGACTTTGCCACCAGGTTCTTTTGCCATTGATAGCATGAGAAATTGGATAATGCACTAGAAGATAAAACAATGTAAAAACTTTTCATGAGCATGGCAGTACATCTGTACACATCAGTATGTATTTGAGCCTAATTATTAAAACTAGCAATCTAATGAAAATGCAGTTTTATTGGAACAAGCTAATTTATTGTCTAGAGAAATTGCTGAAAATACAAATGATTATATAAAGTTATTCTACCAAACTGTACTTTTTCAGACTATCAGCAATTCCTTTTCATTACTAGACAAACAGATACCACTTTGAATTTAAATGGCATTATAGTAAATTAAAACTTAAAATGTCATATTATATGAAACAATTTGACTGCTCTCACTTTTTACTGGAGCAACTTCCATTATTAACAAAATGGGTTCCCTGTGCAGGGGTGCATTCCGATTGCCAATGCCCCACACCCCTGCTGTAACATCCGGCAAAATATTACCTTTCAAATCGCTTCCTATGATTGGCTGCCATGGTCATGGGGATACCCAGGAGAGAGCTGAAGACCATGTGTCAGATTTAGAGCTACGGGAGAAGGGTTAAGCTTACCACCCATTAGGTGATTCTAACTTTATAATATCAATATTGGATATTCCAGGTAAAAGTTTTAAGATCTGTTTTCTGCATTCCCCATGCTGGCTGTCAGGGGCTGCATCTTTCATTCAGCCTGCTTTATATTTCCTAATAAATCCTAGTGAACATTAGCCATAGACACCAAATAATGCTGTATTATTCATGTTTAAAGAGATTGTCCTGTCAAAACTAAAAGAAAACTGCACTACTCACCTTTTGTCCAGTGCAGCCCTTCTGCTGCTATGCTGTCCTGCTGACTTGCTGGTGTACAACTTAACAAGATCGCAGATTAATCTCCCCGGCAGTCCTCTCTGGTCCAAGATGTTCGTCTGAATGTGTCAGGTGTACACCCCCATTGCATTTATTGCAATGGAGGGGGTGTGCCCACATGACCCTGCCTTGGCACTGCCCCCTCTATTGCAATGAGCAAAGTGTGCCTGCTGTTTGGCATAGACCTGACATGTTCATGGTCACCAAATTGGACCAAAGAGGACATCAGCAGGTCCGGGTATAGCTGCGCTGGACAAAAGGTGAGTAGCTCCAGTTTTTTCAAATGCAAGCAAATTTCAGAAATTCATTTGGATGCCCTGCTGTGTGAAACCCCCCAGAAAGACGTTTTATATCCCAGCCCTAGGTCGGGTGGGTTTTGTTCCCCTTAAAGGTAGCAGGGCATGCCAGTCAAAAGTTGCAATGCATTTTTTCAATTACCAGCTCCCCAGGATTTTGTTTTAAGATGATACATACTCCACACCTTTATGGATACAACATGGTTGGAAAAAAGGCAGTGGCCCAGTAACAAAATAGAAAGGAACCGTTTTAGATGAAGCACTAGTCAACCCTTCCCGCTGAGCCCTCCGGAACTCCACAAGGATAAAAGGGTGTCTGTTCTTGAAGTAATTCCAGACAGAGCTGATTCATTAAGGAAAAGTGAGGTCCATTTGGCTGACACAATGATTGGTAGAACTGTGCAACATATGTTTGAAACAGAAGATGGTCCCAAAGATGAATGGTGAGGGATGGTTTGAGCAAGAACACATGGTTTTATATAACATATGAAAAAGATGCTGTTCTATACACGTATCAGCTTTTAGATGACTATAAAGAAGGAGATCTTTGCATTATGCCTGACTCTGATTCATGTCTCAAAACGGACTGGCATGGTGAAGTGGAAGTCAAACCTTCAGTGGACTTTATCAAGCTTGCTGAAAATTTCCAAATTTATGTCTATAAATATGGTGAAGACTTCCTAAGTGACGTTCTTGAACTTTGCCAAGGTTGTGTAGCTACCAAGTGTAGTATTTATAGAAAATCCAACATTCAGATTATAATCTTGTATTCCTGTGAACTCTTGCATTTAAATGAGTAAGGAAAATACAAGAAGAAATTTTGGATTACATCAATTCATTCTTCCTTACATAGGAATAAACCACTGACAAATGTGGGGCTTAGGGAAATAAGGAAAGAAACTGAACATGAAATGAAAATGAGATTTGTAAAAGACCATAAGAATGGAAGAGTTGTGTGACTGATTATTATCAAAGTTATTCTTAAGCACTCATTCGTTACCTTCAAGGCATTGTTTTGGTAGATATATAATTTCCCTAGGTGTCCTCATATTTTAGCATTCAGCATCCATGTTGAAGGCATTATTGGTGAACAGTATGTTTATGTTGCCATCTACAGATAACAATGCACTCTAAAGTCTTTATGTGTGCCTCTTTGAGTAATGCCAGGTGTGCCCACAAGTAACTGGTTGATCAAAGCCCAAAACAGTGTAATGCAAGGTGTGACAAAATTGCATAGTTTATCAAAGCCAAAAAAAGTCTAATGCCAGGTGTGCCACAATTTAATAGTTTATCAAAGGTCAAGAGGGTCTAATGCAAGGTGTGCCCATAAGTAACTGGTTGATACAATAGAGTGTAATGCAAGGTGTGCCAACAATTACATAGTTTATCTAAGCCAAAAAGGGTCTAATGCCAGGTGTACCAAGAAGTAAGTAGGCCAAGAGGGTCTAATGCAAGGTGTGCCCACAATTAAATCGTTTTATCAAAGACCGAAATGGTCTAATGCAAGGCGTGCCCCCAAGTAACTGGTTGATCTAGTTGAAGCCAAAGACGGTGTAAAGCCATGTATGCCTAAAATTAACTCAAATTAATTTAAACAGTACTGACACACAAGTAGCCTGACCCAGTGGATAATCTAATAACCTGAAAAGGACAGTTGTTTTAAAAAAAAGCCTTGTCTGTCCCTCAGATGCGGACCCAGCCTTTTATATGGTGGGATCATGTGTCCTGCTGGACCAGAGCTGGGAGAGAATTACAGGGTAATCTTTGAACAAGCAGTTGAGCACAGAACCTACCAGTACTGAAGAGCAAACACAAGCAAGCTCAGACACTATGTAAGGTGACATTCTTTTACTGCACTCATGTTCCAGTAAAGCCAGTTCAAGTTACACCACAAATGTCTATCCGGATTTGACTCCACTGCACCCAGCACTCATTTGAAACATTTGAAAATCTATTGTTGAGATTCTATATATCAAATTAGCAAGAGAGTCACTGTGAGAACGCTCAGTCTTTACAATTAATGCTGATGTGAGTATCCCTCCTTTTATTTAAAAAAAAATAGAATAGCTACTCATAGCTGTAAATGACCCTTCTAAATGATGCTATATGCATTTTCCAGCTTCTGGGTTATTTCTGCATTGTGTACCAGTCTAGACCCAAGTATAAACCAGACCAACACCTTTCAAACTTCAAATTAAACAATTTTAATATGCATCTCTCTCCAGCGCAATTCAGATTGCTACATATTAAAGTGGACCAAACCCCACCCTGGAGTCTCATAAACTCCAGGGCAGGCATACTAATTTCCCCCGAATCTGGATGCCCTGCTGTGTAAAACCCCCAAGGTCCCTGATGCCCGGGGGGGGGGGGGGGGGGGGAGGACCAAAACCCAGGATAGTCAAAATCCTGTGTTTTGGTCCACTTTAAAATGTATTTACCTTTTTGTAACTCCTGCTGTGGTAGATTATCCCCCCTTAAAGGCATTCTATCAAGCTGCAGGTAGCCTTCAAAAAGGAAGGGCTTCTGGATTTCCTGTTGCTTGTGTGGTATGTCAGCTAAATGAAAGCAGAAGCATGGCTCGGATGCTGGGAAAGAAAACTTCCCAGGTCCTGCAAGATAATCGCAACCAGGATAAAATTGGTGAAGCTGTGTTTCAGCTTTGAGTGGATGCTAAAGCAAGTGCTGTCAATGATTTGGTACCATGCATACAGATGGGGCAAGTGACTTTTGGGTTGTATTTTTTTTCCATCTGTGCAAGACTGTTGGTCTAGTCCTGACTTGCTCCATACCATACTTTTTGTTAACATAAATATTACATAGTCCGTGGAGGATATAGCTTGGGATATTGCTAACAAGTATAAATATGATGAATTCATTAGTCATTATTGCTTCTATTTTTAATCCTGTAAGGTTAAAAGCATGGCAACTTTGTTAATAAAAATGGTAGATGAACAAACAATTAATTGTAATCCTCATTATGAAGACCTAATCCTAATTAATTTCATGCGCTGATGAATTGCTGCCATTTGAAGTGAAGTAGAAATTAGATCTTCCATAAGGACAATGCTGAAGTTAATGTAGCTAATGTGGTTTGAAATGTATCCTTCATTAACTCTTGGCATGTCAGCCATGTTTATGGCTCCACAGCTCCTGTTTGTTTAGTGATGTAAAACTTCCCCTTGTTTTGTTGCCAGGAAAATGTTTACAGCATTTCTAGTATGGTGTATGGTATGGAACAAAATAGGCATTTACCTTACCAACTAAACTGCTTTTCTACCACATGCATGAGATTTGTCATGAATCATCTTGTTATACAGGTGCAATTTGACTGGGTTACCTATTATGGTTGTATATATACTGTTTCTTGATATTTAGGGGGTAAGCGATTTTCAACTCTTTAAAGGGAATATGTGGACAGAAAATATAAAAGCTTTATTCACCTAACTAGACTCAGCCTCAAACCCCAACAAAGCCAGCAGTTAAGTGGTATTGGTTCTGTAGCCTTGATAAAGTGATCTCTGTCCATATACAGCAGGGGTGCTCAACCCTCTCCTCAAAGGCCAACAACAGGTTATGTTTTGTGGATAGCCACTCTATAGCTCTATCTAAGCACGGTGCATATTTGTGGAGATCTGCAAAGTATTGCCTGTTGGTGGCCACTGAGAAGGAGATTTGATCACAAATGATTTACAGAGCACATTTATATTGGAATAGGCTACCTACTAAATGGAGAGACTTAAAGTGACCTTCTCTTACTGCACTCATGCTCCAGTAAAGCCAGTTCCTGTTACAGCAGAAATGTCTATCTGGATTTGACTCCCCTGCACCCAGTACTCCCACTCTGCAAAAGGTTATGGGCTCAGTGAGTGAATGAAGACACCAAGACCAGGAAAAGCCCAGTGTCCAGACATGGGCCAAACAGAGCAAAGCCCAGTGCAGGAGACAGCATGGCCAATGTGGAAAACAACATAAAGCCCTCAGTCGATAGCGGTTGCGCTCGTAAGACCTGGGGACAACTGTGTTCGGTAAGGCCTACTTGCATCCCGGAAAATGGGGGCTGTCTATAGGTTAAAACAGTGCCAGAGATTGAGTGTTAACTTCTAACCTGGACCTGCTAGCTGGTGAGCCTTATAAGCCTTACAGTATCACGGGCCAAATATGTCTTCTCATACTATGGAAAGTATTGTGGAGCAAATACAGGCTATGGCAAGTGCTGTGGAACAGCTTGCTCACAGAGTCGCCTCCCAGGAAAATGGTCACTCGCCTCACACATGGCCATGACCTCCGCAGATTCTAAGGTTTCCCTCCTAGAGAAGTTCAATGGGAACTGTACCAAGTTCTCAAATTTTATGAACTCTTGCATTTCTGAATTTCCAAATTCAGATGGAATTGTATATAAATATCTACTGAGTCCAGTGGTATTTTGTTTTTAAATTGTCTTGTGTTTTTGTAGTGTATATGTTTTTTAGTAAATAATTCTTGATATTTAATAAATCAATTTTCAATTATTCTGGTGGAGTGCCCCACTTCTTGGAATTCCAGTTGTTGGTCTGATGTTTGAGAATGACTAATGGTTTACTTTATGGTTTACCTCAGCATTATTCTGATTGGGAGGCTGTATTATCAGAGAAATTTGCTAACTTGCTACCTAGTCCCAGGGCTTACGGTTGTCCCATTGAGTTTCTTCCAGGTTACCATGCCCCCCTTTAGAACTTGACCCGGCCTGATGTGTTAGCGATGAGAGAATACATTCTCGAATAATTTGAAGAAGGGTTTCATCCATCCATCTAGCTTGCCTGCAGGGGCGAGTTTCTTCTTTGTCCAGAAAAATTAAGGGGGATTACACCCTTGTATGGATGAAGGTATGAAGGTTTGAATATATTTAATTTTAAGAACAGATAGCCTTTGCCTCTCATTGAAGACATCTTTAACCCAGTCATTGGCACCCAAATCTGCCCAAAATTGGATCTCAGGGCAGCGTACAATCTCATTCGCATCTGTCATGTTGATGAATGGAAAACTGCCTTTAATGTTAAAGATGGGCACTATGAATACTTGGTAATGCCCCTGTAGTCTTTCAGGACTTTGTTAACGATGTTAGCAAACATCAATTTGTGGTGATTTACTTAGATGACATTCTAATATTCTTTTGGTCAGTATCTGAATACTTAATTCATGTGAAAGCAGTTTTACAAAAACTGAGAGAGAATAGTCTGTACGCAAAGTTAGCCAAGTGTATGTTCGAGGTCACAGAAGTTCCCTTCCTGTGGTATCTAGTCTCTAACCAGGGCCTGGTTTTGGATCCTGCTAAAGTTTTCGCAGTTTTAGAGTGGGACCAACCCAGTACTTTGAAAGCCTTACAGAGGTTGCTTGGATTTTCTCATTTCTATAGGTGGTTCATTAAATGGTTCTCATCCATTGTTGCTCCACTTATGGACCTAGACTGTACAGGTGCCTCTCAGGAGGAATCGCCCCCTCTGACAGTGAAGGCCATTCAAACCCTGAAGGAGGCGTTTACCTTTGCTTTGTTGTTTATTCACTCCAATGTAAGTCGTCTATTCATTGTCAAGGTCGATGCTACTGAACTTGGCATAGGGGCTGTTCTCTCTTAGTATTCTGGCACTCCCAAAAGACTACACCCTTGCATGTACTTTTCACATAAATTCAGTTCAGCCAAACAGAATTACGGGGAACTGTGACTTACTGGGTTGTGTGGTTGATGCATAATTGCCAGATTTGTCCTGCTCGTTGGAACCATTCTGAATGGATTTACCTCCTGGCAAGCCTCCTGATTGTTGATATGTTCCCCCTCCCCCATATGCAATTTTCAGTGTTGTAAGAGTTTCATTATGCTAAAATATCGGGTCATTTTGGCAGCTGGAAAACCCTAAGGCTCGCTAAGTGTCATATCTGGCAGCCTACTTTCAGATGTGATGTCACTTTGTCAAAGCATGTTCAGTGTGTGCTCTGAACAAGAAAATCAATAAACCTCCTGCTTGCTTGCTAATTCCTTTGGAAGTCCCAAAGTTGCAAGATAACACTGTCATTTGGGTCATAGTCAATTGTTGCAGTAAAATGGCGCATTTTGTCCCAAAACTTGCCCAAACTCCCATCTGCCCCTGAATTGGCACAATTATTTATCAAGCATGTTTCCCGCATTCACGGTATATCCCAAAATATTCTCTCTAATGGGGGGAGTCTAATTTGTTCTCCAGTTTTGGAGGGAGTTCTGTGCTCATTTGGGGGTTAAAATCTTGTTGTCTTTGGCATATCACCCCAATCCAATGGCCAGACTGAAAGGATGACTCAGTCTGTAGAGCAGTACTTGCTCTGTTATGTATCGGACTGCCAAGACAAGTGCTACAAATATACTGACTTTGCCGAATTTGGGCTTAACAATGCACCCAGCGAATTGATGAAACATTCACCATTCTTTTGTAATTTTGATAAGAATCCAAAAGCTACCTGTCTTGGAGGAATGGCTTCAGGAAAGAGGCAATATCTGGACTAAGGTCTAGAGAAAGCTATTAAGAGCTATAAAACCTTTTCCGATCGCCATATGTCTCTTGAACCGCAAGTGCATTGGTCCTTTTCCGGCCATCAAGCAACGTTACCTTTAAATTCTTACCTTGTCTAGTAAAATTCATAATGCTTTTCATGTGTCATTACTGAAACCTGCTGACAGTGTTCAGGGGTCTTCTCCATAACCCATATTTGTGGAAAACAAACCTGAATATGAAGTCAATAAGTATTTAATTGATTGGAAAGGTTTTGGTCCTGAGGGGAAATGTTGGGTGGCAGCCAGGGGTGTTCATGCAGATGCTCTGGTCAGATAATTCAGCCCCTGTCATTGGTACCCGTGATAGCTTGAGCTTTGGGTGATAGTTCTGTGCTCGTGCTTTAGGGATCAATTGGTACCTTCAGAACGGGAAGCAGCTGCCTCTCATATCCAGGTAATTTTTGTAAGATCAAACTTGCTATTTTAGATTTTGTACTGTTTTTGCTAAAATGATAATGCATATATATTTTTTCTATTGGATGTACAGAAGATTCTCAGAGTCCCAGCAGTCACTAAGGAAGCTTGATAAAGGCGAAACTAGTCTGCTCTGCAGGACCCTGAAAACTATTGGCATATTTTTTCTGGATTCATGGCAACTTTTTAGAATGTTTCTAACTATCTTTATGATTTGAGTGATGTAAATTTAAATGATACAAGCTTCAATAAAACTTTTGACATTTTAAGTATGGAATATTGTGTACACTAAGGCGAGGTTGGTTTTGCTGTGGTAAGCCTAATATTAACCCACAGAGGCTAGGTTGATGGTCCATAACTCTCTCGCCTAATCCATATTACTTAAAGGGATTCATTCCCCAACCTTGTTACAATAGCACCCAACTGGTTAAGATGGTGGGTCGAGTAAGTCATGTTTTAACCCAAGTTTTGGGTTAATCCAATATAATACTCGTGTTTGACCTGGATTGAGCTTGCCTTCTCTGAACCCCTGCTGTTAACCTTGGATTTCCTGACCTTGTGTCTGAGTGCTCCCTTTGTTACCTCGATGCTGACCTTGCCTCCAGTTATCCCTCTGCATTGAAACCTGTTAGACTGACTTCCTGTTTATGACCCTTGCTTCATCTGATCTCCCGTGAACTCCAGTTGATGCTCACCCTCCTTCAGGTCCAGCCCTCAGTCGATAATGATTGCGCTCAGCAGATCTAGAGGCAACAGTGTCCGGTTAGGCCTACTAGCATCTTGGAAAATGGGAGCTTGTCTGTAGGGGAAGAAAGCAGTGGAGATTGAGCTTATCTGGACCTGCTAACTGGTGAGCCTTAGATTAATCTTGCTTGCTGCTTGTGACATGTCATCCAACTTTGCTTTAGTTCTGCCTGCATCATTCTCTACACAAATTATTTGTGTAATGTTTACTAAAACTTTAATGCTAATCACTAAACATTACTAAATATTAAGACAAATCAGGTTATTTATGACCACACATAGCTATGAAAAAATGAATTGGTTTGGTATCCTATATATGCATTTAATTGATGTTCAGTAAGCAAGAGAAAAGATCATACTTGGTACTTACAGCTCTTATCGGTGGAAGTCTGGTCACAGATACGACACTGTGGATGCCTTACAGGTTTGTTAACATGTTCTACTAACTTGCAAAATGTCTCTGGTCCATTTTCTCCACATGTGGCATTTGTTGTGATTATGGCATTAGAAGCGAGATTGAGAACTGCAGGAAACAATCCTGAAGAATGATAGAAAACAGTTTGATTAATGGATGTCCTTGTCATTGAAGATCATTTACGCAGAAAAACTTGTACAATTTTCCTTCACTCTGCATCACTACTTCAACTATACTGTGTCGGTGACTTAGAGAATGATTGTCAAGTACAGTACCCTAAAGTAAAACTTTTGTTCTGTACAAGCTTATCTTGAATTTACTTATTTTTATTGTTTCTTTGCTGAACTGAAAAGTAATCAAAATGACAACAAAAACAGCAAGAACACATATGCAGCCAGTATAGTTCTCTTTCTATTGCCCAATACAACATTTAGGCCTCTCTGTTGGCCCCATATAACCAAGTATAGGTGTCAGGACCAGTTTACAGAACTGATGCAGTACTGCTGATTAGTATGCTTGTCAGCTTGAAGTTAGAAGAGTTAATAGTGATCACCTTAAGGCTGCGTTCACACCATAGCGGATTTCTGTGTGCACCTGCGTTCTATCTGCAAACAGAGCCCAGTCGCAGCCCCGTAAAGTCTATGGGGGTGCATAGCATATGCATGAAATACTCTAACTCTAAACAAATAATGACGTTGTGTTCACCCTTCCTGGGGCTAACAGTCAGTACACCAGGCCAGCTACTAGGCATCTTAGTCATTGGAATCAAAGTTCCTTTATCCCGGTGCATTCAGGAAGTGAGAACACCACATCATGTTCCAGTTGAGACACAGAAAAAGGGACTTTTTTCACCCACATTCAGACGCAACAGAGAGGTGTGAAAGGGCCCAAAGAGGACTCATTGTAGGATTTTTTTGAAGATCCTGTGTGTTCAAAAAGAAAAGCACACAAATCCACTATGGTGTGGAGGTAACCTTGAATCTTCACATCTGTTCGGATACTGCACTTGAACGGATACTGGGACAGAAACAGCATCTATAACAACTGTACTATATCAAAGTTTATTACAGAGTGAAAGTTGTAAAGGGACCCATAGGGCCTAAGTTCTGTGGATTCCCCCCCCCCACCCAATCACACTTATTCATATACAGTTGCAGATCAGGTGCAGATTCAGCTCCAACTGTTTTTTTTGTTCCAGTTTGGCTACCTTTAGAATTGTCCGGATATGGCACTTGAACTGCAACTGGATCAGAAACTGCAACTGTATCTGCATAATTGTGATCAGGGGGGCAAATTCAGACAGATGAGAACATAGACTAACCTGTAGTTGCAGTTACTGCTCCAATTGCAGTTCAGGTGCAATATGCGAGCAGATGTAATGGTAGCCAAACTGGAAGAAAACCAGCAACTGCATCTGCACTGGTGTGAACAATAGGCTATAGCCACATTATTCAGTTGGAGTTCAGGTGCAGTTCAGACTTACATTTTGCAGACTAGAACTTAGATTTAAACTACATTTTGAACTGCATTTTTTTCTGAAGCTGCAGTTCTATAGACTAGAAAAAACACACATTCGCAGCAATAATAACCTTTAGAATGCAATACACCCACATTGTATAAAAGGGTCCACTAAAAATATTGAACATGAGCTTTTATGTGGATCCTTTGCATTTAAATGAAACACAGATATACCAAATAAATGGGAGGCTCATATACTGGTACTCAGGCAGGGGGTTGGATTCAGAACCCATTTCTGCTTTTAGCTGACTTGGGTGGCTCTGACTAAAGAACAAAGGCTAAAATTTGGTCTACACCCTTTTGGCAGAATGTGGTCTATATTTATAAAAGCAGAACAACACCAAACACATCCTACCATCTTTTAGATTCCAGTGCCAGCTGCTGGCCTTCCCCTGGGGTATCCCAAATACCACACAGTTAGATCAAGTTTGCAAATAAAAGAGTATATTGTATTGTATTGCATACACTCAAAGATCGCTGCCTTGAGAAGGAGCTGAGAGCTCCCGAACATGGGATCCATTTTTGCAATCACCATTCTTATTGTACTGGTACTTTCCCATTCTGTAATATGATCACTTGTGTCACGTCATGATTATGCCATTTACTATGCCTAGATTGTACTTTTGTATATTACTGGTATGATGCCAATTTCTGAACTATGATTACTGACCAGTACATATTTTGAATATATTCTGTTATATGCACCTTCCTAAGTTGGTTTCCTTAACCGCATATATACTGATTAGTTGCGCTAATGTTTTTGCTCGCCAAGACTGCTACAGGACCACCTCATAGATTGTTATGGTAACACGTTCTATAGTCATTACTCAGAAGTTAGAGCTACTTTATAACATTGTACATATTTTTTCTCCTGAGGTGACTGCCGATCCTGGTGACTATACTGAACCATTGGCATCACATACCAGCTTATTGTATCCTTTGTTCTGCATTTTGGCTTGTGTACCTGTACCTTTGAGTGTATGACTATACAATATACTCTTTTATTTGCAAACTTGATCTAACTGTGTGGTGTGCATTGATCCCTCCTTCTTTATAGTATTTGCCTTGGAGGTGGAAGTGGCGAAACACCTCTTGGCTCAATTACACCCCAATATTACATTAGTTCCTTGATTGTGATTAGGTGTGCCTATATCTATCTTTAATTTGTTGATGACTTGTTGTGTGACGCTCCCCCCACACACGTGGTGCAACAAAATGCACTTTTTTTCTGGCTCCCTGATGTAAACACCAGCGGCTGAATCCCCAGCATCTTTGGTCTGACCTACTTATTTTGGTAACATTAGTTAGCGATTCCCCCCCCCCATCTTTTAGAGGTTGCAACTGCTTGTTACTAGGGGCTACTTGGCATAAAAAGGTTGGGAATCACTTCTTTAGACCATAGTTGCTCAACCCTCCTGCTCAAGGGCTGCCAACAGACCACATTTTGCGGATCCCCACACTAATACGCAGTTAATGTAATTAGTGCCGAACCTATAGCTTTATCTGAGCACCAATTACTTCACCTGTGCATCAGTGTGGAGATCTGCAAATCCTGGCCTGTTAGTGGCCCTTGAGGTGGAGGGTTGAGCATGTGTATGTTAGGCCATAAGGGAAAGTCCACTTTTGGTTGAATTTTTGTGTATATTTGTGGAAGCAGTTTATGCTATCTGTTGCTATTGGCAACTGTACAACAATTATGAAAAGAGAGGTGAACCCTGTACACACAGAATGCTGCTGTGATGGCTGCTGCTGAAGTGAGGTGAGTATTCTTTGCGTACAGGATTCTAGTCTCTCTTTTTGTAGATCTTGGTGTACAATGTCCAATAGCAACAGAATGCAGATGCTTCCATAAAACATACATTTGCCAACATAAGAGAAAATAACACAATAAGTATCTTGAGGGCACCATTTTGGCAATATACACTCAAAAATTCCATCGAAAGAGGACTTTCTTTTTAAGCTATTCCCTTTCTGATTTAAAAGCCCATGTCATGCTGTACTTTGTATAATGTGCAAAATGTTAATAGAGCTTGGTCAGCTAGTAACCTTCTCCCATTTTCACACTGTCAATCATGTTATGTATAAGTAGAATTAAATTGTTATACACAATTATGTTTGCAGCATGCTGTGGCAATAAATGTTATTATCTACACACAGTGCTTTGGAAATTTCATAATAACGTGCCTGCTGGGTATTTATTCTTGCGGTTCTGTGACAAGTACTGCTTTATTTTTACATTTAGGTCCAGTGTGACTGTACGCACCGCATGATGTAAGGTAATATAACGTACAATATCATGTAAGATGCACTATGCAAGGTTCATTCAGTTCATTTAATTAAATAGCTTATATAAAATTAAATCTATGTTTAATAAAAGCCATGCAGCGAACAGATCTGTGTGGGAAAATCTAGGTCAATCTTAGCAAGATTACAAGAATTTAAAGAGGTAATTTAAACAATTTAATGAAAAGTTACAACATGAGATAAGAATATCAAAAGAGTTGCATAATAGCTAGTGAGTATGACAGTATGTTGATTTCAATGAACACCTATGTTTGCAGAAATCCATGGCAACTCGATAGAAATCATATTTCAGTTATTATTGTGGTCCTGCCCTGGAGTCTAAAAGTAGGCCTTTTGCCAACACCTCCCAAATCAGAATGCCCCATCCAGATTGCCCCAAAATCTAACTTTGCCAGGGCTCCCACTGCAAATTTGGGGCCTGTACTCACATGCTCAGCTTCCTTTTAGCTCCAGTAACCAGTCATTCAGGTAGGAAGCCAAGGGTGCGGCCTGCGGACATAAAGTGGTATATTCAAGATCAGCCTATCTGACATCTTAAAACGGTCCCACACCCATTTCCTACCTAATGGGTGTGGGGCCACATCGTGACGTCTAGGGGGCGGCATCTAGATTGCTGGAGTCCTCACATAATCCTCGCTGAAATGTGGTCCTGCAACTGGCCACTTTCGCTTTCCCAGGCACCTGCCAGGGCCAACCCACGTGATGACCAATCTCAGGACCGAATTTCGGCCAAGGATTAAGGTCAAGGTAAGGATTTCTGGAGGTTGCAGGGGTCATTGTGTACTGGCCCCAAGCAATCTGTATCCCTCCCTCTCGATGTGGGTGGGTATAGATGGGTGTGGCTACAGTGGCAAAGCTTTTTATTTTACTTCTTTTAAACCAAGCCACTTCCTTCGAAGCTCAAGCCTCAACATCCTTTATGGACCAGGCATATCCAAGTTGAGCTTTAAGCATATGTATTATATTTGTATCTTGCAATACACAGCTTCATATCACTATATACAATCACACCAGCAAATTAATGAAGAGAAGCACTGTAATTGATGTATTACTTAATGTGGAAGTCCACTAAAATTATGCTAAGGTAGCGCAAGGAGGGTTACAAAATCATAAACCTTGCCCGGGATCCAGCGCCATTCCCCTGGCTCTTTGGGTACAGGGTGAATCTATCTTGGAATCAACCCCATGCAGATGCTGTGGTATAGCATGAAGATCCTGCACTCCTGAACTATATGGGAGTGGCCATTTTACTACAAAGCTGTAGGTTTGGCATCTGCAGAGCATTCAGTCAGTGGAAACAATGTATCTAGATGATCACTGCTGTGAGAATAGCAATGATGAGTCATTACACCTGATGGCTTTCTACGTCTGGCTACAAATACGGGGATGATTGCACAGTGATTTGAGGCAAGTTTGACTGTGGGACTGGGTGTCTGAGACAATTGCTGATGTGGGGGGTGTTAGGGTAGAAATTTTCTTTAATTTTGTCACTCGTGGTCTGCTTTAAAGTGTACCAAAACCCTTTGGTGACGACCCTGGAATCTAGACTCCATGGCCACCAGATTTTCTTTCCCTGGCTGTGTGAAGCCCCTGAATCCCCAGTAAAACCTACCCGATTCCCACTCCAAGGCATTCGTTAACTGCTGGCATGGGCACGCACCCAGCTAAAGGCTAGCAGGAATGTGCCTGTCGGCGCACTCAGCTGCATTCTGCCGTAGGACCAAGTTTTAATGGGAGACCTGGGAAGTTTCAGATGTAGTACAAGGAACAAAACCCGGGTCAGTCCAAATCCTGGGTTTTGGTCCACTATGAGTAAGGTTTAAACATAGTGCACAAATTGTTTAATGTGGCTTATCGGTTAGCAATGACAATCTACAATGTCCTAAACATGTTTTTCCATTTTTGCAGACTTTAACAAAACACCCTAAAGGGTATATAAGACTACTAATATATTTTAGTCAGATTTCAAACTGGGTTGGAATTTATATATTTTATGGAAAAAGTAGCCTCTTTTCATCCATAAGTATCTTATACTTATAGCTTATTTTTCAGTACAAACAGTGGCCTGAAGTTTGGTTCAAGTAGTTCAACCACTGAAAATAAAGGATAAAAACATTATTAAATTTGAATTGCCAGGAAAGAATGGCAACACAGTAATAACATCCTCACTTCAGATGTCCCTACAAGTGCTACTTACATTTCACAAGCTGTGCAGCCTAGTTAGAAGTTCTGCCACTGTGAAGTGGATTGTGGGTGTTATCTGGTACATTCACACAAATAATGAAGCCTGTAGTCTTACATAACTGTATTAGCAAAACAGTGGTACGTGTTCCAAGCCTACCCCTTCAAAGGATTTTTATAGAAATTACAGAACAAGATATTTGTGTCAGAATGAACTGAACTGTTTAAACATATGGAAAACACAGATGGGAAAAAAAGACTTATAAAGATAAAAAAAAAATGTTATCTAAAGGATCTGTCCCCAGCTGCACACAGCAGTGGATGGTGTGACATGCACCACTCACCAAAATGCCAGAACTGAAAATAAGAACTATTAAAATAAGTGTTTCAATCACAGTGTAAAAAGGCTGTGCAAAATAACTTAATGTACAGAATACAATAAGGGTGCATTATGCTCCACTTTAGAAAATTATGCGGTAAAGAACATGCAATTTTGATCTACAATGAGTTCTGCACTGTATAATAGTATTTTATCATAAGATTACATACTGGGTCTAACTGTAATAAACCACACAATAGTATTCTGTGTCAAGAAGATACAGTATAAGTATGAAGTATCAAGCATTTTCTCTACCTTTACTTATTGCTGTCTTATATGAGCTCAACAATTGCATATTTTGTTATATATATATATATATATATATATATATATATATATATATATATAACCACAATTAAAGAGGAAGTCCAAGCATTCTATAAGACCTAACCCTTAATCCCGAGTGGAATCTGAAGGTGGTTTGGCAACACTCAATTTTAAGGCTTACTACCTGGCAAACATATTTTTTGCTGTATTAACTGTCATGAAGAATGGCTGGAGATGGAGATCTCCCATCACAAAAATGAAACTCATTAGATCCCCACATCATAAAAAAATAGCCACATCGGAAATCAACCCAATAGTCAGTACAGAAATGAAATATATGCTTAACATTATGAAAATTAAATAATTGTCCCACGCCCAGATATAATGATTAGTAGAGATGAGCGAACTTTTACGAAGTTCCCCATTAAAAATGCCGGCATGGTGGGAGCGGGCCGGCCAAGCCGGCCGGCCCGCTCCCACCATGCCGGCATTTAAAAAAAAAAAGCATTTTTGCCGGCATGGTGGGATCGGGCCGGCCGGCTCCGCTGTCAGCGGAACCGGCCGGCCCGCTCCCACCATGCCGGCATTTGAGAAAAAGCTGTCATCTGAGGGCGCGTCATGATGGCGCGTCATGATGACGCGCCCTCAGATGACAGCTGAGAGCGGCGCCGGCCTCCACGCTCCGGACCTGCAGGTAAGTGTTTGCCTTTTTTTTAAAATGCCGGCATGGTGGGAGCGGGCCGGCCGGTTCCGCTGACAGCGGAGCCGGCCGGCCCGCTCCCACCATGCCGGCAAAAATGCTTTTTTTTTTTTTTTTCTTTGTTTTTTAAATGCCGGCATGGTGGGAGCGGGCCGGCCGGCTTTACTGGCCCGCCGGCCGGCTCCGCTGTCAGCGGGCCGGCTTTGCCGGCCCGCTGACAGCGGAACCGGCCGGCCCACTCCCACCATGCCGGCATTTTTTTTTTTTAATTTCAAGAAAAATTCGATCGGCACGAACCACAAAATATTCGGGTTCGTGGCGAATCGAATATTTCCTGAAATTCGGAGCGAATTCCGGTTCTTCCAAACCGGTTCGCTGATCTCTAATGATTAGACTTCAAATCAATTTAGCCCAACTACAATTATAGAAAAACATAGGAATGGCAGCTTTGACCCTAAGCAAATTAGAATATGGTAATAACTTAGAAAGTCCCATGATCACACCATTCTTCCTGAATCAAAAGGCTGGATGTATCCACAACAATACCAAAGCATGCTAACCAAGTTTAATAAACCTATATAAAAGGATCTCTCCCAAGCCCCGTTTATCAAAAAGTTCCTAAATGATTGGTCCGGCAATTTCTTTATTCCATTGTTTCATTCAAATTAATAAACATATTATATTCCCCTAACAACACTCAACTTCGCTCATTCAACTGCAAATATGCAATTAGATTCTACATCTGATTACAGCAAAAATACTCTACAAGCTAGTTGCTGGTGGGATGAGATGAGATGGGGTTGGCTTCTTACCACCATCAGTGGTGGCCATGGGATAAAATCATATGGTTTTGGAAAACTGTAATACAATATATTGAAGCCAGAAGCAATCACTTTAAAAAGGTCCACATAGGTTTGAGTTAAAAAGTGTAAAAACACTCTAAAAATTCCTTTATCCAAATTTCCACTACCAACACCTGATATCATATCCACTCAGTAGTACCAATGAGCGTATATTAACTATCAGAACTCTGATCCATGGTCAGTGTGTAAAATCCAATCAGAAACTTATTTCCACTGGTTAAAAATATACCCCCTTCACAATGTAGGATTTATTGATTTATCCTGTATTGAATGCTCTCCCATTCAATGGAGCCAGATGAAAATAAATTGGAAAAGACCACAGCATAATCTAGTAAAATATGAAAACTCTTTACTAGTGAAAATGCACTTACACATTAATTACTTGTCAATGCACATATATCTCAAAATACAGACAGATGCAATCCACATCCCACCATCCATGGTCAGTCATTTAGTGGAGGGAGATAAACTGCTTTAAATTCAAGATATGTAGCCAACACAGCAGTTTGTATTAGACTAGACTAAACTAGACTAGATTAGACTAGACTAGACTAGATTAGATTAGACTTGACTAGAGAAAGTATTATACGAAACGTGTTGATGCTGCCTCAATCATAGGAACCAGTGGCCATCTTTTTGTACCCCCGGCTGGTGCTAAATCCCCCCCCGGCTGGTGCCAAATCAAATAGCATATATATCACACTACCGTGTGTGTGTGTGTGTGTGTGTGTGTGTGTGTGTGTGTGTGTTTCACTAAGCTGTTTAAACTTAACTTGGGCAGTTTTTTTCAGGAAAAGTGTTTTTTGTCTTTTGCATAACTGTATTATGCAAAAATGTATAGAATATCCCTAAATATAACAAATATTTTTATATACATTTATTTGCTTATTTCCAGCTAAAAATATATTTGCAGTGGTAAAAGCATAATAATTTCTCTTATGCTAAATTAGCTCCATCTGCTTACTGTACATCTGTTACCACGGGACCTAGAGATTTGACTATTTTTTTAAATCCCAGATTGCATCCACCCGTAGAAGAATGTAAAATGATCTCCTAGAGGAAGTAATATGTTATCTATATTCATTTTGACAACTCATTTGGGAGCAGTTACAAAAAAAAAATAATCATTATCATTGATGTTAAAGTACAGATTCAGATATTCAGGAATATTCACACTCATTAAAAATTGTTTTTAATCCAAAGGGACTATAATTTTCCAAAGCATGTGATCTGTTTAGAAACAGCTAGTCATATTTAAATAACTAGGACAGAGGGGTGGGATGTGAACATGTTGATGACAGCCAAGTTCTGACCTTTAAGTAAAAGCTCCAGCCTTCAAGAGAAGTTGTCAGTCCTAGAATACATTATTCTGTTTTACTCTGTACCTTACCCACTGTGTGCTGCTGTAATCATCATTTCTGTAATGTTAAAAACTACATTTTATACAGTTCTGTACCAAAATTTAAAGAGAAACTTCGGGCCTCTAACCTACTAGGTCCTAATAGCGTCTTCCAGATTGCTGTCATCCTGCTGCTTTTTCCACCCCTAGGCATCTTAGCCGTCTGTGACAGATGGCGGGGAAGCTTAGCTGCCCTGCCATCCTCTGACATTCTCCCCTCTGTCCTCACTAGTCGTGCCGAAATGTTGTGCGTTTCTGATCCTCTTGCAGCCATCCTAGCCTGAGATAAGGACTTCACTGCGCTGACGCGAGATCTCGGAAAGCGCCTGGGAGGATGGTTGAGTGCAGGAGGAACAGCAGAAGACAGGTAAGTTGCCTGCCAAATGTAGAATCAGAAATTTAAAGGCAACAAAGAGTGAAGTTTGGGGAGTTTTTGAGAACTCCCCAGACAGTCCAGTGTTCCTCTTTAAATACATGGCAGGAGTTTTCATTAGGCATGGTAGGCACATGCCTATAAGCACCATAGCTGGTCCTTGGCAGGCAGCCATTACCCACAGAGTAGTTATCATATGATCTAGATATTTGTCTGCATTACATTCAGGTAATTGAGATCTATATATACTGATTAGTTTTATGGGAAGTTTAACTTGTGATATACTGAACACTGATTACCAAACCAGCAATCTTTTTCTTTAAATGAGATAAGAATTTATTTATATGGACAATCAGTCAATTCCAGATTGGTGCATTTTCTTTTGAAGTGACACCAAACTTGGCAGTGGCTGCGTTTTTAAAAAAACATGTTTTTCCACTCTATTTTTGTGATAGCAGATAGGCTGCCTGACATGACCCAGTTGTTGGTATCCCTGATTTCCCTACAGATGGGGGAGCGCCTCTGCCCCTAGTCCATCTGAATGGCTGGATATGGGAGTCCAACACAGCTACAGGTAGGCCAGGAATGTGGCTGTTGGCAAAGTGCTGTGAGAGCCATCGGTAAAGTTGAGTTTAGCAGCAACCCCAGGGGGTTTCACACAATGGGGCATCTTGATTACGGATGCCCCTGGGGCAGGAAAAGCAGCCGGCCCTGGAGTCTTGTAGTGTTTTTATTTTTTTTTAATAATAAATCTTTATTGAAGCCAACCAGATCGTCAACTACACACTTTGGTTTATAAGGACAGTGATATAAAACATTCAGGTATAAACTAAATATTCAACATTTAGCAGATTGAATCATCCCAACTCCATGTGTGTCCCTCACTTTCAAGTCCCGCACCCCCCCAAGGGGGGACAGCGAGTTCGTGCCCCCTCCTTTCCAGCGGCCAACATTTTTATAAAAGCATCCTAAAGGGGGAGGGGAAAACAGGGAGAAATTAGGAAGAGAATAGAAACAACCTTAAGGGGGCAGGAAGGGGGAGGGGTGAACTCTCCCCCCCACCCAGCCCGCGGGCCGCCCCCCGAGGCCACTGGGCCACCCATGTCGGGGATGCCAGCCCCACGTCTTGTAGTGTTTTTAACCATTTCTGTGTTAAAAAAATAAACCTTTTTTACATAATTCTGTGTTTACCTACCATATGGGTTACTTATAGGTGTAGATAGGATCACTTATGGGTCGTGTAGATAGGGATTTTTTTTACTCTCATGCCTAATGTCTTAAAAAGTAATGGCAACCTGAATAGGGATTCTAAATAAGAAGGTCTTAGAGACCCTGCTGTGCACAATAGCTTACCTCAACTTTCCCTTTTCCTATAAATTAATTGCTAGCTAAAATCCTGTCCTGTTCCAAAAGAATGCCTACCAGGCCATTGTCTGTATCAACCATAACCTTTTCTGAT
This sequence comes from Gastrophryne carolinensis, assembly GCA_027917425.1. NCBI lineage: Eukaryota > Metazoa > Chordata > Amphibia > Anura > Microhylidae > Gastrophryne > Gastrophryne carolinensis. The sequence continues at coordinate 285,943,834 of CM051237.1, read as the reverse complement.
TGTCTCTCTCAGCTGTGAGCAGCTAGAGCTACTAGCAACCTTAGGGACATAAACCATTTTTTTGTAATATTCTTTATTTAAGCATTTTCAATCAGAAAAAGTACAGAGAACACAAAAAGTATAATGTTGCAGGGAAAGACATTTAGACAATTAGATATGTTTGATGCATCACATGACTTTTCAAGCAGAAACATTAGCTTTTCGAAAGATATATATGTAATGGAACACAAAATATTCTTAATTAAACTTCATCTGGACTGAGCCCTAGTAATGGGGGGGGGGGGGGGGGGTAGGCTATAGAGTGCAGAAGTAGTAGGGAGAGGGAGGAACTCGTGTGGGAGTAGAGGGCAGAGTTTTTGCTGTGTGGTTCTCATAATTACAAGTTTGGGTGATTGACGTAGCCGCTCAAGCTCTTCGGACTCCCGGAATTGTAGTCAGGGAAGCCATTTACATTTAAACAATTGGTTTTCTGTTATGCAATGTGAGAGTAAGGTCCTCCATGTCTATTATGTTAGATACCTCTCCAATCTGGCCCTTAACAGTCGGCATGTAGCTCTGTTAAATTTTGGAACATTAAGTTTAGTAGCATTCAGTGGGTGTATGGATTTTCTGTAGCAGTTTAAAACAGACCAAAGGTTAAAAAAAAGCAAGTTCAGTAAATTGCTCCCCTAAAGCCCCACTCAGTGACATAAACTATTTGAGAGGGCTTAACTCCATACAGATTTTATGGAATAGCAGACAGATTCTATGCTGCATAGCTGCATGGGAGCGACCATCTTGCCACATACATGAGTCCAACTTATAAAAATACCCAATCCCAGACAATTGGGCAGTCTGTAGATCACCCATCTCTAAAAAAACGAATTGGAGATTGGGGCCGATTCAGAGCCAGGTGAGAATTCTCACTCCTTTTTTTAGGAAAGAAAACTGACATTGACTTTCATTGTCTACCAGGTGTGAATTTTCACCTGGCTCTGAATCAGCCCCAAGGTAGACAATGAAAGTGAATGGCAATTTTTATCTCCTAATGAAGTGAGTTTTCTCACCTGGCTCGATCCCATTGTCTCCCTCCCCAAAAAACAGCCACTCTATGACTAGTCGCACTATTCAAGCAATAATATGAAAAAAAGATTGTACAAAAATAAAGGAAATCTTTATTACTAAATATCTTGAGAAATACCAAAGCTAAAGACAAAGCTATTCCTTCACTCTGGTCTAGCATGCTTGTTTGTTCATTATTATAGTGCTGCATGCCTCTTCTTTGGCTTAGCCTTTGTTTATCCATCAGGTATGAAGTATGTTTCAAGTATGAAGGGTTGTTTCCTTCATGTATGTCTGGAGTTTCCAGAGAGTTTCAATCTAACAGGCATCCTATTTTAGGTTTGGTGACACAGCAGCCCTGTGGACCATGTAGGGCTTATGCTTGCCTCTGACCAGAGCAACACCCACAAAAAATGGGTGTTGTACCTAGTGTAGATAGGCATCCCAATTGCAGATGTCCCCCTGCACATTAGTGGCTCCGAATATAGGTCAGTACAACACCCACTTGTGAAAAATGGGTGTTGTGCCAGTTCAATGTGAGCATATACAAGTATTATCCGATTCTTATATATTCTGATTTTAGAAGTCCCTTTTGTGGAACAAAATAAAGTTTCTCTTATTTCCCAGCTTCTAAAGTTTTATGTGCCAAATAGCAAAATAAGAAGGGAAAATGGCACAATTCAAGTTAAGACAGAAAAGCGGGACAGGTCAGCCTTAAGTATGTTTAATAACATCAACAAAATCTCATAGAAACTGACATTTGGGAAGACAACACATTTCTTTAAATAAATGCCATAAAATGCCAGACTGACCTATCAGTTTTAAATAATGTAAACAGAAGCTAAATAGCCACAACCACTTACAAGCAAACTCCTTTCTGATTCAGACCAGCAATTGGCATTGTATTATCTGTAGACACACTACAAATCCTAGCATGCTCTGTCACTACAGTTGCTGCTCATGACCATTTTGTATTATCACTTACAGCTGGGAATAAATTCTCAAGCCTTTTTTTCATGCACTCCAAGTTTAGTTCAATTCATAGGTTCAGGCACGCTGCATTCATTTATTGTAATTGTGCTGCTTGTCCATTTTCTCTTGAGCTTTCTTCCCAGCACTGACAGCCAGTTTGTAACTAGACGTGAGCACAAAAGTGAGAATAAAGAGGCCAGAACTCAAGACCCTGACTCAAGGTATTTATCAATATTCTAGCAAGATGGCAACAACTAGTCCAAATAAATCCAATGCAGCAAAGCAGAAATTGCAGAAGAATCCTCCAAGGCCTATCTAGTCACATTTTAATAAATCTCCTCTTCCTCGAAACGAAATCATAAACAAAATTCACTCAGCCACTTTGTCAGCTATGGAGATATAGATACTCACTGCTCCGCCGCACTTTTTTTGAAGATTTCCCAATTTAGGAAAAAAAAATCTAGCAAGAAGCAGGAGCCAATAATAAAAATCTAATAAAAACCCTATATTCATACGACTGCTTCATTGCTGAGACAGATCCAAGAAAATAGAATTTCTCCAATGCAAGTATTTAACCCCTATGCAAATTCATTTTACTTAACCTAACCGGGGAGGCCGATTCATTAATAGCGCCAGGTAGCGACAGATGAGCGACAGTAGCGGTATTTTCACAGCGCACGCTGGTATTCGCTGTGCTTGGCCGTTGTTCGGCTGTTGACAGCGACTCAGTCGGTGTGCGGTAATGTTGAATACGGGGTTAGGAGTCGCTGTTTGACAGGTTCCGCGCTGTATGGGAGCGCATGACAGCGAATGGCCATAGCGAACGGCTCCCAGCATATTCATTAACAAATCACGCTCAAACAATTCTCTCACTGTGAAATGCTTGTTTAAACCCCAGAGCGCTGGCGGCGATGGGTTAAAAGTAGTTTTTTAACCCCCAAACAACCATATTTTTGGGAAATAAAACAAGTTTTTCAAAACATTTTGTAATATGAATACATTAATATCAGACCTGTAATATCAATTCTGCACAATTTTTTTTTTTTTTTTTTTAACCATAAAAAAATATCTAACATTGCAGAAGTGGTCACAGAATTTTTGACATTTAAAAAAAAATACATTAATAGCAATTAATTATGAATATTTAAAGATTGCTCCATTGAAATGCATTGGAGAGCGCCAGGTAGCGAGAGGTCATACCTGTCGCTGTTCAAGGTCACTCGCTGGCGCTGTGGGGTGAGGCTGGAATAATGATGAATGATTCGCTATCTGGCGCTCTGTCAGTCACTAAGCAGGATCGGCTTGATAAATGTGTGATTGCGGAGGGGAGCCGGCGTTCTCGTGGCAGTGACCATCATTACCGTTCGCTCACCATTCGCTACCTGGCGCTATCCCTTGTTAAATAAGGGCCATAGTCTTTTAAAAACATAAGAATTCACCCTCCAGTTCCAGTCTTGTCCATCTGCAGATGCAGCATTTTCCATCACTCCATCATAGCAATGTGAGAAATAACTCACACATCACATTCAACTTGAATCTGTTTACAAACAGCAGGGAGCAACCGTTATTACATTCTAACAACAGCCACTCGGCTGGCTGTTTACAATGTCCAAACAAACAAAAAGCGAGGCACACCAATCTAAATCAAAAAGCCAGTATCAAATGTTATTCAATAAATATCCACATGATATATTAGACCAAATGTTTTAAAAACACTAAAAAACATATAACAGATAACATACCAGACAGACAAACATAAAGGATGCATAGATGGTGGGGAGAAAATTCAATATTTCATCTATAATCAATAAATCCAGTATTAGCATACTCCAAATGCATACAAACAAAAAATAAAAAAAATACATAAATAAATAAAAAAAAATGTTGGGTCAAAGTGTGCAAAGGATTGTGCAAATGTTCAATGTGTAAAGGTTCACTATAAAAATATATACTGTGAAAATAAGCTGTGCTGTCCAATCAAAGCACAATTATATTAAACCACATATCACGACAGGTGTAAAGTATGCTGCTCCCAAAGGGAGCTCGCCACCCTAAATGGGCCCCCTTCAGTCACTAAACAACCATCAACAAGACATATACAAAATCCAATAACCCAAACAATCCAGTAATTCAATAACACTTCAAAAATTACAGACTAGTCACCAGGTCTCCCCGCCACCTGCCAGCATCCAAAGTAGCCACGCATTTCGTGACAACTCCCACTTCCTCAGGCTCCAGGAACCTGTTTTACATATAACTCTTTGAATATTGGGTGTGCATGCCATTTTGTATGCTTTGGCTGTTTACAATGTAGCACAGCAGAGAGCTGGATGGTCTAATGTAACAGCAGGACGACTTTTTTGCTTGCTACATTGTACTGCATATCAGTTATAAAACCCCCTCTTTGCTGTTTCCGCCAGCAAGGGGCCCTATGGCCTTCTATATTATAACAACTGCAGTTTTGCATTTAATACGCAGTATTCATGTCAGCCTTTGTTCTGCTGGGTTTAAATAGCTTGCATAGCAGGAGGAAAGGTAGAATAGTGGCACTGAGCATAACAAAATGTTTAACAATGGTGTCTGCGTGATCAGACAGCAGAAAGCCAGGAGACCAGCACAATGCTTCTTGTAAATTGCTTCCAGAGACATACATTTATAATGTTTCAGATGCATACTGCAGCTGTAAGATTTCTTCAGGGATAACACACAGCTAAGATGATTTTCTTCTTTCTTTCCATAAATAAAATGTTTAAGAACTAAGGAGCAGATGTGAAGCTTTTTCAAAGCAAATATTCAGAGACTTTAGATTACCTGAGCATATTTGTGCACTCCACAAAGACAAAACTGTCACTGTTTACATAATCTCTGCTGTGAATTTTTTATGAGCGGACGTCAGTATATATCTTGTAAACGTAAATGATTGGCAATACTTTACCGCCCACGCAGGACAATATTAAGGATTGCTAATAAATAATGTATCAGTACTGACTAGAAATGGGCGAACCTGAACCTGAACCGCAATATCGGAGTTCGGCGTCTGGCTCAAAGGAAGCTGTAACTCACCTCTGCCTGATCCTCTTCTGTGCTGGCACTAGCAGTGTCCTAATTCATGGGAGCCGGCTGCCATTTTTCTTCAGCCCCAGCTTGGGCCACTTGTAAACACTGCTGCTGCTGCTACCGCCGTCGCTCCACTGCGCTGGCAGAAGAGGATCAGGCAGAGGTGAGTTTAAGCAGCACACTTCTGCTGCAAAACACACCACACACATTGATTTCAATGGGGTCTGGGTTCGGGGTCTGGTCATTTATTTAAAGTTTGGCCGAACCCGAACTTTGGGCGGTTTGTCCATCCCTAGTTCCGACTCCTGACTATATACAGACATTATTTTTGATATTTAACTCGGTTAAATTCTTGGTTCCAGACAAATTTTTAGAGGTGGGTTTGGGATGTTGCAGATTCCTTATGCTAGCCCATGTGCCTGTCACTGTCAGCAGTGCTTAAAACTGCTCCCAGAGCTCATCCCCCCTGAAGTACATGTGCAGAAGTACCAGCTGCTGCTGAAATAACGTCTGTGTCCTGCTGGCATTTTCTGCCCAGCACTGTCATCTTCTTCCCCAACTGCTGAAGAAATAATTTCTATGTTTTGCTAGCATTTTCAGCCCAACACTATGACCTTCTGCACTAGTGCTGCAGAAATTTCTTCAATGTTCTGCTGGCATCTTTAGCCTAGCACTGTGATCTTCTGCATCGCTGCTGCAGACATTTCTTCTATGTTCTGCTGGCACCCTCAGCCCATCACTGCAATCTTTTGCATCACTGCTGCAGAAATTTCTTCCATGTTCTCCTGGCATCTTCAGCCCATCACTGCAATCTTCTGCACCACTGATGCAGAAATTTCTTCTATGTTCTGCTGGCACCCTCAGCCCAGCACTGTGATCTTCTGCACCACTGCTGCAGAAATTTCTTCCATGTTCTCCTGGCATCTTCAGCATTTTTCACTTCACCAATGTCATCTTTTGCACCAGCTATTGTAGAAATCTCTTCTATGTTCTGCTGGTGTCTCCAAAAGCATGCTACCCAGCAACCAGCTACCAACTGGCTGTTGGTAAGGTCACCAACCCCCAAGTGCCGTTCCCCACTGCTCCAAAGCACCAACTACTGCAGAATTAAATTCTTTAATCTACCTAATCTGAGAAGCACATCACCCAGATCCCAGAGCTAATTGGAAACATTCCGTGGGAAGGTGCCAGGCAGATGCAACTGTAAATTAAAGATAGAAAATAATCCTGCAGTAGCTTGTGTCCTAGTACCAGAGACGCTGTAACTGAACTCACCCAAGTATAGGTTTTGCCAAAATGATGTATTATCATGGAAATGCTGGTCTTCGTTGGTTTGCTGAATTTTAGATCTTTGGAGTTTTGGGGTAAAGATGCTGGGGGGGGGGTTGATAAAAATGGAATTGAAAGAAATAGACCACAGATGTAATTTAAATCACAGTCAGGAGATCATTAGCGTTAGCTGATGAAGTGCTAAGCACTTAGGCTATAGAAGTCATAGACAGCTTGGCTGATATTGCTTAACTTTTGCTAATTTCAGTACGTGCCCTATTAGGCTGTGACATGAAGTGAGATTGGTGAAAGCTATTTAATAAAACAGAAAACTTACTGTACTTGCTAGGTGGCAATGCTCTCAGCTCTCTTTAAGGCTGAGAGTGTGCTCCCCCCCCCCCCCCCCCATGGTATGATGCTGATAATTCACACCTGCAGGCTCACAGCCTGGAGAATCACTTTAAATTTTCTCTCCTCCACCCTTTACCCGACAACCTTAAATTAATATTGCAGATTCATAACTGTAGTAGCACCAAGGTAAGCAAATGTTGATTATAAACATTGGATGTGATACTTATTAACCGTAACCGTACTGAAGTGCAAGTTAGTTAGCGTGTGTCCACCCCACAATTATTTGTCTGTTCTTTATTTCTACAGAACAAGGGACAGCTGCTGGACAGAGAGATGGCCTTTGCAAGAGCTACTGATTTGAAGGATATACAGTAAATTGGACAAGATTAGGAGGTTATGATGCCTAGTTGTCTCTTGCTCAAATAATTTTCAGCTCTGATCTTTCAGTCAATCCACGCTTAACAGTTGTATAAAAAGAATGTTTTGGCAAGGGATTGTCAATTATACACATGGACTAGAAAATGAGAATGTCTGTCTGTGATTGCCTTTGCTTTGCCTTCTCACAGTGCCCCAGTGAGCTTTGAGTTCTTTTTAAATGCCATCACATGGGCTGCTCCCTGACTCTCAACAGCATTGTTTTATCAGCCTTTTTTCAGCATGGGTCCCTCTGTATGCCAGGATATCCATGCAAGAAGAGGTAGGTGGATTTTAGTGTGGGGGGGCTCTACACTTCAAGTGGACATCCAGTTAAGAAAAAAAGTTTTTTTAATTTGCTCCCTTAAAGCAGTCTGAGCAGTGTTGAGTTATTACATGGCGATGGCCTTTTAGTCCAGGCTATAAATAAAGCATTATTTCAAAGAGATTTATGGTAATTTTGAGCAGTCCTGTCAGAATTGTGGCAAGATGGCTCTGCCCGTGCAGTTCATTAGCATAGACCCATATGCATGGAGATAAGGCCTTTCAGATAGCTTACATCACTGATTGCTTTACGGGGGCATTTTACTAAACCGGGATTTTTTGACTGGAGGTGTGCTTTCATTTGTGAGTGTGGTAATAAAGGTAATGAGGACTGTGAACATGCATACTACCATTCATTAAAGTGGACCAACACCCAGGATTTTGACTATCCTGGGTTTTGGTCCACTTTGGGGGGCACCCCGATTGGGGGTGCTCCGCTGTGTGAAACCCCCCAGAAAGCCCCAAAAACTCACCTCACCATGCTCCCACGTGACCGCGCCGTCCAATCCCCGCTGACGTCCAAGCGGGTGACAGCGACGTCCAAGACAGCGCGTCCGCCGCCGCCTCCCGCACGTCACCCTTACAGGGCGCGCGCCCGCGCTGGCCATTCACAAACGGCCGGCGCGCGCACGTCTAGAGGGGCCTAACCTAAGGTAAGGTTTTTTGGGGGTTTTGGGGGGGTTTCACCCCGCGGGACATCCCGATCTCGGATGTCCCGCGGTGAGGGAGGTGATCGGCCCGGGAATCTTATAGATTCCCGGGCCGATCACCCCTGGGTGTTGGTCCACTTTAAGGAAACCATGGGGGGCATGCTAATTATTTGGTGAAGCCAATGTGAGCTTTTCTAGTGCTTAGACACATAAAAAGTTAAAAAAAAAGGTCTGCTCTACCTTTTTTCCCCCAAAAAATTACCTGTCCCTGCACAATGGAAGTCACACTGGCTTCCCCAAATAATTATCATGATGACCCTTCATAATTCATTGCAGATGCTCAAGAAGAGGAAAACGTAACTTTGGGATGGAAAGGATACTCTACAGGTAGAGCAGCACAGAACCTTGCTGTTAATGTCCAAAAGGGAAAAAAGGGAAAGTCATTTTGAGATCTAGTAGTCCTAGTAGACTTAGGCCCTTATTTAAGAAGGGATAGCGTCAGGTAGGGGCTGGTAAATGAGTGGTAGCGACAGGTAGCGACTGGTGAATGCCGGACACGGCACGCAATTACACATTTATCAAGCAGAATCTGTTGAGCGACTGGGATAACGCCATGTAGCGTCCGATTCATCATTTTCACAGCCTCAGCGAACAGCGCCGGCGTTCAGCCTTGCACAGCGCCAGGTATGACCTCTCGCTACCTGTTGCTGTCCCATACATTTCAATGGACGATCCTTTTCTTCTCTTTAAACTGGGTATTTGTTTGTTTTTTTTTTCCAAAAAAATCACAAATAATTCTGTGACCTCTTCTGGCATTGAAATAGCAGTTTTTTCACAATTTTTTCATTATTTATATATTTCTTCAGAAATGACATTACAGGTCTGCCATTAAAGTGTTCATGTTACAATGTACCTACAATGTAATTCCATATATTTTCGCTTTGTTACTAGTTGATAGATGCTGAAAAACAGACTTTAAACACACCGCCTCCTGCGCTCTGGGCTTCAAACAAGCATTTTTCAGCGCCAGAGATTTGTGAGGCTGTTTTTTTGCTGAATATAGTGTGAGTCGGTCGCTATGAGCAGTCGCTAACATGCGCTCCCATACAGCGCTGTACTGGTTAAATAGCGACTCCTCACAATGTATTCAACATTACTGAACAGCTATAAAGTAGCAACTCACTGCCGAGCACTGCGACTACTAGCGGGCGCTCTGAAAATGCCTGCTACAGACGCTCATCTGTCGCTACCTGCTGCTAATGATGAATCAGCCTGCCTATTTAATTATTCACTTGTCCTATAGCCACTTGTCAAATCTGATATGCCCTGGAGTGTTGCCCCTGTCCGGTTTAAGTCTTTCTATGATGGCAGTGGAGTACCTGACTTTCTCACTGTTCTCTGCAGATTTTTTTCGGCACTGAAGGTACCCCCATACCAGACAGTCAAGGCAGAACAAGCAGTTCTGAAGACTGAATTAAAGAATAACACCAACATCTTCCAATCCTTTTTGCTGCTTAAGGAAAAACTTTGCTGGGCCTTCTTCAGAACTTCTGTAATTTTCTTTCCCATGTCATGTTTCTGGGGATTATGTAGACAAGGAATCCAGTATCACACACTATGCTGCTCCTCACCCAATATAGAGATGGTAATACTGTACTGAATGCTCCATGTTATTGGCAACACCTAATGCAGGGGTGTCAAACTATTTTTCACAGTACCACCCCAGCATTCTGGTTTCCTTCAAAGGGCAATGAAGAATAATGCAAAACAAAATGCAAACACAGACATTCAGATAAAGACACAGAATTATTTTGTCCACGATAGACGCAAATGCTGAAATAGTTTGATAAAAACAAATTAAAAAATGAATCCATTTTATCCTCAACCAAACTGGCAATAACTAGGAATAACCACTAGGGGTTATATATAGGCACCGGGTTTGGGGGCAGGATTAGAGACAGCACTGCTCCTCATAGTAGAGCGGCTCATCACGTAGCGCCACACACAAGTTTGAAGAGGTGCTGTCAGCCTTGCAATGACCGCCTGCCGTCGCCATCCAGCAGCTGTCAGAGGGCCACATAAAAAGGCTTGCAGGGCCGCATTTGGCTCCCAGGCCATGAGTTTGACACATGTGACCTAATGAGTCGTTTTGTAAGGGTTGAACTTTAATTGTTGGCCCATTGGTGAACTGATGCTTTCCTTGTAGCAATTGTTTTGTTGGTATATATCCCTTGTATTATCTGTTTCCTTTTAATTTCCTTTCTTTCCTTTTTTATTTTTATTTTTTATGTACAACAGCACTAAGCAATATAATGCTGCCATTAAAATTCCTACCATGTAGCCTGTGGAATCTTGCTTTATAGGGTTTTTCATATTTTATGCTGTATTGTACAAGCATTGCAATACAAATACACTAGGTGAGCTCCCCTGAATTGCTGACTCCTAGTTTCTTTTTTGTTTAGCTATCTGATTTTATGTAATGCCGTGCAGAATATTGTATATCAAATTCAAGCATCTTGAAAGCCTGATCTGAGGGGTCCATAAATAAAAAGGCTCTCAGGAATAAAATGGCTTGTCCAAGATTTTATTTTAGAGTTGTTGCCTAGTTCACTGCTTCAGTAAGTGGTTCTTTTTATTACAATAGAATAACATCTGAATCCTTGTTTCATCTTGAGTGCTTTAACTCACGTGATTACAGTTGTCCCATGCGTGCATACAGGATATCACTTTCATATTTAATAAAAATTGTTGATTAAAAAGAAGGCTACGGAGACCGAAAAACCATTGTGATTCCAACGCTGACCTTACACTGATAATCCCCTAGTTCTCGAAACACGAAAATATATATGAAGCTTAATTGCATTCTAGGTTTTCTACAAATCTCTTCATGTGACATTGCAGGTGATAATCAGAATTAATAGAGCTTATCGGAAGATGTATAATCCTCTGAAGATCATCTTATTATATTATAACATTCTGCCATGATGTTCCAGGAAATTCAAATGCACTACCTTTTTCTTGGCAATTAATTATTTAATATACTTCATGGCTGACTTGAAACTACATCATATTACTAAATCTATTTCAATGTAAGACATCATTTATAATTCACTTTTTAAATGTTTGTCTTGTGCCAGTATTGCAGCAACCAGACTGAGATCCAGGATAGATGAACTGAAATGCGTGGGAGCCATGTTATCTTTTCTTAGAAACTCACATCAGTATATTCCTGGATAGCCAGGCACATGTATCAAGCTTCATTAATGTGACAAGGACATAACTTTCTAACTCACAGAAAAAACCTACTTGGGCTGGCCCTGGAATCTGTGTGAAACCCTACTGGGGCATCGGTAAACTCACCTTCCTCCTGACTCCCTCACCAATGTAAAAATTGGCTGGCCAAATCCCTTGCATCTTTTGGCTGTACGCTCCCCCCCCTTCCCCAATAATCTCAGTGTGGCCACTCAAGCTCTCGATTTCCATAAACAGAGCTGTTTGCCGATCATTACATATGCATGGCAAACGGCTGATTGAAAGAGAGCCTGCACATGCACCTTTGGCCTGCAGAGTTTTTACAGGCAAACTTGGGGGTTTCACACAGCAGGGTATCCGAGGTCAGTACTTTGCCCCATTCTCCTTAATATATTTGTGGCATTTTGAAAGTGATGGTTATCTTTAGTCATAGCATAAACATGGGATGTGACTAGCCAGAAAGTCATAGTCCCCTTAAAGCTGGACAAAACCAGGGATTTTTACCATTCTGGGTTTTGTTCCGTGTCCTGAGGGCATTCCAAATTGTGACGCGGGGGGGGGGGGGGGTCCACACAGTGCACATGCCGATCCAGGATGTCTCTGGGGAAGGCCAACAGTCAGCCTTGGAATCTTAAAGATTCCAGGGCCAGTTGCCATGGGTTATATTCTACAAGAGGTCTAGTAGATTAATGCATTTGCATTGAGCTATGGCTCTAGGCTTTGGCTATAGGCAGCAGAGGAGTTTGTAAAGAGTTAACTAAGAAAGGATATGCCCAGATGTGTGTCTCTGGTAAGAAAAAAATAAGGTTCCAGTCACAGGCATGAACATGTGAGCATCTAGAATATTCTGCCACATGCAAATGCCTCAAAGCAAATAGGTGATACATAGAGATGCAGGGAGAGGTGTTAGTACTATACAAATGTGAAACGGCTAGGGAAATGCAATGTAGTACTCATTGATTTTGTAAAAAGGAAGTCTCATATGACTTAAAGCGGTCCTTCACTCTGAATAAGAGTCTATCTTATATGTTTCCCACACCCTGTACATACAGATTGCTCATATTAAAAATTATTCTACCTGCATTTACTGCATGATATGAGCCTTTAAACATCCAAGATGGCAGCTCATGGAACATCAGGCAGCCTGCAAACAGGAAGTGCCTTCTGACTGTGCTGCACTGCATTCTGGGATTGCTGACATTTTCCTGACCCCAGCTCTGCTCTGTCTGAGCAAAGCACAGCTATAACCCACCCTCCTCTCCTCAGTAAGTGGGATTCTTCTGAGTCAAGATGGCGGCGCCCGTATCCTAAAGTCCTGAACAGAGTTGCAGGGCAGCGGGGGAAAGAATGATAAGTGACTAAAAACTTAAAATATATTATTCTCTAAGCAGGGAAAGGGGGGAAAATTGGAAAGGTTATGCGTGACCTTTTTTAAATATGCCCTACAGTCATTGTCCCTAAATAGGGAGTGGGTTCATAATCATGCTCCTAAACCAAATTCCTTTGTCCGGGTTGAGGCTACTCCTGGTAATTCCTATGAGCATTTGATTATGGCCACACCATATTTTTGTATTTCTTAATTTAACATTTATTACATTATTTGTTATACAAAATGTATTGTCTTTACATTATTGATACTTCATTACATTACATTACATTACAATATTCCATATTCCATAAAATTCTCTGCATGATATATCCTCTTTCTACTCATATTTTCCCACAGGGATTAATATATCTCATTGTAGGTCCACACGGACTGTCTTTGTTGGGCAGACATGTTTCGTCATGCTTATTCTGGCTTTCTCAATGCCCTTTTCTGTTACAATACTGTCCGTTATCATCAAATTCCATTTCATGTGTGCAACCATATGTAATTCCCTTGGGGAACGTGGTAGGGATACCTTCATGCAAACTTTGATATGATATAGCCCTTTAAAGAGCTTAAGTGCTGTTAGCCTCTATAATACTGGCAGCTGTATCACGCCTTGGGAGGAAGAATTTTTTACTTTGTCCCGTTTGTAGGACCTCAAAGGGGGATATTAGGCTGTCTAAGGGTCGCGCCCTTTGTATTTCGCTGGGGCCCTCCCATCTCGCCAGTAGTTCCTCGTTAGTCCAGGGGTATGTACCATAATACATAATTTCAATAAATTGTGGTGAAGGTCCAGTTTAAGCAGGACAAAAGGAAGAAATCAGCAAAGTGTGAGCCAGAGAGAGACAGCCAGACTGAAGCTAGACCCTAAGGCCAGAGCAGACCTCACAGACTTACTAAGAAACCTGCAGATGATCCATAGACCTAAAGTACCTGTAGATGGTATAGAGTTGTGCCATGTCAAGCTGTAAGTGTAGAGGGACAGAGGGAATCTGGTGTGACAAATGTGTCACGTGTGTCGAGTGTAACTATTGCTGTGATCAACTGTTGTGACCTGAGGACAAGTTTCAAACTACAAAGTACATGCAACCTTCTCATAATTGTGTGATCTCAACTGGTGCGTACTGTAGCTGTGTTACCTAAGAGAAACCCCCTCCCCACACATGTACCACAAGACTTGTGAGGCTCAGAATCTACCAGCTCCTTGCCCCTGGTGCCATCTAAACGAGTTTTATTACAGATGAAATAAAACCTATGCCATAGTTACAAAATAAATGAGATAATACTGGGTAAAATTAAGATGGAAAAGGACTTGTGAGTTTTAGTTAAGAGTAAACTTAAAGTCTCTTTCCAGAGACACTCTTTCTTTCACCCAATCCACCAAATGAACTTTGTAAAATGAGCCATTTCAAGATATCTTAAATGGCTTGTGCAAAGGTCCTCCTGATGCAGTGCCACATCTAGCCAATCGCTGTGGACACTGGGCATAGGGTAAGCCAAGAACTGGCTCATACGGCCATAGTGATTGGTGTAGGTCCTCTATTTCCAGCCAATTATAGTCTGCAGGAGCCAGTCTGGAGCCAGCTTTTCCATTGCTCCATTCTGGATGCAGGATAGCGCGATCAGTGTTTCCAGCACCAGCTTCCAAGGGACAGGGAGGGACAGGCTTCCCACCTATTTACGGAACATTGTGGCACTATTTGGAAACTAAGGAGACTTTGTCCCTGAAACATGTCACAGTCACATATTTGTTACTGTTCGGGGCTATTTGCTATCTCAAGCTATCTCATGCTTTTATACAAAGATTAAAAGTGAAGTTTTATGGTACACAAGGAGCTGGATTAGTTTCCTTTATCACGTTTCTACGGAAGCCCAGAGCCCCATCTCTGTGATCTGAGCTGAACTATTATTATGGTGGATGAATTCAGCTATGCACAATTTTGCACACATGCTTGCTGCATTAATATTAACGATGGCTGACAGTCCCTTTTAACTGTATTAGGTAGAAGCTGCAAAGACAGACAGGACAATGGGATAAATACCAAAAGAGAGTAGAGATTCACATGCTGAGACCATCATTTTATCACTCTACAATTCATGTATAACAATGCCATAGGTAAAGTTTTGTGTGCCAGTAAATAAAATGACATAGTGGAGCGTGAGCATGTTCAAAGGTGGGGCAACTAGTATTAAATATAATAGGTGGCGAAAGCAGGGGTCCCCAACCCTCCTCCTTAAGACCTGCAAACAGGCCAGGTTTTGTTGATCTCAACACAGATGCAAAGGTGAATAATTAATGCATCAGTAGAGCTACAGAGCCTTCCTTGGGGTTAATAATGTTACCAGGTTTGGCTGCTAGACCACTAAAATCAGATGCTTGTTCCAGGGATTACTTCTGACTCTAAGCCTTAAGACCTAAACCTATTTTTGTAAGGAAAACCCCTTCTAACAGTCGTCTAACTGTACTGTTTTGTAAGGAAAACCCGCTGTAACAGAGCGTCTCATTCACTGTAGTAACCTGGCCGGCATTGATGAATGTGATGTAGGTTGGGCGCTCTAACACCAGTACAGCATTGCAGGGAGCGAAAAAAAGGACACACACACAGCATTGGCGCTCTAAATCTGGACGCTATAGCATAGACTGCCAGACACTTTGTGATCAAAGTCTGTTTTTGAACACATATCCATCAGTAACAAAGCGAAAACACATGGAATGACATTGTTTTAACGCCGTGACATTAACACTTTAGTGCCAGACCTGTAATTACAATTCTGCATAAAAATATAAAAAGTCAAAAAAGTTTCTAAAAGTGTTTGTTTGCAGCCAGGAGAGGTCACACAATGATTTGAGCAAAAAAAAAAAAAAAATAAATGTCAAACACGCTGTTTAACCACAAGCAAATGAACGCCCATTGAAATGTATGGGAGAGCGACAGCGAGCGAAAGGTATTACCTGCCGCTCTGGAAGCTAGAGCGCCGGTGCTATACGCTGAGCTGCCTGTAATAATATATTGGACGCTACATGGCGCTGTTAGAGTCGCTCACCAGATTCGCTTTCATAAATGTGGTTTTGTGTACAGCATCCAGCATTCACCAGACACTGCGTGCCGCTACGAGGCGCTACCTGGCACTAGACCTTCTTAAATAACCCCCTTAGATTTTGTTGTCAACTGTGCAAGGCTGTTGACCGAGTTTCAGGTCTGCCTTAGTGATAATTACTGTGTTGATGCTGCTATTATTAACTTCTCATTTTTACCATTATTGTACAGGGATACAAATGAATACCTAATCCCTACTATCCAAGAAGTCTTTAATAATCTTTACATCATTTTCTAATTTTCTTATTCTTTTTTTTGTCTCTTATTAAAATATAAAGGAATGTGCTGTGCGCAAAAGTACTGGCTTCAATAATGTTCCCCAGCACCACTGGGTTCCACCTTTACTACCAGCCCATCTTTGGAAAAAGCAGCTAATTATTGTTATAAACTGGTGGGGGGGGGGGGGGTAAAGTCCTTTGCCAGGCTCCCCACAGCTTGAGAGTTGTAGCTCCTCCAATAGCATGTGCTCAAGCATTTCATTGGAGGATCCCTGGGCATGCATGACTGATGTTATGCAGTAGCAATAGTTAAGTGTACATACTCTATTAGTGGAATAACTATAGCGCCAGAATAGCGCCAGGTAGTGCCTCGTAGCGGCAGGCAGCGTAGGCAAAACCACATTTATGAAAGCGAATCTGCTGAGCAACTCTAACAGCGTCATGTAGCGTCAAATGTATTATTACAGACAGCGCTAGCTCCCAGTCGCCGGTATTACCTTTCGCTCACTGTCGCTCTCCCATACATTTCAATAGCTGTTCATTTGCTTCTGTTTAATCAGCATGTTTGACCATTTTTTTTTTGCTCAAATCATTTAGTGACCTCTCCTGGCTGCAAACAAACACTTTTAGAAACTTTTTTGACTTTTTATATTTTTATGCAGAATTGTCATTACAGGTCTGGCACTAAAGAGTTAATGTCCCATTGTTAAAACAATGGCCCTTATTCATCAAGCGATAGCGCCAGGTAGTGTCTGACGAGCGCCAGGTAGCGGCAGCTAACGGCGGCTACCGACTCAAGTACGCCCTGCGGCGGTCACAATGACGCATTTATCAAGCTAAATGAGGCTAGCGCCGGCGAGAGCGACGGCTAGCGCGGCATTCATCATGAAGCCGGCTGGACCGAACAGCGCCGCTGCAAATTCCTTCACAGCGACACGTATTACCTGGCGCTACCTGCCGCTCTCCCATACATTTCAATGGCAGACGCTGCAATGATTGTTCTTAGTGGTTAGGGGGTTTTTTGCTTTTGGACAAAATTCAACACATGTTTATATTGATATGTTTTATGAATCTAGCTGGTTATTTCTGTTTTTTTTTTTTTTTTTTTTTTTTCACAATGTAATGTTGTGAGTGACATGGGAATTGCATCTCCTCCACCCAAACTCATTGGCCTCAAAAGCGCTGGTTTTCCACACAAACGGGGCTTGTAAAGCTATTTTGTAGCCTGTCAGGTTGGGCGGTCACGTTCGCTCTTCGAAATTGTCAGCGCCCAAGCTATTCGGCAGCCCTGTCCTTGATGAATCTGTGTTGGTCAGTGTTTGTGCAGTCGCTGTTTTAATTCGCTATGTGGCGGCGCGAGCGTCGCTGTGCCTCGCTGCGCGGCGTTGTGCGGCGCTGTGCTGTTCATACATGTGCCCTTCTGCCATTTGCAAGGAATTCACTTCCCGCGACCCCAGTCGTTGTTAATGAATACACTGTAGTTGTGAGCGTGCCTGGCCACATATTGCAGGATTAACATTCAGTCGTACCAGCTCATAACAACCCGTTATGCATTCTCATGTGTGCCACATTTTCAGGTAGTTGTCTAGTTTGATTGTGTGATGACTTTGTGAAGGAATCAGATTTGTATATGTAAGCACAACGGTGTATGCTTTAGAAGGACCTATGCATTCCAGTATGTAGAACCCCCTGCTAAATCAAGCTAATAATTTGTGGCGCCGTGGGCCCTAGCTTGTTTTTCAGCGTCATTTTAATTTTTTTCCGCCATTTAGCTTGCACATAGCTGATATTAGCTTGTCCCTGCTGCGCGCATGTTTTTTTTTTTTAGTTTGGAAGCACAGTTGCTTGCGTCATATCCGGTTCCGGGATCCTCCTTTGCGTTTCAACGCCACCTTAAGGTAAAACTGTCTTGCGCTTATGCCAATAGCTTGTTTTTCAGCGTCATTTTAATGTTTTTCCGCCATTTAGCTTGCACATAGCTGATATTAGCTTGTCCCTGCTGCGCGCATGTTTTTTTTTTTTAGTTTGGAAGCACAGTTGCTTGCGTCATATCCGGTTCCGGGATCCTCCTTTGCGTTTCAACGCCACCTTAAGGTAAAACTGTCTTGCGCTTATGCCAATAGCTTGTTTTTCAGCGTCATTTTAATGTTTTTCCGCCATTTAGCTTGCACATAGCTGATATTAGCTTGTCCCTGCTGCGCGCATGTTTTTTTTTTTTTTAGTTTGGAAGCACAGTTGCTTGCGTCATATCCGGTTCCGGGATCCTCCTTTGCGTTTCAACGCCACCTTAAGGTAAAACTGTCTTGCGCTTATGCCAATAGCTTGTTTTTCTGCGTCATTTTAATGTTTTTCCGCCACTTAGCTTGCACATAGCTGATATTAGCTTGTTGCTGGGGCGCGGTGCGTATTTTTGTTTTGGTTTTTTTTTTATGTCTCATGTCGCTAGCGTCATTTCCGGTTCCTGTTTCCTCCTTAGCGTTTCCAATATGGCTCCCAAACGGAGAGTAATGCGCCTCCCCAGCTCCTCCTCAGATTCCGGCCCCACCACCCCTCCCCCACATCCCCCACCTACCTCACCTTCCCCAAATACCACCCCTCCCACCCATTCCCCTCCTGTGCCCCAAAAACAAAGGCGCACCCGGGTGGATAGCCGGGTCAATGGCCAGGTAGTTAAAGTGAGTATTTTAGTTTTGTATTTTTAGTTTAAAAATGTCTAAACACACAGGGTGGATAGGGGTTTTTTTTTTTTGGTTTTTAGTCCAAAATTGTACACTCCACATGGGGCATCCCCATTGTGGATGTCCTGCTTGGATGCCCCCCCCCCCCCTGGAGGCCCCCAAAAATTATCTCTGGCCCCTCCCATCTGTGCATGTGTGAGTTGCGGATGCCTATTGCGCTTACCTCTAGCAGGGTGTACTCCCTGTTAGAGTCAAACGCCACATGCGTACTTTGCCGTGCAGATGCAGCTGAGCTGGTATGCACCTCCCAAGGTCCTTGGTTGCGCATACCACACCGGCGTGGACCGCTGTATTTGCCTTGCGGAGTGACGTGGGAGTGTCCTCAGCTGTGTATTTGGGCCCTTCAAAGGGGGTTGCAGACAGTGGGCCACCAACAATAGTTGTGGCCCAAAAAAGTGCACACAAACACAGACTAATGTAAATCCTGGGTGTGGATCCACTTTGATCTTGTCTCTGTAGAACTGTTTATGACATTGTTCTGAGGTCATGTTGTGATTTTTTTTTTTTTTTGTTTTTACTTTTTTCATAGGACTTCTGCCTGGCCGAATACGACTATGCCCGAGGAGCAAAAAAACGCCTTGCCATGGAGGTGAAGGCCACTGTGTCCCGGCGCTTCAAGACCAACCTGACCATCCGGGCTATTCAACAGAAATGGTCAGATTTTAAGCGCCGGGACCCAGAAGGCGTGTACCGCCTATATGATGCCTACGCATCAGGTAAGTGAAAGCTTATGTTCTTTTTGGCCTTTGTGCACAAGCATCTGCTAAGCTGTGTCCTTTTTTGCTTTTTATATTAATTATTTGCTTTCACCCCCTCCACACAGATAAGCGTCCTCCCCTGGGGAAACGTGGGAAGGGATTCCTCCCCCGAACCAGGCAGGCGGACTCGGGGGAGTCATCGGGGGAGGGTCCCTCCCGCGGGTCCTATTTAGAGGACCCAGGGGAGGAAGGGGATGACGCCCCAGAGGAGTGTGCTGCTGGGGGGCAGGCTGGATCAAGCCTCAGCTCCTCACACTCTGAGGCTGAGGACTCTCACCAGGCAAGGGGCCACTCTCAAGCAGGGAGTGAGAGGGAGGAGGGTGGCCCTTTGCCTGGTGGATCTTCTGAGCAGAGTGTGAGGAGCCGAGGCTCCCCGCCTCCTCCTCAGAGCCCTCCCTGGGCTTCAAGTGGCGCTTCATCCCCTGGTGAGTTTACATGTTTTAATTGTTAGTCTGTGCCAGGTTTCATCTGACCATTTGTGCTTAGCCCTTGCCATTCCTCTGTAATTTGCAGGGCATCATATAGGCGGCACCTCCATGGATTTTTGGCGTCAAATCCTCCTCGGGCATAGTCGTGGTAAGTGTATGTTTGAAGCTAGTACATTTTGGACTTTATGTCATTCCTTAAAGTGGACCCACAAACCTTGCTGATATTGTTTGGATTATGGCGCCTTGCCTGCCAAATCACATCCCTCACCCAGGGCCCCCCCCCAACCAAACACCACAAACTACTTCCCTCTTTGGGGGTGGCAGAAGCCATTGGCCCTGCCTCCTGTGTGGCACTCGAGATGTGTGTGCGCCTGCGCTCTGTTTCCTACTGGCATGCGTGTGCGCACACACTGGCGGAGTGAGGTGCGGAAGGCAGGGGCGGTGGCGGACTAAAATTGTGTTGCTCTGGCAAAGTAGACTACTACACTGAATAATCACAATCCTGTGTCTTGGTACACTTTTAACACACACGTTTCCTGGTCCATTGTCTAAGCTGGTTTGCTAATGTACATTAACATCACAAACCACACTACAGTGCTAGCCAACTGGAAACCACCCCTATGTTTCTGGCCACACCATGATGGTTGTTCTCATTTCTTTTCTTGGGTTAAGTTGTTCCTGCTAAAACATGTGGCACACTAGTAACATTAGCCAATCAACTGCTAATGAGTCCTTTACATAGCACTGTCTATGTTATTAGCACATTATCTTTAGGGATACATGTTGCAACCCTAACTAATTGACATTAACTCATGGACCAGGAAATATGCTAATTTTGTACAACCTGTATGTAACCATGCAAGCCTTTGATTTTTCAGACTCAATAACCAGATGGATGTCAAATAGTCAGGTGTCATTGGCCCACTAATTGTGTTTTTGTCTTTTGCTTTCTGTTGACAGATGTTGCTACGCAGACGGAGCCAGAAAACCTCCTCCCCACCCCAGCTCCAGGGACGGCCAGCAGCATGGGCCCCCGCCACAGCTGCGATGGTGAGTACATTCCACTTCATATGCCTAAAGACTTGTGAAACCTATGTCTTCTAGTCACATCTGCAGACATTTAAAATGTACCTATGTGTTAATTTCACACACATCTAGATTCCATGTGTTTGTACAATAATCCAACATGCCTGTCTGCATGCTTGATTGTTGCCTCACATTCTTCATTTGGCCACATAGAGACTATTTTTGCCTTAGACACAACCAAATGGGCCGGATTAGGTCTGGACCTCTAACATTATAGGGCAAACTCGTGTACTCGTTAGGACTTAGGCCCTGAGGTTTGGCTGTGACTAAACCCAAAAATGGACACACTGGGACTTATACCTTCTTTGCTTCCCCACAGTTAAAGTGGAACAACAACCAGGAATTTGACTTTCCTGGGTCTTGGTCCACTACGGTGGGGCACCCCTGATCGTCACCGCTGTGTGACAACCCCCTGAACTCACTTTTACTCCAGCAAACGTACAAGCCGTGGCAAAGTGGCTCTTCCTCCGCCTCCCGCGCGTCCCTTTTTACTGAGGTAGGGATTTTGGGGTGTTGGGGGGGTTTCACCCCGAGGGACATCCCGATCTTGGATGTCCCGCGGGGAGGGAGGTGATCAGGCCGGGAATCTGATAGATTCCAGGGCCGATCACCGGTGGGTGTTGGTACACTTTAAGAGTAAATGTATGCTTGGGATGTGTTGTTCACATTCCTGCCAGTCAATAGTACTCATATCATGTTAACCAATAAGCGCACAGTGGTCAACAATGTTAATGTGAGTGTCACCTAATTGGACACACTGACATTACATTGCTACATCTGTGTCTGTTGAGGTCACATTCAATTTATTAACAAATTGTTGTTTCTACATCTCTACAGCTTGTGAAAACCAGCATCGCAGACTGTGGCGGGAGATCAGGCTCCTGAAGCTGATGCTGCTGGCCAAGAAGAGGCGCCGGCGGCGTCGTTAGGGTGGGGGGAAGGCTGGCCTGTTTACGCCCTTTGTTGGGCAATGTTGGCCCTGTTGGCCCTTTTTTTAAATTAAAGATTTTGATGAACATCATTACAGTGTGGTGCCTTGCAAAGCATAGTTTAACTGTCTCAAAACCCATTTGTGTGTCAATTTAGCCATACCTTTGGAGCCATTTCATGTGTTAATCATAGTAAGCTATGGTCTCAAATGTGTGGCCTCAATTTACAAATACATTGACATATCTAGATCAAGATACTCATCCCTGACTGTGTTATTAGCTAGGTCTTAGGAAAAACACAATTTAGAGGTTGGTTAAGCAAATATATTTACACAAACAAAAACAAACAAAATTAATATTCTTGGCTGGGTGGCCGGGGAGGTTGGGAGTCATTGCTAGGGGCGGTGTTGGGGGACAACAGTGCAGTAAAAAATATAGACTGCTGTTGTATGAGCTGTTGTATCAACAACAAAGTTTGGTCCTGCCGCTGTATTGCCTCTGCCTGGCGCTGTATTGCCTCTTCCTGCCGCTGTACAGATTGTTCGATAACATTGGCAAGGCGACCAAGGTCCTGGTTCTGTTGTAGGTTTTGCCTTAACTGGTCCACCTGGCGCTGCAGGCCCTCATTTTGTTGCTGACACATCAGCACCTGATTTTCCAACGCCGCAATGCGCTCATTAGTTCCATCACGCGGCTGTTGGCGACTGTAGTCCTCCAGCATCCGGACCCCTAGTGTGTAGAAATCGGCACTGGTTGGTGCCACACCTCCTCTTGCTGTGGTAGTAGGCTAAAAAAATAGTAAACCACATTTTAGACAAACGGAACCAATGCAGCTATGCCCCTCCCAAAAGTTACCATAAACACTCACTAGACAACTTACCCTTGTCTGAGCCTCTGAAGCTTGGCCACATGGGACTTGGGAAGAGGTCCCAGCTTGGGGTTCTGGTTCCGCCTCCTGCCCAAACAACAATGAAATGAAATGTTACATGTTGCTTCTTCCACTACCCACGAATATGCCAATGGGTTTAGAGGTCGTCTACATCAGCCATGTTACCTGCGTGTCCTCCAGCCCAGGTAGGCTCGAGGTATCGCTGCCAGAGAGTCGCGAATCAACATCAGAGATGTCGGCCAAGTTGGCAAATGCTAAACAGGAAAATCAGGTTAGTAGGTCTGTGGGCCAAACTCTAATGTAACCTGGTTAGGCTATCGAGGTCAAACCTCTAAAAAATTAAAAAATACACAGTAGACCAAAGGTCTTGGTTAAACTCAGATTGTTAACATGTATGTTACAGGACTAAGACGCACTAATTTATGCAAATCTCATCCTAAACATTGCTTAAATTAAACATACCCGCAATATCCCAGATGTCTGGAGTGGGGTCCTCACTCGAGATTGGACCTTGAAAATAGATGTGGACACACAAGTTGCCAGAAGCAAGTGGCACAACATTAGAGCCAAAACACATACTAGAGCAAGGCAAAACCACTTACCCTCATCTCTGGCAGCTGGAACTTGAGGGGCCCTTTCTGGACAGCCACTTCCGATATTCGGGTCAACTAAAACAAAAAAAAAAAGGGTCTAAAGATTCAGCAAACTACTACAGTGAATGTTTCCCTAAAAATATGTCCGCAAATATACATTGCTATCACTAAAATAACTAATAGACTGACCCTGGGGAGGCAACCAGCACTCCCAAGAGGCATCTTCAAGTTTACCAAGCAAACATGTAGCTTAGTAGACTAACCAAATTGAACCAGTGTTACCTAAACAGCATAAAGGATACATTATGTATTGCTCTACACACCAACAGGGTCCTGTTGACCGGCAACATCGGAAGTGGGGTCCAAAGATGAACCAGTCACTTGGCCTACAAAGAAAAAAGACAAATGAGACACATGCACTTGAGTCAAAGTGGATCAAGCAAGGTGAACACATGCACTTACCGACATCCAAAGAGTAGGTGGGATCCGGAGGAGATGCTGGGGCCAAGGGCATGGGAGCTAGTGCAAAATAAAACCAACATTGAGCCATAGCTAATGTGCGTGCCAAAATACAACATGCATTAAGGTGTGTGAGCAGCTCTTTCACTAATATTGACTAATCAAGCCAAGTGTGGCTCACACATTGATAGGCCGATATATGGCTACACATCTGTGGCATCCTACATATCTACACATGTTAGGGCCTTGTTAGTTACTGACTGTGAGTGTTACAGTGGGCGTGCAATTAGGGCGCACCCACATATTATTAATAGTCAACAGGGCAAACCTTTATTGCTTGAGCTGCTCCCACACCCATTTGTTTTTCAAAAAACCAGCAAACAAATAATGGGTAAATACCTTCAATGGCAGACTGGGGTAGCCTTGAGGTTGCTGGAAGGGCAGGAGCTTGGTTGTCCGGAGCCACATCCCGGACAGCAGCATGTGCACCTATGCATAAAGCAACAGACAGAAAAGTTACAAATGTTTTAGCTATAATGTAATACTTCACAGGTCCTACAGTTAGTTGGTCAGAATGTAAAAATGCTAATCACAGACATTAACATTAGGTTATTGTAAAAGCCAGAAAATATGTACCTTCAGCCCAACCGGTGGTGTCATCCCCAGGATCCACACCCTGCAGCCGAGCCAGTGGGATTTTGGCCTTCAGCATCTCCTCATACGGCCTGTAGGTACTCTTTGGAGCCTGGATGAACCCACTGTCCACATCAAGATCGTGATTCATCTTTTTCATAAGGGCCCCTCGCAAAGTGTAGAAGCGTTTCCTGCAGGATGGGCCACTACGTGGGTGTTGAGCTGTGCTACTAAGCTCCACACCAATGGCATCCCACAGTTTGCTTCTTTCTTGTTTGCCTATGGACTTGCTTTGGGAGCCAAAGATCAGCTCCCATTTCGCAAGTGTCAGGCGCACAAGATGATTATTCTCAGCCAAATTAAATTCAGGCTCCCTCTTGGCACCTGGGCGCTTAGCCTGGGGTGCTGCCCCACCTTCAGGCTGTGCCCTTTTCCGTAAGGGAGGTCTGCGCACAGCACCCACCAAACTCCTACTCGGGCCTGCTGTGGCCGGCAGATGTCCTGTATTTGGCTCCATCCTGTAGCTGCACACACACACAAATCAACACCCCACAAGCACGCATGCACACTACAGAATGGCATCGCAATCTCTTAGGCTTGGGCAGGTTTTATGTGCTCTAACAGCCAATCCAAAAGCAGCCCACTTAATTGATTCACACATACAGCCCAGTTCCTTCTAGGCACACCTCCACTGCACTGACAGAAGCATGTGTGTTAGCCAATTAACTCATTACAGACCTCAATCAACAAACAACACACACCCAAATCCAACAATGGACTGATGTATCTGCAACCCTTGTGACATGTGCTTAGCCTAACGGCTATTTAAAAAAACAACAGCTTCACTTTCATTGGTCCCCACCTGATTTTTGGCCCATGTCCGTTAATGCACGCACGTTACGGCTCAAGTACGCTAGTAGCGCTACTAGCGTGCGCGTGCGCACTCTGTTTTACGCACACCTGGGTCGGCTAATTGGCGCCCGGAAATAGCAGAGCGACGCAAAAGGCGGCAAAGCGGACCTGTCACTTTTGAAAATGAAGTATAAAAGGAAGGAATGAACTAGGTTCTGCTATTCTTACACTGTGGCAAAGGCTGTGGTGTGGTGCTGTGCTCGCTTCCCTTAGCTCATTTGAGCCTCTGTCTGGTTTCTGTCCTCACTCTCTGTGGCTTGTTGGGTGATTTCTGACATCAGTGCTGTTTCTTTAGGAGCTTGGTTTGGGTGGCATCTGCAAATTTTGTGTAGCATACAGCAAGTAAGGCTTGATTTTGGGGCCTTTTGTGGGCTGTGCAGCAACTCCCCTCTTGGTTGTGCTTAACTTAGAAAGCTGGTTTTCAGCAGGCTGGTGGTTTGGACCACTATAGTTCTGGTTTTGTGGTGAGCTGCATTGTAGCGGGTGTGTGTGTAGTGTGATTGTTTGTGTGTGTGTTGTGTGTGATTGTTTTTTTTTTTTTTTTTTTTGCTTTTGTATATATCTTTAGTGTGTGTGATGGATAAGAGGGTGATATATGGTGTCTGGGTGGATGGATGTATGTGTATGCTGAAAGAGCAGGAGGAAAGGGAGCGGGGTGTTGTGAGGCTTAGGGCACCCCGCTCCTTTGCAATCCGCCTTTCAGTATGGGACTTAAGTGACGAGCAGATCAGGAGCCGCTTCCGTCTGAATCGTGCTGCACTACAGTCCCTATATGATCAGATTAAGACCAAAATCGAGCCATCCACCAAACGCACTCACTCCATTCCAGGCATAGTACGCCTGTGTGCCACTCTTAATGTGTTGGCACGAGGGACCTTCCAGGCAACCTCAGCCCTCCTCAGCGGGATAAGCCAGGCTACTATGAGCCGCATCCTAATCCAGGTAGTTCTGGCAATTTGTGATTTAATCCCAATTTACATCAAGTTTCCTGAGGAGGAGGAAGAGGTTGCCAAAATAAAACATGCTTTCTATCTGATGGGAGGGATCCCGAATGTGCTAGGGTGCGTTGATGGTACACATATCCCTTTCCGCCCTCCCCGTGCACAGGAGCTGTCCTACAGAAACAGGAAGCAGTTCCATTCCTTTAACATCATGGTGGTCTGTGACCATGAGATGAAGCTGCGGGCGGTGAGATCGGGGTTCCCCGGCTCATGCCACGATTCTTACGTCTTGCAGCGGACAGTCCTGTGCCGGAAGTTTGATAACAACGAAATGCCAGCTGGCTGGCTACTGGGTAATAAATTAACCATGTCTATGTATTTTGCTAATATGTGGCCTAGTAAGGCAATTTTCCACAAACTACCACCCAAAAACATGTACTAGTACTAATTGCTGTCTCTCTCCTTGTGTTTTTTCTACAGCGGACAAGGGATATGGGCAGAGAACGTGGGTCATGACTCCGGTCAGGAACCCACGGACCTCTGCCCATGAACGCTACAATGCAGCGCATCGCAAGACCAGAAGCATTGTGGAAAGAACCATCGGCCTGCTGAAAGCACGCTTTCTTTGTTTGGCACGGCCAGGAGGAGAGATGCTCTACAGCCCACAGAAGGTTTCCAAGATCATCCTTGCCTGCTGTGTGCTACACAACATTTGCATTTGTCACCGAATCCAAGCCCCCGAGGAGACAGCACTGGTGCCAGAAATCCCCAACCTGCCCGCAGATAGAAGTGAGGACACCCAGACTGGCGATGAGCTAAGGGAAAGGCTGATCACTTCTTATTTTGCGGTAAGCTAACTACCCTTCACTCTAATGCAAGTACTGCACTCCTGTTTAAATGTCTTTGACCTCCCATCCAAAAGAGCAACCAAACGCACTAAGGGGGGGTTTAAGATGACCCAAACCACTCTAAGGGGGGGTGTAAGATGACCCAAACCACTCTAAGGGGGGTTTAAGATGACCCAAACCACTCTAAGGGGGGTTTAAGATGACCCAAACCACTCTAAGGGGGGTTTAAGATGACCCAAACCACTCTAAGGGGGGGTGTAAGATGACCCAAACCACTCTAAGGGGTGTTTCAGATGACCAAAACCACTCTAAGGGGGGTTTAAGATGACCCAAACCACTCTAAGGGGGGGTGTAAGATGACCCAAACCACTCTAAGGGGGGGTGTAAGATGACCCAAACCACTCTAAGGGGGGTTTAAGATGACCCAAACCACTCTAAGGGGGGGTGTAAGATGACCCAAACCACTCTAAGGGGTGTTTCAGATGACCCAAACCACTCTAAGGGGGGTGTAAGACGCCAATGTTGGTTATCAAGTTATGCATTTTTTTAAAATAAAGCACAAAATAACTATAAAGATATATACTAACTGCACTTTTCTTAATTTTTCAGGCACCAAGAGATGCACCGTGATCTCGACATTCCTCTTACAACCCTTTCCTGGACTTTACTTTTCTTTTGCATTTCTGCTGGACTTTTCTTTTTCTATTTCATTTATATTTTATTCTTAATTTAGTTTCAGAGAAAAAATTAAAAAAAAATTAGATATATACATGTGGCTATGTGTTTAATTCGGTTGTAAGTTTCCTTTACATTCTAATTCCTATTTTCATTTTCCTTTTCTTTCTCTGTTCTGTTTTTATTTTCCTTTTCTTTCTCTGTTCTGTTATTATTTTCCTTTTCTTTCTCTGTTCTGTTTTTATTTTCCTTTTCTTTCTCTGTTCTGTTTTTATTTTCCTTTTCTTTCTCTGTTCTGTTTTTATTTTCCTTTTCTTTCTCTGTTCTGTTATTATTTTCCTTTTCTTTCTCTGTTCTGTTTTTATTTTCCTTTTCTTTCTCTGTTCTGTTTTTATTTTCCTTTTCTTTCTCTGTTCTGTTTTTATTTTCCTTTTCTTTCTCTGTTCTGTTTTTATTTTCCTTTTCTTTCTCTGTTCTGTTTTTATTTTCCTTTTCTTTCTCTGTTCTGTTTTTATTTTCCTTTTCTTTCTCTGTTCTGTTTTTATTTTCCTTTTCTTTCTCTGTTCTGTTTTTATTTTCCTTTTCTTTCTCTGTTCTGTTTTTATTTTCCTTTTCTTTCTCTGTTCTGTTATTATTTTCCTTTTCTTTCTCTGTTCTGTTTTTATTTTCCTTTTCTTTCTCTGTTCTGTTTTTATTTTCCTTTTCTTTCTCTGTTCTGTTTTTATTTTCCTTTTCTTTCTCTGTTCTGTTTTTATTTTCCTTTTCTTTCTCTGTTCTGTTTTTATTTTCCTTTTCTTTCTCTGTTCTGTTATTATTTTCCTTTTCTTTCTCTGTTCTGTTTTTATTTTCCTTTTCTTTCTCTGTTCTGTTTTTATTTTCCTTTTCTTTCTCTGTTCTGTTTTTATTTTCCTTTTCTTTCTCTGTTCTGTTTTTATTTTCCTTTTCTTTCTCTGTTCTGTTTTTATTTTCCTTTTCTTTCTCTGTTCTGTTATTATTTTCCTTTTCTTTCTCTGTTCTGTTTTTATTTTCCTTTTCTTTCTCTGTTCTGTTTTTATTTTCCTTTTCTTTCTCTGTTCTGTTTTTATTTTCCTTTTCTTTCTCATTGGTGATTTAATTGTATTTCCTTTTTAGGTAACAAATAAAAATTAAAAAAATTGTGACTATGTGTTTAATTATGTTTTATTTTCCATTTATATTCGAAGATCTGGTAGAATGTAATTACCTTTTACACACAATAAAAAAATATTTACATTTCAAAACAAATGTGGCAATGTGTTTTATTCAGAAGGTACTGGATGGGCAGGACACAGCAAAGCTAACAGGCGCTGTGTAGAATAGCGTGGTCACACTGACTGACAGCGCCAACAAAGCTGAGGGCCAACATCATATTCAGCAATGTAGGCGTTGTTCGCAACAACGCCAGGTAGCGACTGAGGAGGCCTGCTATAGCGAATCGCTAACGCCCGCGGCTGACGCTAGCGGCGCTCATAGCGCCATACTTCAGTCGCTCATCTGTCGCTACCTGGCGCTATTGATGAATCGGCCTCCCCGTCATTCCATGTGTTTTTGCTTTGTTAATGGTGGATATGTGTTCAAAAACAGACTTTAATCACACAGCGTCTGGCGCTCTATGTTACAGTGACCAGATTTAGAGCGCCGACGCTGTGTATGTGTCCTTTTTTGATAAGTATGGTGTGGAGCGCTGAGAGTCGGTCACACTGAGCTGGCGCTACCTTTTGCTCGCTGCAGTGATGTACTGGTGTTAGAGCGCCCAACATACATCACATTAATCAATGCCGGCCAGGTTACTACAGCGACTGAGGCGCTATGTTTACAGTGTCTGCTAGTGGTTGCTCTAAGCGCCGCTATACAGACGCTCATCTGCCGATACCTGTCGTTAGTAATGAATAAGCCTCCATGTCTCTTTAAGCTGTTCCTGAGCTTTCCTAGCTTAAACAGGGAAATATAAAATGAAAAAAATATTTTGCCTTTAATGCTGCTTTAATTTGCTTTCTGGCATTCAAATAAAAATGTATTTCTGCTGTGTGCACATAAAGATTTCTTTTAACCTTTATTAAATATGCTAATCATGCATTTTACTGTCTGTATGCTAATATAGCATGAAATAACAGAATGTAATCTAGTGTGAAAAGAGTTAAATAGATTTAGCAAGTGACTGGCAAAAAAGGCTATATAAAAAGGATATGTAATAAAAGCAGACCATGTAATGGCTAAATATTGACAAGTAATTGGAATGAGAGCAGAGCAGGCTAAATTAAGTCCAATATCTCGCTGCTGAAATTAAATTGGTTGTCAAAGGAGAATTCAAGGTGGAGAAGAAGATGCCGGTACAACATTTCAAAGCAATTTTCTACAGCTTTTATTTTCCCTATGGAGTTTCGTGTGATTCATATGCAGCCTACTGTGTAATTTGCATGAGAAACTTAGAAGTGTGCGACTTTTTATTTCTTTTTCTCTAAATCTACGGCCTTGCTCTCTGCTGCATTACCATCTGTTCTGTGCACAGGGGGGAAACTTGCTCTGCCAGTGCTAAACTGGAAGCTCAGTGTCCTCCGATGGTAATAATTAATAACCCTGCTGCTCTAAGATTTGTGACATTTCTGTCCCCAAAAAAATATCTGCTACCCTGTCTGGGCTAATTTATAACTACCACTGTGATAATGATAAGCATATACAATTTCAGTCATGAAGGCTCAAAATGCACCCTGGGATGACATATATATATATTGCAAAATTAGATAAAGTTTGACTTCATCATTTTTTTATTTTTAACTTGGTGAAAAAAAACAATTTAAAAGAAAGATGCACTTTAGGAACCCAGATCCAAATCTTACAGATTGCTAATATTTATGCTGATATCGCCAGGGAATGGGGCAGCCATGTGACCACATTTGGAGGTGGTCGTGGAGAAATGGAGAGGAGGGGAAAACATTGAAACTTGCTACAGCATCTACTTTGCATCCGTTTTAAGCGGGCCAATGGTCAAAAATAACTTAAACCAACACAACAAACAGTGCTCATATGCATCCCTCCCCAGGGCAGTCTGTTCAATCCAGGCAGCAGCATGGCTGAGATGCTGGGAGATGACACTACAAAATGGCAGCTACCTTTCTTTTCTAACTGTGCCAGGCTGTTGGCCTGGTTTAACTGTTATGCCTTAGTTAGATAAAAGTTAGATAAAGCATAGGACTTAATACTTCCATTTGCTTGCAAAGCCTTTATTTGGGAATAGCTTGTCGCCCAACTCCTAAACTGCCACCCAGAAAGAATACTAGTAAAGGATTAGACAAGACAAGACTATAAATATGATAAGAATATGAAGACATATCATTTGACTGTTAAAATCTTAAACCAGTGAAAACAGAACAAAACCCTATGCGGCAGTATGTGTTACAATCTGGATCATAAGATAACATATGATGGACAGCTAGTCAAATAATAAACTGTAATTATATTTTATACATTGAAACTCATTAATACATATGTTTATACCTCCTGTGCAAACTTAAAGAGGAAGACCAAGCAATTTGCCACCCTTCCTTTCAGCTGTGCTAAGCCACTTTTGGGTTTTAGAATAATAAAGCAACTCACCTGATCCCAAGGGGGGGGGGGAGGCTGTGTATGGCAGCCATTGACGTGAGTAACAGACCAGTACAGTCACACTGCTCCACCAGATTGGGTGACTTGCCACGGAAGGTCCTAGCTTCAGATTTCATGCAAATTGTCCACCCCAATAAGATCTCTTTTAGTTTTTTAAAATATAGTACGCTGTTCTGTTTAATTTTTCCACGAGGCTCAAGGAAGGGTCTTCAAACAAGGCAGAAGTTGTTACCTCCATTTAAAGCAGCTTCTAATGAATGGGTGTGAAATAGCACTTTGACAGGCTTGGGGGGGGGGGGGGGATTTGTATTCGGTGGCCCCCTGGCAGTGGAGACTGGTGCTACTCAGGACAGATGGGCCAAATGTCAACAGATGGACCAGAACTGGTGATGGCAGGCCCAGGTTGGCACCAGAAGCCATTTTTGGCTCCATGGCTCCCCCTGCAGCTATGACTTGCACCTGGGACTCCTGCTAAACAGATGTACAAGGTAATATCTTAATATATTTTAATATTAATTGATGTTATTATATGTCTTAGAACAAGATAATTCTATTCTTGGGGGGCCCACTATGGATTTTGCAATGGAGCCCTGTAAAACCTATGTATGCCTCTAATGCCCCCCCCCCCCCCCCCCCCCCCACCTATAGGGTGTTGGGCTCTGATTACCAAATAGTAATATGCAGAATTTATATTGCAAAATTTTACAACAAATCCCTACTAGCACTTTAGGTGAGAATGATCTTGTATTCTAATAGTAATATTGTAATTGTATTGTATTGTAATTGCTCTAAGGTTGCTACAGCATAGAGGCTGTAGATAGTTAGGTGTCCCTGGAGTAGAAAGCTCTGGTAAATATTGTGAACAATATTCTGAAAATATTATGATGTTAAATCTATTTTATTGAAAGTTATGCTGTAGTTAAATAGAGTCTTTCTACACTTTAGGGTTATAGTAAACTGAACATTTTTTCAGAGGGACACTTTCGAGATGCCTAATGGTGATAGCTTAAAGGGTTATTAAACCCCCCCAAAACAGGCACTCATCTTTGCTACCGTGCAGCAGCTGCAGCCCTGTCCATCGTTCAAGAACAAGGGCTGGGGGCAGCAGTGGGCACCAAAACTTCTACCAGATCGGCTGGTTGCAAGGACAGCACTGTGTGACTGACAGCAGGGGCGGGATGGCACGCAAGGTACCGGGAGCACCGTTCTCTGAAACCAGATGGTTTCATGGCATTGAACTGACCTGTGTGTGGGAGGAGAAGGTGAGTGCCTGTTTTGTTTCTTTGTGTTTAGTTACTCTTTAACAAATTGCTAGGTTTTGTGTGACCAACGTTGTTACTATGGAAAATTAACCTAGCCACTTATTATGCTGTCACAATCTGAGCTTCCTAAATCTATCCCTCTACAAAATGGTCAGCTTAGTTTTACAGTAGTTAATATTGGGTTAGAAGTATTTTGGTATAGATAATTCAGGTCTTTCTGTAATAACTTTATTCCTTTCTTGCTGAGGTGGAAGAGGATCAAGGTGGGCAAACATAAGAAATACCCCGTTCCTACATAGTTCTCTGGGTTTTTCCATGTTTTATGGCTGGGATCCTGATTTAATTAGAGTACAGTACAGCTAGCGTGCTATCTGGCCAATAGCAACTAGATGCTAGTAGCACACTAGTGGTTTAGTCTTGGCCTTCTAATGGTACAGGCTGGGCCCCCTTTTTTAATCTGGATCCAGTATCAGTATAGGGAATAGCTGTTTTTCAGATGGGCTGGGCCTGGAAACCCTACCTTTGAAATCATTAGCTACTATACTTTTCCTAGCTTAAAGGGCTGCATTGAAGGCACAAATTACACATACCTACAAGTATCCCACCTATTGAACAGATGCAGGGTTATGAGAAAAAGACCAGTTAAAAAAGAAAAGGAACCTGGGTCTGACTGTCCCCAGAAAACTGTGATTGTCATTACTAATACCTGTATGATGTGCCACAATTCTAGTTGGAATCTGTGTGCTGTTTAAGACTCGAACAATTTGATAAAGTTCTACATATTTACGTCAAGCCAGCTTGTGCACATGGATTTAAAAAAACTCCACTTCAACAAACCCTGATACCTAACAGTGAGTACCTGTCTGTACCTCACCTACCCCAACATATGTGAGAAGATGATATGCTCAATCCTAAGTTACCAATCCTAATGTATGCCCTTTGCTGTCAGAGGGGGATAGACTTAAATTTGTATATCAACAATGTAATAAATAGATCATTAGTGAGTTTGGTAAGGGCAGTTTCAGAGGAGTGATAAGAGCAGAATCCAAACTAGAGTGGATCTAGTAGGGAGTTAGCAGACATATAGCATGCCACTTCTGAGTGGATGTGTTGTTTGGCTAAGGAAGGGAGCTGCGAGAAAGATTATAGCTGGAGATGACAGTGGGGCCCAGAGAGGGTTTCTTGATTAGCAGAGTTGTAACTGTGTGTTAGTAAGAGGAAGAAGAGTTGGCAGTGGACAGGGAAAGGGTGAATCTCTATTTAACCTTTACCTCTTTTAAGCCTGGAGTTGTTAATAGAGATGAGGGATTAGGTGGAATGGAATAGGATAAGAAATGATAGTCCTGGATGTGAAAGCAATCTGGCTGAAACATCTGTCACCCCATAGATTGCTAGGGCTAATTCGGCTGATCTGGTGGGCTTAGGCAGGTGTCCCCTTCCTCCCTCAACTCTCCACATGCATCTTCTATCATAGCTTTGCACTCGCTTGTAGAGGATGAACCTCCTCCTTGATCTGGTGGTTGAGTAGCTGAGCTCCTCTGCTAGACACTGCAGAAATTATAGTCCTTGGTCGGTTAGCGGAGTGAAATTATTTGGGTAGTAAGGTGGGGGGGTCCTGAAGAGAGGGGGACTCTGAGGGGCAAACATGATTTAAATGTTGTCTATTTTGTCTTTAAGGAATGTAGCAAATCGCTCTGCTGTTATTATGCATGTGCGAGGAGGTGGCAGGGACAGAGACAAGAGTGTTGAATTGTTGGATCTGTGCCAAATTAGTTGAATAGATGGATCTGTGCCAAATTGGCAATAAGGAATATGTCTGCCGGGCAGTTGACAGGGAGACCTGGTAATAGCCATTCTCTACGTAGAAAATGCATAACATAACAATAATTTCCCATGTTTGATATTTTTCCCGTTAGTATTATTTTAATTAACCACAACAGGTGATGAATTTCATTTTTAAATTCACAATGGCAGTACTGCAACTCAACTCTTATAGATACGTATTTTTGTGTAAATGGAAACTTACGTGTTGGAATCTACTGGTGCATCTTAATGACTTAGAATATCATCAGAAAGTTGATTAATTTCAACTATTAAATAAAAAAATGAAACAGATAAGGGTTGATTCAGAGAGACAAAAAACACTTTCGTTTTTGTGTTGAATTGATCTATTTTTTTTTTTTTAATTTTCCCGCTGGCGTATGAGTGTACGAGTGATTCTAAGCATGCATTGCAAGCCTTCTGTAAAGTCTTCGTCCGTTCGTATGTCAACAAGAATGTCATTTTCCAGCTTTCGTTTTCCGTTTATGTTACTCATGTTACAACGTAGACTTTCGTTTTTGCCCTTTTTCCATCGTCTCCTCCCACAAATTATTTACATTTCCCGTTAGATTCTGATTTCCTTTTACAATAAATAATCGTCCAGACGAAAATCCTTACGATCTTATGCCTGCGCACTACAAACTTAAAGTGGACTGTAACCCACCCCTGATCGGCCCGGGAATCTATAAGATTCCCGGCCCGATCACCTCCCTCACCGCGGGACATCCGAGATCGGGATGTCCCGCGGTGAGGGACCCCCCCAAAACCCCCAAAAAACTCACCGCCGCCGCCTCCCGCGCGCTCCTCTAGACGTGCGCGCGCCCGCGTCGGCCGTTTGTGAATGGCCGGCGCGGGCGCGCGCCCTGTCAGAGCGACGTGCGGGCGCACTGTCTTGTCCGCCGCTTGTCCGTGAGCGTGGTGAGGTGAGTTTTTCGGGGTTCTGGGGGGTTTTACACAGCGGGACACCCCTAATCGGGGTGCCCCCCTGAAGTTGACCAAAACCCAGGATAGTCAAAATCCTGGGTGTTGGTCCACTTTAACTCATTAAAGTGCTCGCCTACATATTTGGTTCACTCACTTGTGCTACAATGCTTAGCTAAATCACTTCACGCTCAGTATATTCTTCCATTTCCCGCCCCTAAAACTTACCCAAATCACTTCGCGGCCTCATTCTTCTTACATTTCACACCCCTAAAACTTACCCAAATCACTTTGCAGTCTCATTCTTCTTCCATTTCACACCCCTAAAACTTACCTAAATCACTTCACGGTCAGTATATTCTTCCATTTCCCACCCCTAAAACTTACCCAAATAACTTCACGGTCTCATTCTTCTTCCATTTCACACCCATAAAACTTACCCAAATCACTTCGCGGCCTCATTCTTCTTCCATTTCACACCCCTAAAACTTACCTAAATCACTTCGCGGTCTTATTCTTCTTCCATTTCACACCCCTAAAACTTACCCCAATCATTTCTTGCCCCATTCGTTTTGTGGTAACCAACCCTTAATTAATGTATTTAGAAAAGGAAATGACACAGAAACAGGTTGTTGTTTTTTAATCACAAATGCCACTTTGTGTAGGGCTTTTTTTTAAATATTTATATTAAAAATGTAACAATTTTTTTTTTTAAATAACATTTATAAATGTTTTACATTTTTTTATCAGCTGTGGATGGAATGTTTATTAGGTTGCAAGCTAACTCATGAGGCCATATGTTATTATGGTAAGGAATTAATCAAAGGAAGAGGGCATATGTCATTATGCTAAGGAATTAATCAAAGGAAGAGGGCATATGTCATTATACTATGGAATTAATCAAAGGAAGAGGGCATATGTCATTATGGTAAGGAATTAATCCAAGGAAGAGGGCATATGTCATTATGCTAATGCCATTGACTATGGCTTTAGGTATCTTGGTGATCATGTCAATTCCCACATACTCAAAATAATGACATTCCAACTTACTTCGTTGGTGGCCGAGGTCTGCTTCGGGGACCACCCTCGGTTCTGGGACCTGTCACTGCTGGGAAGTTGAGGCTGTAGAGACATGTCAAATAGGGTCACTTCTAATGTCAACAGTAAGCAAATGACAATTTGAATGTGTGTGTGACATCACCCACCTTCTACATGTGCCTCCTGGGCCTGATCTGCTGCAGTCCCTGCTGCAGATACTTCACCTGCTACCGATTTATCTAGAAAAAGAGATTAAGGGAATCAGCTTTGGATTAAATAGCATGTATGTGTGTGCGTTTACATTAAGAGTCACATACCAGAGGCTAATGGCTCAGTCGCTTGGTACGACACCCTGCCCATGCCGTAACGCCCCTCGGGGTAGGAATGTCGCCCTGGAGATCCACCACCTTCACTTTCTGCTGCAGATTCATGCAGCACTGGTCAGCCTGTGCGCCTCCGGGTGCGTTGGATTCGGTACTCCATTTCCAACACTAGAAAAGCAAAGCATTTATAAATAAAGGCCTACCTTCTGTACTATTTACATCTAGCATGCAATCACTATGTACTTACTTAGGAAATGGAGCCCGAAAAATCGCCACACCCGGGGCATGTGTAGTCGCTTCAGGTCCGACCAATGCTGCATGATCTGTGTATGGGTGAAGGTGGTGTCCGTCTCCTGCTGGATCCAGGAAACGATCTCCAGGGTGACGTTCCTCTTCTCAAACAAGTTGGGCAGGTAGTCGTACCTGCGCTGAAGCATCGTCTAAAAAATACAAAATAGAAATAGTTGTTAGCTAAAACTGCATACAAATATGTGTCACAAATCGATCAGTTGACTAAATGACATTCCAAGACACATTTCTAGCCTCAAACTATTCTTCTAGATGCAAGTAACTTGGTTCGCACATGTATGCACTTACTTTTGTTTTGCACGGAGTTTTACAAACTTTTAAACAAAACTTTTTCTTCCTGCGCTTCCTTAAGGCCTAGGCATGCATTTAGATGGCAAATCAAAGTCCTTACAATACACTTACGAGCATAATCAGCTCCTGTTGTTGGCGGGTGAAGATCGTGGGCGCCATCTTTTTTCTTGTGCGCAGCAGATAAGTAATGCCCCAGCAGTTTCCGGGTTCCGCATGGCCAGACGTACGGGCGTACGCATGCAAACGCGTATGCGTCATACCCAGTCATTAGGATTTAAAGGGTCCTGGACACACAGCTCAATCTCTTTGAGATTTTCAACATGCCACCGAAAAAAGCCATCTCTAAGGCCACACCAGCCAAGGAGGCCACCAGCAAAAGGCCCCAGCGGCCTGAGGAGCCTTCTTCCTCTCGTCCGACCACTCGGTCACAACTACCTACTCCCAAGGTGCGGGAAATGCGCAGCCACAGTGGCCAACCCAAGGCGACATTGGCCACCAAGGCCACAAAACCCAAACCAACCACCAAAGCCAAGGAGGGAGCAGCTAAGAAGAAGCCAACAACAACAAAGCAGGCAGGTTCGCCGGCAAGAAAGGCCACTAAGAAGCAGAGGGTGAGAAGCCCCAGCCCCAAAAGAACACCCTCCCCTCCTCCCTGGCCTAGCACATCCCTTCATAAAGCACGCTCCACTGGCAAGGCCAGTAAGAGCCAGCGTGGCAGAAGCCCCAGCCCAGACAGCTCTGCCTCTCCGGCTCCAGGTGGTAAAAGCTCCCATGGGCATGGAACCACTAGTGGAAATGCCACCAAGAGCCACAGGCCCAGAAGCCCCAGCCCAGCCAGCTCTGCCTCTCCTGAGCCATGTGGTAAAAGCTCCCATGGGCATGGAACCATAAGTGGCAAGGCCACCAAAAGCCACAAGCCAAGAAGCCCCACCCCAGCCAGCTCTGCCTCTCCTGAGCCACGTGCCAGTACCTCCCATGGGCATCGAACCACAAGTGGCAAGGGCACAAAGAGGCACAGGGCCAGAAGCCCCACATCCCCAAGCACACCATCTCCTCCTCGGCCACATTTGCCACCGGCACAGGTGGCAACCAACAATCCATATGCCACATCCACGCCTGGAAGTTCGGTGGCCACCCAGGCAAGGACCCCCAGTCCGATTGCAAGTCCAGGCCATTCGTTTTCAAGCCACGTGTCGCACATTTCAACACAACAGAGCCAGCCCAGAATGTCCCCCAAATTGCCGACATACAGAGATGAGCCAGATCAGCAAGCAACAGGCTGAACATTGCGGCGAGGACAGTTGAGTGGCAGGTTTGGTAAGGCCCAAACTCTTGCATTGGCAAGTGGGCTCACACTCAATAGTGACGAGCTATATGGGCGAAAATCAAAATCTACAAGCAAAATGAGAAAGACAAAAATCTTGGAGGAGCTCACCAGACAGGTCAATGCAGCGGGGGAGGAGCTTAAAGATGTGGAGCAGATACAGTGCAAAATTTCTGACCTGAAGTATGTAGCACGGAAGAAACAGAATAAACGGCGCAATTACAGGTACATATTTGAGTTGTGCATTTGTCTGCTTGTTGTATTGACCACAATGCCCTAAATTTGCGAACCTCTATTTTTCCCAACAAAATTTCAGTTACACGAGCTGAGGAGATGGTGCTGGCATTGATACACCCTGTGGCATTAGAGGGCCTCTCTGGCAGACGGGACATGGACATCCCTATCATTCCTGCAGGTTAGTAATGTTAGTGTGTATGTGAAATGTTTTAAACGTGTGAAATGAGGCTCACAGGCATATATAAACACATGCCCCTAGGGAGTGGCTTGGAGGGGAGGTTACAGTTTTAGCTGGGTGTTTAATGTCTGCGGAATGTTCATTTCAAAATTTGGCAGGCCATACACGACCTTGGACAGTATTTATGGTCACTATTAAAGTCTTTATATTAGCAAAGCACTGCCTGTTATGTGAATCAAGTCAATCATATACAACACTTCCTTCTTTGTCTTTATACCACTTGGGTTTTAGCTGTGCTTTGGTGTCAAATACTTGATCTGGGGTCAGAGAAACGTCTACATAGGAAGAATGCCCACCAGCATACTCTGAAGACAAATGCTATTTGCAAGCTGAGTGTGGGTCCGTAATGGCCCTTTAGGGATGTGTTAAGCCTCATAACATGCAGTACATGCATGTTTGGACTATTTAAGGTGACCAATGTGTAAGTACAGGGTGAGGCATACATATAACAGATACTGACATTCATAGTGAAGGACACCTTGTCCCGCTGTTGGAGTTTGCATTCCTGCTTGGCCACGTGTTTTTTAAAGCATATGTAGCAATCCAGATCAGCAATGGATTTTTTGATGTTTATGTGCCTTTTTATTTTAAACACAGCCCAGCATCAAGCCTCAGCAAGTGTGGAAGCCTCATCCAGTTTGACCACGCCGTCAACTTCCATGCTGCCTAGGAGCCAGGAACAGATATATAGGGTAAGTGGACTTTGATGAAACTGCTGATGCATGTCAATGCACATGACTAATTTGCATAACAAATATATTTAGGGCCCAAACTGAACCTTTTTTTTGCACATGTCCCAACAGACCCACACACTGATGGAGGACATCCAGGAGATGGAGGAGGATGCCAGCTTGATGGGACCTTCAGAACTGACCCCCCGGAACCTAATCTGCCACTGTCCCAACATGTTACTGCACCAAATCCTCTGCAGCAGAGTGAAGCTGGACGCATGCTGCCAGGTCCAGCATCTGCAGGCGCTCAAACCCGGGGAATTGGTAGACGTAGTCATCAACATCGACCAGTTTCCCAGGGGAGGCGCGTGCCGATCCTGGAGTCAGCGTGGCGCCATGACAGCCGTTTATTTCGGCAGGTGACTCAAAGAACCACAGATCAGCTTACTGCACAATTAGATACATTAAATAATACATTCACCACCATGCTGACAGAATTTAGGACGAGCAACACATGGCCACCTTAAATAATAATTTCACAGCCATGCTCGAGAAAGTTTGAACAAGCAATAGACTCATGTGGCAGATTATGAATGCCACACATGCCCAGGTGATGGGCCACCTCCAAGGCCCACCACCAGGGTTTTATGGGCAACACCCATTTTAACAGTTATTTGACCTGTATCTGCTCCACATCTTTCCTCTACATCCCCACTGTATTGACCTGTCTGGTGAGCGCTACCAAGATTGCCTTTTTTATGGCTTTGCTTGTCTGATTTTGATTTTCGCCCATATAGCTCATTAGAGTGCTGAGATACCCCACTAGCCAATGCGTGAGCTAAAACCTCACTGAAGCTGCCGCTCAAGCTGCCATGCTGCAGGCTTGGGCCTAATGAAATTGTGTCTGGCTCATCCTGTTTGTTGGCAAGATTGGGGGACATTCTGGGCTGGGAAACTACTACCTTGAACCATGGCAAAGATTGGACTGGACTTGCATTTGGACTGGGGGTTATTGTTTGGGTGGGCCACTGACTTACAGGCGTGGATGTGGCATAGGTATGATTGCTTTCCACCTGTGCCTGTGGCAAATGTGGCCAAGCAGGAGAGGGTGTGCATGTTTGCTCCCTATATATGTAAATTTTATTTGTTATTGAAACTTCGGCCTGGAGTGCATTACTTTAAAACTCCTGGATGTGGCCAATTGCTAGGTGCCATGAGTGTGCACCAATGTATATTTCTGTTGTACTATGTATGTGCATGAAGTCTGTGAGTGCCCTTCAACTCCAAATTTTCATATTTCACTAAAATATATTGAATGTGACTTTAGCTGTTGTTGACTAAGTTGATGCATTAATGTTTGGGTTCTTTTGAGATTCCTGAGGGTTTTTCTAAACAAACATGGCAAAAGAAATGCATGAGGCTCAGTGTCAATATTTTAGTAATTAATTCATTACTATTTTTTTTAAATAAAATACAAAAGCCTTCACAGAGGCAAATTAAAGTAAAAATAAACAATTACATGCAACAAACAAACACAGGAAATCCAAATTAGCCAAAATGGGTGCTTATCAAATTGGCACAAACAGCTTGGCTAGAGGCACTAGGTGTGCCATGGTAGTTCTCTTCTGGGTCCTGGCTGGGTGGAGAGGGGGGCAGATCCACATACCGGGGGACACGCTGCATTATGGCAAAGTTGTGGAGGACACAGCAGGCCAGTATGTTATCGATGACCTTGTTGGGGTCATACTGGAGTGCCCCCCCGGTATGGTCCAAACACCTGAAGCGAGTTTTTAAGAGGCCAAAGGCCCTCTCCACAACGGCCCGGGTTTTGCGGTGCGCCCGATGGTAGGCGTCCTGGGCCGCATTCTGTGGCCGAAGGACAGGCGTCATCAGCCAGGGAAGAAGCAACAGCCGGAATCCCCTGAAAGAATAATAAAATCCTTACATAAATGACAAATTCAAATCAAAAATTTATGGACAAGCGGTCGTTCACCCTGACTAAGCCACACCCTGTACATACTGATTGCTCACCTAAAAAAAACAGCCTAACACCATCTACTGTATGCTCTGAGCCTTTAAACATCAGAAATGGCGGCTGAGGGCAAATCAGGCAGCCTGCAAACACGAATTGGCTTAGGACTGTGCTGCTCATCATTCTGGGATGTCTTACCTTTCTGGGACCCCAGATCTGCTTTGTCTGAGCAAAGCACAGCTCTAACCCGCCCCCTGCACTTTATCCCGCTCTCCTCTCCTCAGTAAGTGTCATGCATCTGAGCAAAGATGGCGCCGACCCTATCATAAAGTCAAGAACAGAATTGCAGCCAATTGTGGGAAAGAATAATAAGTAAGTTAGTAGAAACTAGAAATATATTAGTTTTAAGGGTTAAGGTCCGGTTTAACTTTTCATCAAGGGGTAAAAACAGCCATAGGTTCAGACATGGGTCATAAACTATATTCATAGGCATACATTGAAAAGTGAATGACGTAATTTGCGTCAACTTACCAAGGAGCCATCCACCTGAGAATTCTCCAGACTCAAAATGATGGTCTAATCCAGATCTTCGCAAGATGTACGCGTCATGGGATGAGCCTGGAAACCCGGCTCCGGAACCGCATGTCCGGAGCCACCACTGCTTGGACATTCAGTGAGTGGCCCATTTTGCGGTTCCTGGGAAAAAATAAAAATAAAAAAAATTAGCAAGGCAAGGTAAACTACTCAAACACTAACTCCTAACAACCTCCAAAAAACATGTTGGCCAATACAAATAACACTAACTAAGTACATAAGTAGTTTTTAGCAAGAAAAGGATATGTATGTTGGATCAAATAAAGATTAACATTCGAATGACTAATTAAGGTCCACATGAAAATGTTTGGCTTTAGCCGACATTAAAAACATTGATGAAGCTATAGACGGTCAAATGGATCACAGGGACAAGTTACAAGGAGTGATTAAGCTATACATGGTCAAATGGGGCACAGGGACACCTGAGAAGGAGGGATTAAGCTATACACGGTCAAATGGGGAACAGGGGCACTTGAGAAGGAGAGATTAAGCTATACACGATCAAATGGGGCACATGGACAAGTTACAAGGAGGGATTAAGCTATACACGGTCAAATGGGGCACAGGGGCACTTGAGAAGGGGGGATTAAGCTATACACAGTCAAATGGAGCACTGGGACACTTAACAAGGAGGGATTAAGCTATACACAGTCAAATGGGGCACAGGGACAATTTACAAGGAGGGATTAAGCTATACACGGTCAAATGGGGCACAGGGACACTTGAGATGGAGGGATTAGGATATACAGGGTCAAATGGGGCACAGGGACACTTGAGAAGGAGGGATTAAGCTATACATGGTCAAATGGGGCACAGGGACAATTTACAAGGAGGCATTAAGATATACACTGTAAGCTGTTTCACAGGGACAATTTAGAAGGAGGGATTACGATATACACTGTAAGATGTTTCACAGGGATAATTTACAAGGAGGGATTAATAGATAGTTAAAATACAGTTTGTCTAAACGATATAACAAAATGACAGATTGAACTTACCTATAGATGTACTCGTCGGCTGCAGGAGGGACCAATGCAACGTGGGTGCAATCAATCGCACCCATGATGTTGGGCATGTCGGCAATATTATAAAAAGCCAACTTAAGCGCGCCCAGGCTACCATGTCATCCGGAAATAAAATATATTTCTGACTAATGGTAGCCATGCCTTCCAAAAACTTGGATAGCGCGCGGCTCAGCGTAAGCTGGGAGATCCCTACGGAGAGGGCACCCAGCCTCTGGAACGAGCCATTCGCCAAAAATTGCAGGCAGCCAAGCATCTTGGTCATACCTGAAATTGCTTGCCCCTTCCTTGTGGTGCGGGCTAACCATGGCCGCAGCTCACTATACAACTCATGGAGGGAAGCGCAATTAAGTCTGGTCAGCTCGAACAACTCAACGCCATGCATGCGATCGATATGCATGCGTCGCCGGTGCAATCTGGCCTCGGCCCTGCTGATACATGCAATGCCCATTAGCTGAAGGAGCTCATATTCCTCCACAAAGCCGCAAAACATGGTCAAAGCAAGGTATCCGAGGTCAAAATGGTCCCATAAGTGGATCCCGCAAGTGGATCTCAAAGGAAAGGGTTTTATAGGGTGGTGGTCCCTTGGTAATCAGCTCTCTGAATGAGACGCAAGCCCATGTTAATAACGTAAGTTACCGGAACGAACGCAAAATATCAGATTTTGATGGGAAAATGATCCGAACTAAAGCAAATGATCTGATTTACCGTATTTTCGCCCTATAAGACGCACTTATTTTTCCCAAAAAGTTGTGGTAAAATATCCCTGCGTCTTATCGGGCGAAGGTGGAAAAAAAAATAAATAAAAAGCAGAAAGATAACTCACCTTTCCATCGCTCGCGCTGTCCCGGAAGCCGCAGAGGCAGCCTTCTCTGCAGACACTCAGCTGTTACAGTGGCTAAACCAAGCCGAGTGTTCACTCTATGCTGGCGCCGCAGAGAGGAGGCGATGGGGGCAGCTGTGTCTGCTGCCTTCTCGCGCTGCGGAGGAGGTGGCAGATAAAGCTGCCCCATCGCCTCCTCTCTGCAGCGCCACCATAGAGTGAACACTCGGCTTGGTATAGCGGTGGGCGTGGCTGACGCTCGAGCATCGGCCACTCCCACCGCTGTTTAAGTCCGGGTGTCTCTGTCTGCTGGCACCGTGGAGAGGTGGCAGGGACAGTGCAAGCGGCGGAGCAGCTGCTCCCTGACACTCGCACTGTCCCTGCCACCTCTCCACGGTGAAGACGGCGAGGACAGCAGGGAGGATTGAAAGGTGAGTTTACTTTTTT
The DNA here is from genome assembly GCA_027917425.1 of Gastrophryne carolinensis. Lineage (NCBI taxonomy): Eukaryota > Metazoa > Chordata > Amphibia > Anura > Microhylidae > Gastrophryne > Gastrophryne carolinensis. The sequence goes on along the minus strand of CM051237.1, from coordinate 285,899,013 downwards.
TTTCTCACTTTTTACTTTTGCCTATGGGGAATGGGAGGGGGGATGGAAATGCCACACTACCTATATGGGATGGGGAGGGGGGGATGAATGCCACATTACCTATATGGGATGGGGAGGGGGGATGGAAATGCCACATTACCTGTATGGGATGGGGAGGGGGAGGATGAATGCCACATTACCTATATGGGATGGGGAGGGGGGATGGAAATGCCACATTACCTATACGGGATGGGGAGGGGGGATGAATGCCACATTACCTATATGGGATGGGGAGGGAGGATGAATGCCACATTACCTATATGGGATGGGGAGGGAGGGGGATGAATGCCACATTACCTATATGGGATGGGGAGGGGGGGTGAATGCCACATTACCTATATGGGATGGGGAGGGGGGATGGAAATGCCACATTACCTATGTGGGATGGGGAGGGGGGATGAATGCCACACTGCCTATATGGGATGGGGAGGGGGGATGAATGCCACATTACCCATATGGGATGGGGAGGGGGGTGAATGCCACATTACCTATATAGGATGGGGAGGGGGGATGGAAATGCCACATTACCTACATGGGATGGGGAGGGGGGGTGAATGCCACATTACCAATATAGGATGGGGAGGGGGGATGGAAATGCCACATTACCTATATGGGATGGGGAGGGGGGGATGAATGCCACACTACCTATATGGGATGGGGAGAGGGGGATGAATGCCACATTACCTATATGGGATGGGGAGGGGGGATGGAAATGCCACACCACCTATATGGGATGGGGAGGGGGGGATGAATGCCACACTACCTATATGGGATGGGGAGGGGGGATGAATGCCACACTACCTATATGGGATGGGGAGGGGGGATGAATGCCACATTACCTATATGGGGAGGGGGGGTGAATGCCACACTACCTATATGGGATGGGGAGGGGGGGATGAATGCCATACTACCTATATGGGATGGGGAGGGGGGATGAATGCCACATTACCTATATGGGATGGGGAGGGGGGATGAATGCCACACTACCTATATGGGATGGGGAGGGGGGATGAATGCCACACTACCTATATGCGATGGGGAGGGGGGATGAATGCCACACTACCTATATGGGATGGGGAGGGGGGATGGAAATGCCACACTACCTATATGGGGAATTGGAGGGGGGTGCCACACTGCCTATATGGAGAATAGGAAGGGGGGAATACCACGCTGCCTATGGAAATGGGATGAAGGCATCCCACACTGTCTATGGGAATGGGATAGGGGCATGCCACACTGCCTATGGGAATGGGATGGGGGCATCCCACACTGCCTATGGGAGGGGAGAATGCCACACTGCCCATTAGGAATGGGATGGGGGATGCCACACTGCCCATGGGGAATGGGATGGGGGAACGCCGCACTGCCTGTAATGGGGTGTTTTAGCACAACATTTAGCTTAGAATATTACGGTAGATTCGTTCTTTGAAAGCGCACATACGCACAAGCGCGAACAAACGTACGAATGGAAAATGGAACAGAAAAACAAAAAAAAATGACAAACACACACAAAAACATACACAGACAGCTACGAAAGTCCAGACGATGTGTCTCTGAATCGAGGCTAAAGTGTATATTTTATACATTTATCTCAGAAAATAAGAATTTTAGGAAAGGTTTAGTATTTTAGACTCAAGGTGTCACACTCAGCTAATCAACACAAAACATCCCACAAGGTTTCCTCAGCCTTTAAATGTCCCCTCAGTCTGGTTAAGAAGGCTACACAGTCATAGGAATAACTGCTTATTTGAGGTCCTATTCAGTACAGTGCAAAAATGAACTTTCACACCATTATAAATTGTAAATCAACACATTTTTACTTTAAGTTGCTATGTTGCAACATTTTTTGCTGTGCTTTTTGTTTGCATATTGCATGCATGCATACCTTTTTGTGTCAGCAAAAATATTTTCGCATGTTAAAGTTTTTTCGCATTACTTAATAGAATCACCTATTTGTCATGTGATAAATAGGTGCGAATGTATGTGGAAGTAGCTCTCCACCATTCACCTGGTGAGTGTGGTGAAGTCTTCCACATGTATGTTGTACTACCCCTCTCAAATTACCTACTAGGTAACTAGCTAAGGAGAGAAAACAACCTCAGGGTTTGGTCGCCCCGTCTGCTGTTGTTGGCATCTGATGTTCTGCTGCACACCATCTCCACTCTTTCTGCCTTGCTCATTCAAATAAATGGCAGTTTTCTCTTCTTAAAAGTAGCACATTTTTCTCCTGGTGCTGAATCGACCCTGTTATATAAATAATAAATAAAATATAAGAAGAAATAAAACTATATATACAAAATATATAGGAGGTGCTTGCAGATTGCTCCCCAAGGCCTGGATAGGAATGTGCGATAATATGTAAGTATGTTTTTGGTAAGCAGTGTCCTTGCTTGCAATGTGTGCCTAGCCTTAGTACATTAGAACTTTTAGTAATTTTGAAGGTTTTCCCTCCCTAGCTACCTACCTATTTGAGAGGGGTAGCACAACATACACATGGAAGAGTCTATATTTGCATGGAAAAAGGCCACATTTACCAGTTGAACGCCAGAGAGAAATTCTGGATACCTTGGCAACTTTTTATTACATGGCAATGGTCAGGGGACTGAATGATGCGAGATGGATTTGCTGATACAAATAAGCAAGTACACACTTAAGACAAAAAAAATATCGAACAGCTAAAAATGATGTTGAATAATAACACTTAAATAAGGTTGCAAATCCATTATTTAGCGAAAGTTCAAATTCTCACTGTGTTGAATCGGCCCTCTTATTTTTCACCTAAATGGTGCTATATCGACCCTGTAGAGCCTTGATTTCTGACTGAGACAGGAAGTAGAGATATCAAACCCTTATACCATTTGAGAGAATGCTTTTTTAACAAGGTACAAATTAATCATTTGTTCCTTGTACCATGCTGCATGGATTAATGAAGATCAAAGTACAGCAATAACAGACGAGTTATTAGCTTAGTGGATTGCCAGTTTTAGAGAGCTTCTAATTTGCATATTCCCATTAACCGTTTGGAAAAACAAGCCAAAGGTTACAATTACGTAATTACACTGCTTCTAATTTTATATTGATTGTCTCTTCAGATGAGCCTGAAGTGTTTTTATATGTATATTTAATGATCATTATTCAAGAAATACAAATGCTGCTAGAAACATTATTCACAAAATATGTAAAATGATACTAAATTAAGTCTCACCCCAGTCCGCAATTTTATTTTAGTTGGAGTAGTGAAGGGTCAGGGTCCTTTCAATGGTTTATTGCTGTTTGTAACTACCATTGTATAGATCTAGCATTAGGCCAAGAGAGGTAGGAAGTTAATTTAATTTGTAACTGCAGTCAAATATTAAAGGTAAAGTACATTTTTTACCTTCAGACCTCAGATCATGGTCCCCAGAGGGACCCGTGGCTTTCCTGCTTACCTTCACCAAGGGGATCATATCTGAATACAGTTTTTGACTATAGGTGGGCATGTGTGGTGCACAAAGCCATAACAAGGTGGCCATTATTCCCTAGGGGTGACACGGCTGAGCTTCATACACTACTGTACACCCCCAGCTAGGAGGAACCCTAAAGTGCAGCACCCAGCTCCTTTTACTGAGGTGCATTGCAGGACCGGGTTAACATAAGCATTTTGCCCCTCTAGAAGCCCTGACTTTGGTACAGTTGTAGGAATCAACCTAAATAGATTGGATTTATTGGACATTGTGTTACTGTAGTATTTGTTTCTGTATTACTGTCCACACACAAATGCAGACAAAGAGCTTACAATATTATACTGTATAAGAAGTGGGCAGTTGATTGACTAGGAGGGCTAGAAGATTGTGCAGGGCTGAATTAGTTGCCTGTCAGAAGCATCCCTTACAGCAAAAAGATGGGGCCAAATCTAAAATTTACAAGCATTAAGGTGACAGGTATTAAAACGTATCTCTATTCAAAAATGACTGAAAAGTCTCCAACTACTTTTGACACCTGTTAACAATATATTTGTTGATTTAGCTAGGAAAAACAGCTAAAATGTGAGCAAAATGTTAGCATGGAAGAATTCCAAGAAAGGCAGGATATATTAGAACTGCATAAGTTATACAAACAGCTCCCAGCATGTGACAACCAGGCAATCTAGGAATTAAAATATCCAGAAACAGCCAATGGTAACCATGAGTGAGTTGTTATTAGCCCTTTACAAACCTATATACAGATGTATCCATTCTTAGCTTTTCTCTTGGCTTCTGAACTTCTAATATGAGATGTGTGTTGCGAGATGGCCCGATTTTCAGTTTTTGTGACACTAGGTCACAGGATGGTTAGCCTGTCAATTCTATTGCAAATTTTTGGGTGGCCAACAGGTGAATGTATGTAAAGGAAGCCTTTCAGGCATTTAGTTACAAGCATTTGACCAAATTCTAGGTAGAGCAATGTATAACCCATGCGGCACATTACAGAAGAAGGGATATGCCTATAGCTGTCTTTTTTAATTGAAAAGCCACTGGGATCACTGTAACCGATAGTAGTTAAAACAAAATATGTGGTTGCTATGCCAAATACTTCTGTCCCCAGTCCATGCAACAACCATTGCTTCTCTGTTACAGGAACATCGGTTTGGCCATTGCTGACAGGAAGTAAGGCTACATTTACTCAATGGGGTCAACTGACAGAAACAAGATCATTAAGACAACTTATTTTTATGACACTTTCCAAAACTAAAATGAAAAGTAGGTTGGATCTAAGCTTCACCGTTTACCTGAATATAAAAATTGCAATAGCAGCTGGGGTTAATAATGAACCACAAAAAAGTCAACCTCCCCTACTGATTCAAATAAAACATCTATATTTGGAACTGAAGGACATTATGAACTCTTGTGGTTTCACTCATGCAAAGTTTATTCATCAGATCACACTGTGTACCTCATGAATATAATTTCAAGTCGGAATTTGCTCATTATATTTTCTGCTGCCAGAAACAGACAACCTTGATTGTTGTAACTACTGAACCTTTAACAAGAAAGTCTGGCCTAAACTGCCAGAGCTACTTTCTGATGCATGCTCATTTTCAATACAGCATAAAATGAATACTAACAAGAGGTTATCAACAAAGTTATGCATTACACATACTTCTCGGTGCTGTTTCTGTGTATTTGCGTGACACCTATCCACAAATTGCTCTCTTTCCTGATTTTAATTTGGATTTATTCAGTTAGGGGTTACTGCGTGATGTTTACTAGGAAGCAAGGTCTAGTGCTAAATGGCGTCTCATAAATTTAAGGCCCCACTGAACTTTAGTTTTCTGCATATGCTTTCTATGCCTAATTTTGCAAATGCCATTTTACAAAATACTTGCTTTCATAATAATTTTCATACTAATTGAACATTTAAGCTGTGCTAAATGCTACAGGCATGATCATTGTAAACTGTTTAAAAATCCAACATTTATTGAAAAAAAGAATGTCTATGTTGTGTTGCTTGTGTTTCAGCATGTTGGAGTTGGTCATTTAGTAATTGCTGGACGTTATTATATGGGAATATGGTGAACTGCTAATGTACATATGATGGGAGCACTTTTCATTGAAAGGAGCCTCTAGCAAAACAGTTTAAAGTGATATTGGGGTGTATAACTAACCCTCCCTCTTGCTATCAAACCCATTGCTATTTAGGTTTTTGACAGGAAAGAAAGGAAAGCATTGCTCTTACACCTCAATATCACACCAAACTACAGTAAAATACTGCAAATATCACTTTTTGTAGTTTGCCAACTAACAGACTGGCAGTCCTCCAATCTATTCTGAACTCTGCTGCTCGTCTTATCCACCTCTTCTCTCCTTTTCTTCCAGCTCTGCTACCCTCTGTCAACCCCTCCACTGGCTGCCAGTCCCCCAGCAAATCCTATTTAATATGTGTACACTAACCTACAAGGCTTTCTCCAGCCAGGCTCCCCCCCCCTACATTTAATCTCTAATACAGCAATATTAACCTTGATGCAGCCTCCTCTGAGTTGGTTGATGGGGCAATTGAGTCTTTTGGTGGACTGTTGGGCTAATGAGCCTAATCTGGCCAATGGAATAAAGAAATAGCAGAGAATTGCACTAAATGATTTAAAAAAAAAAACAGGTCTTAAAGTGATACTGCAGGCAAAAGTAATTGTTACATAATTGTGTGGGGTAACATTTGGCACTTTTTTTTCAATTTTTCAATTTTTAAAGGGTTTACAGGTTCAGCCAATGCCATTTTTCATCCCGTCCCCCAATCAGCTTGGCTAGGCGGGACAGAATATGTCATTTCTCCTCCGAATGTCCCACCCTCCTTCCTCAGAGCGGTACCTGTCTATCCCATGCCCTCCCCCTGCTCTCCTCCTGGACTGATGTTGGGAGAGAGCACTGCATCTGCCCCCTTCTCCTGCTCTCTTGCGGATGCCGGGAGAGAGCACTGCTTCTGTCCCACTTCCTCCGCTCTCCTCCCAGGCTGATGCCAGGAGAGAGCACTGCATCTGCCCCTCTTCCTCCGCTATCCTCCCAGGCTGGAGGCCAAGTTGGGAGTGTGTATATGTGCTTTGGGAGTGCGTGCATGTGCATTTTAGGTGCTTTGGGAGTGTAAGCATGGGCGCTTTGAGAGTGTGGGCATGGGCGCTTTGGGAGTGTGGGAAGATAAAAGTCTATATATATTATTTATAGAAGCAAAATAATGCTCTTGTAATCTTGCAGGATTTATAAGATGTTCTAGTAGTTATGGATTAACCTTATGCCGGTAATGTATCCCACCACCAATCACCAATTTTTGCTTACCAGAAAGTGGTAGGGCATCACACATCAAGCATCCAGGGGCAGATTATGAGGGAAGTGCAAGGGGCGCGTGCCCCGAGGCCTCCACCAATTAGCCTGCAACCTTTGGGTTATGGTCTGTCCAGGAGGCTTTTCAGTCACGGTCTGATGGGCCGTGGGGGCCAGCAACAAAGCTGCAGCAATAGGGGCTCCCCGCGCCTGGGCAAGCCTTTTTTTTGTTTTTGCAAACCTGCAGCCAAAGCCACCACAGGGCAGGATAGAGAGTCTAAAGCAGCAAAGCCACTGTCAGCAACGTTACAGGGTTGGGTGGGTGCAAAGCTGTCAAATGGCGGCAGCTCACTGCACTTAAGCCACCGAGCACAGCAGCTCAATGCAGAGAACTGTTTTCTGCTGGTCATACTGGGCGACTTCACTAACCCCCCTGCCCAGAATGTCAAAGAAGGAGTTTGCGAGCAGCACATACCTGCACAAGGGTGGCACAAGGGACTCGATCTGATGCTCCAATAAGTAGGCGGGTCAGACAACCACCAATCAGTTACTTGTCTGGACTACTATTTTAAAGGAAAAAAATACTGTATCTGTGCCTCAACCAGATTTTGTGCCCAGGGGCCCCCACCACACTTAATCAGGCCCTGCAAGCAGCGATTCCTCAATTTACATTAGAGGAAATTCCGAAGAGGGGGGATCAGCCTCCTGTGACTGCAAAGGCGTCCGGCTTCCAAACTTTCAAAATTTGAAAAAATATAGTGTAATTCTGTCAAATAAAATCAAATGTGCCTTTTAATATGTTAAGAAATACACCCACATTTTATATAAAATGAATGAGCATATACTGGATATAAAATGCTCATACAAGAAAAAAATGGGGACCTCTCAGGTTGTAGCCCATGCTTCCAATCGCCCCCACCGACGCACTCCATATAGGCAGCCTGTCACATCATAATTGAACTATCAGGTTCCATGTCCTTGCCAGTGACTGTTGATTGGCCATTTCAAAGCAACCCACAAGGCTGTTTGTGATAGCATTATTTATGTTGGGGTTTTCTGAAGTTTGCATTAGTGTTGTTAAACAATTGCTGCCCTTTGCCTGCCTGACCTACTTTTTGACTGCTGTCTGGACTAACTTGGCCATCCTGATACCGTCATTTCCCTGATCCCGGTTTGTCTTGTGACTACACATTCTCCTTGATCCTTCTGCTGTAATGCTTAATAGTCTGATTTTGGTATCAAAAGAGTGTTATGTGTGGAGAATTATATTTTCTATTATTTTACAGAGTCAGTCTGACATTGTTGAATTGTACATTTTTTTATGATGGCTTGAGCACTATTTAACCCACAAGACTGCACCATTAATAGCACCTTGGGTGCTGAGACAATAACAAGCACACTTCAGCGCTTACACCACAATCCTGTGGCCATGCTGGCTATGTCAGCACTAATTGTCAGCCATTCAGATCTGCCTGACATTGTGACTCTTTCGGGGGCTTTCTCAAAGTGGGGCGTCCCAAATTGAGATGGTCCTGGGAGGGAGAGGAGCAAGTTAACAAATTGCCGATTCCAGGAGATTTCACAACGAGAAAGGGGGGGGCAAAATCCACTTTAACCTCTTTCAAGATAGTGGATCAACTTCTAAGGGGGATTATATGAGGTGGAAGAGTTGTCAATGTGGCTCTCAGTGCTGTATGTGGCTCTAAAGGTGAGGACGTTCAGGGATCCCTGGTCTGAGGGGACGAGATGGAGGCATTCATAGGTTCAACCTAATTTAAAAACCCTAGATAGATTTCCCTTGTCACAGCAGACAGAAATAGAGACAAAATCCACATCTCCTCTATAGAAATACTTTAAAAAGCCATCCTGGCATACAGGGGTCTCCAACAAGTCATTAATACCATAACACTATGCAAAGGCTGATGGCCTCCACTTACAATACAATTACACTGGTGCCCAGGAATAATGGTTTGCTGATAGATAATAGCCTATCCGTCGATAGAAATCCTTGAATTCAACTTAAGACAAGCTTTTATACATTCAAAACCTTTGTACTACTTCTCTTCAAATTAAATACAATTTGACCCACTTAGAATATTTTCAATCTCCACCAGTCAATTATTGTAGGCTGTGAATGCTAACAGACTATTCCTTATTTGCATTTAGAGGATAGAACATATGGATTATTTCTATTAGATACTGACATGGAGTGTTGTGCATTTCATAATGTTTTCAGCAGAATAAAACTCACTGGTGAATATGCAACAATACCTAATCACTGTGTTTTGTTGTTTAGTCAGAGCATAGATCATTTCTATGGCTGCTTAGAATTTTAGCCAATGACTAAATTACAGTAAAATAAAGGTTTTCTAATTATGCCATCTGGTGTCGGCACCAATACAAAACCTTCTACTATTATTTCTTAGCAATAGCAACATAAATTTATACACTAACTAATGTGTTTTGATATGTCAATAATATATGTTAATCCAGAGGCACTGAGGAACTTCAAAGGCACTGTAGTCTAAAAGAATCCAGGGTCGTCTGAGTCCCATTCTTTGGGGCATCCTAAATCGAGATGCCTCTTTGTGTGAGACCCCCAGATCTGCCATTCCACTCACCTGTTCCCAGAGCCCTCACAGCATCTCCGCACAGCGGCCACATCCCCGCTCACCTCTAGTTGTGCACACATCCACGCCAGGCATTTCTGAATGGAAGGCATGGGCATGCCCACAGCTAAAAACTGAGCTTGGGGTGGGGCAGGGGGTGCACTCGGATCTACTTGGCTGCTTAGTCAATAGCAGAGCTAAAGGGAAACAAAGGGGAAATTGGGTGTGTAGATTGGCTGACTCAGCCAATCAGCACGCTCTGTTTCGGCCAAGTCTGTGCCGTGGGAACTCCAGGAAGGTAAGTTTCCTGTACAATCAACTTGGATACACAGCAATTTGGGATGCCACACCCAAGGGGAACAACACACAGGAAAGTGAAATTCCTGTTTGTTGTTTCTCTTTAACCCTTTAACTGCCAGCCTACCTGGAGATTTTGTCACCCTTTGTTGCCAGACCATTTTGCACTATGTTGCGCTCCTCATGTTCAACTGTGATTTTTGAAAGGATTTCCAGGGATTTCCCAGGAAAGTGATATATTGTCTGGGCTTTAACATGAAATGTCTTGTCTTGTCATTTTTTAGGTGTATTCTCAATATTTTTGGATGAAATATGTGCAAAAAAAAAAACAAAAACTTTTTTTTACAATTTGTAGTGTTTTTTTTGTAATACAAAAATGTAAGTTTGTCAATAAAATCTTATTTCGTGTGAAACACGAATTTCTCCCAGTTACAGAGGTACCACATATGTATTGGTAGACACCCTTTCCTGCCCAGAAGACTCCCCCAAACTGAAACAGCGCTTTAGGGGATTTTCAGATAAACTACAACTATGCTATGCAATATGCGCACCTTGCAGTTTTTCAAGAAAAACAACCATTTACATTTGAAATACCCCCAACAAACTATATATTCTCTGGAAGTACACACCTCAAGCTTTCTAGGCTTACCAGGCTTGTTGACATGGGTGCAGTTTTCTGGAAGTAATCCCTCAATGTATTCTTTGGTTGCACAGGGTTTCCCTAAAAAAAGAATAAAAAAAGCAGAATCAAAACCACATTTTGCTAAAAAAAAAAAAACTATATGCAAACAAGAAAAAAACTGAAAATCTGAAAAAGCAACATGCCCCGAACAGAACAATACCCAACATGCATATGTCCTGTCAAGGGAAGAGTTGCCAAACACACCAAAGTAAAGCATGTGCGTAACGGTAATTTTACTTCAAAATTTTAGCTCTGCAGACAAAGTGCTCACCTTGTGCTTTTTCTACCAAAACAACCCTTTACATTTGGAATATCCCCCATAAACCATATATTCCCTGAAAGTACACATTTTAAGCTTTCTATGCATACCCAGCTTGTTGTAGTGGGCTCATCTTTTTGGTAGTAATCTCTTGAAGAATTCTTAGGTTGCACAGGGTTTCACAAAAAATGTGTAAAAAAGCAGAATAAAAAACACCTTTTCCTAAAATATCAATATGCAAATAAGAAAAAAACAAGCTAAATCTGAAAGCGCAAGGTCCCCCGAGCAGAACAATACCCAACATGCATAGGTACTATTAACCCTGTTAATTGCTAGCCTACTTAAAGTTTTGTCACCCTCTGTTGACAGGTCATTTTTCCCCATTTTGCGCCATGTTTAACCGTGATTTTTGCCGGAATTTCCAGGAAAATATATATATATTTTTTTGCAGCAGATTTTAGGCTTTAACATGAAATGTCTTGTTTGTAATATTTCTACAGTTTTTTTAAATATTTTTGCGTAAAAAAAACAAAAAAAATAAATAAAATAATATTTTTTAGACAATTGTCTCCTTTATTTTAAATAAAACATTTGTTTTATTAATGAAAACCATATTGCATGTGAAAGCCCCATTTCTCCCGATTACAACGGTACCACATATGTATCGATAGCCCCCCCATTCGTGCCCAGGAGACCCCCCAAACTGAAAACTGCACTTTATAACATTTACAAATAAAATACTACTATCCACACTATAAACATAAGGGGTTAATTTAAAAAGAAAAAGACATAGGGTCCCCCCTCCCGGGGGGGGGGGGGGCATTTTTTGGGGGGGAATTTTAAGGGTTAGGGTTATCCTTAGTGCTTCACAGGATAGATTGGTCACACTTGTGAAACTGACTGCGATGACTAGGGATGAGCGAATCGATCCGGACGAACCCGGATTCGTTCCGAATTTCATGAAAAATTCGATTCTGAACGAATCCGAATTTCACAGCGATTCGAACGAAGTTTTCCTTTAAACGCCATTTATTTCAATTACAGGCATTCTAAGATGGTGGAAGCCATCCGGACATGTCCCCTGGGGCAAGGTATCATGGGACAGTCACATGCAGCCTATCAGCAGCCAGGAAGCCCGGTGACGCCACCGTGCTATATAAACCGGCGGCCATTTTCAGCCTTGCATTCCAGAGACAGCGGTGGTTGCTGCAGATAGGGAGAGAGAGTTAGAGATAGGTAGGGAGAGTCAGAGAGGCAGACAGATAGTGAAAAACCAGAACGATCCAGGGACAGCATCCAGGGACAACATAGAAGTGACAGTGACATTTTATTTTTTTTTTTCATTAGCCTGATCAGTTTTCAATTCAATTTCAGTTCTTTGTGCTGTAAATTTTAATCTGCCTTTCCACTGTGCATCCCATCTATGCAGTGGCATATTTAACCCTATCTGTTAAACCCAATCATTTATCATAACTGGATTAGTTTGAATTTAGTTTTAATATTTTTTGGTCTGCTTTAAATACACCAGCCCACATGGGCATCCCAAACCTGCACTTAGCAGCCTATCTGTTATACTAAATATGCTTGTTCATCCTTCCTCAGCTTAATCAAGCAATTGCATTTTGAATAGTTTTTTGTCCTGCTGCTAAAACACTAGGCCGCAGGGTATCCCAAACCTGCACTTAGCAGCCTGTCTGTTATACTAAATACGCTTGTTCATCCTTCTTCAGCTTAATCAAACTATAGCATTTTGAATTGTTTTTTGTCCTGCTGCCAAAACACTAGGCCACAGGGCATCCCAAACCTGCACTTAGCAGCCTATCTGTTATACTAATTACGCTTGTTCATCCTTCTTCAGCTAAATCAAACTATTGCATTTTGAATTGTTTTTTGTCCTGCTGCCAAAACACTAGGCCGCAGGGTATCCCAAACCTGCACTTAGCAGCCTGTTATACTAAATACGCTTGTTCATCCTTCCTCAGCTTAATCAAGCTATTGCATTTTGAATAGTTTTTTGTCCTGCTGCCAAAACACTAGGCCGCAGGGTATCCCAAACCTGCACTTAGCAGCCTATCTGTTATACTAAATACGCTTTTTCATCCTTCTTCAGCTGAATCAAACTATTGCATTTTGAATTGGTTTTTGGTCTGCTGCCAAAACACTAGGCCGCAGGGCATCCCAAACCTGCACTTAGCAGCCTATCTGTTATACTAAATACGCTTGTTCATCCTTCTTCAGCTTAATCAAACTATTGCATTTTGAATTGTTTTTTGTCCTGCTGCCAAAACACTAGGCCGCAGGGTATCCCAAACCTGCACTTAGCAGCCTGTTATACTAAATACACTTGTTCAGCCTTCCTCAGCTTAATCAAGCTATTGCATTTTGAATAGTTTTTTGTCCTGCTGCCAAAACACTAGGCCGCAGGGTATCCCAAACCTGCACTTAGCAGCCTGTTATACTAAATACGCTTGTTCATCCTTCCTCAGCTTAATCAAGCTATTGCATTTTGAATAGTTTTTTGTCCTGCTGCCAAAACACTAGGCCGCAGGGTATCCCAAACCTGCACTTAGCAGCCTATCTGTTATACTAAATACGCTTTTTCATCCTTCTTCAGCTGAATCAAACTATTGCATTTTGAATTGGTTTTTGGTCTGCTGCCAAAACACTAGGCCGCAGGGCATCCCAAACCTGCACTTAGCAGCCTATCTGTTATACTAAATACGCTTGTTCATCCTTCTTCAGCTTAATCAAACTATTGCATTTTGAATTGTTTTTTGTCCTGCTGCCAAAACACTAGGCCGCAGGGTATCCCAAACCTGCACTTAGCAGCCTGTTATACTAAATACACTTGTTCAGCCTTCCTCAGCTTAATCAAGCTATTGCATTTTGAATAGTTTTTTGTCCTGCTGCCAAAACACTAGGCCGCAGGGCATCCCAAACCTGCACTTAGCAGCCTATCTGTTATACTAAATACGCTTGTTCATCCTTCTTCATCTGAATCAAACTATTGCATTTTGAATTGGTTTTTGGTCTGCTTTGGTCTTCTCATAAATATATTGCAGTTTGAATTGTTTTTGTGTGTGCTGTAAAAACACCAGGCCTCAGGGTATCCCAAACCTGCACATTTGGCCCTATCTGTTACACTAAAGCAGCTTTTAAAGGCTATTTCTCATAAATATATTGCAGTTCGAATTGTTTCTGTGTCTGCTGTAAAAACCCCAGCCCACATGGGCATCCCAAACACTAGCATAAATATCTGAGGACTACCTGTCTAATAACTGCTTGCATTTTATAATTAACGTCACTTTTCCACAATCAAGGAAGGCCTCCTTTGTATGTGAGGAGGGGGCATCCCAAACACTAGCAGTAATATTTCAAGAGTATGGACCATGGCGCAGATAGGCATCGGCAAACTGACTACTTAGAATGTCTTTGTAGTAGGTCAGTTTGTCCTCCCTCTCGGCGGGTTTAAAAAATCCCCCTATTTTGTGCCGGTTCAGTTCCGACACAGCTTGATCGACCATTCCTGTCTGCTGCCTGTACTGACCTCTGCTTTGTCTGACCACGAAGCTGCCTGCCCCTCTGGATACCCCGCGATCTCTGACCTCCTGGCTTGACCCTTTGGCTACTCCTGACTACGCACCTGTCTCATCCCTGTACTCTGATGCACCCTCCGGATTGACTACCTGTGAACGAGCTCGGCTTCGGGATACCCTCGTGGTTCATCGGCCTTCACCGTAAGCAGCCATTCTTTGCGCCTATTAAGACCTGGGGGCAACCGTGTCCAGTGAGGCATACCTAGCATCCCGGCAAACGGAGGCTTGACTATAGGCAGAAGCGGCGGTGGAGATTGGGGGTTGCCTGCTTACAGAAGGTTGGTGTCCCGTTGGGCATCACAGTATGGACCATGGCGCAGATAGGCATCGCCCAACTGACTACGTAGGATGTCTCTGTAGTAGTTCAGTTTGTCCTCCCTCTCAGTGGGTGTAAAAAATGCCCCCATTTTGTGCCAGAAGTGAGGGTCCAATAAGGTGCAGAGCCAGAAGTCATCCCGCTGACAAATGGAGACAATTCTGTGGTCACTACGCAAGCATGTGAGCATGCATCGTGCCATTTGTGCAAGTGACTTGGAGGGACTACCTGTCTCCATCTCCACTGCAAACTGCCAAGGTGTGTCTGGGTCCTCTGTCTCGCCTTCCTCACAACTCTCTATCTCCCGTGGCTGCTCCTGCTCCTCCTTTCCTGTCAGATGACTAGATAAAATGGCCATTTTGTCAAACCTAAACTGTGCTTCGCTGTGCCCCACCCCCTCCTCCTCCTACACTTCAGCCCCCACAGGCTTCATGTGGCTGTGAAATGTATGCGCTGTGTCTCCAGTGCCCTGACCAGCCATGATTTCCAACATGTGTTGTAGTACATGAAGCAGTGGAATCACATCGTTCATCTCATAGTCCTGGCGACTGACTAATAAAGTAGCTTCCTCAAAGGGCCTGAGCAAACGGCAAGTGTCACGTATGAGCTGCCACTGGTTTACATTGAAGTTACACAGGGGAGTCCCCCTATCCGTTTGGATCATCAAGAAAACCGTGACGGCTTTTCTCTGTTCCTATAGTCGATCCTGCATATGGAGGGTGGAATTCCAACGGGTGGAAACATCGCAAATCAGACTATGTTTGGGGATACCGTTCTGACGCTGAAGCTCAAGAAGGGTGTGCTTGGCGGTGTAGGAGTGGCTGAAGTGCATGCAAAGTTTCCTTCCCGTTGTTAGGATGTCTTGCAGATGGGGGGAAGACTTCAGAAAACGCTTGACAACTAGATTGAACACGTGTGCCATGGCAGGACGCATGGCTCAGGCTTCCTTGTCGCAGCGCAGACAAGATGTTCTGCCCAGTGTCAGTGACCATTTGCAGTTTTCGTGGAGTAAGCCATGATTTAAGTTCTCATTTTTAGCAGTTCCTCCCATGTGTGGCTCTGTGGCTCAAGGCAAGCCATGTGAAGAACAGCGTGAAACTGTCGTGTCCTGCACACATGGTAGGCTGGAAGGGCACTGGAAAAAAAAATAAATAAATAAAAAATATTTAGAAAAAAACAAAATACAAAAAAAAATTAAAAAATGAAAAAAAAAACACTAGGCCGCAGGGTATCCCAAACCTGCACTTAGCAGCCTGTTATACTAAATACACTTGTTCAGCCTTCCTCAGCTTAATCAAGCTATTGCATTTTGAATAGTTTTTTGTCCTGCTGCCAAAACACTAGGCCGCAGGGCATCCCAAACCTGCACTTAGCAGCCTATCTGTTATACTAAATACGCTTGTTCATCCTTCTTCATCTGAATCAAACTATTGCATTTTGAATTGGTTTTTGGTCTGCTGCAAAAACAATAGGCCGCAGGGCATCCCAAACCTGCACTTAGCAGCCTATCTGTTATACTAAATACGCTTGTTGATCCTTCCGCAGCTTAATCAAACTATTGCATTTTGAATTGGTTTTTGTCAGGTTTAAATACACCAGCCCACATGGGCATCCCAAACCAGCACATTTGACCCTATCTGTTAAACTAAAGCAGCTTTTAAAGGCTGTTTCTCATAAATATATTGCAGTTTGAATTGTTTTTGTGTGTGCTGTAAAAACACCAGGCAGTACGGTATCCCAAACCTGCACATTTGACCCTATCTGTTATGGTCAACTGGGATGTTCTTCCCAGTGTCAGTGACCATTTGCAGTTTTCGTGGAGTAAGCCATGATTTAAGTTCTCATTTTTAGCAGTTCCTCCCATGTGTGGCTCTGTGGCTCAAGGCAAGCCATGTGAAGAACAGCGTGAAACCGTCGTGTCCTGCACACATGGTAGGCTGGAAGGGCACTGGGAAAAAAAATAAATAAATAAAAAATATTTAGAAAAAAACAAAATACAAAAAAAAATTGAAAAATGAAAAAAAAAATGGTACAAACATTCAAAAAAAAAAATAAATTATATATATATATATATATATATATATATATATATATATATATATATATATATATATATATATATATATATATGTTTTTTTAAAAATACAAAATATGAAAAAAAAAAAATATCCAAAAAAAAAAATATTTTTGATAAATGTTATATGTTACTGTTATTATGTTAAATGTTATTGTTGCTATGTTATATGTTATTATATGTTATTATTATAAATATGTTCAAATAAGATAGATGTTAACTATTAATATGTAATTGAAAGTTAGCCACTTTTTCTGTGACACCATTGCTAAGTGTAAGTGCACTGTCACAGGCACAAAGGCCTAGGAGCGTGGAGGCCACAGCAGAGGGTCCTGTCCAAGTTGCTGTTGTGGTTGTGCAGGAACCACAATCACCCAGTGGGCCTTAAAGGACATGTATTGTCCCTGACCGTAGTTGCAGCTCCAGACGTAGGCACTGCTGTGCACTTTGGTACACACTGACAGGCTCACCTTCTGTTCAACAAAATTGTACAGGGCTGGTACTGCCTTCTTTGCAAAGAAATGACAGCATGAGACTCTCCACCTCGGCTCGGCACAAGCCATCAGTTCTCTGAAAGGTCCACCACCTCAAAAGGGAGGGACTGCAGCACCAGCAACTTATACAGGAGCACATTTAGCTTCTGCACGTTGGATGAGTGGGCACATACTGTTGTCTCTTGGACATGGCTTGGCCAATGGATTGCTGGCGGAATGACTGACTCGGATTAAGAGGAGGAAGAGCATCTGGAGCGACAGAGGATGGGTATGACACACAGTAGGTGGTGGAGCCTTGGCTGGCTGGAACAGAGAGCGGCGTGCCACTGGGTAATGCAGCAGGCTGGACCAAGACTTTGGAGTCAACTCTCCCAGGCCGCTTGATGGTGACGCTGCAAATGTTGACGCAGGGCTGTGGGTCCAACATTGGGACCCTGGCCACACTTCACCTTCTGCCTACACATCTTTCATATAGCCATGTTAACCTCCTGCGGATGTTTGATGAAAAACTGCCACATGGCCTTGTAGCTGATTTTTCCTACCAACAGTCTGCACGAATTCACTGCTGCCGCCGCCGCCGCCTCTGCCAGCTCCAGGGACCCTCTTCCACTACCTCCTGGGAAGATAGCCTGCCGCGCAAGTGGTCTACCCCGAGCACATTTGCCTCCATACTTTCCCCTTCTGCCACCATGCTAGCCGCTAAATCTGTCACTCTCCATCACTCCAAGCCTTTAAAAGTGCCCTCAAAACTCAATGATGTCCTCCTCAGGTTCCTCAACAGTGTCTGCTTAAGAAGCCAAAACGCTTGCAACACCACCTCCCACGCCACTCTCCTCATCACTACTTGCCCGCCTAGTGGAAGAAGCGGCGAGTGTCTCCTCCACTTCTTGGCTGGGCAGTAGCTGCTGATTTTTCTGATTATCAGATCGTCCTCACTGAATAGTGAATCTGAACCCTAAGCATAAGACATAACCGACAGTTGACTGGGGGTGTCAGATGTCACTTGTGATACAGTGGATGATCGTGTTAACCAATGGATGATGGCAGATGGGTTGCTGGTCTAGACAAGACCACTAGCTGTTCCCAGGAGATCAGTCCTCTCACTGAGACTCCTGCTGCCACTCACCCCTAGTCTGCTGCAACCTCTGCTTGATGAATTTAGGCCTCTGCAACTTCTCTGTGCCCATCCCCCATCCTGCCACTTATCTGCCTGACATACTTAGTGCGTATATGAGGGGAGGACAAAACGCTACACTACACTTAAAACAGGATTTGTCGATAAGAGCAGCAGGTGTGTAACTATCTATGGTCTTTCACTAAGTAGTAACTAGGCCCTGAAGACTTTAACACCAACAAAGTGATTAAACTCTTAGATGTGTGTAAGTGATGCTCTGATGAGAGCAATTCAATGTGCTCCAGTATGCAGTTTTTTTTTTCAGAGACTGGCCTGCGTGAAAATGAATTGGGCATAGATCAGCCAAGATTTCCACCCACCAATGCCTGATGCATTAGAGTAGATTGATCATGGGGCCAGACCAACACTAAAGAAATATGGATCATGCAAAACAGATTTAAGGCGCTGCTCTCCAGTTACAGACATTCCTCCGCATCAGACCACAAGTAATTATTGAGAAAATGCTTTATGTTACTCTTACTTTTTATTAATATTCTCCGGATAAGATATCTGTGCCGAAAATCTGTATATGTTCTCTTAATGCTGCTGCCAACTCCAGGGTGTGTCTTTCTGGCAATTTTGGGCTCCTGCTGCTGCTGCTGCTTGCGACTCCAGTGTGTCTTTAGGCCAATTTGTGGGTTCCTGCTGCCAACTCCAGTGTGTCTTTCAAGCAATGTTTGGGCTCCTGCTGCTGCTGCTACCAACTCCAGTGTGTCTTTCAAGCAATGTTTGGGCTCCTGCTGCTGCCAACTCCAGTGTGTCTTTCAAGCTATTTTGGGCTCCTGCTGCTGCTGCTTGCAACTCCAGGGTGTCATTCAGCCAATTTTTGGCCTCCTGCTGCTGCTGCTGCCAGCTCCAGTGTCTCTTTCAAGCAATGTTTGGGCTCCTGCTGCCAACTCCAGTGTGTCTTTCAAGCAATGTTTGGGCTCCTGCTGCCAACTCCAGTGTCTCTTTCAAGCAATGTTTGGGCTCCTGCTGCTGCTTGCAACTCCAGAGTGTCATTCAGCCAATTTTTGGCCTCCTGCTGCTCCTGCTGCCAACTCCAGTGTCTCTTTCAAGCAATGTTTGGGCTCCTGCTGCCAACTCCAGTGTGTCTTTCAAACCATTTTGGGCTCCTGCTGCTCCTGCTGCCAACTCCAGTGTCTCTTTCAAGCAATGTTTTGGCCTCCTGCTGCTGCTTGCAACTCCAGGGTGTCATTCAGCCAATTTTTGGCCTCCTGCTGCTGCTGCTGCCAACTCCAGTGTCTCTTTCAAGCAATGTTTGGGCCCCTGCTGCTCCTGCTGCCAACGCCAGTGTGTCTTTCAAGCAATGTTTGGGCTCCTTCTCCCCTCAGCAGCCCTAACAACCTGGTGGATGCTCCCTGCAGCCCTCCTGTGCACTGAGCTTAGGGTCATGGGCACTGCCTTCTTGCACAGGCTACACAGAGCAGCATACTTTGCTCTGTGTGCAGCACCAGACACCCATTTACTTGAATGGGCAGGCAGGAGCACACACTGAATATATGATGCCACCCTGCGCACCGTGCGGTTGCCACAGGAGCACCACTGGTGCCAATAGATCTGCGGTGACCCTCCACCTTCAGCGCCAGGGGAGGGAGGCAGGGCAGGGGTGATTGACACCAGTCCAGGTGATAAGGTAACAAGCTGTTGATGCCACATTCCCCCATGTGCCTCCCTTACATTTCTTAGTGCATGCTGTAGAAGCCATAGAAGGGTTCAACATCTTGCCCCACTCCACCATTGCATTTATCCACAACCCCCTTCTCAAATGGTTGCATGACCAATCTTTTCCCTTGGCACGCCCAGCATGAGCAAGTATGGCAAAATACAGTGGTCATATAGCTAGGTTTGAACATAGCTGTGTCCTTCCCAGCTCCTCTATGCCCAGGAATAGAAGCAAAGCCAATGGCTTCACTTAGAATACATATGGTATTTACATTTAATCAGAAAGTTTGAGATGCTTTGAAATTGCTCATTTTACATTATTCTCACAGGGGATGAGGCTGGGATGAAGTTAGCATGGGCCTGGACAGGGTTTTTAATCTTGGAATGGGTATATATATGTTGTGTTTAAAAGAGTTCTGAATCTTGTGCTATATTCTGGTTGCTGGTAACCATTTAACTTCCCAAAGCAACTGTGAAAAACACAAAATCAGGTTTGTGATTAATTTAGTCTGTTTATTGTTTCTTTTCTAGAAAGGCATCTACAATATGCTCAAGCAGAGAACGTAATGCATGCTTCTGCATCCCTAAATAATTAGCTTGCTGTGAGGGGCAGGGTCTGTAGGCGATACAACACAAAGGGACATCTATAGACCTCCAACTACTAAATTCGAAGCTCCCTGAGAAGAATTTCAATTTCATTCTATGTTCAGTAATCACACTGAATACTATAATACTATGTAACTCCCTACTTACTTTGCATTAAACCTAAAACCAGCAGTGGCAATGAATGTAGCTAAAGTATACAGAGGTAGAGGCAGCCATAGATTTGGTAAATGACTGGCTCTAGCATTATAACTTATATTTAGCGGTCAATTAAAAAAAGGTTTTGCATGCATTATTAAACAGAACGTCTTCCTAGCTGGTGATTTAACAACAGTGACATTCTCATGCTGTTTCTTTTACTAACAAGAGATTTTTATTAACTCTTACTGAATCAGCCTCATAGTTTGTATCATCAAAAGAGTTGCCATTTTTTTTTTTAATGTATCAAATGCTTAACAATCAAAAAGCATAAGCATACCACGCTGCTTAGAATCTTTCTGGTGGCAATAGTGCCAATTTTGGAGCATCAGCATTTTTGCCTTTTCTGGAGCAGTGGACTACAATGGAGCTAGAAGTTACAGCGCCTTGTTGCACTAGGTATTGGCTGGCTGGTGTCAGCAACAGTTGAACCCGACTGCCAATTATACTAGCACCTGTGAGCGCCACTTTGTACTGCTGTCTTTTCAGCGATGCACAGCGTATTTTAAAAAAAAATTCCTCCTTTAAAAGATTGGCGCTCTATTTTTCGGGTGCTGCTCAGTCTTTTAACATTACAGATACAATATATCACTGCTGAGGACAAAGGGGGACACACTTTACATTGGGTTTAGGCTGCATTCAGATGTGTTAATCACATGAAAAGAATACTAACTATCTTCAAAATGTCACCCCACCTAGATCTTCTATTTACTGCCAATACACTGTCCCAGAAAGCTGGAGACTTTAGGGTGACAGCAGCACTCAAAACTTTTAGTATCACAACCTGGAAATAGTTTATGTTAATCAGATTTTTAGAGAAATTGGCTTCAGTGGTGAATTTTTTGACCCTTTCACTTTATTTTCAGGTTAAGCACAATACGCTTTTGTTGGCTCTTGTATCGGTTATCAGTAGTGATGAGCGAGTAGTATTCGACCGAGCCGGTATTCGATCGAATACTACGCTGTTCGTCATACTCGATTTCGATCGAGTACAGCGGCGATGGCGCACTCACAATTCGTTTCCCCTCCCACCTTCCCTGGCGCGTTTTTTACACCAATCACCATGCAGGGGGGGGTGGGACAGGTCCTGGGAGGACGCTGGCATCGCGAAAACGGCGTCTACACGCATTGGCTGGAAAAACCATGTGACCTCGAATATACAAAACTCAGCACTTCCTCTTCGTCAGCATTAGCAGCTTGAACTTAGTGAGGGACAGACGCTCACAGCAGGGAAAGACAGGCTGTCGCTGGCAGGGCCCCAGAAGCTCGGAATATCGCTTTTACCACCATCTATACCAGCTACCAGAAGACAAGACAGTCCTTAATAGCCCTTATTAGGGCTGCTACGCTGAACACAGTATATAGCTCATTTTCTATTTAGTCAGGCAGGGCCCCAGAAGCTCAGAATATACCTTTTACCACCATATATACCAGCTACCAGAAGACAAGACAGTCCTTAAGAGCCCTTATTAGGGCTGCTACGCTGAACACAGTATATAGCTCATTTTCTATTTAGTCAGGCAGGGCCCCAGAAGCTCAGAATATACCTTTTACCACCATATATACCAGCTACCAGAAGACAAGGCAGTCCTTAATAGCCCTTATTAGGGCTGCTACGCTGAACAGTATATAGCTCATTTTCTATTTAGTCAGGCAGGGCCCCAGAAGCTCAGAATATACCTTTTACCACCATATATACCAGCTACCAGAAGACAAGACAGTCCTTAAGAGCCCTTATTAGGGCTGCTACGCTGAACACAGTATATAGCTCATTTTCTATTTAGTCAGGCAGGGCCCCAGAAGCTCAGAATATACCTTTTACCACCATATATACCAGCTACCAGAAGACAAGACAGTCCTTAAGAGCCCTTATTAGGGCTGCTACGCTGAACACAGTATATAGCTCATTTTCTATTTAGTCAGGCAGGGCCCCAGAAGCTCAGAATATACCTTTTACCACCATATATACCAGCTACCAGAAGACAAGACAGTCCTTAATAGCCCTTATTAGGGCTGCTACGCTGAACAGTATATAGCTCATTTTCTATTTAGTCAGGCAGGGCCCCAGAAGCTCAGAATATACCTTTTACCACCATATATACCAGCTACCAGAAGACAAGACAGTCCTTAAGAGCCCTTATTAGGGCTGCTACGCTGAACACAGTATATAGCTCATTTTCTATTTAGTCAGGCAGGGCCCCAGAAGCTCAGAATATACCTTTTACCACCATATATACCAGCTACCAGAAGACAAGGCAGTCCTTAATAGCCCTTATTAGGGCTGCTACGCTGAACAGTATATAGCTCATTTTCTATTTAGTCAGGCAGGGCCCCAGAAGCTCAGAATATACCTTTTACCACCATATATACCAGCTACCAGAAGACAAGACAGTCCTTAATAGCCCTTATTAGGGCTGCTACGCTGAACAGTATATAGCTCATTTTCTATTTAGTCAGGCAGGGCCCCAGAAGCTCAGAATATACCTTTTACCACCATATATACCAGCTACCAGAAGACAAGACAGTCCTTAAGAGCCCTTATTAGGGCTGCTACGCTGAACAGTATATAGCTCATTTTCTATTTAGTCAGGCAGGGCCCCAGAAGCTCAGAATATACCTTTTACCACCATATATACCAGCTACCAGAAGACAAGACAGTCCTTAAGAGCCCTTATTAGGGCTGCTACGCTGAACACAGTATATAGCTCATTTTCTATTTAGTCAGGCAGGGCCCCAGAAGCTCAGAATATACCTTTTACCACCATATATACCAGCTACCAGAAGACAAGGCAGTCCTTAATAGCCCTTATTAGGGCTGCTACGCTGAACAGTATATAGCTCATTTTCTATTTAGTCAGGCAGGGCCCCAGAAGCTCAGAATATACCTTTTACCACCATATATACCAGCTACCAGAAGACAAGACAGTCCTTAATAGCCCTTATTAGGGCTGCTACGCTGAACAGTATATAGCTCATTTTCTATTTAGTCAGGCAGGGCCCCAGAAGCTCAGAATATACCTTTTACCACCATATATACCAGCTACCAGAAGACAAGACAGTCCTTAAGAGCCCTTATTAGGGCTGCTACGCTGAACAGTATATAGCTCATTTTCTATTTAGTCAGGCAGGGCCCCAGAAGCTCAGAATATACCTTTTACCACCATATATACCAGCTACCAGAAGACAAGACAGTCCTTAAGAGCCCTTATTAGGGCTGCTACGCTGAACACAGTATATAGCTCATTTTCTATTTAGTCAGGCAGGGCCCCAGAAGCTCAGAATATACCTTTTACCACCATATATACCAGCTACCAGAAGACAAGACAGTCCTTAAGAGCCCTTATTAGGGCTGCTACGCTGAACACAGTATATAGCTCATTTTCTATTTAGTCAGGCAGGGCCCCAGAAGCTCAGAATATACCTTTTACCACCATATATACCAGCTACCAGAAGACAAGACAGTCCTTAAGAGCCCTTATTAGGGCTGCTACGCTGAACACAGTATATAGCTCATTTTCTATTTAGTCAGGCAGGGCCCCAGAAGCTCAGAATATACCTTTTACCACCATATATACCAGCTACCAGAAGACAAGACAGTCCTTAAGAGCCCTTATTAGGGCTGCTACGCTGAACAGTATATAGCTCATTTTCTATTTAGTCAGGCAGGGCCCCAGAAGCTCAGAATATACCTTTTACCACCATATATACCAGCTACCAGAAGACAAGACAGTCCTTAAGAGCCCTTATTAGGGCTGCTACGCTGAACACAGTATATAGCTCATTTTCTATTTAGTCAGGCAGGGCCCCAGAAGCTCAGAATATACCTTTTACCACCATATATACCAGCTACCAGAAGACAAGGCAGTCCTTAATAGCCCTTATTAGGGCTGCTACGCTGAACAGTATATAGCTCATTTTCTATTTAGTCAGGCAGGGCCCCAGAAGCTCAGAATATACCTTTTACCACCATATATACCAGCTACCAGAAGACAAGACAGTCCTTAATAGCCCTTATTAGGGCTGCTACGCTGAACAGTATATAGCTCATTTTCTATTTAGTCAGGCAGGGCCCCAGAAGCTCAGAATATACCTTTTACCACCATATATACCAGCTACCAGAAGACAAGACAGTCCTTAAGGGCCCTTATTAGGGCTGCTACGCTGAACAGTATATAGCTCATTTTCTATTTAGTCAGGCAGGGCCCCAGAAGCTCAGAATATACCTTTTACCACCATATATACCAGCTACCAGAAGACAAGACAGTCCTTAAGAGCCCTTATTAGGGCTGCTACGCTGAACACAGTATATAGCTCATTTTCTATTTAGTCAGGCAGGGCCCCAGAAGCTCAGAATATACCTTTTACCACCATATATACCAGCTACCAGAAGACAAGACAGTCCTTAAGAGCCCTTATTAGGGCTGCTACGCTGAACACAGTATATAGCTCATTTTCTATTTAGTCAGGCAGGGCCCCAGAAGCTCAGAATATACCTTTTACCACCATATATACCAGCTACCAGAAGACAAGACAGTCCTTAAGAGCCCTTATTAGGGCTGCTACGCTGAACACAGTATATAGCTCATTTTCTATTTAGTCAGGCAGGGCCCCAGAAGCTCAGAATATACCTTTTACCACCATATATACCAGCTACCAGAAGACAAGACAGTCCTTAAGAGCCCTTATTAGGGCTGCTACGCTGAACACAGTATATAGCTCATTTTCTATTTAGTCAGGCAGGGCCCCAGAAGCTCAGAATATACCTTTTACCACCATATATACCAGCTACCAGAAGACAAGGCAGTCCTTAAAAGCCCTTATTAGGGCTGCTACGCTGAACAGTATATAGCTCATTTTCTATTTAGTCAGGCAGGGCCCCAGAAGCTCAGAATATACCTTTTACCACCATATATACCAGCTACCAGAAGACAAGGCAGTCCTTAATAGCCCTTATTAGGGCTGCTACGCTGAACAGTATATAGCTCATTTTCTATTTAGTCAGGCAGGGCCCCAGAAGCTCAGAATATACCTTTTACCACCATATATACCAGCTACCAGAAGACAAGACAGTCCTTAAGAGCCCTTATTAGGGCTGCTACGCTGAACAGAATATAGCTCATTTTCTATTTAGTCAGGCATAGCTTTCTATTTAGTCAGTCATAGCTCATTCTAGCTATATACACACTGCACACAACGGCTGCTTTAGTGAGGGGTAGCTGCTGCTGCTGGAATAGGGACAGAAAGACTTCAGTGGTGTATTAGCACCTATATACAAAACTATATACACTCTGCTCAAAACGGCTGCTTTAGTGAGGGGTAGCTGCTGATGCTGGAATAGGGACAGAAAGACTTCAGTGGTGTATTAGCACCTATATACAAAACTATATTTTGCACTACTGTTTTGTGTCCTCTGTGCCAACAAAACCTTGTTATATACCCGGTGCGTATATAGGCACCATTTCACCTTCTGGCAGTATACGGCTGTATAGCCAGGTGTTCTTAAAAATATATTGATATTTGGCACTACTGTTTTGTGTCCTCTGTGCCAACAAAACACTGTTTTATACACGGTGCGTATAGGCACCATTTCACCTTCTGGCAGTATACGGCTGTATAGCCAGGTGTTCTTAAAAATATATTGATATTTAGCACTACTGTTTTGTGTCCTCTGTGCCAACAAAACACTGTTTTATACACGGTGCGTATAGGCACCATTTCACCTTCTGGCAGTATACGGCTGTATAGCCAGGTGTTCTTAAAAATATATTGATATTTGGCACTACTGTTTTGTGTCCTCTGTGCCAACAAAACACTGTTTTATACACGGTGCGTATAGGCACCATTTCACCTTCTGGCAGTATACGGCTGTATAGCCAGGTGTTCTTCTTAAAAATATTTTTATATTTGGCATAACGCGTGGCCAAAAAAGTAAAACGTCTGAAATGCGGAGGGCTAGCGCAAAGGGACGTGGACGAGGACGGGGGCGCGGAAATGCTGGTGGGGGCACAAACCGCGTTGAAGCCAGTGGGGATACAATGCGTGCTGGTGAGGGGCAGCCAGCATTACGCTCATCCAGCTTCCCTGCCTTTATGGGACAGTTATGCGGGGGGCGGGGTACACCTCTGTTAAGGCCTGAGCAGCGTGAACAGGTGGTGCAATGGATGGCCGATAACGCTTCCAGTCACTTGTCCACCACCCAGTCATCCACACAGTCTCACTCTGACCCTCCTTCCTCCCAACCTGGCCAACAGAGTCAGCCCAACCTTGACCCCTCCCAGGACCTCTTTTCGGGTCCTTTTCCAGATGTGCTGCAAGAATCCCAGGAGCTAGCAGAGGAATTTGTTTGTAGTGATGCCCAAACACTTGAGTATCCGCCATCTGCTAGTGATGTGGACCCGGAACCAGCATCTGCTATCATGAGCGATGATGATGAGACGCAGTTGCCATCAAGGGAGGCTGTTGGAATGTCCAGTGGGCAGGAGGAGGAGCAGAGAGAGGAAGTGGAAGAGGAGGTGGTGGACGACGAAATGACCGACCCCACTTGGACAGGGGTGATGTCCAGCGGGGAAAGCAGTGGAGATGCGGTCTGCGCATCACCGAATAAGGCAGCAAGAGGCAGAGGACAGTCCAGAGGCAGAGGACAGTCCAGACAGAGAAGGCAGGCCACAGCCAGCAGGGCCGAAGCTCTTCCCGGCAGCAGGCAGTCGCGCGAAGCTCCCCCATCGAGGCCTCGTACTTCTGTGGTGTGGAGATTTTTTAACGTTTGCGCGGATGACAAACTGAGCGCGGTTTGCGCAATCTGCCACTCAAAACTGAGTAGGGGCTCTGAGAAGAGCAATCTGACCACCTCAGGCATGCGCCGTCACTTGGAATTAAAGCACTGGGCTGAGTGGGAGAGAGCAAACGCAATACAACCTGCGCCCCGTCTTGCTGCCACTGCCTCTTCCCCTTTGTTGTGTGCTGCCACTGCGGTCCAGACCTCCAGCCAGGACACCTCCACATCTGCCTCTGCCTCGGCTACTTTGGGGCCTTCTCCTTCAGCCCCACCTTCCCCCGCATCTTCGTCTGCACCTTCCATCTCTTCGTCCCATCAACTGTCCATCTCGCAGGCGTTCAACCGCAGGCGGAAGTACGCCTCCAGTCACCCCCAAGCCCAAGCCTTAACCTGCCTCATCTCCAAACTGCTGGCCCTGGAGATGTTGCCGTTTAGGCTTGTGGAGACGCAGGCCTTCCGCGACCTGATGGCGGCTGCCGCACCTCGCTATTCCGTCCCTAGCCGCCACTATTTTTCCCGGTGTGGCGTCCCCGCCCTGCACCAGCACGTGTCGCGTAACATCAGGCGGGCCCTGAGGTACGCAGTCAGCGCAAAGGTCCACTTGACCACCGACTCGTGGACAAGCGCTTGCGGCCAAGGACGCTACATCTCTTTGACGGCACACTGGGTGAATGTTGTGGAAGCGGGGACGGGGTCGCAAACAGGGACGGCCTACATACCACCCCCACCCAAGATTGCCAGCACGGGTTCTGATAGACCCCCCTCCTCTTCCTCCTCCTCCTCCTCCTCCTCTGCCTTAACATCGCCCTCAGCCCCTAGCTGGAAGCGTTGCAGCACTGGCGCGGGGAGACGTCAGCAGGCGGTGCTTAAGCTCATCAGCTTGGGCGACAGGAAGCACAGCGCCGCAGAGGTGAGGCACGCCATATTGCAGCAGACAGAGATGTGGCTGTCGCCGCTGCAGCTAGGACCAGGCATGGTCGTGTGCGATAACGGCCGTAACCTGGTGGCGGCTCTGGAGCTTGCAGAACTCAATCACGTACCATGCCTGGCCCACGTTTTTAATTTGGTAGTACAAAAGTTTCTAAAGACTTACCCCAACCTGGCAGAGCTACTGGTCAAAGTGCGGCGCTTGTGCGCTCACTTTCGGAAGTCAACTGTAGCTGCTGCTAGCTTAAAAAAAATCCAGCAACGCCTCCATTTGCCTCAACATCGGCTGTTGTGCGACCTGCCCACTCGCTGGAATTCCACCTATTGCATGTTGGCCAGGGTGTGTGAGCAGCAGAAAGCATTGATGGAGTACCAGATGATGCATCCACGCGTGCCTCCAACTCAGCTCCCTCAGTTTGCCAACCACGAGTGGCCATGGATGGCAGACATATGCGATGTATTGCGTATCTTTGAGGAGTCCACTAAGAAGGTCAGCAGCGAGGACGCTATAGTGAGCGTAACCATCCCGCTCCTATGCGTCCTTAAAGAATCGCTCATCGCAATAAGGGAGAACGCATTGCACACAGAGGAGACGGGGGTAGGAGGAGACGCAACGCAGGTAGACAGTCAGACCACACTTTTGTCTGCTGCTCGGTGGCAGTTGCAGGAGGAGGAGGATGAGGAGGAGGAGGACAACGTGGAGGTGGCTGTGGAAGAGGATGCTGGCGGCGAGGGTAGCAGTCAGGCTGTGTGCGTCCCATTGGTTCAGCGCGGATGGGGCGGAGA
Organism: Gastrophryne carolinensis; assembly: GCA_027917425.1. NCBI lineage: Eukaryota > Metazoa > Chordata > Amphibia > Anura > Microhylidae > Gastrophryne > Gastrophryne carolinensis. The sequence goes on along the minus strand of CM051237.1, from coordinate 285,869,752 downwards.
GGAGGAGGAAGAGGAGGAAATGGAAAATGATCCTTCTGGTGGGGGCAGTGAGGTCATGCCTACTCAGAGTCTGGCACACATGGCTGACTTCATGCTGGGCTGCTTTTCCCGGGACATACGTGTTGTCCGGATATTGGAGAACAAACTATACTGGGTCTTCGCACTCCTGGACCCCCGGTATAAAGATAACTTCTCCTCTTTTATTCCGGTAGAGGAGAGGACGAATCGATTACTGGAATACCAGAGGGAACTCTTGCAGAACATGATGCAGATTTTCCCACCCAGCATCGCTGGCGGCAGAGAGGAGAGTGTCTCCCAGAGTCTGACAACATCGATCAGGCCCACAGCCACCAGGGGAACACTCTCCAAGGTGTGGGACACGTTCATGTCACCCCCTCGTGCAACTTCCATCACTGCGGGGCCCGCTATCAGCAGGAGGGACAAGTATCGGCGGATGTTGCGGGACTACCTGGCAGACCACACCCCTGTCCTCCCCGATCCCTCGGCGACCTACACTTACTGGGTCTCCAAGTTGGACACGTGGCTGGAACTGTCCCTGTACGCCTTGGAGGTGCTTGCCTGCCCTGCCGCCAGCGTGCTATCAGAAAGGGTGTTCAGCGCAGCCGGGGGCATTATAACCGATAAGCGCAGCCGCCTGTCAACCGACAGTGCCGACAGGCTGACGCTAATCAAAATGAACAGCAAGTGGATTGACCCGGACTTTGCTTGTACAACAGTGGAAAGCAGCCAAGAGTGAAGTGCCATCTGTATGAAGTGCCATTTCCTCCTCCTCCTCCTCCTCCTCCTTAACCGCCGTAGAATTGCTGTATTAATAAAAAAAAATTATGGCTCACCTCTTGGGCTTAATACAATCAATTTTTAAGAGGTCTCAGCTCGTGGGACTCCACACAATTTTTAAGAGGTCTCAGCTCTTGGGACTCCACACAATGTTTGAGAGGTCTCAGCTCTTGGGCCTCCACACAATTTTTAAAAGGTCTCAGCTCTTGGGCCTCCACACAATTTTTAAAAGGTCTCAGCTCTTGGGCCTCCACACAATTTTTAAAAGGTCTCAGCTCTTGGGCCTCCACACAATTTTTAAAAGGTCTCAGCTCTTGGGCCTCCACACAATTTTTAAAAGGTCTCAGCTCTTGGGCCTCCACACAATTTTTAAAAGGTCTCAGCTCTTGGGCCTCCACACAATTTTTAAAAGGTCTCAGCTCTTGGGCCTCCACACAATTTTTAAAAGGTCTCAGCTCTTGGGCCTCCCCTACTGCTGGGGTGACACACTGTAACAAACCTCCTCCTGTAAGCTTCCCCTACTGCTGGGGTGACACACTGTAACAAACCTCCTCCTGTAAGCTTCCCCTACTGCTGGGGTGACACACTGTAACAAACCTCCTCCTGTAAGCTTCCCTGACTGCAGGGGTGCCACACTGTAACAAACCTCCTCCTGTAAGCTTCCCCTACTGCTGGGGTAACACACTGTAACAAACCTCCTCCTGTAAGCTTCCCTTACTGCTGGGGTGCCACACTGTAACAAACCTCCTCCTGTAAGCTTCCCTGACTGCAGGGGTGCCACACTGTAACAAACCTCCTCCTGTAAGCTTCCCCTACTGCTGGGGTAACACACTGTAACAAACCTCCTCCTGTAAGCTTCCCTTACTGCTGGGGTGCCACACTGTAACAAACCTCCTCCTGTAAGCTTCCCTGACTGCTGGGGTGACACACTGTAACAAACCTCCTCCTGTAAGCTTCCCCTACTGCTGGGGTAACACACTGTAACAAACCTCCTCCTGTAAGCTTCCCCTACTGCTGGGGTGACACACTGTAACAAACCTCCTCCTGTAAGCTTTCCTGACTGCTGGGGTGCCACACTGTAACAAACCTCCTCCTGTAAGCTTCCCTGACTGCTGGGGTGACACACTGTAACAAACCTCCTCCTGTAAGCTTCCCTTACTGCTGGGGTGACACACTGTAACAAACCTCCTCCTGTAAGCTTCCCTTACTGCCGGGGTGCCACACTGTAACAAACCTCCTCCTGTAAGCTTCCCTGACTGCTGGGGTGACACACTGTAACAAACCTCCTCCTGTAAGCTTCCCCTACTGCTGGGGTAACACACTGTAACAAACCTCCTCCTGTAAGCTTCCCCTACTGCTGGGGTGACACACTGTAACAAACCTCCTCCTGTAAGCTTCCCTTACTGCTGGGGTGACACACTGTAACAAACCTCCTCCTGTAAGCTTCCCTGACTGCTGGGGTGACACAATGTAACAAACCTCCTCCTGTAAGCTTCCCTGACTGCTGGGGTGACACACTGTAACAAACCTCCTCCTGTAAGCTTCCCCTACTGCTGGGGTAACACACTGTAACAAACCTCCTCCTTTAAGCTTCCCTTACTGCTGGGGTGACACAATGACACAAGAGGACATGTCTGACCACATCTCACACACACACACACACACACACACACACAATGACAATTAGGGGTGGGGTATATTTATTTTCCCCCTTGCCTATGCCATCTGTGGTTGTCATTAGGCAACGTGATTTTAAGGGGTGCAGAATTTTGTTCTTCTTTTTTGTACAGTTTGGCTTGGGGTCCATGGCAATGTAGAGGAAAGAAGGTTTCCTTGTCTTGTCTCACTTTACGTAGAAGTAATATTGTGTTTGGAGTGTATTGTTGAGAGGCTGTGATAGTGGCGTAATAGTGCGACTTGGGCGCGTTATATGCACCCAGACATGCTTCCCCTGCTGTCCCAGTTGCATTCCAGCAGTGTTGGCATCATTTTCTGATGTTTCAGGGTGGACTTGGTGACCTCCAAGTGGTCGAATTGAGATTTCCAAGTGTCGAGCATTTTTTTCCCATAGACTATAATGGGATTCGATATTCGGTCGAGTAGTCGAGTAACGCGGTCTATTCGAATCGAAATTCGAAATTTCGAATATTTCACTACTCGCTCATCTCTAGTTATCAGTATATAAGTCTATACAGAGGAGACAATCTTCTCCAAGTGTTCTGTTACACAACACAGAACGCTGTAGCCCAACTGTTAGCTATTTACATTTCAATAGCAAACTCATTACTGCTTTACACTGTACCACAGCTGAACATAACTGAAACAATGATTATATATTAGCTGCAGCCTATCTATAACAATATAACGTGCAATGCTTCACTCACCAAGGAGCTGCCAGTCTTTTCATGATAACTCATCTTGCTTGTTACATTTATAGCAAAAGGTAAAGTCAGTACCAAATTTTCCAACATCTCCTATATACCTTTGTACATATCCTAATAAAATAAACATAGCTGAAATTTGTGTGTTTAGGATTCCCTTTTTTATCAACAAAAAGTGTTTAGCTATACTGCTGACCATTAACATTTTGTCTAACATTTATACAAATCATTCAACCCACAACCACTCTAAAAGAAAGGGGTGAGAAACAAAAGAAAAAAGAGAGTAAGAGAAGAATAAAGAATAAGAAAAAAGGGGGAAGTGGTGGGGCCAATTGGTGGGCTACCTCCCGTTAACTGCATCAAAAGATAAAAGAAAGATTGAGCAACAGAACTATTTTTAGACCAAAGGTTCTATACAGTTTTATGTTTTTCATTAGTTGTAATCTCTGTTACAGTTTAACAAGGTGAATCCCTGGCTCATTTAACCCTTAAATTGTTGTGAACAGCGAAATTGGCCGAGAAGCAAAAAATACTTTAGGTTTACTTACAATCTCACCCCATGATATCTCAATCTGAGATTCTCCTACAGTTAAATATGAAACATAAAATCTTTCAGAATTACTCATCCGATATGTGTGAACAATACAATGCACCTGAACTGTGATACAGCCTCCAACAGAAATATAACAAAAGGGAAACTGAGAGACTTACAACTACCATAGGTGGTAAAAGTTACAACTACCATAGGTGGTAAAAGTTTTGAGAGATTTTCCTGGTCCATCCATGCAAAACTAATATCACAATTTTTTTTCTGCTTTGAAAAATATTCAGAATTGGGTGATTCAGAACTAGAACGTACTTTAAATGGAACAAAAGGGCCCAGACAGAGCTATAGAACCAACACCAATTATATCACTTGTGCATCAGTGTGGAGATCTACAAAACTTGGCCTGTTTGGGGTCTTTGAGGAGGAGGGTTGAGCACCTATTGTAGTATCATAGTTAAAAAGGTTGAAAAAAGACATATGTCAATCAAGCTCAACCAAGGTCCATCAAGTCCAACTATCTATGCTATAAAGGATCAGTAAAGGCAAATAAAAAATACACTTACCTGCCAGCCCACAGGTTTAGCCCTGTGGAGTACTGCAGGCCGTAGCCAGCTCTGGTGCCATTAGTGTGCAGTAACAAGCTGGTTCCTTGAGTGGTTGGCCACAGGGGCGCATCACGAGTGACCACTGTCTATATGCCTTCTGCGGTGGAAGCTCATATGCATGCCAGTAACTGGCTGGGAGTGTGTGTGTGCAGCTTCTGAGCTAATAGCTACAAACTGGCACTGCTCAAGTCTACAGAACTACCTGGGATCCAGCTTGTGGGCTTGGGAGGTAAGTGTTTTTTATCCTGAGGGATACCCAATGCAGCTAGTAAATAACAACACACAGATGGTGTCAAAACTAACAAGAATGGCAGAGTACAAATGCAAAAAATGTATCTTTTTAAGGAAGGCACAATATCTCAAGGGAGTTTAACTTGCCACAGGTGACATATGTCTTCTTTAAGGTTTGCTCACAATGCTCCAGGGAATTGCAGAAATGAAAAGAGAAAATTATTGCTTTATGATGGTTCCTGGATTAATCAAACTATTACTTCACTATTCTTCATTCGCTTTTATATGGCTGCTGCTTTAGACAAAATCGGAAATCTCTCCCAGCAATGGGTTAATCTGTCGGTTCAGCGGAGTGGTGCCCAAAGGGGAAGGTCAGACTTTGAATCTTTGATTTCGCTACTCATCTCTTGGCTCGGCCCATGCAATGGCTTTATCAGCAGCCTACAGTAGGTAGAATTAAATCTCCTCAAATCCAAATTGAAAGCAGTGATGTCAGATGAGCAGATGTTCTTTTCTATACAGGGATATGGGGCAGAAAATAGAAATGAAATGTATTGGAGCGCAGGTAAGAAATATTCTCATGATTTATTGCAGTCATCTATTTTGGGATTTCATACATATATTTGGGAGCAGGGTTTCTACTTTTACATGTTGTTTCTACCTAGATAGAATGTGTTATATATCGTGTCATATATTTGTATTATATGTTTATATGTTTCATTTAGTTTTCATCACCAAAAATAAACATATGAATATTTGTTATGTACATCTGCAACCAGAAGGGGTGGTATAGAACTGGGGAAAAGAACCAGTGGTACGTGTGATTCTATCACGTGGTTCTCGGAGAGGCTGCAGGTTAACCTTTACCCCAACCTGATTTGCTGCCATCTATACTTCATATAAGCCAGACTTGCTCCATAAGAATACAACTTTTAGAAGAGATAATAAAAGCTATTTATGTGCATTTTCGTCTATTTCTTACACTTTACCCACCTATAAACCACCCACATGGTACTTAATGTAAGTAGCAAACAAAAAGGGGTAAAAATAATAAGATTAAAAAAAAAGTTTGGGAACCCCTGGTATGGAGTCGCAGGTGAGCAATCAGTCTTGGCCACAAAAAACAACAACCAGCAAATGCACCACCCACAAAAGCGAATCTTTTAACGTAACTGTATCAACCTATCCTAAAGATGTCACAAATCCTTCCTTGAAACCCAACACATTAAACAATGGCACAGGCTTTGAAGCCTTTCAATTGACTATGTGCAGGAGTTATATTTGTCAAGTTAAAGTACATTTTTAGCCAGTTAAAAAAAAAAAAAAGTTATGAACTTGTAAGGGATTAGTGCTGGGAAGGTGTATACGGCAGCAACCTAACTGAGTGGCCAAACTCAGAAAACAGTCATAGAAAAGGAAGTTAGGAGAAGACTGGACTGGGGAATAGAAATACCCCTGCCCGGGCTTATGATCCAAATGGCAGGTGCGCCTTTTTAAATGGAAAGTGAATGAAGAGTGGTACTGTATAACGACGCAATTAGCCAGCATTAAAAAAATTGTAAAAGATGAAAGGGGCACTTACCACCGCAGCCAGGGGTTCTTAAACCGTCTGGGGCCTCTGATGTTACTGGGAATAGTTTATCCACTGGAGTGTGTGTCATTAATTAGACCAGCTGAACGTCTCGTAGTATTACTATTCATTGTGAAGTTAAAACTAAATAAATGTAATGTAACACTTACATGAACCCACTTAAAGCTGCAGATCAGTGGCTGGTGACGTTAGTCACCGGGCAGCAGTCCACAGATTTCCCCAGGGTTCCACACCGCAACTTCTGCTCACCTCACCTTCTTGCGCCCCTGCTGCTGCCGCCCAATGCACAGAGGGGGCTTTCTGTCATGTCCTGGCACAGGGTCAAAGGCTGCACCTGGGAGCATTGTGGGATACATACTACCAGGGGCAGCACGATGGCAGCTTGGGAGCGAGGTGACTGGGAGCCGGCAGCCTAGAGAAGTAAGGTCATTATTAAGCCTGCAGTGGTTTGCATGCTTTTTGTTTTTCATATTTGGAGTGTAAAAAGAAATAGAATAAAAATGAATGACCCCTTAGGACTAGTCCTCATCCACCTAGGGTGATGGCAAATCTCAACAGGTACAAAACAACTCATATCAGTTTCCTTAAAACATGAAATAGAGACCAACCTATCTCCCCTATTGTAAAAAAAAAAATAATAATACTTCTTTAACCTGTAGTAGCTGTAAACAGCAAATTTCAGTTTTTTAAAAAATTCAAAACATTTAAAAAAAATTAAATCCTCTTGTAACTATTTCCAGAAAAATATAATGTTATCAATGTAACATTTTTGAAGTACTAAATTAACCATTGATGTTCCCACCACTCAAAAACCAAAATTGGCAAAACTGGTAGCAAACTTTATACCAATATAAATATAATATAGCATTTTATAATTAAATAAATCTACATATTAGTAAGTCTAGATAATTGGGCAAGAAATAAAATACAGCCGCTAAACCTAGATTATGTGGGAATACCATATATAGGGAAGTGACATCAGCAATGGCAAGTATAGTGTTCTCGTCAGCATACGTAAATCCCTAATGGAAGCTTGTCAATACACTTGATGGCTGATTACAATGTTAAGTTATGTGAAACTCAACAGTCACCAAATATTCTTAGTTGGTTAATGAGGCCATGGCACATGCCGGGATGCATCAGAGGCACAGACCAATACCCAAGATAGTGAAAATCTTGGATTTTATTCCACTTTAAGAACAAACATGTTCCCTTGTCATGGTTTGGTGAAGAGATTGCTTCTTAAGTAAATATACCCTTGTGTCTTAGCTGTGGAACTGGTGTTGTATATTATATAAAAGCTCTAAGTATAATAATGCCTCTGTAAAAAGGCAAATTTGGTGACTGCCTACTTTGCAAAAATCCTTTCTATAGCCTTAAAAATTTAAAAATCAATGACATAGGGTTCCCCTATCCAGAAGGTACCCACACCTTTCTTACTATGAATGGGGAAGGAGCTTGTTTACTTTCTTTTTTGAGTTAAAAGTTCTGTTGAGACAAACACAAATTTCTTGGGGAAATTCAGTGAATCGGCCAAACCGAACTTTTAAGCTCATCTCTTGTATTGCAATCTGTAGCAGCGCTACTGTTTCCCATGTCATACCATTACAATATTTAGCTTTTAGATATATAAAAAAACAGATTGGATGAAAGCATATACGAAATCCAGGATGGAGTGTTGGTTTTATTCTCCTATCATTGTGTAATTCCTAAGAGTAAATCGCGCAGATATACTATATGCTAATTAGGCAATTCAACTAACATTTGTATGGAGTCTGTTTCTTTTCAGCAGTCATATCAGGCTTTATCTCATTCTAAATGGATTGGCTAATAAGTCAAAAGCCATTCATGTTCACAATAAACCTGTCATCAGGACCACCAAAGGAATGTTCAAATGAATGCAATGCCTTTCTACAGTTAGCAACAAAAAATAAATAAATGGATAACTTAATATCCTTTAAAAGTTCACATTGAGCATACTGTACTAGACAGCTTTCCAAAATCTGCATCATAGCACAGATAAGCAGTCAAGAAAGTACATTGCTATGGGGGACAAACACATTTTTGAGGCCGCTCTCAGTGTCAGGAGGATCCTGCTCATCATTTTTAGAGACTTGTAATTGTAATACATTTTCAACATTTTTAGAGATCAGTAACACAGATGGAACATTAAGTTTTTACAATATCTAATTAAAAATAAATGGTATGCATCTCAAGCATTTCTACTCACTTCAACCTTTTATAACTTATAGATGATTGCAAGTTAGTAACATCTGCTTTTTTATTTCTGCATTTCACAGTTGTATGCTTTAGATTTGTTTGGTTCTCTTCATATATTGCCCTATGGTCCTCCCGAAGTGTTAACATCTTCTACGACAGTAGTCCATAAAAGCAATATATTTATACTTTCAGATACTCTCCAAGTATTTTGGCACAAGACTTAATTGATTTACATAATGTTTTCTTAATCTCTTGGTTTTGAAGATTTTTTTAAAATCAGTAAATTAGTTTTCCAAATTTACGAAACTGAATATTTTCCCACATCTGTTAACCTCACATTTCATATCATTTCATTTTAGCTGCTACATCTTTGCAAGGTTTATATAGAAACTGTAATGTTAAAACTGCAGTAAACAATGCAGAATAAGAATTTTAAGAACCTGATCTTATTTAAAGAAATGCATGAATCCTTTTTGCAAATATGACTATAGGCATAGGGAGAATCCTGAATGATTATGCCACCCCTGATTGATTATGCCACCCCTGCACGTAACCCCTCTACAAGCCCAGTCTTAGGTAACTTGCACTTACCCCTTCTTTGTTCTCTTGCCAAAAATAGCTTCACACGAATCAAGAGAAAGTGTTATGGGAAAGGGTTCATTCCCTCTTCCTTTAAGAGGTGACATAAAGATCATATTAATAATTATGCGAATGAGTTGTTATATACAATATTGATCCAAAACCCCCCCAAAATGTTTGTTATTGGAACTGGGCCATTCCCAACAACTCTATAATGGCCAACCACAGTGACAATGGTATAACATTGATAAATGTTTATTATAAGTACATCAAAATCAATTACAAAACATTGATATCGCATTAGGAATTCCTGCTAGAGCAAATAGATATGTCAAGCTTTGAGGTCACAGTTGCTGGTCTGTCATGCTTAATACTGTGAGATAAGGACTAGTTTTGCTCCCTCCAAGTTTTGAAAGTATAACAAAAAGTCTACATAAAAGAGAAATGTATATTATCTATTTGTGTGTAGTATATCCACATATGTATGATGATACAAATTAATTAAGCAGACTGAGTGTCCTGTGCCAAGGTTACATTTTTACCCAGCCAAATAGACAGAGGCTTGTTACAGCTATGTTATCATGTTCCAAAAAAATATAACCAGGCAAATAATAAAATTTAGATCCTATAATGATTGATGTTCCAAACATACTGTGAAAGTCATACTGTGCTAATATTCCCAAGTTATCTTCATATTGGGGTCCAAGATCTCTCTGTTGCCCTTCTGGGTCCAGAAAAAGGTGAGTGATTGGATGGGGCCACTGCCTCTGCTCACTTCACCCACAAAGCTCCCAAATGGAAAGAGATGCTGGTCCCACTGAGCAGGCTATTGTGGCAGTGATCCTGCCATTTACACCCCCATAAACCGGGCAGGTGCAGCCACTTGCTGACATCAGCCTCTGGCCCTGGAACTCTGAAATGGAATGCACTGGACATCAGATGCTATATTGTAACCCGGAAGTGTCAGCGTGCAGCAAAAGAGCCAGTGCTGAGTGTCAGTCTAAGATGTGAGATGGGCGGAACAGCCACAGCCCCCCCCAAGTGGCAAGCGTACCAAGAGGGGAGGGGCAAGTAGTGCCGCACACCTCAGCCCACATCTAAACTGCTTGGTCGACCTGTTAGGCTAGATGTAAAGCAGGCCGTCATCTTGACCCAATATCGGAGGGATAAGGGACACGATGTCGCCCATATTTAGATTAATAATTTGCTACATTTGTTATTGATAGCTCTTCCTAGGCTTTTCTTACTACTTGCATAGCTAAATGTACGCTCACTCTGTTTTTGGTTATTGGTGTTTACAAATAGATACAACAGATAAACAGATAATTAAACATAACATTTCACCTCTGAGCTCAGAGATGCAATAATTAATAATGAATATAACTATTCAAATTAACATGCAAAACAAAATAAAACAAGAAAAACAGGGAGAGGAAAGAACTCACACAAGGTTAATGATTGCCCTGTTAAATCATCATCATCATCATCCTTCCATTTTATTGTTTCAACAAAAAATATTAATAACTTAAAGATTGAATCAGATTGAAAAGATGTGACTCACATTCATCAGAGGGGCTTGCATATATCAAACATAACTAGCCATGGGCAGTCACATGGGACCAAGATGCAGGGGGTATGTAAAGAAGAAGATTAGGGATGAGCGAACCGGTTCGGACGAACCGGAATTCGCTCCGAATTTCAGGGAAAATTCGAATTTTCCCTGAAATAAAAAAAAAAAAATGCCGGCATGGTGGGAGCGGGCAGGCCGGCTACGCTGTCAGCGGGTGGTGGAAGCCGGGCCGCTGACAGTGCAGCCGGCCTGCCCGCTCCCACCATGCCGGCATTTTTTTAAAAAGCAAACACTTACCTGCATGGTCGGAGCGTGGAGGCCGGCGCCGCTCTCAGGTGCCCTCTGATGACGCGCCCTCTGATGACGCATCCTCTGATGACAGCTGAGAGTGGCGCCGGCCTCCATGCTCCGACCATGCAGGTAAGTGTTTGCTTCCTAAAAAAATGCCGGCATGGTGGGAGCGGGCAGGCCGGCTGCTTTTTTCAGATGAGCGATTTGTGAAAGTTCGATTCGGGCGAACCCGCCCGGCGAATCGCCCGAATCGAACTTTCAAGAAGTTCGCTCTTCTCTAAAGAAGATCATCAGTTTGGATGACTGTTGGTCCACTTTAAGAAAGCAAAAATAACTATCCTTGTTCTGCTATGCTTTTTATTCTAGAGATTTTAAAATGTTTGCTTAATATATCCCATGTTTGTATGATTATATTTAAAAAGATAATGTTACAGTACGCTATATAGTATCAGTACATAGTGAGTGCGCAAACAAAACAGATAAAGTCACCCATTAGTATGGTCCTTGGTAAATTTGCGATTAGTGCTCAGACATATCATTAGCTATAGGAAAAGCAGTTCACCTCTCCAGTTTTATCCAACAGAATGGATCAATTAAGTCTGGCGTGCAAAGGCAGATTGCACGCATTATCCTTGTACTTATCATTAGGAGCATTTAAACCAGAACAACACCGCACCCCCCCCCCACGCTATAGAGCCCATAAAAGCAAAATTATTCCCTTATTACCTTAAATCACTTCTCCAGTAAAATTGAGCCATTGTGTGTTCGGCCGTGAACCAGTCGCAGTTCTTGATTTCGCGGGGGGATCGAGTTGAAAGGTAAGAATGTTTTCATTCACTTTACAGTGCAGAGTGGCGGCTTTGGGGGGGGGCTGTTGGAGAGCGGTGGAATGTTTCACACCGGGACCTGTATTGTCCCGAGGGTTCTGTTCCTTTTAAATGAAATATTGTTTGATAATAATCATCTAGCAAACTGTATTTACTTTTACAAAGGAACAATTTTTCATTCTGGGAGCTTGGAGAATAGAGACTGACCCAGAATGGGCTCCCAAATGCATGGAAACAATCATTTTTCCTCTGGCTTGTTTTATGCAAGTTGACATCCATCAAATCATAGTGACAACCACGGAGGGAAGATCTATGATATGTGATAAGCTTCATCAGCTCAAATCAATTGACAACAGCCATCCCCACCAAATTAGAGCACATTACAGCTACCTAGTTTAAGACCCTGGCTAAAACATTTTTGAAATGAGTATTTCTTTTAATAGGTGTATTTTTCTTATCTTGCTGCTTTTGGTTGCCAGAGTTTCTTGTCACATCTTTGTCTAAAAAAACATGGTTTGGTTGAAAATGGACCTTCATACAGTGTTCCTATCTAATAGGCATGGCACCTGTCCCTACTTAAAAGTCGTTATAGGGAACAAGGACCTCTATAGGCTCCATAAATGGTGATTGACCATTTCCAGGGACTGGCAGATTGCCCCTTGAATGTCTTCAAGGTGCTGTCTTCAAGGCGCTAAATGAGTTTAAAGGAGCACTATCGCGAAATTGTGTGATATTAAAAATAAAACAAAATGTCAGCTAATGAGAGGAGAGGTCACCTATACACCCGAACTAAATAAAACTTCCGTCAAGCTTGTGGTTTATTCGCTCATGGTAGAAATAAAATCCAGGGATGATATGTGACAGCTGTCAACCCAGATGTCCAGCCTGGCTGGATATTTTTTGATGCCGGTTATGTAAGTGACTCCTCCTCCCACCATCCAGTATATTTATATAGATTTTTATCCATTGGCCTATTTTTTGCGATAGTGCTCCTTTAAGTTCTCTGGGTTTAAGATGTAAAAGTCCCAATGTTTTAAGCTGGGAGGAGGGCTTAGGTGAATTAAATTAGTTGACATATCTATTTATAAAAAGCATCCTGTTAAATAATAATCTTGTAAGTTCTGTATCTCAAGAGGGTAAACATAGTTTAGTTTCCTTCAGTGAATTATTTAGAAAAAATATCCTATAATATTCCAGTGACATAAATTTGGGTAAAAAAGGAACATAAGCACTGCCGTAGCCTAGCTTACCATTGATGGTAATTTTTTTTTATTGTAATTGTTAAAGACTACTATTGTGATTTAATATTATTTGGTCTGTGTTTTGCATTCCTTTTCATAAAGAAATATTGCTTCCTCTATTTTAGTTCGTCAACACAAAACAAGTCAAACATTCTTATTAGAGTTGACTGCATAAAGTCCTATCTGATTTTTAAATATAATTCAGTGTGTCAGTATAGGTCTCGCTCTGAGAAAAGTGTATGACAGAATTACACAATAAAATACATATTCTCTCGGGCATAATTGACAATCTTGCCAGGAAGAAATCATTTCAGTTTCCCTAAAAAATAGATGCACTTTATTCTTGCTATATTCACTGTCAAAATACAGTATGTATATGCACTATGCTACATCAACCCATCAATACGGTTTGCCACTGTATATCTACTTTTAGTAGCTCTTTCTCACAAACTGCTATTACAACCTTATTTCAAATAATAATTATATAAAAGGCAGAACAAATGCATCTTCTGCCTTGTTTGTGCCCTCCTATTTGAAAAAAAAAAAAAAAAGGTTATCAAATTAGGCCCTATGCACGGAAGTCCCAGACCACAAAGGGACCGAAATGTTCACCTGGGCATTACCTGTAAAATATGAATTTACAGATAATCTCCACTCGATCAGCCCACAAACTGACCTTGAGGGACATCTGATAGAGGTGGAAGATGAAAAATACCAGGGATCGCAAAATAGTGGACATGCCTGAAGTGATCCAGCTCAGTAATGCAGGAAGGAAACCCCCCACCCTCATTAAAAGGAAGTATAGACTCACTTAACCTCTTATAAAATTATAGGGCAAAGAGAGTCCTGCATTGGACCAGAGAGTCATTCTGCCATAGAGCCAATACACTGGACACTCAATTAGCAAAAAAGACTAAATTAATTTCCCCATAAAATGGACCAGGCCTAAGCAGCCTTAATGGGAGCCTCCTTGCTAATCCAAACACTATCACTAAACAATTCACAGAATTTCTACAACATTTATAAACGGCCCTCACACCATTCTCAAGTGATAGAACAATTTGTGATTTCTCACAGACATAAAAATCCCAACAATGTCAGCTGAACAAAAGGAGATCTTAGATGCAGATGTGAGTAAACTTGAGGTCTCAGCTGCTATTTAGGCTCTGAAGCCATCGAAGGTCTGGGTGGCTTCACATCCCTGTACTACAGATCATTTAAAGATATTCTGTCGCCACACCTAGTAAAGCTGTTCAATAGCCTGAAATTGGGTCTCAGGTTACTCCATGTTTTTCACATTAATTGCAGCCATGCAATCATGGTCCCTTCTTCCCATATCTCGGTTCACCTCTATCTCGGTTATCAAGTTCATGTGGGAAAATACTAGGCCAAGGATTGCTAAAGCCACAGTGCTGACACAAAATCAGGTGGGGAAATACTAGGCCAAGGATTGCTAGGGCTTCAGTGCTGACACTAAGGGGGGGTGGTGGACGCCGGCACCACCGCTATCTGACAGGCTGGGGAGGGCATCCAGAATGCTGGAGCCCCCCGCACATAACCCCCCAGGACGCCCATAAATCTCACCTTAACCTCGCTCCCCCGCTGGGAATGCAGTGAGCTGCTGCTCACATTGGGCAGTGACGTTCCAGCTGCCGAATGTCCTGTCCACCAGCATCTTGGGGGGTTATGTGGGGAGGGGAGCTCCAGCGTTCTGGTGTTCAACAAAATTTGTCCTTCAAGGAAATACCCATTGTGATAGCAACACAACTTTCTAGCCTTCCTCTGCGCTCTGACAGCTTTGTTCTTTTTAAAGTTATACTAAAGGCAAGCCTAGCCTGATTGTTGTCCCACTGTCTCGGGCTACACGTTTCACTGTCCCAAACTTCAATCCATTTTCAAAAAGACCCTGTAAGTTCCTAAGTTATTTGTAAAAGTATTAGAGCAATGAAGATGCATAGAAAGAATGAGGAGACACAGTGGGTGTGGCAACAACAATGTGATGGAATCAAACTGTGTGCTTTACACATATCATAGTAAAAAAAAAGTGCATTGTTGTGCCTCTAGTTATTATTGCCAGGACAGTGTGACCAGTGAGGAGAGAGGGGTTATATAGCTGCACAGAGAGGTAGCCAATCCGGAGGTCTGGGGAGGGATTGGAGGTGTTTCTATTTTTGGTCCGCTGAAGGTTAACTGAAAGACCATGTCAGTGGGATGGGGAACGAGAAAGTGATTTCCTCACTAAGACACAGACATAGCGGGGGGCGCGCGCACGTGACCGCGCAGCATGGACGTCTGCTGAGTGAGCTCCGTGCAGTCGGGAGGCACAGAGCCCAACCAACACCACCTGACCCCTAAACTTCCACCCAGGGGGGCTGCGGAAGACCCCAGGACTTACCTGGGCCAGATGTCTGCCACCCCAGCCAAAAGGAGAGGCCACAGGGAGGGTCGGAAGTCGGCGGCCCCAGGATCCAAGATGGCGGCCGCAGCACGGCTGCTAGCAGAGGAGACTGCAGCTTCTGAGGACGCAGCGTGCTCCAGAGCAGGAGAGGACAGAGAGGAAGCCCTGAGGGTGAGTGCTGATGATCTCTCCCAGGAATCTAACGATAGCTGGCCGCAACTCCCCTACTCTCCACATAGCTCAGCTCATAAAGCCCCAGCCCAGCTTTCCTCAGAAAATCAGACTCTGATCACACAGCTTAGGGCTGTTATTAGAGAAGAGGTCACAGCAGTGTTTGTTAAGCACACAGAGACACTCTTAAAAGAAATCAGGGACATTGGAACCCGCACTGATGCCCTGGAATCCCGCATGGATGACTCCACACTGATCCTTGATAACCATAACTCCTTGCTGGGTCAAATGCAAGATGAGATTACCTCACTTAAAAATTTAAACGAGGAACTCGAGAATCGAAATCGCAGATCTAACTTGCGATTCCGCGGTCTCCCTGAGACCATGGAGGATGCCACAGCCACTATCACCGCCCTTCTCCAGGAGCTGGTCCCAGATATACCGGTAGCCAGGATCGAGCTGGATAGAGCGCACAGGGCCCTAGCAAGAAAACCCACAGAGGGCCCACCGCAAGACATCATTGTCAAGTTTCATCATTACTTAACAAAAGAAGCGGTCCTCAAGGCATCTAGAGAGAAATCTCCCCTATACTTCCAGAAGCATAATTACCAAATTTTTGCGGATCTCTCGCAGACCACCATCCTGAAAAGGCGGGCCTTTAGACCCTTACTCCAAGTCTTGCAAGCTCAGGGGATCCGATACCACTGGGGATTCCCCTTTAAACTCTCGTTTACACACCAATCTAAGCAGATCCAGGCTTCTTCGCCCCCAGAACTCCTGGCCAAGCTTAAAGCCCTGGACATTAGAATCCCAGATATGGATCCTACAACCTCGTCTCTCCCCACTACTCCGAGAACCCCGGGACTGCCCCGCAAATCTACCCCCCAAACCACCCCCTCTCCAAGGATGGAACCCCACCCGAGAATTAACCAGGCAATAAAACGGCTCCTGTCCCAGTCCTTTCAGCCGGTCTCCAAGGGCTGACATACCCCTGCAATAATTTTTTGTATTAACCTTCACGCCCGTTGGGGCCCAGTAATTCATTACCGCGCAAAGACTCACTTACTTGAGTCATACTATGTTTATTAACATCTGTTTTTGCTCTCTACAGAGTATGCTTGGACTCACTTAGTTTACACTGTTTTCTCTCTGTTATTGCTCCCCTTCATGCCACAAGCAGCTACTGTTAACCCTTAAGAGCTGAAACATGTCACTGTAGGAGACCTCTCAGTGTTCATTCTCACCTGAGAGTGGACCAGGTGACAAAGCGACCCCTGTTTCAGCCCTTTTGGCCGGTCCCCAGGGGCTGAAACAAACCCCTGCAATAATTTTCTTCGTATTAGCTCCCATGCCTGTTATGGTTTAGTAATTCACCACTGCGCAAAGCCCCAGTTACCTGGCTCATACTATGTTTATTAATCCCTCTTTGCTTCCTATGGAATATGTTCAGATTCACCCTGACTGCAATGTTTTCTTCTTGTTGACCACTCTCCTTCATGCCATGAGCAGCCACTGTTAACCCTCATGAGCTGAAACATGTCACTGCAGGAGACCTTTTGGTATTTTGTATTTAGTATCTATAATAATGTTGTTGCTGTTGTTGTCTTTCAACCTGTGAACTACCTGCCCTATAGCTTAAATACTATTGTCAAAACTAACTGCCTGAAATATGCTGCCGCAAGAGACCTTATTATATTGTAATTGTGAATACAGTAGGCCCCCGGCCCTGAGCTTTTCCAGATCACTCCACTGGGCAGGCGAGTGCTCCTGCTCCCCCTAGTGGGGGGACTTTGCTCCTCTGTGTATTTGAGACAGCTTACGGCTACTGAATGATCTTGAACTGACTGACCTTCCCGCCTTAATACTCAAACTTATTAGCACACCCTTGCTCACTGGTGGGCATGACCCTAGTTTGACTGAGGCCCCTGTGATGCCATCCACACTCTTTAGTGCCTTTCACCCACCAGTGACCATGGCAGGTCTCACCTATGCTGTTTAACCCTATTCTGGAGAACCATCTTTCCCTACAGCTGAAACCCCTGTAGTCAGTCACTGGAACACTTAAACATACCATAGCAGGAACCCCTCTCCACCTCCAGGCCCCCGAGATGGTACACAACCTGGGACAGTTCCTTCTCTGCTTGCCGTCATTAAATCAGCACCTTTTCCCTATAAGTGGATGTTTCTCCTCTGCTCCTTGGACCGCGATGCGGGCCCTCCCGGGCTCTTACGTGGTGGGCTCCGTGCGTGTCCGTGGGGGAAGAGGACACTCATGCTCTAACTGTGGCTTTTTGCATTTTTTGCATTTTTTGCACTCTTTTTTTTATTGAATTGAGATATGTTGTTGTGTTGTTGCATGTTTACACGTTTGTGCCAGATTTGCCTCCCGACTCACTCTGGCGCACCCCCAACTCCCTTTGGTTCCGACTTTTTTTCGGTCTGAGCCTCTGGGACACCACCCTGCACGGATGTGCAGTTTCAAAAGAGTTCTAAATTGTATGTTAATCTTAAATGTTCTATGTACTTCCTTCTCTTCTCTCCCTATCTCCCCTCTTTCTCCTTCTCTAACCCCCTCTCCCCCTCCCCTCTTCCCCTATTCCCCCCCCTCCTGTCCCATCCTTACTGGGGCCCTTGGTTTGAGGCCTAGCACATGTTTGGAAGCAGCTACCCCATCCTCCCAAATATGTCCCTTAAAGTAGTGTCACTCAATGTTCAGGGTCTGAACTCACCCAATAAGCGGTCTAGAGCTTTCAAATACTTTAATTCCATTCATGCTGACGTGGTATGTCTTCAGGAGACTCATTATACGACGTCCTCCACACCTAAGATTCTTAACTATAAATTTCCTCTCTTCTTCCAAGCAGTAGGACATAGTAAACAAAGAGGTGTTCTCATCGCCTTCCGTAAGGAGGTCCCCTTCACATGCTATAAACAAATCGCAGACCCTGGCGGCAGGTTTATTCTACTCCAGGGAACACTTCAAGACTCTGAGGTAACCTTTCTAAATTATTATGCTCCCAACACTAAGCAGATACCCTTTATATCACAAATGTGCTCCATGATCCAGATACATGGGAAGGGCACTATCTTCCTATGTGGAGACTCAAACCTAAATCTACAACCTGATATTGACAGGTCCCTCCCCCCAAATACACAAAACAGACAAGAAGGGAAACAATTCCAGGACATAATCAATAATTCCAATCTAATAGACCCCTGGCGGGATCAGCACCCTCACAAGAAAGACTTCACCCATTATTCAGCCCCCCCAAGAATAGATCACATTTTTGTGCAGACCTCTTTTCTCCCCCAAGTCACTGCCTCTAGAATTCATCCTATACCCTGGTCTGACCATGACTTGATCTCAATCTCTTGTAAATCACTGATTTCTGGATCCAGATCTTCCTCATGGTCACTTAATGACTCTCTTCTCTCCTCAAACTCCCTGGTGGAAGGGTCCTGTACACGTGCCAGAGATTTTTTTACATTAAATGAGACCCCGGACTCCCCCCCAACTATGATTTGGGGCTCCTTTAAAGCTGTGATGAGAGGCCACTATATAGCCCTGTCCTCTAGGAAGAAAAAAGAGAGAATGGCGCTGGCAACAAAACTTAATGAACAATACTTAGCAGATGCTCAGGCCTTTAAGGCAAACCCCTCCCCAAAGCGCCTTCGCCAGTTGGAAACCTCTAGAGCGAAATTAAACCTTTTACAAACAGAGCAGGCTGAAAGGCGATACAGGCGCTCTAAACAGCTTTATTACACCTCAGCTAATAAACCAGGGACACTCCTAGCCTCCCAACTAAAATGTCAGGATCAATACATAGTCCCCGTCAAACTACAAACCAGGGAGGGCACAGAGACCAGCAACCCCCTGGCGGTGGTAAAAGAGTTCTCAGAGGGCTTAGCCAGCTTGTATGAAGCTCCCCCGCCCTTGGAGCTCCATCGGGCACAGACCTTTTTTGATAACATTAACATCCCACACATTTCTGAAGATCAAAGATCTCTTGTAGATGGGGACATTACCACTGACGAAGTCCTGAAGGCTATCAAAACCCTGAAAAATAATAGGAGGCCTGGGCCTGACGGATTTACCGCTCTATTCTATAAAAAACTTGGTCCCATAGTGGCCCCTAGACTAGCAGCAGTTTTCAACTATGTCAAAGAGGGGAACCCCCTTGATCCAGAGATGCTTAGAGCATCCATAGTTATGATTCCGAAACCCGGAAAGGACCACCGAAAATGGACCAATTTCAGACATATCTCTTTACTGAATATAGATCTCAAAATCCTTACCAAAATCCTAGCCACCAGAATTAATGTGTTTTTGCCTGAGATAATCCATAAAGACCAGGTAGGTTTTGTGCCCAGGAGACAAGCAGGGGACGGGGTGAGACGGGTCATGCAGCTGATACAGGAGGCAAGGGATAGTAAGGTTGAATCAATGCTTCTCTCCCTGGACGTGGAGAAGGCATTTGACTCCCTATCATGGCACTACCTTCGCTTTTCCCTTGAAAAGAGGGGATTTGGCACGGGCTTCCTTTCCTGGACAGGAGCACTTTATTCCCACCCTACTGCTTGCATCAAATACGCTGGCTTCTCCTCAGCCACTTTTCCAATCCAGAGGGGAACTAGGCAGGGCTGCCCCCTTTCCCCTATCTTATTTATATTGGCACTTGAACCCTTAGCCCAAAAACTCAGACAGAACCCGGCGGTTAAGGGTATCCCAATGGGCCCCACAGAACAAAAAATTTCATTGTTTGCAGATGACATGTTACTTATGCTGTCTACCCCCCATGTCTCGGCCCCAAATGCACTCCAGGATCTGGCTGATTTTAGCCAGTTTTCTGGACTCCGACTGAATACCTCCAAGTCCATGGCGCTTGACATATCCCTATCTGACACCACAAAGCAAACCCTTTCTCACAACTTCTCATGGACATGGACACAGCGCCTGCCCTTCCTGGGAATTATTCTGACAGCAAATATTAATGATATCTTTAAGGCTAACTACCCGGGAATCATCAAAACAATTGACTCCCTGCTCCACGCCTGGCACTATGTAAAGCTCTCCTGGCTAGGCCGCATCGCTGCCCTTAAAATGACGATTTTACCCAAAATTCTATACCTATTCAGGGTACTTCCAGTCCGTGTCCCCCAAAAGACACTGGACTCTCTCCAACAGAAATTTATGCATTTCGCGTGGAACAAGGCTAGGCCCAGAATCAATAAAGACACCCTTATATGTAAAAGAGAGAGGGGAGGCCTTGCGTTTCCCTCAATCAAAAAGTATTATATAGCAGCCCAAGTGGCACCCCTGGTCCTGCTCCATGCAACAAAAGACAGACCGATTTGGGTAGCGAATGACTTCCTAAAATGTTCACCCATCTCCCCAGCTTCGTTGTTATGGCTCCCGAAAGCTTCCCGACCTAAATCCCTGCCTCCTGCCCTGGCGTTTTCCCTCTCCGTTTGGGATGGGGTGAAATCCCATTTTACTTCCTCTTTAAAACCGGCTTCCCCGCTGCTTGGGAACCCCTTGTTTCCTCCGGGTGTTACCCACTCCAACAATTTCAGATGGTGGGTGGGGAAAGGTTATAACCAAGATGGAGAATTTCTGCACCTCAAAGGGGATGAAAACAGCTCAGGACCTCAACTCAGGGGAGAACCTGCCCCCGTCTTAAACCTTTAGATTTTTACAGATCAAGCATTTTATTAATTGTACGCTGACCCGCTCTCCTCCTCCATATCAAAGTACTGATTTCGAATCCCGGTGTATCAGAGACCACTTCAGTGGTGGTTTGATATCGAGCCTCTATGCAACTCTAGTGTCCCCACCATCCCCTATTAAGCATAATTATATGTCTCAGTGGGAAAGAGAGCTGGGGTGCGATGTGGAGGAGGACGAGTGGCAGGGAATGTGGGATAACATAAAGAGGATCTCCTGTAACACAGTAGTTTTAGAAAATGCCTACAAGACACTCTTTAGATGGTATCTCACGCCAGACCGGATTCACAAGTTTTTCCCATCAACTTCTCCACTCTGCTTTAGGGGATGCCCTTCCGTGGGATCAATGGCTCACATCTGGTGGGACTGCCCTATAGTCTCGGCCACATGGAACAGGGTATACAAACTGCTCTCTGACATCATCCATCTCCCAATGACTAAGAATCCTAGGGAGGCTTTACTTTCTTACAAATCAGGTAAATACTCTAAAAACCATTGGAAATTAATTCAACACGTCTTAGCCACCGTCCGCCTCACCATTGCCAGAAACTGGAAATTGCCCAGAATCCCCTGGCAAGAGATCCTGAACAGAATCTCAGACACACTGTGTAACGAGAAAATTACAGCGATAAAAAGCGACACCTATGAAAGATACCTTGATGTATGGACCCCTTGGCTAGAATATATAGATGTCGGCCACCACCAAACGGACCCAGTCCACCCAGTTTGAGTACAGGGAAACCCAATTTTATTTCGAGCATGGCCTCCAGCCTCGGATCCATCCCTATTCCCCTTCCCTCCCCCATCCCCTTCCCTTCTCTTCTTCCTTCTTCTGCTCTTCCTTTTCTCTTCCTATCCCACTGTCAATCAATCCTATCAACTACGCATTAATCTTGAGCTCCAACCACTGACTTTTAGCACCAATGAAGAATGGGCGTGTTAAACACATCTCTTTAGTACAAGCTCCCCAGTCCAGACTACAACTCACCGCATCCCAAGCACTTGCTGTTCTGTGCCAGAAGTTGATCCTAATAGTTAGCACCATGTCTTAGTGCAATTACACTCAGGAACCTTCACACCTCTTTTGATAACTATTGGATACTCTGTTAATGCAAGTACACTCAGGAATCTACATATCTCTGTTGATAACTATTTGATACTGTGTCATTATGTATATTTTGTAAACCTGTTCAACTGTCATCATTAATGCATATATAATGTCTGACCCATGTATACTTTATATGAAAACCCAATAAATTCTTTTTAAAAGACACAGACATAGCAGCAAGGAGAGCGCTGGATGTACTTGTCAATCAATTTAACTGCCAAACTCTCAGTATAAGAATGTATCCAGATAATTGCTCTTGCCGATGTCTTATCTTTTCCTGTCTCCTGTTTCTATTATTTGCTCTTTCTCTTTCTTCCCTCTATCCCCTTACACCCTCCCTTTCTCCCCTTTGTTTCCCTTGCTAGCTAGGAATTGTGTAACTACTTATTTTGTTCATGACTGTAGTCACGGTATGTTAATTGTTTATTTCTTTGCAGTCATACCATAATTGGTGTGTTTCTTTATTTTGGTTTCTATGATTCATAGTTTTTTTTACTGTATATCTTTTAATCCACCGATTCGGAGTATTATATTTCTGGTTGCATTGTTTCTGCTTCAGGACTTCATTTGCATTCTCTACGACTGTATATTTGTATTGAAATTTTTTTCCATGTCTTCCAATAAAAAAATTGTAAAAAGAATGTATACTGGCGAAGAACTCTCAACAGGGCATGTGGACCTATAATGGAGGCATATGAAGCAAGGTCAGCTTTATTTATGTGTCCTAAAAGCTTGGTTTTGAATGGCAGGAAGCACAGCGCATGAATTAATTTAAACTGATAAATAAAATGAGTATGTATTTTCTATTAGATATAAAAAATATTCTGCATGGTTCATTCTTCAGATGCTCCAATATTAATGGATGTGCACTTAGAGTATAGAAAATTCAATATTTTTATGACACAATGAACAATGTGCAGTTTGACATTAAATAGGGATGAAAAACGTGTTTAGCAAGATTTCATTGAATCTAACAACCTATCTACATCAATTTGTAATGAAACATTCAGGAAGTTTGTCTACTGAAATCAATGTACACATGACATACCATTCTTCTCGTCACTCGTAATAACCTGGGAGAGAGATGTGCCTCTTCAATAGGAAATATTAACAGGTTAGATAAGTATTTGGCAAAAGCAATAAAGGTTGTGCATCTGTGAAGCTGAAGAAATAGCCAGAGGCAGAAAATAATTCAGTGGTAGTCTAAGATAGCAAGCTAATCTCTATTGGACAGTGTGAAGCAGCTATAGCTTGAAACATGGTACCAAGTTCTGTAAGAAGTTGGAATAAAAATCTGAAATGTGCCCTGAAATAGGAATTCTACTTTATACCTTATATTACATTTAAAGGAAACCTGCCTTGTTGGCACAATTGTTAGTTTAAGTTGATTTTAAACATAAAACAAATTATATATGTTTCTGTCCCTCCCTTCCCCATTGGCTTGGTATATACCATAGGAGGTAAGCTAAGAAATTTAGGAGGGTAGTGGTTGACTGAAGCCAAAAATCAGCCTGGAAGTTTTTAGACACCCAGCCAACCCATGAACAGCCTGTGACACCCCTGCTAAGCCCCAGTCAATGAGTGTGCTCCAATGCTGAGGCTTTAGCATAGACAGGGCAAATTTTGGGAGGAGAGGATATGGACACTCTTAATATGATGGAACTAAATAGTATTGAAGGGCAGATACCATTGGAGGGGTGGGTATGAGATGGCTTTGATTGGTGTCAATTGTGTGAGGCTCATTGTGAATTTTACTAGTAGTCCCAAGAAGATAGACAGCTCAGAAATCCCCTGAGATATTTCACCTGGGAGCGGTAGGATTAAGGGGTGAGGTAACCCCGAAACGCGTTACCTTTGAATGGGGAGCCCAGGATATTCACTCCACACAGGTCATGCTATATTTTAAAATGTTACATTAAATGTTATGTTTTATCACACTTGGTGAGCTGGACCTGCAGCTCATTGTGAATTTTTCCTATTGACAGTATGCTCCTGTAACAGGAGGCAATATAGGGGGTAAGTCTAAATGTTTTAAGAGATTTTTGAGAGCCCTATGTTCAGTCTGCCACTGTAAGAGGGGTTCACCTTTAAGCGTTTAACTTACTCAGCCCACAATAAAGTAGAAAGAAAATCAATTTTCATCTACTATATTTAAACATAATATCTTTCAATATAGGATAAATCAAATCGTTTTTAGAGCCTTTGGACTTTAGGGGTTAGCATTTAAGCACTTCACATACTCAGCACACAATAAAGTGGAACAAAAAAATGTTTTCCTCCTATTTAAAAAATTCCCCTTCACCCGCGATGGGGTAGATCTATAGACGAGGAGCATATTGGACTTGATTCAACAAACATAGAAAAAAATGGTTTTGATTGGAAAATTGCATTGCGTGATAAAAACGTAACTAACTTTGAGTGATTCAACAAAGCTGACTATTTAAATTCATCCAGTCGAAAATGCGGGTGAAATATTTATGTTTTCATATGAAAATGGCTTTGGTAATTGAAAATTTAACTAAAATTATCCAAATGTTGAGAAGTCTTTATCACAAATGGTGCATTAGTTTTCTACATTTCACACAGCTTCAGAATGATCAGGTGACTTCCCCATGTAATATATCTCAGGTGACAATTGTTTTTTAATGCACTTGTGCAACTAGTCTATTTGGTATGAACGATCACATTCATCCATGTAATGCCAGATATGCATTTAGTAATAAATCAAGGCAACTGCACATGCTTTTTTCTTTTGCGTCACATGTTTTGTTATTCATCCTATTATTAGGAAAGGCAGCTGGATGACTTGTGAAATGTGTTGAAGTAAAAAAAAATGCTATTGCAGTTGCAGAGATGTATTCCTACAGATATGCAGTTCACTTTATTTTGTAACTGTTTCAAATAAAATGAAAAAAGAATCATTGCACTTCCTCCACGTTACCAGACTGGTGCACCAGCCATAGTAAGCCCAGGGTCAAGTGCCGAACAGCCTGCCCCTAGCCCTGGCAACTTTCCAGCTTTAATAGTTTATTAAAACAGTAATTAAAAAATATTAAATTAACTAAGAGATGTACTGAGTAATAGATCAAGGCAACCGGACTTGCTGTTTTCTTTTGCTTCACATATTTTTTTCTTCATCCCGCCGGATGTATGTGTGAATTTAACATTGCCTATTGGGAAAGGTGGCTGGATGACTTGTGAAATGTATCAAAGTAAAAAAAAAAAACAGTAAAACTGCTATTGCAGTTGCATAGATTTATTCCTGCAGACCTACTGGAGTTATTTATTTATTTTACTGTTTCAATATAAATGAAGACAAATCATGGCCCCTCCCTACAAATTACCAGGCTAGTGCACCAGTCTGGTCCTGGTAAATCACTGGCCCCTTTAGACTTTGGCCCAGGTTTGGGTCTCTGCCTGAGGTGTCGTCAGTTTTAAATTAAAACAGTCATAAAAAATATTAATTCTGCATGTCTTTTACACTGATAAAAAAAAACATGCTGGCAGTTGCTAACCTGGCTTTTTGGGGTAAAAAATTTTTTTACACATGCTTGGGGCATTTGTAATAATTTGTTCAAAAGAGTAGTAAAACTAGTAGTAGCGCACTCATTTTTTACAATTGTAAATTTAAATTGTATTTTTTCTACTTTAGGCAAATTTTTTCACAGGAGTTTGAAAAAGTTAAAAATGTTGTGTTTAAAAAAAAAAAAAGCAGCCAAATTAATTTTTTACAGACTTTTTGATGCTTTGAGCCTATTGTGTCTAATGAGAAAAATATTTTTGATGTTTGGAAATAACAGCAGCCTGTGGGGAACTCAAACATATTAAAAATCAACCTCTCCAAATGTGTGCTTGTTGTTTTGATGCAGCTGCTTGCTACTCTAATAGGGGCAAGTCACAGATTGTTCAAGTCATTCTGCAATGCATATGTGATAGGACCCATAGGCTTACACGGGAAGTGGCTTACTCAGTGATCGAAAAGCATCACAACAATGTAAACCTAGCCTTAACCCTTTCGCTGCCAGCCTACCTGCAGCTTTTGTCACTCTCTGTTGCCAGACCATGTTTCACTATTTTGCGCTACACATGTTCAACTGTGATTTTTGAAAGGATTTCTAGGGATTTCCCAGGAAAATGATATATTGTTTTTTTCAGCAGAGTCTGGGCTTTAACATGAAATGTCTTGATTGTAATTTTTAGGTGTATTCTCAATATTTTTGGGTGAAATATGTGAAAAAAAATAAAAAAAGCCCAGGAGACTCCACCAAACTGAAATAGCGCTTTAGGGGATTTTCAGATAAAATACAACTATGCAATGCAATATGCACACCTTGCAGTTTTACCAGAAAAACAACCCTTTACATTTGAAATACCCCCCCACAACCTATATATTCTCTGGAAGTACACACCTCAGGCTTTCTAGGTGTACCAGGCGTGTTGATGTGCCCATAGTTTTCTGGAAGTAATTCCTCAATGTATTCTTTGGTTGCAAAGAGTTTCCCAAAAAATGGATAAAAAAGCAGAATCAAAGCCACATTTTCCTAAAAAAACTATATACAAACAAGAAAAAACAAGTTTAACCTGAAAAAGCAACATCCCCCGAACAAAACAACACCCAACATACATAGGTTCTGTCAAGGGAAGAGTTGCCAAACACCCCAAAGTAAAGCATGTGCGTAACGGTAATTTTACTTGAAAATTTCAGCTCTGCAGACAAAGTGCGCACCTTGCGATTTTTCAACCAAAACAAACCTTTACATTTGGAATATCCCCCATAAACCATATATTCCCTGAAAGTACACATGTTATTCTTTCTAAGCGTACCCAGCTTGTTGTAGTGGGCTCATCTTTCTGGAATGAATCCCTCAAAGAATTCTTTGGTTGCGCAGGGTTTCCCTAAAAAATTTATAAAAAAGCTGAATAAAAAACACCTTTTCCTAAAATATAAACATGCATAGCTACTTTTAACCCTTTAAATTGCCAGCCTACTTGAGGTTTTGTCACCCTCTGTTGACAGATCATTTTTCCCCATATTGCGCCATGTTTTGCGCCATTTTTGCGGGAATTTTCAGGAAAATTATATTTATATTTTTTTGCAGCAGAGTTTAGGCTTTAACATGAAATGTCTTGTTTGTAAATTTTATTTTGTTTTTTACAATATTATTAATAGAGATGAGCGAGTAGTGAAATATTCGAAATTTCGAATTTCGATTCGAATAGACCGCGTTACTCGACTACTCGACCGAATATCGAATCCCATTATAGTCTATGGGAAAAAAATGCTCGACACTTGGAAATCTCAATTCGACCACTTGGAGGTCACCAAGTCCACCCTGAAACATCAGAAAATGATGCCAACACTGCTGGAATGCAACTGGGACAGCAGGGGAAGCATGTCTGGGTGCATATAACGCGCCCAAGTCGCACTATTACGCCACTATCACAGCCTCTCAACAATACACTCCAAACACAATATAACTTCTACGTAAAGTGAGACAAGACAAGGAAACCTTCTTTCCTCTACATTGCCATGGACCCCAAGCCAAAATGTACAAAAAAGAAGAACAAAATTCTGCACCCCTTAAAATTACGTTGCCTAATGACAACCACAGATGGCATAGGCAAGGGGGAAAATAAATATACCCCACCCCTAATTGTCATTGTGTGTGTGTGTGTGTGTGTGTGAGATGTGGTCAGACATGTCCTCTTGTGTCATTGTGTCACCCCAGCAGTAAGGGAAGCTTAAAGGAGGAGGTTTGTTACAGTGTGTCACCCCAGCAGTAAGGGAAGCTTACAGGAGGAGGTTTGTTACAGTGTGTCACCCCAGCAGTAAGGGAAGCTTACAGGAGGAGGTTTGTTACAGTGTGTCACCCCAGCAGTCAGGGAAGCTTACAGGAGGAGGTTTGTTACAGTGTGTCACCCCAGCAGTAAGGGAAGCTTAGAGCTGAGACCTCTTAAAAATTGTGTGGAGGCCCAAGATCTGAGACCTCTTAAAAATTGTGTGGAGGCCCAAGAGCTGAGACCTCTCAAACATTGTGTGGAGTCCCACGAGCTGAGACCTCTTAAACATTGTGTGGAGGCCCAAGAGCTGAGACCTTTTAAAAATTGTGTGGAGGCCCAAGAGCTGAGACCTTTTAAAAATTGTGTGGAGGCCCAAGAGCTGAGACCTTTTAAAAATTGTGTGGAGGCCCAAGAGCTGAGACCTTTTAAAAATTGTGTGGAGGCCCAAGAGCTGAGACCTCTCAAACATTGTGTGGAGTCCCACGAGCTGAGACCTCTTAAACATTGTGTGGAGGCCCAAGAGCTGAGACCTTTTAAAAATTGTGTGGAGGCCCAAGAGCTGAGACCTTTTAAAAATTGTGTGGAGGCCCAAGAGCTGAGACCTTTTAAAAATTGTGTGGAGGCCCTAGAGCTGAGACCTCTCAAACATTGTGTGGAGGCCCAAGAGCTGAGACCTTTTAAAAATTGTGTGGAGGCCCTAGAGCTGAGACCTCTCAAACATTGTGTGGAGGCCCAAGAGCTGAGACCTTTTAAAAATTGTGTGGAGGCCCAAGAGCTGAGACCTTTTAAAAATTGTGTGGAGGCCCAAGAGCTGAGACCTTTTAAAAATTGTGTGGAGGCCCAAGAGCTGAGACCTTTTAAAAATTGTGTGGAGGCCCAAGAGCTGAGACCTTTTAAAAATTGTGTGGAGGCCCAAGAGCTGAGACCTTTTAAAAATTGTGTGGAGGCCCAAGAGCTGAGACCTTTTAAAAATTGTGTGGAGGCCCAAGAGCTGAGACCTCTCAAACATTGTGTGGAGTCCCACGAGCTGAGACCTCTTAAACATTGTGTGGAGGCCCAAGAGCTGAGACCTTTTAAAAATTGTGTGGAGGCCCAAGAGCTGAGACCTTTTAAAAATTGTGTGGAGGCCCAAGAGCTGAGACCTTTTAAAAATTGTGTGGAGGCCCAAGAGCTGAGACCTCTCAAACATTGTGTGGAGGCCCAAGAGCTGAGACCTTTTAAAAATTGTGTGGAGGCCCTAGAGCTGAGACCTCTCAAACATTGTGTGGAGGCCCAAGAGCTGAGACCTCTCAAACATTGTGTGGAGGCCCAAGAGCTGAGACCTTTTAAAAATTGTGTGGAGGCCCAAGAGCTGAGACCTTTTAAAAATTGTGTGGAGGCCCAAGAGCTGAGACCTTTTAAAAATTGTGTGGAGGCCCAAGAGCTGAGACCTTTTAAAAATTGTGTGGAGGCCCAAGAGCTGAGACCTCTCAAACATTGTGTGGAGGCCCAAGAGCTGAGACCTTTTAAAAATTGTGTGGAGGCCCTAGAGCTGAGACCTCTCAAACATTGTGTGGAGGCCCAAGAGCTGAGACCTCTCAAACATTGTGTGGAGGCCCAAGAGCTGAGCACTTATTAGTGCTGCAGCTACGGCTGCTTTAGTGAGGGGTAGCTGCTGCTGCTGGAATAGGGACAGAAAGACTTCAGTGGTGTATTACCACCTATATACAAAACTATATACACTCTGCTCAAAACGGCTGCTTTAGTGAGGGGTAGCTGCTGATGCTGGAATAGGGACAGAAAGACTTCAGCGGTGTATTAGCACCTATATACAAAACTATATTTTGCACTACTGTTTTGTGTCCTCTGTGCCAACAAAACACTGTTTTATACACGGTGCGTATAGGCACCATTTCACCTTCTGGCAGTATACGGCTGTATAGCCAGGTGTTTTTCTTAAAAATATTTTTTATATTTGGCACTACTGTTTTGTGTCCTCTTTACCAACAAAACCTTGTTATATACCCGGTGCGTATATAGGCACCATTTCACCTTCTGGCAGTATACGGCTGTATAGCCAGGTGTTCTTAAAAATATATTTATATTTGGCACTACTGTTTTGTGTCCTCTGTGCCAACAAAACACTGTTTTATACACGGTGCGTATAGGCACCATTTCACCTTCTGGCAGTATACGGCTGTATAGCCAGGTGTTCTTCTTAAAAATATTTTTATATTTGGCATAACGCGTGGCCAAAAAAGTAAAACGTCTGAAATGCGGAGGGCTAGCGCAAAGGGACGTGGACGAGGACGGGGGCGCGGAAATGCTGGTGGGGGCACAAACCGCGTTGAAGCCAGTGGGGATACAATGCGTGCTGGTGAGGGGCAGCCAGCATTACGCTCATCCAGCTTCCCTGCCTTTATGGGACAGTTATGCGGGGGGCGGGGTACACCTCTGTTAAGGCCTGAGCAGCGTGAACAGGTGGTGCAATGGATGGCCGATAACGCTTCCAGTCACTTGTCCACCACCCAGTCATCCACACAGTCTCACTCTGACCCTCCTTCCTCCCAACCTGGCCAACAGAGTCAGCCCAACCTTGACCCCTCCCAGGACCTCTTTTCGGGTCCTTTTCCAGATGTGCTGCAAGAATCCCAGGAGCTAGCAGAGGAATTTGTTTGTAGTGATGCCCAAACACTTGAGTATCCGCCATCTGCTAGTGATGTGGACCCGGAACCAGCATCTGCTATCATGAGCGATGATGATGAGACGCAGTTGCCATCAAGGGAGGCTGTTGGAATGTCCAGTGGGCAGGAGGAGGAGCAGAGAGAGGAAGTGGAAGAGGAGGTGGTGGACGACGAAATGACCGACCCCACTTGGACAGGGGTGATGTCCAGCGGGGAAAGCAGTGGAGATGCGGTCTGCGCATCACCGAATAAGGCAGCAAGAGGCAGAGGACAGTCCAGAGGCAGAGGACAGTCCAGACAGAGAAGGCAGGCCACAGCCAGCAGGGCCGAAGCTCTTCCCGGCAGCAGGCAGTCGCGCGAAGCTCCCCCATCGAGGCCTCGTACTTCTGTGGTGTGGAGATTTTTTAACGTTTGCGCGGATGACAAACTGAGCGCGGTTTGCGCAATCTGCCACTCAAAACTGAGTAGGGGCTCTGAGAAGAGCAATCTGACCACCTCAGGCATGCGCCGTCACTTGGAATTCAAGCACTGGGCTGAGTGGGAGAGAGCAAACGCAATACAACCTGCGCCCCGTCTTGCTGCCACTGCCTCTTCCCCTTTGTTGTGTGCTGCCACTGCGGTCCAGACCTCCAGCCAGGACACCTCCACATCTGCCTCTGCCTCGGCTACTTTGGGGCCTTCTCCTTCAGCCCCCCCTTCCCCCGCATCTTCGTCTGCACCTTCCATCTCCTCGTCCCATCAACTGTCCATCTCGCAGGCGTTCAACCGCAGGCGGAAGTACGCCTCCAGTCACCCCCAAGCCCAAGCCTTAACCTGCCTCATCTCCAAACTGCTGGCCCTGGAGATGTTGCCGTTTAGGCTTGTGGAGACGCAGGCCTTCCGCGACCTGATGGCGGCTGCCGCACCTCGCTATTCCGTCCCTAGCCGCCACTATTTTTCCCGGTGTGGCGTCCCCGCCCTGCACCAGCACGTGTCGCGTAACATCAGGCGGGCCCTGAGGTACGCAGTCAGCGCAAAGGTCCACTTGACCACCGACTCGTGGACAAGCGCTTGCGGCCAAGGACGCTACATCTCTTTGACGGCACACTGGGTGAATGTTGTGGAAGCGGGGACGGGGTCGCAAACAGGGACGGCCTACATACCACCCCCACCCAAGATTGCCAGCACAGGTTCTGATAGACCCCCCTCCTCTTCCTCCTCCTCCTCCTCCTCCTCCTCCTCCTCCTCATCCTCCTCCTCCTCCTCCTCCTCCTCCTCCTCCTCCTCCTCCTCCTCATCCTCCTCCTCATCCTCCTCATCCTCCTCCTCATCCTCCTCATCCTCCTCCTCATCCTCCTCCTCCTCCTCCTCATCCTCCTCCTCCTCCTCCTCCTCCTCCTCCTCTGCCTTAACATCGCCCTCAGCCCCTAGCTGGAAGCGTTGCAGCACTGGCACGGGGAGACGTCAGCAGGCGGTGCTTAAGCTCATCAGCTTGGGCGACAGGAAGCACAGCGCCGCAGAGGTGAGGCACGCCATATTGCAGCAGACAGAGATGTGGCTGTCGCCGCTGCAGCTAGGACCAGGCATGGTCGTGTGCGATAACGGCCGTAACCTGGTGGCGGCTCTGGAGCTTGCAGAACTCAATCACGTACCATGCCTGGCCCACGTTTTTAATTTGGTAGTACAAAAGTTTCTAAAGACTTACCCCAACCTGGCAGAGCTACTGGTCAAAGTGCGGCGCTTGTGCGCTCACTTTCGGAAGTCAACTGTAGCTGCTGCTAGCTTAAAAAAAAATCCAGCAACGCCTCCAGTTTGCCTCAACATCGGCTGTTGTGCGACCTGCCCACTCGCTGGAATTCCACCTATTGCATGTTGGCCAGGGTGTGTGAGCAGCAGAAAGCATTGATGGAGTACCAGATGATGCATCCACGCGTGCCTCCAACTCAGCTCCCTCAGTTTGCCAACCACGAGTGGCCATGGATGGCAGACATATGCGATGTATTGCGTATCTTTGAGGAGTCCACTAAGAAGGTCAGCAGCGAGGACGCTATAGTGAGCGTAACCATCCCGCTCCTAGGCGTCCTTAAAGAATCGCTCATCGCAATAAGGGAGAACGCATTGCACACAGAGGAGATGGGGGTAGGAGGAGACGCAACGCAGGTAGACAGTCAGACCACACTTTTGTCTGCTGCTCGGTGGCAGTTGCAGGAGGAGGATGAGGAGGAGGAGGACAACGTGGAGGTGGCTGTGGAAGAGGATGCTGGCGGCGAGGGTAGCAGTCAGGCTGTGTGCGTCCCATTGGTTCAGCGCGGATGGGGCGGAGAGGAGGAGGAAGAGGAGGAAATGGAAAATGATCCTTCTGGTGGGGGCAGTGACGTCATGCCTACTCAGAGTCTGGCACACATGGCTGACTTCATGCTGGGCTGCTTTTCCCGGGACATACGTGTTGTCCGGATATTGGAGAACAAACTATACTGGGTCTTCGCACTCCTGGACCCCCGGTATAAAGATAACTTCTCCTCTTTTATTCCGGTAGAGGAGAGGACGAATCGATTACTGGAATACCAGAGGGAACTCTTGCAGAACATGATGCAGATTTTCCCACCCAGCATCGCTGGCGGCAGAGAGGAGAGTGTCTCCCAGAGTCTGACAACATTGATCAGG
This sequence comes from Gastrophryne carolinensis, assembly GCA_027917425.1. NCBI lineage: Eukaryota > Metazoa > Chordata > Amphibia > Anura > Microhylidae > Gastrophryne > Gastrophryne carolinensis. Next base: position 285,836,382 of record CM051237.1, on the reverse strand, counting down.
CCCACAGCCACCAGGGGAACACTCTCCAAGGTGTGGGACACGTTCATGTCACCCCCTCGTGCAACTTCCATCACTGCGGGGCCCGCTATCAGCAGGAGGGACAAGTATCGGCGGATGTTGCGGGACTACCTGGCAGACCACACCCCTGTCCTCCCCGATCCCTCGGCGACCTACACTTACTGGGTCTCCAAGTTGGACACGTGGCTGGAACTGTCCCTGTACGCCTTGGAGGTGCTTGCCTGCCCTGCCGCCAGCGTGCTATCAGAAAGGGTGTGTTCAGCGCAGCCGGGGGCATTATAACCGATAAGCGCAGCCGCCTGTCAACCGACAGTGCCGACAGGCTGACGCTAATCAAAATGAACAGCAAGTGGATTGACCCGGACTTTGCTTGTACAACAGTGGAAAGCAGCCAAGAGTGAAGTGCCATCTGTATGAAGTGCCATTTCCTCCTCCTCCTCCTCCTCCTCCTCCTCCTCCTCCTCCTTAACCGCCGTAGAATTGCTGTATTAATGAAAAAAATTATGGCTCACCTCTTAGGCTTAATACAATCAATTTTTAAGAGGTCTCAACTCTTGGGCCTCCACACAATTTTTAAAAGGTCTCAGCTCTTGGGCCTCCACATAATGTTTGAGAGGTCTCAGCTCTAGGGCCTCCACACAATTTTTAAAAGGTCTCAGCTCTTGGGCCTCCACACAATGTTTGAGAGGTCTCAGCTCTTGGGCCTCCACACAATTTTTAAAAGGTCTCAGCTCTTGGGCCTCCACACAATGTTTGAGAGGTCTCAGCTCTTGGGCCTCCACACAATTTTTAAAAGGTCTCAGCTCTTGGGCCTCCACACAATTTTTAAAAGGTCTCAGCTCTTGGGCCTCCACACAATTTTTAAAAGGTCTCAGCTCTTGGGCCTCCACACAATTTTTAAAACATAGCAGCCCTAATAAGGGCTCTCAATGACTCTCTTGTCTTCTGGTAGCTGGTATATATGGTGGTAAAAGGTATATTCTGAGCTTCTGGGGCCCTGCCTGACTAAATAGAAAATGAGCTATATACTGTTCAGCGTAGCAGCCCTAATAAGGGCTCTTAAGGACTGTCTTGTCTTCTGGTAGCTGGTATATATGGTGGTAAAAGGTATATTCTGAGCTTCTGGGGCCCTGCCTGACTACATAGAATATGAGCTATATACTGTTCAACATAGCAGCACTAATAAGGGATTAAGGACTGTCTTGTCTTCTGGTAGCTGGTATATATGGTGGTAAAAGGTATATTCTGAGCTTCTGGGGCCCTGCCTGACTACATAGAATATGAGCTATATACTGTTCAACCTAGCAGCACTAATAAGGGATTAAGGACTGTCTTGTCTTCTGGTAGCTGGTATATATGGTGGTAAAAGGTATATTCTGAGCTTCTGGGGCCCTGCCTGACTACATAGAATATGAGCTATATACTGTTCAACATAGCAGCACTAATAAGGGATTAAGGACTGTCTTGTCTTCTGGTAGCTGGTATATATGGTGGTAAAAGGTATATTCTGAGCTTCTGGGGCCCTGCCTGACTAAATAGAAAATGAGCTATATACTGTTCAGCGTAGCAGCCCTAATAAGGGCTATTAAGGACTGTCTTGTCTTCTGGTAGCTGGTATATATGGTGGTAAAAGCTATATTCTGAGCTTCTGGGGCCCTGCCTGACTAAATAGAAAATGAGCTATATACTGTTCAGCGTAGCAGCCCTAATAAGGGCTCTTAAGGACTGTCTTGTCTTCTGGTAGCTGGTATATATGGTGGTAAAAGGTATATTCTGAGCTTCTGGGGCCCTGCATGACTACATAGAATATGAGCTATATACTGTTCAACATAGCAGCACTAATAAGGGATTAAGGACTGTCTTGTCTTCTGGTAGCTGGTATATATGGTGGTAAAAGGTATATTCTGAGCTTCTGGGGCCCTGCCTGACTAAATAGAAAATGAGCTATATACTGTTCAGCGTAGCAGCCCTAATAAGGGCTCTTAAGGACTGTCTTGTCTTCTGGTAGCTGGTATATATGGTGGTAAAAGGTATATTCTGAGCTTCTGGGGCCCTGCCTGACTACATAGAATATGAGCTATATACTGATCAACATAGCAGCACTAATAAGGGATTAAGGACTGTCTTGTCTTCTGGTAGCTGGTATATATGGTGGTAAAAGGTATATTCTGAGCTTCTGGGGCCCTGCATGACTACATAGAATATGAGCTATATACTGTTCAACATAGCAGCACTAATAAGGGATTAAGGACTGTCTTGTCTTCTGGTAGCTGGTATATATGGTGGTAAAAGGTATATTCTGAGCTTCTGGGGCCCTGCCTGACTACATAGAATATGAGCTATATACTGTTCAACATAGCAGCACTAATAAGGGATTAAGGACTGTCTTGTCTTCTGGTAGCTGGTATATATGGTGGTAAAAGGTATATTCTGAGCTTCTGGGGCCCTGCATGACTACATAGAATATGAGCTATATACTGTTCAACATAGCAGCACTAATAAGGGATTAAGGACTGTCTTGTCTTCTGGTAGCTGGTATATATGGTGGTAAAAGGTATATTCTGAGCTTCTGGGGCCCTGCCTGACTAAATAGAAAATGAGCTATATACTGTTCAGCGTAGCAGCCCTAATAAGGGCTCTTAAGGACTGTCTTGTCTTCTGGTAGCTGGTATATATGGTGGTAAAAGGTATATTCTGAGCTTCTGGGGCCCTGCCTGACTAAATAGAAAATGAGCTATATACTGTTCAACATAGCAGCACTAATAAGGGATTAAGGACTGTCTTGTCTTCTGGTAGCTGGTATATATGGTGGTAAAAGGTATATTCTGAGCTTCTGGGGCCCTGCCTGACTACATAGAATATGAGCTATATACTGTTCAACATAGCAGCACTAATAAGGGATTAAGGACTGTCTTGTCTTATGGTAGCTGGTATATATGGTGGTAAAAGGTATATTCTGAGCTTCTGGGGCCCTGCCTGACTACATAGAATATGAGCTATATACTGTTCAACATAGCAGCACTAATAAGGGATTAAGGACTGTCTTGTCTTCTGGTAGCTGGTATATATGGTGGTAAAAGGTATATTCTGAGCTTCTGGGGCCCTGCATGACTACATAGAATATGAGCTATATACTGTTCAACATAGCAGCACTAATAAGGGATTAAGGACTGTCTTGTCTTCTGGTAGCTGGTATATATGGTGGTAAAAGGTATATTCTGAGCTTCTGGGGCCCTGCCTGACTAAATAGAAAATGAGCTATATACTGTTCAGCGTAGCAGCCCTAATAAGGGCTCTTAAGGACTGTCTTGTCTTCTGGTAGCTGGTATATATGGTGGTAAAAGGTATATTCTGAGCTTCTGGGGCCCTGCCTGACTAAATAGAAAATGAGCTATATACTGTTCAACATAGCAGCACTAATAAGGGATTAAGGACTGTCTTGTCTTCTGGTAGCTGGTATATATGGTGGTAAAAGGTATATTCTGAGCTTCTGGGGCCCTGCCTGACTACATAGAATATGAGCTATATACTGTTCAACATAGCAGCACTAATAAGGGATTAAGGACTGTCTTGTCTTATGGTAGCTGGTATATATGGTGGTAAAAGGTATATTCTGAGCTTCTGGGGCCCTGCATGACTACATAGAATATGAGCTATATACTGTTCAGCGTAGCAGCCCTAATAAGGGCTATTAAGGACTGTCTTGTCTTCTGGTAGCTGGTATATATGGTGGTAAAAGGTATATTCTGAGCTTCTGGGGCCCTGCCTGACTAAATAGAAAATGAGCTATATACTGTTCAGCGTAGCAGCCCTAATAAGGGCTCTTAAGGACTGTCTTGTCTTCTGGTAGCTGGTATATATGGTGGTAAAAGGTATATTCTGAGCTTCTGGGGCCCTGCCTGACTAAATAGAAAATGAGCTATATACTGTTCAACATAGCAGCACTAATAAGGGATTAAGGACTGTCTTGTCTTCTGGTAGCTGGTATATATGGTGGTAAAAGGTATATTCTGAGCTTCTGGGGCCCTGCCTGACTAAATAGAAAATGAGCTATATACTGTTCAGCGTAGCAGCCCTAATAAGGGCTATTAAGGACTGTCTTGTCTTCTGGTAGCTGGTATATATGGTGGTAAAAGGTATATTCTGAGCTTCTGGGGCCCTGCCTGACTAAATAGAAAATGAGCTATATACTGTTCAGCGTAGCAGCCCTAATAAGGGCTATTAAGGACTGTCTTGTCTTCTGGTAGCTGGTATATATGGTGGTAAAAGGTATATTCTGAGCTTCTGGGGCCCTGCCTGACTAAATAGAAAATGAGCTATATACTGTTCAGCGTAGCAGCCCTAATAAGGGCTCTTAAGGACTGTCTTGTCTTCTGGTAGCTGGTATATATGGTGGTAAAAGGTATATTCTGAGCTTCTGGGGCCCTGCCTGACTACATAGAATATGAGCTATATACTGTTCAACATAGCAGCACTAATAAGGGATTAAGGACTGTCTTGTCTTCTGGTAGCTGGTATATATGGTGGTAAAAGGTATATTCTGAGCTTCTGGGGCCCTGCATGACTACATAGAATATGAGCTATATACTGTTCAGCGTAGCAGCCCTAATAAGGGCTATTAAGGACTGTCTTGTCTTCTGGTAGCTGGTATATATGGTGGTAAAAGGTATATTCTGAGCTTCTGGGGCCCTGCCTGACTAAATAGAAAATGAGCTATATACTGTTCAACATAGCAGCACTAATAAGGGATTAAGGACTGTCTTGTCTTCTGGTAGCTGGTATATATGGTGGTAAAAGGTATATTCTGAGCTTCTGGGGCCCTGCCTGACTAAATAGAAAATGAGCTATATACTGTTCAGCGTAGCAGCCCTAATAAGGGCTATTAAGGACTGTCTTGTCTTCTGGTAGCTGGTATATATGGTGGTAAAAGGTATATTCTGAGCTTCTGGGGCCCTGCCTGACTAAATAGAAAATGAGCTATATACTGTTCAGCGTAGCAGCCCTAATAAGGGCTATTAAGGACTGTCTTGTCTTCTGGTAGCTGGTATATATGGTGGTAAAAGGTATATTCTGAGCTTCTGGGGCCCTGCCTGACTAAATAGAAAATGAGCTATATACTGTTCAGCGTAGCAGCCCTAATAAGGGCTATTAAGGACTGTCTTGTCTTCTGGTAGCTGGTATATATGGTGGTAAAAGGTATATTCTGAGCTTCTGGGGCCCTGCCTGACTAAATAGAAAATGAGCTATATACTGTTCAGCGTAGCAGCCCTAATAAGGGCTATTAAGGACTGTCTTGTCTTCTGGTAGCTGGTATATATGGTGGTAAAAGGTATATTCTGAGCTTCTGGGGCCCTGCCTGACTAAATAGAAAATGAGCTATATACTGTTCAGCGTAGCAGCCCTAATAAGGGCTATTAAGGACTGTCTTGTCTTCTGGTAGCTGGTATATATGGTGGTAAAAGGTATATTCTGAGCTTCTGGGGCCCTGCCTGACTAAATAGAAAATGAGCTATATACTGTTCAGCGTAGCAGCCCTAATAAGGGCTATTAAGGACTGTCTTGTCTTCTGGTAGCTGGTATATATGGTGGTAAAAGGTATATTCTGAGCTTCTGGGGCCCTGCATGACTACATAGAATATGAGCTATATACTGTTCAGCGTAGCAGCCCTAATAAGGGCTATTAAGGACTGTCTTGTCTTCTGGTAGCTGGTATATATGGTGGTAAAAGGTATATTCTGAGCTTCTGGGGCCCTGCCTGACTAAATAGAAAATGAGCTATATACTGTTCAACATAGCAGCACTAATAAGGGATTAAGGACTGTCTTGTCTTCTGGTAGCTGGTATATATGGTGGTAAAAGGTATATTCTGAGCTTCTGGGGCCCTGCCTGACTAAATAGAAAATGAGCTATATACTGTTCAGCGTAGCAGCCCTAATAAGGGCTATTAAGGACTGTCTTGTCTTCTGGTAGCTGGTATATATGGTGGTAAAAGGTATATTCTGAGCTTCTGGGGCCCTGCCTGACTAAATAGAAAATGAGCTATATACTGTTCAGCGTAGCAGCCCTAATAAGGGCTATTAAGGACTGTCTTGTCTTCTGGTAGCTGGTATATATGGTGGTAAAAGGTATATTCTGAGCTTCTGGGGCCCTGCCTGACTAAATAGAAAATGAGCTATATACTGTTCAGCGTAGCAGCCCTAATAAGGGCTATTAAGGACTGTCTTGTCTTCTGGTAGCTGGTATATATGGTGGTAAAAGGTATATTCTGAGCTTCTGGGGCCCTGCCTGACTAAATAGAAAATGAGCTATATACTGTTCAGCGTAGCAGCCCTAATAAGGGCTATTAAGGACTGTCTTGTCTTCTGGTAGCTGGTATATATGGTGGTAAAAGGTATATTCTGAGCTTCTGGGGCCCTGCCTGACTAAATAGAAAATGAGCTATATACTGTTCAGCGTAGCAGCCCTAATAAGGGCTATTAAGGACTGTCTTGTCTTCTGGTAGCTGGTATATATGGTGGTAAAAGGTATATTCTGAGCTTCTGGGGCCCTGCCTGACTAAATAGAAAATGAGCTATATACTGTTCAGCGTAGCAGCCCTAATAAGGGCTATTAAGGACTGTCTTGTCTTCTGGTAGCTGGTATATATGGTGGTAAAAGGTATATTCTGAGCTTCTGGGGCCCTGCCTGACTAAATAGAAAATGAGCTATATACTGTTCAGCGTAGCAGCCCTAATAAGGGCTATTAAGGACTGTCTTGTCTTCTGGTAGCTGGTATATATGGTGGTAAAAGGTATATTCTGAGCTTCTGGGGCCCTGCCTGACTAAATAGAAAATGAGCTATATACTGTTCAGCGTAGCAGCCCTAATAAGGGCTATTAAGGACTGTCTTGTCTTCTGGTAGCTGGTATATATGGTGGTAAAAGGTATATTCTGAGCTTCTGGGGCCCTGCCTGACTAAATAGAAAATGAGCTATATACTGTTCAGCGTAGCAGCCCTAATAAGGGCTCTTAAGGACTGTCTTGTCTTCTGGTAGCTGGTATAGATGGTGGTAAAAGCGATATTCCGAGCTTCTGGGGCCCTGCCAGCGACAGCCTGTCTTTCCCTGCTGTGAGCGTCTGTCCCTCACTAAGTTCAAGCTGCTAATGCTGACGAAGAGGAAGTGCTGAGTTTTGTATATTCGAGGTCACATGGTTTTTCCAGCCAATGCGTGTAGACGCCGTTTTCGCGATGCCAGCGTCCTCCCAGGACCTGTCCCACCCCCCCTGCATGGTGATTGGTGTAAAAAACGCGCCAGGGAAGGTGGGAGGGGAAACGAATTGTGAGTGCGCCATCGCCGCTGTACTCGATCGAAATCGAGTATGACGAACAGCGTAGTATTCGATCGAATACCGGCTCGGTCGAATACTACTCGCTCATCACTAATTATTAAGTAAAAAAAAATAAATAAATAAATAAAAACATTTTTAGAAAATTGAGTCCTTTATTTTAAATAAAAAATGTATTTTATTAAGGAAAAGCATATTGCATTTGAAAGCCCCATTTCTACCAATTAGAACGGTACCACATATTTATCGGTAGCCCCCCGTTCCTGCCCAAGAGACCCCCCTAACTGAAACAAGTACTTTATAACATTTACAAATAAAATACAACTACCATCCACACTACAAAGGGTTAAATCGAGAAAAAAAAATGACATAGGTCCCCCCTCCCGGGGGGGGGGGGGGGGGCATTTTTTGGGGGGGGATTTTTAAGGGTTAAAAAAAAATTGACATGGGGTCCCCCTTACCCAAAGTAACCAGCCCGGGACCAGCTATGCAGGGCTTGTAGAAACAGGGCACAGGGGCCAGCTTTTGTGGCCCCTGGCCCTGCAGGCTACAAGCCCGCATAGCCCGTGGGCCCGGGCTCTTCTGCCCCCCCCCTGGGCTTTGGGAAGGCAGGTAATGGGGGTGCCAGGGGTTAATGGCAAATCACCCGCTAGTCACAGGTGACTTGCCACCTCCCCCAGCCTTGTGAACTGGTATAGGGGTCATGAACCCCTTACCAGTTCACAAGGGGTTAAATGTAAAAAAAAACACAGAGACACGCAAAAAGAAAAAATTATTTTATTATTTTTTTTTTTTAATACTTACCTCCCATCCATCCTGGAGCACTGTGTTCCTCGGCAATCACTGGCTTCCCCTCACCTGCTGGAAGCCTTTTATAGCTGCTGGATGACAGAACACAAAGGGTTAATTAAAAAAAAAATGACATAGGGTCCCCCATTTTTTTGGGGATTTTTAAGGGTTAAAAACCCTTAAAAATCCAAAACAAAAATGACGTGGGGTCCCCCTTACCCAAAGTAACCAGCCCGGGACCAGCTATGGGGGCTTGTAGGCACAGAGTGGGGGGCCAGCTTTTGTGGCCCCCCCACCCTGCAGCCTACGAGCCCACATAGCCTATGTGGGCCCGGGCTCTTCTGCCCCCCTGGGCTTTGGGGAGGCAGGTAATGGGGGTGCCGGGGGTTAATGGCAAATCACCCGCTAGGGCAGGTGACTTGCCACCCCCCAGCCTTGTGAACTGGTATAAGGGGTCTCATGGAACCCTTAGCAGTTCACAAGGGGTTAAATGTTGAAAAAAAAAAAAACACAGACACATAAATAAAAAAAATGATCTTTATTATTTTTTTTTTTAACTTTACTCACCTCTGATCCTATGTCCCCCGGCAATCTCCGCTGACAGTCTGCTCGCGCGTTTGGAAGAGAGAGCCTGGGGGGGGGGGCGATCACAGCCCTCTCCTCCTCCTCTGCTCTCTGCTCCAAGCACCGAGCAGACTGATTCAGAATCTCAGGTGCTGGAGTTAAGATGCTGGCTGCTGGCTAGCAGTCGCGATCCAGGAAGTGGGGGGAGAGGGCATTTTCTGCCCTCTCCTCGCCACGGAAGAGGCTGGGGGGCGATCGGAGGCCCCCGCAGTGACGAGAAGACCTGGCGGGAGGCAGCGCGACTGCAGGTAAGTAAATGTCATTTTTATTTATTTATTTTTTTACAGTTAGCAGCTGCTGCTGCCGAAGCGGGGGGGGGGTGGCCTATTTCAGGGGCTCTCCTGGAGCCATCCGAGCCCCCACGAGGGAACGAATGGCACCAAATTATAAAAGAGGAGACCCGGCCGGATCCAACGAGGGGTCAGGTGAGTATTTTTCATTTTTATTTTTTAAACTAGCAGCGGGGAAAGTCGAGCCCGTAACACCTACGTGCTTTGCACTTAAGGCCCAGCCAAGCCAGCACGTAGGTGTTACGTGCTTGGCAACAAAAGGGTTAATGTTGCATTCCCCATAGAATATAAGGGAAAGCCAAGAACAAACCTCACTTTCAACTTGCACTCTATGCACTATGCAGGGATGCAACATTCTTTGCAACGTGGAGGCTAATTTATTATTATTGGTGCGGGTGGCACTTGAGTGCCTCGTCCAAGATGCACTGCAACATTGGCTTCAGGTTGGCTGTAGCGCTCTCAGGCAAGGCAGTGTTCGCAGCACATGGGATTTATATGCCTATGCGTTAGCGACACCTAGCACCGTCCGGGAGCGCTGCAAGCTGAATATATTTATTAAAAAATACATAGTGCTCCAAGAGGCGCTCAACAACTTTCTAGGGTCCTGGAATTTTTGTTTTTTTAAATAAAAATGAGAATTGCAAAAGGGACACTATAAAAATATAGACATCACTTTCTCATGACCCAAATCTCAAACTTGCAACGCAACACAATAGTTCTAAAAATTCATCCAAAAATAATTTCAACCAACCCAGGGATCCCATGGCACACGCACCATCCAAAAAATGCTTAAATAATTATAACCATCCCAGCCCATTGAAATGTATAGGATAAGGCCACACAGTGCAGGGTGAGCGCCTGGTCTTATCTGCCACTGTAGGGAGTGCCGGCACTAAACCCATTGCCGGAGTATCACAAGTGGTTTGGATTTTTGACTTGATAAATATACCTTTTTTTACGGGGACCTGAGACTCATCTGGCACTACCTGGTACTATGTGGCCTTAGCAATTCTTAAATAACCCCCTTAATGCACAATGCTTTTCAAAGGCTTCTGTGTGGAGACAACCCAATTAGTTGAGCTGTGCGCCCGTGTTTAACGATTTCTACATCTGATCTACCAGACATAGAAGGCACAGATACAGTATAGCAGCTCAAGACAGAAAGAGGTTCAATTCTATGGCAGCAAGCAAAATAACATCTAAGATGGAAGCTTGAGGGCAAATTTCAGTTGTTTAACATTGCCATTTTAATGTGGCATTTCAAATTAACATTAAATACTAGATAACTAGATGGCTATGATTCACCCTCATATCACTGGAGGAAAATCAGCGAATACAGGGGTTCTTTCCAAATGTGATAGCTAATATTTAACCCATAGACCCTGGAACCAAGGAGCAAACAGATGTACCATTTGTGGGTTCTGCTGATCCAATAACTTTCTACACAAGTAAGCTAAAATGCGTATCCTCCTACAATACAGAGTTGGTGGGGGACTCACTGGCAGTAGTGTTAAATGAGAAAGAAAGCAAGAGAAGAGAGTGGAAATATTACTGTATATTGAAAGCAGATACAGATACAGATGACCACCTTTAATAGCTGTAATGTGCTAAAATTCACCTTGACCACTTTCAAAGTGTATGTCTATTTATTTTTTAAGTTGGTTAACAAAATAGTTCTTTAGGCCATAATTGTTTATTCAAAATGTTGAAGGTGGTTTAGAGGAGCAGATATTAGCAGCTTGGGCAAAGAGAAATATGTCATTTTCATATAAACCCATAGAAAGATGACCTATGGGGTAGAATATTCTCTTTGTCTTCATTAGCTAGCCCATTTATTTTTTGGCGAAAAACCCCTGTACTGTCTGGTTGCTTTATTCTGACCAGGATGCCAGTTTGGACACTGCCATCATTTTAAGGAAAATTACTGGTCTTGTTATGGAACCACATTCTCCTATGATGGACTTAAATGTTTTTCATTCTGCATGTTGTTTCATGATTTTATTGATTTGCATTACATTCTATTATCTCCATAAGATTTCTATTGTAGATGTCGTGATACTTTTCTGAACTGCAGCTTCCAAAAATGCAGTATAATTTCACAGCAGAACTTAATGGCCATGTGCAGGTCACCATATTCCCATCATCCTTAGGGGGTCTCTAGTACAACCCTTCCCTATCTTAGCAGCCATTTTCTTTAGAGCTTTCAAGCAATGTGATCATTCTGGAGCATCGGCTACCATCTTTATTCTTAACCCCTCATATTACAGTTAATAAGTGCCATTGACAATACTCCTACTACGAGCTAGTATGTGGAATTATTTGCTGTGTTAGAAGTCAACATGCATATTTCAGCCCATATCCCTTCATAATAATCTGACATGCAGCCTGTATGTATTTACTTGTTATGGCTTGTTATATTTGTATACCTAGGTTCAGTCATGCTGTACCTTGATTATGATTTTTAGATTGTATTCTATTGTAAACTGTATTATTTCCTTTGTTCGCAGTTTTACACCTATCCCATGCATAAACGGCAAAAGGAGCCAGGGTCAAGTCAATTAAAGGCTGATTTACTACTAGCGGCACATTTCGCTATGTGAGTGTCTGTATAGCGGCGATTAGAGCGACTGCTGTTATATGCTGTAAGCGGGTGTTTGGCGCTGTAACCTAGTGTAGTGGTCGCAGTAGTATCCTGGCCGGCATTGATGAATTTGATGTGTGGTGGGCGCTGTAGAAGTGCTGTCCCTGATTCACTGCAGAGCCAATGGAGAAATTTAGGTGGTGTCCTAAGGTCAAAGCGTCCAAGACTACACCACATCTAACGAGAGGACAACGCTGAAGCGAACGATAGGTAGCGCCTGTTCAGTGCGTCTGGAACTTAGAATTCCAAGCCATATTTAAGTAAAAACTACACACAGCGTCGGTGCTCTAAAGCTGGGCGCTGGGCGCTGTAACATAGAGTGCCAGACACTGTGTGATTAAAGTCTGTTTTTGAACACATATAAACCAGTAACAAAGCGAAAACACATGGAACACATGTAACAATGACACTTTAGTGCCAGACCTGCACATACAATTCTGCATAAAAATATAAATAAAAACACATACAGCGCCCAGCGTCCACCCAACGCTACGCGCCGCTAGGTAGTAAAACCTGGCTCTAGCCTTTCTTAAATAACGCCCTAAGTTTATGGGAGAGACTTATGCCCTTATTCATCAAGCGATAGCGCCAGGTAGTGTCTGACGAGCGCCAGGTAGCGGCAGCTAACGGCGACTACCGACTCAAGTACGCCCGGCGGCGGTCACAATGACGCATTTATCAAGCAAAATGAGGCTAGCGCCGGCGAGAGCGACGGCTAGCGCGGCATTCATCATGAAGCCGCCTGGACCGAACAGCGCCGCTGCAAATTCCCTCACAGCGCCAGGTATGAGCTGTCGCTCCCTGGCGATGTCCAATGCATTTCAATGGAGCAATCTATAATAATTCATGATTAATTGGTAATAATTTTTTTTTTAATTTTTTTTATGTCAAAAAATCGGAGAACACTTCTGCAATGTTAGGATTTATTTTTAAGTAAAAAAAAAAAAAAAAAAAAAAATATGTGCAGAATTGATCTAACAGGTCTGAGATTAATGTATTCATATAACAAAATGATTCTAAAAACATGTATAATGTTACATTCAAAAAATATGGTTGTTTAGGGGTTAAAAACTAGTTAACACCCATCGCCGCCAGCGCTCTGGGGTTTAAACAAGGAATGGACAGCGACAGCACATTCGGAGCGTGATTTTTTGATGAATATGAAGCTAGCCGTTCGCTCTGGCCATTCGTTGTCAGGCGCTCACATACAACGCTGGACCTGTGAAACAGCGACCCCCCAGCCCGTATTCAACATTACCGCACACCGACTGAGTCGCTGTCATCAAGCTAATGCCGGCCAAGCACAGCGAATACTGGCTGGCGCTGAAAAAATCACGCTACAGTCGCTCATCTGTCGCTACCTGGCGCTATTGATGAATCGGCCTCTTAGCTGGCTGCCAGCTCATTCCACCCACAATTGAGGGTGACAATACAGGCATTAGGTTTTTTTTATTAAATTACCAAACATTATTTAAAATAGAACTAGCTACATTTCTCTTGCCAAATCAGAAAAATGTTAGTTTCCTCTGCCTAAGACAGCAGATAGCAGGTAGGGAATGTGCTGTAGGACAGCAGATAGGGAACATGCTGCCAGTAGTCTGCCCTGCTCCTGACTGATTTAAACACAGATTAGGCAAATGCATGTGCAATTTATCGGCAACCTTGATATTTTTTTTTTTTTATCTCTCAAGTGCTCAATTTTCTTTTCAGACTTTAAAAAGGACTCAATCTTGTTTTATTGCAGGGCAAGTAATGTAGTGTATTTAGCATGGTCATGGGAGTCAATTAATTCAAAGGCTTTTAGCATTATTCAGACGGTTCCCATGTGTTACAGTAAACTGCATAGAACCATCCTGCAGGTACAACACAACTGAAAGCAAGAACATCTTACTATAGACTTCAAAAGGAGATAAATGGAGTTGCCACTATATACTGCTTGTTATGCAGAATATTATGCACTGCAAAAATGCTTTGAAAATGTAAAGGTAATGAGATATTCTTGAAGTAGTCTCAGGGATACGACTGTTTAATTAAAGGCAATTCAGGTCAAGTGTGAAAACAAGCAATGTTATCCATTTCTATTGCTCGTTTAATTGGCTTGGTCTATCAGCATTAATCCTCAAAATAAATCACAGTAACAGCCTATCTCATTTAAATCCAAGCATGTTTATTCACACTGAGTTTAAGAAGTGTACAGTAAACTGAATGTAAAACTGAAAAGCCTCCCCTGTATTGCCAACAGATATATTTTACAGATTCAGAAACGCATTTAAAAAAGCTTTAATAATTAATTTGATGAAATACACTTAGGTGATTTGAAGTGTACTTTTGAGTCAATAGTAATCAAAGGTTAAATACTTGTATTAACAAAGATTAAATGCTTACATTACCACTCTCAGAGATTAGAGTTAGGACTGCACCTCACAGGGGCACCTTGGCGCTGGTGGTGCAGCTTAAGCATACTTCTGCAGATGTGTGTGACCGAGCCCTCTGTTTTTAACCTAGTTTAGAGACAGATTGTAGGTTGGTCAGCAAGCTAACTGGTTTGAGTGCTGTGGCTCCTTTAAGACTTTTGTACATTACCACTAGGTATGAAATGGCACCACCTGTTTGTTAATCATGAACTGGAAACCATAGTGCACAGACAGAGAATCCCGGTGGACAACCACAGCTAGGGCGCATCCAGTTAAAGTCATACTTCAGTCAAACTAAAAGAAAAATGCTTTAATCACCTTTCATTCCCCTTCAAGCTATCACTGCTAGACCGGTACTGACAAGTTTTCTGATTCACCCCATGCCAGACCCATGTTGCACGCCACTCCCTCCTCATCAGCCGCATTGATGCAGGACACTGCTGTGCTGTTGCTGACTATGGTGCACCCTGTGCCATTGTCACAGGAACTATGGCACTCCCCTCTCCATTATCTGCAATGGAAGGGGTGTGCCATAGTTTTGTGGGGCGAGGTAGAGGAGGAGGGAGTGGCACGCAGTGCGGGTCTGGCATTGGGCAATCCGGTACGTTTGTCAGCACCAGACAAGCAGCAATAGCGGGGGAATGAAATGTGAGTATAGTGTTTGTTTGACTGAAGTATGACCCTCAGTCAAGCTTCTGTCCGACACCTTAAGCCTCTACAGTTTTAATGCCCTTCTCCACCTCACTATCCAGAATTGGCCACTTTCTCACTAATGTTGTCAGCAACGGGTTCAAATTACAATAATAGATGTCTCTATACCCAGTGTGGGAAACATCACACAGGATAGAAATATCAGAACAGGAAGATTAGTGGTTTTGTATGCCTCGGCAAAGCAAACTACTCATGTTATGCATCAACTTCAGGCTAAGATTGCTCACAGCAGCCACTTTTTATTTCTTGACATTTTTGACCACATCCCTCCTCTATACCCCCACCCTCCCAAAAAGTTTCAAAAACTGTAACATTTGCAGACAGAACTATCCAACTTATGGTACATATCCAACAAGCAACATTTAACCTTGGTAAAAAATGTTATAGGGCACAATTACAATGAAATAAATATATAGAAAATATCAAAAGAAAAATGTGTCCAGCTGTGATTTAAAATGAATGTCCACAATCACTAGGATTTTAACTCACTACATTCCCATCTCCTTCTCAGTCATACTGGGCAGTGATGTCCACTCTTCAACAGCCCCTGGCGATACTCTGGCTCTGACATTTCAGTTGTGAACATATCTAATTGACTGAGATCAGGCAGGCTTATTAACTAGTGAGATGGCATTTCTCCCTTGTCTAACCAAGAAACAGGAGCTCCACCTGCATGGGATTACAATTTAACAGGGTGTCTGTCCATTTTAGGCTGCAGCTGATATGAGTCTGATATTGTCAAGACATACGGCCTGATTCAGAGCCTGGCCATGGATGTTCATTTTTCTCAGGAACTGATCTCTGAAAAATTGCGAGAGCTCGTATCATTCACAGTCGCGTTCAGAGAAAAAGTAAGCGGCGTTATTTGCTTTGCTTACACGTCACTTGCAGCTGAAGTAGTCTCGGAAGCCGAGTTTTTACCTGTTTTCAAATTTAAATTGCTGTGGATTCCATTGTTCTCTGCGTGCCGTGAAATTTGGTGGCTTTCCAGTGTAGGCCTTTTTTCTGTTTTCCCAGTTATTTTAAGGTGCTTCCCGCTGTCCCCCACCAGTGTACCCATGGTAGTCTGCATGTCCTTGCACATATTTACTAGGCCCCTAGATATATCTCCTAAATGAAAGACATCAAATATCTACTTGTTTTGGCTGTTTTAATTGCACATACCAAAACAGAAAAGAGGGGTTAACAAAACAAGGCAAAGTACATCAACACAAATTAAGAAAAAGAGTTGTCAACTAAATGCTGGTGAACAGATTGGGCAGCACAGCTCGGTGTACCGGAATACAGTAGACCATGTATCCTGGGAGCTGCAGCAGGGGTTGGCTCCTCCACATTTGCCGACACCTTGTATTGTGGAAGGAAATGAGGATTTTAACAACCTTGTCAGGCTTGTATTGGAGGGTGCCCCTTGTCTGGTCTAGACACCAAAACCGCGACTTCAATAGGCCAAAGGCAAACACCCGAGTGTGGCAGTGGGCCTGATTATAGGCCTCCTGGCCATCTGTCTGGGATCCCTATACCAGTTCACAAGGCTGGGGGTTGGCAAGTCACCTGCAGCTAGCAGGTGACTTGCCATTAACCCTGACCCGCCCCGCAGCTATAAAAGGCTTCCAGCAGTAGCAGGAGAGCAGAAGCCAGAGTGATCAGCGTGGGACAGGGGATGGATGGGAGGTAAGTATTAAAAAAAATACCATAAATAAAATATTTTTCTCTTGTGCCTGTGTGGTATTTTACACTTAACCCTTTGTGAACTGGTAAGAGATCCATTAGACCCCTACACCAGTTCACAAGGCTGAGGGCTGGCAAGTCACCTGAGGCTAGCGGGTGACGTGCCATTAACCCCTGGAACCCCAATTACCTGCCTCCCCAAAGCTGGCCCCTGTGCCCTGCTCTACAAGCCCTGCATAGCTGGTCCCGGGATGGGTATGCTGGATAGAGGGGACCCCATGTCATTTTTTGTTGTTTTTTTAAGGGTTTTTAAACTTAAAATTCCCCAAAAAAATGGGGCCACACCCCCAGGAGGGGTTACCCTATGTGTTTATTTTTTAATTAACCCCTTATGTTCTGTCACCCAGCAGCTATAAAAGGCAGGAGAGCAGATGCCAGAATGATTGGTGAGGGAAGGAGAGGAATGGGAGGAAGTATGTGTGTGTTTTTTTATATTTAACCCATTGTGAACTGGTAAGGGCCTGAACTGGCCTGTGAGACCCCTATACCAGTTCACAAGGCTTAGGGGCTGGCAAGTCACCTGCGGCTAGGCAGTGCAGGCTTGTAGTGTGGATAGTAGTTATATTTTATATGTAAATGTTATAAAGTGCTCTTTTCAGTTTGGGGGTCTCCTGGGCAGGAACGGGGGGCTACCGGTACATATGTGGTACCATTGTAATCAGAAGAAATGGGGATTTCACATGCAATAACATTTTCTTTAATAAAACAAATGTTTTATTTAAAATAAAGGAGACAATTTTCTAAAAAATATTTTTAATTCTTTTTGTTTTTTTTTTTTACACAAAAATATTTTAAAAACTGTAGAAAAATTACAAACAAGACATTTTACGGTAAAGCCTACATTCTGCTCCAAAAATATATCTATAATTTTCCTAGAAATTCCTGCAAAAATCACGGACAAACATGATGCAAAATGGTGAAAAATGACCTGTCAACAGAGGGTGAAAAAATTTCAAGTGGGCGGCGGGTAATCAAAAGGGTTAATAGTACCTATGCATGTGGGGTATAGTTCTGTTCGGGGGCCTTGCACTTTCAGATTTAGCTTGTTTTTTTCTTGTTTGCATATTGATTTTTTAAGAAAATGTGTTTTTTATTCTGCTTTTTTATACATTTTCTTCAAGGGATTACTTCTAAAATGATGAGTCCACTACAACAATCTGGGAACGCTTAGAAAGCTTAACATATGTTCTTTCAAGGAATGTTTGTGAGGGGTATTCCAAATGTAAAGGGTTGTTTTGGTAGAAAAAGTGCAAGGTGCGCAATTTGTCTGCAGAGCTAAAATTTTCAAGTAAAATAATACCCTTACGCACATGCTCTACTTTGGGGTATTTGACAACTTTTCCCTTGACAGTAGCTATGCATGTTGGGTATCGTCCTGTTCGGGGGCCTTGCTTTTTCAGATTGAACTTGTTTTTTCTTGTTTGCATATTTTTTTTAGGAAAATCTGAGTTTGATTCTGCTTTTTTATTCTTATTTAGTGAAACTCTGTACAACCAAAGAATTAATTGAGGAATTACTTCCAGAAAACTGCACCCATGTTAACAAGCCTGGTACACCTAGAAAGCTTGAGGTCTGTACTTCCAGAGAATATATAGTTTGTGGGGGGTATTTCAAATGTAAAGAGTTTTTAAAAAAACTGCAAGGTGCACATAGCGCGTAGCATAATTGTATTTTATCTGAAAATCTCCTAAAGCACTGTTTCAGTTTAGGGGAGTCTCCTGGGCAGAAAAGGGTGTCTACCAATACACATGTTGTACTGTTGTAACTGGGAGAAATGGGGATTTCACACGCAATAAGATTTTATTGACAAACTTTTATTACAAAAAAAAAAAAAATATATATATATATATATATTTTTTTTTTTTTTAACATATTTCATCCCAAAACATTGATACACCTAAAAAATGACAAACAAGACATTTTGTGTTAAAGCCCAGACTTTGCTGAAAAAATCTCCAGGTAGGCTGTCACTTAAAGGGTTAAGGAGAGCTGAGGCAAGCATAGTATAAAGACAGGAGAGGGGGCATGAAGGCATAAATACAGGAGAGGGGGCAAGAAGGTGCAAAAATAGTGACTCTAAACATAACGAAACATACACTCCTGAGAAGATGGGGGAACCAGGGACACATGCATACAATTGATGGCACCCAACCTCACCATGTTCCAGGCTGCCATGCTATCAGAGAAAAAGATGAATTTCTCCTGCAGGACAGCCATGCCATCAAGAAGGCTGGGACATGCCCCTAACCTGTGGAAGGTGCCATGCGCTAAAAATTAAAGGCAGTCAACCAATTTGGTCATGCCTGCAATTGCATGCCCCGTTCTTGTGGCAGGGGCCAACCATGGCCTCAACTCTGAGTAAAGCTTATCAAGAGAAAGGTGGTTCAGTCGGGTTAATTTGAACACCTGCTGATCAGACATCTGATCGACATCCAGGTGACTGCGGTTACGCCTAAGCTCTGGAAGGTAACTGGTTAACAGCCCCCGCTGCTGTAAACGCTCATATGCTTCATAGAACTCATCAAGGGGCTCCATCTATAGCATGTATGGCGGTTCCCGCTTGCAAAAAGAGGGCTTAATTTTGAACCAGAAACATACTTTTTTATAGGGCCGAAAAGGGGCAACTCAGTGCTACAAAACAGCTAATTCTGACAAAAAATACAGCCCAGAATCACCCGACGTGGAAAAAGCCCAAATACGGGACTTTAACGCTGTTCCCGCATGCGGAAATGCATGCAAGCGAGGCTTTAAATCATGGTGATGAAGTAGAGGGAGATGTTTCTAATAGATACCTTGGGCAGAAGTTTTCCTAGAAGACTTAAAAGATAACAAGACTATAAAACATTCCATCAAAGTAATATTGATTTGCTTTCATATCTAGCTGGGGCAATGCCTTTAACCCCGTAACTGTCCTTGTGAAAACTTCCAAAACATACAACACAGGGCAGAGTGTGGGGTCCTGGCACACATTGTGAGTGTGCAAAAATGGTCATCAGTCTGCTTAACCAAGCCTAAAAGCTGCTTTCATCAAAAGTGCAAAACACGGATAAAACAAAAGATGGTACAGCTCAGTATTTCTGCCTTTATGGGAATCCTGTACTGGAATCTGATAAAAGATTCAACTGATTGTTGAAGTACATGTCTAGATAACTAAATATATGAGTATATATATATATATATATATATATATATATATTCAGTCTGATGATATATATATATATATATATATATATATATATATATATATATATATACAATTTTTCCCTAGTATTGTATAATGTGTAATAACAATCTGTTGGGCAAGAAAATGGAGAGCTGGAGACCACAAAAATATATCTAGAAACAAAGAACATAGAAGGATGATGGCCTTATGTGTATACTGTATGTAGTCTTTATCTTGGGATAGATGTATGCTTATCCTTATCCCAGGCAAGTTTAAATTCACTTACTGTCGATTTTTCAATTACCACTGCAGAAAGTTTCTACTACTCTTTCTGTAAGTTAATATTTTCTAACATTGATCCTGATCTTCCCCCCACTGGGAAGTCTGTTTTACTATTAGTAAATTATGCAGACAGTTTATTCATATACTATGATTCCAATACATATGTACATAAGTAAACAATGTATTTCTTATTGGAGCATATATGGTAGTCCCCTGAAGCCAAACATTTTTGTGCTACAATATGAATTTTTCACATCCTATTTTTGCTGCATCAGTTGAATAAGATAACATTTTCCTCACTGAACTACACACAACATGTTTAACAAGCAAATCTTATTGTTACTGAGCTCAGCTCATAACAGTAAAATTCAAATAGCTGCTCTCTAAAAGTAGTCGATGTGTATAAAGATTAATGAAACGTGCACCGGGTCCTATTCTTTTTACAGTATGTATAGCATCATCACTCTAAAATCTGAACGTAAAACCGTTTTATATTTCCCATTTACAATGACTGTTATTTAGCATGTATTTCCTTTACTTAAAAGATGCAGACACTGGCCTAAAGTCTCTAACACTCTGTCTGGGACATCCTGTGCTGGCCACAACTACAACCCCAGCATCCCTATGGATTCTACGCACTCCTGCATTAGGTCTTTATGTATGGCTGTGGTGGGTATGCACAGCTAGAGGAAATCTATTATTCTATTCATTGTTATATTCTGTGCATTAACATGCATGACTTAGAATGCTGATTGGAGGATAGCACACACATGGGATCACAGAACAGTTAATCATAGCAGGCACTGTCGGGGGGGTCTTCACACAGCAGGGCATCTCAAATCAAGATACCCCTGGGATAAGAAAAAAAAATGGAGAGTGAAATTTCTGAGTGAGTTTTGTTCCTCTTT
This sequence comes from Gastrophryne carolinensis, assembly GCA_027917425.1. NCBI lineage: Eukaryota > Metazoa > Chordata > Amphibia > Anura > Microhylidae > Gastrophryne > Gastrophryne carolinensis. The sequence continues at coordinate 285,815,488 of CM051237.1, read as the reverse complement.
AAAAGCCACTTACTTTTCTGTTTCTGGTGGGTACAGATTAATTGATCAAGGAGGCTCTGGTGCTGCACAAATAAATTGGGGGTATGACCTAGTAGTGAAACAAATACCTTTGGGATAGGGGTTGGTTGTGGTATATTTAACTTGGAATGGCAGCCTGATGGCAGTCAATGGGGCTGGAGGGGCTATGATGCTGGTACAAATACGCTGGGTAGGGAGGCTTTGGTACAGCACAAATATATTGGGTTTTAGATGCTAGTATAGTACAGCCCTTGTATTGTTTACATCTTTCTTTCTTTCTTTATCATTTCTTTTACATTTTATTGCCGGTATGTATTATGGTAACAATAACATTGTAGCTATTTAGCATATACAGTTTATTTATAACAGTATTAGAGCAGGGAAGACTAGGTTGAGTCTTTTGAGTTCCGCTGGGTTTGACTTGAACTAGTACATAGAGACAGGTTGTCTGGCAGTGGAATAAATATATTAAATTGGACCTTTAGTCAAAAAGTGGCATATGCTGTTTTAGAGAGCTTAACCCTATGCAGATGTTGTGGAATACATGTATATTTGCAGATGCTGCACTCCTGTACTGTATGGGAGCAGCCATCTTGCTACACACCTGAGAGCCCTGCTTAAACATGAGCATGTGTAGGGGATGTGCCAGCATGTTGAAACAATGCAGATGAGCTGAGCTGCTTATCCAGAGATCTTGTATTTGCTTCCAAAAAGGATGCTAGAAGTGGATAAAATTTTTCTTTAGCTTCCTGCACTGATGAAACGTATGGCTGCAGTGTGCTTGTGTGGAAAGCAAAGCTTGGGGTTGCTATAAGCAGCCCACACCAAACTGAGAGAGATATATGCCTTAGAAACATGGGGCATTGTGAGTATGTTGAGTTAAGATATTCTGTTATGCGGAACAACACCCACATGCACATACGGAATAAACAGCTGTTAGAGAAAAGGATTTGTGTGCGGTTGAAGGAAGCTATGTAACTATGTATTTCCATGTATCCCAAAAGAGCTCTTAAACAGTTTAAACAATGTTTCCGTAGCTCTATGCTCTGAGCAAAGCAATGATATGTCATTACAACTGATGAGATAAGGGATGATTGCATGGTGATTTGAGGCACTTTGTACTGTGTCTGGGTTTTTCAGAAGCAGGGCTCTCAGATGTGCAATGCTATGCAGTTCAAAAGCAGGGGGGGCTTTGTGGGAGAAATTTACTAAGCTTTGATATTTTGACTGGAGGTGCGTTTTCAGCTAGGGTACGTGAATTGATTCAACACTAATTTAGTCTGAAAATGCTGTTTTCATTTAACCTCTTAACTTCCCTAATAAAAAAGAAAAATACTCCCAAAACATCCAAGAATGTGTCTCCATTAGTAGGTGCAGTTCCAGATGCACAGTGCAGAGTTCTGGGTCCTGGCAGACAGGGTGAGGGGACAGTAAGAGTCAACAGTCTGCCCGACTAAACCTTAAAGCTCCTTTTACTAAAAGAGCAAAACAGAGTGTTAATGTGGATAGAGATGGGATCTCGAAGTTCTGGAAGACAGAGATAGGTAAAGCAAAAAACACAATCCAGATATTTAAAAGAAAATTATTTGGGATTCTTGTGGGAAGATCTTTTAGACTCCAGGTCTAGTTTCAGCCAATTTTAAAGGTCAAAGAAATCTGTCTCCAGAGGCAGAGGGTGGTTTGGGAATATATATACATCACACCAGTAAACATTAGCACATCTTTTGCCCATAGTGTAAGCTGCTTAGCTGCAAATATTTGTAAATGGGCCACCTTTCCACTGCCACGAAATTTATGTCCACTGACACAAATACAAAGGTTCATACAAAGCTGATGAAAACTGGATTGTTAAAGATATTTGTAAAACCGTTGCAAAAGGCAAATGAAAGAGAGGTATGAGATCTTGCTGTTAACGAACAAATGTAAATTGTGTCTGCAAAACTATAGATACTATTTTCCTGCGTCTGTACAGCGCGGATTGGTAGATTCCGCCTGCTTGACTAAGTGTATAAAAAGTTAATAATTCCAATATGTTCCTGCAGTCAGCCTATTAAAAGGTCACAGTTGATGGGAAACTGCATAAATTGGAAAATAACAAATGGTTTCATGCTATTGTACTTGAATACAATAAAGATTTTAATTCCTTGCTGTTAAAATTGTCAAAAAGTTTTAAACGAAACAAAAAAACCTGGTTTCAAGATTATTGAAGATAGGCCAATTTGATTGTTAGTTCATATGGAGACGGCAACCACTCATACTGTATCTAGTATTATCTATACTACCCTGTGTGTATTCACTACCTACAGCACTAGAGCAAATGATGGTGATTAATAAATACTAAAGGTCAAATTTAATTCCTAGCATTTCTAAAGCTGTATTGTATGGTTTACTATTGTTCTGTTACTATTGCTCAATAGCCCACCTTAAAAAAAACACTCCAGGTAATGTAATTTTAGTTTGATAGAGAGTTGAGAAGGGGTAAACCCAATTTGCTGTTTTCCTGTTGAAGGTGGACTAAAACTGGTCCTAGAGTCTATTCGAATGGTGCTAGATCCCAAGCGAGGTAAGGTGTCTAATTTTTTTAAACCCCTGCCAGGGCAGTGGACCGGACTTCCACTTTAATACTAGGTTCAGCACTTTCTGGTGCTCCCTTGTGCTATGTGCTGCTCTACTATCTGCATCAACAACCAATGGGTAAGTGCTCGAGCCTTGGTTCAGCTCTGGGGTCTGGTAGGAAACTCCACCCAATGGTTTCCTTTCGATTATCATGTGACTATTAGCTAAGAAACAACCCTACTTTGACCCTTAAACAGGACAAATTTAACTTTAGTGTACTTGTGGCTGTGAACTGCAATGTACATCTGAGTGAGCTTTTTTACTTCAACCCTCAAAAAGTGCAATATAAAATGTCAAAAATGTCAATACAAAATTTAAAAATGTCAAAAAATTGCCTGTACATGCGATTAAGCATTTTCCCGGGTGAGGTACATCATTTTTCCAGTATGGTAGGGTTATTATTTTGAAATTTTGGAAACAGCAGCAACCTATGGGATACACAGGATTACAGGATACAATTAATTAATTGTCTAGCATACCCCATAGGGCACTGTTGCTTCCAAACTTTCATTAAATTATCTTAACTTCATTGGAAAAGTGATGGGCCTCACGTGTAAAAATGCCCTAATGCAAGTGATGTTTTGGGAAACATTAGAACAAACGTTTTCTTTATATATAGTAAAAAAAAGCTCACAGACATGCAAGTTTCAGTTTACACCCAAAAGTTAAACATATTTAAAAAAATAAATAGTATGACCTCCAATCATGAAAATGCAAAAATGACTATCCCCAATTAGGACCATGCAAAAAATAAATAGTATGACTTCTAATCATGATCATGCAAAAAATGATTATCCCCAATTAGGACCATGCAAAAAATAAATAGTATGACCTCCAATCATGATCATGCAAAAATGACTATCCCTATTTAGGACCATGCAAAAAATAAATAGTATGACCCCCAATCAGGATCATGCAAAAAATAAATAGTATGATCCCCATTCAGGATCATGCAAAAAATAAATAGTATGATCCCCATTCAGGATCATGCTACAGATCTACTGAAGCAAGTTGTGTCCAAACTTTCGATAAATGACCCTAACCTCATTGGAAAAGTGATGAACCTCACATGTGAAAATACCCTATTGCCAGTACAAGTGGTAAGTGGACCCTGCTAAAGTAGCAGAATAAGTGGACTCTGCTAAAGTAGATTTACCTTTGGGTGTGCTTTCAGGTGAGGTGTGAATTGAAGTTTACATGTGAGTGAGCTTTTTAACTTGCACACTGCATGGGGAGGGCCCCTGAAAATCTTGATGCCCCCCCAAGTCACAATGTGGCCCTACACTTTTTAAATTAAAGCAGAATTCCAGTCACAAAATTTAACCCCCTCACCCTGCCCCGCTACCCTGGCACTGAGGCAGGACGGGGGGTTACAAAAAGAACCCTTACCTTATCCAGGGGCCAGCGCTGCTCCTCCCAAGCCTGTACGACCACTGCAGGAACAGATACAAAGTGGCATTCCCCAGGTCCACGTGCTCCCAATGCCCATTAACTTGAATAAGCGCGCGGAGCCTGGGGATGCGGCTCTGTGTTTTACTTTCAATACGGCAGCTTCCAGTATTCGGAACTCTGGAGGAGCGTCGCGGGCCCCTGGATAAGGTTTTTTTCCTTTGTAACCCCCCTCTCCTGTCTCAGCACCAGGGTAGCGTGGCAGGGTGGGGGATTATATTGTGACTGGCATTCCATTTTAAACACACACTAAAAAATTCTGTAAATAAATGTAGTTCTAGGAGGTATTATTTTTCCAATTAGGTAAGGATATTTTTTTAAGGTTTGGAATAGAGATGAGCGAACTTTTGAAAAGTTCGATTCGGCCGATTCGCCGAATTTCACAAAGAAATTCGGGTTCGGCCGAATCGAACTTTTGCGAAGTTCCCCAAGTTCCGCCTCTGATGACGCGCCCTCAGATGACAGCTGAGAGCGGCGCCGGCCTCCACGCTCCGGACCTGCAGGTAAGTGTTTGCTTTTTTTTTTAAATGCCGGCATGGTGGGAGCGGGCCGGCCGGTTCCGCTGACAGCGGAGCCGGCCGGCCCGCTCCCACCATGCCGGCAAAAATGTTTTTTTTTTTTTTTGTTTTTTAAATGCCGGCATGGTGGGAGCGGGCCGGTCGGCTTTACCGGCCCGCCGGCCGGCTCCACTCCCACCATGCCGGCATTTTTTTTTTTAATTTCAGGAAAAATTCGATCGGCACGAACCACAAAATATTCGGGTTCGTGCCGAATCGAATATTTCCTGAAATTCGGAGCGAATTCCGGTTCGTCCGAACCGGTTCGCTCATCTCTAGTTTGGAAGAAGCAGCACCCTATAGGTTATGTAGAATTCTTGAGCATAGCCTGCAGGGTGCTGTTTTTTTTTCCAAAATTAAAGAAAAATATCCTTACATTACTTGTGAAAAATGATCATGACAAATCATGCTTAGCGCAATAGAAGGGGTTGGAGGGGTGAGTATTAAAACAGCTATAGGTCCTCTTTAAGCTTGTCCAGGTGTCATAAATTATGGACCAGGCTGTGCTGAATACCTGAACCTATGAAGGAGTCGATCATCAATCTGTCTCACCTAGACTAGCCAGAATGATCCAGGATTCAGTTGAAACCTACTGTAAATATCCTGCTTATATAACAAGCACCACATCTTTTGGATATATATATATATAGAATCACCCGGTTCTGCCCTGTACTGTAAACTGGATATTACAGTTCCAAAAATGTGCATCTTAATTATTCATTCAATTATTCAAGGTGACATTGAAAGTGTTGTTGAGTTTGTTGTGCTTGGAAATGCACTTTGTTGCAGCATTGGTACAGGACTCGACTAACAACTAAGAGTTACCAAAACTTTTGATAAAGTTTGTCATCAATGACTCAAAGGGTCTGATACAGTTTATCAATAACAACATGATGTGAAACTAGACGCTAATTTTACATCAAATGAATGTTGGTCCGCTCCAGGGGGTGGAGATATATCTCGACTGCCCAGGTCCCACCACCCTCAATTAACCCCCTGCAAGCCTTTTAAATCCTACCTTATTCTATGCTTCCCCGGAAAAATACAGCTGTGTGATTGACCATGTTCTTATTTGGTAGCCAGCACAGTGCAAAGCAAATTAAAGTAAGATGTACAAATGTGAAGGAGATAATCGAGTGGGGGGGGGGGGACCAGCAATCAGGATCCCCCCTGGGGAATCCAATACCCATGTTATGTAAAAGGGTGTTGGGCCGGTTGAATGTAAAAGGTATTGTGAGACTCAGCCTGGCTGTTTGTGTGTGTGTCCAGTGTCACAAGTGCCTCAGTGGTTAAATTTAGAATCAAAGAAGAATACTGCAGAAAAAGACCAAGTGGTCTGTCAAGTCTCAACGCTGACCTTTTAGCTTGTTGTTGTATTTAAAATCCCTGTGTTGTAGGATTTATTTTATGGGGTCATGGTAAAGTATGAGAATAAACAAGGCTGTGTAAATAATGGCAACCATCATTTGCCAAATACCACAGATGTGTTTTAAAACAGGTGGGTGATGCGTTTGAATGAAAGGCAAGGGAATGACAAATACTGTTTGCGCAGAGAATCAAAGCCTTCAGGTTTTTTGAAAATCCATTTGAAAATGTTAGTTACTCTTACCAAGTTCATAGTGGATTCATGTTGATAAATATACTTAATATTGCTACAGGCTCAGACCTAAGCACAGGGCCCACCAGACCTTTGCTACCATTCTTAGCATCCTGTATGGCTGGCAAGGGGCTCTGTATGATTTATAACACAGCAATGTTCAGCAGTATCACCTGTCTACTCACTCTGTAAACTTATTTACAGTACTTTTTGCCACAAATCCTGTCTGCAGCAGCAGGCCGCAGCCCTGTGCTTGATCCTCTGACAATAAGAAACCATGATACCACTGGCATGGACATCACATTTTCAGCACTTATGAGTATGATGTATATCAAATCAGACTAGTGTGGCCACTTAGGTGCTTAGTAGAGAAGGGCTTAGTTTAGATCAGTTTTGGAAGCATATCTTGAGGGGATGCGACCACATCATTGGGTGGCGCCATCACTGTTGCTCCTCCGCCTTTTTATAGTATTTGTGCTCACGTGACATCATTTAGAAAAGGAGGCGGCATATATCTCTGTTGTTTCAGTCATTAGTTGTCTAGATGTATTCAATTGAGTTAAAAGACTAAAAAAGTCAAACGGGCCCCATATAATATTCACACCAGGGCCTTGTCCCATTTAGTTATGCCACTGGTCAGTTTTAAAGCAGATGTAGAGTAGATACCCCCCCTTTAAACTCTCATCTCTGTCCCCTCTCCCCCCAAAAGCGGCCCAATTAGAAGAATATCCTTGGTCTGCAGTCCCAGATTTTCTGCTGAGCAGCACGGGGATGATGGCTCATCAGCCAATCACAGCAGTAGTAGGGCTGTGGCATCACCCTCTGTCCTTGGCAGCATCTGCTGAAGTGTTGTTTTTTGGCTGAGTGTGGGTGAAGGAATCGAAGGGGAAGCTTAATAATTGAATTCGATTTATGCTCGCGTTAACTATTTTCATAAATAACGCAGTGGGTTATTTGTACAGTGAAAAACAAAATCACATCACAAAACTTCAGTGTACTGTTGAGGAACAGTATATATTAAAGATTAGAGAGGTTCTCAAAAGTTAATGAATTACTATATCCCCCACCTACAGAAATGTGCAATCACTTACTCAGTAACTTTCTCATATAAACGTATGATCTTGCATGATGACAGTGGTGGCTTACTGCACTCCCACCCACATTAACCTCACAAAATAATATATAATAATGATGCTCCTCAGAGGCAAAATGGATACTCTTCCAGATATTCTTCTAAGTATTGACAAGTAAGAGGCTGATTCACTACTAACGCCAGGTATCGGCAAATGAGCGTCTGTATAGCGGCGCTTAGAGCGTCCGCTAGTAAATGCTGTAAGCGGATATCAGGGGGTGTAACAGAGCACCTCAGTCACTGTAGTAACCTGGCTGGCATTGATGAATGTGATGTATGTTGGGCGCTCCAATATTACAGCGCTGCAGGGAGCAAAAGGTAGCACCAGGTCAGTGCGACCGACTCTCAGCGATCCACACCATACTTATCAAAAAGCTAGACACAAACAGCGTCCATGCTCTAAATCTGATCGCTATAGCATAGAGATTGAAGTGATTAAACATTGTGACTAGGGATGAGCGAATCGATCCGGACGAACCCGGATTCGATCCGAATTTCAGGAAAAATTCGATTCGGATCGAATCCGAATTTCCCCGCGATTCGATCACTCGAAGTTTTCCTTTAACATCCATTCATTTACATTACAGGCATTCTAAGATGGCGGGCGGGACATGTCTGGACATGTATCCCGCGCCAGTGCAAGCTGGGGCAGTCACATGCAGCCTATCAGCAGCCAGCAAGCCCGGTGACGTCACACAGCGGTATTTAACGGCGGCCATCTTGCTTTTCCTCATTTCTCTATTGCATTCGTGAGAGACAGAACGCTGTGTAGCTGAGGGACAGACAGTTAGGCAGGGACAGACAGGGACAGACAGGGACAGGCTGGAGACAGGCAGGAGACAGGCAGGAGACAGACAGGAGACAGACAGAAAGCCAGGGAAAGGTAGGAAAAACGGAGCTGGCTGACAGGGAGATTTTTTTTTTTTCATCCAGCCTTTGTTAGCGTTTTCAGGCTGCTTATAGTAACTAACTGTGCATATATACTGAACTGATCTTAAGTCTGCTGTGAGGCATCCCATTCTGTGACTAAAGCAGCCTCTGTTTAAGACCATATAAGCATTTGCTCTAATCATATTTGAAATTAGGCCTGATAAAGACACTTTTGCTGGCCAAAGCACTACTGTACCCTGGCAGCTCGATTCCTGCCCGGGGCATCCCATTCTGTGACTAAAGCAGCCTCTGTTTAAGACCATATAAGCATTTGCTCTAATCATATTTGAAATTAGGCCTGATAAAGACACTTTTGCTGGCCAAAGCACTACTGTACCCTGGCAGCTCGATTCCTGCCCGGGGCATCCCATTCTGTGACTAAAGCAGCCTCTGTTTAAGACCATATAAGCATTTGCTCTAATCATATTTGAAATTAGGCCTGATAAAGACACTTTTGCTGGCCAAAGCACTACTGTACCCTGGCAGCTCGATTCCTGCCCGGGGCATCCCATTCTGTGACTAAAGCAGCCTCTGTTTAAGACCATATAACCATTTGCTCTAATCATATTTGAAATTAGGCCTGATAAAGACACTTTTGCTGGCCAAAGCACTACTGTACCCTGGCAGCTCGATTCCTGCCCGGGGCATCCCATTCTGTGACTAAAGCAGCCTCTGTTTAAGACCATATAAGCATTTGCTCTAATCATATTTGAAATTAGGCCTGATAAAGACACTTTTGCTGGCCAAAGCACTACTGTACCCTGGCAGCTCGATTCCTGCCCGGGGCATCCCATTCTGTGACTAAAGCAGCCTCTGTTTAAGACCATATAACCATTTGCTCTAATCATATTTGAAATTAGGCCTGATAAAGACACTTTTGCTGGCCAAAGCACTACTGTACCCTGGCAGCTCGATTCCTGCCCGGGGCATCCCATTCTGTGACTAAAGCAGCCTCTGTTTAAGACCATATAAGCATTTGCTCTAATCATATTTGAAATTAGGCCTGATAAAGACACTTTTGCTGGCCAAAGCACTACTGTACCCTGGCAGCTCGATTCCTGCCCGGGGCATCCCATTCTGTGACTAAAGCAGCCTCTGTTTAAGACCATATAAGCATTTGCTCTAATCATATTTGAAATTAGGCCTGATAAAGACACTTTTGCTGGCCAAAGCACTACTGTACCCTGGCAGCTCGATTCCTGCCCGGGGCATCCCATTCTGTGACTAAAGCAGCCTCTGTTTAAGACCATATAAGCATTTGCTCTAATCATATTTGAAATTAGGCCTGATAAAGACACTTTTGCTGGCCAAAGCACTACTGTACCCTGGCAGCTCGATTCCTGCCCGGGGCATCCCATTCTGTGACTAAAGCAGCCTCTGTTTAAGACCATATAAGCATTTGCTCTAATCATATTTGAAATTAGGCCTGATAAAGACACTTTTGCTGGCCAAAGCACTACTGTACCCTGGCAGCTCGATTCCTGCCCGGGGCATCCCATTCTGTGACTAAAGCAGCCTCTGTTTAAGACCATATAAGCATTTGCTCTAATCATATTTGAAATTAGGCCTGATAAAGACACTTTTGCTGGCCAAAGCACTACTGTACCCTGGCAGCTCGATTCCTGCCCGGGGCATCCCATTCTGTGACTAAAGCAGCCTCTGTTTAAGACCATATAACCATTTGCTCTAATCATATTTGAAATTAGGCCTGATAAAGACACTTTTGCTGGCCAAAGCACTACTGTACCCTGGCAGCTCGATTCCTGCCCGGGGCATCCCATTCTGTGACTAAAGCAGCCTCTGTTTAAGACCATATAAGCATTTGCTCTAATCATATTTGAAATTAGGCCTGATAAAGACACTTTTGCTGGCCAAAGCACTACTGTACCCTGGCAGCTCGATTCCTGCCCGGGGCATCCCATTCTGTGACTAAAGCAGCCTCTGTTTAAGACCATATAACCATTTGCTCTAATCATATTTGAAATTAGACCTGATAAAGACACTTTTGCTGGCCAAAGCACTACTGTACCCTGGCAGCTCGATTCCTGCCCGGGGCATCCCATTCTGTGACTAAAGCAGCCTCTGTTTAAGACCATATAAGCATTTGCTCTTATCATATTTGAAATTAGGCCTGATAAAGACACTTTTGCTGGCCAAAGCACTACTGTACCCTGGCAGCTCGATTCCTGCCCGGGGCATCCCATTCTGTGACTAAAGCAGCCTCTGTTTAAGACCATATAACCATTTGCTCTAATCATATTTGAAATTAGGCCTGATAAAGACACTTTTGCTGGCCAAAGCACTACTGTACCCTGGCAGCTCGATTCCTGCCCGGGGCATCCCATTCTGTGACTAAAGCAGCCTCTGTTTAAGACCATATAAGCATTTGCTCTAATCATATTTGAAATTAGGCCTGATAAAGACACTTTTGCTGGCCAAAGCACTACTGTACCCTGGCAGCTCGATTCCTGCCCGGGGCATCCCATTCTGTGACTAAAGCAGCCTCTGTTTAAGACCATATAAGCATTTGCTCTTATCATATTTGAAATTAGCCTGATAAAGACACTTTTGCTGGGCATAGCACTACTTGTCCCTGCCAGGTGTACTTACTGCTGGTTTTTAGGGCATCCCATTCTGTGACTACACCAGCCTCTATTTAAGAACCTAACCATTTGCACCTATTCTAATTGAAATTAGGCATGATAAAGACACTTTTGCTGTGCATAGTCTTACTGCTGCCTGCCAGGTGCTCTCTGGTTTTTGGGACATCCCATTCTGTAACATACCATTAGCCTCTGCATTTACTGTAAGCTGCACAGTTATTTAAAGAAATTTGGCCTGTATGAGCCTGCTAACACACTGCTGCTGTGTGCATATATACTGATCTCAAGTCAGCTTTGGGGCATCCCATTCTGTAACATACCATTAGCCTTTGCATTTACTGTAAGCTGCACATTTATTTAAAGAAATTTGGCCTGTATGAGCCTGCTAACACACTGCTGCTGTGTGCATATATACTGATCTCAAGTCTGCTTGGGGCATCCCATTCTGTAACATACCATTAGCCTCTGCATTAACTGTAAGCTGCACAGTTATTTAAAGAAATTTGGCCTGTATGAGCCTGCTAACACACTGCTGCTGTGTGCATATATACTGATCTCAAGTCAGCTTTGGGGCATCCCATTCTGTAACATACCATTAGCCTCTGCATTTACTGTAAGCTGCACATTTATTTAAAGAAATTTGGCCTGTATGAGCCTGCTAACACACTGCTGCTGTGTGCATATATACTGATCTCAAGTCAGCTCTGGGGCATCCCATTCTGTAACATACCATTAGCCTCTGCATTTACTGTAAGCTGCACATTTATTTAAAGAAATTTGGCCTGTATGAGCCTGCTAACACACTGCTGCTGTGTGCATATATACTGATCTCAAGTCAGCTTTGGGGCATCCCATTCTGTAACATACCATTAGCCTCTGCATTTACTGTAAGCTGCACATTTATTTAAAGAAATTTGGCCTGTATGAGCCTGCTAACACACTGCTGCTGTGTGCATATATACTGATCTCAAGTCAGCTTTGGGGCATCCCATTCTGTAACATACCATTAGCCTCTGCATTAACTGTAAGCTGCACAGTTATTTAAAGAAATTTGGCCTGTATGAGCCTGCTAACACACTGCTGCTGTGTGCATATATACTGATCTCAAGTCAGCTCTGGGGCATCCCATTCTGTAACATACCATTAGCCTCTGCATTTACTGTAAGCTGCACATTTATTTAAAGAAATTTGGCCTGTATGAGCCTGCTAACACACTGCTGCTGTGTGCATATATACTGATCTCAAGTCTGCTTGGGGCATCCCATTCTGTAACATACCATTAGCCTCTGCATTTACTGTAAGCTGCACATTTATTTAAAGAAATTTGGCCTGTATGAGCCTGCTAACACACTGCTGCTGTGTGCATATATACTGATCTCAAGTCAGCTTTGGGGCATCCCATTCTGTAACATACCATTAGCCTCTGCATTTACTGTAAGCTGCACATTTATTTAAAGAAATTTGGCCTGTATGAGCCTGCTAACACACTGCTGCTGTGTGCATATATACTGATCTCAAGTCAGCTTTGGGGCATCCCATTCTGTAACATACCATTAGCCTCTGCATTTACTGTAAGCTGCACATTTATTTAAAGAAATTTGGCCTGTATGAGCCTGCTAACACACTGCTGCTGTGTGCATATATACTGATCTCAAGTCAGCTTTGGGGCATCCCATTCTGTAACATACCATTAGCCTCTGCATTTACTGTAAGCTGCACATTTATTTAAAGAAATTTGGCCTGTATGAGCCTGCTAACACACTGCTGCTGTGTGCATATATACTGATCTCAAGTCAGCTTGGGGCATCCCATTCTGTAACATACCATTAGCCTCTGCATTAACTGTAAGCTGCACAGTTATTTAAAGAAATTTGGCCTGTATGAGCCTGCTAACACACTGCTGCTGTGTGCATATATACTGATCTCAAGTCAGCTTTGGGGCATCCCATTCTGTAACATACCATTAGCCTCTGCATTTACTGTAAGCTGCACATTTATTTAAAGAAATTTGGCCTGTATGAGCCTGCTAACACACTGCTGCTGTGTGCATATATACTGATCTCAAGTCTGCTTGGGGCATCCCATTCTGTAACATAACATAACCTACCTACCATACTAAGCAGCTCTCTTATTTAAACTAAGCAGGCCTCTTGGAGGCTGAGTGTCCACTTTTGGGTGTGCATTTATATTCGGTTTCATATACAGTGGGGTATCCCAATTTGTAAGATAACCTACCCCAACCATGTAAACTAAATAGGCCTGTTGCAGCCTGAGTTTCTCTGCTTGCGTATGGCCTGCATTACAATCTGTCTCTTTCAATGACACTGCTGCCTGGGGTATCCCAATTTGTAAGATAACCTACCCCAACCATGTAAACTAAAGGTTACGTCCTTCCAGAAGGAAAACTTATGCCGAACACTATTTTTGTTAGGGGCATTGACCTTTGGATTGATCGGCATGAAATTAATTTTTTTTTTTCAAAGTATGGCGCTGTGAAGAAGGTCAAAATGATGTCTCATACTTGGATTATTGTTACTTTTTGTTCAGCTTGAAATATAACAGGCCACACGGGCATCCCAAGGCACATGCTATTTTAAACCTATCTGTTATACAACATAAGCGTTGATCAGGCTACTTCAGTTTGCACTTGTTTTTGACTGATTTTAATAAACCAGGCCGCAGGGCACCCCAAAGCTGCACCTTGCACCCTATCTGGTATACAACATAAGCGTTGATCAGCATCAGCTTCATTAAGCTACTTCAGTTTGCACTTCCTTTTTGACTGCTTTCATTTAACCAGGCCGCAGGGCACCCCAAAGCTGCACCTTGCACCCTACCTGTTTATACTAAATAAGCATCTACAGCCTCAGCTTTATTAAGTTATTGCATTTTGAATTGGTTTTGGTCTGCTTTAAATACACCAGGCCGCAGGGCATCCCAAACCTGCATGTTGCACCCCATCTGTTATACTAAATAAGCGTTGATCAGCATCAGCTTTATTAAGCTATTGCATTTTGCATTGGTTTTTGTACTGCTGCCAAAACACTAGCCCATATGGGCATCCCAAACCAGCACATGTCACCCTATCTGTTATACTAAATAAGCTTCTACAGGCCCTTTTTTTATTTATTTATTTTTATTTATATAGAGCTGCAATGGCTTATATTGTGAGGTTAATTTGCCATTTTGCAGCATAATATAGAGCAGCCCCTGTGTAAATCTGAGGGGCAATAGCTTATATAGTGAGGTAAATTTGCCATTTTGCTTCGTTATATAGAGCAGCCCAGTTGCCATCTAAATCAACTACTGTCCGGCCAGTACAGCTTTTCCAGGGCAAACTCTGCTAGTTGCGGGCACAAGTCAAGTTTGGCTTCCCAGCAAATCCAGTGGATCTTGAAGGTGTGTTGGCATGGTCATGTCAAGGTATGACATGACCTGCTGTTTGAGGTCCAGCTCCAGGTCTTCCTGCTTCTCATGAGTAGACTCACTATGCGGGTGTAGAAAGCTACTCACTAGCGACTGAAGACTGAGGTTGCTGCTGATGGAGCTGCTGCTGCTCCTTCCACCCCCCCAGCAGCCATGGCAGTGGAAGGTGATCGCAAAGTTCCCCTAGAGTCAGACCTGCGGGAGTATGGGCCATGGCGCAAATAGACATCGCCCAACTGACTACGTGGGATGTCTCTGTAGTAGGTCAGTTTTTCCTCCCTCTCAGTGGGCGTAAAAAATGCCCCCATTTTGTGCCGGAAGCGAGGGTCCAATAAGTTGGAGAGCCAGAAGTCTTCCCGCTGACAAATGGAGACAATTCTGCGCTCACTAGTACGCATGCATGTGAGCATGCATCGTGCCATTTGTGCAAGTGACTCGGAGGGACTACCTGTCTCCATCTCCACTGTAAACTGCCATGGTGTGTCTGGGTCCTCTGTCTCGCCTTACTCACAACCCTCTAGCTCCTGTGGCTGCACCTCCTCTCCTGTCAGATGACTAGATAAAATGGTCATTTTGTGAAACCTAAACTGTGGTTTGCTGTGCCCCACCCCCTCCTCCTCCTCCACTTCAGCCCCCACAGGCTTCATGTGGCTGTGAAATGTATGTGCCATGTCTCCAGTGCCCTGACCAGCCATGCTTTCCAACATGTGTTGTAGTACATGAAGCAGTGGAATCTCATCGTTCATCTCATAGTCCTGGCAACTGACTAATAATGTAGCTTCCTCAAAGGGCCTAAACAAACGGTCGGTGTCACGTATGAGCTGCCAATGGTTTACATTGAATTTACACAGGGGTGTCCCCCTATCCGTTTGGATCATCCAGAAATCCGTGATGGCTTTTCTCTGTTCCTATAGTGCAGTGGTCCTCAACCCTGTCCTCAAGGCCCACCAACATGTCATGTTTTTTGGATCTCCAAATAGCCAGCTCTATTGCTCTGCAGCTGCACTAATTACTCCACCTGAGCATCTTTGTGGAGATCTGCAAAGCCTGGCCTGTTGGTGGGCCTTGAGGACAGGGTTGGGGACCACTGCTATAGTGGATCCTGCATATGGAGGGTGGAATTCCAACGGGTGGAAACATCGCAAATCAGACTATGGTGGGGTACACCTTTGTGACGCTGAGGCTCAATAAGGTTGTGCTTGGTGGTGTAGGAGTGCCAGAAGTGCATGCTAACTTTCTTTCCTGTTGTTCGGATGTCTTTCAGATGGGGGCAAGACTTCAAAACTAGACTGAACACGTGTGCCATGTCAGGACGCATGACTCTGGCTTCCTTGTCGCAGCGCAAACAAGATGTTCTTCCAAGTGTCAGTCACCATGGGTCCAAATTTGCAGTTTTCGTGGATTAAGCAATGCTTTCATGGATTGAGTTCTCATTTTTAGTAGTTCCTCCCATGTGTGACTCTGATGGTCAAGGAAAACCATGTGAAGAACAGCGTGAAACCACAATCACCAAGGGGGCCTAAAAGGATATATATTGTCCACCATGAGTCTATAGTTACAGCTCCAGGCGTAGACAACACTGTGCACTTTGGTACACACTGACAGGCTAAAGGACTGGCCCACCTTCTGTTCAACAACCATGCCATGTGACTCTCCACCTCGGCTCGGCACAAGCCATCAGTTCTCTGAAAGGTCCACCACTGGGTAATGCAGCAGGCTGGACTTATGGTGACGCTGTCTGAGAGGAGAAATCCCTCAGACATCAAGATTAAAAATTCCAAGAATTTTTGAGGGCTAATTATTCAGAGGCAAATGATAGCTAGTTGTTTCTGATTTAATTGCAAGGTGGAAACACACCCTCAAACAAAACTTCACTTTCGCAATACTATTGCATTTGTCTATTCATAATTTTATGTATATACACTAACTAACCTACTTTTTCTCCACAGGATGCTGCATGGAACACTGCCACATCGCTGAGTAGCTGATTTTTCCTACCAACAGTCCGCAATAATTCGCTGCTGCTGCCGCCGCCACCGCCGCAGACTCCAGGGACCCTCTTCCACTACCTCGGCTTGCAACACCTCCTCCCACGACACTCTCCTCATCACTAGTTGCCGGATAGTGGAAGAAGAGGCGAGTGTCTCCTCCACTTCTTGGCTGGGCAGTAGCTGCTGAATTTTATGATTATCAGATCTTGGATATCAGATCAATGGATAGTGGAGCTGAACCCAAAGCATAACAGGCAGACAGTTGACTGGGGGTGTCAGATGCCACTTGTGATGCAGTGGACTGCTTTTGCAGCACTTCCAGACAAAGTTGCTTCATTGGCTGACACAATGACTGGTAAAGCTGTGGAACATATGGTTGAAAAGCAAGAATAACCATTTGTTTTTATATGAAAAAGACCCTGGTTTATACAGACTTTTTTTTTCCAGAGACTGCCCTGCGTGGAAATGAATGGCGCATGGATCAGCCAAGCTTTCCTCCCAACAATGCCTGATGTATTCCAGTAGATTGATGACGGGGCCAGACCAAGAAAGATGGATCGTGCAAAACAGATTTAAGGCGCTGCTCTCAAGTTACAGACATTCCTCCGCATCGGACCACAAGTAAGTATTGATAAAAAATCCTTTACGTTACTCTTACTTTTTATTAATATTCTTCGGATAAGACGGATCAGACATGATTCCAGATTAAAAATTCCAAGAATTTTTGAGGGCTAATTAGTCAGAGGCAATGACACCTTCTTGTTTCTGATTTAATTAAAAGGTGGAAACACACCCTCAAACAAAACTTCACTTTGGCAAACTTTTGCATTTGTTTATTCATAATTTTATGTAGATATTACTAACTAAGCTACTTTTTCTCCACATGACTCTCCACAGGGTGTGATTCATCCAATTTTTGGGCTCCTGAGGCCAACCCCAGGGTCTGTTTAAAGTAATGTTTGGGCTCCTGCTGCTGCTGCTGCCAACTTCTGCCAACTCCAGGGTGTGATTCATCCAATTTTTGGGCTCCTGAAGCCAACTCCAGTGTATATTTGGGCTCCTGCTGCTGCTACTGTCAACTCCTGCCAACTCCAGGGTGTGATTCATCCAATTTTTGGGCTCCTGAGGCCAACTCCAGTGTATATTTGGGCTCCTGCTGCTGCTACTGTCAACTCCTGCCAACTCCAGGGTGTGATTCATCCAATTTTTGGGCTCCTGAAGCCAACTCCAGTGTATATTTGGGCTCCTGCTGCTGCTACTGTCAACTCCTGCCAACTCCAGGGTGTGATTCATCCAATTTTTGGGCTCCTGAGGCCAACTCCAGTGTATATTTGGGCTCCTGCTGCTGCTACTGTCAACTCCTGCCAACTCCAGGGTGTGATTCATCCAATTTTTGGGCTCCTGAGGCCAACCCCAGGGTCTGTTTAAAGTAATGTTTGGGCTCCTGCTGCTGCTGCTGCCAACTTCTGCCAACTCCAGGGTGTGATTCATCCAATTTTTGGGCTCCTGAAGCCAACTCCAGTGTATATTTGGGCTCCTGCTGCTGCTGCTGCCAACTTCTGCCAACTCCAGGGTGTGATTCATCCAATTTTTGGGCTCCTGAAGCCAACTCCAGTGTATATTTGGGCTCCTGCTGCTGCTGCTGTCAACTCCTGCCAACTCCAGGGTGTGATTCATCCAATTTTTGGGCTCCTGAAGCCAACTCCAGTGTATATTTGGGCTCCTGCTGCTGCTACTGTCAACTCCTGCCAACTCCAGGGTGTGATTCATCCAATTTTTGGGCTCCTGAAGCCAACTCCAGTGTATATTTGGGCTCCTGCTGCTGCTACTGTCAACTCCTGCCAACTCCAGGGTGTGATTCATCCAATTTTTGGGCTCCTGAAGCCAACTCCAGTGTATATTTGGGCTCCTGCTGCTGCTGCTGCCAACTTCTGCCAACTCCAGGGTGTGATTCATCCAATTTTTGGGCTCCTGAAGCCAACTCCAGTGTATATTTGGGCTCCTGCTGCTGCTGCTGCCAACTTCTGCCAACTCCAGGGTGTGATTCATCCAATTTTTGGGCTCCTGAAGCCAACTCCAGTGTATATTTGGGCTCCTGCTGCTGCTGCTGTCAACTCCTGCCAACTCCAGGGTGTGATTCATCCAATTTTTGGGCTCCTGAAGCCAACTCCAGTGTATATTTGGGCTCCTGCTGCTGCTGCTGCCAACTTCTGCCAACTCCAGGGTGTGATTCATCCAATTTTTGGGCTCCTGAAGCCAACTCCAGTGTATATTTGGGCTCCTGCTGCTGCTGCTGCCAACTTCTGCCAACTCCAGGGTGTGATTCATCCAATTTTTGGGCTCCTGAAGCCAACTCCAGTGTATATTTGGGCTCCTGCTGCTGCTGCTGTCAACTCCTGCCAACTCCAGGGTGTGATTCATCCAATTTTTGGGCTCCTGAAGCCAACTCCAGTGTATATTTGGGCTCCTGCTGCTGCTGCTGTCAACTCCTGCCAACTCCAGGGTGTGATTCATCCAATTTTTGGGCTCCTGAAGCCAACTCCAGTGTATATTTGGGCTCCTGCTGCTGCTGCTGTCAACTCCTGCCAACTCCAGGGTGTGATTCATCCAATTTTTGGGCTCCTGAAGCCAACTCCAGTGTATATTTGGGCTCCTGCTGCTGCTGCTGCCAACTTCTGCCAACTCCAGGGTGTGATTCATCCAATTTTTGGGCTCCTGAAGCCAACTCCAGTGTATATTTGGGCTCCTGCTGCTGCTGCTGTCAACTCCTGCCAACTCCAGGGTGTGATTCATCCAATTTTTGGGCTCCTGAGGCCAACCCCAGGGTCTGTTTAAAGTAATGTTTGGGCTCCTGCTGCTGCTGCTGCCAACTTCTGCCAACTCCAGGGTGTGATTCATCCAATTTTTGGGCTCCTGAAGCCAACTCCAGTGTATATTTGGGCTCCTGCTGCTGCTGCTGCCAACTTCTGCCAACTCCAGGGTGTGATTCATCCAATTTTTGGGCTCCTGAAGCCAACTCCAGTGTATATTTGGGCTCCTGCTGCTGCTGCTGTCAACTCCTGCCAACTCCAGGGTGTGATTCATCCAATTTTTGGGCTCCTGAAGCCAACTCCAGTGTATATTTGGGCTCCTGCTGCTGCTGCTGTCAACTCCTGCCAACTCCAGGGTGTGATTCATCCAATTTTTGGGCTCCTGAAGCCAACTCCAGTGTATATTTGGGCTCCTGCTGCTGCTGCTGCCAACTTCTGCCAACTCCAGGGTGTGATTCATCCAATTTTTGGGCTCCTGAAGCCAACTCCAGTGTATATTTGGGCTCCTGCTGCTGCTGCTGCCAACTTCTGCCAACTCCAGGGTGTGATTCATCCAATTTTTGGGCTCCTGAAGCCAACTCCAGTGTATATTTGGGCTCCTGCTGCTGCTGCTGTCAACTCCTGCCAACTCCAGGGTGTGATTCATCCAATTTTTGGGCTCCTGAAGCCAACTCCAGTGTATATTTGGGCTCCTGCTGCTGCTGCTGTCAACTCCTGCCAACTCCAGGGTGTGATTCATCCAATTTTTGGGCTCCTGAAGCCAACTCCAGTGTATATTTGGGCTCCTGCTGCTGCTGCTGCCAACTTCTGCCAACTCCAGGGTGTGATTCATCCAATTTTTGGGCTCCTGAAGCCAACTCCAGTGTATATTTGGGCTCCTGCTGCTGCTGCTGCCAACTTCTGCCAACTCCAGGGTGTGATTCATCCAATTTTTGGGCTCCTGAAGCCAACTCCAGTGTATATTTGGGCTCCTGCTGCTGCTGCTGTCAACTCCTGCCAACTCCAGGGTGTGATTCATCCAATTTTTGGGCTCCTGAAGCCAACTCCAGTGTATATTTGGGCTCCTGCTGCTGCTGCTGTCAACTCCTGCCAACTCCAGGGTGTGATTCATCCAATTTTTGGGCTCCTGAAGCCAACTCCAGTGTATATTTGGGCTCCTGCTGCTGCTGCTGTCAACTCCTGCCAACTCCAGGGTGTGATTCATCCAATTTTTGGGCTCCTGAAGCCAACTCCAGTGTATATTTGGGCTCCTGCTGCTGCTACTGTCAACTCCTGCCAACTCCAGGGTGTGATTCATCCAATTTTTGGGCTCCTGAAGCCAACTCCAGTGTATATTTGGGCTCCTTCTGCCCCTCATAGTGATGCCACTTCAACTCTCTGCAATTGTGCCGCTCTGCGATTCTATTAGCGATGCCTCTGATCTGCATGTGATATTTCTTAAAAGTATTATTTAACTAACCCAGCACGCATCCTGTGCGTGTTACAGCAAGGCTGAATGGTTTACAACCCTATTGAGGCTGTAGGAGGCTCAGAAATAGCCGTTTTTAATAGCGATTCGTCGCGAATTTATTCGGGTCGAAACGATTTTTGTCGGAAAATTCGGCGAATCAGTCGAATCGAATTTTTCAAAAGTTCGCTCATCTCTAATTGTGACATTAACACTTTAGTGGCAGACCTGTAATGACAATTCTGCATAAAAATATAAAAAGTCAAAAACGTTTCTAAAAATGTTTTTTTGCAGCCAGGAGAGGTCACACAATGACTTGAATGAAAAAAAATGTCAAAAACGCTGTTTAAACACAAGCAAATGGATGCCCATTGAAATGTATGGGAGAGTGACACTGAGCGAAAGGTAATACCTGGCGCTCTGGAACCTAGAGTGCCGGTGCTATGCGCTGAGACGCCTGTAATAATACATGGGACGCTACATGGCGCTGTTAGAGGCGCTCCCCAGATTCGCTTTCATAAAAGTGGTTTTGCTTACAGCACCTGGCGTTCACCAGACATTGCCTGCCGCTATGAGCAACTACCTGGCGCTATTCATTCTTAAATTACCCCCTAAGTGTCAATGTCTTGGAAAAGGGGCACTGCCTTTTCCTTCTACCAGATTAAACATTTGGGGGTATTCAACTGACAACAGTGAGCAGACAGCATCTTCTCACCCCTAGAGCAAAACACCCCATGAACCTTATAATAGATCTCCCGCCCCCCAAAACAATTAATCTGGAAAAGCGGATAGGTGGCCCCACCTTCCTCAAGGCCCACAATTAGGCAGAGTGTCATACTAGATTGCCCCCTTACAGACTCTGGGGGGGGGGGGGGGGGGTGAATCCGCTCATGCTCTACTTAATAATCATGTCCTTGAGGGGAATCCACTCCCACTCTGCCTAATGATGGTGGGCATTGAGGGGGGAGCACTATGCCATTTGATATGGGGCCATGAGAAATCTATGTACACCCCTGACTATGGAAACTTATAGTAAACTTATTACCGAAAGCAAAACATCTGCTTTTCTTGCCATTGTATAAAAGTCTTACATTTGAACTTGCTAAGCTGTTGGTAGAAAAAATGTTGTTATTGTTAAGTTGGTGACTTATAATAAATCCTTGACGTATTTTCCACCCATTTATATATGACTCGCCCTGTACTGCCTTTTTCCCAGTAGATTAGAATGGAGCAAAGGGGTTTTCATATGTAAAGACATAAACACTATAATTGACTGAAAAAAAAAAACAAATATCAGGAGACAGCGCAGTAGGAATGCATAAACACATCTGTTTAATTATTACGTTCAACATGTCTATCTGATTTTGGCCTTTTTTAATGAGCAGCCGGTACTGAAATAGTCATGGAACCTTAGCAGACAGTCAAAACTGGTCTTATTTTTCCAATTTGTTTATAGAACACAGGGAAATCAGATTTGCAGATGTTTTCATTTTTTGTGTGTAACAAAATAGCTTGGAGAGCGAAACAATTACGTGTAATTGTCTAAGGGATTGTGTGCGGATAAGCATCTGTTTTAGCTGGCTTTTACAGTATGGAAATAATTCTAATTACAATTATTAAGGCTTCAACACAAAATGCATTTTGAATAAGTAACCTACATTTTGTGTAGGTGTATATAATTTGACGTACATACATTTTTCATTAAGGGGCGTTTGGCTTCTATATTATGGTAACATAAAGTCTCCATCCAGGCACATGCTGACTTCCTCCTACTTTATCCCCTGTGAAATGCTTAATTAAACTGGACCAACAGCTTTGCACAGATGAGAAAAAAAAACTCCCCATAGCTTACTTGCCCCATTGCCTGCATGATACTGAATCATTGACAACATGTGCTCCTGCATCCACTCAAAGCTTAAAGGGACTCCAAATCCAACTGCAATAATTAGCCAGAATGCAGCTGACCTAATGCTTGTCTCATATGCCTTGCCTCAATTTCCAGAAGTGCAGGGGCCAAAGTAAAAGGACTCCGAAGTCTGCCCTCCTTTCCATTGCATTCCTCCAGGACCATGCAAAAAAGTGGTCTTACAGCTACTCTATTCCTTGGTGCTCTCAGCTTAAAGTGAATCAGCAGGGAAATAAAAATACAAAAGGGTACTTACCTTTTCACCTGCACTACTGGTCACTGTGGGTCTAGCCTCTTCAGAACTCACCTTTATCGGGGGGCCCTGTCGCAGCTGCCGCCTCCCACGCCTTCCGGGGTCAGACCCTGAGGACAGGATTTAGGTTGGATGGAATCACAGCTCACCATCAATCAGCGGGATGTGGCCCCATCCTCTCCATTCATTACAATGGAGGTAGTGGGTGAGGCCTTACAAGCCCCCTCTACATTGTAGTGAATGGAGGGGAGCATGGCCAAACCCCCTGTGACTGATGAAAGGGCCATGGTCTGACACGGAAGTGCCAGAGAATAGAGTTTCTGGCCCCGGGCGGTGACTGAGGAGCAGGTGAGGAGTTCTGGATCACCAGACCTGCATTGACCAGTGGCACAGGACACAAGGTAAGTACCCTTCAGTTTTTTTTTTATTTCCCTACTGTATGACTTTAAGCAAGAATGACAAGCCACAATGGTCCCAAAACTGTTTTTGACCACAGCAGAGCATGTTCAGGAAAAATGGCTTATTATTTAATGTTCCCAAGGGGGATAAGGTAGGAGAAAGTTAGCAATTGCCTGGAAAAGGGCTTTAAGTGCTGCTTTACCAATTTTCTCCTGGCAATGACCATCTTCCGTTCCCATCATCCCAGCTGTGCTGCTTGCTGACATTAACCAACATAACCCACAATGCAAAGTGGAAGAAAACCAGTAACACTTCCTCTTTTCAGGCAACTGGCAAATCCACGGGACGCCATTCAGGGGGGACTCTTCCATGGTAGGAGTTACAAAATGATAAATTAATGTTTATGTGCAGCAATCTGAATTGCCCTGGGGAAGGATGCATATTAGCACCTTTTCTTGTAAGGGTGTCCGGTATAACATCAAATACTGTTTTTAAGCAGGACAGCATCTATCTGTAAAATGGTCTCTCAAGAAAAGCATAGAGGAGAAGGCTTTACCAAAAAGAAGCTTCTACTTGAGCCCAGCAGGAATATGAGGAGTTTTTAAGGTGTTTTCGTTGTTTCTAAAAATACATGCTTGACAGCAGATTTGGAAAAGGTGTGACGTTTCTAGAAGTCATTCTGTCTGTATAGGAGTGTATGCTTACCATGGACATGTGAATAGATTGTACCTATGAAAAGATAACATACTCTAGCAAGAGAAGCATTTTGGCATGGCAGTTGATTTACTAGGACCATTGAATGAGCTAAAGAAATTCAGGAGGTTATTTCTGACATGGCCTTTATGGTATTGATCTTTTAATGGTTTTTAAAGAGGAACAAAAACCAGCTTGGCTGTCCTTGGAATCTACAAGACCACTGGCCTTCACTGGGGCATTCCAATTTAGGAAGTGAATTGTGTGAAACCCTCCAGTTCGCTTGTTACAGCTTACCGTTTCCCGGTCCAAAGGCATCCAATCATTGCCATGCTTATGTTATTTGGCAAATGGTTCTGACCCCTCTGCAATGAGGAACGCAAGCGGTTGCATCCCCAGAATTCACCCCCCTCCATAGCAGGAGCATGCACACAGCCAAAAGATGATGGGGATGCGTCCAATTGCTCTCCCCATTGCAGATGGGCTGAGCTGTTTCCCGGATGACATAGGCACAGCAAATGGCTCACCCATGCGCCCTTGGACCAGGGAAAGGAAAGCTGTTACAGGTGAACTGTGGGGTTTTACACAACAAGCCATTTCAAACAGGGATGCCCCTGGAGCATGGAACCAAACTCAGGATACAATTGCTTTAAGATCTACTCATTTATGAGCAACTGGAATGTGGTTACACCTCTTTAATGAAGCAGTGCCCTCCACCCAAACATCTCTTGCAGTTTTGGGCTGAGGATCGGTCATATTATGCCTTCTCCTATTCAACATCTCTGAATGTTGGGGTTGTTTGTCACAAATAGATGACCAAATAAAATATCATGACAATTCCCTGTTGCAGGGGAAGAGAAGATAAATTAGAGAAGCTTTTGCTTCAAGGTTGAGGAATCTGAAGGACCTTGACTAGATATTAGATAAATACCAATGAAACACTTGTTAGCTACAGCAGTTACATACATTTTTCATAGTTTTCAAAGTTTTGTAACAGCTGTTAGAAAGTTAATATGTATCATTTTCATGTCTTGACAAATTGTACCCTTTTTAAAAGAACAAGATGTTTTTAAGCTAAAATTGGGTGTTGTAATAGTCACAGTTATAGCGTTGAGTACTGAACTACACATGCAAATGTGATGGCTGATCACAAGTGTTTGTAAAAGGACTTTATATTGGCACAGTAGCAAGCCTTTCTTGGAAACAGAATTACTATGGAATCTGAAAAACTATGAGTGAATGGGAGGAATATGTTCTCAGATGTGTATGGCTATTGTTTGTGCAAATGTTATTTGCATTTGGAATACCAACGTTGTCCAAAAGGTTAATCGGAACTTGTCAGTATTCTTTTGGCTGATGTTTCACAGATAAAATTATGTCTGGCTGCAGATGTTCAAAGGCATGCACAGATGTTTCACATACTATATGGTACTTGTCTAGCAAAAAATATATACCTTATGGAGGCTGTTACTAACACATTTTGAAAAGTCACGTGATATGCTTTGGAATGGTAACATTATAGTAACATTCGCTCCATAAGACGCAGCCCTGAAAGAAATCTGGGGGGAAATGGGGTGCACTCACCTTACCAGCACCTTATGCCACTAATTTTCCTGCTTCTGATCAGGATGATTAGATGTAGGACACAGTGGCGCAGGAACACTGGTGAGGTGAGTGGATAGGGTGGGGGGCTGGGATCTGGATACATTGATTGCATTGACGCACAGACAGCTGCATTGACAGAGTGGAGGAAGATGCTGGTGCAGTGCAGCCACCCAGGCGCCAATGCCATTGATGGATCTGGATACCAGCTGAGGTGAGATTTTTTTTTTGTTGCCACACTGCCTGTTATAGGGAAAGGGAAGATTACATGCTGCTTGGTGTTAGGGATTGGGGGGGGGGTCTACCACACTGCCTGTTATAGGAGTCTTAGGGCTATTTTGCACTCTTACTGTTATGGAGTGATGGGGGGGTTCTGCACATAGTTTGATATTGGGGATGGGGGGGATTCTGCACACGGCATGTTATCAGGTGATTGGGGGGATTCGGCCCAGGGGCATAACTATAGGAAGCACAGAGGTTGCTACCACAACTTGGCCCATAAGTTCAGGGGCCCCATCATTGTGACTCCTCCCTCTTATTTCTCATATTTTTACTCTCATGGCATCATGTACTGCTGTTTCAGTCTTTAGTCGTCTATCCAATTTAGTTAAAATTACAGGAAAAAGTTTACTCTATGAGCCATGATGGGGCCCCATTTAATGTTCGCACCAGGAAACCAATGGGAACAAGTAGTGCTTACTGTGGACTGGAGTCCAGACAGAAACAGGAGCAGATGCTTGAACTGGAGCACAAAAATGGGAAATGGATCACAAAAAGACTAGGAACAGGTAGCAAAAGCACAGACTGACAACCGATAGCAAAGACAAACACTAACAACAGGTATTAAAAGGCACAGCCTGAGAAAATGTAGCAGAGGCACAGAGCGAGAAGAGGTAGCACAGCCTGCAAACAGGTTATTGAAATCCTCAGACACTAGGTCTGTGCAACCAGAGAGGCAAATAGGCAACTACTTGGGGCACAGGTGGCTCAGTACCCTACAGTGGTCACAATATCCCCTTCTGCAGCCATTTACAGAATGCCTGGTGCTGTCCCCTGAGAAAAAGGTAGGGACACTAACAGTAGGAAAGCTAGACTTGGAAAGGCAGGAAATTGTTGACAACTTGACATGTAACTAGAAAGGCAGAGACTAAAAAGTAAAGTCTCTATTACTGAACAGGGAAGGCAAAGGCCCAATTGAGGAAAGGAACACCAATTTGCAAAATGATGGAAGGCAGGATTCAACAGAGACAGGAGCTGTAAATGGGTTAGGCAATTGCTGTAATGGTTTGCAGTTTGGAAATACTTTTACCCGATGGTTGTTTAAAGCTACTGAATCTGTGTTTGAAAACCTGTAACTAGTCTAGCATGCACCCTGAGTTTTCCTAAATCCGATGCCTGAGTAGCGTTGCCTGTCGCCCTTTTGAGACACTTAAGATGGTATCACACAGGTGCTGTAACTTAGAGGTCAAGGTTTTGAGTTTATTCTAAGCTAAGACCAGTTGCTGCTATGGACTCCTGGGTCTTAATAAACCATATTTTAACCATGTGTGGTTAGTGGATTTGAATCCATCATTCTCCCACCATGACAAATTAACATGCCGTACCTTATGCTATTGCTACAATGTTAATAGTTTTCACTTTGGTTCTTGACAGTCGTGGGAGTTTACAGACAATCCAGACTAAAGCAGAAATGATCCATGTATAACAATACATTAACACAAGTACATGGACATATCTTTACCCAGCTGCTTATAACCATTGAGAAATTCCAGTTGGATGCAATTAAGGGTTGTCTTTGAATTTGGAAAATGTAATATCTCAAAGACTAATACAGGTCTGGGCTGTCTAACCTCTTTTACGCAATATTTAACTGGTGATTGAAAGCATATGTGTGTGGATTTTTACATCTTTCCCAATTTGCGCTAAAACTGGCCCACGTAGCAGGTCTCATCCAAAACAATCAAGTTAATGTAACTAATAACATATGGAAAATATGGAACAAACTCAAACTAATGCAACCAACTTTTTGTGAAGTTTGCTATTGCTTTTGTATAATATGCAGGGTGATAAGGCCTTCTCCATAAAAACATTCATTTATCACATATACAACAGAGATTATTATTTCTATAAAACAACATAAAAAAGATAATGTAATCAGCATTTATGTATATACAGTATATATGTTAAATTGTATACATATGGTAAAATAAACCATCTAAAGCCTGTGGCACTGCATAACAGTAACCAGCCATACTCAATATATAAATCACATGAAGCTAAAAATGGTGCTTTACAGCTTGACAACCTATTTCTGGATTAATGGCATGCCAAGGTTGCAGACAGCAATAGCTTCTCTTAGAAATGGACACATTAGATGGCCTTTATAATGTAGGTAATTAAAAGTGCTATTGAATGACTTTTAAGTCATTTGTATTTCATAATTGACATCATCAGCTTTTATATTCATCAAGGTCCACCAGAAATAATTCTCTCTGCGGTTTGAGATTCAGATCTACAGCTATAGGATGCAGTTTAATAAAGTTAGGCTGTCTCGTTTATAGTGTCACAGATAAAAAAAATGTTATACTCAATGTCATTTTTTTACATATTTGCAAATATATACCTCAATACTTATTGAATATTGACGCCTTGTGCTGCCAGTGTTTAATAAGATGCATTATAACAACTACGATAAGTGCAACTGATTAGATCACTGACTTGCGCTAACTGATCTGCCTGATATGGTCACAGGAAATAAGTTGAACATTCATGTGAATATATGCCAATACCTCCCTGTTAGCCATGCTGACCCATATTTTAAGGACCAAGAAATACCACCCACTATATTTTCATAATGATCTCAGCTTAGACTCATTAAATAGGCCGAATGTCAAAGACTGACAGAACAATAGTCTTGTCCTCTAATGCAGCCTTATTTGTACATGCAACCGCTCTCACCCTTGTAGATAACCGTAGGCAACATTATTTTTATAAAAATCCATGACTCATTATTGCTGGATTGTAGCCCCCCATTAAGGGTCCTCCTGCAGATTTTTTCTTCTCATTGATGTCTCACTACAGCCACAGTCACAGTCTAAGAATTTATGAAAGTAAATGAAAGAAAGTGGGATTGTCCAAACTCTTCAATTGTAAACTTGGGCTGAAAGGAAAAACTACATTGAAAAATATAATAGTGGAAGTATGTTTACTGGCTATTTGAATTATAAATTTAATAAATAATGATTTTTACATTCTGGTGTTGGAAGTTGTTAAGGTTAACTCTGAAGGGGAAGAGGCAGAAAATTGTGTTTTACAGTTTAGTTTTGCAATCGGAGCCAGATAAAAGAGATGGAGTGGACAAAGGTGAATATGTTTTTTGTTGGCTGAACATGGACTATAAAGGGACAGTCCTGGCAATGGCAATAATTAGGTAGCAAGGAGCGCACCTGACGCCTGTCCTGTGTGTAAGCTGACCATTTTTCCAGAGGAACAAATTTGGGACTGTTAACAAATCATTAGGTTAATTTTCAATAGCAAAAACCAGGGGCCTAAATATAGGGGGTGTAACTGCACTAGGGCCCAGAAGGTCGGATCCAAGTGTGCTGATTGGATAAGTGGTCGCGCATGTGCCGTAGAACAGGTACGAGGTGTGTTGGTTTCCTCGTAGATGCTATCTCAAGTCTTCGCTGAGGGACTACATTAGGAGCTTGGTCATGAATAAATTGGAAAGGAAAGGAGGGGCAAAGTGTGGAACACACTGCAGGAAAAAGAGGAGAGGCACATGGGACAAGCTTCAGGTGAACTCCATGCTTCCTTATTATTGCCAGTGCCTGGACTGTCCCAGGGTATTGAATCTGATTTTAAAGAGGAACAACACCTGGGATTTTCACTTTTTAATGTGTTGTCCTTCGCTCGCTGTGTGTATCCCCAGGTACCTTTCCGGAGTTACCACGGTGCAGCCATTCAGCACGCTTGGCTCCATTCAGCTTGATGACGCCAGCCATTCACAAATGTCTGCCCCAGCACACACCTACCTAAAGGTATAGCAGGGCTGCTGCAGTGGCAAATGCATATGCCATGGGGATTCCCCATAGAGGGGGAATTAGCCAGTCTTTTAGACTCCAGGGCTGTCCTACAGCTCCAATGTTCCTCTTTAAGGAGCATTACATCTGGACGTTGAAAGCTTGAAATCATTCTGTGCTCCTGCACCACTTGTGCATCCTACAGGACTATCTATAATGGCCTTTTTTTGTCTTCAAAGGGCAAAAAGTTTTTAGTTGCTTACTTATTATTCTTTTCCCCGCTGGGCTGCAACTCTGTTCAGGGTTCCAGTATATGGCCGTCACCATCTTGCCTCAGAAGCAACTCATGCTGAGGAGAGGCGAGGGAGGTAAGTACAGAGGGGTGGGTTATAGCTGTGCTCTGCACAGACAGAGCAGAGCTGGGGTCAGGAAAAGAACTGCAATCCTAGAATCCAGAGCACATTGTCAGAAGACACTTCCTGTCTGCAGGTCACCCGAGACTCCATGGGCCACCATTTTGGATGTTTGAAGGCTCAGGAAATGCACTAGGTGCAGGTAGGATGATTTTAAATGTGGGCAATCTGTATGTACAGGGTGAGAGGAACATACAAGTTACACTCTTATTCAGGGTGAGGGTTCAGTTTAACTAATTTGTGATGCCCAGGGGTTTGGGGGGATGGTAGTAATTTTTCCTTGTAGATCTGCTTTCATAAGCATTTAACAAGCATAACAACCATTGACTGACCAGGATATATTGCGGCAAATGTTTTAACAATAATACTGTGAATATATCACTTCCTTTAAAGTGGACCAACATCCACGGGTGATCGGCCCGGGAATCTATAAGATTCCCGGGCCGATCACCTCCCTCCCCGCGGGACATCCGAGATCGGGATGTCCCGCGGGGTGAAACCCCCCCAAACACCCCAAACTCCTTACCTTATCTTCTTCGTCTGTGAATGGCCGGCGCGGGCACGCGCGCGTCAAGAGTGACGCGCGGGAGGCGGCGGCGGAGGAGCCGCTTGTCCGCGGCTTGTCCGTCGGCGCTGGGAGCGGGGAGAGGTGAGTTGTTCGGGGGGTTCGGGGGGGTTTCACACAGCGGGGCACCCCGATCGGGGGTGCCCCACCGAAGTGGACCAAGACCCAGGATAGTCAAAATCCTGGGTGTTGGTCCACTTTAACTGCAACTGCAGGAAAAATGTACTTTTTGTACTAAAAGCAGACCTCCCTTCAATAATAATTGGTCTGCTAATAATCCTACCCCCAGGGAATCCTGATTTAGGATGCCCCACTTATTATCAATACCTTCAAAGCCCCAAATCAAGCATAATTATTAAGCTTTTACAATAGGTGAGTGCCAGTGGCCAAACGTGATTCACCCAACAGATTGAGATGACACCATGCACAGTTCATGCTTGTCCATGTCCCTCTGGAAAACGGGAGCTGTGGCTGCCACCTGAGGAATTGGGCTGATCCCACATAATGCGTCATGTGTTTGGAGGGGTCAGGAGCTAGTCGTCATTTCTTTATTTATGCTCATGTAATGGTGAATGTATTGGTATGGTAATTGGTATAGATTTTTAGAGGGGTTTTGAAATAACATATGTGTCATCAAGGTGCACAGCGCTTTATATATTTATGAATGTATATATATAAATGTCTTGCATTTTTTGCAGATATATATGTAGTATACTTTATATATAGTTTATAGAATTGATTGTGTAGCACTATACATGTGCTTACACTCAGCTAAATATTAGTGATCCACATCATAGGCAGGCTTTAGCTCCTAAGTATGCACCAGGGGTTTAAATACTCACCTGGCTATTAGTGGAGAATTACAGTATATGAATATATATATATATATATATATATATATATATTTTTTTTTTTTTATGTACTCATGTGCTCTTGATGAGGTTGTTTATGTACTTAGGCCCTTATTTATGAAGGAATAGCGACAGGTAATGACGGGCCCCGCCACGAGAACGCCGGCTCCACACCACAATCACACATTTATCAAGCCAATCCTGCTTAGCGACTGAGATAGCGCCATATAGCGACTCATTCATCATTATTCCACCCACAGCCCACAGCGCCAGCGTCCGACCTTGAACAGCGACAGGTATGACCTCTCGCTACCTGGCACGCTCCAATGCATTTCAATGGAACAATCTTTAAATATTAATAATTAATTGTTATTAATGTTTTTTTTTTTTAAATGTGAAAAATTCTGTGACCACTTCTGCCATTTCAGATAATTTTTTTAAAAATATGGTGGTTTGGGGGTTAAAAAACTACTTTTAACACATCGCCTCCAGCGCTCTGGGGTTTAAACATGCATTTCACAGCGCTTGAATTTTTTGAGCGTGATTTTTTGATGAATATGGTGGAAGCCGGTCGCTCTGACCAGTCGCTATCATGCACACCCATACATCGCGGAACCTGTTAAATAGCGACTCGTAACCTTGTATTCAACATTACGGCACACCGACTGAGTCGCTGTCAACAACCGAACAACGGCCAAGCCCAGCGACTACTAGCGGGCGCTGTGAAAATACCGCTACAGTCGCTCAACTGTCGCTACATGTCGCTAACCTCTTAGTTTTGGACTTGGCTCCCATCCTTCTTTTCATGTCTTGTCAGTGTTTTATATGGTTTACATTTTTTAGTGGTGATTCACCCTAATTGTATCTATTGTACATTAGACTTATGTGTACATTTTCATTTTACCTAGTAGGGAGTGCAGCTATTATTTTTGAGCTATTTTTCTAGGTTGAAATAGCTCAGAACACAGCGCACCTTTAGGTTTAGTTTTTTTACTCCATATCTCTAATTAATAGCTGCCAGGCTTCAGTGTATCTCTATCTAAACTCATGAACATCAACTTCCCGATGCCTGGTAGCTGGGAATGGGTAGTTAGTTTTAGCCTAGAGCAGCTTTATATAGCAATGATAACTACTTATATAGAATAAGAGATGAAACCTGATCGGTTGCCACCAAGACACCTACGGTATTTTCAGTACTTTATATATAGCCTATAGAATACACATATACCTACATATACCTTTAGAAACAAATCACATTTATTTAAAGTAAGAAAATTCTTTTTTTCCAATTTTGAATTATCTGTGAGCATAATTGTAAAATTTATGTTGATAACTACCCAATAATTGAGATTTTATAAAATTTATGGTTTATATCATAGACCAAACATGTCCTCACAAGTTTGATTTAGTTCCCATATCTCACAAATGCAGGACATAGTAATATCATTATTTCAAAGTGTTTTAGACAAGAAACACACATGCTTACAACAAAGAATCCACATAACAGTTGTGTGAGCACACTGCTATTATAAAAACTACTGTAGTCTATTTAAAATGACAGTGGCATTCATTGCTTTGAAAACCTCTTCCAATGTTCTCCACAGATCACTATTCTTTTTTAGACAACAGCATCATAGAAAAAACAACACCTGCTAATAGACATCAAGTACTGTAGTTCTATTACTGCTTATGGGAATGAATATATTGCCACCTGGTGACCGGCATGTAGAGACAAAATGTTTTAAGGCAGACCTAAAGTAAGTTTTTAACACAAGAACATTAGGTTGATTAAAGGGCAGGCTGATTCATTAATAGTGCCAGGTAAAGGCAGATGAGCGTCTGTACAGCTGCATTAAGAGCGACAGCTAGTGGTAGCTCTGATCGTCAGAGTGACCACTCCGCCTCAGTTGCTGTAGTAACATTGCCGGCATTGATGAATTTGATGTGTGAGTCGCTATAACACCAGTACAGAGCTATACGGGAGCGAACGGTAGTGACTGGTCAGTGTGAGCGACTCAAACCATATTCATCAAAAAAACAGCCTCACACAGCGTCGGCGCTCGAAATTGTGTCGCTGTAGCCCAGAGTGCCAGAAGCTGTGTGATTAAAGTCCGTTTTTGAACACATATCTACTAGTAACAAAGCAAAAACATATGGAATTACATTGTTATTACATTGCGACATTAACACTTTAATACCAGACCTGTAATGACAATTCTGCATAAAATTTTTTTTAAAAAAGCCAGGAGAGGTCACACAATTATTTGATACAAAACAAAAAAAATTATTAGAAGAAAACCCTGTTTAAAGAGAAGAAAAATAACGTCCATTGAAATGTATGGGAGAGTGACAGATAGTGACAGGTAGCGACAGGTATTACCTGAAAGCCAGAGCGCCACTGGGATCCGCTAAACCGTCTGTGATGATGAATCGGTCGCTACGTGTTGCTGTAAGAGGCGCTCACCAGAATTGCCTTCATAAATGTGGTATTGCGGGCCGCAGCTGGCGTTAACCTGCCGCTACCTGCCGCTTACAAGGCACTACCTGTCGCTATCCCTTGCTGAATAAATCCCTAAGTGTCTGCCCCATTCAGTACCATTCAGCGCTGGAGGTTGGCCCTGGATTTCATAAGTGCGGCCTATGAGATCCAGTGTGTGTTAAAAATGAGCAGCATCAAAAAGTTGCCAGAACAGAGCAGTGCTCATTGTTTCAGTTAAATTCAGCATGAAATTGATACACAAATAGGCACTGACAGAGACTGGCCAATAGGGAAAAACCTAGTGCAAATATTCTGCTCATTAAAGAACAGACATTTGACTTGCAGTGCCATTCAATGCACGCTTACCAATATATATCTGCACCAAAAAAAGCAGTGTACCTACCAAGGCAGGTAATATCCCAATTTAGGATGCCTTCTTAAATCCCAATTTGGTATGCTCCACTGTGTGAAAGCCCCCAGATTGCCCAGAAAAGCTCACCTTTCCCTGGTCCTACATCGCATGCGCGGTCTCTCGTCCAATCAGTCATTTGCCTTACATGTAATGTTTAGCAAATGGCACTTTTTATGGCCTATATGAATTGCTGGTGATGGCACAGCCCAAAGATGCTGGAGAGGCAGAAGGCAGGGTTTCACACAGCAGGGTATTCAAAATCAGGGAAAGGCCAGCGGAATTTTAGATTCCAGGGCAGGCCCCACTTCACGATGTGAAAATTACTCACACTTTGATGAAGTGTAAATGTGCCAGATAGGTATTTTTGGTAAGTGGTTTACTTTGCAGCGTGTCTAGGTGCTTCTATCTCCACACAGAACTTCCTAGAGAGATCAAAGGGCTCAATGGATATGTGAGTTATCGGCAGATTTTTATAAATAAGTCTTTCTGTCTGGCCTCTACAAAGAGGCATTGTGCATAGCATGCAGATTGGCGCTATTACTTGTTGCTGCCAGTTTCCTGCACAAGGTCACTCTGAACTGAGAAAGCTATTTGGATGGCTAGCAAAAGGTTTTTAAACAAATAACACAGTTAGAGGCCGATTCATTAATAGCGCCAGGTAGCGACAGATGAGCGACTGTAGCGTGATTTTTTCAGCGCCAGCCAGTATTCGCTGTGCTTGGCCGGCATTAGCTTGATGACAGTGACTCAGTCAGTGTGCGGTAATGTTGAATACGGGCTGGGGGGTCGCTGTTTCACAGGTCCAGCGTTGTATGTGAGCGCCTGACAACGAATGGCCAGAGCGAACGGCTAGCTTCATATTCATCAATAAATCACGCTCCGAATGTGCTGTCGCTGTCCATTCCTTGTTTAAACCCCAGAGCGCTGGCGGCGATGTGTATTAACTAGTTTTTAACCCCTAAACAACCATATTTTTTGAATGTAACATTATACATGTTTTTAGAATCATTTTGTAATATGAATACATTCATCTCAGACCTGTTAGATCAATTCTGCACATATTTTTTTTATTTTTTTTTTTTACTTAAAAATAAATCCTAACATTGCAGAAGTGGTCTCCGATTTTTTGACATTAAAAAAAAAAAAAAAAAATTAATACCAATTAATTATGAATAATTATAGATTGCTCCATTGAAATGCATTGGACATCGCCAGGGAGCGACAGCTCATACCTGGCGCTGTGAGGGAATTTGCAGCGGCGCTGTTCGGTCCAGGCGGCTTCATGATGAATGCCGCGCTAGCCGTCGCTCTCGCCGGCGCTAGCCTCATTTTGCTTGATAAATGCGTCATTGTGACCGCCGCCGGGCGTACTTGAGTCGGTAGTCGCCGTTAGCTGCCGCTACCTGGCGCTCGTCAGACACTACCTGGCGCTATCGCTTGATGAATAAGGGCCTAAGTCCAGTTGCCTTGATTTATCCATGCAGATACTGTATAACACAACCTGGATGAATGAGAACCTTTAAAGACATAACCACTATGGCAGCGGGTCTAAACCTTTTATGCCAAGTTGTACCCTCTATTGGCAAGCAGTTGCCACCAAGTAGCCCGAAAAGGTGGGATTGATTACTAATGTTACCGAAATCAGTAGGTCAC
This sequence comes from Gastrophryne carolinensis, assembly GCA_027917425.1. Taxonomy (NCBI): domain Eukaryota; kingdom Metazoa; phylum Chordata; class Amphibia; order Anura; family Microhylidae; genus Gastrophryne; species Gastrophryne carolinensis. The sequence goes on along the minus strand of CM051237.1, from coordinate 285,779,664 downwards.
TGGCCTTGAAGCACATTTTGAAGCAAGAAAGAATAATGTTTTACTGTTAAAATAATATAACACTAGACCTATCAAAGCAACTCTGCTGGGGCACCCTTAAACATTGCCGAGTACCCCTTGGGGTATTTGTACCACAGATTGAGAAACAGTGCTCTATGGTACCAATCTGTGTGTTTCATAAAGTTCCAGGACAGCTGCGGCAGTTGACTGCTAATAAAAAGCTCTACTGCCAGGATATTTAGTCTTTCTATGACTTCCAACTACTGTACTGTAAGAGCTGCCCTTCATTCAGCTTTCAGTCTGCAGGTGTTGCCAGTACAGTGACACTAATCTTGACAGAGCAAGCATTGGCCTGTAAAGTACTGTTCATTCAATCTGTCATTTAAAAACTGAAAAGGTAAAATAGCAAATACATCTTTGTCTAGATTTTTTATTAGGTGTTGAAATCCGTGAATGTTGTCCCTCACCATTGTAATGAAACAAAAAAACGTGTAATAATATCATACAATTCTGCAGTAAATGTCAGATTAAAAGATATTAACAAAAATGTTGGTTCACATTCTGTTTAATTGAATACCGTAAATAAACATTTTTGGGTTGTGGACATGGATTAAATCGAAATAAAACACATGCTTCTGTAGTTTTGCTAGATGGTTCTATGCTAGATAACTATGTATAAATATATTCGGGGTCAATACAAAGATCTGTCCCACAATCTATTTATACCCCGGAGTGTAACCATAACCCGAGGGCATCCACTAAGGTTAGAGGAAAGGTGCTTTCTCCACCGACATAGGAGGGGATTCTTCTCTGTAAGAGCAGTGAGACTATGGAACTCGCTGCCAGAGGAAGTAGTAATGATGGATACAGTAAAAACGTTCAAAAGTGGCCTTGATGCCTTCCTGGTATGTAATAACATTTCCAACTATGGCTACTAGACCACTGGAAGGGGTTAAACAGGCTGAACTGGATGGAATAAAGTCTTTATTCAGCCTTACATACTATGTTACTATGTTACTATGTTCTATATGGAGGCTTTGTAATGTTGTCCCATCACATTTAGGGCGTTATTCATTGAAATGTGTGGCAACTACTGCCCCTCAGTCAGCCAGGATTTAATATAGTTTAGGCCCACTTTTTCAGGTATTCTTATTTTGTTACAGCCTGTCTATCCATTTAATAATGGATAATTTAGTTATTTTTTTCTTAATGTAATTTGGGAATGTGCTTTATCCTTTCCAGGTAAGTTGCTCTAAGCTAGTATCAACATGTAAAAAAAAGAAAACATCTTTTTCTTATTTGTTCATTTGACAGTTGCCTCAACCCTGTGCTTCTGAATTACTGGGTTAGCCATATCTGTACTCTCCCTGCAGTACATTGGCTTTTGGGCCAATATCCCTATTCGGGCACACCATCACCTTATACCTCTTGGGAACAGTTTATAATAAGCCATTTCAAAGCATTTCAAAACTCCAATTATTTTATTGTTTCCCTTTTAATTACAACCAGTGAGATGCATTCTAAATGGTCAGGGAGGTTTATGTAAAGCAGTTTGTCTGCAGTGTTATAATTTGTCCATGAAATGTCCCATATTATAATTCATCCATGAAATGTCTGAGACATTCCCAGCTTGTGGTTGACAACTGCTGTAAGCACTTCTGCAATGCCCCCTGTCAGTGAGCAGAATCAAAGACAGTGATCAAAAAGTGTCAGATGTCACAAGATGGCGTGTGACTCAATCTTCTAGCCCTTGTTTGCAGAGCTCTTTTTCTGTGTTGAGACCTCTAAATAATGCACATATTATTGCGGACATATTACTTTATATAAGACCTGTAAGCTTAAAATATTTTGAAGGGCCTACATATAGGATTATGTGACTATACATAATATTAGAAGTGACACCAATCACAGTTTTACTAAGGATAGAAGCTACCAGACTAACCTGATTGGCTTCTACGATGGGGTGAGTAGAAGCATGGACAGAGGGGCAGCTGTAGTTAGAATTTTTCTGGATTTTGCAAAAGCATTTGACACTGTCTCCCATAGACGCTTACTGGGGAAATTAAGGGATTAGAAAATACATCTTGTAACTGGATTGAAAACTGGATGTCTGACCCTGTGCAGAGAGTTGTTGTCCCCGATTGTAAGCAGTATACCCCAGGGTTCAGTGCTGGGCCCACTACTATTTAAATTGTTTATAAATTATATAGAAGATGGAATTAATGTCAATGTCTCTATATTTGCAGATTATACCTAGCACAGTACAGTCTCATAAGCTTCAGTCTGAATGGGACACTTTGAGAGTCTGGGCATCCACTTGGCAAATTGAGTTTAATGTGGATAAATGTAAAGTAATGCACTTGGGTCATAATAATCTGCAGGCCACATATGTCCTTGGACAAGTAAAGCTCACTTCTTGAGCACCATATGGGGGTACTGGTAGACTACAGGCTAAATAACAGTATGTAATGTCAAGCAGCTGCTTCCAAGGCCAATCACTTGTACAGTGTACTGCAGGTAGAGAGCAGAGATATCCAACTCTGAATAATGGGCACAGTCAAGGATAGCTCAAGCTCCTGGCTACCCTTGAAGGAATACTTTTCAATAAATGCAGGGTAAAACACATTTTTTCTTAAGTAAATGGAGGGAATGTTGTGTTAGGTTTTAGCTTATTGACTAAAAGACCACCTCAACTAGTTGCATGAAAAATACCGAAAGACATTGTATTTTACCAGCTAAAGCAAACCTCCAGCAACCACTTAATCTTTCTTAGAAATACAAAGACTTATAGCCAGTTGACATTGTTACTTTTGAAAACCCCAAGTGCAGTTTTAGTTGCATCACAGATGTCCTTGGTACATGCCTACAAGTGTGACACCATACACCATATGTATAAAAGGATCTTCTAGTGCTAAAACAAAAAACAGTTCAGATCTCAAAGCATCAAAAAAATTATGATTTCTATTAGTCAAGTTAGAGATGCTCAAAAACAAGTGTAAAAAAAGGGTGGTGGGTAAAAAATAGGATAGCTCATTTGCTTTGTTTTATATGCTCTGCCCATCACTTTCTCTTTTGGGAAATTTTCCTTCATGTCTGTTTTTGACAGGTCATGTCTAGTGATGAGCCAAAGCAGGGACAATCCAGTTCGGAAGCCATCCAGACGAATAGTTCCCATAGTCCCCAGCTTCCGGTTCTTCTGAATGCTGGATACAATAGCTCCATCCACCACAATGTGTGAACTGGTATCCTGGGACCCCTTACCAGTTACAATTATGAAATAAAAAAGGACTCACCATCCTGGTGTCTTCCCTCATGTGTCCTCCGCCAGGTAGCATCCTCTCTGCAGTATGGGTTGGGGGCTCCCACCTGGGTCATGGGGAGAAGCCACTATTAAAGCCTGCTCCCCCTCCTCCTCCCTTGACATCCTGCACAGTTCCCTGGCCTCCAGTGACTTGTTTTATCAAATTGGGGGCTTCTCCTCTGTGGTAGAAGCCCAGTGGCCCAGCTTTATTTTTGTGGAACGTCAAGGAAAGGTCCTCCCTCACTACAGATTATTCCGGGTCCTGACCAGGTGGAGCTGCAGAAAGGACACCACCTAGCAGGGGACAGATGATGGAAAACGCAGTGCCAGAAAATTATATTTTATTTTGAAAATTTAACTTTTTTCTTTTTTAAGAACTGAGAACTGGCGAGAGATCAGAGGGACCCCTATACTAGCTCACAGAGCAGTGATGGCGGGCATGCCATTTACCTGAATGGCAGATGGCATGATGGATTGCTGGATAATTTGACCTGTAGCTTTCCAATATCAAGAATGGCCGACCCAGGATGATATGGCAAAATCCAGGTGGAATCTATTGTACCTTCAGCTTCAGCCTAGATCTGAAGCCCATCACTAGTCATAACACAAAACAGGATGTTCTGTTCATATTGCAGTCATGGCTCCTTATAGGACAGGAAGTACTATATAACAAAATGGTTGGCTATGCTGGTCCTCTTTGTGCTCTGATAGTCTTGGCTTTTTTTACCCTTTCTGGATAAGTGAGTCTAACCCTTCCCATTTCCACCACATAATTCCCATGACCACACTACACGGCACAAGCAGAAGATCAGGCAGCTATGTATACAACAAAACTGCACTAACGTTTTTATTTGCAAACAGTACAGAATGAAAGTGGAGTTCCTATAGACCTCACCCTTGTCATTCCAATAGGAATATTGTCTTTCATGTTTTAGGGACACCTAAGATACAAAAGGAATACTTTTTTTCTTTTGAATTTCTTGGTTTGGCTTTTCACTGTAAACCCATAGGTGTCCTTAAGACTGAAAGTTATCTAAAACTAAATAAAACTACATAAGTAAAAGACTTTGATTGTAGACACGCACTAGGCCATAGGGCACTGATATAAATCATTTGAAAAAATATTAGCATAGAAACAGAATTCGTTGATTTTTTTTCTAAATTCAGACGTGTACTGAGCTTAGAATGAACTTTACTGCATACTGTATTTCTTATATACAAAAGAATTTTATATGAAAAAAGTATAACTGAAATGTCCAGCCAGATGAAAAGTGCTTATAATTACAGTGTCAAGTTGGCCTCTGGCCTCCTGTGACTTGTTTTATCAAATTGGGGGCTTTTCCTCCCAGTGGCCCAGCATTATTTTGGGGAAACACCAAGGAAGCGTCCCCCCCTCACTACAGATGATTCCGGGTCCTGACCAGGTGGACCTGCAGAGAGGACGCCACCTAGCGGGGGACGAATGATGGAAAACGTGGTGCCAAGAAGCATTTCAGACGTGTACTGAACTTAGACTAAACTTTACTGCATACTGTATTTCCTATGTAAAAAAAAAATTATATATGAAAAATGTACTGAGCTTAGAATGAACTTTACTGCATACTGTATTTCTTATGTACAAAGAAAATTATATATGAAAAAAGTACAACTAAAATGTCCAGCCAGATGAAAAGTGCTTATTTTTACAGCGTCAAGTCTCCTAAAGTGAAGTACTTAAAGGTCACTGTGACTTTTTTAAAATCCATTTTGAACAAGCTAGCAACAAAGCTAATTCACATGACCATATAGAAACACTACCAATATTCTATAAAGAGAAACATAAAGTTCTTACAAAGTTGACATCTATGCCTCACACACAGGACATTTGATGATTTGTATTTAGCTGTCACATAAATATGCTGGACTTTGGTTATTTGGGGCAGCAGAAAGACTTTCAGGATAGTACCATTGTATTCTCTTTGTACACACAAACAAAACACACTCCACATGAAACTTTACCTCTTTGCTGAGCTTGGACCCATCCACTGAGCATCAAAGAAAGCAAAAGTGGCACGAAAGTTCTCTGTGCCATATTCAGCTGCAAAATGTTCTGCATTTTGTGGAAGGGAAGACAGTGAGGAGACGCTTCCCCTCTCCTCGCCTTCCTATCCCTCTCTGACTGCAGCTGTGTCACACACACAAACTCCAACTAAGATTTCAGGCTAAAGTTAGAGCCAGTTTCAAAATCTCCTCCTTCTCTGTTCCCACTGAGGCACCACAAGGCAATTCATTTTTATCACTGTACAGACTGTGCACCTGGCCTGTGTTGTCCTACAACGTGATGATACTAAGGAATTGCTGTCCCACAGGAACATATACAAACGCAAATCACCTTGTTACTGGGTGTAACGTAATAATAAATTCCTTTCCTAATTAACAACATGAATAGCACATGTAACGGCAACAGTGTATGGGAATATTACTACAATAAGTAAATGTTATTTTTTTTAGAGCCCGGTCTCTGTCACAGTTTTTGAGACATGCAGGTTTATAGTCCTTGCTGAGTAACCTGTTTACAAAAACTGAAATATCTGAGTCTATGAGACTCCAAGGCCCACTGGTTTCCTCTCCCCTGCTTTGTCAACCCCCCATTTGCCCGATAAGCATACATTTCATGGCCGCTCACAGCTGAAGGATGCGAGTGATGCCGCACTGGGACTCCATTCAGCTTCTCCAACTGCACATTCAAGAGGAACTATAGTCAAAAATGACCATAGTCCCTCTTAATATACAGCAGCATTGGCGATGTGTATCTGTGTCGGTAAAACAGAAAACAAGCCCTTTGAGAACTCACCTATTCCATGTCCTCTTCTATGGCCTCCTCTATCGCTGATAGGCTTGGCCACCGGCCAGACTGATAGGTGGCTCACGGTCACACAGTCACTGGCCTATCAGCGTGGCCAGTAGCTGAGCCTATCAGGGCTGGCCGGCGCTGGTGGTGGAGGCTGCTAGAAGAAGACTTCAAAGAGGTGAGTTCTTTTTTTTTGTTTTACCTGCACTGATGCACAGTGGGTGCAATGCCGCAATGCCCCACTGTTGTATAGTAAAGAGGGACTATGGCCATTTCTTTCCATAGTTCATCTTTAATATTTGTGGCCTGAGAAGCTGACTGGATGAGAGCCATGTCTGGAAAGGAAAGAAAAACTGGTGAACAGCAAGGTTTCACACAGTGGGGCATTCCAAACAGACTAAAACCCGGTTTTGGGCCACTTTAAAAAAGTACAGAACAGTTCTTCATTATATTGTATAAAAATGTACACAACATAATACAATGTACTGATGAAATGACTGTAATAAATCCTTCATTCCCTGATTAATTCAATCCTTCATCCCCAGATTAATTCAAACTAGATTCCACTCTCTCCCCTCTGAACTGACAAGAGCCCTGTGCAGTCTCCCTGTTGAGTGTCTACAATTTAAAGGTCCCTATACACCGGTTTGGGGTGCCCTGCTGTGTGAAACCCCCAGAACTAGCTAACTCACCTCTCCACGAGTCCATGGCACAGGTGAGGCTGCTCATCCAATCAGCTCCTTCCGCAGCGCAAAAATAATGTGAACCATAGTGGGGAAGGGAGTAAGCCTGCCCTGTAGTCTCTTAACCCTTCAAGTGCCAGCCTACCTAGTTTTTTTGTCACACTCTGTTGCCAGACTACTTTTCATGTTTTTGCGCTACACATGTTCAACCTTGATTTTTGAAGGGATTTCCAGGGATTTTCCAGGAAAATTATATATTGTTTTTTTCAGCAGAGTCTGGGCTTCAACATGAAATGTCTTGTTTGGCCTTTTTTTTTTGTAGTGTTTTTTTGTGATAAAAACGTAAGTTTGTTAATAAAATATTATTGCGTGTGAAAGCCCTATTTCTCCCGGTTACAACGGTACCACATATGTATTGGTATACACCCTTTCCTGCCCAGGAAACTCCCCCAAACTGAAACAGCAGTTTAGGAGATTTCAGATAGTATACAACTATGCAATATGATTGCATAGTTGTAAGGGGTTAACTTAAAAAAAAAATGACATAGAGTGGGGGGTGGGACCTCATTTTTTTGGGAATTTTAAGGGTTAAAAACCCTTAAATCCCCCGTAAAATGACGTAGGGTCCCCCTTACCCAGCATTACCGACCCGGACCAGCTATGGCGGCTTGTAGAACAGGGCGCAGGGGCCAGCGTTGGTGGCCCCTGGCCCTGCAGGCTACTAGCCCACATAGCCACTAAGTGGCCCAGGCCCTTCTGCCCCACCCCCCTGGCCGCTGGGGAGGCAGGTAATGGGGGGGCTGGGGGTTATGGCAAGTCACCCGCTAGCCGCAGGTGATTGCCAGCCCCAGAGCCTTGTGAACTGGTATAAGGGGTCTCATGGACCCCTTACCAATTCACAAATAGTTAAAAGTAAAAAAGACACAGACACAAAATATTTTATTATTCTTTTTTCACTTATACTTACCTCTGATCCCGTGTCCAGCGCCGCTGCAGATGACACTTGTCGGTAGTGATCGGAGCAGGGAGGGTGGGAGGCAGGGAGATCAGAGCCACCCTGCCTCCCACCCTCCCTGCTCTGATCGCTACCGACAAGTGACAGATCGGAGCCGGGTGTGACACTATGAGGAGCAGGATGACGTCATCCCGCTCCTCCCACAAGTGGGTGGGGCTAGGGCCATTGCTGGGTCCTCACCCGAAGCGTAGTAAGTCCAGGGGGGGATCGGAGCCCCCCCCTGGTAAAGAGAAGACCCGGGGAGAGCAATCGGGCTGTCAGGTGAGTTTGTGACATTTTTACATTTTTTTTTTTCGCGCGGGGGGGGGGGGGGGGGGGGGGACGGCGGAGATCAGAGGCCGGGGGGCGGAAATCAAACAATTGATTGAAGAGAATCGCTGGCACTTTCAAACTAGGGGTCGGGTAAGTCTGTATCTTTTTTTACTTTTTTTTTATGGGGCTCTAAAGTCAGCTACGTGAGTCTCACGTAGCTGGCACTTAACGGTTGGAGAGGTAGCTACGGGAGACTCACGTAGCTGGCACTAGAAGGGTTAATCTAAGAATCTATTAAAGTCAATAGTTCATAGTCAAATAAGCTTCTGCTGCCCCCACCCCAGCTCAGCCCAAGCTCAGCCTAATATTATGCCAAGTACTGCATTTTACCACCTGGGAAATAGGTTCTGACATGCTGCACAGGTTGGTGGACTGTACAGCGCTTTACAACGCTGGCTTTCAAAATCAACAAATCAAATAAGAAAGATACTATTAGGGTCAAAGATCTGTTTTGGCTTTTGATGTGGAGGCTGATTCATTACTAACGCCAGGTATCAGCATATGATATCAGCGTCTGTATAGCGGCTCTTAGAGCACCGCTAGTAGACGCTGGTGCGCGGTTAACGGGCGCTGTAACAGAGCGTCTCAGTCGCTCCAGTAACCTGGCTCGCATTGATGAATGTGATGTATGTTGGGCGCTGTAACACCAGTACAGCGCTGCAGGGAGTGAAAGGTAGCGCCAGCCCAGTGTGACCGACTCTCAGAGACTCACACCCTACTTATCAAAAAAGGACACACACACAGCCAGACGCTGTGTGATTAAAGTCTGTTTTTGAACACATATACACCAGTAACACCAGTAACGAAGCGAGAACATGGAATTACATTGTTGGAACACTGTGACAATAACACTTTAGTGCCAGACCTGTAATGACAATTCTGCATAAAAATATAAAAAGTCAAAAAAGTTCTCTAAAATGACTTTTTCTAGCCAGGAGAGGTCACACAATTATTTGAGAGAAAAAAAAATAATAATAATATAAAAAAAACCCTGTTTAAACAGAAGAAAAGGAATGTCCATTGAAATGTAGGGGAGAGTGACAAGTAGCGAAAGGTTCTGGAAGCTCGAGCACCAGTGCTATACGCTGAGCCACCTGAGCCACCGCCCGGCGTTCACCAGACGCTGTCTGCCACTACGAGGCACTACCTGGCGCTATCCCTTCATGAATAACCCCCTTTGTTTAAAAAGGACCAAAACTCATGATTTCTATTATCCCTGTTTTTGGTCGGTGCTCTCGGGGCATTCCCCCTAGATTGGTGGTATTCCTAATCAATTCTATAATGCATGTGCAGGCTCTCACCATCATGCATATAAATAAGTGGCCACATTTGAATGAATCAATGTGTCTGGCATCACATAAAGCATGCTATTGCTGTGGGAATGCCAAAAGGGTAAGTTTTACAGGGGATCTGTGGGAGATAGACACAGCAGGGCATCCCAAATCAGAATGCCCTAGTTAAGTGGAAACCCAGGTCACAAGCCCCACAGCAAGTCGGTGTATACAACTTTGGCTCCAAGAGCCACATGTGGTTGAACAGGTTTAACCTGCTATTCAGGCTCTTGATTTTTTTTATCTTTAAGGTATTGAAAACAGGCAAGCCTGTTAAATCCAATAGAGGCCTATCTTGCGATACATGAACAGAAGCTTGTAACTGTCATTCAGAATTACCCTGATGAGCGATTTGCCTTATGCAGTTAGATTTTCAGGGTTGGGCAGCAGTTGAGTTGCGGTCCATAGCCAATGGCAACAACAAACAAGAAGACAAACAGAAGGCTCTATAGCTAGTAACCTAAATGAAGCCTTCCAGGATACAAGAATGTTCTCCTGAACAATACAGTTTTAGTCCTGTTATCCACTATTACTAACAATAGAATTAAACTCCGTCATATGTCCAGTATTATTAGAGACCTGACAGCAGCAAAGATCCTAAATATAACTATATGTGTTAGACTAAATACTTTCTGTGAGCACAACAAACAAAAACAGTATACTCACCATACATACATCTGCTCAATGCTCCTGGTCGCATGCTGTAGAACACACCTATTCTGAAGATTCAGCTCTGTCTTCCTTGCCCATTTCTGTCATAACAGAAAGTACACAAAGGCTGTGCACTATACACCGTACATAGAACAGCCTCAATTCGGAAACTTTGCATCAATAATCACCACACACTTGTATACAGAAGAGAAGTTCGCCTATGTAGGGAGGCAAACAAACTCTTGGTACACACAACATAACTTAGCTGTGTTCCAACACAGACAAAGGAAGTAGACATACAAAGAAATTGTTATAACAAGGTATTCAACCAAGGGTTGACTCAAAACCCTAGGAGTAAATGGCGGTGCAGAAGGGTTACATCTGCGAAAATCAGGTAATTAATAAATCCCAATTAATCTAAAGGATACTAAAAATGGTAGATGGCTATAGCAAAGACCTCTAGAAACCAAGAGGAAGACATGCTTTACCCACGGAGGGGGGTGCGCTGACACCATGTGCTGTGCTAGTTAGCCAATGAATGGAGCAGTGAGACTAATTAACTAATTAAGTACTTTACTAAAATATTTTTACTATCTTCTTCTCACATACAATATATATATATATATATATATATATATATATATATATATATATATATACACAATTTAACTTTACCAAACCTCAATGATAATAATTTTAAGTAAACAGCAGTGGAAACTAACAGCATCTCAGTCTGAGCCACAAAGGATTAATCAACAAGATAAACTTTATAATGTCACTGAGAGTCACTCGTAACCGCCTCCTTCCTTTAGTCATTTTACATTCCATCACCTTGCCTTTAATTGTCATTTTAATTGAGCATCTTGGGAGAAAAATGTCTGTAATTATACATGTAATTTATATAGCTAAATTAGCCTTTATTATTAGGCAAACAAGCATTATTTTAGATTAAGTTAATGTAAATGGACAGCAGATCCTATTTAAACATAAATAAATGCCACATATGTGCAACAATTTTCATGGGTATTACTATATTTTTTATTTCTAAAAAATAAGCTAACAGGAAGCAGTGTTAAATGCAGCATTCAGTAAGTTATTTACTAAAACACAAAGAACTTATCCATTCTGTGTAAATATCAATCCTTCGCCATGAGAATATCCCAACGGGAGGGGATTTACAGCATATTATTGTCTGTATATATAATGTAATCTTCTTCCAAGGCGATGTACAATGTAAGCAGAGGCGCAACAGTGACCGGCCCTTGTGTAACCATTGGCAGTAAACATTTTCACACCTCTTGAGAGGTGAGAAATAGTAAAATGTGATGCCCCACTGTATGAGCCTCTTAACTCTTCCACAGGCCCTCACTGCATCTCCGGCCCACGGCTACATCCCAAGCAAAACTCATTGGGTAGCTAGATACACAGCTTGAGTATGATAAACAAGTTGGAAGAACAACAATAATGGGCCGATAACATCATGCGCTCCCTCTGTGCCCCCTCTAGTTATGCCCCTGAAGGTAAGTATTACATATAGGGCCTGGTTTATCAAGCACTATCTGCCAGAATATGCCACATTGGTGAAAATAAGAGTGGTGAAAAAATGTCATTGTCATGAAGTTTTACACTGGCACATGTTGCAGCATTGCAATAAATGCATTTACTAAAACATTAGCATTGCAGCAACATGCAGAAACAAGTATACATTATTGCACTACACTAATTTGCACCAATGTGGCGAATTCTGGCAAATTGTGCTTGATAAATCAGACCCATAGTGTAAAACAAATTATTCACTAATAATATGCAGGCTATTATGAGTTAGATGTGAGGTGATTCAGGAACCCTGCGTCCAGATTCTGCCCTCTGTTCTGCATTTTGTAATCAAAATGAATGTCTAATACAATAACTCCAGACTGCCCTACACCTTGAACTGGTTCTAAGGGTCCCTTGGACCCTAACCAGTTCAGGAGAAGCTTAAAAAAAAGGAAATGTATTAAATAAAACTCTACAGTCGTATTGAATTTTTCAATTTCTTTTATGTTATCTTATGACAAAAAGAAAGGTCTAAGATGTCCAATGAAAAATAATATCAAATACATGTAGGTTGGCTCAAAAGTTAAGAAATTAAGTTTTATGAAGTGAGTCTCCCTGTGCCTTTTTGCATCATTGTGCTGGCATCCGCATCTGTTATCTTTCCGCAAGCGTGCATTAAATGGCGAGTCAAAATGTCCATTCTTAAATAATCAGCTTGCATTGGTGCACCAGGTTTCTCCTTATAGGCCAGACTGTTTAAATGCCTCTTTGTGTACCCATGGGCCTTTATGCTGGATGAAACAGCGCCAATGTGCAACTTTTTGTTGCTGCATTCCGTATTTGGAAATTTTGTTGGCATACGGTGGAGGATCTTATAGGCTCTGGTTACTGCAATATTATTAAAGTTATATGAAAACACTGCTTCAATAAAAATGTGGCATTTAATTCCATATTTGGTTATTGAGGTTGGATAAAGGCATTCGTGTGAAAATCAGGAGGAAAAAGTAAAAGAATATCAGTTGGCAACATCTAAGCAAAGTCCTTTAAGACACTTTGAACTGGCGTGGCTTGTAGCAGTAGGAAACATACATTTGGCAGTATGAAGCGCTCAGCTTGGCACAAAGTGGTGCACTCTTTGTAAATGTGGTATAGAGTGGCGCAATGATCAAAACAGCTTGGTATTTTGATGCTAAATAGCTCAAAATGACACACTAATGAATAATTAATGAATCAGACCCTACATATTTATTTTCAGTTCGTTTTTGCTAAAATTGGAAAAATGAACAGGTAAGGGGTAGAAACTCAATAAAGTTAATAAAATTAATAAAGTGGTTCAATTAATAAAACTCCCTGTATTTCTGGATGTAACACAAAATATCAGTGACTAGCAGGCCTATCATATATGTTCAGAACAAAGGAAAGATGGCAGCCGCTCAGACCATTTTATAACTAACCTGGGAGGTGCACGTTAGCAGGGCAATTAGGATACAAAAGTCTTAAAGGAGCCACAGCACTCAACCCTGTTAGCTTGCAGACAACCTAAAATCTGTCTCTAAATCTGGTTAAAAACAGAGGGCTCGGTCACACACATCTGCAGAAGTATGCTTAAGCTGCACCACCAAACGCCAAGGTGCCTCTATGAGGTGCAGTCCTAACTCTAATCTCTGAGAGCCCCATTTGGGACATACAATGCAAGAGATAAAATGGGAGCAGCTTACCTGAGGTTGCCCTAAACCTCATGTGCAAGCCATGGGGGAGAAGGGTCAAAGACCTCGCAGTACAGATTAGAACCAACACTCCATGTGCTTGCACAAGTTCAGAACAAAGGAAAGATGGCAGCCACTCAGACCATTTTATAACTAACCAGGGAGGTGCATGTGAGCAGGGCAATTAGGATACAAAAGTCTTAAAGGAGCCACAGATTTAGAGACAGGTTTTTGGTTGTCTGCAAGCTAACAGGGTTGAGTGCTATGGCTCCTTTAAGACTTTTCTATCATATATGTTCACAATGAAGTATTATGTTCTATAGGATTGTGAATTTTACACTTTGTGTCCTAGACTAATCCTTGTAGGTTATACGGGGTCACCAAAGATGCTAAATGTAATTTAATTATAAAAGAAATGCATATTAGACAATGAAAAAGGCTAATTTGTCTTTTGCGTAAAGCATAAAGTGTTATGAGCTGCAATAAATAAGAAATGAATGTAATATTTCCATCCGGAATTTTTTTAAAAGAGATTTTAATAAACATTTATCGTTCTCTAACATCTGTTATTTATTATGAAAGTAATACTTTATTTGTGTAGGCAAGAGGCTTTCACTGTTAAAGAAAACTACCAGTTCATTTTAATATATTAATATTTTAATAGTTAAACCTGGGTGGTAAAATGAGCCAGACATACTCTGAAAAAAATGCCTTACCCACACAATCAACTTTTTATGAGAATTGTATGATTGCTTAAAATAACCACAATAGATTTAAACAGGACCAACAAAAAAAACTCTGCATGTAGGGTATGTAATCATTGGCAGTACATAGAAACATAGAAGGTTGACAGCAGAAGGAGACCATATGGTCCATCTAGTCTGCCCTTATGTGTATACTTGCATTTGCTTCTGCATCCACTCAAAGCTGAAATGCTGCCCCACAGATTTTCTCCTGGTCATAGCCATTTTGGAGCCCCTAGGAGGTTTCTTTCTTTCCCAGCAACCCAGTTGTGCTGCTAGACTTGACTGACACAACCCAAAATGCAAAGCTACAGGAAAGCCCCTGCAGCACCTCCTCTTTGCAGGCCACTGGCAGATCCATAGGACACTATCAAGGGGGAAAATTGACTATGGCAGGAATTACAAAAAATGAAATTAATTTTTATTTACAGCAATCTGAATTGCCATGGGAAGGAATGCATAGGTTTATTGTAATGGTGTTGGTCAGGTTTAAAGGTGCCATGGGTGCCATGATCTAATGTATATCAGTAAGAAAATCAGAAAACCAAGCTATAGAAAGAGAGCCACATAAATAAATATGAAAATGCATATGGCTCTATTGATAAAACCCTGGGTATGAACAATTGTGAATGTGGAAAGCATTTGTAATAGTTAACATAATAAATATCCCCCTTAATCACCAGAAAAATGCAAGTAGCCATGATGGTTATCTGGCCTGTTTCTGAGCATTTCTTTTTCAAATTCACTCATCATCATTACGGGTTCAGGTGCAGTTTATACTTTGAACATGACTATAAATTTTCAGTATACAACTTCTCTGATCTCAGATCTATTTCCACACTCCACAGGAATCTCAGTTTATAATAGCATGAAATTACTAGAGCAGGGATTCTGGATTAATCAAAGATTTGTTCCTCACTATGGCATCAAGCGGAGAATATAAATTCATCATAAAGTTATATCACACTTTATTTTTATTTTATTTTCATTTTGCCCTTCACTTTAGAAACAAAGACACATTAACCCTTCTAGTCTTACGTAGCTGTCTCTCCTACCGCTAAAAGCCAGCTATGTGAGACTCACGTAGCGGACTTTGAACACCCATAAAAATAGTATAAATGTTAAAAACTCACCTTACCCCCTCAAATGATCAGGCCGGCCCCCTAATTCGACCACTGCTACTACTAGCTGTAAAAGAAAAGAAAAAAAATGAAATTTACTCACATATGACAGCAATCCCTCCCGCCAGGTCTCCTCTTCAGCAGTGGGGCCTCCGTTCACCCTTGGGCTCTTCCTTGGTGAGGGCTAAAATAGGCCCTATCCAGCACTTCTGCTTTTGCCTGGCCGGTAGTCTCCTCTTTTGTGGGTGTTGACGTCAAAGTAGCTATACATGTTGGATATTGTTCTGTTTGGGGGACCTTGCACTTTCAGATTTAGCATGCTGCTTATTTGCATATTGATATTTTAGGATTGATATTTTAGGAAAACATGTTTTTCTGCTTGTGTAATGTATGTATTGCATGTAAATTTTTCTAGGGAAACCCTGTGCAACCCAAGAATTCTGAACTGTGCCAAGATCAGCAAGCCTCATATGTCTGGAAAGCTTGAGGTGTGTACTTCCAGAGAATATATAGTTTGTGGGGGGTATTTCAAATGTAAAGGGTTGTTTTTCTAGAAAAACTGCAAGGTACACATAGCAGTTGTATTTTATCTGAAAATCTCATAAAGCGCTGTTTCAGTTTGGGGAAGTCTCCTGGGCAGGAAAAGGTGCCTACCGATACATATGTGGTACCGCTATACCCAGGAGAAATGGGGATTTCACACGCAAAAATATTTTATTGACAAATGTACATGTTTTGTTACAAAAAACACTACAAATTGCAAAACGGTAATTTTTAAAAACATTTTTGCACATATTTCACCCAAAAATATTGAGATATGTGCTTAAAAAATGACAAACAAGACATTTCATGTTAAAGACTCTACTAAAAAACAATATATTATTTTCCTGTGTTCAATCACAGTTGAACATGTGTAGCGCAAAATAATGAAAAATGGCCTTACCACAGAGGGTGACAAAAGGTACCATGTACTTTATCCTGCTCTCCTCTCCTCAGTAGGTGTGATGCTTCTGAGTCAAGATGGCGGCGCCCGTATCCTAGAGTCCTGAACAGGGTTGC
This sequence comes from Gastrophryne carolinensis, assembly GCA_027917425.1. NCBI lineage: Eukaryota > Metazoa > Chordata > Amphibia > Anura > Microhylidae > Gastrophryne > Gastrophryne carolinensis. The sequence continues at coordinate 285,763,376 of CM051237.1, read as the reverse complement.
AGCCCGATGGGGGAAAGAATAATAAGTAAGTGACTAAAAACTTAAAATATATTGATTTTAGATGCTGAGGAAGTGTTTGGGCTTTTCATTAAATCCTGCCCGGGAATCTATAAGATTCAGCTCCCTCCCTGCTCCCCGATCAGCTCCCTCCCCGCGGGGCATCCAAAATCGTGATGTCCCGCTGTGTGAAACCCCCCAGAAAGCCCCTAAAAACTTACCTTATCGGCGACGGACAAGCGACGGATAAGCCGCCTCCCGCGCGTCCCTCTAGCAGGGCACGCGAGAGGCAGCGGCTTATCCGTCGCTTGTTCGATCGGGGTGCCCCGCGGAAGTGGACCAACACCCAGGATAGTGAAAATCCTGGGTGTTGGTCCACTTTAAGCACATTCGAGCATTAGGTTGAATTTCTCACCCCCTAGCTTGAAATAATATTCTTGAGTAGCATTTTTGTTAATATTCTTTTCTAGTCAAACTAAATGAAGCAGCAAATTTCTTCTCAAGTTGAACTTTTACCCAAATCCAAGCAGCAAAACTAATAGTTATCAAAGTATGAACAAGCTGTTTTTTAAGGCACAAGAGAAATTAGACAGTAATACCACAGGAAAGTAAAACAAACAGGATCTTTAAGCACCATCCCCTAGACTTCTCATAGAGGGTTACATAAGTAACCACCACCAAGAGAATAAAGGCAAACTAAATTATTGAACTTGTAATACCTATGTCATAATCTCGTAACTCTGTGATGCAATATTAAAAAACCCTCTCTAGTTACCCCCCGATTCTTGAGACCAGGCCAACTTTTATTCACAAATATAGATGGGCGAACCCAAACCAAAAAACCCTCTCTAACTACCCCCCGATTCTTGACACCAGGCCAACTTTTCTTCACTAATATAGATGGGTGAACCCAAACCACAAAGTTCGGGTTTGTGCAGAATTTTGCAAGTTCAGGTTCCCAAACCTGAACACAGACTTCAGCTGGAAGTCCTTGTTCAAGTTCGTTATCCGGCCTGAACACGGAAAATCCGGGCAACCCATCAACAGCTTCACCTACATTTGCAGCAGCAGGAAACTGCTGTAACTCACCTCTGCCCGATCCTCTTCTGTCAGCAGCAGTGACAGCGGCATCTGAAACTGGCCCCGGCAAGGGCTAACAAAAAAAAGTGTGCCCTGCTCCCATGAGTAAGGACACTCCTAGTGCTAGCACTAAAAGTGTCCTCACTTATGGAAGCCGACAGCCATCTATCTGTAGCCCAGTTTGAAATGCTGCTGCCGCTGCTGCTCCACAGCGCTGACATAAGAGGATTGAGCAGAGCTATTTAGGGATGAGCGAATCGATCCGGACGAACCCCAATTCGTTCCGAATTTCATGAAAAATTTGATTCTGAATGAATCCGAATTTCCCCGCGATTCGATCGATCGAAGTTTTCCTTTAAACTCCATTTATTTCAATTACAGGCATTCTAAAATGGTGGATGAACATGTCCAGACATATCCCCTGGGGCAAGTTATCATGGGAAGGTCACATGCAGCCTATCCGCAGCCAGGAAGCCCGGTGACGTCACCGTGCTATATAAACGGCGGCCATTTTCCTTTTGCGCATTTCAGCCTTGCATTCCAGAAACAGCGGTGGTTGCTGCAGACAGGGAGAAACTTAGAGATAGGCAGGGACAGTCGTTGAGACCCACAGAGAGGCAGACAGAACCAGGGAAAGATAGGGAAAGATCCAGGCAGAGACAGTGAGAGGGAAAGCTTTTTTTCATTTTCATTTGCCAGATCAGTTTTCAATTGGTGTTCTTTGTGCTGAAATTATTCCTTGCCACTGTGCATCCCATCTTGGCAGTGGCATATTTAACCCTATCTGTTATACACAAGCATTTCTCATAACTGGATTAGTTTTAATTTTTTTTAGCTATTGCATTTTGATTTGGTTTTTGGCCTCCTGTAAAAACACCAGCCCACATGGGCATCCCAAACCAGCACATGTGACCCTATCTTTTATACTAAATCAGCTTGTTCATCCTCAGCTTTATTAAGCTATTGCATTTTTAATTGGTTTTTGTCTGCTTTAAAAACACCAGCCCACATGGGCATCCCAAACCAGCACATGCCACCCTATCTTTTATACTAAATCAGCTTGTTCATCTTCAGCTTTATTAAGCTATTGCATTTTGAATTGGCTTTTGTCTGCTTTAAAAACACCTGCCCACATGGGCATCCCAAACCAGCACATGCCACCCTATCTGTTATACTAATTAAGCTTGTTCAGCCTCAGCTTTATTAACCTATTGCATTTTGAATTGGCTTTTGGCCTCCTGTAAAAACCCAAGCCCACATGGGCATCCCAAACCAGCACATGTGACCCTATCTTTTAAACTAAATCAGCTTGTTCAGCCTCAGCTTTATTAAGCTATTGCATTTTGAATTGGTTTTTGTCTGCTTTAAAAACGCAAGCCCACATGGGCACCCCAAACCAGCACATGCCACCCTATCTGTTATACTAAGTAAGCTTGTTCAGCCTCAGCTTTATTAAGCTATTGCATTTTGAATTGGTTTCTGGCCTCCTGTAAAAACCCAAGCTCACATGGGCATCCCAAACCAGCACATGTGACCCTATCTTTTATACTAAATCAGCTTGTTCAGCCTCAGCTTTATTAAGCTATTGCATTTTGAATTGGGTTTTGTCTGCTTTAAAAACACCAGCCCACATGGGCATCCCAAACCAGCACATGTGACCCTATCTTTTATACTAAATCAGCTTGTTCATCCTCAGCTTTATTAAGCTATTGCATTTTGAATTGTTTTTTGTCTGCTTTAAAAACACCAGCCCACATGGACGGACATCCCAAACCAGCACATGTGACCCTATCTTTTATACTAAATCAGCTTGTTCATCCTCAGCTTTATTAAGCTATTGCATTTTGATTTGGTTTTTGGCCTGCTTTAAAAACCCAAGCCCACATGGACATCCCAAACCAGCACATGTGACCCTATCTTTTATACTAAATCAGCTTGTTCATCCTCAGCTTTATTAAGCTTTTGCATGTTGAATTGGAATGTGTCTGCTTTAGAAACACCAGCCCACATGGGCATCCCAAACCAGCACATGTGACCCTATCTTTTATACTAAATCAGCTTGTTCGGCCTCAGCTTTATTAAGCTATTGCATTTTGAATTGGGTTTTGTCTGCTTTAAAAACACCAGCACACATGGGCATCCCAAACCAGCACATGCCACCCTATCTGTTATACTAAGTAAGCTTGTTCAGCCTCATCTTTATACAGCTATTGCATTTTGATTTGGTTTTTGTCTGCTTTAAAAACCCAAGCCCACATGGGCATCCCAAACCAGCACATGTGACCCTATCTTTTATACTAAATCAGCTTGTTCATCTTCAGCTTTATTAAGCTGTTGCATTTTGAATTGGTTTTGTCTGCTTTAAAAACACCAGCCCACATGGGCATCCCAAACCAGCACGTTGCACCCTATCTTTTATACTAAATCAGCTTGTTCAGCCTCAGCTTTATTAAGCTATTGCATTTTGAATTGTATTTTGTCCTGCTGTCAAAACACCAGCCCACATGGGCATCCCAAACCAGCACATGTGACCCTATCTTTTATACTAAATCAGCTTGTTCATCCTCAGCTTTATTAAGCTTTTGCATTTTTAATTGGTTTTTGTCTGCTTTAGAAACACCAGCCCACATGGGATTCCCAAACCAGCACATGTGACCCTATCTTTTATACTAAATCAGCTTGTTCGGCCTCAGCTTTCTTAAGTTATTGCATTTTGAATTGGTTTTTGTCTGCTTTAAAAACACCAGCCCACATGGGCATCCCAAACCAGCACATGCCACCCTATCTGTTATACTAAGTAAGCTTGTTCAGCCTCAGCTTTATTAAGCTATTGCATTTTGAATTGGTTTTTGTCTGCTTTAAAAACACCAGCCCACATGGGCATCCCAAACCAGCACATGTGACCCTATCTTTTATACTAAATCAGCTTGTTCATCCTCAGCTTTATTAAGCTATTGCATTTTGAATTGGTTTTTGGCCTCCTGTAAAAACCCAAGCCCACATGGGCATCCCAAACCAGCACGTGACCCTATCGTTTATACTAAATCAGCTTGTTCAGCCTCAGCTTTATTAAGCTATTGCATTTTGAATTGGTTTTTGTCCTGCTGTCAAAACACCAGCCCACATGGGCATCCCAAACCAGCACATGTGACCCTATCTTTTATACTAAATCAGCTTGTTCAGCCTCAGCTTTATTAAGCTATTGCATTTTGAATTGTATTTTGTCCTGCTGTCAAAACACCAGCCCACATGGGCATCCCAAACCAGCACATGTGACCCTATCTTTTTTTTTTTTTTTTTTTTTTTAATTCTTTATTTAGTTATTTTCTAATACAAAGAGTACAGAGCAAGTAGTCAAAGAAGCATTTCGAGATAATACAAAGAGCATAATACAGCAAACAGTAAAATAGGAAAGCAATACAGGAAAGCAAAACAGACCCCCGCACTCCCCTCCCCCCTCCCCCGACCACCACAAGCCCACCAGGCTCCGCCCAGCACCAGTGTCGTTAATTATCCGGACAAGACCCGAGGAGCTCCCCTCCCCCCCGAGGTTGGCTCCCACTCGCCGTATCCACGGCGGGAAGGGGGGGAATGAGAGAAAGGGGGCACCTCAGCCCCGGGTGATCTAAGTCTGTAGCGTGATACGGGTCTGCCAGGAGCCCCATCTCCCGCCCGAAAATTGGGCTGGGGGCACCGCTCCGCTGTACGAGCCTAAGTAATCAGAAGGGGAGAGGGAAGAAGAGAAGCAGGGGGGAGAAACTAGAGAATGGCTAGGTAGGAGAAAAGAGGGGAGAAAGAGGAAGGGGGGGCCACCACGCCACGTCAGGGGCCCGGGGGACAGGCGGGGGGGTCCGGCCTCAAACTCCGCTCGAAGCTCGCCGAGTCTCGAAAGAGATACCAGGGGGTCCAAACCGCGGTGGACTGTTCTCCTCTATCATGGGAAGCCGCCGTCAGTTCCTCCATCTCCCTGACCCTGTTAACCTCTCGGATCCACTCCCCCTTTGTGGGCGGTGACCCTATCTTTTATACTAAATCAGCTTGTTCAGCCTCAGCTTTATTAAGCTATTGCATTTTGAATTGGTTTTTGTCTGCTTTAGAAACACCAGCCCACATGGGATTCCCAAACCAGCACATGTGACCCTATCTTTTATACTAAATCAGCTTGTTCGGCCTCAGCTTTATTAAGTTATTGCAACAAAAGTATCATAGTGGTGAAGCCAGCAATTCACCCCACATAGCTTCACACCATCGCACCTCCTCCACAGTGATTAATAAAAAAATCAAATAATCATAATGAATTCATAAATAATTTATTAATAATTACCCACAAACATCACATAACAGACAATTAAAAAACATTTAAGACAAAACCGTACATTTTCCCAGGGCATCCCAAATTATCCCAAATACCCATAACAATAATTCCTAAAGTGCCTAAGTGCAAATCTGTGCAAATATAACATTAATAATCCAACATGTGGCAAGACAGAGAAGATAAAACAGATCAAAAGTTATGAAAATACAAGTCAATTAACGCACACACATCACCTGAGTGAGCACAAATGTGTTCAAATGTGTTCAAAGGAATGCCCCAGTCGAGTCATGGTCCCCCCAACGCGTTTCGTGGCCCCCCGCTCACAGGCCACTTTATCAAGGTTCGTTGGTGCTGCCCCATTAGTGCCCTTATATATGAGACTGTTTAATCAAAGCAGGGCGCGCGCCTGGGCGCGCAGCACGACCCCGGCCGGAAGCCGGCTGCACGCACACAGGCAGCTACCTCCCGCACTCCAATAGGAGTAGTTCACGGTCCGATGGCATCACAACCCCGCCCCCCAGACCATCCCCCCAGCCAGCCGCACACATAAGTATCTCTAATGATATGCGTATTACGGCTGTAGGGAGGACGGAGGGGACGGAGTTCCTCCTGCCATCAGCACGAGTCTCAGCACATATAACTGGCTACAAGTAACAATGTACTACAGTATTATACAATATAATGGGGCAGTATCAACTACCAATATGTGTACATACATATTACATAAATACGATCCCAAACAAAACATCTAAAAAGAATAATTTATTGAAAACATCTAAAAACCCATTTAAATAAATATATATACAGAATTCTAACTACATATGATTAAATAAACATAACTATAATGAATTTATACACATAATATGATGGGTAATGGGACACATACTACAGATATCCCAAATCGGGGTGTCCAATCCCAAACATATTATCATTATCTCTTTAAGGCTCAACAGGTAAAACCCCAATTTAGGAATTCTTTTAAAGGGGATTATGATTGAATTTAGATAATATCAATGAAGTATACCAAAAAATAGAGAGTAAAGTGGGGTTATATTAACGGGGAATATATATCTTTAAACAAGAAAATAATAAAATAATAATAATTATTAATTAATCCATTAACCAAATGATTTTAATTCCTAATTCTAATAAATAAATAAATAAATAGCCAGATATATAATTATATCCAAACTAAATAAATGAATTAAATTAAATTAAATCACTAAGTTCCATCAATTGATTCCTTACTTTTCTCCTTAATTAATAAAAATTAATTGGACATCAATTTTTGTTATTAATAATTGTTTATTATTAATTATTTATTTATTTATTTATTTTCCTTCGCATTCCAATCCCCCTCCCCCATATGAAGGTCAAACAAATAAATAATAATAATATCATATATGCAACAATATAAGTCTATGTAAATAAATGCATAAATAATAAATCCATTGACCCAATTTAAACCCACTGTGAATTGTAAAGAAAATATATATATTTTATGTTTATTATTATAAGCCAATAAATAATTAAATTCTTAAATAAATAATTATTTAATAAATAATGGAAAAATATCCTGTGTATTAAAAATAATAATTATTCAAAAACTAATATTAATTATTAATTAATTAAATTAAATTAATACCCATTATAAATCCATAAAAGGATTTCTACCCCTCTATACATTAACCCAGTGAATATAATATATATATAAACCTGCACACCATGTGCATGTTTATATATATATTATATTCACTGGGTTAATGTATAGAGGGGTAGAAATGTATTTTCATAACTTTTGATCTGTTTTATCTTCTCTGTCTTGCCACATGTTGGATTATTAATGTTATATTTGCACAGGTTTGCACTTAGGCACTTAAGGAATTATTGTTATGGGTATTTGGGATAATTTGGGATGCCCTGGGGAAATGTACGGTTTTGTCTTAAATGTTTTTTAATTGTCTGTTATGTGATTTTTTTGGGTAATTATTAATAAATTATTTATGAATTCATTATGATTATTTGATTTGTTTATTAATCACTGTGGAGGAGGTGCGATGGTGTGAAGCTATGTGGGGTGAATTGCTGGCTTCACCACTATAATACTTTTGTTGCATTTCTATTGGATTAGTCTTCCACCACCGCACGGCCACAGATATTAAATTAAAATTAGTTTAATGTTGTGGTGCGGAATTTAAACACATAGTTTATTAAGTTATTGCATTTTGAATTGGGTTTTGTCTGCTTTAAAAAGACCAGCACACATGGGCATCCCAAACCAGCACATGCCACCCTATCTGTTATACTAAGTGAGCTTGTTTAGCCTCAGCTTTATTAAGCTATTGCATTTTGATTTGGTTTTTGTCTGCTTTAAAAACCCAAGCCCACATGGGCATCCCAAACCAGCACATGCCACCCTATCTGTTATACTAAGTAAGCTTGTTCAGCCTCAGCTTTATTAAGCTATTGCATTTTGAATTGGTTTTTGTCTGCTTTAAAAACACCAGCCCACATGGGCATCCCAAACCAGCACTTGTGACCCTATCTTTTATACTAAATCAGCTTGTTCAGCCTCAGCTTTATTAAGCTATTGCATTTTGAATTGGTTTTTGTCCTGCTGTCAAAACACCAGCCCACATGGGCATCCCAAACCAGCACATGTGACCCTATCTTTTATACTAAATCAGCTTGTTCATCCTCAGCTTTATTAAGCTATTGCATTTTTAATTGGTTTTTGTCTGCTTTAAAAACACCAGCCCACATGGGCGTCCCAAACCAGCACATGTGACCCTATCTTTTATACTAAATCAGCTTGTTCAGTCTCAGCTTTATTAAGCTATTGCATTTTGAATTGGTTTTTGCCCTGCTGTCAAAACACCAGGCCACAGGGTATCCCAAACCTGCACGTTGCACCCTATCTGTTATACTAAATTAGCTTGTTCAGCCTCAGCTTTATTAAGCTATTGCATTTTGAATTGGTTTTTGTCCTGTTGTCAAAACACCAGGCCGCAGGGTATCCCAAACCTGCACGTTGCATCCTATCTTTTATACTAAATAAGCTAGTTCAGCCTCAGCTTTATTAAGCTATTGCATTTTGAATTGGTTTTTGTCCTGCTGTCAAAACACCAGGCCGCACGGTATCCCAAACCTGCACATTTGACCCTATCTTTTATATTAAATCAGCTTGTTCAGCCTCAGCTTTATTAAGCTATTGTATTTTGAATTGGTTTTTGTCTGCTTTAAAAACACCAGCCCACATGGGCATCCCAAACCAGCACATGCCACCCTATTTTTTATACTAAATCAGCTTGTTCAGCCTCAGCTTTATTAAGCTATTGCATTTTGAATTGGTTTTTGGCCTCCTGTAAAAACCCAAGCCCACATGGGCATCCCAAACCAGCACATGTGACCCTATCTTTTAAACTAAATCAGCTTGTTCAGCCTCAGCTTTATTAAGCTATTGCATTTTGAATTGGTCTTTGGCGTCCTGTAAAAACCCAAGCCCCCATGGGCATCCCAAACCAGAACATGGGACCCTATCTTTTATACTAAATCAGCTTGTTCATCCTCCGCTTTATTAAGCTATTGCATTTTGAATTGTTTTTTGTCTGCTTTAAAAATCCAAGCCCACATGGGCATCCCAAACCAGCACATGTGACCCTATCTTTTATACTAAATCAGCTTGTTCAGCCTCAGCTTTATTAATCTATTGCATTTTGAATTGTTTTTGTCTGCTTTAAAAACACCAGCCCACATGGGCATCCCAAACCAGCACATGTGACCCTATCTTTTATACTAAATCAGCTTGTTCAGCCTCAGCTTTATTAAGCTATTGCATTTTGAATTGGTTTTTGGCCTGCTGTCAAAACACCAGCCCACATGGGCATCCCAAACCAGCACATGTGACCCTATCTTTTATAATAAATCAGCTTGTCCATCCTCAGCTTTATTAAGCTATTGCATTTTGAATTGGTTTTTGGCCTCCTGTAAAAACCCAAGCCCACATGGGCATCCCAAACCAGCACATGTGACCCTATCTTTTATACTAAATCAGCTTGTTCAGTCTCAGCTTTATTAAGCTATTGCATTTTGAATTGGTTTTTGTCCTGCTGTCAAAACACCAGGCCGCAGGGTATCCCAAACCACCACGTTGCACCCTATCTGTTATACTAAATTAGCTTGTTCAGCCTTAGCTTTATTAAGCTATTGCATTTTGATTTGGTTTTTGGCCTCCTGTAAAAACACCGGCCCACATGGGCATCCCAAACCAGCACATGCTACCCTATCTGTTATACTAAGTAAGCTTGTTCATCCTCAGCTTTATTAAGCTATTGTATTTTGAATTGGTTTTTGTCTGCTTTAAAAACACCAGCCCGCATGGGCATCCCAAACCAGCACATGTGACCCTATCTTTTATACTAAATCAACTTGTTCAGCCTCAGCTTTATTAAGCTATTGCATTTTGAATTGGTTTTTGGCCTCCTGTAAAAACCCAAGCCCACATGGGCATCCCGAACCAGCACATGTGACCCTATAGTTTATACTAAATCAGCTTGTTCAGCCTCAGCTTTATTAAGCTATTGCATTTTGAATTGGTTTTTGGCGTCCTGTAAGAACCCAAGCCCACATGGGAATCCCAAACCAGCACATGGGACCCTATCTTTTATACTAAATCAGCTTGTTCATCCTCCGCTTTATTAAGCTACTGCATTTTGAATTGGTTTTTGTGTGCTTTAAAAACACCAGCCCACATGGGCATCCCAAACCAGCACATGTGACCCTATCTTTTATACTAAATCAACTTGTTCATCCTCAGCTTTTTTAAGCTATTGCATTTTGAATTGGTTTTTGTCTGCTTTAAAAACACCAGCCCGCATGGGCATCCCAAACCAGCACATGTGACCCTATCTTTTATACTAAATCAGCTTGTTCAGCCTCAGCTTTATTAAGCTATTGCATTTTGAATTGGTCTTTGGCGTCCTGTAAAAACCCAAGCCCACATGGGCATCCCAAACCAGAACATGTGACCCTATCTTTTATACTAAATCAGCTTGTTCATCCTCAGCTTTATTAAGCTATTGCATTTTGAATTGGTTTTTGGCCTCCTGTAAAAACCCAAGCCCACATGGGAATCCCAAACCAGCACATGGGACCCTATCTTTTATACTAAATCAGCTTGTTCATCCTCCGCTTTATTAAGCTATTGCATTTTGAATTGGTTTTTGTCTGCTTTAAAAACACCAGCCCGCATGGACATCCCAAACCAGCACATGTGACCCTATCTTTTATACTAAATCAGCTTGTTCAGCCTCAGCTTTATTAAGCTATTGCATTTTGAATTGGTTTTTGGCCTCCTGTAAAAACCCAAGCCCACATGGGCATCCCAAACCAGCACATGTGACCCTATCTTTTATACTAAATGACCTTGTTCAGCCTCAGCTTTATTAAGCTATTGCATTTTGAACTGTGTTTTGTCCTGCTGTCAAAACACCAGGTCGCAGGGTATCCCAAACCTGCACGTTGCACCCTATCTGTTATACTAAATAAGCTTGTTCAGCCTCAGCTTTATTAAGCTATTGCATTTTGAATTGTTTTTTGTCCTGCTGTCAAAACACCAGGCCGCACGGTATCCCAAACCTGCACATTTGACCCTATCTGTTACACTAAAGCAGCTTTTAAAGGCTATTTCTCATAAATATATTGCAGTTTGAATTTTTTTGTGTGTGCTGTAAAAACACCAGGCCCCAGGGTATCCCAAACCTGCACATTTTACCCTATCTGTTACACTAAAGCAGCTTTTAAAGGCTATTTCTCATAAATATATTGCAGTTTCAATTGTTTTTGTGTGTGCTGTAAAAAAAAGCAGGCCTCAGGGTATCCCAAACCAGCACATTCCACCCTATCTGTTACACTAAAGCAGCTTTTAAAGGCTATTTCTCATAAATATATCGCAGTTTGAATTGTTTCTGTGTCTGCTGTAAAAACCCCAACCCACATGGGCATCCCAAACACTAGCATAAATATCTCAAGACTACCTGTCTAATAACTGCTTGCATTTTATAATTAATGTCACTTTTCCACAATCAAGGGAGGCCTCCTCTGTATGTGAGGAGGGGGCATCCCAAACACTAGCAGTAATATTTCAAGAGTACCTGTCTAATAACTGGTTGCATTTTGTAAAGAAAGTCACTTTGTCAAATTGCCAGCAGCCATTGCCTTTAACCGGGGGGCATCCCAAATATGCTAGCATGCATCTTTTAAGAGTGCTCACATTGGAGTTGGCAGCAGCAGCATTAGGAGCCCATATATTGCCTGAAAGACACACATATGAGCTGGCAGCAGCAGCATAGGGAGCCTATATATTGCCTGAAAGACACACCCAGGAGTTGGCAGCAGCATAGGGAGCCCATATATTGTCTGAAAGACACACCTATGAGTTGGCAGCAGCATAGGGAGTCCATATATTGCCTGAAAGACACACCCTGGAGTTGGCAGCAGCATAAGGAGCTACCATGCACCAGCTACTACCATGGATCAGCCATTGTTGGCTGGAAATCCTGGTTGAACCATGCCTGATTCATCTTCACAAAGGTGAGTCTCTCCACATTATTCGTGGACAGACAAGTTCTCCTTGGCAAGACTATGGCCCCCGCCGCACTAAACACCCGCTCAGATGGCACACTACTGGCCGGGCAGGACAGCTTTTCCAGGGCAAACTCTGCTAGTTGCGGCCACAAGTCAAGTTTGGCTGCCCAGAAGTCCAGCGGATTCTCAAGGTGTGTTGGCATGGTCATGTCAAGGTATGACACGACCTGCTGGTTCAGGTCCTGCTCCAGGTCTTCATGCTGCTCATGAGTAGACTCACTATGCGGGTGTAGAAAGCTACTCATTAGAAACTGAAGACTGAGGCTGCTGCTGATGGAGCTGCTGCTGCTGCTGCTTCTCCTTTCACCCCCCCCCCAGCAGCCATGGCAGTGGAAGGTGATCGCAGAGGTCCCCCCGAGTCAGACCTTCCAGAGTATGGACCATGGCGCAGATAGGCATCGGCCAACTGACTACGTAGAATGTCTTTGTAGTAGGTCAGTTTGTCCTCCCTCTTGGCGGGTTTAAAAAATGCCCCCATTTTGTGCCGGGTCAGTTCCGACACGGCTTGATCGACCATTCCTGTCTGCTGCCTGTACTGACCTCTGCTTTGTCTGACCACGAAGATGCCTGCTTCTGTGGATACCCCGCGATCTCTGACCTCCTGGCTTGACCTTTTGGCTACCCCTGACTACGCACCTGTCTCATCCCTGTACTCTGACGCATCCTCCGGATTGACTACCTGTGAACGAGCTCGGCTTCGGGATACCCTTGTAGTTCATCGGCCTTCACCATAAGCAGCCATCCTTTGCGGGGGGGCAACCGTGTCCGGTGAGGCGTACCTAGCGTCCCGGCAAACGGGGGCTTGACTATAGGCAGAAGTGGCGGTGGAGATTGGGGGTTGCCTGCTTACAGAAGGCTGGTGTCCCACTGGGCATCACAGTATGGACCATGGCGCAGATAGGCATCACCCAACTGACTACGTAGGATGTCTCTGTAGTAGGTCAGTTTGTCCTCCCTCTCAGTGGGTGTAAAAAATGCCCCCATTTTGTGCCAGAAGCGAGGGTCCAATAAGGTGGAGAGCCAGAAGTCATTCCGCTGACAAATGGAGACAATTCTGCGGTCACTACGCAAGCACGTGAGCATGCATTGTGCCATTTGTGCAAGTGACTCGAAGGGACTGCCTGTCTCCAGCTCCACTGCAAACTGCCACGGTGTGTCTGGGTCCTCTGTCTCGCCTTCCTCACAACCCTCTAGCTCTTGTGGATGTTCCTGCTCCTCCTCTCCTGTCAGATGACTAGATAAAATGGCCATTTTGTCAAACCTAAACTGTGTTCGCTGTGCCCCACCCCCTCCTCCTCCACTTTAGCCCCCACAGGCTTCATGTGGCTGTGAAATGTATGCGCCATGTCTCCAGTGCCCTGACCAGCCATGGTTTCCAACATGTGTTGTAGTACATGAAGCAGTGGAATCACATCGTTCATCTCATAGTCCTGGCGACTGACTAATAAAGTAGCTCCCTCAAAGGGCCTGAGCAAACGGCAGGTGTCACGTATGAGCTGCCACTGGTTTACATTGAAGTTACACAGGGGAGTACCCCTATCCGGATCATCAAGAAATCCGTGATGGCTTTTCTCTGTTCCTATAGTCGATCCTGCATATGGAGGGTGGAATTCCAACGGGTGGAAACATCGCAAATCAGACTATGTTTGGGGATACCGTTCTGACGCTGAAGCTCAAGAAGGGTGTGCTTGGCGGTGTAGGAGTGGCTGAAATGCATGCAAAGTTTCCTTCCCGTTGTTAGGATGTCTTGCAAATGGGGGAAGACTTCAGAAAACGCTTGACAACCAGATTGAACACGTGTGCCATGGCAGGATGCATGGCTCAGGATTCCTTGTCACAGCGCAGACAAGATGTTCTTCCCAGTGTCAGTCACCATGGGTCCCATTTGCAGTTTTCGTGGAGTAAGCCATGATTTAATTTATTGAGTTCTCGTTTTTAGCAGTTCCTCCCATGTGTGGCTCTGTGGCTCAAGGCAAACCATGTGAAGAACAGCGTGAAACCGCCGTGTCCTGCACACATGGTAGGCTGGAAGGGCACTGGGAAAATAAAAAAATATTTTGAAAAAACAAAAGAAAAAAGAAAAAATGAAAAAAAAAAATTGTACAAAAATTCACAAAATATTAAAAAAAGACAATGGAAAAAAAAATATAAAATAAAAAATGCATAATATAAATGTTAACTATTAATATGTAATTGACAATTAGCCACTTTTTTCTGTGACACCATTGCTAAGTGCAAGTGCACTGTCACAGGCACAAAGGCCTAGGAGCGTGGAGGCCACAGCAGAAGGACCTGTCCAAGTTGCTGTTGTGGTTGTGCAAGAACCACAATCACCCAGTGGGCCTTAAAGGATATGTATTGTCCCTGACCGTAGTTACAGCTCCAGACGTAGGCACTGCTGTGCACTTTGGTACACACTGACAGGCTCACCTTCTGTTCAACAAAATTGCACAGGGCTGGTATTGTCTTCTTCACAAAGAAATGACAGCATGGGACTCTCCACCTCGGCTCGGCACAAGCCATCAGTTCTCTGAAAGGTCCACCACCTCATAAGGGAGGGACTGCAGCACCAGCAACTTATACAGGAGCACATTTAGCTTCTGCACGTTGGATGAGTGGGCACATATTGTTGTCTCTTGGACATGGCTTGGCCAATGGATTGCTGGCGGAATGACTGACTCGGATAAAGAGGAGGAGGAGCATCTGGAGCGACAGAGGATGGGTATGACACACAGGAGGTGGTGGAGCCTTGGCTGGCTGGAACAGAGAGCGGCGTGCCACTGGGTAATGCAGCAGGCTGGACCACCACTTTGGAGCCAACTCTCCCAGGCCGCTTGATGGTGACGCTGCAAATGTTGACGTAAGGCTGTGGGTCCAACATTGGGACCCTGGCCACACTTCACCTTCTGCCTACACATCTTTCATATAGCCATGTTAACCTCCTGCAGATGCTTGATGAAAAACTGCCACATGGCCTTGTAGCTGATTTTTCCTACCAACAGTCCGCACTAATTCACTGCTGCTGCCGCTGCCGCCGCCGCCTACTCCAGGGGCCCTCTTCCACTACCTCCTGGGAAGATAGCCTGCCGCGCAAGTGGTCTACCCCGAGCACATTTGCCTCCATACTTTCCCCTTCTGCCACCATGCTGGCCGCTAAATCTGTCACTCACCATCACTCCAAGCCTTTTAATGTGCTCTCAAAACTCTATGATGTCCTCCTCAGGTTCCTCAACAGTGTCTGCTTAAGAAGCCAAAACGCTTGCAACACCACCTCCCATGCCACTCTCCTCATCACTACTTGCCCGCCTAGTGGAAGATGCGGCGAGTGTCTCCTCCACTTCTTGGCTGGGCAGTAGCTGCTGATTTTTATGATTATCAGATCGTCCTCAGTGAATAGTGGAGCTGAACCCTAAGCATAAGACATAACCGACAGTTGACTGGAGGTGTCAGATGTCACTTGTGATGCAGTGGATGATCGTGTTAACCAATGGGTGATGGCAGATGGGTTGCTGGTCAAGACACGACCGCTAGCTGATCCCGGGAGATCAGTCCTCTCACTGAGACTCCTGCTGCCACTCACCCCTAGTCTGCTGCAACCTCTGCTTGATGAATGTAGGCCTCTGCAACTTCTCTGTGCCCATCCTGCCACTTCTCTGCCTGACATACTTAGTGCGTATATGAGGGGAGGACAAAACGCTACACTACACTTAAAACAGGATTTGTCGATTAGAGCAGTAGGTGTGTAACTATCTATGGTCTTTCACTAAGTTGTAAGTAGGCCCTGAAGACTTTAATACGAACAAAGTGATGAAACTCTTTGATGTGCGTAAGTGATGCTCTGATGAGAGCAATGCAATGTGCTCCAGTATGCTTCAAAAATGTTTTTTTTTTCAGAGACTGGCCTGCGTGGAAATGAATCGGGCATGGATCAGCCAAGATTTCCACCCACCAATACCTGATGCATTAGAGTAGATTGATCATGGGGCCAGACCAACACTAAAGAAGTATGGATTGTGCAAAACAGATTTAAGGCACTGCTTTCCAGTTACAGACATTCCTCCGCATCAGACCACAAATAATTATTGAGAAAATGCTTTACGTTACTCTTACTTTTTATAAATATTCTTCGGATAAGATATCTGTGCCGAAAATCTGTATATGTTCTCTTAATGCTGCTGCCAACTCCAGGGTTTGTCTTTCTGACAATTATGGGCTCCTGCTGCTGCTGCTGCCAACTCCAGTGTGTCTTTAGGCCAATTTGTGGGCTCCTGCTGCCAACTCCAGTGTGTCTTTCAAGCAATGTTTGGGCTCCTGTTGCTCCTGCTGCCAACTCCAGTATGTCTTTCAAGCATTGTTTGGGCTCCTGCTGCTGCTGCCAACTCCAGTGTGTCTTTCAAGCAATTTTGGGCTCCTGCTGCTGCTGCTTGCAACTCCAGGGTGTCATTCAGCCAATTTCTGGCCTCCTGCTGCTGCTGCTGCCAACTCCAGTGTCTCTTTCAAGCAATGTTTGGGCTCCTGCTGCTCCTGCTGCCAACTCCAGTGTGTCTTTCAAGCAATGTTTGGGCTCCTGCTGCTCCTGCTGCCAACTCCAATGTCTCTTTCAAGCAATGTTTGGGCTCCTGCTGCTGCTGCTTGCAACTCCAGGGTGTCATTCAGCAAATTTTTGGCCTCCTGCTGCTGCTGCCAACTCCAGTGTCTCTTTCAAGCAATGTTTGGGCTTCTGCTGCTCCTGCTGCCAACTCCAGTGTCTCTTTCAAGCAATGTTTGGGCTTCTGCTGCTCCTGCTGCCACCTCCAGTGTCTCTTTCAAGCAATGTTTGGGCTCCTGCTGCTCCTGCTGCCAACTCCAGTGTCTCTTTCAAGCAATGTTTGGGCTCCTGCTGCTTGCAACTCCAGGGTGTCATTCATCCAATTTTTCGCCTCCTGTTGCTCCTGCTTCCAACTTCAGTGTCTCTTTGAAGCAATGTTTGGGCTCCTGCTGCTGCTGCCAACTCCAGTGTGTCTTTCAAGCAATTTTGGCCTCCTGCTGCTCCTGCTGCCAACTCCAGTGTCTCTTTCAAGCAATGTTTGGGCTCCTGCTGCCAACTCCAGTGTCTCTTTCAAGCAATGTTTGGGCTGCTGCTGCTCCTGCTGCCAACTCCAGTGTGTCTTTCAAGCAATGTTTGAGCTCCTGCTGCTCCTGCTGCCAACTCCAGTGTCTCCTTCAAGCAATGTTTGGGCTCCCGCTGCTCCTGCTGCCAACTCCAGTGTGTCTTTCAAGCAATGTTTGGGCTCCTGCTGCTCCTGCTGCCAACTCCAGTGTGTCTTTCAAGCAATGTTTGGGCTCCTGCTGCTCCTGCTGCCAACTCCAGTGTATCTTTCAAGCAATGTTTGGGCTCCTGCTGCTCCTGCTGCCAACTCCAGTGTCTCTTTCAAGCAATGTTTGGGCTCCTGCTGCTCCTGCTGCCAACTCCAGTGTCTTTTGAGCCAATGTTTGGGCTCCTGCTGCTCCTGCTGCCAACTCCAGTGTCTTTTGAGCAAATGTTTGGGCTCCTGCTGCTGCCAACTCCAGTGTGTCTTTCAAGCAATGTTTGGGCTCCTGCTGCCAACTCCAGTGTGTCTTTCAAGCAATTTTTGGCCTCCTGCTGCTGCCAACTCCAGTGTCTCTTTCAGCCAATGTTTGGGCTCCTGCTGCTCCTGCTGCCAACGCCAGTGTCTCTTTCAAGCAATGTTTGGGCTTCTGCTGCTGCTGCTGCTTGCAACTCCAGGTTGTGTCTTTCGAGCAATTTTTGGGCTCCTGCTGCTGCTGCTGCTGCCAACTCCAGTGTCTCTTTCAGCCAATGTTTGGGCTCCTGCTGCTGCCAACTCCAGTGTGTCTTTAGGCCAATTTTTGGGCTCCTGCTGCCAACTCCAGTGTGTCTTTAGGCCAATGTTTGGGCTCCTGCTGCTGCTGGCAACTCCAGTGTCTCTTTCGGCCAATTTTTGTGCTCCTGCTGCCTACTCCAGTGTGTGTCTTCAGGCCAATTTTTGGGCTCCTGCTGCCAACTCCAGGATGTCTTTCAGCCAATATTTGGGCTCCTGCTGCCAACTCCAGGATGTCTTTCAGCCAATAATTGGGCTCCTGCTGCTGCCAGCTCCAGCTCCCTCATAGTGATGCCACCTCAACTCTCTGTAATTGTGCCGCTCTGCGATTCTTTAGGCCAATGTTTGGGCTCCTGCTGCTGCTGGCTGGCAACTCCAGTGTCTCTTTCGGCCAATTTTTGGGCTCCTGCTGCCTACTCCAGTGTGTGTCTTCAGGCCAATTTTTGGGCTCCTGCTGCCAACTCCAGGATGTCTTTCAGCCAATATTTGGGCTCCTGCTGCTGCCAGCTCCAGCTCCCTCATAGTGATGCCACCTCAACTCTCTGTAATTGTGCCACTCTGCAATTCTAATAGAAGTGCCTCTGATCTGCATGTCATAATTATTTAAAGTATTATTTCACTAACCCAGCACGCATCCTATGCGTGTTACAGCAAGGCAGAATGGTTTACAACCCTATTGAGGCTCTAGGAAGCTCAGAAATAGCCGTTTTTAATAGCGATTCATCGCGAATAAATTCGGACCGAAACGAATTTTGTCGGAAAATTTGGCGAATCAGCTGAATTGAATTTTTCAAAAGTTCGCTCATCTCTAGAGCTATTGGACGAATGGGCGGGAGTGGATCCCAGCATGGTGATGGACGAGAGGCTGCACATGCACCTTAGGACTGAGTAAGGACTGAGGAGTAAGTTCGGGCCATCTGGGGGTGTTTCACACAGCTGTGGAGGGGGGGCCCAGGGGCAAGGACCAAAACCCAGGATCCTGGGTTTTGTCCACTTCAAATACAGCCCCCGGTGTATCTAAAATCACAAATATATTGATTGAAGATTGCAAACCACACATATACAATTCAATAAACCTAACATAGTATGTAAGGCTGAATAAAGACTTTAGTCCATCCAGTTCAGCCAGTTTATCCCTTCCAGTGTTCTAGGATCCATAGCTGGTAATGTTATTACATGCCAGGAAGGCACCCAGGCCACTTTTAAATGTTTTACTGCATCTGTCTATTAAATAATTGATAATATTAATTTGATAATAAATGAACTAAAAAAGGAACTAGTCCAGAAGTAGCTCATGAGAATACACAATGCCATCCAATGTGACTACACCTCTATGACGCATTAAACATTTGTGCATCTATTTATAAAATTCTGGTGAATTTACCATTCTGCTTTTATAGGAAGAACTGGCCAACCATAATGAGCTGTCCACTGCCAGTATATATAGCTGCATTATTTCAGTTTCTTATGTGTGTAGATGTTTTATTCACCATGCAATGCTGTGAGCATATATAATAACTATCAGTACAGTTTCCCGCACACTAACACATGATTCGGGCAGCTGGAGCAGAGCAATTCTCTCTCCTGTAAAAATGTAATGGTACAGTCAAAACCCTGTCATCCTAATATTTTCTTTCCCCAAAGCAGGGGTACTGGCATTGATACACGGGATTTATAGAAATATGAACTGGGGTGAATGTGAAGAAATATTTTGCAAGCTTTTTATGACAAGCCAGTGATTGCATGTGCCAGGATTTCAGATATCCTTGCTGGTCTATTATGTGGAGATCTTTTATAATATTTTCACAATATTATATTTATAATTTATTGTATTATAGAGTGGTAGTTACTTGAAATAGAATTACCCATTCCCTTTTCTACTACAACACGTTTGAGTAATGTTATTTTTTTAATGTGTAACTTCATGGAGGGGTAAGTTATTTCTTTTTTTTTATTCATCAGTCATTAAATTTGTGATTTTAAGCCATCACCTTAATGGGCTTGCTTTGTTGTGGGCCTGGTAATCTTTGTAAAATGACATTCACTGATTGATGTCTGAATAGACATCTTGAGGTCTCTAACACTACAAATATTTGATTGGCCAGCATAGGTCACTTGTAATATACAAACACTCTCTAGGAATTAGCATTCAAGTTACTGTTGAAAGGAATGAGCATTTAACAACATAGGCAAATGGAAAATGAAGGTGAAGTATATTTACCAGACCCAAGTTCAGACTCTGCACCATCCTACCCTCAACTTTCAGCCAAAACTTGATGCAAGGACACCCCATTTTGGGCTTTCTTCTGTACTGAAACTGCATGGCAGTGGTGACAACCTCAGGTTACTGTTTTCTGTTCTGTTTCTTGTAGGCTTTGAATTCTAAAATGAGGAACATTTGATATTTTAATCCTAATAGTATTTGGAATTAGCGTTTTTGGTGAATTATCACATAATTTAAAACATAACCAGTGCTCAGGGTTAGTTGGTTAACAATCCCTAACATTTTCCCTCTAGGTGATTAAGAATATCCAATGTGTGTTATTTGCATATGAGTTTGAATATGTTACATTGCTCTGGAAATAGATTCTGGTATATAAAATAATCCATCCAACTTGTCCTCTTTTTGTGAATCAGGAGATATTTTAACTCACAAAAAAGCAGAACATTTTTATTTTTTTGTAAAATATAAAAGTTTTTGGTATCAGGATTTTTTTTTCCTGAACTCATATGTTCAGTTAATAAACATTTTTATCTCAAGCTTAGCTCTGTGGTTTAAATAGCATGATTTGGAGCATGTTGTATATGATGGGCAGGTTTCTTTTTGTGTCCACCTTCTTCTAAAGTAAAGTTTCAAAGCCATGAATCTTCGATGTGTTATTTTTTAAAATCCTTTAAAAACACCTCACATTCTGATGAGCCAGACTCCACGGTAACAGTGAGATATGTGGCCTTTGTTACAAGGGTTTTACAATGTACTGTATCGGTATGCAATTCTGCTTGTTACATTATACAGCACAAGGACAGAGGGGCAGCAGTGCAAGTATGAGACTTGCATTGATAGGTTTATCACTCTTAGAGGCCGATTCATTAATAGCGGCAGGTAGCGACAGTTGAGCGACTGTAGCGGTATTTTCACAGCGCCCGCTAGTAGTCACTGTGCTTGGCCATTGTTCGGTTGTTGATAGCGACTCAGTCGGTGTGCAGTAATGTTGAATACGGGGTGACGAGTCGCTATTTGACTGGTTCCGCGATGTATGGGTGCGCATGATAGCGACTGGTCAGAGCGACCGGCTCCCACCATATTCATCAAAAAATCACGCTCAAAAAATTCTCGCGCTGTGAAATGCATGTTTAAACCCCAGAGTGCTGGCGGCGATGTGTTAAAAGTAGTTTTTTAACCCCCAAACCACCATATTTTTGGAAACCAAAAAAAAAAATATTTTTTAAGAATTTAGTAATATGAATACAATAATATCAGACCTGTAATATCAGTTCTGCACAATTTGTTTTTTTTTTTGTTTTTTTTTACCTTAAATAAATTATCTAACATGGCAGAAGATTGTTCCATTGAAATGCATTGGAGAGCGCCAGGTAGCGAGAGGTCATACCTGTCGCTGTTCAAGGTCGGACACTGGCGCTGTGGGCTGAGGCTGGAATAATGATGAATGAGTGGCTATATGGCGCTATCTCAGTCGCTAAGCAGGATTGGCTTGATAAATGTGTGATTGTGGAGGGGAGCCGGCGTTCTCGTGGCGGTGCCCGTCATTACCGGTCGCTCACCAGTCGCTACCTGTCGCTATTCCTTCATAAATAAGGGCCTAAGTAAAGTTGTATCTGTATCCTACACACTCTTCTGTACAATACGCTTCATAAATGGGCAGTTTGTGATGTTAGAAAAAGTCTGGGTCTCTTTATTGCACCAGGGTCCTGATTATCACTGGTAATCATTTTTCCTGCAGTTGGGCTTTGAGGTTGCTGACAACGCTCTGAACAAGGAAGCTGTATGGCTTGGGATGCAGCTTTACTGTTCAAAGAATCATATACTAGTTAAAAAATTCAGCTTAAAAAGTTAGACCTTCTTGTTTGCAAACAGTATGTTACTAGATAGTGGCTCACTACTGGTGATAAGCCAGAGACTGAAAAATCTGTTTTGGAAGCCCTCCTGCCACATAATCCCCAGTATGTGGCACTTGGTACCCCAAATTCCCGCATACAATATCTGCAGCCACCACAATGTTTGTACTAATATTGGGGCCCAGGTTAACAGGTCACAAAAAATAAAAAGAGTTCTAAAATAAGAAACAAAGAACACCACTGCATCTTCTTTCTTCTGACCCCTGTTAGCTAATGTCCTCTCTGTAGGTGTGTCTGATCAGGAGTTGCTACTGCGGCTGTAGTGAGGGAAGGCACAAGTTCACCTCCTCCTTCCTTGGCATCCCGCCAAGCTAATGCTGGGCCGCTGGTCAGGGAGACTTTTATTCCATCTATCTGGCTAACCACATGACTGGAAGGAAGGGACATAGAGGGGGATCCATGTGGTTGCGCCAAGCCATGTGCGTATGCCATCAACATGATACACGCTTCATAAATTAGACTCATAGTGATGTCCTGGATACAATAAAAAGGTTAATGACAAAAATGTAATGTCAGTGGTTGTTATAAAAATTAATAAAACAATGCATGCGGTGATTAAAAGTCATAAGCTCGCCTTATATTATTTCAGCTTAGAACATGAGTCTCAGAAAGTTGCCAATTACAGGTAGAGAAAATGTGTCTAATTCTGATGGCCTGCATACAGCTTTTCAAGACGCCTTACCCCTGGGCTCTACTTGTATTAGATAGTGGGGAAAATAAAGTTATATGTTACATGTTTATTTATTTATTGTTATTTTAAAATAAATAATTACTAATTGTTCTGTGTTTTCTGGCTATGCTTGCACAGTTGTAGGCCTCATCCATGAATGTGTCTGTTGCCACAGCAACCCATTCAAGTCCGTTTTCATGCTGCTGGATTGCAAAATACAGGTATATGCTGAACTGTTTAGCATATCTTTTAGCAGCTAAATAAATAAAATAGATGTTTCAGTTAGGGGTCGACACAGAAGAGATAGCTCAATCTATGCAGTTGCTGACTTGGTTGTGTAGTTCACTCTCCAACACTCCAAGCTTTTAAAAGTGCCCTCAGAACCAGGGGCATACATACCATAGAGACAGTGCAGATACCTGCCCCCGGACCCATGGAACAAGGGGGCCTAGTGCAAGCTGCCTCCATCTCCTCTGTACCATGTACTCTACACATGCTTATCCAGCCACACTGTTCCTTTCTCCATACTGCAGGCTGCACAACTTCCATTCCCCAGTCACTGTCCCAGTCACTGCATACGCATGCCTCGCGTCTCCGCTGAAGCTCTCCCAGTTAGATGAGCAGCACCCTCATCTAACCGGGAGAGCTCCTCTGGGTGCTGTGAGCTGCTACTGGCGATCTTGGCATTTTACATTTTCAGTTTGGCCAATTTAATGGTGTGCATTTATTCTAACAATTTCTGGAACTTTATGGGATTATACATTAAGACGCAATTAACCTACACCATCTGGTAAGAGCCTGTGAGATCGGTGGAGGGCACAGTGGTATGCTTTAATGGTGAAGTGCATGCGCTTCCAGATCACAACTTCAAAAGTGATTTAATGCTGTTTCCTTGGGATCATTGGTTGCTCTGTGCCATATATTGAATATCTTCTGGATTGGACTATTTGGAATAAGAGGTTCAGCCTATAGAGCAACAGCAGAAGAGACATTTCTACTAGGAATTTTGTTTTTATAAGCACGGTGTATTTATATCTATTTTTTGACCCATACCTTGTATATCGCGACTTAAAGAGCGGGTGCTATAAACAATAATAATAATAATGACTAATGTTACAGGGTATTGTCTATAATGCTGACACAAAAAGTGTTCATCACTGTGTAGTCATGCACTTTCTCTGGTAAAAGTTTGCCGACAATGAAAAGTGAAGCTAGCTAAACATGCTACTAAGGTGCTTTAAGCCAGTTTGTGCAACCACGACATTAGAGTAATGGCAAGCGCCAATATCCCAAATCTCCCCCTTAAAGGCCGTAAATTGCCTTAAATATGCATGAAAGAAATACAATTATTTATAAGGCATATAAAAAAGGATGTGAAAAGTGGTGTAAAATACAATCTTAGAGTATAAACTAGTGGTGTAGACAGGAATTTGCAGTAGACTCTTCTAAAACAACCCGAGGAACTATTTTTATGAAGTTGCGATATAGAGCTGCGCACGTACACTCTAAGGAGTGTGGGGTGCGGCCAGTTGTCCATTCAGCTTTGCTTGCCCATCTGAGTGGCAAAGAAAAGCTGAATTTAATGCGTGATGGTGATTGTCCAGCAGTCTGCACATGTAATGTGGAAGAGGAGAAAATAAGAGGAGGCCCCCAGGGCCAGGAGGTCAGGGGGCCCCCCATCATTGTTGCTCCTTCACCATATTTATCAGCTCCAAAAATCTGACAGACACTCCCAAACATTTATTCCAGGGATTAACTGTGAAACAGCCAAATACTTCTGTGTATTCTCACCTCTAGGTGAAGCAGCAAAGTTTAGCTGTTTTCTAAAGGGCCGTACTCATTTTCTCAACTCACTTACTACACATACTGGCACTGGACTCTATCTACCCCATAGCTTTCTTTCCCTCCTCTAGGTTGTCAACTCCTCTTCCTTTTCATGCTTGCCTCTAATCTGGTTCTGCAACAGTCTGCTTTAATCCTCAGATATCGCATTGCGCCATCAGTTGTCATGGGGATCCTCAACTACTCCCTTACCAAGCAGCTGCCAGGCCTCCACAAAAATGACTATTAGCAAGCACCCAAGGGAACCATTCAACCTGCCCAAGTACACCACACACGCATCTACTGGTCAAGTCTTACCCATTCCCCAGCTGTTTTAGTGATAAAAGAAAAATGTTACTGCATGAGTCATAATGGGGCCCTATTGAAACATGACACTAGTTGCACACACCTACAAACCAAGCTCACACCAGCAAGCCCCCCACCCCAAATTTCTCACCAGAAAGCCCGCCTTGTGCTAAAAGACATGTGACTACATCATAATGTGTGAGCAGATCAGTTTAGTATGTGCAATTGCCTTCCCTCTGGCTTTTTTGTTTATTTCAGCTTTTCGCATAGTTCATCGGCAGCAGAAAAAACAAGATGCCTTTTCTTTCTGACAGGAAACTGCACACGAGCCTGGAGGCACACGGAGACTAGATCTGCTCAAAAGTGTTTTCTCTAAAACATGTGAGTAAAAAAATTCTCATGGTACTAGGGGGGGGTTATTTAAGAAGGAAGTGCGCCAGGTAGTGGCACGTAGCAGCACGTAGCGCCTGGTGAACGCCGGGCGCTGTCCGCAAAACCACATTTATGAAAGCGAATCTGGTGAGCGACTCTAACAGCGCCATGTAGCGTCCAATGTAATATTACAGGCGGTTCAGAGTATATCGCTGGCGCTCTAGCTTCCAGAGCGCCAGGTATTACCTTTCGCTCAGTGTCCCTCTCCTATAAATTTCAATGGCCTTTCATTTGCTTGTGTTTAAACACCATGTTTGACATTTTCTGTCACCTCTCCTGGCTGCAAACAAACACTTTTAGAAACTTTTTTGTCTTTCAATATTTTTATGCAGAGTTGTCATTACAGGTCTGGCACTAAAGTGTTAAAGTCAGTGTAAAAATAATGTCATTCCATGTGTTTTCACTTTGTTACTGGTGGATATGTGTTCAAAAACAGACTTTAATCACGCAGCCTCTGGTGCTATGTGCTATAGCGACCAGATTTAGAGCGCCGACGCTGTGTGTGTGTCCTTTTTTGATTAGTATTGTTTGGAGCGCTGAGAGTCAGTCACACTTGGGTTGATTCAAAGAAACATGTAACAGCTTGGATTTGGCTCACGATCATCCTATTTTTCACGTCCGCTCGTGTGTTCGTATGAACTTGCGAGTGATTCAATAAGCAAATACGTTTCTATCCTAAAAGATACGTCCGTTTGTATGATATCTCCCGAACTTGCCTCAGTCAGTTGC
This sequence comes from Gastrophryne carolinensis, assembly GCA_027917425.1. Lineage (NCBI taxonomy): Eukaryota > Metazoa > Chordata > Amphibia > Anura > Microhylidae > Gastrophryne > Gastrophryne carolinensis. The sequence continues at coordinate 285,737,404 of CM051237.1, read as the reverse complement.
CAATCGTAAAAATCACGTTCATGTGCTCACTTGTTGCGGCGGCAGCCTGTTTTTTCGGCAGCTTCCATCGTCAACCTCTTCCAATTACTTGCGTTTGCCTCTGGTTTTCATTGGTTTTTGGTCTCTTAGATTCGTGCGTTCGTATGTTTATAAGATCTTGCGCATGCGCACCCTCAACCAGAAACTTACCTAAACCCCTTAGCGCTTGCATCCCACTTCATTTCTCGGTCCCTCAAACTTACCTAAACCCCTTAGCGCTTGCATCCAACTTCATTTCTCGGTCCCTCAAACTGACCTAAACCCCTTAGCGGCTGCATCCCACTTCATTTCTCGGTCCCTCAAACTTACCTAAACCCCTTAGCGGCTGCATCCCACTTCATTTCTCGGTCCCTCAAACTTACCTAAACCTCTTAGCGCTTGCATCCAACTTCATTTCTCGGTCCCTAAAACTTACCTAAACCCCTTAGCGGCTGCATCCAACTTCATTTCTCGGTCCCTCAAACTTACCTAAACCCCTTAGCGGCTGCATCCCACTTCATTTCTCGGTCCCTCAAACTTACCTAAACCCCTTAGCGGCTGCATCCAACTTCATTTCTCGGTCCCTCAAACTTACCTAAACCCCTTAGCGGCTGCATCCCACTTCATTTCTCGGTCCCTCAAACTTACCTAAACCCCTTAGCGGCTGCATCCAACTTCATTTCTCGGTCCCTCAAACTTACCTAAACCCCTTAGCGGCTGCATCCCACTTCATTTCTCGGTCCCTCAAACTTACCTAAACCCCTTAGCGGCTGCATCCAACTTCATTTCTCGGTCCCTCAAACTTACCTAAACCCCTTAGCGGCTGCATCCCACTTCATTTCTCGGTCCCTCAAACTTACCTAAACCCCTTAGCGGCTGCATCCAACTTCATTTCTCGGTCCCTCAAACTTACCTAAACCCCTTAGCGGCTGCATCCCACTTCATTTCTCGGTCCCTCAAACTTACCTAAACCTCTTAGCGCTTGCATCCAACTTCATTTCTCGGTCCCTCAAACTTACCTAAACCCCTTAGCGCTTGCATCCAACTTCATTTCTCGGTCCCTCAAACTTACCTAAACCCCTTAGCGGCTGCATCCCACTTCATTTCTCGGTCCCTCAAACTTACCTAAACCCCTTAGCGGCTGCATCCCACTTCATTTCTCGGTCCCTCAAACTTACCTAAACCCCTTAGCGGCTGCATCCAACTTCATTTCTCGGTCCCTCAAACTTACCTAAACCCCTTAGCGCTTGCATCCAACTTCATTTCTCGGTCCCTCAAACTTACCTAAACCCCTTAGCGGCTGCATCCAACTTCATTTCTCGGTCCCTCAAACTTACCTAAACCCCTTAGCGGCTGCATCCAACTTCATTTCTCGGTCCCTCAAACTTACCTAAACCCCTTAGCGGCTGCATCCAACTTCATTTCTCGGTCCCTCAAACTTACCTAAACCCCTTAGCGGCTGCATCCCACTTCATTTCTCGGTCCCTCAAACTTACCTAAACCCCTTAGCGCTTGCATCCAACTTCATTTCTCGGTCCCTCAAACTTACCTAAACCCCTTAGCGGCTGCATCCCACTTCATTTCTCGGTCCCTCAAACTTACCTAAACCCCTTAGCGCTTGCATCCAACTTCATTTCTCGGTCCCTCAAACTTACCTAAACCCCTTAGCGGCTGCATCCCACTTCATTTCTCGGTCCCTCAAACTTACCTAAACCCCGTAGCGGCTGCATCCCACTTCATTTCTGGGTCCCTAAAACGTAAGAATATCACATAATTTACATATGTCTATATGTTTCTAAGTGTGTTGTTTCTGGTTTGTGTAATTTTTTGGGTGTGTGCATATTAGAAAAGACACATTTCGGAAGGCTTAAAATATAATTTATTTTAAATATTTTCTTATTTTTTTTTGCAATAATTGTAAAAACTTTTTTTTTTTTTTGGCAAGTAAAAACACATAAAATTATTTGGTATTTTTTTAACAGGAAAACACATTTTTTTTTTTTTAAAAACAACTTTTTTGGTTTTTCACCAAAACAATAAAAAAAGTTTTAAAATTTGGAAACATTTAAAAACAACTTGAAGAAAGGAGCCAGGACCAAGGGCACTAATCCTCCTCGTCTTCTTCATCTGTTGGCCCCAACGTCGCCTGTATGGCCAGCAGCTCGGCCACCAACTCCTTAATTCTTTTTTTTTTTCCCGCCAAGGTTTGGGGGATCATCCCTGTAACCAATAGAGAAAGAAACATAAATAGGAGTCCCAGACCGGTTTGTATGCTGGAAATAGATTTAGGGTTCATCAAATACATGTAAATGCATGACATATGTCCTTCTTCAAAGGGATACAGTTAATGCATTTCCCACAGGTAAGTGTTTAAACTCCTTAAACCGGACCTTCAACATTATTTAATGAAAACCAAAAACTATTCACAAATGATTCTGCACCACCTCAAAGTTATTTAGGGTTTTTTGGGGATTACAGCGCCGCCATCTGGACTCTGAAGCATAACACTTAATGAGGAGTGGAGAGTTGGATAAAGTACAGGGGAGTAGGTTACAGTGGTGCGTTGGGAATCCAGAGCATAGCTGGGTTGAGGGAAAGGTCATCACTCACACAATGCATGGCAGCACCTTCCTTTTTTCAATCTGTATCCCATGCTGCCTGTAAATATTGTGCATTCCATATTCCCCAATATTGGTTTTGTTCTGTCTAATAACATGCATTAGATGGGTGAAGGGTGTTTTTCCATGTTTCTAATCTGTAGGTACAGTGTGATGGCTAAGTCTTTGGTTCTTAATACTAGTTAGGGTCCTCTTTAAGCTAACGAAGTGCCCACATTAAAGTGTGAACTACACATTGGCTACGCCTTTAGTTATGTGTGTGTTATTAGCTAAGCAAACATTAATATGAATAATGGCATGGAGACTTACGGAGTTGGTGGCCGACAGATGGCTGGTTGGGGCCAACAGGCTGCCCTTGGTCCTGGCTCTGCTGTGAAGAAGTCCCTGGAGAAACATGTGACATTTGGTTAGTATTTGTAGAGAGTCACTATTCCCAACATATCTGGCTCCCAGTCTGGCTGACATCACTCACCTTCGCCAGGATCGACTTCAAGCATCTCTGCTGCCTCCTCCTCCACTATCTCACCCGCTCCTGAAGCTTCTACAAATACATAATAAAGGATAACTTAGTTTTTGGCCTGCCATGTATATCTTTGTGCCTATACATGAAGAGTGACATACCAGAGCCTTCCCCATGCGTGGCCAGGTATGACTCCACGCCCACGCGCCTTGGCCCCTCCTCTGTGGTAAGGTCCAGGGGCTGGTCTGAGGAGGCCACAGAGGAGGGGTAGGTCCGTCGCCCGGGAGATCCACCACCTTCACTCACAGATGCAGAGTCATGCAGCACTGGTCGGCCTGTACGTCTCCGGGTGCGGCGAATTCTGAAATCCATTTCCAACACTACCAAAGAAAAGTCATTATAAATAAAGGCATAACTTAGACATTTGGAACATATACCATGCAATTGCTTTGTACTTACTTGGGAAATGGATCCCAAAAAACCTCCGCACCCGGGGCATGTGCAGACGCTTCAGGTCCGACCAATGCTGCATTATCTGGGTGTGAGTGAAGGTGGTGCTGGTCACACGGTGGATCTCGGCGATGATCTCCCGGGCGATGTCCCTTTTCTCGCACACATTGGGCGCGAAGTCATACCGGCGCTGAAGCATGATCTGAAAAACATAATGGACACAGAGCTTTTACTTTTACACACAGACCCATATGTGTTGCATCACAAGTTGAGAATTTAATGTCATTAACACACACATTTCGAGTGGCCGCCATTTTTGGGGAGTGCCTTAAAGAGGACGTTGACTGTGATTGACAGTCTGGTCTTATGTTATATGTATCACACACCATGTACATACAGATAATAGCCAACATCAAGAATCAGGCCACCTGCATCTATGGCATGTTAGGATGGTTTAAACATCCAAGATGTAGCCTAATGCTTAGGCTTTTGGACCACGTGTGTGGCTTCCCGTTGTGTTTTTATGGCTTAGGAAAACAGTGTTCCTCAAACATCCGCATCAAGGTCCGAGACAGGCCAGGTTTGACAGCTCGCCCCGCTACTCCACAGGTTAATTAACTGTTGCTAAGCCGGAGCAATTGGCCGAATTAGGACATCAGCATAGACAGTTGAAAACGTGGCCAGGCTCGGCCCTTGAGGATGAAGTGTGAGGAGCCAGTGATTAAACATTAAGAGACCCCAAACTAGTTCCCAACGCATCATTTACATTTAGGCCATCATTGACTATTCTATTAAAATGCACAGGCAGCCACTTACCAGCATGAGGATCTCTTCCTGTTGACGGGTGAAGATAGTGGGCGCCATCTTTAGGCTTCTTCCAGGCAGCAGATAAGTGAAACCCCAGCGGTTTCCTGGTTCCGCTCGAACGTACGTTCGTACGAGCGCGTAGTCGTGCGCATAGGCGTCACACGCTGGGCTCATTATTTAAAGGTCCCTGCACCCAAAGCTCATTCTCTTTGAGCATTTGTGTACGATGGCACCAAAAAAGGCGATGAGCAAGCGACCCCAGGCAAGCAAGACCGCGGAGGGCCCCACCACAAGGTCCCAGCAAGCTGGCCGAAAACTGAGATCCAAGACTCCCACCTCGGCCCCACCAAGGGACCCTGGACCCTCAGGTACCAAAAAAAGGGGCCCCAAGCCCCGTGCCCCTCCTGCAGCCAAAAAGCTGGCAACTGCAGCACCCACCACCTCTGCCCCCAGAACAGGCAGCACCAGTGAGCCCACACCGGCCATGCCTTCAAGTAGGGCAGTTCGGAAACCCATGCCCCGCAGCAGGGCCCGAACCCCATCCAGGGCCCGAAGCACAGCCAGAGGGCGAAGAACCCAATCCAGGGCACGAAGCCCAGCCAGGGCCCGAACCCCATCCAGGGCCCGAACCCCATCCAGGCCCCGAAGCCCATCCAGAGGCCGCAGATCCCAAACCAGGGCCAGAAGCCCCTACAGGGCCCGCAGATCCAAAACCAGGGCCAGAAGCCCCTACAGGGCCCGCAGATCCCAAACCAGGGCCAGAAGCCCCTACAGGGCCCGCAGATCCCAATCCAGGGCCAGAAGCCCCGACAGGCCCAGAAGAACCCAATCCAGGGCCAGAAGCCCCTACAGGGCCCGCAGATCCCAAACCAGGGCCAGAAGCCCCTACAGGGCCCGCAGATCCCAATCCAGGGCCAGAAGCCCCGACAGGCCCAGAAGAACCCAATCCAGGGCCAGAAGCCCCTACAGGGCCCGCAGATCCCAAACCAGGGCCAGAAGCCCCTACAGGGCCCGCAGATCCCAAACCAGGGCCAGAAGCCCCTACAGGGCCCGCAGATCCCAAACCAGGGCCAGAAGCCCCTACAGGGCCCGCAGATCCCAATCCAGGGCCAGAAGCCCCGACAGGCCCAGAAGAACCCAATCCAGGGCCAGAAGCCCCGACAGGGCCCGCCGAACACAATCCAGGCCGAGAAGCCCCTACAGGGCCCGCAGATCCCAATCCAGGGCCAGAAGCCCCGACAGGCCCAGAAGAACACAATCCAGGGCCAGAAGCCCCTACAGGGCCAGAAGAACCCAATCCAGGGCCAGAAGCCCCTACAGTGCCCGACGAACCCAATCCAGGGCCAGAAGCCCCCGACCTGGCACCAGCCGGGAACAGAGCCCCCGACCTGGCACCAGCCGGGAACCTAGCCCCCCAAGAGGGCCCCGAATTGCCCCCATGACCACATCTACACCTGGAAGTTCGGTGGCCAGCCACGCAAGAACACCCAGTCCCTTGGCCAGTCCAGTCCAGTCATTGGGAAGCCACCAATCCGGCCATTCCCCTACCCAGCCCCAGGCCATAATGTCACCACATGTGTCTGCACACATGGAGGAGCAGCCAAGCCAACCATCTGGCCGCACATTGCGCCGCGGCCAGTTGAGTGGGAGATTCTCCCATGACCAAAATATGGCATTGGCTAGTGGCCTTACATTATACTATGACGAGCTATATGGGAGCAAATCCAAACACACCACCAAGCAGCGCAAGATGGAATTGTTTGAAACCATCCTCCGACAAGTAAATGCAGCGGGGGAAGAGAGGAAAGATGTGTCCCAAATTCTGAAGAAAATCTCTGATCTGAAGTATGCTGTACGGCAAAAAGAAATTAAAAGGCATAATTACAGGTAACTAAATGTTTACGCTAAATCTAATGTTTTGGATGTACTGTATGCACCTTTTCTGAGTACCAAACGATTTTCTCTTTTCAGCCTGAAAACTGGCGGTGGCTTTCCATCTAAATTGGAGTTTACCCCTGCTGAGGAGATTGTGCTTGGACTTCTCCATCCGGTCGCGGTCGGTGGACATGCTGGTCTAAGGGACACAGACTCACCGACCCGTACCCACGGTGAGTACTCTTAAATCTGCATGTTTGCCTGTTTGCTAAATAATCTACAGTTCACTAGTAACAAGCTAACGGGATGCCCCTATGGTTTGCCTTGCTTGGCCTCGCACTACTGTGGCTGTTTGTGTCCTCTTTTTGTCCCTGGGAATCACACATTTAGGCCCACAGCCATTATGGCAAAGTTCAAATGTCCAATTGTATTGTTAAAGTCATGAAGTTTCGCAAGATAAGTGAGATATTTTGAATCAATCACAAAACACACATCATTATGTATGGGTTGCCTTTTGGTTGTGTGAGTTGTGTTTGAGTTAACAATTTAATTAGCCACCCACAAACATATGTGACCTAGAGCAGCGAGACTCAACTGGCGGCCCGGGGTCCCAATGCGGACCTTGGCACCACATTCAAGGACCCCTGCCCAGACAGCCCTGCACTCAGTTACTTCTGTGTTGACGTGCTCAGAGCTGCCCCCTTGATCGGCCATGTAGTGGTTGGTCTCCTGCCCAATGTCATGGCTCCGTGAAACATAGCATTGCAATATCAAGTACTGCCCAGGAAGTGGCATTGCAAGGTACACAGTAACTTATTTTAATTTTCTCTGGCCACAATCGTGTCCCGCTGCCCCTGCTCTGGCCCATCTGCCACAGTCCCCCCATGCCCCCCCCCACATAAGCCCCATACATTTGTAACAGATTGGCTCCATCCATCCCATCACCATCAATACGTTAACTCCCCCCTTTAGCCATCCAATCCCTGTCCCCTCAGCTCTGGCCCATCCAGCCCAGCAAGGGCAAGCAGCCTTTATTAGTTGGCACTTTGAAATCTCCAGCCCCTCCACCAGTGTCTTTATTTTTAACTAGACACCCCCTGCGTCAGCACCATGGCCAGACATTCACCTCTCACCACATACCTTTAAATGGGCGTTTCAAACAATTGTTTGAGTACCCCGGACCTAGCGAATGGTAGGCTAAATCCAAAAATGTGCCTTGAAAGTTGTATGCTGACTGGGTACACTTCATGACTTAGAACTGAGGTCACTTAGCAGTTTGTCAGAGCCATTGCACCTATGTAAACTTGCATGTGTTTGAACAAAGGTCACCATTGCTCTAGAGTTGAATAATATTACAAATAGAGCTATATTTGATTACCTATCCTAAAAAAGGTTATGTGTGTATGTTTACGTGGTTTGTTTTTCTCTTCTTCAGCCCAGCATGATCCCTCAGCAAGGGTAAACTCACCCCCCAGTTTGGTTATGCCTACCAGGTCCGTACAGCATAGGAGCCCAGATCAGAGATTTTCGGTAAGTTAATTTAGTAGCATAAATACTAACAAGTGCTTAAGAATGTGTTAAACTGTTGAAATCCAAAATTTGGACGCAAACTTAGCCTTTTTTTTTTGATATGTCCCTACAGACCCGCACACTCATGGAAGAGATCCAGGACATGGAGGAAGATGATGATGTCTCCGTACAGGGCACGTCGGATGAACTCCCCCTGGGTCCCAATTTGGAACTGCTCCATAATGTTTCTCTGGCCAATCCTCAGCAGCAGAGTGAATCTCCATCCATTGTGCTTGCACATGGGGAGACTGACACTACAGTCCCCAGTGTTCACTCTGCTGCTGAGGATTTGCAAAGCAGGCCGGTTGCTGTTGAGGGTACGACACCACGCGGCAGGGCACGCCCAAGAGCCAGGGTAATTGTGCGGCGGACGCCATTACGCCGCCCCACAATTTCCCAGGGGAGGCAGAGTGCCCTGCTTCAATTATGGACCCAACAAAGGGACTCTTATGACGCCCAGCTCGTTACAGAGCGTGAGCAAAGGCATGCCGACATGGTGAACATCCATACCAGTCTACAGGGCATCCTCGCGGAGTTGCGTACCCTCAACAGCAACGTGGCCAATGCAAGTAATGGCATCCAGTCAGCCATGGCTGAGATGACCAATATGCAGAGAAACATTGTGGAGCAGTTTCAAATTCACAATGCTGCCATGGCCCAGGCTAGGTCCCATTCCCATGGACCTCCACCTGGACCTCCACCTGGGTATTATGGGCAGCCACCCTATTAAGCCATGGGTGTGTGGGACATCTTTTCTCTTAACCCCCACTGTATTTACTTGTCCTTTGAGGTTTCAAACAATCCATTTTGTGTTGCTCTGGCAGGTTGTGTTTTGTATTTGCTCCCATATAGCTCCTTAGAGTAATGCTTAAGGCCACTAGCCAATGCCATAGGTCTATGTGGAGTTTATCTGGCCACTTATGGCTTTACCTATGTATTTGGTTGGTGCTCCTCCTGTTTGCAGACATGTTTGTGTGACATTATGGCCATGCCCAAATATCCCTGGGCACAGGCAATATTAATGACTGGACTAGGCTGGCCTTTGGACTGGGTGTCCTTGTTTGGTTGTGCCACTCACTTCCAGGTGTAGATGTGCTCGATGTTTTTTTTTAATGTTATCCATTTGTTACCACAGATGTATGTGGACTGATTTCTGTTAACCACTATAATTTTTCATTTTCAAAGTAAAACAAAAAATTCACTTACAATACTTGTGGCGTTTTTAGTGGGAAGACATTTTTAACAGCTTGGGCTAAACCAGATAATTTTGGTTTGAAGAGGTGTAACAATGCAAAGCTAAAGCTAAGGAAACTACATGAAATACATTAGGCAACAATTAAGGTCTAAATGTTTTACTTAGAGGTAATGCCACATTACGGCAAAACAACATATGTAACAAAAAGGATAACACAGACATACAGAATGGTGAGACAGGGAAAAAAGTTAACTAAAATGCTGGCTGATCAGGTTGGCTCGAACAGATTGGCCAGACTCACTGGGGGGCCCCTCAAAATTCTCGACTTCATCCTCGACGGCTGAAGAGGGCAGGCTGTCCACATAACGTGGGACACGTTCCATGATGGCAAAATTGTGCAAAACAGCACATGCCATTATAATGTCGATCACTTTCTTGGGATCATATTGCAGGGCCCCCCCAGTATGGTCAAGGCAACGAAAACGTGTCTTCAGCAGACCAAAGGCCCTCTCCACAACAGCCCGGGTCTTGCGATGCGCACGGTTATACGCTTCCTGAGAGGCATCCTGGGGCCGCAGCACAGGCGTCATGAGCCAGGGTAGAAGTGGGTACCCGGAATCACCTTAAACAGAGAATTAAATGTAATCAAAATTAGAAAGGCAACACAACCAACACCAAAAATTTCACAGATATCATAATGATGTAAGGTAAAGTGTTCCCAAAAAAAAACACGGCACATTAGGGCCCCCAAAAATTGCACTAAGGTATAACCTAAATAAAAATGGCACTTCTATATACCAATTAATTAACAAACATCTGCACGGCCAAGGGTATTTGTATTTTACATATATTTGTAGTTTTCAGACATGTTACAATTAGGATGCTGCGGAGGGCCTATCCACATTTCTCTGGAAACTACAATGTATGCAGTTTAAGTCCACTTTGACATTTAACGACCAATAGTACAAAAGGAGCCAAAGGTCAAAGATCCCTATCCACATTTCACTGGAAAATACAATGTATGCAGTTTAAGTCCACTTTGACATTTAACGACCAATAGTACCAAAGGAGCCAAATGTCAAAGATCCCTATCCACATTTCTCTGGAAACTACAATGTATGCAGTTTAAGTCCACTTTGACATTTAAAGACCAATAGTACAAAAGGAGCCAAAGGTCAAAGATCCCTATCCACATTTCACAGGAAACTACAATGTATGCAGTTTAAGTCCACTTTGACATTTAAAGACCAATAGTCCAAAAGGAGCCAAAGGTCAAAGATCCTTGGGTATAAACTCCAAACCAATATATTTAGGCACAAGGAACTTACAGACATCCTAACTAAAGGGAAAACATTCTGAAGGCCACAGCGAGACAAGGATTTTTTGGGTAAGTTCCTAATATATGAGCCAAGAAAAAGGCAGTTGGACGCTTCTGTAAAGTTTTCCAAAACAAACATATCAACAAATACAAGATTAATGCCACATTTAATAACACACAAATAGGACACACTTACCAAGCAGCCATGCCCCCGAAAATTCACCTGCCTCAAATCTCCGAAACAACCCAGATCGCCGGAGGATATAGGAGTCGTGGGACGATCCGGGGTAGCCGGCAAGGACACTCATAAACCGCATATCCGGACCAACCACGGCCTGGACATTAAGTGAGTGTCCCATTTTACGATTCCTTAAGGAAAAAACATACAAAAAGGGTAATTGATATTTGACCCAAACTAATAAATTAACCACAAAACATGTCTGCACTCTATTGGGAAAGACTAATGAAAAGCCGAGATAAAGCAGCTACACAAATGAGGGATAAACAAATATGCTGCCGCAAAGGAAAACAGGTTACATGACACGTTGGGCAACATAATAACCAATCTCAATACCTATATATATACTCGTCGGCTGCCCTAGGTACGAGTGCCACATGTGTGCAGTCAATTGCACCAATAACGTTGGGCATGTCGGCCACATTATAAAAACCAAGCTTAATGGCGTTTCTGGCTGCCATATCATCTGGAAAAAAAATATATTTTTGAGTTATGGCAGCCATGCCTTCCAAAAATTTAGACAGTGCGCGGCTCAGCGTAGGCTGTGACATCCCCACAGAGAGGGCACCCAGCCTCTGGAACGAGCCGTTCGCCAAAAATTGCAGGCAGCCAAGCATCTTGGTCATACCTGAAATTGCATGCCCCTTCCTTGTGGTGCGGGCTAACCATGGCCGCAGCTCACTATATAATTTATGGAGGGAAGCGCGATTAAGCCTGGTCAGCTCGAACAGCTCAACATCATTCATGCTATCGATGTTCATGCGACGACGCAGGGGCAATCTGCTCTCAGACATCTCGATCAACTCAATGCCAAAAAGCATAAGCCCTTGATGTGCCACAAACTCGCTCCGCTCCATCCTACTCCCGAGGCCAAATAGCTGCCGGCAAACATTTCGTAAAGCAGCTCTTTAATGGGCTTCAAAACAATTAGCAATCACCTCTCTGAATTGGGCGCAAGCCCATGTGAAGGACGTAAAAAATAGGATCGGACGCAAATAATACGATTTGGACGGGAAAAACACACGAACTAACGCAAATTATACGATTCTCGTACGAAATGCGTATGTTCATATACGTCTATGCGCGAACGATCGTGCGAATACGAAATGGCCAAAAAAACAAGAAAAAATGACAAACACCCACCCAAACTTACGATTCTCGATACGAAATCACTTAACTTTTGCTCTTTGAATCGAGGGGACTGAGCTGGCTGCAGTGCTGTACTGGTGTTAGAACACCCAACAAACATCACATTCATCAATGTGGGCCAGGTTACTACTGCGAGTGATGCACTCTAAAAAAATGTTGATATATATTGTATGTCCAGCAAAAGTTTTATAGCAATCTGCTCGTGTCCAAACCAAATGCATTTATTTTAATATGTGTGGCTGTGAAAATCAAAGAATTTAAAATGTAGGACACAGTTGTTGATTTACAACATTTTTTTGTTGTATATGTTCTATGTGCAAACACAAATGCACACGAATAAAATCTCACAAAATATATTCCTAAATAAAGCAATGTACTGTACTTTACAAAACATATTCATCTGCTTAATGTTCCAAGGTGGCAGGTAATAGATTATATTCAGGCAAGGCACAACAACCTGCTCATTGTTATCAACTTACTTTGTTTACTTACCGTATTTGCTGGCGTATAAGAAGACTTTTTCCCCCTGTAAAACATGCCTCCAAGTGGGGGGGTCGTCTTATACGTCGGGTGCACCTGGGTCACATACATATAAATGTACTTACCTTCACCAAGCTGGGCAGCACGATCGTCCTCCTCCTCCGCCGCCTCCTCCTGCAGAGCGATGCTCTTGCTCAGGCAGCACTAGTTGATCAGATCAGGGAGAGACTGAGCAGGCCAGCAGGATGAGCGCCGAGCAGATCAGCTTTCCTGCTCTCAGGCACTGTGTGGGCAGGCAGGGGGCTGGCTCCTGGCACGCACTCCTGACATCGCCCTCGCTGCTCTCCACTTTGAAAGGGATTCTTCAGCATCTGATCTGAGGTGTGATTTATTTAAGATTTATTAAAAAAAAGTTTCTATGGGGCATCCCCCAATGTAAAACCCCCAACTGGCCCCTTTCCCAGACCCCACACATTACGCACTATGCCATTACATGGGACACATTCTAAACAACCCGGGCATGTCCCCAGCTATAGGCGAGCAGGGATGTGGCCGCAGTGTAATGTGGTGTGGACTCTGGGAAACAGGGTCATTGGGGAAGTTTACACAGGGGGCATCCCAACTTGGGGGAGTTTACACAGGGGTATCCAAAATTGTGACCCTCCACTGTGTGAACCCCCCCCCCCACATCTGGCCCTTTTCCCAAAGCCCAAACCACATTATACTGCAGCTGCATCCCTACTATGCCTTTAGCTGGGACGCATTCTGAATAGCCAGTGTGGGCACATCCCAAACTAAAGGCGAGCAGGGATGCGGCTGCAGTGTAATCTGATATTCTTTTACGTTTTATTTGGTGTGCGGAAGAGGGAGTAGTCTTATACGGCGAGTATATAACAAACTATATTTTGAGTGGAAATGTTGGGGGGTCGTCTTATACGCCGGCAAATACGGTACTATGTTCTATCAGGATTATTGAGCCCTCATTAGAAAAGCTGCAGAAATGTATATTGTACTCTGTTTCGGTCCTTGTTACTTCTGTATACCTAAGGGACCGTAAAACCCAATGGCAATAATAAGGCAGCAAGCGGTCTAACTGGTGCTTGTCCCATGTGCCACTCCACCATTGTCTTGCAGTGTCGGCGAGGGGTGTATTCCCCATTAGACAACCCTAGGCCTGTGTCTAGGGGCCCCCCTACAGAGGCACTGAAGAATGTGCCTTTACTGCAATATTGTTAACAAAATCATTTGGTTGCTGACATTTAAAGACCAAATGTCACAAGCACTCCTGTCCCAAGCCACAAAAAGAAGACAGTGTGTATGAAAGGATGCAAGGGGTTAGATGTAGTGCTTAGACAGATCCCAGCCTTCAACAGGACCAGATTTGGCTGCTGTGGTATATATGCCTGCAACTGTGATTTTAACCCCTTGCATCCTCTCCCCTTCCACTCCCCCATACTCTTTGTGTAGTAATATTTAGGGTCTGATTGGGGGATCCATGTGTGTTGAGGGGGGTTGACATGCATTCTGCATACTATTTTGGTTGTACCAATGGGGGATCTGTACAGACTGAGAGGGCAGTTTATTTTTGAGTGCATGTGTGCTGCATATATAAGTAGCTGGTGGTGCAGTCTGTGAGCACTGAGGGTGTATTTTTTCATACTTGCAAACTGCTGCCTGACTGAACAACAGTGGACACAAGAACTGAAGAGCCTAGGGCAGCACCATTCTTTCTCAGCATGAGCGACCACTGCCAGCCACAGTGGTCCTGCAGGTGTCTCTGACCACAGCAGGGCACTTATGACTCATTCATAAAGATGAGCCATGACATGCCCTTACTAGCCATGAACCAGAAGTGACTTACCCTTTACATTCCAGCTACGTGAATTAAACATAGCTGCCTTACCAACTGTTAAGTCCCAGCTATGTGAATTTCTCCTAACTCCCATTTTCCCCTCTTAAAAGTAAAAAAAACACACTCACCTCAGAGTCGGCATGGGTTGACCTCTACACCCGTTTGGCCTCCAGTCGCCCCCCTGGGCTCTTTCACCACTAGGAGAGGACCAGAAACAGGGCCTCCCAGCACTTCTAACAGCGCTGCCAGCCCCCGAAGATCAGCCTTGCATAAGAGGAGAGGGATGACATCATCCTGCTCGTCCCAGTATAAAAGCTGCTTCTGAACCAGCAGACCTGTCAGGGCCATCAGTGGAGGGTGTGTGGAGGAGCAGTATTCTCCACCCTACCACCGGGCTTCACTACCAGCTGTCAGTGACAGTTCTTATTGACGCAGGACAGAGAATAGTCATAAGACAGAGGATTGGAGGTAAGATATTTTTTACAAAACAGAAAAAGTTTGAGATGCTTTGGATGGGCTTTGGATACAAATGTGGTGCCATTGTAATCTGAAGGAACAGTGCTTTCACACGCAATCGTTTTCTTGAAAGAAATAATTGTTTTATTTAAAAAGCAAGTTTGGGGTGTCTCCTCAACAGGAAAGGGTGTCTACCAATACATATGTGGTACAGTTTTAACCCAGAGGAATAGGGCTTTTACACAGAATATGATTTCATTGAAAAACTGCAAATTGTAAAAAATAGATTTTTACAAAATTTTTTGGCACATATTTATCCCCAAAAATATTGAAAATACACTAAAAAATGACAAACAAGACATTTCATGTTAAAGCCCAGACCCTTCTGAAAAAGGGAAATCCCTGCACATTCCTTCAAAATCACAGTGACACTTGTATAGTGCAAAATAGTGAAAAATAGTCTGGCAACAGAGGGTGACATAATCTCTAGGTAGGCTGTCACTTAAAGGGTTAAAGCAGGACAAAACCTACAAGTGGCCTGCCTGGAATCTAAAAGATTTTAGGACCGGCCACTAGCTTTCCCCCAGTCGGGATGCCCAGCTGGGTGAAACTCCCAAGGGCATCGATAATAACTCACCCGTCCCAGGTCCAATGGTACATGCGTGGACTTTAGCAAATGGCTCTGATTGTTTGCAATGGGCTGGGCACACTGCCGCATCCCCTGCATCCCTGGCAGTATGCACACGCTCCCATCTTAGTCATGCAGATAGGCAGGGACATGAGCATGCACACTGCCAGGGATATGGGGGATGTGTCAGCATGCTCCCTATTGAATTTAATCAGGCCCTTTGCCAAATGACATAGTCAAGGATGAGAGCCTGCGCATGCGTAATTGGACCGCAGAGAAGTGAGTTACACTGGGTGTTCTGAGAGATTTCACACAGCAGGAATCCCAATTCAGGGTGCCAATAATAGTCCATGATTATCTTAAGATTCAATACGTGCATGAGTTGTTATCCTAGATCATGAGAATTCTTCATCATTTTACATCTCCTTGTGTGGAGAACATCAACAAGAACAGTACCACATGGAACGTGTGCGTAATACCTCATTCATACCGCATTGCCCATTACTGATAGACCTATAATGCAAATAGTACAGTAGAGAAACATTGTTGGGAGAAATAGTAAGTTCACCTTGAACAAAATTGATATATTTAATCATTGACTTATCAGGGAGCATTGAGCCAGGCCTCCAATATATGCATACATTTCTAGCTTGGTACGTCATCTTATAGAGTACCACTTTCCTATAAAAAATGCTTTTCATTTCTTTGTTTTAAACATTAATATAAGAGATCTCCGGGGGCCATATTCCAGCATTGTCTCCACCACCCCTAGCAGAGAGAGTGCAGCGGATTTTTTTACTGGTAGACTTAGAGATGTTGCCATTAAATTTAATACACCCTCCCAAAAATGTGAAATCACAGAGCCCTCCCATTCCTTGTTGACAGGACATGTATTATGCCTAGGACAAACCTTAGACTTCACCAGGTCTCACAGGGGTTAGATAAACTTGGTGAAGCCATTTAGATTAGATTAACCTGTCTACTGAGTCTATAACTGATCAGTACAAGTTATCTATAGTACTATTTCAACATTCCGGTTCCAGTTCTGGTATTCGTATTCTCCATTTTTCTAGGGCCTTATCTAGAGTAGAGGGAGGATTCATACAGAGAGAAATAAACCAATGTGGACATGGGCTTGTCAGAATCAAAGGACTCTATGGATGACTCCAGAAGCTGCAGATCCTCCAGGGGTAGTTGTGTCCTGCGGGCATGGCTTAAATGCAGATATAGAAAGAATAATCTTGATGGGATTGCATAAGAACGTGTCTTCAGTTCATCAGGACTCCCCTTGTAAATATCTGACCTAGATAATTTATACACAGTCTTTTCCAGAAAATGTTATCTGGTGGAGATATGAGTGCAGGCAAATTATGGGCATAATGGGGTGCTGAAGACCATGAGTTTTTAAAGGGGTCACCTGTAAAGGTAATTCAGATACAGTGCATGCCAAGTACTGACAATATTATGTATCTTAGTTATCATTTTGTTATCAAACATCTCAAAGCCTTTGCTTCTGGAGATATTAACTCCTGGCCATTTAGAGAAATAATGTTTTAATCGGTGCTCCCACAGTTTTAAAAGTTTTAACCATTTTTAGATCTTAGACTGAGCATCAACTTCAATCCTGAACCTTAACCTAAAATTTAAAACATTGCCCTAAGCTAAACCTCAATACAAGACATTATTATTATTATTATTATTATTAATGTTTATTTATATAGCGCCATCATCTTCCATAGCGCTTTACAAAGTAGTAATTACAGACAGGGTACATTAAGCTTTAGCTTTTAGCTTTTGCCAAAATTTTCAGTCTAGCATTTTAATTTACCAGAGACTCAATCATCGAGATGAAATGTATTGTTTCATCTTCAGATGACTGATGAAACATTTTTACAGCAGATTTTCCATATCCAATCAACGCAAAAGTCAAGTAATTTTCTTAGTAACAAGTTGACAATAAGTAAAAGTACAGCTTTTAGTAAATTGTCATGTAGAAGGCGTAATTTTAGTTTAAGTATTTCAAAACTATACGTCAAGTTTAATATGTTTATGTGTCACTTTTTTTTCTCCATGTGCTATGAAAAAAGTTTTTTCGTTTAAATAGCACATTTTCATTTGAGAAGTGAAAGCCAGGTAAACTAGATTGATGATCTCAGTTAAAACCTGACAAAGTAATAAAATGCATCCTAAAGATCCGCTGTTACTTGCAGCACCATGTATGGTTACGTTAATGAAACAAATGCAGCTCAGGAGAAATTAGCACCATCATACACAAGCCCCATATTGCTGATTTATTGCTTAGCTAATGCAAAATTACTTTTACTTTTACAAGCTTTTACACTAGGGCCTAAAAATCTGACAACTCTCCTTTTTCAGACTGGCAGGAAATGCAAATAGTTCCAGAAGTCAATTATTTTCTACTTTCTATTCCCTACAGTTAAAACACTGGAAATGTCTAAAGCTGTTACTTAACGCCCAGCAGACACAACATAACCTATTTACTGATATTGAACAGACATGCAATAGTATACAAAGAAAACCAGAATTTAAGCTGTGCTGAGTAATATAGTGCTGGAATGCTGGTGTACTGCGATCTCCCCTTTTTGCCCAGGTCAGTCTAGGAAGCCCTAACTGTATTATCCTCCATAATCCATCATGCCACAGGAAGTACCTTTTGGATTGTTTTGCCATTCTGTTACTCTACTTTCTCAACCTCAGATTGGGGCATTATCCTGAAGTCTCAGACTGCCAGGGATATGAGTGGTAGCGTCAGCGATTGCTGGATTGAACATGCCATTGGGCTCTAGGTCCTCTCAAATTACGGTATGTGCTTAATACCCACCCATCCAAAAAATAGCTAAGCAAAGCAAGATAAGTTAAAATAGCAATTTATTTTTCGACGCCCTTGGAAAGGTGGTATAGTAGGGGAAATTGACTAATTTGGCTCTGCATCACTGGTGAGTATTGGTCCCCATTAAATGCCTCATGAAAATGGACGGATGAAGAATTGAGGTTAAGAACTAGAATTCTGTAGTTTAAGAAACCCAGTTGCCATAAAAATTATCACCGGGAATGGAAGTTTAAAAAATACCCACCCACTCCAAGGCACGAGTCCATTCCTCCTCTGTAAGTCCAATCCCAATCCTTAGACCACATCACCCCCTGCACTGCTGGGATCATGCGCGACACATTCATCACCCAGTTACCACAGCAGGTGCAGCCTAATTCTGCAGTGGCTGTGAAATAAACTTGTGGCCCTAGCACTGCAGTGGCAGTAGCTGCCAAATATAAAGGACTGGGTCTTGCTTGGAGAAGGGCTCAGGTATTTTTTTCTTTATTTCCCTTTTTGGGCTCAGGTGGGAGAAGGGGATCAATAAGTGTGAGTATGGGGGTTACTTAAGAACGGCTAGCGCCAGGAAGTGCTTCCTAGCGTCAGGTAGCATCTGGTGAACGCTGGGCGCTGTATGAGAAACCACATTTAAGAAAGCGAATCTGGTGAGCGCCTCTAACAGCGCCATGTAGGGTCACATGTATTGCTAGAGGTAACTCAGTGTATAACGCCGGTGCTCTAGGTTCAAGAGCACCAGGTATTACCTTTCGCTCAGTGTCGCTCTCCCATACATTTCAATGGGCTTTCATTTCTTTGTGTTTAAATAGCGTATTTGGCAATTACAATTATTACTTTTTTGTTCAAATCATTGTGTGACCTCTCCTGACTGCAAACAAACATTTTTTAAAACTTTTTTGACTTTTTATATTTTTATGCAGAATTCTCATTACAGTTCTGGCACTAAAGTGTTAATGTCACAGTGTGGATATGTGTTCAAAAACAGACTTTGATCAAACAGCATCTAGCGCTCTATGCTAGAGCACCCAGCTTTAGAGCACTGACACTGTGTGTGTGTGTGTAGTTTTTTGAAGTATGGTGTGGAGCACCGAGTGCCGGACACACTGAGCTGGCGCTACCTCTCACTCCCTGCAGCGCTGTACTGGTGTTTGAGCGCCCAACACACATCATATTAATCAATGCCTGCCAGGTTACTACAGTGACCGCAATGCTAGGTTACAACGCCCGATACCCAGTTACAGCCTCTACTCGCTCTAAGCGCCGCTATACAGACGCTCATCTGGCAATACCTGGCGCTAGTAGTGAATTAGCATCTATATGTTGCTCATATATGCCTCTGTTGGTTGGTTGGTTGGTTGGTTGGTTGGTTGTTTCCACAGGAGGTAAATCAAATTTGTCTTTTGGGGTACAATTAATCTAAACAACTGAATGCCACATAAACTGCATGGGAAGGGACCTCGTGATTATCAAAGAAATAAGAAAAGTGTTACAGTGATGGGGTGCCTATGAAGCAATGCAGCTCTATGGACGTCTGTGAAGCTTCTGCAGAAGTGCCAGTAGCACGCAGGATCTAGGTGAGGTAAGTCCTGCTTCAGAACCAGGGGAGGGAGGCAGTGTGGGGGGGCATTGCTACACTGGACACCCACTTTAATATCTTCCTAAAGCATTACATGATATATAAAAACATCTACACACTACATAATGTCTTTGTAAAGCTAGAATTGTACAGAGAGAGCAGCATTGACATTAAAATAACTTGCCTTGCTGTACAATGTAACAAGTGGGACAAGAGCCTTGCTGTTACATTTTTGAAAGTCAGCTAGTTCCCTGCTGTAATACATTGTAAACAGCCAGATGAGTGACTAATTAATCACTGCATAATGGCTGCTCCCTGCTGTGTAGTAATAGAAACAGCCTTGCAGCTGACTGTGATGTGTAAGTGATCTCTCACTGCTGTGATAGTAGAGGTTACTTAAAGCATAACAAAACCTGGGATTTTGACTACCCCAGGTTTTGCACCTTGCCCCCTGGGCATTCCAATTTTGGATGCCCCGCTGTGTGAAACCCCCAGAGATACTCATCTCTTTCCAGTCCTATGGTGCATGCCTGGGCTGTCAGAGCCATTCGCTGTGCAAATTAATGCTCTGCAAATGGCTCTGCTCTCTACAATCCGAAGCCAAATTGGCCTCACCCCCAGACACGGGCGCGCTCCCGCCCCATCTAAATGACTGAGTGTAGGATCACCCCCCCCCCCCCCCAAGCCCAGAGATGTGGGGGATGCAGCCGCTCTCACTCCGGATTGTTTACCTCGCTGAGGGAGTTGCTGGAGAAAGTTAGTTTTTGTGATGCCCCAGGGGAAGGCCAATGGCCAGTCCGGGAATCTTTTAGATTCCAGGCATACCAGGGGATAATGGGTAAGCCTTTCATCAACCAATCATTGTAGGAGGTGATTAAAGGGTAAGTCCACTGTCGATTGTAATGTTTAAAAGTGTATATTTTTGTGTGGCAAAATTATGTCTTAAAGATGCTGAGCTGATCTAGCTTTTTTAAAAAAATTTTTATAATGCTAGCAGCAGTGTGTTTTATGGAAGCAGTTTTCATCTGTTGCTATTGGCAATGCTGACCAATTGCAGACTTGGTATACATTGCCATTAGCAACATACTGCAGATAGTTGCACAGAACACTGCTGCTGGGCATGTGTGATCTCCCTCACCTAAGCAGTGGCCACACAGTGTTCTGTGTGTACGGGACTCACTTCTTCCTTGGTGTATATTGCCAATAGCAACTGATAGCAGGTAGTAATAACTGCATCCATAAAACACACATTTGCTAACATAGAAAAAAAAATACTAGATCAGCTCAGCACCTTGGCACAAAAAAATCTACATTTTCAAAAATTCCATCAAAAGTGGACTTGCACTTTAAGGATTTTTTGTTTAATTTAAAATGCCAAATTGTTCCTGGAAGTTTTTCTTTTTGGCCCATTTTAAATACAAAACTAGAATAAACTTGGATCTAGGGTAACCAGTACATGATAAAAGCATTAATTCCATTTTTTATTTTATCCTAGTTGTGCTCTGTTTTTGTTCCATAATATCATTTGAAAAGTGAAGGCTAAAAGCAACTTCTAAAACAAGGTTTTTTAGCAAGCAAGTAAGGAAATATGTTGTTTACTGCCAAATGTATGCTAATACACTCCTTAATGTAAGGCTTTTGTTATCCCTATTCTGTATGTGCCACGTTGTGTGCTTTAGGATCCATAAATGATATAATGCTACTATTTTTAAGGCAAGCATTTTGTTACTGTATCACTAGTGAGGAAGAACAAATGTTACTATTCTAATATCAGTATCAAGAAGAAAAGGCAAGATAAATATGTGTTATTAGTGTCAAAGGGAATTATTAATTAAATCAAAACAGCCTATTTTTTTTTTTACCCCACTGGGGGGTAACACGAACAGGTCCCTTTTTTTGTTCACAACTAATGTATTTCTTGGGGATGACAAATTATAATTAGGGAATCACCTGCAAAGCTACCTGCAGTTTAGATTGTGGCTCAGCAGTAAAACACACTGCCTTACAATGAGAACAGTTAATATTAATGTTCAGTTAGAAAAACAAGTCAGCAGGAGAAGGAACTGACTCTTCATAAATGATTATTTTATGTCCATGATAGTGTGTTTCCATTACAGGAACCCTCTATATGTGATTTCATGACCTTATCTTTTACATTGCCTTTAAAATGCAATGCTTATGTAAAGAAATGTATTAAGTCATTTTGGCTGGATGTCAGCATCTTGAATCTTAAAAGAACAAATTGTGCAGGCGTTATGTTTTTCAAGATCTTTAAATTAAAAAAAAAAAAGTTTTGCTTTTATTTTTTTAGTGGGAGCTAACATGTTACTTCATTAGCTATGTCCATTCATACAGGGCTCCCAGGCTATTGCCCACAGTCTGTCCATTTAATCCCTCCCCCTCAAGCTAAACCCCATTGGAAAAGAGAGATAAAAAATTGCTCACATTGTCATCATTTTATCACCAAAATATGCAACATATGCGGAGAAGGGCCTTCTTCGCATATGTTGCATATTTTGGACCTGCAGTGTCCCCTGATTTAGCCAATCACAGCAGAAGCCATGCCTGTTACATACTGCAAAATGTGCTGAGAAAGGGCTGACACCAGCACTGCAAACTCTGGGCAGGTCATAAGGCACCTGACATCTTCAGTGGCCCATGAAGGCTCAGACTGAGCCACATGCTGACTTGCTGGTGGTTCAGTAAGCTTGGTGTCCAAAATGCAGACCTGCTTACAGCTGGACCCCTGACCAGAGGATGATCAGCAACAACGGAGAAGGTGGTGAGAAATGGAGGTGTCGAGGGCCAAAGTACAAACCGCAGTGGTGCTGAACCTTTCAGGCACCATGGAGAGGGTGGTGAGGACCAGAGAGTGTTTGGCACCAAGTCGGACTCTTCAGCAGTAGTGGAGAAGGCAGCAAGGACTGCATCACAGGCTGGTACAGTGGTGGTGATGGGGGACTTCAACTACCCAGGTATCGACTGAGGACATGATTCTGGTTTTACTATAAGGGGGAGAGCATTCCTCAGCTTGCTACAAGATAACTATATGAATCAGTTGTTGGAGGCACCTACTAGGGGTGATGCTCTTTTGGATTTGGTAATATCAAATGATGATGGCCTGATGGTAACAGTTCGTGAAATTCTTGGTAACAGTGAACACAATATAGTTGCATTTAACAGAAACTGTACTTAGGTGCCCTAATTAATAATAATGGGGAAATTGTCACTGGAGATGAAGAGAAGGCAGAGCTGTTAAACTGATTCTTTAGCTCTGTGTACACAAGAAAGTAGCAAGGAGCCAATTCAGAAGGTGCCACTGATAGCAATAGCCCAATAATACTCAACCAGCTAAACATTAATATCATCCAAGAAAAACAAAATAATTTAAATGTGAATAAGGCTGCAGGACAAGATGGACTTCGACCAAGATTTCCTAAAGATCTCAACTCAGTTATCTCATCAACCCTGTTGTTGATCTCACTAACAACTGGTATAGTGCCAAGAGATTGGGGCAAGGCAAATGTAGTGCACTTTTTTAAAAAGGGTTCTAGGTCTTCTCTGAGCAATTACAGACTTGTAAGTTTAACATCCATTGTGGGAAAATTGCTTGAGGGGCTATTAATTAACTATATATGCGAATATGTAACTATACATAATATTATAAGTGACAACCAGCATGGTTTTACTAAGGACAGAAGCTGCCAGACTAACCTGATTGGCTTCTATGAGGAGGTGAGTAGAAGCCTGGACTGAGGGGTGGCTGTAGATATTGTTTTCTGAATTTTGTAAAAGCATTTGACACTGTCCCCCATAGACGCTTATTGGGGAAACTGAGGTCGTCAGGATTAGAAAATACAGTTTGTAACTGGATTGAAAACTGGATGAAGGATCGTGTGCAGAGAGTTGTGGTTAATGATACTTACTCTGACTGGTTACCAGTTGTAAGCGGTGTACCCCAGGGTTCAGTGCTGGGTCCACTATTATTTAACGTGTTTCTAAACAGCATAGAAGATGGAATTAAATGCACTGTCTTTATTTTTACAGATGACACAAAGGTATGTAGCACAGTGCAGTCTATTGAAGATGTTCACAAGCTTCAAGCTGACTAGGACACTTTGAGTGTCTGGGCATCCACTTGGCAAATGACGATCAATGTGGAGAAATGTAAAGTAATGCACTTGAAGGCCACATGTATCCCCGGGGGGAGTAAAACTGGGAGAGTCACTTGTTGATCTGGGGTACTGGTAGATCATAGGCTAAATAACAGCATGCAATGCCAAGCAGCTGTTTCCAAGGCCACCAAGATATTATCATGCATTAAAAGAGGCATGGAATCATGGGATAGGAATGTCCTTTTTCCTTTTTATAAGGCACTGGTTCACCCTCACCTGGAATATGCGTCGAGTTCTGGACAGGGCACAGAGGAGAGCCACCAAACTAATAAGAGGAATGAAGAGTTATGAGGAAATATTACGAGAATTAAATCTGTTTAGTCTTGAGAGGAGACGACTGAGGGGGGACATGATTAACTTGTATAAATATATAAATGGGCAATACAAAAAATATAGGGAAACACTATTTCAGGCACTCCGTTCGAGCTTCCAGGATTAGATGCTTATTTAGAAGAAAATAACTTTAACAGTTAGCTGTTATTAGTAAAATAAAAACAAAAAATAAAACAAAAAATAACTTCCCCTATACCCTTGGTTGAACTTGATGCACATATGACTTTTTTCAACTGTATTTACTATGTAACTATGTAAGATGCTCATCAGCAGGGGAAAAAGCAGTAAGGACAGAAAAGCAATTGGCAGCAGTGGAAATGGGGACAAGGACCAGAGGATAATCAGCAGCAGCAGAAGGTGGCAAACCTAGAGGACAATTTGTGGTAGTGGAAATAGACTGGAGGATGATAACCAGCTGTGGAGGACTCTGAAGAGAGACCTGGTGTGATGTGGCATGTGATGGTACACACCACAATGGGGTCCAGTGACTCTTTTGCACAAAGACCTGGAGCCAGCCCTGATTATACAGTCCATCAATAATCAGCAGAACGGAGTGGTACAGTGGCAACAGTTCTGTTATCATTCAATAAAAAAAAATGCATAATAGGGATGTGGTTAGCTATTCCATAACTCACATAATAAACAAATTATTAAATATATTTAATACAGAAAATATAAATAAATAAATATATATATATATATATATATATATATATAATTGACGAGACATATGTTTTCTAAGACCCATATGTCTATTTACTAAAATAAAAAGAAAAATCTAACACCTTCATCTTACTGTATATATCATATTCACAACAGAGTTTAATAAACTGTCATACTCATACATATGTTAAGGTGCACATATGCTATGAAAATGTGATGAATTAATGCTACATTGTAATGAAAAAATCTCAGCAAGCAGGAAAAAGGGAATGTGTTCCACTGATCCAAGATAGACAAATCAGAGGCGTTCTACTTAAAAAAAGAAAACTGGAAAGACTCAATGGCAAGTATTAGTTTTAAGAAAATAAATCACTTGTGTGGTAACTGTTAGATTAGTTCTCTTTACTGCAATAGTGATTCACACTTTCCTTTTACTGGTTGTCAACCAGAAATCTGCTGCATGCAATTTATGGGAAATTTTATGCATCCCCCCTATGCTGTCTTTACTTCTTTGCAAATGCTTGCAAAGGTGATGCCCGGCTAAAATGACCAAGAATACAGGCTTACATCAGTACACATTGACTTGATTGACCGAAGGTTACCTAATAGTAGCATGCAGAATCCCTTTTCAAGAACCCCATAGCGGGCAGCATTCAGAATCCTCCCAAGAACCTCAAAACAGGCAGTGTGCACAATGCCCCCAAAAACCCCATAACAGGCAGCATGCAGAATCCCCCATGAACCCAATCAGGCAGCATGCAGAATCCCCTCAATCACCCCATAACAGGCAGTGTGCAGAATCCCCGCAATCATCCGATGACAGACAGTGTTCAGAATCTCTCCAATCATCCCATAACAGGTGGCATGCAAAATCTCCCCAATCACCCTATAGGCAGGAAGTGTACAGAACAATTTTAATGCGCTGCACCAAAGCACAGGTAAAGCGCAAGATATGCACTTTACTCAACTTCCCCATAGACTTCTATGGGCTGTGTTGTCGTTATGCTGCAGGCAAAACACTGCTAGCATAATTTGTAAAATGCAGAACACAGATATGAAGGGGCCCATTTAGTTTTAGGTGCTGCATTTTCTTCTGTTTGTGACACATTGATGTATATCTACTCAAATGCATTGCAAATGGGAAGGTGTAAAGGGGGCCTAACAGTGGAGTAACAGTCACATTTTGGCTACTAAAATCTGCCTTTGTCAGGCCATGTTTCAGTTTTTTAATGAATTGTTGCTCTCTTGGTTGTTAACTTGCCTGACCTCTGATTTGTGCACCTTGCCTTGTCTCGATTAGCCTCTTACTTGACCACTTAATGTGCTTTTAAATGACCTCCACCTTGACATTTGCTGTGATTCTTGTCTTGTTTCTTGATAAATCTCCTGGATATTGCAAGATTTGGCAAGTCTTTATCAGGTTTCAACTTTGACCATTTCGAAACTCATCTATGAATTGTTACTGGTCCTGTCAATATCTCTGTATTGCCCTGGAAATTTAATGGGTTCAAGCCCTATACTTGCACATACAATTATGGGGGTAACCAAGGTCAGGTACAGCAGTTGCAGTGAGTCTTCCAGCTGAGTCTGGGGTTGGGGCATTGTGCCTGAATAAAAAATGGACTCAATAAAATGATAAACAAAGTCTCATAGTAAATAAAATTGCTTGTTAAGAAATCTTTAGCATAGAGGATCAAAAAATATTTGACACTTTAAAAAGTATGGTTCTGACTTCTAACTTTAAAATATGTACGAGTTTTAAAATAATTAACAAGGTTTTAATTTCGTTTTCCGATTTGGCAACCTGGGTTTTTTCACACAGAGAAATGGAAAGCACCATATGTAGCATCGGCCATAACACCTGTTGCTCTGTTCATCTTGCCAGTTGTGCTCCGGTTCTTAAATTCCAGCTGCTGTCATGGGTATTTCATTCACAGAAAGTATTGTTTACACACCAGGGACTGTGTTCTATGCTGTGAGAATAAAATTCAAATAAGCAGCGCACATTATTTTTACATTTGATTTATTGAAACAATGTGATGGCATGAAATGCTGGAATCCAAGGAGGCAAAACTGAACACTGTACATCTGGCCTCTTCTCCAGATAAGCTGATGCCTGATAGAAAAGTTGGCCAACTGAATTCATATGAGGAAACATGTTGTTCTAGACTAGTCTGGCAGCTTTGTAGGAATCTGATTATGTTTTGTTTTGTTTTTAATATGAAGCATGCAAGGTCAAAACAAGCAAAAATACATCTAGAGACAAAAAGCAGTAATACAGGTATGTGATTGATTACCTGATTATGCTGATAAAAAAAGTGGACAGATGGCCATGAGAGTCGAAGAGTAACATGTGCCCAGTTTAGGATGTTGTGGCCACCGTTTTGGTGCCAATGAGCAATCTACTAGCTAGAAAATACAAATTGAAATGTGTTAACCCCCATTTCAAATCATTCCGATTAGCTTCACTTCTGTAAACAAAATACATAAAGACAATCCCGTAGTTAATTCAGTTTAAACTTCTGCCTGATTTCACTGCAGATTGTGAAACAAGAATACTCACTCTTATGCTGAAGTCTGGCAGTGGTGTCTGCAGGCTGTGCCCTATCCGAAGCATTCTTTCTAGGGCTGTCCACAGCAGGGGTTCCCAACACGTGGCACAAGCACCGCTGATGGTAGGCTGATCCTATCATGTGTCCACAGCAGGGGTTCCCAACACGTGGTACAAGCACCGCTGATGGTAGGCTGATCCTATCATGTGTCCACAACAGGGGTTCCCAACACGTGGTACAAGCACCGCTGATGGTAGGCTGATCCTATCATGTGCCCACAGCAGGGGTTCCCAACACGTGGTACAAGTACCGCTGATGGTAGGCTGATCCTATCATGTGTCCACAGCAGGGGTTCCCAACACGTGGTACAAGTACCGCTGATGGTAGGCTGATCCTCTCATGTGTCCACAGCAGGGGTTCCCAACACGTGGTACAAGTACTGCTGATGGTAGGCTGATCCTATCATGTGCCCACAGCAGGGGTTCCCAACACGTGGTACAAGCACCGCTGATGGTAGGCTGATCCTATCATGTGTCCACAGCAGGGGTTCCCAACGCGTGGCACAAGCACCGCTGCTGGTAGGCTGATCCTATCATGTGTCCACAGCAGGGGTTCCCAACACGTGGTACAAGTACTGCTGATGGTAGGCTGATCCTATCATGTGTCCACAGCAGGGGTTCCCAACACGTGGTACAAGTACTGCTGATGGTAGGCTGATCCTATCATGTGTCCACAGCAGGGGTTCCCAACACGTGGTACAAGTACCGCTGATGGTAGGCTGATCCTCTCATGTGTCCACAGCAGGGGTTCCCAACACGTGGTACAAGTACTGCTGATGGTAGGCTGATCCTATCATGTGTCCACAGCAGGGGTTCCCAACACGTGATACAAGCACCGCTGATGGTAGGCTGATCCTATCATGTGTCCACAGCAGGGGTTCCCAACACGTGGTACAAGTACTGCTGATGGTAGGCTGATCCTATCATGTGTCCACAGCAGGGGTTCCCAACACGTGGTACAAGTACCGCTGATGGTAGGCTGATCCTCTCATGTGTCCACAGCAGGGGTTCCCAACACATGGTGCAAGTACTGCTGATGGTAGGCTGATCCTATCATGTGTCCACAGCAGGGGTTCCCAACACGTGGTACAAGTACCGCTGATGGTAGGCTGATCCTCTCATGTGTCCACAGCAGGGGTTCCCAACACGTGGTACAAGTACCGCTGATGGTAGGCTGATCCTATCATGTGTCCACAGCAGGGGTTCCCAACACGCGGTACAAGCACCGCTGATGGTAGACTGATCCTATCATGTGTCCACAGCAGGGGTTCCCAACACGTGGTACAAGTACCGCTGATGGTAGGCTGATCCTATCATGTGTCCACAGCAGGGGTTCCCAACACGTGGTACAAGTACCGCTGATGGTTGGCTGATCCTATTATGTGATACCCAGTGAGGCTGCAGAAAGATCTGTACCCCAACCTAATCGTCTGCCATATATAATTAACCCACACCTGATTTGCTTCTAAAATACAAAAATACTCCAAAAAGGGATAAAACTTTTTTGGTGCATTTATGTGTTTCCCTCAGATGTGTTTTATCACAGTTTTAGGTGACTGGCATATGAACCAACCAGGTGCTACTTGAGATAATTAGAAAGTGGTGCCCGGTGAAATAGGTTGTGAACCTATGTTATCCAGAATGGGCCACGTCCCTGGCATCCCTGTTGCTGTATGGCATTAAAGCATGAAAGGGAGTTCATGCAGCAAATAACAGCTGTGAGATTGGGGCTTGAAACCTGTGGTAAGAATGGCGAGGGATATATATGTAATAACAATTTGGTGCCATATTTAGCATACCAAAAGGCAGCTTGGCGCCATTTTATTTTGGGGACTACATAATAATTATTTCTGCTGCACTTTGAGTCTGCCAGTTTATCTGCTGAGAAAATATATAAAAAGTTAACTTGGTATGATATCTCGTGTTTCTGCATGTAAGTAAACATCTGATCGGGTAGACCTAAAGCAGAAGTCAAGTCATAGATTAACCCCTGCCCTGCCACCCTCTTCCTTTGTAACCCTCCCCCCCCACACTGCCTCAGTGGCAGGGACCGGGGGGTTAATCTTTGACTGGACTTCTGTTGTTGTTGCAGTTGCTGGTGAGAGAAGTGGTCACCTCTGAACAGCAACAGAGACAGGTATAAAACCAGAGATGCTTCAGAATCTCGACAAGTAACGGGATATGGTTCTTGCCATTGGGATTCTATGACCTGCACCGCTTGGCTTTTTGATGCCTTGAAGAAGGTGGTTAATGTAATTGCCAATGGTAACGGAAGTGAAGTTTCTTTAATTATCTTTAATTACCGTATTGGAGCGAATATCCACTCACATTCCTGGCACTCCTGCGATGCTGCATTTGATTGTCCTCCCACAGCCCTGGTCCTGGTGGGCAAGAGGACAATCAAATGCAGGACACAGCGGTCAGGAACACCTGTAAAAAGGTGAGGGCATAGGGAGGATGGGTTACAAAAAAATAAAAAAACTCCTCACTCCAGCCAGGATCAATCAAAGGCATCAACACTGCACTGACAATGCACATGCAGGGTTTCCCTACTTGGTTGGGTGAACATGCGCACGAAGGGTGGGAAGCCACTAGTCAGTGCATCCGTCCGTGCCTCGATGCCATCAATGGATCCTGTAACCCCCAGTATGAATTGATTTGGCCCCAGCTGGTCACATCAAAATTATTGTGTAAATTGAGCACCACCATATACAATGTATCAGTCTAATCCTTCATAATGATACATCAATTACACATTTATTATGTATAATTAAAAAACCTACATGCTATTAAAATACAATATAAAAAGCTGGGTATAGCACCCAGTAAGGACCAGTTTTAACCCAAAAAGTGCCTAATTAATAGATCACCAAATAAATATCATAAAAAGTGATAAAATACAATATGATATAACAATCAAAAATGCAAAAATTTAGAGTGCTAGTGCCATCAGCTTTAGAAATTTCAGCTCACTAACCAGAAAGAGGGGGTAGAAAGTGCAAGTGTAATGTTTACATCACCATGTAAGCAGGTCTAAAGAGGGGTTCACAGTAATTGATCCCGAGTCAGCTCCTACCTATATTGGGGCCCCACACCACTTCCTCGGGGCAGGTTGATGTAATACCCCCCCCCCCAAGCAGGATTCTGCCTGCTGCCTGTTATGAGGTGATTAGAGGAGTATCTGCCACCCTGTTTTTAAGTTCTTTGCTTCTTTCCTCCTTTAGACCCTAGGTGTGTCTTATGGTGTTGTGCATCTTCTCATAGTGAAATATATAAAGATATATAGTATTGTTCGCTGTCTGCACTGTATGGCTTTTCAACAGACAGATGAAGTTTTTGATTATAGAACCAGGTAACCTTTTATTATAGTTAAGAGAGAAGTAAAATTTAAACCAATTAATAAACTTTCTACAAAGCTGTATCTAAACCTGTGATATATCTGTTGCCCAGTTGCCAATACATATGTTTTCCAGTTGGCAATATAGAACCTGAACAAAGTCAACCAGAAGGGGCACAGAGACTACACAGGGGTTATGTAGGACCTAAATTCCTAAGTTTACCACATTCTTTATTGTCAGTACTGTAGCTTGCTGATTACATAACCTGGGGGTCAGTACCTGTAGCACACGAGAGGATACTCTGGTGTACCAATCCAACACATGCTATCAAAGGCATGGTTATTTACTAAGCAAAACCCTGAGTTCTTTCACTTTAAGCAAACATGATTTATTCACTAGGGAAAATCAATGCGTGCAATATTTCCCCGGCCTGTTAGTGCTGGAGTTTCCTTAGCTGAGAAACACGTAGGTATGACACACATATGGCTGAGATGGTCAACATAATCCATGGAGTATCCATGTCATCTTTTTTACTTCTTCTGCACATTTTCCTTTTACATGGTAGGACACAGAGAACAGCAATCAATGCTTATAAAAAAATCATGTTTTTTTAAATGACCACTGGCCCAACTTAATATGATGATCCTTTTAGGCCTGATAGAAGAAATCCTTATAGATAGTTACAAAACGATCATCATTATACTGTGGATAGATGCTAAATAGTATAAGGAAATACCCTAACTATATATAAGCAAAGCATTGCATGATGGGGTGAATCATGACACACATCAGAATTCCCTATCTAGGGAGGTAAAAAATAAAAAAACCCAAGCCTCAGCAGGCAGCAACCATTTCAATGATTTGAGTGGGTCTGCTACTGACACACTGGCTGAGGTTGTCTGTCTTGAACTGGCCCGCTCTGAACTTGCAGCGGCTACGGAGGCGGCAGGCAGCGACAGGAGTGGCGGCTGCAGAGGTAGCAAGCTTTGGGCAGGTGGCAACAGCAATGACGGAGGACACCGGTAATGTATAAGTGTATGTATCTGTCTGTCTGTCTGTCTGTCTCTCTGTTTAAGTCGGCAGGAGACGCTGCGTGGGAGCCAGGAAATGTAAGGGTCTTTTTTACATTCATCTGATAAGATGCATTGACATTTCCACCCCACTTTTGTGGAAAAATAAGTGTGTCTTAAAGGACGAAAAATACAGTATTTATGAAGTGCATAATATTGTTTTAAATCTCAATCATGGTTGCTCAAGCAGTGTTTAATGGATAAGCAAGCAAAGCACAGAATTACAGTATAATGTTTCCCTATAAAAGTTGTTCTACATCAGGGTTCCTTTGTTATTATTAGCCATATCTGAACATTTCAGCTTACAAAATTAAATTATGAAAAAGTCTCTTTGCATGATTATGGTATTTTAAGTGCAATGTTCTGTATAACGGTAAGTGGGTAGCTAACTTATTTCTGGCTAATTGGGTTGCTACAGTAACTAATAAGTGTTTCAACTAAACTGGATTTTTATTTTATTTAAACCTTACTTGCATATATCTAATCTGAATCTGTTTTTAGAAATAATGAACAATTTTGTGTTGCTTAGTTATGCTGTATTGCTCACCTCACTAGTCACTTAGTCAACTAATAATCTTCTTGCGGCATAATCTCGGGGCACACCTGCAATCACTCACCATTCCTCCTCCATACATATGAATTCATTCTATTTTAACGTTAATGTTTCTTAGTACATCTTTTAAAACAGTATGTGAACAGTATTTGTCCAGAATTTGCGCCCCACTGTCAAAAAGATTTTCCTTTCTTGTGTTGGCACCTCTAGGTAGAGCCTGGTGAACCTGTTGCATAGATCTTGTAACATCTCATTTCACTGAACTCTGTTGTTTTGGGTTTTGATGTTGGGTCTTTGGGTAAATCAGTTTTTATCTGGTTTCCAAGTAGCGAAAAATTACATTTCCTTTTTCTAAGACTCTTCAGTCTTCTGCCCTGTGCTCCACCAGCAGGTGCAAAGAGTTCAATCGAGGATTTGCTTCTTATCCCCATCTCTCTTCTGCTCTAGGTTACTCTGAGGATCCGAAACCCTTTTTTAACTGTTTCAAATGCAAAATAACAATTCTCCACTTTAGGGGGGAGTTGGTTTGATAAAATAAATGAAAAGGGGAGATTATGAGCTTTAGGGATTTGATTTT
The DNA here is from genome assembly GCA_027917425.1 of Gastrophryne carolinensis. Lineage (NCBI taxonomy): Eukaryota > Metazoa > Chordata > Amphibia > Anura > Microhylidae > Gastrophryne > Gastrophryne carolinensis. The sequence goes on along the minus strand of CM051237.1, from coordinate 285,704,547 downwards.
ATGGTCTATGCCTGGACAATCCCATTAAGCTATGTACTAGCTGTCTTTACTCTGCTGAAGTTCATAACCCAATGGGGTCTCCAAGAATCATACTTATTTGGTTTCTGTAATAAAAGGTTTCTCAAGTTTCATAGCTGTAAAGCTATTCTTAGCTACAACGCACAACAGCCTAAGAGCCCCCGCTATAAAGCTGCTAGATAAAAGCTCTAAAATCTACCATATGTCTTAAAGCAATGTACCATGTTTTCCTGAAAATAAGACAGGTCTATTAACTTTTTCTACAAAAATAGGTGATAGAGCTTATTCTCAGGGAATGTCTTATATCCTGCTGGCAGCTGGTAAGATGGTGGCAGCTGTACAGTGCTTGCACAGAGCTGGCTGCAGTTGAGATGCAGGGGGATTTAGCCATGTTCTCGGCATGGCAGCAGACTGGGGTGGAGCCAACAAGATCAGATATGTCACTCTCGACAGATAAGCATACCTGTGTGACTTTCCTCCTTTACTCTTCTTTACCTATAATCACATCCCTCTGCTGAAGCCAGGCAGCTGGATTATGAATTGTAGCTAGGGCTATGTATCCCTCCTGGGACCTGTGAGTATCAACTGTATCTCCCATTCACCCTTAGTCATTCATTTTTCTTAAGTCAAGCACTCTCAAATAGAAATCTTCCAAGCACTTGAAATACATGTTCTTACTAAGCTTTATATCTTTAGGACTGTGTTCTCCAACCCTCTCCTTTGGTGCCAGCAACAGGTCAGGATCTCCACATAGCTATGTCTATATTTCTGTCTAAAGCACTAATTACTTCATCTGTGCATCAGTGAGGAGATCTTGAAAATAATGGCCCATTGGTGGCTCTTGACAACAGGGTTGGGAAACACTGCTGTAGGATATATCATCTGTGTTTTTCCTTCAAAGAGTGATTGCAAATAGGAGTGGGATTCAAATTGCTTTAGCTGTCTATTATTACATGTTAACCTTGCATAGCTCGATATGTACCCTTTTGACAAATGAAAACTCTCACTAACATGTGCTTTCCAGCATATCGCAAATATTGTTTTCCTGTGTAAGTCTTTCATTAATCAGCAGCCACACACATCTGTACTGAATTACTTCCCCTCACTGAACATTTTTAAATGATTCAACTTTTTATAAAATTCTAGGCATATTTTTTTATTGTTCCTGAAATCAAATACATTAACTGGTTGCACATTTTGTGATGAATTACGTAGCACAAAGTACTATTATACTAAATGAATTGTGCATTTGTTAAGAAGTTTCCTTTTTTCATTTACAAATATGTAATTTTATGCCAGAACTCATTTTTTTTTAGTTTTGTAGAGTGGGTTAGAGCTACTTTGCTATAATTTTTGAACCTATCTTAAAGAATAAAAAAGTAGGAGTGTCTCTTTTTTCTGTTGCGATAACATGGCTTTTCTGTGTCATTAATGTCCTGTTTCCACAGAGACAGAAAAGTGAGGTTACATCTTGTACTGCATACTTTTTTAAAGCACTCAAGAACTCATATGAAAGCTAAAATAAAACATTGGCTAGAGTTTACCTCTTTTCACTATCCCTTGCCCACCCCAGTGACTTCATCAGTCTATCCAGGTATAAAACAAAAAAAAGCCTATACTCCTCCATGCAGGGCCATCCTCTTCTTGCTTATATCTTACCAATATAAGAGAATCAGCGATTCCATCCTCCAGTGCTACAGAATCCATTAAGCCTCCTTACACGTCTACTCCATTCATTGCAGAGGAAGGGGTGTGGTGAGATGGGGATGCCAAATCTGCTTTTGCATGCCCCCTCTATTGCAATGAATGGACTAGGCATTTAGAGGCACGAACAATGCCCCCAGGACACCACTGAGAGATACCACAGCCATGGGAGATGGATTTGCGGGTGCTGACAAATGTAGATGCTGGCACAACATCTGGGAGCTGGGTGGGAACATTGGACCCACACAGATGCCCTGCAGGGGGTAAAAGGTATAGACTTTTTATGTTGTATGCCTGGATATGGTCTTTAACCTATTATATTATTAACACTTAACATGCAAATCATGCAAAAAATACTTTAAGTCCCTTTCCCCTCACTGGCCCCTTTGGGATGCTCCTCCAGTTATCCCCTCTGTCAGTGACTAGTCAAGTTTACTGTGCATGTCGGTTGGGGGTTGAAAGCAATCTTCCCATCATTTTTGTCTTTAGTTTGACTTTCAACTTGCTTATTGAGGCAATGCTCATCTTCTCTGACCGAAATCAGCCACTGGCATTCACACTGCTCTCTGGAGTACCGCTCCCCTGGTGTGCATCAGGGACACACGAGGCATATCACAAAGATAAGAACAGAGAAGATTCCAGAGATGTGCAGCTAAGCTAACCTAAAACTCCTCATTTATCCTACTGGATTGGCTCTTCTGGAGCTAAGGTATAGGGTATGTTTGTGGTGTGTGTGTGTTTGCTTGTGTGTGAAGGGGGAAGGCATACTACATTGTGTCCATACATTATACAAAACAAGGTAGATGTACTATGACTGTACAGGATCGAGGTCATGCTATACAATTTGTGTTGTAATAAAAGAAGCCAAATGTTGATTGCATTGGTGACAAAGATCACTTACTTAGCCATAGCCAGGCAGAAGTCAAGGGATTGAAAACTTGCTTATGACCACAAAACCAGTATGGATATTAACACAGAAACAACATTTCATAGGATGAGGCTAAACAATTCCATGTTAAAAGTGGAAAAAAACAAAAGGGTACTTACCTGTTGTCCTGCACTGCTGGTCACTGCAGGTCCATTACTGATGGTGGGGCAGGCTCTGGTGCCAGAGAAAATAGTTTCAGGCCCCAGAAGGTGTGGGAGGTGGCGGTCACCTTTCTGTGCCTCCCTATGACTTGCTGCCTTTTCACACCTTCCTCTGACAGCCTATCTGTACCAACTCCTGGCTGGTTGCCTTTTTGTGCCTTTATCTGACCTACCTTCAACCCAGCTCCTCTTCTTGCCCCCTACTACCCTGTTTCCTATATCTTTCTTCTTTTATCCTTGGTAAGTGTATTCTTCCAAGAGAGGAAGCCAAAAGAAGTACCATGCAGAAAGTAAAGCCAGAGGGGGTGCAGAGCCACCCTCTGACATCAGATAACTGCAGCTTAATTGAATTCTTCGGGGATATGCTCTGGCAGCTTATCCAAAGGAGCACGCCACTGCCCATTGTTAGCAAGTAATATAATGGAATCCACCATTATAGCATCATCTGCTTCTGTACCTGTACATGATATCATTACAGGCAGGGTAAAACATACAGTACAGAGACAATTACAAACTAGATGCTAGTAACAGCCAGACCAAATGTTATGAAAACAGGAGAGAATGGAAGAGAGAGTCCTACCCTTGCGAGTCTAAAGGAAAAGGGGTGGAGACAAAGTGGGAGGTATCAAAAGTGGAAGAGCTTGAGTTTGGTGGAATGTGCCCTGTGAAGGTCATAGGAGTTGCTTAAGCCAGGTTATATGCTCGTCTAAGGAGGTCAGATTTTCAAGCACTTTTAAAAGCTTGGAGAATTGGAGAGTAAAGGATTAGTCGGCGGAGTGCATTTCAGAGAAGCAAGGAGGCACTGGAAACATTTTGAAGGTGGGAGTGCAAGTAGATGTCATAGGAGGAGAGCAGGAGAATGTCAGTGGCTGAGCGGAGGATGTGTCTGGATTGGTATCTCTGTATTACACATGAAATGTAGGGAGGGGCCTGGCTGGACAGAGCTTTGTAGGTTAGTGTTTAAACTAAATTCTCTGATGAACAGGTAACCTAGACAACCCTGGCTTGTTGACACTGTTGGTCGACAGCGTCAAAAGCAGAGGATAGGTCAAGGTGGATGAGAACGAAGTAGTGGTCTTTGGATTTGGCAGTTAAATAATCATTGAAAACTTCGGTTAGGGAAGTTTTAATTAAAATAAATAAAAATAAAAATACATTTGGGGGTTGTTTACTAAAGCGTAACTAAAAGAAAATATTAGGTCTTCTTGATCCCCTTCTGATGGGGCCTCATGATTTGGGATGACCCACAGTTTATAGTACTAGAAATGGTTTACAAAAAAGTTCATGAGTAAATAATTTTGAATTGATATTACAGGAAAAATACTTCCAAAAAGAATACAATTCATTAACCTCTGTAACATGTTACTCTTAGGCCTTGATTTAGTAAGCTTTCCTTAAAACAACGAACATTAAATTAGTTTATAAATGCCTAGAACTGCACACATTTTGGTTTTCTGAATAGTATTTGGGATTCTGAAGTATAATATTTTCTTGTTTAGAGACAAGGCCTTGCCACCATTTCAGGTCACAGATCTAAGATATTCTCATGTATAGTTTATCCTTTTTCAGAGACCAGGCTTTACCACTGTTTCAGGTCACAGATCTATGGAATTCTGAACTATAGTCTCTCTTTCTTCAGAGACAGTGCCTTGCTAGTGTTTAAGGTCAAAGTTCTTCCTTCCCCGCCCTTCCCCCATTTCAGGGTTTCTTCTTTAGAGACAAGGCCTTGCCAACATTTCAGAACATAGATCAATGGTATTCTGAAGTATAGTTTATAGTTCTTCAGAGACCAGGCCTTACCACTGTTTCAGGCGACAGATCTATGGCATCTGAAACTATAGCATTTCCTGCTTCAGAGACGAGGCAATGCCTATGTTTCAGGTTGCGTATCTATGGCATTCTGAATTATAGTCAGGGGTGTAACATGGGGGGGTGTAGGGGGTGCAACCGCAATGCAGCCCAGAAGGTCAGGGGGCCCCATCATTGTTGCTCCTCCACCTTATTTGTCATATTTGTGTTCACTTGGCATCATTTAGAGAACGGAAGCACCAATTGTCTCTTCTGTTTTAGAGGCCGATTCATTAATAGCGCCAGGTAGTGACAGATGAGCGCCAGTAGCGTGATTTTCACAACGCCCGCTAGTATTCGCTGTGCTTGGCCGTTGTTCGCTTGTTGACAGCGACTCAGTCGGTGTGCAGTAATGTTGAATACGGGGTTAGGAGTCGCTGTTTCACAGGTTCCGGGCAGTATGGGTGTGCCTGACAGCGAATGGCCAGAGCGAACGGCTCCCAGCATATTCATTAACAAATCACGCTCAAAAAATTCTCGCGCTGTGAAATGCTTGTTTTAACCCCAGAGCGCTGGCGGCGATGGCTTAAAAGTAGTTTTTAACCCCCAAACAACCATATTTTTTTATTTAAAAATTAAACAAGTTTTTATAAACATTTTGTAATATGAATACATTAATATCAGACCTGTAATATCAATTCTGCACAATTTTTTTTTTTTTCCTTAAAAAAAATATCTAACATTGCCAGTAGTGGTCACAGAATTTTTGACTGTTAAAAAAAAAAAAATAAACCTTAAAAACAATTAATTATGAATAATTAAAGATTGCTCCATTGAAATGCATTGGAGAGCGCCAGGGAGTGACAGGTCATACCTGGCGCTGTGATGGGATTAGTAGCGGCGCTGTTCGTTGCAGGCGGCTACATAATGAATCCCGCGCCAGCTGACGCTCTCGCCGGCGCTAGCCTCATTTAGCGTGATAAATGCGTGATTGTCGCCGCCGCTGGCGTTCTGGAGTCGGTAGCCGCCGATAGCTGGCGCTACCTGGCGCTAGTCAGACACTACCTGGCGCTAGCCCTTGATAAATAAGGCCCTTAGTCATGTGTTGTCTAGCTGCATCCAATTGAGTTGACAGAAAAAATGTACTGTATGAGCTATGAAAGGGCCCATTTTAATGTTCACATTTAGTTATTCCACTGACTATACACTTTCCTTCCTAGGACCTAACCTAGCCAGTGTTTTAGGTTAAAAATCTATGGCATTCTGAATTAAAGTCTTTCCAACTTTTTGGTATATCATGGGGGAATAATACCCCAGCAGAACTTTTTAAATGGTTCCCTTTCAGGTGCTAGAGAGTATGTGGGAAATATATGTAGAAAAAGAAAATCCTTTCTTTATTCTAATATTACCACATACAGGTAGAAGGTTCATGGGTGACAGAAATGCACTTTCCACATTTAGTGGTTATAAATAAATAAAATAATTCACCCAGAAACAGTTAAAGTTAGTCATATTCTCACTGCAGCTAGACTAGCAATAGCCTTAAATGGCAACCAGTCTCGCTGCTAAAATCAAAGGAGTCAATTCAGCACCAGCCCTACTGCCATTCACTTTCAATGTCTACCTTGGGGTTGATTATACAATTGGATGTACATTTTCACCTGGTGCTAAATCAGCCCCAAGGTAGGCAAAGAAAGTGAATGGCAATTTTCCCTTCGAAAAAAGTGACATTTCTTACCTGGTGCTCAACCCCCAAATCTCACTTTGACGTTACATAAAATGTTATTTGAGGGAACAGCTCACAACACACTTGCATCTTTACTACCAGTTTAGTAACCATAGAATGTGTATTTAATTTTTTTTTCTGTGTGAACACTTATTAAGGAGATACATAGAACTTCTAATTATGAAACACTGGAGGCTGTAGAAAGCCATGGAAGTGTTAGAGAGTGAGAGATGCATTTAGAGAATTTGCTTAGGGATTTTCATATGCTCCCTTCGAGCATTATTTATGAAGGGCCAGCGCCACACAACGCCATTTTTTTCTGCCTCTGTGCTATTCTGCTTGTGCGCCATTGCAGCCACCATTTAGCTTCTTATTTTACACTAGTGCCCAAAAGATTGCAGCGTCGGGAACTTTGGTTGAAGCAGCGCCAGTTGAAACCTGTTGCTTCTGGCTTATAATTAATATTACACACATTTATTTGTACAGAACTTGCATTGCCACTTGTCAATAATGGAAAAGCAGGACCTAGATGTCATTTTACATTTTTTTCATCGAAAAATCTTTTTCGTGGCTTTCTTTTGTTACAAATGTGTACATTTAGACAACAACAACTAAAAAGAAGCCTAAATGCACTGCTAAGAGGCTGATACATTACTGACGCTAGGTATCGGCAGATGAGAGTCTGTATAGCGGCGCTTAGACTGACAGCTAGTAGACGCTGTAAGCGGGTATCGGGCACTGTAACATAGCGCCTCAGTCGCTGTAGTAACCTGGCCCGCATTGATGAAGGTGATGTATGTTGGGGGCGCTCTAACATCAGCACTGTGCTGCAGGGACCGAGAGGTAGCGCCAGCTCAGTGCAACCGACTCTCGGCGACTCACACCATATTCAACAAAAAAGGACACACACACAGCGTCGGCGCTTTGGATCTAGTCGCTATGGCATAGAGTGCCAGACGCTGTGTGATTAAAGTCTATTTTGGAACACATATCCACCAGTAACAAAGCAAAAACACATGGAATGACAGTAGTGCCAGACCTGTAATGACAATTCTGCATAAAAAACAAAAAAAATCCAAAACGTTTTTAAAAATGACTTTTTCTAGGCCAGGGGAGATCACACAATTATTTAAGAGAAAAAACAAAAAAAAACCCTGTTTAAACAGAAGAAAAGGAACGTCCATTGAAATGTATGGGAGAGAGACAGGTAGCGACAGGTAATACCTGGCGCTCTGGAAGCTAGAGCGCTGGCACTATATGCTGAGCTGCCTGTAATGATGAATCTTATGCTGCATGGCGCTGTTAGAGTCGCTCACCAGATTCGCTTGCACAAATGTGGTTTTGCATACAGCGCCCAGCATTCACCAGGCGCTTCCTGCCGCTGCGAGGCACTACCTGTCGCTATCCCTTGATGAATAACCCCCTAAGTTTGGCCCCTTTGTCCCCAGCAGTGATTTCCCCTAACTGTATTGATGAAACGCTAACCAGCACCAGAAAAATTCAGTGCCAATCTTTTCAAGGGGGAAAAAAATCCAAAATACGCAGTACAAAGTGGTGCTCACTTGCGCTGGCATAATCAGCAGTCGGGTCCAGCAGTCACTGACACAGGCCATCCAATAACTAGTGCAACACATCAAAGCAAATTAGGCCCTGATTTATGAAGGAATAGCGACAGGTAGCGACTGGTGAGCGGCCGGTAATGACGGGCCCCGCCACGAGAACGCCGGCTCCCCACCACAATCACACATTTATCAAGGCAATCCTGCTTAGCGACTGAGATAGCGCCATATAGCGACTCATTCATCATTATTCCAGCCTCAGCCCACAGCGCCAGCGTCCGACCTTGAACAGCGACAGGTATGACCTCTCGCTACCTGGCGCGCTCCAATGCATTTCAATGGAACAATCTATAAATATTAATAATTAATTGTTATTAATGTTTTTTTTTTTTTTTTTTTTTAAATGTGAAAATTTCTGTGACCATTTTCTGCCATTTTAAATTGTACAGAATTGATATTACAGGTCTGATATTAATGTATTCATATTACTAAATTATTTAAAAAAAAAATTTTATTTGGTTTCCAAAAATATGGTGGTTTGGGGGTTAAAAAACTACTTTTAACACATCGCCGCCAGCGCTCTGGGGTTTAAACATGCATTTCACAGTGCTTGAATTTTTTGAGCGTGATTTTTTGATGCATATGGTGGAAGCCGGTCGCTCTGACCAGTCGCTATCATGCGCACCCATACATCGCAGAACCTGTCAAATAGCGAGTCGGAACCTTGTATTCAACATTACGCCACACCGACTGAGTCGCTGTCAACAACCGAATAACGGCCAAGCGCAGCGACTACTAGCGGGCGCTGTGAAAATACTGCTACAGTCGCTCAACTGTCCCTACTAATAAATCAGCCTTGGGGAGGCCGATTCATTAATAGCGCCAGGTAGCGACAGATGAGCGCCAGTAGCGTGATTTTCTCAGCGCCAGCTAGTATTCGCTGTGCTTGGCCGGGGTTTGCTTGTTGACAGCGACTCAGTCGGTGTGCGGTAATGTTGAATACGGGCTGGGGGGTCGCTGTTTCACAGGTTCAGCGTTGTATGGGTGCGCCTGACAAGCCAGGCGAACGGCTTGCTGCAGATTCATTAACAAATCACGCTCCGAATTTTTTCGCGCTGTGAATTCCTTGTTTAAACCCCAGAGCGCTGGCGGCGATGGATTTAAAATAGTTTTTAACCCCCAAACAACCATATTTTTTGATTGTAAAATTATACAAGTTTTTATAAACATTTTGTAATATGAATACATTAATATCAGACCTGTAATATCAATTCTGCACAAAATCATTTTTTTTTTTTTACCTTAAAAAAAAATCCTAACATTGCAGAAGTGGTCACAGAATTTTTGACATAAAAAAAAAAAACAAAAAACCATTAATAGCAATTAATTATGAATAATTAAAGATTGCTCCATTGAAATGCATTGGACATCGCCAGGGAGCGACAGGTCAGACCTGGCGCTGTGATGGGATTAGCAGCGGCGCTGTTCGTTGCAGTCGGCTACATGATGAATCCCGCGGTAGCTGTCGCTCTCGCCGGCGCTAGCCTCATTTAGCTTGATAAATGCGTCATTGTGGCAGACGCCGGGCGTACTTGATTCGGTAGCCGCCGTTAGCTGGCGGGACCTGGCGCTCGTCAGACACTACCTGGCGCTATCGCTTGATGAATAAGGGCATTAGTTAGCATTTGGCGCTGCGACTTCTAGCTTCATTGTAGTCCACAGCGCAGCGCCAGAAAAGACAAAAATGCCAGCACCCCAAAACTGGTGCTATGGCCACCAGAAAGATACTGAACAGCGCACATCATAAATAATGCCCCAAGCTTGCTAGTCCCCTGTGTAATTGATGACTATAAGGGAAGGAAATCCCTATTCTATTTAATATTCATAAGCATTTGAATGAACTTTATGCAGCACAATTTGTTTTGCTGTAATGCTGTCTTATACATATAAGACATATACTATTATACTATTAACATATTAAGTTAGTAGTTAACTTAAAGAATGAAATTAGCAACAATAAAATGTCCTTTGGAAGTTATAGCGAGTTTAGCTTTGAAATACTCAGCAATGTTTTACAGTTTCTTGGCTTGATACAGTTGAAGTAATTATTGGTATGAAGCAGGCGGAATGTGGTTTTCTTTCTTTCCTGAAAGGAGCATTGTTTCCCTGAGAATATGTGGCATTCTTATGTTCCCTACAGTATGACTGATAAAACATACAAATGCAGCTGACTTCCTACAGCTAATTGGTCATTTCTTTTGTCATAAATAATATTCATTTATGATTAAACTTTATAGAAGGCCTAGAGTAAAAAGTAGTTACTTATCCCTTTAACCTTTCACACATTATTGAAAATAAAGTGGTCAGCTTTAGCAGTAGCAGGGATGCAGAAGGAAGTGATATCCATATTGCAAAAATACAAACATATCATACAAGTGTGATATGCTGCCTGGCTACCTACCTCACTCACATAAAGAGCTCATTATTTGTTGGATGCCCTCTGCGTCACATCTGTTGCTATGTAGATATTAGTGTTTATGTAGCTTTAAAGTGGACCAAAATCAATCTCTGTTTCCTCACCCGGAGGCATCCTGATTTGAGATGCACCGCTGTGTGAAACCTCCTAAAATCCCCTGTAAAACCTACCTGATCTCTGATCCAACAGCGCATACACAGGCCCCAACCTCATTATGCTATACCTTTAGCCAGGTGTGTGCCTATGCCAGACATTTTTGAATGAGTGGCCCAGACGCAGCCACTGCTTAGAGGCTAACAGGGATGCAGTTGTCAGGGTGCTTGGATTCATTTGGCTTCATTCAACCCTCAGCTGATTTTTAGCCAAAAGAGGAGGGGAAATGTACGCCTGTGCATGTGTCGTAGGACCAGGGAAAGTGTGTTTTTCTGGGTGATCTAGGGTGTTTCACACAGCGAGGCCTTCAAAATTGAGATCCCTGTGTGGCAAGGGCCAAAACCCGGGATAGTCAATATTCTGGGTTTTGGTCCAACTGTCGAGGGCATTTCCACAGACCTCAGATCAAGGGGTTTTCAGAGACATAAGGCTCCCTTCTTACCTGTCACCCATTCCCTCATTGATGATTGCACTGCCTCAGCCCTACTCTCTGACATCGGGTGCTGCTCTCCAGCCTGCAGATAGACATGTCTGGTGTATGAGGCAAGAATGGGGCTCCTATTAATGTTTATGAGAACTTCGACTGACCTTCCCTTATGGGTATACGTCTTCAGCCAGCCAGAACCTGGAAGTGCAATGCTAAGCTTCACATACCAGGGCTACCAGAGAGCGATCACGCCCTGGGAATTGGTAACAGCTAAGCAGGGAACCTCATGCCTCTGGTAACACCCTCATCTGAGGTCTGTTGGGAAAATCCACAAAGCAAACAACAGCAAATGCAGAATGCAGATGCAGGTAATTGCAGAGCTCAGCTTGCCTGATGATTGGAGATGGCTTGTTAAAATGCTACTGACCATATAAGCCTGTTAGGTTCACTTGCTAGTTTTATTTTACCAAGTCTGTTGCTGACTTGTACCCTGTCAGATCAAGTAATTTACCAAAGCCTTGGTGCTGACCAGTGCTTTGTCTGAACATATCTTTTGTCAAACCTTGTTGCCAACCCGAGCTTTAGGCTCGATTCAGAGACACATTCGTCTGTGATTCCGTAGCTGTCTGTGAAAGCTATAGTGGGTTTTTTTTTTTGCTTTTTTTCGTACATTTTTCATTCGTACGAACGTTCGGGAGAATGTGTATATGCGCTTCCGTTAGTTCAGATCATTTTCCAAACAAAATCTGATATTTTTCGTTCGTTCAGATAACTTACGTTGTTGGGATGGACTTGTGTCTGATTCAGAGAGCTGATTTCCGACGGATCACCACCCTATAAATCCGTTTCATTTCTGATCCACTTACGGGACCTTTGAGGGCTCGGATTGCTATTGTTGAACATGTGTTGCGGCTATGTGGAGAAGTCTGCGCGCCTTTAGCACCAGGGCCATAAATTGTATAGCATTCATACCTAAAACAATACATTTCATGTATGCCTTATAGGAGCATTTTAATGCTGACCTTAATTAGTCCTTAGCATGTAAACCTTTATTTTCCCACACATCCATATAATTGCTATTTTTTTTAGACTTATGTCCTTAATTATTTTGAATTAATTTAATTATATTTGGATTGTTGGACTTGAATCTTAATTTGTTGTAGGAGTTCTTGTTTTAGTCGGTTACCTTTGCTTTGTGTAATTATTTTATATTTGGTTGCAGGAACCGCAAGATGTGCCACTCGCACAACATACAAGCAGTGTTTGGTCCAGCTATGCGATTCCTCAGTGTTCTTGCAGGGCATCCAGGGTCGTCCCATGATGCTTATATATTGCAGAGCTCCGGCTTATTTCATCAGTTTGAGTCAGGAGAATTATCTGGTGGAGGGCTCCTGGGTAAGTTTGCTCACATTCCATCAATCCATTTTCACTGTATGGCAATGAATATAGTTGATGACTCATGTCTTAACCTTTGGCTGTTTTTAGCCCTTGATGACATGTTAAACAATATTGTAGCTTAGAATGTGTATTTTATGTTAGTATTTTTAAATTCTTTCAGGGGATTCTGGATATCCACTCCTGCCCTTGCTCCTGATGCCCGTTCTTTTCCTGTAGAATACTGGCCAGGGGTTCTCTAATCGGGCACTATGCAAAACCCGGGCCATGGTGGCGAGGGCCCTCTGGCTTTTGAAGTCCAGATTTAGGTGTTTGGACCATACAGGGGGGGGGGCACTGCAGTATGACCCCAACAAGGTTATACCAATAATTTAATTTACGTTTTTCAACAGGGACCACACGTGCCAGAGTGAGTGTTACTGAGTGTCAATGTGAGTGTCACTGAGTGTCAGGGTGAGTGTCACTGAGTGTCAGGGTCCTTCAGTTGGTGGGCGAGATGCAGGAGCTGTGCGACTCGTTGGGGACCACAGATGAAGAATAATGTTCTATGGCCTGCCATTGCTATGTATTTTGTTTTCTAGAGTTGTAAAAATTTGAAGTTTTCAAATTTTTTGAAGATTTGATATTTTATGATGGAATACAAAAAAAAATGTTTCAGTGTCATTTCATTTACAACATACATTAACACAAAACTAATGGGCCCAGAAATATTTAAAGATGAATATTCACATGACCAAGAAGTGATTTGGGTAAGTTTTAGGGGGCTAAAATGGAAGAAGAACCTAACCGCAAAGTGGTTTGGGTGAGCTTTAAGGGTCCAAAAGGGAAGATGGAGGATAGTGCTAAGTGATTTAGCTAAACATTGTAGTAGAAGTGAGGGTGGCAAATATGTAGGCGAGCACTTTAATGAGTTAAGTTTGTAGTGCGCAGGCGCAAGATCGTAAGGAGTTCCGTCTGGATGATTTTTTATTGAAAAAGGGAAAAAGAAACTAACGGGAAACGTAAAGGATTCGTGGGAGGATACGATGGAAAAAGGGCAAAAACGAAAGCCTAAGTTGTAACATGTGAAAATGAAACGGAAAAGTCACGCTGGGAAATGACATCCTCGTATTCGTAATCTGCCGTACGAACGGACGAAAACTTTACAGAAGGATTGCAATGCATGCATAGAATCGCTCGCACACTCATACGAGAACGGAAACATTTCACAAAAAAAACAGATCGGCACTAAAACGAAAGTATTTTTTGGTCTCTCTGAATCGAGCCTTTTGTCTGACTATGTGCACTAAAAAGCTCTGTTGCTGATCTGACCACACCCAATGTCAAATCTTGTCTGCCTTGTTTTAGAAAAACCTATAAGATTTGCTTTATCATTAACATAGTTTTGTATTGGAATAGACTCAGGTGAATCAGAAGCCTTGGTTTAACAAAAATATCAGATGCTTTTGAAAAGAAACCCATTGCTAAGAAATTTAGGACAAATTGCATTCTATCTGATCAATCAATTCATCCATCCGTAGGGCCCATCTTTCAGTCTCAATGACAACCCTGACATTTCCTGCCTGACACCAGTCTAAAAATGAGGCTTAACTTCCAAGGTAAATGCAAACACATCTCTAATGCTGTTATTATACATATTGTGATGTGAATTTGACATGGCCATATTGTAATTTTAAGGCCAATTTATCACTAGCGCCTCGTAGCGCCACTTGAGTGTCTGCAGAGAGATGCAATTAGTGCCTCAGCCGCACTGACCATAGGCAGGTGGTGCTGTGAGTGTTCAACACTGTTGGTTACCTGTGTCTTGTTTGTTTCTTTTTCCAATTGAAATAGTGACAGGTAGCGCCAGTGAGGATGGCCAGAAATCACCTGTAATTTCTATGTAAATTAACTGCGCTACCGCGGCTCTGTGAAACCACGATACAAAAAAAGTCTTTAACTGGGGATGGCTGAAAACACATGGAATGACATTGGGAACATACAAATGACATGACACATGATTGGCAGGCATGAAAATGCAAGTTAGCAGCGGGTAACCTAAGCACAATAATGAAAAAAAACATTCAGAACAGGCCAAGGTCCTGAGTCACTTGACTGAGCAAAAAAAAAAAAAGTACGTTAACTAGAAGTCACCAAAAAAAAGGGACTGGAATGGCTAATTGAAGTCTATGAGAGAACGACATTGAGCGTCTGATGTGATGTGGCGATGTGTCTAACAAAGCACCCAGCGCTCTTGATACATGGAATGCTACAAGGTTTGAGGGGAGATACTAAACATTGTTTTGCATCATAAATATGACTTGCTGGTGGCACTCACTAAAAACACCTGCTGCTACATGTTGCTACGTGGCATTAGCATTTCTTAAATAAATCCCCTTGTTTCGTTTTGCCCTGCAATAATGTATAGCAGCACGGGGTCAAAGGATGCAAATGCATATATGGTCTCTTCACCGAGTGCACTAAAAAATGAGCTTCCAATTGCACTTCAGTGTACTTTGCCATGGGCTCAAATCAGAGGAAACACTATATAAAACCATCCCTTCAAAAAGGTATGCTATGGCATGCATTGATCTAACATTCAGGATGATAATGCATACCTGTAACTACTGTATTCAGTATTGAATTTATTGTGATTATGTGAATTTCAGCTATGCATGGTGCCTCATTCAAAAGTCATGAAAAATGACACTGAAGTATTATACACTATACATCTACATTTTCGAAGTGCCATGACAACCACTACAGATTGAACTCAATGTGATATATAAGTAACATGCACAGCTACAGCTGTGATAGTAATTAGAACACAGTCCTGCCACTTAGTGTAAATTAATATCAGCTGCTTTAACTGTTGGCCTATAAAAAAGTGTCTCATTACCAAGATGCCCCACAAGAAATATCTCATCATGGGTAAACCAGTGGGCTCTCTCATGAACTTCCCAAACAATTTGTTGCAAAACATACTGATGGCATTGGTTCCAGTGCGCACTGTTGGAGCCATAATCCAGTGGAAAGAACCTCATTTTACTAAAAACACCTTGGTGCTCCCCACATGATTTTAAACAAAGGAGTTAAAATAATTATGAGAAGAGTTGACCAAGAGCCAAAGACCACATGTAGAGCTACAGCAAGACATGGGATCAGCAGGTTCAATTGTTCTAAAGACATATATAAGTAATGCATTCAACTTTCATGGCCTGTGTGCACACACACCCCACATTGTTGAAGAAAATGCATGTTGAAGCTCAGTTACATTTGCTCAACAATATTTAGACAATCCTGTGAAATACTGGGCAGTTGACACCAAAATCCAAATATTTTTTGTTGAGATCAAAAGGCATTGCTTGATGACCTTGTGAAATCCATCACCCAAAATGTTGCTCCTTAATCTTGTTTTCTATCTTTTTTCCATACAGCTAAGAGGCCGCCACTATGCAATTACACCTGCAGAGGTGGTGGACCCAGGGTGAGATGTGGACGAGGAGAGGAGTCGACCGGGGAGGAGGCCATGGAGACTTCTTCTGAGGAGGTGGTTGAGTAGGAGGGTTCCAAGTCTCAGGTGGGGAGTCTGGAGGAGGAGGTCGAGGACTTCCCCCACCAGTTGAGACCAAAATCAAAATATTTTTGGTTGTCATCATAGACAACATGTTTGAAAGTCAAAATGCATTGCATATCACCCCAAAACAGCATACAAACATTAAAGTAAACATCATAATGTGGGGCTGTATTTCAGCAGACGTCACTGGCCTGCTTCATATAACTTAAAGAATGAAAAAAGCACAAATCTATCGAGATATTCTTGATAAAAAATCTGCAATCCACCAGGATGATGCAGATGAAATGAGGATGGACATTTTAGCAAGACAATTATCTTGTGTGTTTGATCTCAAACACACAGCCAGGAAAACTGTCAGAGAAAGAAAATAAAGATGCTAGAATGGCCAGTCACCAGACCTATATCCAATTCAAAATCTATGGAAATAAGTACAGTTAAGAGTTCAATGAAAGAGCATATGGAACTTTCAGGATTTAAAGAGTGTGTGGAAGAATGGGCCAAAATCACACCTGAGCAATGCATGCAACTATTTTTTTACAGCATCATTAGCATTAGCTGTTACTAGCTGTTATCTCTAAATACCCCGTCCCACCTCTCGGTAGAATTTATTGGGCATATGTCTTTTTTCAAATGTATTGGAAGTGTAACTGAATAATTATGTAACTACGTAGTTTCTCCATACAGGAGGCATCTTGAAGCTGTCATCACTAACAAAGGTATAAAGTTGCTGCCCACTTAAGTGTGAAGGACAGCATAGTTTAAAGACATTGGAGTCATTGTATGAACTAAGTAAGTTACAATTATATCTATATCTATATATCTATATCTATATCTATATCTATATATATATATATATATATATATACCATATTTGCCGGCATATAGGATGACTGGGCGTATAAGACGAACCCCCCCAATATTTCCACTAAAAATATAGAGTTTGTTATATACTCGCCTTATAAGACTACTCCCTTTTCCGCGCACCAAATAAAATGTCAAAGAACATCAGATTTGCTTTAGTTTACATTTTTAATGGGGCTTCTGGGGGGGGGGGTTTACACAGCGAGGCATCCCAGTTCAGGATACCCTGCTGTGTATAACCCCTCAGAAAGTCCAGTAAACACTTACCTTACCTGGCTTCAATGGTGCATGCGCGGCCTCTGGTCTAATGAAAGCCGCTCACCGTCACTGTGTAATTCAACAGGCTGGGATCCCCATTAGTTCTAATGAGAGCCATCTGCCCAATTACACAGTGACAGTGGCCGCTCTCATTGGACCAGAGCCTGCGCATGCACCGTTGGACCTGGAAGAGGTGAGTGTCTTTGGGTATTGTGGGGGCTGGCCTCTGATCTTCCCCCCCAGACATTCCAAATCGGGATGCCCCTGGATAAGCTGGCCAGATTTTCTTGTTGGTCGCGGGGCAAGTGCGCCCACACAGGCATGCGCGCGGGAGCCCCATGGCCGAACTGGACAAAAAATGTTTTCTTGGTTTCTGCAGTCATGGACGGCCGCCTCCCCAGTTTGGCCATGGGGCTCCCGTGCGCATGCCCCGCGACCAACAAGTAAATCTGGCCAGCTGGCATCCTTCCCCAGGGGCATCCCACACGGGCGCCGATCAAACTCCTCCACCAGCAACACCACCCCTGGTTTCTGCAGTCATGGACGGTGCACGCTCGGTGCCTGCGACCAAATCACAAATGATGGGGGGGTGGCACTGAGGAGTTTGATCCGCGCCCATGCAGGATGCCCCTGGGGAAGAACGCCAGCTGGCCATGCGGGCATGCACGCTGGAGCCCCACGGCCAAACTGGAAAAAAATGTTTTCATGGTTTCTGTACACACACACACTCTCATGACAATATCATCATCTATTATGCATTTTTTAAAAATATATAGCAAAATATATTTATATTCCCTCCTTACCTTTTCCTCGGTCCTCAGGTCTCTGCTGCAGTCACGAGTCTGAATCAGCCCTGGTCACGAGTGTGAATCAGCAGGTGGGCGGGGCCTAATTACCTCTCTATAGTCCCGCGCTGGCATTGCTTCCTGGAGGGGGCGGGCACCGAGGCAGCTGATTGGAGGGAAGGCGGTAAGGGCAGGCGGCTTCCGAGATCAGCATGGAGACCCCGGGCACGCACGTGAGAGCCCATTGACAGGTGATCGGGGGGGTGATGGGTGGCAGGGTGCCGATCGGTGCTGGGGGGCACGCGCACGGGTGCCCATGACCTAATTATAGATGATTGGGGGGGCGGCGATTGAGCGGCGCTGCTGGTGGAGGAGTCCCAAATTGCGGCAAATACAGCCCTGGTCACCCGTGCACCCGGCGTATAAGACGACCCCCCCCCCACTTGGAAGCATGTTTTTCAGGGGCAGAAATTCGTCTTATACGCCGGCAAATATGGTATATATGTTCTGTACACATTTCTTGGCCGTCTGGCGCTCCATGCCTTAGCTCCCAGTTACATTGCGACATCGCAGGCGCTGTTGTTTTGCATCTTAAATATGGCACGGTGCCCCACTGCTTGGATGCTCTGAACCGGCGAGGCGTATCAGCTTATTGGGCGCTATACCAGTCTTAAATGTGGCGCCATTGTTATAATGGGCACTGTTATTTTGTCTGTACTGTTTCAAACAAGCTTTTTATTTTGCATTGGCAACACTGAGCACATGCTACCTATGTCCTAAGTGTTTCCGTGTCTGTTGTAATTTTCTTTTGGTATAATTTTTTGGTTTTGTGTGCACACTGTTTGTTGAGGCAGTGTTGCACACTTCCGGCAGTTCTTTTTCCACATATTTAAATCTGTGAGTTTGCATTTGCTTTGTATTGATCACTGCTTGTACTGCATTTTTCCCAGCTGCATTTTTCTGCTTTGGTCAGTTATTTGGGTCATGTGATCCGACTTCCAGTTTTTGACTTCAGCACTCCGCAGCAGACATGCCAGGCCCCCGCTAGCATGTGGACCCTGTGGTGAATGGCCAGATAGTCAAGGTAGGTTTTCTAGTGTTGTGTTTGTGTGTCCTTTGTTGTGTGTTTTTGTTTTCTTGCTCCGTGTGCGTGGCTGTGCTGTTTGTTCTTATGTGTTTTATTAGTGAGTGTGGCCAGCTCAATCTGTTGCCTCCCTTTTTCTCTTGTGTTTTAGCCTGTGTTTGTAGTGATGTTTAGTCCTTTGATTGTGATTGTTTGTTTTTTTATGTGCAAAGGTCGGCTATGTGGCTTGTGTTATATGGTGTTTTATGGCGTCTGTTGAGTTTCGAGTCTGTTTTTTTTTTCTTTTACTTTTCTTGTGTTTTTGGAATAGTGTTTTTATTTTAATTGTGTATTTTTTGAATTGCATTTCAATATATATATATATATATATATATATATATATATATATATTATACTATTATTATTATTATATTAAAGTTCCATATTTTCCATTCCAGTTTGGATATCCCCTTTTGTTTTCTTTTTGTGGTGTTATTTTAGGTACTTTATCCTTGTTGCATTTGGCTTTTATTTAGCAGGAGGTTTTTCTAAAAATAATGTCCCAATGCATTGTTTATGTTTTTTGGCTTTGGTCTGGTGTTAACCTTCAGTTCAGATTTGCTTGTGTGTTTGAAAGCTTGTTTTGCAGATTTATTTTAAAGGTGTTGTGGCTTTGTAGTTTTTTCTTTGGTTCAGTTTGTCCTGCTGTGTGAATAGAGTTGTTGGCGTTGTCAGTGTGTACTTTCCTGTTCGGTTTAGCATGAATGACTTTATGACCCTATGCCTGTTGGACTGAATATTTCTGTTTGGCTTTCTATTTCTTCATGTAGATGATGATCCAACAGGAGCATGAAGTTGTAAAATAAAGGCCCTTATTTAAGAAGGGATAGCGCCAGGTAGCGCCTGGTTAATGAGAGGTAGCGACTGATAGCGACTGGTCAACGCCGGATACGGCACGCAATTACACATTTATCAACCAGAATCTGTTTAGCGACTGGAATAGCGACATGTAGCGGAAGATTCATCAATTTCACAGCCTCAGCGAACAGCGCCAGTGTTCTGCCTTGCACAGCGCCAGGTATTACCTCTCGCTACCTGGCGCTCTCCTATACATTTCTATTGCAGACACAATTAATGGTATTTTTTGTTTTTTTTTTGGTGTTTTTTTTTTTTGTTTTTAAATGTTCATGAATTAAACATTATTTTTGATTTGTGTTGAATGTTTCAAATGTTTTTTTGTTTTTTTCTGAAAATTTATTTAGGAATGTGTCACTTGGATGTAAATATCACAGCCCTCTCCCAATGTCATTTCAGTTATTGTTAGCGTTTTCGAAGGTGTCAAACCACCCAAATAATCAATCTTTTTGAAGCGTTACAGGCGCTCTATGCCGCAGTCAGCTAAAAACAGCGCCCACGCTATATCCTTGAACTTTCTTTATTGAATCTGTGGTGTTGCGGCGAGGCCCAGTCGCTATGCCGAGTCGCTATGTGTCGCAGGCAGCGGCGCTGTGCTGATCATACATGTTGTTTTTTTTTTGCTGGGGTGAATTGACTTTTAACGCCCACAGTCAGTGTTGTTGAATACGCAGCAGACACGGGCGCATCTGAGTCATCACTAGCATGCCTGCTCGGCTATTTTTATGTTTGCGTATCCTAGCGATTTTTTTTAAAAAGCGTATGTTAGCGTATTTTAGCAATGCGTGTCATTTTTTTTTTCTGCATTTTACTTTCGTTTTGCTACTTCCGGTTTCCACCTCTGAGGAATAGCCATGCGGCGTAGACGCCCTGCCATCCGCCTCCCCAGCTACTCCTTCCTCCCCAACCCCTCCCCACCCTCCCCCCCTGTCTCCCCTGGTCCCTCAAGATCCCCTGTTCCCCCCACACCCCAAAAACAGCGCCGCAAGAGGGTGGATACACGTGTCAATGGCCAGGTGGTTAAAGTAAGTATATGTTCCATTTATGTTGTGCAGCAATATAGATTGTTATTTATGTTTATTAGTATATATATATATATATATATATATATATATATATATATATATATGTAGTGATGTTTGTTTTTTAAATGTTTTTTTTTTTAGGATTTTTTGCTGGCTGAATATGACTATGCCCGTGGCGCAAAGAGGCGCATAGCGTTGGAGGTGAAGGCCACTGTGTCCCAGCGCTTCAACACCAATCTGTGTAGCATTATAATGTATTACATTTGAGGATGTATTTTAAAAGGTGTCCTATTTATTTCGCTTTTACACAGATAAGCGTCCTCCCCTGGGCAAATGTGGGAAGGGTTTCCTCCCCCGCAGAAGAGTGGTGGGGTCGGATGAATCTGCGGGGGAGGGGCCCTCTCGCCAGTCCTATCTTGAGGACCCAGGGGAGGAAGGGGATGACACCCCAGAGGAGCGTGCTGCTGGGGGGAGGGAAGTCTGGAGCCTCAGCTCCTCACAATCGGACTCAGTTGAGTCTCCAAACCCTGTGGGCCACTCTCAAGTGGGGAGTCCAAGTGGGGAGGTGGAGTTGGACTCACCCACACTCCCTCAAGGATCTGGGAGTGAGAGGGAGGAGGGTGGCCCATGTGTTTTGGGATCTTCTGGGCCGATTGTGAGGAGTCGAGGCTCCACGCCTCCTCCTCAGAGTCCTCCCTGGGATACCAGCGGCAGTTCATCCCCTGGTGAGTGCATTTCTAATTGTTGTTTGTATGTTACAGGTGGAATTGGTGCATGTTCAATAATCCTCTATCCTTGTTATCTGGTTTTTAGGGCATCATAGAGCTGGCACTTCCAGCAGCTATGCGCCAGCCCTTGCCCGGGGGCATAGTCGTGGTGTTTGTTGTTCTCACTCACATGGCATATGTAATGACATTACAAACTACATACACATGTTTGCTGCTACATAGCATAATTTTTTTGTCTAATTAGAAGAATATTCTGGAACCCCACTCCAGTTCAATCCAAATGCAACCAACCCCAAAGTTAATGTGTACACCATGATGCTGCCTAGCCATTTTTTTTTTATTTGTTTAATGCAAACACATGTTGCACACTCTACTATGAATATGATCAGCTCAACTTAAATTACTGCATTAGCATTGCACTGTAAATGTTTGCGGCACATTATATTGATGTGTCCATGTTGCACACCTAAATTATTCACCTGACCTCACGGACCTGTAAATATGCTAATGTATAGCAAACATGTGTGTTAACATGGTAGCATGATTTACCAGACTACCTAAACAGTTGGATGTATAATCTAAATTTGTAAGCGCAAACCTTATGATTGTTTTTGGTTTGTTTTTTCAAAACAGATGTTTCCACGCAGACGGACCCTGTGACCATACTCCCCACCCAAGCTCCAGGGACACCCAGCAGCATGGGCCCGAGCCACAGCTGCGATGGTGAGTACACTAACTTCATATCCAAACATACTTTGGCCACCTATGTGTCACCCTAAAAGGTAGAATAATTGGCAATGTCCCTATGTGGTTAATTAGCACACATTTAGCTGACATTTGCGTGACCCACAATCATAAATGCATGTCTGCATGCTAGATTGTTGCATGCTCTTTGTTTACTTTCAAACCCATAATACATTTTGTTTTAAACATTTTGGTGTCCAAATTAAATTTTTATTAAAATAAGGTTGAGAACTAGAATAGGAATAGCTGAAGGGTTAGAATCTTTAGTACTTTGGACATGATGTTTGGACCAAAATAACCCAATCAATGCCCACAATCTTACTTCACCCTTCATTTAGTTCAAACTGTTACTTCAATATGTAGGGTATTGCTGATAAATGCACATGTAAGGCACAAGTACTCATATAATGGACCCACATAAGGGCCCAGTTTGCACAAATGTTAATGTAGTTGGTCACATTATGAGACCAAACTATATAATGTGAATTTATCTGTGTACGTTTGTCTCACGTTCTATTGACTAATCCATTTTTTGGTCTCCATACAGCTTGCGTTAATGAGCATCGCAGACTGTGGCAGTACGTCCGGCGGACGCGACTTATGCTGCTGGGAAAGAAGAAACAGCGGTAGGGTGGGGGGTATGGTTTTATCCGCTGTGCGGAGTAATTTTGGCCATTTTGGCCCCTTTTATCCAAAATAAATGTTTTTTATGTTTGTACTTTCAGTGTGTCGTGCCTTTTAAACCATATGTTAAGTGTATATTAACCCATTTTTTGGGTGTTTTTTAAACACATTTTTCTGCATTTCATTTTGTATACATAGTAATGTATGGCAAACAATAACTGTAGTAATTTTCAGTCAACATTAACATATCTAGATATAGAGAGGTATCCCTGACTGTGTTTGTACGTATGTCTTTTGGTAACCCACACAAATTCTAGCGTTTAAGTCAATCAAGTCAATACAAATTAAAGCCAATTAGTCCCTGGGTGGGCGAGGAGGTTGCGACTCATGGCTAGGGGCGGTGTTGGGGGACAACAGTGCAGTAAAAAAAATAGACTTCTGCTGTATTAGCTGCTGTAACAACAACAAAATTTTGGTCCTGGCGCTGTAAAGATTGCTGGATGCCATGCATCATTTCTTACATGGCATGCAGCACTCCAGACTGCTGTTGAGTCCGCACTTCATTAAGTTGTTGGCGCAGTTCATTAATTTGTTGTTGGTCAAGCAGCGACTGATTTTCCAACTCCGCAATGCGGCCATCACGTGGCTGTTGGCGATTGTAGGCCTCCAGCATCCGGGACCCTAGCTCATAAAGCTCAGCACTGTTGGTGCACTTCGCCCAGTTGGTTGAGCAGCCTAAAACCAAAAACACAATATTGTAGTCAAGCTTGAATGATGCAGGTAAGAAAAAAAAAATTAAAAAGTATGGCTCCATTAGAAGTTACCGTTGGTCCGGCCTCTGCAGCCTGCGCACATGGCACTTGTGCGGAGGGCACATCCTGTGTTTCAGGGAAGGAGTCCTGCTAACAACAAAGTATGTTGTATGTTACATGGTGGGACCTGATTGACCCCCAAACAGGTAATCGTGGTTAATCTCTAAAACATTCATCCATGGTACCTGAGTGTGCTCCTCCACAAATAGTTCTGGTGTCTGGCTGCCAGAAAGGGGCAAATCATCATCTGAGAGATGTGGCAAGCTCGCATATGCTAAACAGGAAAGTCGTGTTAGTGTGTCATTTGAGATTGTGTGACTATTTCTTCACATTATCGAGCCCGTACCTCTCCCAAGTGACTGATTGTGCAAGACACAAAAGCTTTTAGTTTCTAACATATTCTGAAGATGTATGGAAGAGCAAGATGAGGTAATCAGTTTGCCAAACTAGAACATACACACATAGGTCAAATTACACATACCCGCCACCTCAAAGATGTCCAGACCTAGAGCCTCAGTCGAGCTTTGCCCTAAAATAACATGTTTAACAAAAATTGTCAAGACACAAACAACATTTCATTGAAAACAACATCCTTACTAGAACCCCTCAAAAATCAGTCTTACCCTCATCCCTAGCAGCCGCACGGTGAAGGACCCTTTCCGGACGCCCACTTCCTGTATTGGGTCTAAAGCAAGCCACAATGGATATCAATATTAACCACCATAGTATTGTTAATGTTTGCAGTTCAGAAATAATGACTTATTTAAGCTCAATAACTTAGCATGGACAACATTACAACATTATCATGTAGGATCTGGTTGATGCCCAATCCCCTTTAACTATCCAGCTTGGTTTGAGAATTAACATGAGTTTGCGTTTTCAACTAACAAAATATACGCATTGGAACTCAAACAACAGAAAGGATACAGTGTGCTTTGCAATACACACCAACAGGGTCCTGTTGACCTGCAACACAGGAAGTGGGGTCCAAATATGAAGCAGGGACTTGGCCTACAATGAAATTACATGATTGAAAGCCATGCACACTTATATGACAATGGCAAAATCAAGGTTGACACATGCACTTACTGGCATCCAAAGAGTAGGTAGCCTCATGAGGAGATGCTGGTGCAATTATGAGGGCAACTATGATAAAGCAAAGTAATGAATTATGCATTGTTAATGTGTGACAAACAAGCAAAAAAGTTAAGAAAACAACCCAAAAAAACAAACCTTCAATATCAGACTGTGTTAAGCTTGAGGGTGGGGGAAGGGCAGGATTCAGGGTGACCTCATCAGGCGAATCATGTGAGTCATCATGTGCCACTATGCATAAAGCAAGAGACAGGAAGTTAAAATATTACAGAGGTTTAATCTGCTACTTAACATGTCCTACTGTTAGTATTGCAAAGAATTGTTTAACAAATAAGAAGATACATTAAACCAACCATAATTTGCAATGTTAAAACAATGTACCTTCACCCCAACCTGTGGTGTCATCCCCAGCATCCACACCCTGCAGCCGAATGAGAGGAATCTTGCACTTCAGCATCTCCTCATATGGCCTTTATTTACTGCTTGGTCCCACTGTCTACAAGTAGATCAATCTTCATCTTTAACATAAGGGCCCTTTTCAAAGTATAGAAGCGTTTCTTGCAGGATGTGCCACTACGTGGGTATTGAGCAGTGCTAGTAAGCTGCTCACCAATGGCATCCCAGAATTTGCTCCTTTCTTGTTTGCCTAAACACTGACTTTGGTAACCAAATAATAAGTCCCATTTAGCCAGTGTCAGACGCACAAGGGTATTGTTATCCGCCAAATTAAATTCTGGCTCCCTCTTGGCAAATGGACGCTTGCCCTTGGGTGGTGCTTCACCTTCCAGCAGTGCCCTTTTCCTTAAGGAAGGTCTCCGGCCAGCACCCACCCCACAGGTACTCGGTCCAGCAGTGGCCGGCAGATGTACAGAATTTGGCTCCATCCTGTAGCTGCACACACCACAAAACAACACACACCAGCACGCATGCAGACTACAAAATGGCAACAACCGCTGTTTGAGTGTGCCAGATTTGATGTGGTGTAAGAACCAATCACAAACAGGCCCAGTTAATTGCTTCACACATACTGGCCAGGTGTTTGTAGCTACATTTTGACTCCAATGACTGAGGTTTCTGGCAAACATGTGTGTCAGGCAATGAACTAATTAATGACCTACTTAACAAGGCAGACAGACATTAGGAAGAAATGTGAACCATGTCTCTTAACAACATTGGAAATGTTGTGTCAAAAACGGCTATTTGAATTTGCAGCCACATAACTTTCATTGGCCAAAAGATGTCTGAGCAAACAGATCCGCAAAAGTATGCTATTATGCTTGCGCTAGCCGTTTCAAACACACCTGTGGTAAGCTAATTACAGACCGGAAACAGCTAACAAACGCAAGAGGCGGCTAAGCGGACCAGTCCTTTGGATAAGTATAAATACCTCTTTTCTTAAGCATTCTTTTATTGATACACTGTGGCAAAGGCTGTGGTGTTTTGGTTTACTTAGCCCTAGCTTGCAATAAGTGTCTGGCTGTGTTTCTTGCTTACTGTCTGTGGCTTTGTTGAGGTTTTCTGGCATCAGTGCTGTTTCTTTGGGAGTTTATTTTTTGTGGAATATGCAAATATTGTGTTGAATTCAGCAAGTGAGGATTGTTTTGGGGACCTTTTGTGGGTTGTGCATCAACTCCCCTCTTGGTTGTGCCAAACTTTGAAAGCATACTTGCAGCAGGCTGATGGTTCTAACCACTATACATCTGGTTTTGTGGTGAGCTGCATTTGTGTCATTGTGTGTGGATTGTGATTGTGTATGTGGAGTGGTATTGTGTGTTGATATTGTTTTTGTTTTTTGGGGCAGTGCCTGAGCTCTAGCCAGTGATGGTGAGATGGATGAGAGGGTGATGTTTGGGTTATGGATGTATTGTTATGGGAACGTACAGGAAGGTCAGGAGGCAAGGGAGGAGGGTGCTGTGAGGCTTAGGGCACCCTGATCCTTTGCCATCCGCCTCTCTGTCTGGGATTTAAGTGACGAGCAGATCAGAAGCAGATTTCGTCTGAATCGTGCAGCACTACAGTCCCTATATGATTAGATTAAGACCAAAATCGATCCATCCACCAGACGCACCCAATCCATCCCTGGCATAGTTCGCCTATGTGCACGGGGAAATTTCCAGGCAACCTCTGCCCTCCTCAGCGGGATCAGCCAGGCTACAATGAGCCGCATATTTTACCAGGTAGTCCTGGCTATTTGTGACCTTATCTCTGTTTATATAAAATTTCCTGAGGATGAGGAGGAGGTTGCAAAAATCAAACGTGCGTTCTACCGCATGGGAGGGATCCCTAATGTGCTCTCCCCGTGCACAGGAGCTGCATTACCGGAATCGGAAACAGTTCCATTCCATGAATGTCATGGTAGTATGTGACCATGACATGAAGCTGCGGGCCGTGAGATCTGGCTTCCCTGGCTCATGCCATGATTCTTACATGCTCCAGCAATCAGTCCTGTGCAGGAAGTTTGAGAACAATGAAATGCCACCTGGCTGGCTACTTACTAATCCATGACATCTATTTACAAGTTTAATATGTGGACTATTGACTGAACCAAATATATAACTGAACCTAGACTGTTTACATTATGTTGTTTGAAAATTACTAATTGCTACATAGTAACATAGTAACATAGTATGTAAGGCTGAATAAAGACTTTAGTCCATCCAGTTCAGCCTGTTTAACTCCTTCCAGTGGTCTAGTAGCCATAGCCGGAAATGTTATTACATGCCAGGAAGGCATCAAGGCCACATTTGAACATTCTTAATGTATCCCTCATTACTACCTCCTCTGGCAGCGAGTTCCATAGTCTCACTGCTCTTACAGAGAAGAATCCCCTCCTATGTCGGTGGAGAAAGCACCTTTCCTCTAACCTTAGTGGATGCCCCCGGGTTATGGTTACACTCCGGGGTATAAATAGATTGTGGGACAGATCCTTGTATTGACCCCGAATATATTTATACATAGTTATTAGATCACCCCTCAATCGTCTTTTTTCTAGACTAAATAAGCCTAACTTGGACAATCTTTCCGGGTACTCTAGCCCCTGCACTCCTTTTATTAACCTCCCTGGCGTTCTGATACCGACAAATGCAATGGCAACGAAAGCGTTGCCATTGCATTTGTCTCTGACGCACGGCTCCGCCCCCATGAGCCTCTGCGGCTCACAGAGACGGAACCCGGAAGCAGAGACGGACGCCGCAGCCGCGGCTCTCACCTGCGATCGCGGCGGAGACATCGCTGGATCGCAGGGAGAAGGTAAGGAGGCTGCACCGCCCGCTCCTGCTCCCTAATCGATCCCGAGCGTGACTCGGGGTCACCGCCACTTACTGCGCAAATTGACCCCGAGTCACGCTCGGGATCACCGCCAAGGGGGTTAACTTTGTTGCCCTTCTTTGAACGTGCTCCAGTTCTGATATGTCCTTCTTAAGCACAGGTGCCCAGAACTGTACACAGTATTCCATATGGGGTCTGACCAGTGACTTGTACAGGGGTAAAATTATGCTCTGGTCATGAGCACCCATGCCCCTCCTGATGCACCCCATGATCCTGTTTGCCTTGGCAGCAGCTGCCTGGCATTGATTACTACAGTTGAGCTTATTGTCAACTAAAACCCCTAGGTCCTTTTCCATTGTTGTTTTACCAAGTGTTTCTTTATTTAGTGTGTAATCATGACACAGATTTCTCCTTCCCATGTGCATAACCTTACATTTATCTGTGTTAAACTTCATTTGCCATTTAACTGCCCATGCTTCCAATTTATCTAAATCTGTTTGTAGTTGCCTGTTGTCCTCCTTTGTTTTAATTACTTTACTCAGCTTAGTATCATCTGCAAAGATTGAGACTTTACTGTTTAATCCATACCCAATGTCATTTATATATATATTGAAGAGAATTGGTCCCAGAACTGACCCTTGTGGTACTCCACTAGTAACAGTGACCCAATCTGAGTGTGTACCATTGATAACCACCCTCTGCTTCCAATCACTAAGCCAATTTCCCACCCATCTGCATACGTTTTCCCCCAGTCCAAGCATTCTCATCTTTTGTACCAGCCTTTTATGTGGCACAGTATCAAATGCTTTAGAAAAGTCAAGATATATGATATCCAATGACTCCCCCTGATCCAATCTTGAACTTACCTCCTCATAAAAGCCGATCAGGTTTGTCTGGCAGGAGCGATTCCTCATAAATCCATGCTGATATGGAGTAATAAGGTCATTTTCCCCAAGGTGCTCCAGGATAGTATCCCTTAAGAAACCTTCAAACAGCTTGCCCACCACAGATGTTAAGCTTACCGGTCTGTAGTTCCCAGGTTCCCCCCTAGATCCTTTTTTGAATATTGGCACCACATTTGCCAAGCGCCAATCCATCGGAACAAACCCTGTAGTTATGGAATCCACAAATATTAGAAATAACGGCTTGTCTATTACTGTACATAACTCCCTTAAAACACGAGGATGTATGTCATCTGGTCCCGGTGATTTATCGATTTTCATCTGCTTGAGACGGTGCCGGACTTCTTCCTTGGTTAGACCAGTGACATTTAATGGAGGGTTTTGGTTATTCCCCTGCATTTCACTGGGCATGTCAAATTCTTTTGTGAATATAGAAGCAAAGAAGTTGTTAAGCAAATTAGCTTTCTCCTCATTTCCCTCTATAGGGGTCCCATCCTTGCTTTTCAGGGGGCCCACACCCTCAGGTTTGTACCTTTTACGGTTTATGTAGCTAAAGAATAATTTGGGGTTAGTTTTACTCTCTTTCGCGACCAGTCTTTCTGTCTCCAGCTTAGCTGCCCTTATCTGTTGTTTACATTGTTTATTTTCTTCTTTATAGTTTTTTAACGCTTCCGCTGTCCCTTCCTGCTTTAAACGTTTAAATGCCTTTTTTTTGTTGTTTATTGCCCCCTTAACCTTTTTATTTAGCCACATCGGTTTACATGTGTGTCTAATAGTTTTATTCCTGTAAGGTATATATCTGTCACACTGAAAATTAAGTATTCCTTTGAAAGTATCCCATTTAGCGTCCATGCTTTTGTTCTTAAGGACATTTTCCCAGTCAATGCAGTGTAGGGCATCTCTAAGTTGGTCAAACTTTGCCTTTTTGAAGTCCCGCATTTTTGTGACTCCTTGATAAGGCACCCTAGTGACTGCTAATTGGAAATTAATGATATTATGATCACTGCTTCCAAGGTGTCCCCCAACCTGTACCTTTATTACTTTGTCTGGTACATTGGTTAGTATTAGGTCCAATATGGCTTTCCCCCTTGTTGGAGCTTGTACTTGTTGGGAAAGGTAGCCATCTTTTGTTTTAGATAAAAAACTATTACTTTTCTGCGAAACACATGTTTCAGCATCCCAGTCTATCCCCTCGATTCAAAGAGCAAAAGTTAATTGACTTCGGATCGAGAATCGTAAGTTTGGGTGGGTGTTTGTCATTTTTTCCTGTTTTTTTTGCCATTTACGACTCGCCTACGTTCGAATGCGTATATGCTCTTACGATCATCGCAAGTTCGTTCCTAAATTTTAGGATCAAAACGTAAAACTTAGGATCAAATCCTAAAACTTAGGATGAAAACGTAAAACTTAGGATAATTGGATGTGTTTCGGTGTGATTCAGAGAACAGTTTTCAAACCTCTAAATACGTTTTAAAAGAAAGCCACTGCCGACACCTTTTAGCAGTCGTATTGCTGTTCTGGAACAGGTTTTTTGGCTATGTGGAGGAGTCTGCGCGTCTTGAGCTGCAATGAACTGCATATATCAGCATGGCCGAGCCCATAAATTGTATTGCAATGCATACCTGATTCATGTATGCCTTATAAAAGCATTTTAATGTGGACCTTAATTAGTCCTTTGCATGTAAACCTTTATTTGGCAATATATTTGCGTTAATTAAAGAAACTTATGTCCTTTGTTATTTATTTTTAAATTGATGTACTAGAATAATATTTTTAGATTGCATGTATTGGTGTAGTTGTTTACCTTTGCTTTGTTTAATTATTTAAGCACATCTTTGGTCAGATGCATCACACTTACTGAGGAGAGGAGAGCGGGATAAAGTGCAGGATGTGGGTTACTGCTGTATTTTGCACAGACACAGCAGAGCTGGGGGCACGGAAAGGTCAGAAATCAAAGAATCCAGAGCAACACAGTCACAAGGCCCTTTCTGTTTGCAGGCTGCCCGATAATACCTGAGCCGCCATCTTGCCTGTTTCTAGGCTCATAACATGCAGAAGTTGCTGGGTGTTTTTTAATATTTGAGAGCAATCTGTATGTAGAGGGTGTGGGTAACCACACCAAAAATTTAAAGTTGTACCATTTGAAGCCAAAATATTAAAATTAAATCCACAAGTAAAAAATGCAAGTTAAGTAAAAATTAAACAAAGTAAGATTTACTTATGCAAATGCATTCATTAATGGTTGGTTACTACAAAATGAATGAAATAAAGAAAAATAAAAGACCAAATATTTAGAATGCACTTTAATGAGGTAAGTTTGTAGTGCGGAGCCGCAAGATCAGAAGGATTTACGTCCAGACAAAAAAGGAAAAAGGGCAAAACCAATTGTTGCAACCTGAGAAATGAAACGGAAAAATCAGGATGGAAACTGACATAGGTCTGATTCCCGAACTGCCATACGAACGGACGTACATTTTAGGATAGAAACGTATTTGCTTATTGAATCACTCGCAAGTTCATACGAACGCACGAGCGTACGGGAAAAATAGGATGGTCGTGACCCAAATCCAAGCTGTTACATGTTTCTTTGAATCGACCCATATATCTGGGTAGTTAAAGTCCCCCATAATCACTACCTCATTTATTTTAGCGGCTATATCTATTTGCCTTAGCATCATATTTTCTATGGATTCGGATATATCTGGAGGTTTATAGCAAACCCCCATCAGTATTATATTTTTGTTTCTCCCTCCATGTATTTCTACCCATACCGACTCCACATGGTCATTCCCCTCACATATATCCTCCCGCAGAGCAGGCTGTAGAGAGGATTTTACAATTAAGCAGACTCCACCCCCTTTGCGTTTGTTACGGTCCCTCCTAAACACACAGTATCCCTGTAAATTTACTGCCCAGTCATAGCTTTCATCCAGCCAGGTCTCTGTTACCCCCACTATATCATATTGTTCTTCTGTTATTATCAGTTCTAGTTCATCCATTTTATTAGTCAAGCTTCTAGCATTTGTAAGCATGCATTTCAAATGCTTATGACAATTTTGATAATTTTGTATATTGCCCTTATTCCTGCTAGATGTGCTAACCCCTCCCCCCTCTCCACCCCCAGTTTCATGTCTACACCCACTGTCACTTTCTTTCCTAACTTCCCCTTTGTAATAGCTTTTACCCTCCCCCCCAATGCTCAGTTTAAACACTCCTCTAACCTTTTAGCCATCCTCTCCCCCAGAACAGATGCACCCTCCCCATTGAGGTGCAACCCATCCCTGCCAAAGAACCTGTAGCCCACTGTGAAGTCGGCCCAGTTCTCTAAGAACCCAAACCCCTCCTTTTTACTCCAATTTTTGAGCCACCTGTTTACATCTCTAATCTCCCGCTGCCTCTCTGGTGTGGCTCTTGGTACTGGTAGTATTTCTGAGAATACTACAGTTGAGGTCCTTGCCTTAAGCTTACGGCCTAAGTCCCTGAAATCATTTTTTAGGACCTTCCACCTACTTCTTCCTATGTCATTAGTGCCAATATGCACCATGACCGCTGGGTTCACGCCAGCCCCTCCCAACAATCTGTCAGCCCGCTCCGCTACATGCCGTACTCTTGCCCCAGGAAGGCAACACACTGTTCGGCAATCCCGGTCTTTGTGACAGATTGCCCTGTCTGTTCCCCTAATAATAGAGTCACCCACTACCAGCACCTGTCTTGCCTGCCCTGTTCTCCCATTTCCCCTCCCTTCCTTACTGGAGCCGACAGATGTGTCTTGCTGCAGCTCTGCCATCCCTGAGCTAACATCCTCCTCATCTGCCAACCGGGCAAACTTGTTTGGAGGTGCCTGTTCAGGGCTAGCCTCCCTGTAACTTTTACCCCTACCCCGCCTTCTAACTGTTATCCAGCTAGCTGCCTCATTTTCCTGCTTTTCCTCTCCCCCCATACTACCACTCTCCCCTGACCCTGAGCCATGTAGTGCCAGATCAGTGAGATCCAGACTCTTTTGCATGATAACAATTTCTCTCAGTGTTGCCAATCGCTTATTTAGATCGTGAATCACGGCTTCCAAATCAGAGATTCGCAGGCATCCGGGGCATATATATTCACCATCGACCGATTGATCAAGAAGTGCATACATAGCACAAGATGTACACTGAACAGCATTGTTAGGCATGGAACCCATTGTATGAATTTGTGGGAACACCAAGTGTAGAATTTACAACACTTAAAATAACAATATGAAATCAAGGCAGATACTTACAGCTTCAGCACTTCTGCTTGTAACTTCTTCTTTTAACTCCTGCTTTAACTCACCACTTCCAAGCAGCCACTTACAGAGACAGCCAAAAGAGCTCACTCTCTCAATCTGTTTATTCAACAGCGGACAAGGGATATGGGCAGAAAATGTGGCAAATGACTCCGGTCAGAAATCCACAGACCTCTGCCCAAGGACGCTACAATGCAGCACATCGCAAAACCAGATGCATTGTGGAAAGAACCATCGGCCTGCTGAAAGCACGCTTTCTCTGTTTGGCACGCCCAGGAGGAGAGATATTGTACAGTCCACAAAAGGTCTCCAAAATAATACTCGCATGCTGTGTCCTACACAATATTTGCATATGTCACCAAATTGAGCCCCCTGAAGATACAGCACTGGTGCCAGAAGTCCCCAACATGGGCGCAGACAGTACCGAGGACACCCAGACGGGATTTGAGCAACGGGAAAGCATGATTACCTCTTTTTTTTCGGTAAGCTAGGTCACCTTAAATCTAAAACACCTACTGTACTAGAGGGCACTTAAAAAAAAAAAAAAAAAAAAAAACAACAAATGTGGTTGGTCTTCAAGTTCCAACCCAAAACAAAAAAAAATGGGGCCCAAAACTCCTAATCCAAGCCAAGAAATGGGGGCCAAAACTCCTAATCCAAACCAAAAAATGGGGCCCAAAAATCCTAATCCAAACCAAAAAATGGGTCTACTTATATGGGAAATGACAAAAAAAAAAACCCCCAAAAAAGGGGTTTGGTATGTAATTAAATGCAACAACCAAACCAAATAGGGAAGCATTTGGGCACCTTTTTTAGGCACCATGAAGATTCCAAACCCCGAATTTGATTTATGTAAATATAAGAAAATACAATTTAATATAAATAAAAGTTATAAAAACATACATGGTTCAATGTGTTTACTACAGAATGTTCTAACAGATTGATTTCTAGGCAACAGCAAAAAAACGCTCAGCCGCTGTATTAAATACGGTGTAAAAACTCAACAGCGCCTGTAAAGCAGATCTTTAACATCACATTCACCAATGTCAGTGTGATTCCCAAGAACGGCAGATAGCG
Organism: Gastrophryne carolinensis; assembly: GCA_027917425.1. Classification (NCBI taxonomy): domain Eukaryota; kingdom Metazoa; phylum Chordata; class Amphibia; order Anura; family Microhylidae; genus Gastrophryne; species Gastrophryne carolinensis. The sequence continues at coordinate 285,670,236 of CM051237.1, read as the reverse complement.
ACTGAGGAGCCCTGCAATAGCGACTGACAGCCGATCGGGGCGGACAATAGCAGTCGCTCATAGCGCCGCAGTTCAGACGCTCATCTGTCGCTACCTGCCGCTATTAATGAATCAGCCTCCAAGTGTCACCCACAACTGAAATGGTGTACAAAATGGTAATGCAGTCCTGAGCCGAGGATTCAGGTGGTTGACTCTCATTGGGCTGGTTGATGATTATGCTCCCCAATCCTGAGAGAGAGGTTGGTAGCTATGATTTGGGTTACTAGCCATTATTATGGGGGTGCTGGTAAATGACAACAAGGAACTAGCTGATATTTATAGATTCTAGCAAGGCCTTCTATAGCATTCTTTTTTTTAATGCAGGTTCATATAGCTTTGCTGCATTACACTACATAGCAAAAACGCCAGGAAGTGGCCAAAAGTATATGGCAAAGCAGTGCAATGCAGCCAAGAGCTCAGTATATAATGTGTTATGCTAGGTTGTATTTTGTAAGTCTGTGACAAAATGTCATACACTACAAAACATAGTCCAACATACATAAATCATGATATCAAAAATGCATTGTGATTTCTATTCCCACATTGCAATGCAGTGGCTACACACAGATAGTCTTCAATAAACGACAGTAATGATGTGACGTGGATAATGAAATGGCTGCACCAGTGAGGGCTGAAGTGCACCACGTATTTTGGGGTGGATGCTTATGCAGTTTTGAGTTGTTCCTTGTAATTAATTTAAATAGACATCTGTTTTCCTTATTCATTTTAAAGTGAAAAAAAAAACAATCCTGTGATTCAATGTTTTATGACAATAACACATGAAATTTCTAAGAGGTTTGGAAATACTTTTTTATATGCACAGTATGTTTGAATTGTCTTTAAAATGAAATCAGCTGGTTTACTGCAATTTACAGCAGCCTTTTGTGAAAAATAGAACTCATTTTTTATTGACCGCGATTAAAAAAAATTACATAGCAAGATGCAATACATTTTGCTTTTTATTCATCCAGGGCACTCAAGAAACTCATAATACTTATTTATTTTCCTAAAAGCTACAAACAACATTTGTAGACTTTTGTTGAGTAAATCATGAAACAATTAAGCTCTGAAAGTGTTTGGCTGCCATCTAAAGAACTGAAATGAAAAAAAAAATCTGCTTGTTAAGGGACTTGGCATTTCCTATCATTTTGTTTATTTCTGCTCCTAAGCACAAGAGAACAGTGAGGTCTAAATCCACTCCTTTATGCCAATACATTTTAAGTGTTCTATCTTGTTATTGCCAAAAAAAAATGTTGAAGTATTTCATTGGTCATGTTGCTGGAATCTCTGCCCTGAAGAATACGAAGTCCTTTAACCACAGTAATGTTGAGGTACCGTAGTTTATTATTAATCCAGTCTACAAGAAATGCTAAATGTATTGTGCTTATGGCCTGTGTTATCCACTTGAGGGCTTGCATTGCTTGTGCCTTTGTAGCTTGGATATATGGCTATAAAACTATCCAAATGGAAGGAATAAATAAGTGTGCTTTAGGGAATAACAGTTAGTGGCTACAGCTGGAATCACAAATGCAAATTAATGTCAGTTGCAAAACATTCTCATCCCATGAAGTTTCTCCACATTCATAAATATATGTACGCTGTTTGTATACAGACTTAGGCCCTTATTTAAGAAGGGATAGCGTCAGGTATTGGCTGGTTAATGACAGGTAGCGGCAGGTAGCGACTGGTGAACGCCGGACACGGCACGCAATTACACATTTATCAACCAGAATCTGTTTAGCGACTGGGATAGTGCCATGTAGCGTCCGATTCATCATTTTCACAGCCTCAGCGAACAGCACCAGCGTTCAGCCTTGCACAGCGCCAGGTATGACCTCTCGCTACCTGTCGCTCTCCCATACATTTCAATGAACGATCCTCCTCTTCTCTTTTTTTTCAAAAACAATCACAAATAATTATTTGACCTCTTCTGGCATTGAAATAGCAGTTTTTTCATAATTTTATCATTTTTTATATATTTCCTAAGAAATGACATTACAGGTCTGGCATTAAAGTGTTCATGTTACAATGTTGTTACAATGTAATTCCATATGTTTTCGCTTTGTTACTAGTTGATAGATGCTTGAAAACAGACTTTAAACACACCGCCTCCTCCTGCGCTCTGGGCTTCAAACAAGTATTTTTCAGCGCCAGAGATTTGTGAGGCTGTTTTTTTGCTGAATTTGGTGTGAGTCGGTCGCTATGAGCAGTCGCTAACATGCGCTCCCATACAGCGCTGTACTGGTCAAATAGCGACTCCTCACAATGTATTCAACATTACTGAACAGCGACTGAGTCGCTATAAAGTATCGACTCACAGCACTGCGACTACTAGCAGGCGCTCTGAAAATGCCTGCTACAGACGCTCATCTGTCGCTACCTGCCGCTAATGATGAATCAGCCTCTAATACTTCTTATTCGTGAATTGAAATGTTGCAAAGAAGTTTAACTATCAAATAAGTGTAAATTTAGTCTTCAAGCACATATGGTACAAGGCATGAACACAGCTGAGAGAATGATATAATTCTTCCAATTCCCTATGGATGAAGACTACAGATGTGGACCTGTTAGTGTTTTGCGTCCATAACAGCTTACATCACCAATGTTCTCAACGCTGGATGTTTCACATTTTTCTCTTTAGGAAAAGCTGAATATAATGAAAAAAAGGGTGTCACCACATTTTTTGTTAGTTTTCATTTTTAATTTGTACATTTAAGCCTGATTTACTAGGAGCCTTACTTATGAATTGTGCCGTGCAGCGCCATTTTGCCGGCATACTGCTTTTTTTGAGCAATGGCATCTATTTCTATTTTGGCGCTATTATTTTTGCAGAAAGGGGCTGCAAGTCACAACACCCGATGTTAAATAATCAGCTGGGTGTCAGTGCCTGTTGGACCCTTATGCTGATTAGAACAGCACCAGAGAGCACCACTCTTTATCACCAACTTTTAGCCGCTGCACTCCATATTTATTCATTTTTGAGCAAGCTGAAAAGAGTGTGGCTATATGTAACAGACACTGGTCAGCGTTTCATCTTTACAGTTACAGGATGTCATTGCTCTGACCTATGCGGGTAAACTATACAGTGCGTTTAGGCTGTGTTTTAGTTGTTGTGCTCCTAAGTCAAGTACACAGAAGAATAAGCCATGATAAAAGATTTTACAAGAAAAAAAAGAAGAAGCTCTTCAGTACAGTTTTGCTCATTCTGGTCTATGGGATTTAAACCTACAGCACCACTATAAACCAGCGCAGCTTTGCGAAGAGTGCTGGTTACCGCAAACTATATGGCGATGGTGATAAATTAGACACAGGCTAGCGGACACATCAAAGTTGTTTTTTTTTTTTTTTTGTTAAATCGCACATTCAGTGCCACTGACGCAAAATATTGGTGCTAAGTAGCATTGACTGGAGCTGATGCTTGGTAAATGAGGATCGGGGAGGCTGATTCATGATTAGCGGCAGGTAGCAACAGATGAGCGTCTGTAGCAGGCATTTTCAGAGCACCCGCTAGTAGTCGCAGTGCTCGGCCGTGAGTCGCTACTTTATAGTGACGGGGAGGCCGATTCATTAATAGCGCCAGGTAGCGACAGATGAGCGACAGTAGCGTTATTTTCACAGCGCACGCTAGTATTCGCTGTGCTTGGCCGTTGTTCGGCTGTTGACAGCGACTCAGTCGGTGTGCGGTAATGTTGAATACGGGGTTAGGAGTCGCTGTTTGACAGGTTCCGCGCTGTATGGGAGCGCATGACAGCGAATGGCCATAGCGAACGGCTCCCAGCATATTCATTAACAAATCACGCTCCAAAAATTCTTGCGCTGTGAAATGCTTGTTTAAGCCCCAGAGCGCTGGCGGCGATGGGTTAAAAGTAGTTTTTTAACCCCCAAACAACCATATTTTTACAAAAAAAAAAAAACATGTTTTTCAAAACATTTTGTAATATGAATACATTAATATCAAACCTGTAATATCAATTCTGCACACATTTTTATTTTTTTTTTACCTTAAAAAAAATATCTAACATTGCGTGTTAGTGGTCACAGAATTTTTGACATTTAAAAAAAAAAAAAATACATTAATAGCAATTAATTAAGAATATTTAAAGATTGCTCCATTGAAATGCATTGGAGAGCGCCAGGTAGCGAGAGGTCATACCTGTCACTGTTCAAGGTCGCTCGCTGGCGCTGTGGGGTGAGGCTGGAATAATGATGAATGATTCGCTATCTGGCGCTCTGTCAGTTGCTAAGCAGGATCGGCTTGATAAATGTGTGATTGCGGAGGGGAGCCGGCGTTCTCGTGGCGGTGAGCGTCATTACCGTTCGCTCACCATTCGCTACCTGGCGCTATCCCTTGTTAAATAAGGGCCTCAGTTGCTGTTCAGTAATGTTGAATACATTGTGAGGAGTCGCTATTTGACCAGTACAGCGCTGTATGGGAGCGCATGTTAACGACTGCTCATAGCGACCGACTCACACCATATTCAGCAAAAAAACAGCCTCACAAATCTCTGGCGCGTGTGTTTAAAGTGTGTTTTCAAGCATCTATCAACTTGTAACAAAGCGAAAACATATGGAATGACATTGTAACAACATTGTAACATGAACACTTTAATGCCAGACCTGTAATGTCATTTCTTAGGAAATATATAAAAATTGAAAAAATTATGAAAAAACTGCTATTTCAATGCCAGAAGAGGTCAAATAATTATTTGTGATTTTTTTGAAAAAAAAAACAGTTTAAAGAGAAGAAAAGAATCGTCCATTGAAATGTATGGGAAAGCGACAGGTAGCGAGAGGTCATACCTGGAGCTGTGCAAGGCTTAACGCTGGCGCTGTTCGCTGAGGAGATTCTGCTTGATAAATGTGTAATTGCGTGCCGTGTCCGGCATTCACCAGTCGCTACCTGTCGCTACCTGTCATTAACCAGCCACTACCTGACGCTATCCCTTCTTAAATAAGGGCCAATGTGTTCCAGCACAGGAAGTTCAAGCCACCAGCTAGCTATTTAACCCTTTAAGTGCCAGCCTACCTGGAGTTTTTGTCACCCTTTGTTGCCAGACCATTTTGCACTATTTTGCGCTCCCCATGTTCAACTGTGGTTTTTGAAGGGATTTCCAGGGATTTCCCAGGAAAGTGATATATTGTTTTTTTCCGCAGAGTCTGGGCTTTAACATGAAATGTCTTGTTTGTCAATTTTTAGGTGTATTCTCAATATTTTTGGATGAAATATGTGCAAAAAAACCCCCAAAAAACTATTTTTTACAATTTGTAGTGTTTTTTTGTAATAAAAAATGTAAGTTTCTCACTAAAATCTTATTGCGCGTGAAACACCAATTTATCCCGGTTACAGCGGTACCACATATGTATTGGTAAACACCCTTTCCTGCCCAGGCGACTCCCCCAAACTGAAACAACGCTTTAGGAGATTTTCAGATAAAATACAACTATGCTACGCGCTAAGCGCACCTTGCAGTTTTTCAAGAAAAACAACCCTTTACATTTGAAATACCCCCGACAAACTATATATTCTCTGGAAGTACACACCTCAAGCTTTCTAGACGTACCAGGTTTGTTGACATGGGTGCAGTTTTCTGGAGTTAACCCCTCAATATATTCTTTGGTTGCACAGGGTTTCCCTAAAAAAGAATAAAAATGCAGAATCAAAACCACATTTTCCTAAAAAAAACTATATGAAAACAAGAAAAAAACTGAAAATCTGAAAAAGCAACATGCCCCAAACAGAACAATACCCAGCATGCATAGGTCCTGTCAAGGGAAGAGTTGCCAAACACACCAAAGTAAAGCATGTGCGTAACAGCAATTTTACTTCAAAATTTCAGCTCTGCAGACAATGTGCGCACCTTGTGCTTTTTCTACCAAAACAAGCCTTTACATTTGGAATATCCCCCATAAACCATATATTCCCGGAAAGTACACATTTTAAGCTTTCTAAGCGTACCCAGCTTGTTGTCGTGGACTCATCTTTCTGGAAGTAATCCCTTGAAGAATTCTTAGGTTGCACAGGGTTTCACAAGAAAATGTATAAAAAAGCCGAATAAAAAACACCTTTTCCTAAAATATCAATATGCAAATAAGAAAAAACAAGCTAAATCTGAAAGCGCAAGGTCCCCCGAGCAGAACAATACCCAACATGCATAGGTACTATTAACCCTTTTAATTGCCAGCCTACTTGAACTTTTGTCACCCTCTGTTGGTCATTTTTCCCCATTTTGCGCCATGTTTAACCGTGATTTTTGCCGGAATTTCCTGGAAAATATATATATTTTTTTTTTTTGCAGCAGAGTTTAGGCTTTAACATTAAATGTCTTGTTTGTAATTTTTCTGCTGTTTTTTAAATATTTTTGCATAAAAAAAACAAAAAAATAAATAAAATAATATTTTTTAAACAATTGTCTCCTTTATTTTAAATAAAACATTTGTTTTAGTAATGAAAACCATATTGCATGTGATAGCCCCATTTCTCCCGATTACAACGGTACCACATATGTATCGATAGCCCCCCATTCTTGCCCAGGAGACCCCCCCAAACTGAAAATAGCACTTTATAACATTTAAAAACAAAATACTACTATCCACACTATAAACGCAAGGGGTTAATTTAAAAAGAAAATGACATAGGGACCCCCCTCCCAGGGGTGGGGGGACCCCGTTTGTTTTGGAATTTTAAGGGTTAGGGTTAGGCTAAGCCTAACCCTAACCCTTAAAATTAGAGAAAAAATGACATAGGATCCCCCCTCCCAGGGGACCCCATTTTTTGGGGGGAATTTTAAGGGTTAGCGTTAACCTAACCCTTAAAGTGGACCAACACCCAGGATTTTCACTATCCTGGGTTTTGTTCCACTTCCGCGGGGGTGCCCCGCTGCGTGAAACCCCCGAGAAAGGTATAAAAAACTCACCTCACCCCGCTCCTACGGCGCATGCGCGAGTGCTCGTCCAATCAGAGCGCTCAGAGCCGCTGTGGTATGCACGGACAAGGGACGGACAACCACAGCAGCTCCGAGCACGCTGGCAGCCGCATCTCGCGCTTCCCTCTAACAGGGAGCGTGCCCGCGCCGGCCATTCACAAACGGCGCCCTGCTAGACAGAAGCGTGAGAGGTGGCGGAGGCCCGCGCATGCATCGTTGGAACGGGGATAAGGTAAGGCGAATGGGGCGTCCTGGGGGGTTTCACACAGCGGGGCATCCCGATTTCGGATGCCCCGCGGTGAGGGATCTGATCGGCCCTGGAATCTTATAGATTCCCGTGCTGATCAGCCTGGGTGTTGGTCCACTTTAAAAAAAAAAAAAAGAAAGACGTAGCATCCCCCCTCCCGGGAAGGGGGGGGGGGACCCATTTTTTGGCAGAATTTTAAGGGTTAGGCTAACCCTAACCCTTAATTTTTTTTAAAAAAATGAAGTAGGGTCCCCCCCCCCCCCCGGGAGGGGGGACCCTACGTCATTTAAAAAAAAAAATTAAGGGTTAGGGTTAGGCTAACCCTAACCCTTAAAATTAAAAAAAAAAATGACGTAGGGTCCCCCCTCCCAGGGGGGGGGACCTCATTTTTTTTTTAATTTTAAGGGTTAGGGTTAGGGTTAGGCTAACCCTAACCCTAACCCTTAAAATTCAAAAAAAAAATGACGTAGGGTCCCCCCTAACCGTCATAACCAGCCCGGGACCAGCTATGGGGGCTTGTAGGCACAGAGTGGGGGGGCCAGCTTTTGTGGCCCCCCCACCCTGCAGCCTACGAGCCCACATACCCTATGTGGGCCCGGGCTCTTCTGCCCCCCCCTGGCCTTTGGGGAGGCAGGTAATAGGGGATGCCTCATGAACTGGTATAAGGGGTCTCATGGACCCCTTACCAGTTCACAAGGGGTTAACAGTAAAAATAAACACACTGACACTTTAATAAAAAATTTTATTAAAAAATAAAAACTTTTTTTTTACTTTACTTACCTCCGATCGTCAGCTCCTTTGTCCCTCGATGTGTTGACAGATGCGATCATGCTGGCTGCAGTAGCAGAGGGGCAGGTGATGATCTGATCACCTGCCCCTCTGCTCCTGTGGCCAGCATGATCGCATCTGAATAAACAACAGCCGGGAGCCAGGACGACACCCGGTGAGTGACGTCACAAAGGGGGCGGGGCTTCGAGACGGGATCGCGATAAGCCCCGTCCCAAAAGGGGCGGAGCTTGAGCGGGGGGGACGCGATAAGCCCCGCCCCCAAAGGGGCGGGGCTTATCACAAGATGGCGGCGCCCGTCGGAGCAGGAGGGGGGAGAGCCCTTTCAGGCTCTCCCCTGAAGCTGAAGAGCCAGGGGGGGGGCGATCGGAGGCCCCCCCAGTGAAGAAGAGACCTGTCGGGAGGCAGCGCGACCTAAGGTAAGTGAATGTCATTTTTTATTTTTTTTTTTTTTTACACAGATAGCAGCTGCTGCTGCCGAACGGGGGGGGGGGGCACTATTCCGGGGGCTCTCCTGGAGCCATCCGAGACCCCACGGGGGATCGGATGGCACCAAATTAAAGAGGAGACCCGGCCGGATCTAACGAGGGGTCAGGTGAGTATTTTTATTTATTTTTTTGCCCACTAGCAGGGGTAGATGCCAGGCACGTGAATTTTACGTGGCTGGCACTTAAGTCCAGGAGAAGCAACCACGTAAAATTTACGTGGCTGGCATTTAAAGGGTTAAAGTCTAGGTCTGGCATATTAGAGCAAGCAGTACACATAGGTCAGTTTGTAGTAACATAATAATACATATTACAGATCACAATAAACAATAAACACACAATACACAATAAAATAAGTAATTGTTGTTTGTGTAATTTGTGATGTTATGTCATGCGCTCTCCTTTTATTATTTCACCTTTGTTTACGAGGCTCATAAAATAACTAGTGTTAAAAAAAAATGTTTGTTTTATAATTACATATAGACAAAATAACACTGAAGTGTGGATTACAAGCTACACCTCGGTGAGCCCTTTAGTGTGTAGATACAAAAGTGCAAAAAAAATGTTTTTTCAACCTATTTCCTTCTAGAATTACCTGTATCTGTGATGGAGCATTTTCCTAGGGGGGGGTGCATCATTTTTGCTATGAGGTAAGGATGCTTTTTTAATGTTTGGAAATAACATCGCCCTATGGACCATGCTAAAGAATTCACCAAACCTTTGTGTATAGCACATAAGGTGCTGTTATTTCCAAACTTATAAAAACATCCTTACCTCATAGGAAAAATGCTCTATTTCACCATCACAGGTACAGGTCTTTTTTGGGGGAAAAAGGTAGAAAAAAACATCACTGGGATGCAAGTTGCAGCCCATGCAGCAATGCACAGTGCAAGCCACATTGGCTACTCAAAATAATAAGCATGAACCTCATAGACTCATGATAGCTACTTTATCACCCAAAATTCTCTTTCCCTTTTCTCTGACTTCCAGATGCTATTTTGTGTAGTACTGAACATCAAAATTTGGTTTAGATTTCCAAAATGTTATTTTAAATAGGCTCTAGACTGGATTACTGTCCAGTTGAAGTGTCAAAAATCAGATTAGTATTTAGTAAAGATTATTAAATTGCTCCCTTAACCCTTTAACTGCCAGCCTACCTAGAGATTTTGTTCTGTTGCCAGATCATTTTGCTTTATACTTTTTACGCTATATGTACAACTGTGATTTTTGAAGATATTTCCAGGGATTTCCCAGGAACATGGTTTAATCTATTTTCAGCAGAGTTTGGGCTTTAGTTGTGGGTGAAATGTGTAAATATGTGATCCATGAGATCCCTCAAGCAGTTCACAAGGCTTTGGGGCTGGCAAGTCCCCTGTGGCAAGCGGGTGACTTGCCATTAACCCCAGCCCCCCATTACCTGCCTTACCAAAGCCCAGAGAGGGGGCAGAAGAGCCCAGGGTTGCAAAGGCCTCCAGGGATGGGGGCCATGGAGGCTGGACTCCATGTCCTGATCTACAAGCCCTCATAGCTGGTTCCAAGGCTGGTTAAAAAAAGTTAAATGTAACTCTTTATAGTGTGGACTGCAGTTGTATTTTATTTGTAATTTATTTGTATGTTATAAGTTGCTCTTTCCAGTTTGGGGGGTCTCCTGGGCAGGAATGGGGGCTACCAATATATATGTGGTACCTTTGTAATGGGGAGAAATAGGGATTTCATATGCAATATGGTTCTCTTAAATAAAATACATTTTTTATTTAAAGTGGACCAACACCCAGGATTTTGACCATCCTGGGTTTTGGTCCCCTTCTCCGGGGCACCCCGATCAGGAGTGCCCCGCTATGTGAAACCCCCCAGATTGCCCGATTCAACTCACCTCACCCCGCTCCTACGGCGAATGAGCGGCTGCTCGTCCAATCAGCGGAACAGCTGAGGTATGCGTGTCAAAGCGGCGTCAAACCTCATTCACAAATGGCCGGCACGCGCCCTGCTAGAGAAAAAGCGCGAGATGCAACCGCGGCCCGCGCATGCGCCGTTGGACTGGGAGTCAGGTAAGGTTAGCAGGCATCCTGGGGGGTTTCACACAGCGGGGCATCCCGATTTTGGATGCCCCACGGGGAGGAATTGGATTGGCCTGGGGATTATATATATATATATATATATATATATATATATATATATATCTTATATATTGAAATATGACCTGTCAACAGAGGGTGACATCTCAAGTAGTCTGGCATTTTAAATGGGTTTAGAGTAGTTATGCATGTTGGGTATTTCTCTGTTCAGGGGACCTTGTTTGCATATTTATATTTTTTAAAACCTAATGCATGCACTTTCAGGGAACATATTTGTGTTGGGGGGGTATTTCAAATGTAAAGGGTTGTTTTGGTTGAAAAAGGGCAAAGTGCTCACTTTGTCTGCAAAGCTGAAATTTTAAACTGAATGGTGTGCTGTAAAACCAGATTCTGCAGTGAACAGTGATAAAGAAACATTGTTGCAGCTTTTCCCTCACACAACCACAATCTCTAGCAGCTGGTTATTCGGTGAGTATGTTTATATAACACAATACACAAGCTGTCCCTGTTTCTGAGGCATTATCTATCTATCTGCATATCTATCTATCTGCATAGAGTTAAAGTGGACCAAACCCAGGATTTTGACTATCCTGGTTCCCCCGCTGTGTGAAACCCCCCAGATTGCCTGAAGAAACTAGTCCAATTAGCGCGCTTGGAGCCGCTGACGTCACACCATATAAGACGGTGTCTAAGGCCAGCGGCCACTTTAAGCCCTCTCGAGTAGTTTTTGCCAGGGGGGGGGGGGTTTTAAGGGAGAAATTTACTAAACTTTCTTTATTTAACTTTTGGTCTGCTTTAACAGCGGGAAAGGGAGTGAAGTCAGAGGGAGGTATGTGTGTGTGTGTGTATATATATATATATATATATATATATATATATATATATATAGTGGTAAATTGTACAAGAATGTCATAAATGGTGTGTATTTCTCCCCTGCTAGGCTGTATCAGGCACGATCCGCACCGGGGTTTCAGGACCCAGGTCACTTTCCCCTAATCCCTTTCAGGTTTGTTCCATGATCTAAGGTCATGCACAGGTGTTCAGGCTGATTGCAGGGGAAGCCTGAATAAAAAGGAGACACACGGCCTGTCATTTGTCCATCGACCAGCCTGTAGGAGGGAGCCAAGGCTGAGGTGCACATGGTGTGAAGGAAAAGACTGTATGCAAGCCGAAGGACTTGGCTTTTGCGCCCCCTAACTGTGGACTTGTGGGGATGAGCAGCGGAGGGCTGGTACGCCCTGCAAAGTGGATTTGGACTTACAGTGGAGTTACAGCTTGCTGGAGTACTCAGCCCTGGACTTACATTTGTTTGGTGAAGTAACCACTTTTGATTTATTGCGTTGATGCTGCAATCCCTGAAATGAGTGATGATTTGCGTTTGAACAGTTTATTTGCTCAATAAACCCATTTTGCTGTTGAAAGACTGTTGTCCGTGTCACTGCTGATCGCCCAACCGCTCAAAATTGGTGGAGGATGGAGGGGCACAGTGACTGTTGCTAGGGGCAATGGAGTGACAAAAATGTGCTGCATTTTGGATGTCGAGGGTGAAAGCAGCGACTAAGATGTCTCACCAAGCGCAAATGGAGGAGGTGATTAAACAGCTAATATAGGCTAAACTCCAACAGCAGCAAGCCATGGCACAGCAGCAGCAAGCCTTGGCAAAACAGCAGCAAGCCATGGCACAGCAGCAAGCAAAGCAGCAAGCCATGGCACAGCAGCAGCAGGCCCTGGCACAGCAGCACCAAGGGCAGCAGGAAACAAATTGCCTGTTGATAAAACAGATTGCTGCACTTAGAGAGACTGTTGTGGCTCAAGTCTCACAACCGGAGAGATGCCCGGTTGAGACGGGTGGTGCAAGGAGAGCCGTTCAGCGGGTCCTACAAAAGATGACCCCTGAGGATGATGTTGAGGCCTACCTCATGGTGTTTGAGCGCATGGCTCAGAGAGAGCAGCTGCCAGTAGCCGAGTGGGTGGATGTGATTGCACCGTTTCTGGCAGGTGAGCCCCAAAAAGCTTACTTTGACCTTAGGGAGCAAGATGTACAGGACTATGCTAAACTCAAAATGGAGATCCTTGCTCGCCTGGGAGTCACGACAGCGGTTCGGGCCCGGAAATTGCATAACTGGTCTTTTGCTGTGGATAAGCCTGCTTGGTCACAGATGTTTGATTTGGTTCATCTTGTGCAGAAATGGTTGGAGCCGGAGCAGTCCACACTGGCGCAGATCGTCGAGAAGGTCGTGGTGGACCATTATTTTCGGACCCTGCCTCCAAAGCTACAGTGGTGGTCTGGACAAGGCGACCTGCAGACTGCTGAGCAGCTGGTCAACGTCGTTGAGAGATACGTTGTGACCGAGGACCATCTTCGGGATGCCCCTGCAGCACTAGCAACCACTAAGACCAGCAGACCGGTGGGTAAGATAGTTCCCCTTGAAGGTGTTTGGAGCAGTGTGAGAGGGCAAAAGATTGTCCCTGACCCCCAGAGGCCCTCTAATCCTAAGAAAGACGCCCGGGCAAGGAGGTTCCGGGGTCCCCAGTGTTGGAGGTGCCGAGAGTGGGGACACATAGCCATGGATTGCCCCCTCTCCCCTGAGCCCATGGAGTGTGACGCTGCCCGCAGAAGGTCTCTGTTAGCAGAACCGGGTTGTGCCGCCAGTCAGCGGTCAGAGCCTGAGACACAGATTGTGACTGTGAAAATGAATGGTTGCCCAGTAAAGGCACTCTTGGACTCAGAGAGAAGAGAAAGCTTAGTGTGCTTTGCATCCACGGGGATATCGTGGCTTACCCTGTAGCCGTGGGTAAGTTTGAGACCCCCGAGGGAACATTGACCCATGAAGTTGGCGTAATAAAATGCCTTGTCTATGATGTTGTAATTGGGAGGGATTTTCCCTTGTTCTGGCCCTTGTGGGAAAAGCGTAGCGCTTCTGCCGACAGCGAAGTACCTCCGGCAGAACCGGTAACCCTCCCCGTCGTCAAGTCCGTTAAACGTGTGGCCCCAAACAGGTTATATAATAGGCCGACCAGGGTGAGGGCCTTTAATCCTGGTGACCGAGTTCGGGGAATAGTACCCACGGGTGAAAGAGAGAAGTTTAAAGTGGAACATAAGCCAGGGAATGTAGATGTTGTGTCCCGAACCCACTGTATGGTCGCTGAAGATTGTCAGACCGCGGGTCTGAAGAAGGGGGGGATATGTGGAAAATTGTACAAGAATGTCATAAATGGTGGGTATTTCTCCCCTGCTAGGCTGTATCAGGCACGGTCCATGCCGGGGTTTCAGGACCCAGGTCACTTTCCCCAATCCGGGGTTTCAGGACCCAGGTCACTTTCCCCAATCCCTTTCAGGTTTGTTCCATGATCTTAGGCCGTGCACAGGTGATTAGGCTGATTGCAGGGAAAGCCTGAATAAAAAGGAGGCACACGGCCTGTCATTTGTCCATTGACCAGCCTGTAGGAGGAAGCCCAGGCTGAGATTCACATGTGGTGAAGGAAAAGACTGTATGCAAGTCGAAGGACTTGGTTTTTGCGCCCCCTAACTGTGGACTTGTGGGGATGAGCAGCGGAGGGCTGTTACGCCCTGCAAAGTGGATTTGGACTTACCGTGGAGTTACAGCTTGCTGGAATACCCAGCCCTGGACTTACATTTGTTTGGTGAAGTAACCACTTTTGATTTATTGCGTTGATGCTGCAATCCCTGAAATGAGTGGTGATTTGCATTTGAACAATTTTCTCAATAAACCCGTTTTGCTGTTGAAAGACTGTTGTCCGTGTCACTGCTGATCGCCCAACCGCTCACAATATATATACACATACAGTGGGGGAACTTCAAGAACAGTAATAAGGTATCTGTCCCTTTCAGCACCTATTAGAGGCCATCCCATTGGTTATCCCTATCCAACACCAGGAGCTTGGTGCTGCAGTCTCAGCTACTCACCTTCAAATGATGAATGACAGTCCTGTCACCCAGTGCCTCCAATCTTTATTGAGATCCAGTCATTTATAATAGAGAGATTTTCTGTAGAGGCTTTACCATTATAATAAATAAATCTCTTAGAACTTTCTAGTGCCTGTCTATGCAAACGAAGAAAGGGAGGGGAGGATGGAAGTGCGACTTACAACATTAGGTGGCATTAATAAAAATAAAGGGGTAAGTCTACTTCAATTGGAAAAACACAGATTTCACTGTCTGCAATCTTGGTGTACTTTGCCAATAGTGACAGACTGAAGATAGTTGCACGTAACACTGCTGCTGGGCATTAGTACAGTTGAGCGAGCTCCCTCACCTCAGCAGTGGCCATAGCAGCAGTGATCTGTGTGTACAGGACTCACTTCTCTCTTAGTGGTATACAGACTTGGTGTACATTGCCAATAGCAACCGACTGCAGGTAGTAAAAACTGATTCCATAAAACACACAATTTGCTAATATAGGGAGAAAAATACTAGATTAGCTCAGCATCTTGAGCACATCCTTTTGGCACAAAAATAAACACTTCTCCACATATCCCAGCCAAAGAGAACTTACTCTTTAAACCAGACCTTCAGCATCATTTAATGAAAAGTCCAAACCCTTAAAAAAATATTCCCCAGCATCTAAAATAAATATATTTGAAGTTTTAAGTCGCTTGCTTATTATTCTTTCCCCCACACGGCCCCAATTCTGTTCAGGACTCTAAGATACGAGCACCGCTACCTTGAGTCATATGTTGAAGAGAGGGGGTTAAAAGTGCAGGGGGTGTGTTATAGCTGTTCTCTGCACAGAAAGAGCAGACCTGAGGTCAAGAAAAGGACAGCAATCCCAGAATGCAGAGCGGCATAGTCAGAAGGCACTTCCTGTTTGCAGGCAGCCTGAGACTCCATCCATTTTGGATGTTTAAAAGCTCAGCAAATGCAGTAGATGCAGGTAGGATGATTTTTTTTTCCAGCAATATTTTTATTGAAAATATGCAAGTGTTACAGCCATAAACAACTTACAATACATTTTGCAAAAAAAAAAAAAAAAAAAAAAAGATAAAAGAAAAGACATATCCAATAGACGGCATACTTGTACAGAACAAAGCACAATTAAGTTCTCATACAAAGCATTCATCTCTATTATAAAACAACAGTGGCTAAGAAAAAGTGAGGCGGGGTAAGATAAGTGGGAGAAATAATGAATAATATAGAAAAAAAGGAAAGGAGGGAGAAGGGTGGGTGTCCATACTCCAACCAACTTAAAGAGGACGTCACCCAGGGCTAGGATACAAATTGTTGACGACAAAAGTTTTTAGGCTGGAAATGGGTGATCCAACCTTCCCAGGTAGCTAGGAAGGGAGTGAGATCGCCCTGCATTGAGGCAGCCATCTTTTCAAAGAGCATTACTTCGTTTATGCGAGGTATGAGGCTTCCGCTGGGAATAGACCTGCTCTTCCATGATTGGGCAATGATCAGTTTAGCAGCTGTTAGAATAACGCTCAAAAGCTCAAACTGTGTTTTGGAGCATTCAGGGAGTCTAAGGATAAGAAGGGCTAACTGAGGTGTGGGGGTCAGACGAAGGCCTGTTACCTCAAATATAAGATAAAAAACTATGGCCCATAACTGGTTAACTAGCCTACACTCCTACCAAATGTGAAAGTAGGTTCCTTGCATACGACAGTTTCTGAAACATTCTGGGGAGTAAGAAGGGCAGAACCTGCGAATTCTCTCTGGAACCAGATACCAGCGAAGCAAAACTTTGGTATTAACCTCCTGAGCACTTGTGTGCAGAAATTTAGTAAATGAGTTCCTCCATACTGCTTTCCAGTCCTCTTCCGAAAGGTTTATACCAAGGTCATCCTCCCATCTGGTGGTATAGGCCGGAAGGGACTTCCCATCTGTCTTGCACATTAGCTTGTATAGAGCGGAAACCGTCCCTTTGCCTAGAGGCTGCGTCCCACAGATAAACTCAAAGGGGGAAGAAGGTCCTGATACTGATCGTGACCTAGTTCTAATACCTATATAATGTGTAATTTGCAGGAAGCGGAGATATTCTTTGCATGGTATGTCCCTAAGGGATTGGAGCTCGGAGAAGGTTTTCATACCCCTATGTGTTAGAAAATCTTTAAACTTTGTTAAGTTGTGCGCCCTCCACCAGGAGAAAGCCGATGGCTCCTGGAAGGCCGGGGGGAATTCGGGATTGCCAAGTGGGTCTGAGGGGAGGAGAGGTTTCCTTTCAATCTATTTGTCTTCCATATCCTCAGGGAGTGATTCAAGACGGGATTGTTGATGTTTTTATAAACCATCGGAGGTAACCATAGCAAGTTCTCAATCACTAATGGAGAGCAGCTAATCTGTTCAATATCTACCCACAGTCGCCTTTCCTCGCCAGCATGGACGGCCGACATTTGGGCTATCTGACTGGCGGAGTAGTAACGTGCTAAGTTGGGGACCCCCAAGGCCACCCTGCTGCTTAGGTCTGTATAAAGTCCCTCGATTAACCTGAGGTTTTTGCTTCCCCCAGATAAAGGAGTTTAAAGACGCTTGGAGGCCTTTGATAAAGGAAGCCGGGATTGGGATTGGAAGTACCTGGAAAAAATAAAGCAATTTACGAAGCCACTTCATCTTTGCCGCCGCTATCCTACCCAGCCATGACAGATGTAACCTAGCCCAGGTAGATATTAAAGCTCGTAAATCTTTAGCCAAGGCGGGATAGTTAGCGGCAAAAAGAGAGTCATAATTAGCTGTTAGTCGAACACCCAGATATTTAATGTGGTGATTTTGCCAAGAGAAGCCAAAAGAAGATTTGAGCGTGGACAATGTACTCTCAGGGAGAGAAATATTAAGTGCCTGAGACTTAAAAGCATGAATTTGCAGGCCTGATATTTTGGAAAAGTCATCTAGGGTGTGGAGAAGGTTTGGGAGGGATGTGATAGGGTCCGATACAAGCATTAAAATATCATCTGCAAATAGGGAAATCTTGTGGTCATAAGCTCCTATTGTAATTCCCTTAACATTGATGTTATTCTGAATCAGCTTGGAGAGGGGCTCAATGGCAAGTGCAAAAAATAGAGGGGAAAGGGGGCAACCTTGTCTGGTGCCTCTGCCTAGAGTAAACCGATCGGAGGAATATCCTGAATATCTGATGAATGCCTCCGGGTTGGAGTATAATGAGGTAATCCATGCAATTAAGGAGGGACCCAGGCCCCACTTCTCCAGGATAAATTGAAGGTAGTCTCATGCCACAGTATCAAAAGCTTTACGAACATCCAGGGTTAATAGCATGGCTTGGTGTCCCTCCTTCCTGGCATGATGGATCAGGTTGATAGCCTTACAAATATTATCCCCCACTTGACGCTGGGGAATGAAACCTGCTTGCTCTTTGGAGATTAGGGACCCTATAAACGTATTGAGTCTTGTCGCCAGGACTTTAGCAAGGAGCTTAACATCAATGTTTAAGAGGGAAATAGGTCTGTGATTGGACCAAAGGGTAGAGTCAGCATTGGGTTTGGGTATCGTACAGACGGCCGCAGTAAGCGCGTCTGTACTCCACGAGTCACCTCCACTAAGGGAGTCGAACATGCAAGCCAAGCGTGGGGCGAGTACTTGGGAGAACTTTTTATAATAAAGGGCGGTGAAACCATCTGGGCGCGGCTGTTTCCCTATCTTTAGGGAGTTAATAGCTTCCTGGACCCCAGAGAGCTGAACCGGCCTATCCAGTGAGGCCCTGACCTCTTCAGGGAGGGAAGGTAGTTATAAATGACCTATCAATTTTTCAGCGATGCACTCATCCAGTGCAGTTTTAGGTTTATAAAGATCCTCAAGATGCTTACTGAATGTCGCCACCACCCTCACTGGATTACTTGAGAGTGAACCGTCGAGGGTCTTAATGCACAATAGTTTAACTCTCTGCGTGACTCCTTTAAGCCTTCTGGCCAGAGGGGTGTTTGGCTTATTACTGAGACGATACCACTTAAACCTGGATCTGTTTAATTGACGTTCGGCTTCACTGGAGAGGCACATATTAAGCCGGTCCCCGGCCTGATTAAGAGCAATCCTATTATGCCTGGTTGGGTGGGTTTTATAATCAGAAGAGGCTAGATGATAAGCATCTAGTAATACATTTAGTTGCTTTTTATACAGGGCCTTGCGTCGGGCTGATTCCTGGATGAAATGACCTCAAATTACGGCTTTGTGGGCCTCCCAAAGTAGGGTATCAGAACTTACTGACCCTGTGTTATCCGAGTAGAAACCCTCAATTACTTTGCACGTGCGCTCAAGGAGGGTCTCATCAGATAACATGGGGTCGTAGAGTTTCCAAAATTTTCGCGGGGATCTTAAAGAGGACATTTCAACTGAGACCAACTTGTGATCAGACCAGACAATTGGTACTATAGAAGAGTGGGACAGGTGTGGTAGGGAAGAAAGCTGCAAGAAAATATGGTCAATCCTTGTAAAGACCTTATGCGGACAAGAATAATGGGTAAAATCTCTCCTTGTGGGGTGCAGTTCCCTCCATGCATCGACTAAATGATAGTGGTTTAAGAGGGAGCAAAACGCCTTTCTTGAGGAGCTATCTCTACCCGTATCGGAGACACGATCCACAGCTTGATGATCTAAGGTTGGATGCAAGATTTGGTTTGAATCTCCGGTTTGAGCCCCTTTACTAGGGGATCCAGGGTCTTCAGGAACTCCTCAAAAAAAAGTTCTGATTCTGATTTGGGGCATAGTATGTAGCAATAGTAATTGGTTGGTCTTGGACGTCACCCACAATTATGAGGAAACGACCCTGAGGATCTCTTATTACCTTCTCCGAAGAGAAAGGGAGAGAGTACTTGAAAGCGATAAGAACCCCTCTTTTTTTAGCATCAGCAGATGCCGCGAAGAAGAGGGGATAATCTGCGCTAAGGACATTTGGGAGTATTTTTCTTAGTAAAATGGGTCTCCTGGAAGCAGATAATATCCCCATGAAGAGACCTCATCTGACGAAAGGCCTTGACTCTTTTTTGGGGGGTGTTCAGGCCTTGCACGTTAAGCGAGACCAATTTAACTGCCATTTTTAAGTTGTTCCAAGACTGTTACTCTAGGACGGAGGAACACCCGGGGAGGAGAAGAGGGAAGAGCAAAGAAGATGGACAAAGAGAGAGAGAATGGAAAGAACATATTAATACAAACCAAATGGAGGAAATAGTACCTCCCAATTTGAAATTAAAAATTTCCCAGTGGGGCTGATGAAACCCAAGCCACAATGGGGAATGCTGACACAACAAAGGACCTCAAACGGGAGGTCACAATCAGAACAGGTGGATTGACCGACCCAAAACGGGGGTCAGTATCAAGAGCTTCCAAGCTCGGCGGAAACCAACGGGTTGGGAAGCTTGGAGTGCACGAGACATAGAACCTGGGCCTCCGGCCCGCGAAACGATTAGCAAACCAATAAACAGCAACAAATAATACATTCAGATAACATTCTATGAAGTAAGGGCAAGGGTGTTTATCTTAATCTCAAAGTTAAACTTAGCAGAACCCTTTGGTTTATGCACCAATTGAATTACCTATAAAAGAAAGTTATACGGGTAGCACAAGTGCCCAGTACCACATGAAATCTCGGTTAAAGATCAAACAACACAAAATTTGAACCGTAGAATAAACATCCCGTGCAAACACCACAAAATCAGGGTGGAGGGTGAGAGCTCCAATATAGCACACAGGGAATCTCACACATCAACCCTCACCATGGACCGGCTTACCGGACTTATAGGACAAAGCAGTCACTGACTTGCTCGTAGATGCAGTGCTCCTCTTGGGACCGCTTTTATCTTTAGGCGCTGGCGAGAAGGAGAGTGCTCTCTTCTTTTGCAGAGGGGGGGGTAGGGACTACAGCTGGAGCTTTTAAACCCATCGAGGTCAGAACATTCTCCAATTCTTGCGGTGTGGACGCCTCAAACCTCTGGTCAGAGTGGTAAAAAGAGATTTTGAAGGGGAACCACCATTTGTATCTGATTCCCTTGGCCTGCAAAATTTCGAGGGAAGGTTTCATAGCTCGCCGCCTGGCAATGGTTTGTGGAGAGATGTCGACAAAAAGTTGGTAATCAAAGTTCTGAAATTTGAGTGTACTATGATCCCGCGCAGCCGCCATAAGCAGTTCTTTTGTACAGTAAAAATGGAATTTTACAAGAACGTCCTGAGGAAGGCCATCTGCTCTCTTCTTCTTCAAGGCCCGGTGAATACTATCAAATTCCAATCTCTCGATTGGGATGGATGGAACAAGCTCTTGAAACATGGCTGTAGCTGTGGATTGTAGATCAAGAACAATTTCTGGGATACCTCTGATTCTGATGTTGGCTCTCCGAGATCGGTTCTCCATGTCCTCAAGCTTATGATGAAGAGTGAGATTTTCGTCTCTCAGGGCCTCTAGTTCCGTTCCAAAAGAGGACAGCTCAGAGGTATGCGCCGAGTGTTGTTGTTCCAGATCATTGACCCTTTGACCCAGTTCTTTAATTTCCGCTGAGAGATTGGAAGAAATCTGGGTCGTAATGTTTAGGGCCCATCACTCAAGGGCTTTCTCAAGCACTCTTACCTGTCTAACGGTGGTGGCTGCGGCTTCGCCGGTGAACTGTGCAGAGAATCGTCCATCCAGGACTCATCTTATGGCAAAAGGTCGGAGGGGACTTGAGGATCACCTTGGGAGGGTGCTGGTACTTCCATCTTGAATAGTAAGCGTCATCAGAGGTAGTGCCAGGGTAAGGCGGATCAGAGTGGCAAAGGCAGGAAAATGACTCACCGTAGGATTTGCTAGTAGCTAAAGCAGGCGGACAGATCAGAATAAAAAGGCTAGCTTTTAAAGGACAGTCAGTGAAAACATCAAACTCTTCAAAACACAAAAGGGAACTCTTCTTCTTTAAGAGGGCCTAAGAGCTAGGAGTGAGGGCCACTATAGTAAGCAATTGTAGGGTGCATGCAGAATAAAAAAGATGAAATAAGTAGCGTTACTTGCCGTGGTTCAAGGCGTCTGCGCAGAGATCTGCCGAGAGAAGACACCCCTTCAGAGCTGTAGTGGGCTCCCAATGGAGCTGTGCTTGTGAGCTCAGAAATGAGACTTGAGCCGCTGGGTGCAGGCCTGATGGCCTGGGATTCCTCCACTTTTCTGCTGTCAGGAGGGATAGGGCTGTCCCACTACCTGGGCCCCTAAAGCTTTATGGGGTCACCAAACGGATCGCAAGAGTGCTGGATTCCCCTTATGCAGCGCCGGGGAGGATGGAAGTTGAGGTGGGCAGGGGTAGCCCTATTTAAGGTGACCGTCCCTCACCACCTGCTTCAAGTGAGCAGATTCTGGGACCCTACAGGTCCTGCTGGTGGCTGGTGAGGGGGACCACGAGGAGCTCACGAGGTGGCAGGGAGAGGGCACAAGCTGAGCAGGGCAGGGGCCGCAATCAAGGTGGCGACGGCCGTCTCTCACTGCCTGTTGCTGTCAGTGGGATTCCCCACTATTTGAGGTAAATATATGAGGTCTGCACAGGGCAGCAGAGAGAGGGTGTGTGCCGAGCAGGGCAGGGGCGGCCGTATACAAGATGACAGCAGCCGTCCCCTTCAGCCTGCAGCTGGAAACGTGATTCCGGGACCCCCTTCAGATCCTGCTGAAAGTTGGTGGGGGGGGGGGGTCCTGGGGTCTGCCCGAGGCAGCAGGGCCCAAAACCGCCGGTCGCTGTACGCTGTAGAGGGCCGGGGAGACAGGTTCCAGAGGAGCGCGGAGTTAGAGCTCCATCCACTTTTCCTCACGCATGCGCACTCTCAGGTAGGATGATTTTTAATGTGGGAAATCTGTATGTATAGCGTGGGGGAAACATATAAGATAGACTCTTATTCAGGGTGAAGGTCCAGTTTAAGTAACTGAGCTACTTTTTAACAACACAACCAATGTTCTCCTTGAGTGGGTCCTGCTACCATTTTAGAAAAGAGTTTATTGCCTCATAAGGCTTTAATGGTTTTTTGTGCCCCTTTATGCATGTAGTAATTGTCACACTTTATATCAGATTTAGCTATTATATAAATTTAGCAAATGCCAGTTTTGCAATCTCACATATATCTAACAGCAAAAATGACATTACTGTTGGCATGAGTGGGAAAGTTTGCTCACTGCTGCCATGTAAGATAAGAAATATGGCTTTTAGGTCAGGCTTTGATAAATGTTCTGAAGGCAAAATCTCGTGGCAGCAACAGTTTATTCTCATGTACGTAAACTGTAGTCTCACTTCTGCTTACAGCATTTAAAGTTCTTCCAACAAATAATGAGAACTTGGTCATCTCATGACCCCTGCTGTTGAAGATATAAACACTACTACTTTGTAAAAGTTTCTTATTGCTGAAGAAAGTGCAAAAAGATATACTTAAAATTACAAAAAGACATACATATGGAGGGTTATCCAAATGATATATTCTCAGAGAGGCAGAGTGCTAAGAGCTTTTGATAAAAATAAAATATTTACCATACTGTAAACATTATGTAACTTGCCAGTAGAACTGTCAAATTGCAGTGCAGAGTGGAAAAGTCTCTTAAAGGCTTTCAAAACTCATAAAATAATTTGAATAAGCTCCATCATTTTTTGCTAATAGCAAATGTTGATATATTATTATTGGTCAGATAGGTGTGACAGGTTTAAATCTATTTAAGTCACAGAATAAAAAAATCCAAATGCATCCCAAATTGGGGTGACCTGCTGGGTTTGCCATACCTGTAATGGCTCTGATTGTTTGCCTTGGGGAGCAAGGGCGATTGCATCCCCTGCATGCTTGAGCTGTGTGCACACTTCCTCCCCAATCATTCAGATGAGCTGGGACAGGAGTGCACGCAGCACTTGATATGCGGACACTTGTGCTCTCCGTTGAAGTCTATCAGAGCCGTTTGCAAAATGACAGAGCCACAGCAAACGGCTCTGATTGAACGAGAGTAAATGCATGCATCATCGGGTAGAGGTGAGTTGTACTGGGTATTCAGTAACCTCATAGGAATTTTTGAAATTGTATTTTTTGTGTGCCTAAATCGTGTTCTGAAGGTGCTGAGCTGATTTATCATTTTTCAGTTTTTTTCTTATGTTGGAAAATGTGTGTTTTAAGGAAAAAGTTTTCACTATCTGCAATCTGTTTCTGATGGCAATGCACACCAAGTTTGTACACCAAGAAGAGAGATGTGAGCCCTGTACACACAGGACACAGCTGCTGGGCATGTGTGAGGATGAAAGAGCTCACTCACCTCAGCAGCAGCAATAACAGCAGTGTTCTGTGTGTACAGAGCTCTCCTTTGTGTACAGATCTGGTTTATGTTGCCAACGGCAACAGATGACAGAAAACGGCTTCCATACCAAACACATTTTCAGCACCTTGAGGACATCCTTTTGTCACAAAAACATATACATTTTAAAATATTCCATTGGAAGTGAACTTATTATTTAACCCTTTCAGTGCCAGCCTACCTAGAGATATTGTCACCCTCTATTGCCAAGCCATTTTCACAATTTTTGCACTATACATGTTTAACTGTGATTTTTGAAGGTATGAGGCGATATAGGAGATTTCCCAGGAAAATTATATATTGTTTTTTTTCAGCAGAGTTTGGACATTAACATGTCTTGTTTGCTATTTTAGTGCTTTATCAATGTTTTTGGGTGAAATATGTGGGCATTTTTTTAAATGCTATTTTTGCAAGAAAATCATATTGTGTGTAAGAGTCTAATTTCTCTCGGTTACAAGGATACTACATGTGTATTGGCAGACACCCTTTTCTGCCCAGGACACACCCCAAACTGAGACAGCACTTTGGGAAATTTTCAAAGAAATACAACTACTATGCGCACTTTGCAATTCTGTTTAAAAAAAAAAAAAAAACCTTTACATTTGAAATCCCCGCCCACAAACTATATATTCTCTCTCTAAATGTACCAGACATTTATGTACGCAAACCCACAATGAATCCCCCCCAAACAATTATAAAATAGCAAAATTAAAAAACACATTTCCTAAAATATCAATATGCAAACAGGAAAAAATTAGCTAAATTTGAAAGTGTAAGGTCCCTCGAACAGAACAATATCCGACATGCATAGCTACTTTTAACCCCTTTAACTACCAGCTTACTTGAAATGTTATCACCCTCTGTTGACAGTCTTGGTGGCCCCTGGCCCTGAAGACTTCAAGCCCCCATAACCCTTATGTCCCTCTGGCTCTTCTGTCCTCTGAGGCAGGTAATGATCCAGGGGTTAATGGCAAGTCACCCATTTGCCGCAGGTGACTTGCCAACCCCTAAGCCTTCTGAACTGGTATAGGGGTCTCAAGGACCACTTAATAATTCATAAAGGGTTTAATGTAAAAAACAGACACACAGCAAAGCAAATATAATTTATTAAAATATTTTTTTCCTTTTCTTACCGATCCTCTGTCCCACACCGATCACAGTCCCACATGAATCTGCTGGCACTGACAGCCAGCCGGTAGAAGCCTGGGTACAAAGGTAGGGGATCAGAGTCCCCCGACTGTGCACCCACCCTCCACCGATCACCAGCCAAAATGATGATGTCATCTCACTCTTCATATAAATGCCCCTCCCTGTGGTGGAAGGCACCAGCTACCAGAAGGGGGCATGTTTTGTGTTCTCTTCTCACTTCTGAAGCCCCTGGGGGGGGGGGTTTCAAAGAGGGGACACGGAACAACACTAATTTTTACAAAGCGCGGGGCAATTGCGGGGCTCGGTGTTAATGGGGGCATGATATAAAAGGTAAGAAATCCCTATTTAGAGGGCATTACTGTGGGGCAATGGCACCAGGATGCCCCTCTGGGCACTGAATAACATCAATTTTGTAAAAAAATGGTTGTCCAGGTTTAAATCTTTTTAGCATATCAATGAAACAAAATGTAATTTAGCATGTATCTTATGAATGATGACGTGCATTCATGTGCATTAATGTAGCACTGGCAAACCAGTATTAAAATAATTGTCCAGGTACATTCAAAATGATTCCTATTGTGTAGGGCTACACATGGCAATGTTCTTATTTTTTCTTTTTCTTGTTCTTATTCCTTTTTGAAAGCAAAGCTAGAACCTTTTTAGTCTGTCACTAAGAAAGTAGGTGTCAAACCAGACATGAGCCTCAGGCTTTGATTTGTGGTCTGGATCAAAGTGGAGGGATTGGAGGCAGAAGAAGAAACTATTTGCCTTCTTTCTGTGGCTTGAGCAAAAAAAACAGGGTGAGACTGACACTGCATGAGGTAACATGCCAGATGAGTGATTTTAAAGTGTGACTGGTCAATCCTTTTAATGATGTGTTAGCCCCATAGGATTAGTTATTTTCAAGTGCCTTAAAATGCACTGATGGGCCTTTATATGCACTTTGAAAAAAAACTTCAGCCAGTATTCTGGGGGTCATTTACCAAAGGATTTGGTGGCATCCGCCACGTATCCACTGTGTTTTGCCTGTTCCTCCGGGCGCTGTCCATGTTTTTTGTATTTATTTCTACTTCAGTTTGATTTGACGAATGCTGCCGAAATACTGTTGCATTTACCGAAATACTGCCGAAATACTGTTGCATGTTGCATTAACCCCATAGGAATCAATGATTGTCACTTTAGGTTTTATTTTTCATCTTTAACTTATTTTTGAGCGTGAACATTAGAAAGTTATCCAGTATGTAAAAAAACACAGACAACCCAGACACCCCCAAGATACCCCAAATATTTTCTGAGACCCCCCCCATGCTGACATGCTATAAAAGTGTGTTTTCAGTGAGATATCATGTTTTTTCTACATAATTCTGCCACAGCAGTTCGCTGGCACATCGCCCGGAATTCCCCAAACCACTTTTTAATGTAAATACCTGTGACTTTCGACAGGCAATTATGGCATAAACAGCAAAATGCATTGCAAAAGTCTGTGCTCACTGGTGTTCACTGCAGTAAGTTTTGCTTACCCGCTGGTCTGTCACATGTGCTTTGCGCGTCCAGCAAACATACATTTATGTCAAGTAGCGAACTGTGGAGAACATAGTAAATCACTCCCAATATATGTGTCAAGCCTCCTGGCTACAGCCATGGGGAGAGCTGAGCGGAGCTCCAGGTATGGGCCGAAGGGAAGCAAAATAATCCCAAAGAGCAAAATAAAAAGTCTGGGCAGAATGCAAGGATGAATCCAAGGTCAGAGGCTGGCAGAAAACAAGCAAAGTCCACTGAGCAAGTCCACGTCAAAACCGAGTTATCCGTCTGTGGGTAAATCCAGATATTCAGATCAGGAATTCAGGAGTCAGGGAAACAGAGTCCAGGAAGTAAGCTGATAACACAGCATTGGCTGCAGGCCAGCTGTCCTCTTAAATAGGGCTATCAATTAGAACAAGGAGGGATGAGTCAGAGTCTGGGTGAGGTCCCTTCCTGTCCATTCAGACTCAGGAAACCAGGAAGTGAAATCAAGCCCAAGAGCTTACACTCTAGGCTTTGTGTACTTGCAGTGGGCTGAACACCAGGTGTCGCTGTGGAGCATGCGACAGATGAACAGCCTGCTCTGTTACAAACACCCAGGCGAGCATGTCTGCTGCTGAATGCAATCCGTGGCCTAGCACGCTCTCGATGCTTTAAAGGGCAAGGAAGGCGAGGAGACTGACAATATGCAACTAGTCCTGTATTTCTTTATTGTATCAGAACGTAAAACATAGCATACATACAGTATAATGTCCAAAGACTTGTCAGGTAGCATGTATGTTGTTGATATCCCCCAATCAAAAAAGGAAAAAAAATGTGTTATTCTTAAAAATCCAGCAATAACAGTTTCCTAGGAGACTGTCTGATTGTCAGTCAGAATAACATACAAAACTTAGTTTAACTCCATTTAGACAAGGAAAATCTTATCAAAAGTATAAGTTCGAATATTGAGTCAGGTCTTTGAAAATGTATTGAATCATTTTATTAATCACCATCCTAATACACACTTGACAGTCCTGCTTACACATGAGAATGAGGGGGGAGCTGTGCCAGCAGCAGCCCACACTGAGGGAGATATATACTTGGAGCAGCTTGTCTATCATTACACACACACACACACACACACACACACACACACACACACACACTGAATAAACAGCTGCTGTAAGAATTCTGTGTAAGGGGGATGATGTTATATTTGTTTAGTTGTGCAGCTGCCACATTGCATTAAGACAGTGTAATTAATGTATCTAAAATATATATGTCATTACAGCGGATGGGTTTCTACTTCTTGGTAGTAATAAGGGATGCTTGTGCAGAGATTTGAGGCAATTTTGACTTTTTCAACAGCAGAGCCCTTAAGTGTAAATAAAGATGGATGCTCCCATGTCTGCATGCTGTTCCAAAATATTTGCATGGGGTGAAGCCCCTGTCATACAGGAGAGCAATTGTGTAATTAAAGATAAGTCTACATTAGGCAAAAGCAGCAATAGTATAAAGCATGGTTTTACAACCAGTGGTAATATGAAAGCTGCCCTCTGGTGGTACGCATATTATCAGTAGGAGGGGGGCTTATTATCTAATTTAGCAGGAGCAGGAGCAGGAATGTCCCCCTCTACATTAATGGCAAGTAACAGGAAAAAACAAGTGCCAGAACCCACGTCCCCACACAACCAGTCAGAGTGGTGGATTTCTCTTTGAGCAACGAGGAGAAAGGTAGGATTTCTCCGGTCAGCAGCCATTAATGCACAGTAGGGCATCTACAGTTGGGGTTGCCTCCCTGTGTCCAGGAAAAACACCCTGGTTTTAATATTGTTGGATGGGGGATTATTGGTTCATGCAGATGGGGATGTGACAGGTGAGGGAAGATTAGAAATTCAATGTTGCAGAAAGCTATACTTGCTCGGTCTGCACCAGGGCCAAAGGCTCTTACTAAAGTAGATGCTGGGTGCTGCAGTATGTGCATACAATGATATCCAGATGGGAAAATGTACCATATTGCTCACTGAGGGGCAGCACATTTCACCCAGGAAATGTGTAGCACCCCTTATGGGTGAAGGAAGGTATAGACCCACTTTAACCCTTTAAATGCCAAGCAAGTAGTTTCTACGTGGTTGATTCTCCTACAGTTAAGTGCCAAGCACGTAGAAACTACGTGCCTGGCATTTCCCCTTACTAGTTAAAAAATAGATAAAATAAACCACTTACCTCTGGTATTAATGTAAAGATGGGGCTTCTCTTCACGGGGGGGGGGGCGATCCCCCCCCCTGGGCTCCGCAGGCTGCAGGTGAGGACCCTCTTCCAGTCCCTCACCGCTCCTCCTATACCCTCACCGAGCACCTCCGATCGGAGCCTCCTCTCCTCTCATCCGCCCTGCGCCGATCACTATCGGCATCTGACAGATGCCGGAGCTGGGTGAGCGGCGCGGGACAGCGACGAGGGACCCAGGATCGGAGGTGAGTACAGTAAAAAAAAAATAAATGTCATTTTTTTATATCTGTGTCTGTGTCTTTATTTTTTACTTTTAACCCCTTGTGAACTGGTAAGGGGTCCATGACCCCTATACCAGTTCAAAAGGCTGGGGGGATGGCAAGTCACCTGCGACTAGCGGGTGACTTGCCATTAACCCCCGGCACCCCATTACCTGCCAGGGACAGGGGGGGCAGAAGAGCCCGGGCCCTTGGGCTATGCGGGTTTGTAGCCTCCAGGGCCAGGGGCCACAAAAGCTGGCCCCTGCGCCCTGTTTCTACAAGCCCAGCATAGCTGGTCCCGGGCTGGTTACTGTGGGTAAGGGGGACCCCATTTAATTTTTTGGGGGATTTTTAAGGGTTTTTAACCCTTAGAAATCAAAAAAATGGGGTCCCCCTGGGAGGGGGGCCTATGTCGAAGGGGGGGCCCTATGTCGATTTTTTTAATTAACCCCTGTCACCCAGCAGCTATAAAAGGCTTCCAGCAGGTGAGCAGCAGCCAGTGATTGCTGAGGGACACAGTGCTCCAGGATGGATGGGAGGTAAGTATTAAAAAAACAATAATAAAATATTTTTTCTCTGTGTGGTGTGTTTTTTTTTTACATTTAACCCCTTGTGAACTGGTAAGGGGTCCATGAGACCCCTATACCAGTTTACAAGGCATTAACCCCCGGCACCCCCATTACCTGCCTCCCCAAAGGCCAGGGGGGGCAGAAGAGCCCGTGGCCACAGGCTATGCGGGCTTGTAGCCTGCAGGGTGGGGGGCCACCAAAGCTGGCCTCTGCGCCCTGTTCCTACAAGCCCTGCATAGCTGGTGCCAGGCTGGTTACTTCGGGTAAGGGGGAAATCCACACAAAAAAATGCCCTATGTCATTTTTTGTCTCGATTTAACCCTTTGTAGTGTGGATGGTAGTTGTATTTTATTTGTAAATGTAAAAAATTACTTGTTTCAGTTTGGGTGGTCTCCTGGGCAGGAACGGGGGGCTACCGATAAATATGTGGTACCGTTCTAATCGGTAGAAATGGGGCTTTCACATGCAATATGGTTTTCTTTAATAAAATACATTTTTTATTTAAAATAAAAGGAGGCAATTTTCTAAAAAAAAATTGTATTTATTTATTTTTTTACTTAATAATAATATTGTAAAAAACAGAATAAAATTTACAAACAAGACATTTCATGTTAAAGCCTAAACTCTGCTGCAAAAAATATATATATATAATTTTCCTGAAAATTCCAGCAAAAATGTCGCAAAACATGGCGCAAAATGGAGAAAAATGACCTGTCAACAGAGGGTGACAAAATCTCAAGTAGGCTGTCAATTAAAAGGGTTAAAAGTAGCTATGCATGTTGGGTATTGTTCTGTTCGGGGGACCTTGCGCTTTCGGACTTAGCTTGTTTTTTCTTGTTTGCATATTTATATTTTAGGAAAAGGTGTTTTTTATTCAGCTTTTTTATACATTTTTTAGGGAAACCCTGCGCAACCAAAGAATTCTTTGAGGGATTAATTCCAGAAAGATGAGCCCACTACAACAAGCTGGGTACACTTAGAAAGCTTAAAATGTGTACCTTCAGGGAATATATGGTTTATGGGGGATATTCCAAATGTAAAGGGTTGTTTTGGTTGAAAATTTGCAAGGTGCGCACTTTGTCTGCAGAGCTGAAATTTTCAAGTAAAATTACCGTTATGCTCATGCTTTACTTTGGGGTGTTTGGCAACTCTTCCCTTGACAGAACCTATGCATGTTGGGTATCGTTCTGTTTGGAGGATGTTGCTTTTTCAGATTAAACTTGTTTTTTCTTGTTTGTATAGTTTTTTTTTTAGGAAAATGTGGCTTTGATTCTGCTTTCTTTCCTTTTTTTAAGGAAACTCTTTGCAACCAAAGAATACATTGAGGGATTACTTCCAGAAAACTGTGGCCACATCAAAAAGTCTGGTACACCAAGAAAGCTTGAGGTGTGTACTTCCAGAGAATATATAGTTTGTTGGGGGTATTTCAAATGTAAAGGGTTGTTTTTTTGGAAAAACTGCAAGGCGCGCATAGCCCATATCACAGTTGTATTTTTTCTGAAAATCCCCTAAAGCTCTGTTTCAGTTTGGGGGAGTCTCCTGGGCAGGAAAGGGTGTCTACCTATACATATGTGGTACTGCTGTAACTGGGAAAAATTGGGATTTCACACACAATTACATTTTATTGACAAACTTACCTTTTTTATTACAAAAAAACACTACAAATTGTAAAAAATTTTATTGATTTTTTATTTTTTTTGCACATATTTCACCCAAAAATAATGAGAATACACCTAAAAATGACAAACAAGACAATATGACAATATTTCATGTTAAAGCTCAGACTATGCTGAAAAAAACAATCTATCATTTTCCTGTAATCCCTGGAAATCCCTTCAAAAATCACATTTGAGCATGGGGAGCGCAAAATAGTGCAAAATGGTCTGGCAACAAAGGGTGACAAAAACTCCAGGTAGGCTGGCATTTAAAGGGTTAAAAGACCCAATGCACTCTGTGCATTGGTGCTAGTAAGACATTGGGCTTCTGGTGTGCAGCATGTGTGCTAGGCAGATTTTATGTTAGAAACCTTGCCACGTGCCCAGGGGTAATACAAAGAAGTATAGGGAAATCTGTGTTGGATTGGATGTTGGGACTAGAGATGAGCGAACTTTTTACAAATTTGGGGCGCTTTGCTGAATTTCCTCAAGAAATTTAGGGACGTCTGTCCGCACCGTCCAGCAACTCGGCTGGGCTTCCGGCCTGCTGCAGGGAAGGGCATTTATACTGGGAGTGAGCTGTAACATCACATCTCACTCCCAGTATAAATAGTCCCACTCTGTAGTGAAGAGAGATTGGTGGAATCTAGACATTCGCCTGGAATTCGCTGATCTGTTTGCTGGTGCCCGGGATGGTTTTGATGGTTAGAGAGGACCCTATGTGTTTTTTTAACCCTTTTTTTAACCCCCAGCTACCAGTGACAGCCTGGCTCCCAGCCGCATGACTAAGAACATTTTGTCTGAAATGCGTAACCATGAACTGCTTCTTACCTGTTTTTGATTGTGCCTGTGGTTTAATAGAGGACTGCTGTGGTGTCCCTGGAACTGCTGTCTTTCTCAACTTTAGCTAAATAATCTGCAGACTGGATGCAAAGTAGTCAAGTGGACCAAGCTTGGAGCTGGGAAAGCAACAAACAGCTTTGTTCCCCAGATGCCTGATTATGTGGAGGCTTATTGGGGCACAGGGCTCATATTCCTGACAATCCTCGTTGAATCTACACATACTAATGTTGTCCTACTCATATCTAGCAATCTACTAAAGGGGTACACCACGATTCAAATAGTTTTCTTTACTTATCCTCAGTAATGTCTTGTATGTACTTGAACCTATGGCACAGTGTAAGCAAAATTGTTTCAAAGCAAATATATTTTATTGATGCTTTGAGAAATGTATTTAACCTAAGAAAACATTTTGTGCTCTAATCAAAACTTATAGCTACAGAAAAAGAGACAACATATAAAGGTATAATAGAGAGTAGTAACACAAACTAGGACACTGTTGCCAGGGCTGAGAATAAGTCAACAAAATTCCACAGACAACTTGTTAGCACTGGCAAAAAGAACCTTAGTTTCAGAAAGAAAAATAACAAAGAATTTAACTTTGAATCATTTTGCTGTTGGGATTTGGGTCAAAGTTAAACTGGAACAAAAATTGTTCAAGTGGTTAAATCAAAAGAAAACTTGAAGCTCTATTCTTGGGCTACAACCCTACCTAGTAGATAAGTTGCAGTATTGGTAGTTTTGGGAAAGGTTTCATTTGACAGAATAATGTGCTATTATTCTTTTGCTAATAGAGAATGGATGTGATCAAGCTCCTGGTGATGCAAAATCATGTTGCCAGTATGACTGATGCCTTCAGAACTAAGCCAGGAATTCCAATATATTTTGTAGGGTGGTTCAGTTTGCAAAGTCCCAAATACCCATTTTGTAAAGCATGATGCTTTGCCATTAAATACAAAAGAAGTGAAGTTAGCTTTCACAGATATTCTTAGTTCTATTCAGTACTGAATATGCTCTATGCTTTTACAAAGGTTAAACAATTTGAATGCAGTATGATAAAAGAAAAAAAACTAAATTATATGTAAAGGAATACAAAGAAGCACGAATGTGAAAGTCATAGGCCATGGATCAGATAAATTAGAAAAACAGAATGGTTTGGTGTGAGGATGTTATAAAAATGAGAAAGCGACTGTTTAGAAATAGAGGCATTGTCATCATTAGTTTGAGAATTGCATTACACAAGTTAATGGCAAAAGGTCACTTACAACATTCAAGTTAAACTGATTATTGTTTTTGCTTTATGAACACACATAAAAGGTACATTGCTTCTAAAGGTATCCCCTAGCGACCTGCCAATAATTGTTAAATTACATTGATATGCTCTAGCAGCTGTATTGTTTAGTTGTTGTGCTGTATGCTATGTTAACTGAACACAAAAAATCCACCGCACCAAATAAGATAGGTGTGTGGTATTCTGGTTGGATAAAGTACTGTGAGAACAGAATAGGTGGGGGTGGCCCACAAACCCCACAACCATACTATGCCATGACTCGCACCACCATGTGAAAACCATATAATATTTTATTACGTTGGACAACCACAAAGGACAAGATTAAAAACAATTCACTTATAAAACATATACACACACGAGACACTGTATCATGTGTGGGACACTGCACTAATCATATAATCAAAAAATCATATATATTAATAACAATGTAGCTCCTTCCCCATAAACAAATCATCCCAAAATACAACGTGCATGTGCAAAAAATGTATACTAAAGTGCAAAGTATCATATCCTATGAACTGATCCCATAATCTATACGCATAGTCCAATCCATAAAAAGTGCTTGTGCCTGACAAGCTATCCCTTGACCATATAACTATTGGTGGAAAAGAACCAGGAAGGAAATGAAGGAGCAGAATAATATATAATAATAAGTAAAGAGTATATTACCAATGGTTGAAGCAAGTGCAGCGCCCCCGCCTACCCATGCGTTCCGTGATGTGGCAACCCGTCACTTCCTCAGATCGAGTGTCCTCTAGCCCCCCACCCGTCACCCCTCTCCCTTTTATACCATTACCGCAAACTCTTGATGGAAAACAGCTGTCCCCTGCCGCCAGAGATCCGCCACTCGCATTTCGGCAGGAAGTGCATCAGGGATCTCAAGCCGGAGACGGGATCCTGAAACATGAACTGCTGCTGGGGCAGGGACTCCTTTCCACCCATTCCGGTTCCGCTGACAGCGGAGCGGGCCGGATGGTTCCGCTGTCAGCGCGGAACCGGCCGGCCCGCTCCCACCATGCCGGCAAAAATGCTTTTTTTTTGTTTGTTTGTTTTTTAAATGCCGGCATGGCGGGAGCGTGCCGGCCGGCTTTTGTAACAGCTTCCCTCACACAGCTTTCTTATACTACATTAGCTGTTTATTCAGTGCAGGTGGGAAAAATGACATGCAAGCTTCTCCCTGTTTTGAGGCATATATCTCTCACAATTTGGTGTGAACTTCTGCACCCCCCCCCCACTAATTCTCATGTGTAAGCAGGACTATCTGGTGTGTGGCAAGATGGCTGCTCCCATGTAATTCAAGAGTGAATAATCTTTATGCCATTCCACAACATCTGAATGGGGTTAAGCCCTCTTAAACGGCTTACTCCACTGATCATAAGAGGGGAAGCATAATACTAAACTTTCTTTTTTGACTGGATATTCATATTAACAGATTTTAAGTCTCGTCCTTCTAGGAAATAAACAAATGAGTTTAAGTCTCATCTTTCTAGGAAATAAACAAATGAAGCAGGGCTCCAGGACAACCCCAAAAATCCCCAAATTATATGCCGCACGCAAAAATATGATAAAATTAATTAAACATTTATTAAACCGATAGAAAATGATCACAACATAAGAATAAAAGAGACAATGTTAAAAGACATATATGGACAAGGACAGAGGCATGCATATATGAAGGCTCTAATAAATAGATTAAAAACAATAAATAAATAATTTAATGAGCACACAACCAGCTGGAATTAAATGTCTGAACACCCAATACAGTATGTTTTAGCTAGATAAAGTGCAAGTGCTAGTGCTAAACAAGAAACAAACAAATCCGACAGCCTATAGCGCAAATTAGCAGTTACATACGTGAGAAATATAAATAACAACAATAGTGCTAAACCAAAAGTGAATGAATGATGAAAAAGGATAAAGTTACATCACCAATAACAAAGAGCCGAGGTACGCCAGAGCCATCAAATGACCAACGCGTTGGATCAACCCTTTTCCACTTCGCCACTTCACACCTTCCCCTTTTGTATGGCAAGAACCTAACTGCTGTCCAATAGGCGGCAGTGGTGTTTGCGTGTGTGTGTGCCCCACCCACCCTCCAAAACAAAGGGCATAAGGGCAGCATCACCACGTCACCTCCGCCGCCTGGATCAAAAAAACGAAAGTGGTGGTGTAAAGTATTGACATGATCCTGATCCAGATATTTCTGTGCTGGTACGGGCTAGGTTGGTTTGTCTGATCCCTATAGAGCATACAAAAACCAATACAGCACAGACACGGGTCAGGCCATAATGTGCAATCTCTATATAATCTAACCCAGGCACACCTGTGAGGTCAGTTGACTTCTGGGCCTCCTACAGGCTTTTATAAGGAAGTGTCACTTTTATATCTTTGATCACTGGATTTATTGTTGGATTACCTGGTGGCCCATCAGCCAATTAACTTGAATAGGGGCCAGGAGCGTGCGCAGAGCAGGGGATGCTACCCTGTGCATCCTACCTATGGCTGTTGCCCAAAGCCCTTGGCACAAAATTCCTCAAGTCATACTTTAGAGATCCTAGCACATCATAATGCATCATTGAACCAAACATAGCTCCATGGGCCAGGCAGCATTGTGGTTGCTAGTCAATACCAATGACGCCCTGGAGTGCAGGTAATTTAAATGAGCCAAGGACTAGCATACTGGTGATCATATTTTCGGCATGTGTGCTTTACCAGACACAATAAAATCTTTTTGCCAAAGCCTTGGTGCTGACCTTGCCAAGTCTGACCATGTCTGCTGTCAGCTCTGTTGCTGACCCTACTTTGTCTAACTACCTTTGTTACCAAGTCCTGTTGCTAATCCTGCCATATCTGACCATGTCAGCTTCTGTGTTTTGGATTACATGCACCATCAGTAGTGGTCACCATCCAAGGCTGAACCCTTTTCCTTCCCATTACTCCATTTGGGGGTCCCTGGTTTCAAACAGCAACTGTTGAGTGGCCCAGTATGGCCTGTGCGATGCCAGCTCCAGGCTTTGACTACTGCCTATGCCACATCTAAACAACCCCAACCTGAAAAACATGACTAATTTATGTGCATTACCAGTAATTACAAAAAGTTCCTATAGATACAACATATACACATTATATATATATATATACCAACTCTCTATTATGTTGTTTAGCGTAAAAGGATATTTTACTCTAAGTGGTCTGGTGTCAGGGTAATCTTTTACATCCTTTATACATCTCAAATAAACCTGCTGTTGCATCTGTACTTGCTCAAATCTTGGTGACATGTTGTTATATATAGCAAGATTTTACGGTGTCAAGGATTTTTCTCTGCTCTCCATGCAAGTTAACAGAGACCTTGGAAACCACAGTAGGATGCCATTTAGTTGATGTGTCTGCATTTAAATATAATGAAAAATGACTGAAATTAGGGTCACTGGTTCACAACATTTAAAAAGGAAATGTGAATCTGTTATAGGGAGGGCTAAGGAAGGCAGTTGGAGGATAATATGTATGCAGCAGCAAGTTGGAACCTATTGGAAGCAATAGACTGATAAGACTTTTTACAGAACATTTCAGTTAATTTATGGGCATTTAATGGAAAATTGCTTTTAATAAAACATGGCAGAAATGGGTATCATTTAAACATTAGTATGTATGCTGCTTTTTTCAGAGGATCTAATTTTGAGAGACGTTTGCCCTCTCCGTGGCAAAAGTCCATTTGCCACAAAGAGAGCTCAGGAAGACTGTTACAAGATTCTGTGCAGCACCAGGTATAACACCCCTGGAATCAATAGGCGGGTCTGACTTTTTCAGAAAAAGTTGGGACATGCAAATATGCCATATGATCGAGGTTCATTTGAAAAAGAAAAAAAGCTGAAACATTACTTGTTTTTTTCTTAACCTGAAAGTGCCTCTAGGCTCAGAGTGAGGTTAATGTGGTCACCTTCCATCCCTAGCCCTGTGCCCTAAAACCTCTTTTTTTTACTAAAGCCTTTACCAATATACAAAACAACACCAACATGGATGCAATCAACCATACTGCTCCCTGGCTGAGCACCCCCCCCCTTAGCGATCAACACAACACTCTCCACAGAAATGCTTCAGGTGCCTCCTGTACCTCATCAGGTCAGACTCTAGGGCCCCTTAGAGTGTGATACTACAACGGTTGTAAAGAGTAGGCCACAAGGAAACTGGCATTCACTCATGGAGTCCACATTCTATTTCACCCAATAGGATTTCTATCAATATCTAAGCCACGCCACACAGACATGTCATTCCTTACCTTTTTATGTTTTCTCCTTGCTAGTTATATTGCAAGATGTGGGTATCAAAACGACCATCTTTTTATTTGGTGATACTCTGTCACAAAATGTTTATTTAGTGTATTCCATTCCAAGTCTATGAGAGGCCAGCTGGCAGTTATATTTAAATGAAACCATATCCTGATACTGTGTATACAGGGCCTCTTTAAGACAAAGGCCTCGATTCACTAATAGTTGAAAAAAACTCAAATGGTAGTAAAAAATTCAATTCATGAGAAAAAAGCCTGAGAATTTCACTGTTAGTGAATCGCCAGATAAGACAATGCAAATCAATGGCAGCTTTTTACTACAGGTAAAAAGTTCAATACCTTTTTCAAGAGTAAAAAAGTGCCATTGACTTTCATTGTTTTCTTAGCTGGTGATTCACTAACAGTAACATTCTCAGGCTTTTTTCTCATGAATTGAATTTTTTACTACCATGAGAGTTTTTTTCAACTCAAGGCTCAAAAGCCTCGATTCACTTATAGTTGAAAAAAACTCAATAGGTAGTAAAAAATTCAATTCATGAGAAAAAAGCCTGAGAATTTAGCTGTTGGTGAATCACCAGCTAAGAAAACAATGAAAGTCAATGGTACTTTTTTACTCTTGAACTTATTGAACTCTATTGAACTTTTTACCCCTTTTTACCTGTAGTAAAAAGTGCCATTGACTTTCATTGTATTCCTATCTGGTGTATTCCTTCTCAGGCTTTTTTCTCATGAATTTAATTTTTATTACCATAAGAGTTATTTTCTACCCTTTGTGAATCAAGGTCAAAATGTGCCCCTAAGCAAAATGTAAAAGTTTTACACCCTGACTAGGGAGGGTTTTGGTCAGTGGATGAAGGTGAGGCATGGGGGGCAGCGGCTTGGGGGGGGGGGGGGTTAGGTAAGGGGGGGGCCCTCGGGAGTGGGAAGGCTGCAACTCACACACAATAAAATGGTACTTGCAAGGAGTCACTTTAAAAAAGCCTGTAAAGTGCTTGGTAATCTTATTGCTCCTGTGTGAAAGGAGCCTAAGAGCTGTTCAGCTGAACTCTCTAAAACATTTAGGGACATTGGCCTTGATTCACTAAGAGTTGAAGAAAATCTCATGGTAGTAAAAAATTCAATTCATGAGAAAAAAATCATGATTAGTTTATCACCAGATAGGAAGACAATGAAAGTCAATGGCACTGGTGAATGGTGAATCAAGGCCATTCTGCTAGAAAAAGTCTTGTAACCCCTTTAAGATAATATTTGTGGTGTGTGTTTTCCAGCAGGTGATACATTTCTTGATGTTACGACCAGATTCAAAACAAACCTGCTCTACCTATAAAAAATAAAAAATAAAAATAACTTAAAAATATATATTAAGGGCAAGTCAACACTGTGCGAATATATGCACAGTATAATATATGCGAATATATATATGCGAATATATATATAATATTCTTATGATGTGGATATATATTTGCATGCGCATTCAAATTGAATGCATGTGCATACGAAAACCAGTTTTGCATTTTTGCGAACGCATGTCTGTATGCGGATATCTGCATGCGAAAATGCATGAGAGGTGTGCAGGGGCTTTCGATCTGTGTGAGAATGTCCAAGCAGTGATGCCTATGGATGGTATAGGGCCAATTCAACACCATGTGAATATATATTCTTATGAACATGGCAGATCTGTGTGAATATGTATATGCAGAGATGCCTATATTTATATATATATTTGTATACATGAGTAAGAATGTATCTGCACAAATACATGCAGAGATGCCTATGGATGTTTACATATGCTAATAGATCTGCTTAGAAGAGAAAGCATGTATCTTATTTGCACAAATTTGTGCAAATAGATCCATGCGTTCTCTTCTAAGCAAATCTATAAGCAGCTATGCAAAAATCAAAGTTATTTACAGCTTTTAATTCAAACTTGCCTTTCATTTCATCCCATCCCATTCTTAAAATAACAAATATTTTTGTTAACTGTTTATGTGTAATGTTTACTCCTATTTGTTTCACAACGATTAAAAATTTTTTAGATATGTTTTTGTGTCTATAATCTATCTTTAAATTGTTTTCTGTTTTGCTTTTCTAGTGGTCTTTGAAAATGCTATTATGTGATACATTTATCTATACTCACCCCTCTGTGTTCCTCCTGTGTTCACCTTGGAGTCCCCCGAAATGTATCCAATATCCCCCCTGAAATGTGCCCAGCTTACCTATGCCCCCCCCCCCCTCACTTTCCTGAGAATAGCGTTGTTTCTGCACCAGGTAAAAATGTTTGCTACTTTTTAGAAAATAAAACTGTGATTCACTTTCAATTGAATGGCAGTTTTCTCTCCCAAAAATTAGCTATTTTTTCTACTAGTGCTGAATCACCCCCCTATTGTACAATATAAATAAAATATAAGAATAAATAAAACTGCAGATGTGCGTTTGGGAAAGTAGTGTCCTTGCTCGCGATGTGTGACTGGCATACGTACATTAGGAGATGTCATTTTGAAGGTTTTTTGCTCCGTAGCTAATTACCAGTTAGGGAATTTGAGAGTGGAAGCACAACATGTGTCCACAAGTGGAAAAGTCTACTTTCCCATGTTAAAAGGTCACACTCTCTAGGTAAATGGTGGAGAACAATTTCCGCATACCTTGGTGCCTTGTTATCCCATGAGAAAGGTCAGGTAACTCTGCTGAATTATGTGAACAAATTTGCAAAGAAAAAAATGGTGCTGTATGCAAAACTGAAACATAGCAGATGAAAATGTATACTCGCACAAAAAACAGTGAAAATTCAAATACTCACTGTGTTGAAATGGCCCCATTGGCTGTACCAGATGACTTATTTTCTGCCAAAAGTGTATTTTTAAGAACACAAATAGCCACAGTTCATAGCTCTGTGGCATACTAATATTCTTGCTGACAAAGCTCGCTATTTTCCTTTTATGTCTGTCTGCACAAACAGGTAGCTAATATACTGCTGCTGCTAACAGTAATAATCAATTGTACAAGAAACATCATTATCCTTCTGCTGGGGGCAGCAAGCTCTAAATAGAGGCTGCATGTAAGATCAGTGTTATTATAATCCCTAGGATAGAGCTTAATGTATAGTGATGCAGGCAACATATAGCACTTTTGCTCCCATCAAAGGGCTAATGCAGTTCTTCCAGAACACTGGATGATGAGAAAACCGCTGTGAGGGACAGAAGGTTTTGCCCAGAAAGGGCCTTTTAAATTGACAGTGTACATACCTTCCCTCCTGCTGCCTGGACCTACTGTAGTTCAAGGTGCTGCAGCCTGGCTTTGGTGCTGTTGGACTGGAATGCCTGAGGCCCACCAGTAGAACTGATTCTGTGGACCCACTCCACATTTAGATGCAAGTATGATTGCCATACATTCAAGACCAAGCACAGAAACATTATGCCAGACTGTATTGTCTGTGTGTGTGCACTTGTAATGCTACAAATAAGCTATACATAGATCGGGTTTTTTTGAAGGCCCTCAAAGGGAACCCTGGGGATTTCCTGGCAACACTGCGTACCAGTCCATGCTTACTGTTGCATGCTCCAGAACTGGCTGTGGCAAGCTGTGAGGATAGCAAACTCCTGCTATTGGTCACAGCAGAGCCTGATCTCCTGTTAAAGAGGAACAACGGACCTCTACAAAAGCTAGTCCTATTAGCTCCCCACTGTCTTATAGAATATATATTGGATGTCTTCCTGTTCCCGACATCCAGCTGTATTTTATTTTTCCCCTGCATCTTAGCCGCCTGTGATAGATGCTGGGAAGCTTAGCCGTGTGGGGTCTCTGTTGTGCTGCCCCTCCCGCCCTTGCTAGCTGCTTCAAAATCTTGCAGCTTTTGCATGTGTCCCCTAGCCAGAGATGAGCAGCGCAGACAATACATTGCACAAACGCGAGATCATGGGGACAATGGAATGCATCCTGGGATTGAAAACTGAAGAAGAGATGGCACCGTCCTACGAATAGCGCCAGGAGAAGAATAGATGAGTGCAGAGGGAAGGGCAGAAGACAGGTAAGTTTAAAATGCCAACTGTTTAATTGGATCTTTAAAGGGAATGGAGGGCAGGGGTTGGGGAGTTTTTTTTGGGAACTCCCTGGACTGTCCAATGTTCCTCTTTAAATGAATGCAGGAGCATGCATAACCACAGCTCAGCAAGTCTGCTTCCCAATATGCCATGGTCTGTCCAGGAACATACTAAAGATGATATTTGTGAAACAGTGGAACTGCAGAATGGCAAACAACAGTGGATCAAGGCAGTAGGAGAAACCTAAAAAAATAAGACACAGGCAACAAGTGAATATCTGGATAAAGTAAACCATCAACTTGAAGCGAAATATTCTTTCCAAGCATCCACAATAACCTCAAACATTCTGTTGTTGTGTACTGTAGTAAGGATGTTTTTCTCTGTTCTTATTACACACACCAATACAATCTCAGTTGCATGCATTTCACATTGATGTGTTCCCTTGTCCATCTTATTATTGTTCAGCAGCTTTATAACATACAGTTTTATTGACATTTAGAACATAAAATGAAAATGCTTACAAGCTGTTCAGGACTTTCAGGAAGGCCCAGGATAAAAACACCAGGTTATGGCTTGCCTGCACCTGAACTATTATCGAGTTCTTATTGTCTATTTTATTGCTTCAAACGAAACATGTCTGAAGATTATTACTGAAAATAAATCTCCTACGGGACAACTACAGTTTTGAAGATTATTTAGGAAATGGTGGACAGCACATCATAACCTTGTACGCAGTATATTATTTTAACTATTCTGTTGTACCTTTACAAACTGTGGAAAAAAAACTAAAAGATGTTGCAGCAAATAGGCATCCAATGATTTCGAAAATAATAATAATAATAAAAACTGAATCCGCAGAACTGTTGGATTGTTGTATAGAAATATCATGGCTGTCTGGTTCAGATGGCAAAAACATGACCCCAGCTATTTTATGCTTCTCTCAAATACCGGCTGTAACATAATTGCTATCATAGGCATTATTTTGAAGAGTCTGCACTAGTAGGAGTGTATAAAGCAAACTGCAGTATAGGAGAGTCTCAATAAAACTGGTAGAGCATCGCTGGCAGTGTATATTATACATAGATGGTACAGAGGTTGGATTGTTGTCCTAGGGAATCTTTGCTGTGTAGCTTTAGCTAATTGTGACAGTCTTTCTGCAGCCCCCGCTTGCTGTAAGTCGTTTGTACCAGTGTGCAGGATGAGGTGTTTCATCCTTTCATTGTGCTATTGTTGAGCAGTGGATTTTTGTGACCTGTTTCCCTGGAAAGAGTTGTGTTGAGGTACTTTCCATTGGAGTCTATGATGAGCACGATCTCTGGGCATGGCAATTTATTGATGTAATGTTTTCTCGGTGCCACAGTGATTTTTGGGGCGTTGGTTGGGTTGTTCTCCTCTATTAGATTGGCTCTTTGTAATTTGTCAGCTTGATTAGAGGTGAGGTCCCTGTGTCTGTCACTGGTCTCTGTTGAATTCTTTCTGGGGCCTGTGTTGTTTGTTATGTTACATGCCTGCACAATATTAGGAATGGTGGCTGCATTTAGTGGTTCCTCCTCCAGATGATTTTGGGGCAGATGTAGTCTTTTTTGTTTGCTTATCTCCTCTCTGAGCTGGCCATTTTCTTGTTTAAGTGAGTTTAGGACCACATGAATTCCATGCAAGGCTGCACAGTGCTCAAATTTCAGCCCGGTTATCTCTTCCTTAAGATGGTCACTGGTGTGTGTAACCCATTGGCTTTTTAGAATCTCTTCCCTGAATATATGAAAATCTCTTTCTAGTAGTGACAGGCAATCTGTAAGTGTTTGCAGAGAGGGGTGTGAGGAATTTGGGCCTGAGTCCGAGGTGTCTCTGGAGACTGGTGGGGTGGGAGTTAGGACTTCAGTGGTCTCCCTGGCAGGATTATTTATGGCTCTGACAGCCTTTACTTTATTAGATTCTATAGGCTTCACATGCTGAAGGGGAAAGATCTGCTGGAATTCTTCCAGTTTAGTTTCTATTGCTTGGACCATAATCATTCCATTATTGTAGATATTGATGGTGAGGGTGGTTTCTCCATCATGATCTTTTACTCTGATCTGCTTCCCACTATTAATGCCACATTTGGTGATGTTCTTATAGTGATCACATAAAGCATCAAACCAGGCAATATGGCGTGTTGTATAAAATAATAGATTAGTCTTTACGCTCTAATTATCAAAGTCCACAAACAGCTGCTCTGGGCTTTGCATTATCTGGGCCTTCTTTATGGCTTAGATCTGGCTGTCTCCAGAAATGTTATCTTTATGGCCTGTGACCCCATGCTGGCTGTGCCGACCATTTCACTGTCTGTCTATCTATCTGTCTGTCTATATCTATCTATCTATCTATCTATCTATCTATCTATCTATCTATCTATCTATCTGGCCTGGTTTCCCTATTCATGAAGATTACTTCTGGGCAGACCTCTCTGAACCCTAGAGGAGAATACCACCAGTTTCTACCAATCCTAACTTGAAAGAACTGCTGGACATCTTCCGATTTTGAAGGAAAGTAAGCATGCTGTGTCTTTGATCTGGATGATTTAAACTAGTAGGGTGGAAGAGATATACTTCTTTTTCTCGGCCCCTGAGAATGTTTGTGCACATTTAT
Source organism: Gastrophryne carolinensis (assembly GCA_027917425.1). NCBI lineage: Eukaryota > Metazoa > Chordata > Amphibia > Anura > Microhylidae > Gastrophryne > Gastrophryne carolinensis. The sequence continues at coordinate 285,626,003 of CM051237.1, read as the reverse complement.
GTCCAAACTGATAAATATAACTCATGGAGAGTAAAGCACAGGCAGGAATTGATATGTTCCTCATGATTGTGGATTGTGGAGAAAATGTATTACAGCAATGTATTTGTGCCGGCACAAAATTAGTAAATATTTTGGGGATTTTTACACGTATTTATACTATAGGAGTTACCCAGGTATATGTCGCTGCGTATGCAGCACTGGATGAATTTTGGGGATATACAGTATTTTAATGTGTTTGGTATTGTGTGTTGTGTGTTGTTGTCGTTCTTGATCTATGTGACTTTGTAATAAATGAAATTATAACTTTGATTGGATTGGTGCTCCTGTTATTGGGTTTCTGGGCTAGGTCCCATGAGCTCATGTTTCTCTATTAAGCAGAGAGCATACAAGAAATGATTAACTGTTTGTATAAAGTTCCTAAAGCAGCTATGTTATAGGGAAAGTGTTCAATGAAAATGGTACAGTACCAAATGTGAGTTTTCTTTTTTCATGTGACTTTGAAATGCCTTTAATTTATATTCTGAGGCTCTCTTGATCTCCTGTTATTTTTTTCAATATTTACATATTCATCAAAACTTGTAAATAAAGCTATTCATCCGTACATAAAAACACCTCTAACAATGTATTCTATTATGTCAGGGAAAAAATGAGCTAACTCATAATTTGCGTAAAAAATCCTTAATTACATTTCAGCAATATACAGGGATTTATATACACATGGTAATTATGCTTTACTACAATGCCTTGCTTACTGCTAAAATTATGAGGCTGCATTCACAGGAATGCTTAGAAATGCGCATTAGTGAGTGATGTGGCTGTCAGGTGTATTTCACCCATTTTTTTTCTCTTAATACAATAAATGTAAATGTGCTGTGACAATTTGATTTGGTGTGTATTAAAACCTTGAATAGAATCACCTGAAATCACCCATAAAAATTATATTATCAAAGGCCAACTTGAAAGCCAAGTGAAACTTTTTATTTAGATTTAGGTTGAAAAAGAAAAAAAGGTTTAGAACAAAGACTATGTCTTCCATAAACATTGAGTATACAGTACCAAATAGCAAGCTACCTTATAGTGGAGATGAAAGCTTCCCAAAAACTGCGGGGCATGAGGAAGAGGGGATGGGGGAAGGCAACACCTGGACTGCAGCACTGTATGCGTGCTAGTGAAGGCAAACTGTCTGAGGGGTTTACCAGCATGAATGAAATATGATTAATGATAACATTTTGCATATTTTATAATCAGCAATTGTAGGTTTATTACCACTTATATCAACAAATATAATGTAAAGGTACCCACAGGGTCAGTAGTAAATATAAGCAAATAACCTATAGTTCAGATCCGGCAATTTCGGCCGAAATTTTAACAAAAGCTCAGGGTGGGGGACCCTAACCCAGTCCTCATTGAAATAAATGGGATGTGGCAGGGGGGCACAGAGTATACAGCAGGAAGCGCTGCTGGAAAACTCACCTCAGCCCCGATCTTGTCCCTGGTCAGCGGCGGCATTCCTTTGAGATGGTAAATGGGCGGAGCCACAGAAAGATGGCCGCCACTTCCAATGAGTGAGGACACTCCTAGTGCCACCTGGCAGTGCTTCCATAGCAGGGCTTTCTATATGAAAGGAATGCCGCCGCTGACCAGGTGCCACGGAAAGGGGTTCAGGTGAGTTACAGCAGCTTAAATGAAATGGGTTGATGGGCTGCTCAGCACACCAAACTCGAACACAGACTTCTGGAAGTGCGTGTTCCAGTTTGGGAACCCCAACTCGCAAAGTTTTGTACAAACCCAAACTTTGCGGTTCGGATTCGCCCATCACCCAGTCAATAGTGTTTTTGTAGGTACACCATCGTTTAGTTTTTCTGTTTTTTCAGAACGTTTAGTTTTTCCTCCATAGCTTTCCATCAATAAGGGTATAAACAAAAGGGAAAACATGTAGGTAATACTGGATTCTGACTGATGCAACTTTAGTAAGTCAAAAACGGAGTCTTTGTGGTTGTCAAACAAATGTGAACTGCCAACCTTCCAGGCACTTTCCACACAAGATAGCTTAATTTATCAATATGGCAGGGAAATCGGTGTAGACACTGGTGATGTAGTTCTGATGCAGACCATAGACGTTAATGTTTGTTTTCCCACAATTTATTTATTTAAATTATTTTTTAAATTGGTTTTAGGTTCATATTCTGATATTTATTACATGTTGTAAGTGTCAAATAGTGGGCAGAGCTGAAAAATTCCATTTGTGAATCTATTTTAAAATGTTATTTTTTTGCTTTTTATTTAAAATCAACATATCAAGGGCAAAGTACCGCAAACCAGCATGTGTCATGATTCCACCAGTTTCTGCTTGTGCGACCTGCCGCATTAAAGCCCCCCTCCCTATATTTACTGTATCAAAAGCAGAAGGAAAAGCATATCTCACCCAAAATGTTTTGTTCAGTGTCAGGAAAGCTGCTCATGTTTAGCTGTGTATTTGGTGAAAAGGTTAATTGGTGGAAAAGTACCTGTTATTTTGAGTTTTACGCTATAGTTAAAGTTGTGCTTGTACTGTCTATGCTTTCATTGCCAACTGCCCCCACACATGCACAGACCTTGACAATATATATTTATTTAATCTAGCCTAGTATTCACAGCGGTAAGCAGTTTCTTCAGGTATAAATCCACAGAAAATGAATGCCAATTTGAGCTATTTATCAAGCAAAGCAATTAATGCTCATTTAACATCAATAAATATTGTTAGTCACTTTAGCTAAGCAGAAATAAATCACAGTCAGACAACCTGCAAAAGGCAGACATACTGTAAAGCAAATGAGCTCTGTGGGAATAAGTAGGATACCGGTCTGAGCTATTGTACTTGGTTGCTGAAATTTGAATTGCTACCTTTGTGCAGTAGATAGGACCACTCAGTCATGATGTAGAAAAGTATTCATTAAAAATAGATTTATCGTCATGTTACGTCCCTGGAGCAAAGTCTTTTGACAGATGATTGTTTTCTCCAATACGAAGTTTCCTGACAGATGGTGGAGCAAGTTACAAAGATACTTTCAGATACTGTGTGTGTGTGTGTGTGTGTGTGTGTGTGTAAGTGTGTGTTACTCGAAATACACTTATTTTAAGTATCCTGCCCTCCTACAGATGGTTGGACAAGTAGTAGTGTTGGCTATTCCCCTAAAAGTTCAGGTTCTGCACCCAAACTTGACCCAAACCCGGCCCTTAATGCAGACTGACTGAGAATGTCCGCCCACCCCACATAATACAGGTAGGTATAGGTGCAAACTACTGTATGTACATGTCAGGACTGTCACTTACAGGACTGGCAGCATATTTTGCCAACCACAAAATAAAGATAGGTTTGGCTAGCAGATTATTTTGCAAAAACACATTTAAAAAAATGTAGATATTATATTTTTGGTGTGTGTGAGTTAGAACATTTGGCAACCAACAAGAATTTTGCCCCCTCCCCCCCAAAAAAACAAATCTATTTAAGTACAGCTAAAAAAAATTCAAGAGTGCATGTGTGTGTCACAAACAATTGGCAGTCACTGCTTTAATTCAGTCCCTGTACACAGACTATATACCGTATATACTCGAGTATAGGCCGATCCGTGTATAAGCCGAGGCATCTAATTTTACCCCAAAAAAGTGGAACAAGCTATTGACTCGAGTATAAGCCGAGGCGGCTTTTTTCAATTGGAATTGGAGTTGACACACAGAAGAGACACACACAGAAAAAGACACAGACACACACATACCTGTTCCATGCTGCCCCCCCATGTATGCCCTGCTGCACTCTTTTCCCCCATCTCTGCCCTGCTCCATGCTGCACCCCAATCTCCACCCTGCTACACATTTCACTTCCATCTCTGGCATGCTGAATCTCTGTCTCTGTCCTGGAGGTCAGCATGAACCAGCACACACACGCGTGCGCACACACACACACACACACACACAAATGGTACCTGCTGCTGCTGCCGCCACCAACCTCCTCCTCCTGCCGGTCGCTCTCTCCATTCAGCGCCGCCGTCATCCGCCGCCGCCACCGCCAGCCGCTCCCGCCGTTCCCGCCGCCGCCAGCACTTCCTGGCTATTGCGCGCTGGTCGTCGGTGGGCGTGCCCCATATGGCCGGCGTCCAATGTTTTCATTGGACGCCGGCCATATGGGGCACGTCCACCGACGACCTGCACGCAGCAGCCTGGAAGTGCAGCTCAATTACCGTATTGACTCGAGTATAAGCCGAGGTGGCTTTTTTCAGCCCAAAAAGTGGGCTGAAAAACTCGGCTTATACTCGAGTATATACGGTATTCTGATTATATATAGAATTATCAATTCACACAGACAAACAGTAGCTGTGCAGTCTTACACTTGCCTGCTGAGTCAGCAATTGAGAATGACAATATGGTTGATTTCGTGTGTCTATGAATTTGCATACATTTTTAAAGCGCCAAGTCATGCTCAGGCTTCCTCCTGATTTATGGGCGTCAAAATTTGAAGTGAGGCGGAAATTTGTGCACGCCCATGAGGAAACTTGCACCTGAAGTTCTCTGCAATTGGAAATTTAGTGCCCCAATTCTGGCACCTGTGACTGATTTATGGGGTGTTTAGAGGCCATAAAAGCCAGCATCCGGCATGTTTTTTAGCAAGGGTTTTGGTGTGAAAAAAATGGTTAAAAGTTGTCAAAGTTGACAAATCTCAAAATGTTTAATGATAAAAACACCAAAAAGGTAGACATTAGGCCCCCAAAATTAAGAGTAATTAAAACATTAGTACATTTGTAAAAACAACACTGGAGGTGACCTCAGGATATCCTCAATAAAACACGATACCTAAAAATAAGAAGAAATAAGCACTTATAAATAAATATTTATAAGGCACAGAGCAAAGAAAAAAACAATAGTCCTTCAATCGGCGAACTTAGTTCTCAAAAGATATCCCGCGGTGCATGCACATCAAAAGTTTCTCTCAGCACATGTGCCCACCACCTTTTAGGTATGCGCTTACCAGATAAATCTAATCAAAATGCCTTGAAATGATTTCCACTGGTGTAAAATAGCCCGTGGCTTTTAATCCTTCAATCATGTGTTGAAAATCACTCGCAGAACTCATATATATATCCCATGCATGGATTTAAAAAGAGAGCACAAAAGAAATTTAGTGTAACTCTGTCATCAAATGTATAAAGAATATTTAAAGGAGCAGTATCGCGAATTTTTCTTGGTGACTTATATTTAAATGGTACTTTGAATGTAGGTAAGTGTTGGAGTAAGAATTAAAAATTTAGAAAAAAATGATGTCTGTGTTGAGCAGCTGGAGACTAATAGCTCATGTTTATGTCTTCTGAGTGTCGGAGCCCGACACTCTGGCCTGTTCCATGCTGAGGAGAGGGGTGAAACAATGTATCAAAGTATCCGCTGTTCAGTGCTGGCAGCCGTCCAGCATAAGATAACAACATTGCAACATTGCCTGGCCAAAACGTATATATCTAAAACAGAGAGAAATGCTCTAGAAGTCATTTAGCTGATTTTGACAGTTTTCCCTTCATGTTGGCTCTGCTGCAGAATCTTTCAGTTTACCATTTTCTCTTTCATATTCTTATTTTTCATTTTTCCATATGATCTTTCTTTCAGCTTTGTGTGTTTTGAGTAAAGCCCAACCCAGAATTTTCACTATCTGGAGGTTTGTTTTGTGCCCCTAGGGGCATCCCGACTTGGGATGACCTGATATGTGAAATCCCCAAGTTCGCCTGTGAAAACGTACCTTTCCCTGTCCCACAGCGCATGCGTGGGCTCTCATCCAATCAGCTCTGTTTGCACGCAGATGGGGAGCCTGAGCAGTAACCTTCCTGGCCGCCCGGCCTGTCTAAATGACTATTTGCGTGAGCGCGCCAGAAAAATGGGGGAATCTGTGGTTATCCAGGGGTTGTTTCACACAGTGGACATCCTGATTTAGAATGTCCAAGGGGGAAGGTCAATGGCCGGGTCTTATAGACTTCAGGGTCGGCAACTCAGGGTTTTGTTCCACTTTAATATCTTTAGATTTTCCTGCACAGTTATTCAAAGAAGAATTTCAGTCGTTTTCAGTCAGTTTAGTTTATTTTGTATAGATTTTACACATTTGAGTCACCTGGTCTCATAACAAAAGCAGCACCTCACACACACACAGCCGTTACCACTGATTACAGTGTCAGCCTCTGAGGTAAAGTGTTGCTAGGAGACCAGTGGGCTAAATGAAGCAGCTCACTAAATACAACCCAGCAGATCCCCCTATTCAGCAAATGGACTGAGCCATTGTAATTATACAATTTAAAAGAAAGGCATATATTTTTTCCTTTTTCTATCGCCAGATTATTTATACACATGTTAGAAACTATTGTGTGGCTATTTAATTATTTAACTTTTTAATGCAAATTTTGCGATACTGCTCCTTTAATATATAAAATATATCTGTGCCTTATAAATATATATGGTTGTGGGTCTTTGTTTGGATGGAAAGTCTGGCATGTTGAAGCAATCATTTTAAGAATTATTATCCAATTATTTTATTTGAAAGACTGCAGCGCTGTTTTTTACCAATATTTGTACTTATAAATAAATGCCAACTAAATATCTCTCCCCTTTCTTTACTGTTTCTCAGTTGCGGTTTTGTCTCTCCAGCTTCTGTGTTTTAATTGGAATCTCTCTGACAGGGAATGCACTCCAAAATGGAGAAAAGATATTCACCTAAAACACAGAACCTGGAGAGACAAAATCGCAATTGAGAAACAGTAAAAGAGAGAGTAGAAACATGGAGGGCCATTGGGACCAGTTAAGGGTTTATTCAGCCAAATGCGCATGGAGCAGGGCCATTTGTGCATCAAAACAGCAGAATTTCAGGCTGAAGGCACCTGAAGAGGAATTTTATGTTTGCCACGAGCACATGCCATTTGATGTGATTTGCACATGCACCCAGTGTATACCCACAGCCATTAATCAGGTATCTAGGTGCATGTGGAATCGTTAATGTGTGATTTGCATTTGGGTCATGCAACGAGGGTCATCAAAATGAGTTTAAGAGCATCTGTAATTTGTAGAGAGTCTGGGTTTTGATAGAATTTTTCACTCACTCAAGAAAAAAAAGAGCTTTGTTGTTAAGAAAATCCCCTGCATTGGTCTTAATGCGCATCTGTTATTTCCTAATTTTTTTAATAAAATATGCACCTCTTTCGAAAAAAACCTACTACTCAACTATTGTTTGTTGACGGGATAGCACCAGGCAGTGCCTGTACAGCAGCAGGTAGCGTCAGGTGAACGCCGGAGACGGCACGCAATTACACATTTATGAAGCTGAATCTAGAACAACGCCATGTAGCGCATGATTCATCATTATCCCAGCCTCAGCGTACAGCGCCGGCATTCAGTCTTGCAGAGCACCATGTCTTACCTGTAGCTACCTGGCGCTCTCCCATACATTTCTATAGACGATCCTTAAATCCCTTTCCTGATCCCATTTTTTTTTTCCTTAAAAAAAACTCAAAACTTCAGACATGTATTCTGTGCAAGAAAATGACATTTTTGAGAACTTTTTGGATTTATAATATTTTTATGCAGATTTGTCCTTACAGGTATGCTATTAAAGTGTTCATGTTACAATGTTATAACAATGTAATTCCATATGTTTTCGCTTTGTCACTAGTGGATACATGTTCAAAAACAGCTTTTATTCACACAGCCTTTGGCGCTGACGAAGGGGTTGCCGTTGGAAACCACGCAACGCGTCGGTGCTGCCAGGCTGTGCGGTGGTCGGACCTGAGCTCTCGTAAATATTGGTGATGTTTTGAATATTTTTTTCCCATGACCAGTTGCCCCCGCTGATATATACTTGTACATCATTCTCTGCACTTTTTCTCACAATGTTACTTTATGGACGTGTGGTTTTGACATGGTTCATGATATGTTAGTTGGTTTGTACGTAGCACTTTAGCACTTTGTTTTGGTAGATTTGGGTATTTTATTTATTTATTTCTTTTTCTAGTGAATCAATGGCACTGTTGCACTTTATTTTGTAACGTGGATGTAACTGTCTCACGTTTTATCATATTTCACTGCAGATATTTGTCACATTGTATTTAGTTGGCAGTATTCTATATTTGGTTCTCAGTGTCCTTACCACCAGGGGCGGCTTATATTGGTATCTTAGCATTGGTATTATTGCACACATTATGCCATTTATTTTATGGCATATGTGCTAAAAATATATATATATACAATTATTTAAACATTTGTAACTGTAGTAGAGCCTGGTTATTAAGTCTGACCGTTCCGCCTGTCCTTCAATTTTTAATTTATTTTAAATGTTTGTCTGTTGTATGTGTATGGACTAGTTACATGTGATTCATACAATTTTACTAAATAAAAATATAATTTTTATACTACTCTTGGGTGTGCGGACGCATATATTGCCCCATAGGGACCTTTCTGGTGGTCCCATTTGTTTAGTGCTTTAGCCTTTGGCGCTATGGACTACAATTACCTGATTTTGAGCGCCAGCGATGTCTGTGGCTGTTTTTTTGATGAATGTGGTGCGAGTCAGTTGCACTGAGCTGGGTCGCTCCCATACAGCGTAGTACTGAGACTCACAGTACAATGATCCATGGCCGAGCACAGTGACTACTAGCGGGCGCTCGGAAATCCGCTCTACAGACGCTCATCTGTCTGTCACTACCTGGTGTTAGTAATGAATCATCCTGCCCGAAAACTCTGCTTCTCTAAAAACCAAAAATCTTCTTCCCCATAGAATTCATACGTTAGAAATAAGATAACTTATTAAAAATTATTTGGATGATTCACCAAGGAAATTTGCTTCTAAAAGATCGTAAAAGCTTATCTACAGCCTGGTTTCAGTGCTGGGCAACGTCCGTATTGTCCCGCAGGCCTCAGGGTCTTTAGTGGGAAGACATGAAACCTCCATCCCACACTGGGCTCCATGCACTCAATCCCTAATGCAGGGAGGGGCTATTTATAAGTGGAGAGTAAGCCAATCTTCACAGCCTCCTTATTACTTGTCTATAAATAGCCCCTTTCTCTGCAGTGGGGAGTGAGGTGGCGGGAGTCCAGTGGCCGGCAGAGGACTTGAATCTTCCGCCCGGCTGCAGACTCCCGTGGGACTTGCGAAGGAGGAGTTCAGCATCAATCATTTACCATCATGCCAGCTCCCACATCACTCCCACCCGGCAGCTGGCGCTGAGCAGCGGAAGCAGGGTTGCCCAGCTGACAGCATAGCCAGCTTCCCCCACATCCCTCCTGCTGTGCTATACAAAAAGGAGAGCCAGCGTGCAGGTAGAATTCAATTGGCACAAATTAAAAGTTAATTTGGATTTGTGCAAAATGAATTTTCCCTTTCCCGTACTAATTGGTTCACTCATCTCTAATATTTCGATCTTTCTTTTCTCTCTAGCTTGCCTTTCTGTTTGCCTGAGATCTGATTCCAAGATGTTACTTCCTCTCCTAAGTATTCCTTGATTTGGGCTTTCTTAGAGCAGCTTTGACTCATCATCATCATCAAATTAGAAGCATTATGAGATCCACTTGGTTCCCCTTCTTGGTTTTGCCTGCAAACATGTTGGCATCTACAATCTCAAATTGTCTTAAAGTTGGGTCATTAATTTCCTCAGAGAAACATCATGCTCAGGCTAAAGAAAACATAGGCAATGTGGTATTTGGCCCTTATTACTATTTAAAACCTATTATATATTATAAAAGCTCCACTCTGGCCAATAAAGGAGGAAATAATAGCATAAAAATGTGCCCATTTATATAATATATATCCTGCATTACTGGCATGTTTCAAATTGTGTATACTATATGAAAAAGGTTATCTGCCTTAGCATGATAAAGTTTATCCTCATCATTGAGAGAGAAAGGGCATCACATGCCAACATCACAAAAGGCATTCAAATCAATGAAATCCACCAATTCTGGCACACACGCCTGCAGTGTTGGCCCCATTGGCTTTCTGTATGTTGTCCCAAAAGCCCTTGACAACAATTGAAACAAATAAGCATTGACAAAACAACCATTGGTCAATTAACAAAGGAAACCCTTCTGGGCCCTGCATGATTCATTTGCCAATACATCACATTTGTCTTAGGGGCTTCAGAAGATCCTGATTTTGCGATATTTACACAGCATATATTGTATACTTAAAGGTGGTGTATCGTGAAATTGAGTGATAATAAAAATCTATGTTGACACCTCAGCTAATGAAAGGAGGGGTCACTTATACACCAGAAATGAATAATACTCCTACCAAGCCTGTGGTTTTATTCTCTTGGTAGGAATAAAATCCAGGGGAGACAGGTTTGAATGTATCAGGGGGGACTGAACCTATCCCTCTGATTTCCTCTTCCTTCTATTATAAAAAACAAGCCCGGCAGGATATTTCTTGATTCTGGGTGTATAAGTGACTCCTACTTCTGCCATCCATTTTTTTATATGAATATTTATCATTGGACCATTTTTTCGCAATAGTCCTCCTTTTAGTTCACAATGTAACACAATGATAGTTTAGTTCCCAATGTGTAGGTATAACTATATATAGGTATAACTATATAACTATATATCAGCTATTGTATCACAGACACAGATTTAAATTATGATGAATGTACATTTAGCAAATTATTAAACATTCTGACTAATTCCAAATTAATGAGTGCAGCATCGTACGGATTAGCAATCATGTAATAATGATACTGTCCCTAAAGGGGAGTACTTTTTGGCTTGCTTGCAGAGAACTGGTAATTGGTCTCATAGACCCCTGTAGCCCTTACTCAGTTCAGGAGAGCAGGAGCACAGGTTATGTAACGGGGACCCAATATTAGTGGTGGCACAACAAGTCCAAATCAGAAAGTCACACATGCCAGGGACAATAAATATCTCAAGAGATTTTCATCAAATATAAACACAATCTAGGTGTGGAATAGAAAAACTGAGCAAGGATTCGTTAAAGTAATCAAATACAAGTAACAATTAGGTATGGGGAATTATCCAGAGTGCCAATGCTAGTTTAGGTGGACAAAAGTGGAGACCGAAAAACAGAGGTACAAGAGCCAGTCACGACAGAGCAGGATGGGAAATAATCTTTTTTATCTATCTTATCTATATTTCTTCACATGCCAGCCTGTTGTGTGTGCTCATGTGTAGCCCTCACACACCTGGTGTTTGATGAGGATGGCAGGGAGCAGGTTCTTCTGGGCCCAGGGTGCTCCAAGTGTGTCTGTGTGGGTAGGGTGCTGGGGCTCTACCACAGGGAATGTTAGTACTCACTGTGCTACTCCGGAAAGATGGTAGACAAAGTATAAAAGAAGGGTTCCTCTTTATAAATTCCAATGGCAGACATCAAAACATCTTCATACATCCGCTTGGTTACACTTCTCTCTGTCCCTTCCATAGTCAAAAGTTCAACCAAAAGGTCTTACCTCCCAAGGAGGATTCCCCAGGGTTTTTTTCCCATCTGATTGGATCTGTCACACTCTTTCCGACAGAGTCTGGATTCGCATCTGCTCCTCTACAATTCAATTCAGAAGGCTTTAGAACTGTGGCCTCCTTATATAACCTATAGCTACCTTCCAGAACGTTCCATCACATGTTCGGCCACATGTCAGACACATGATAGGCTGTTCTCTAAACCCTCCAACCAATTGCTTTCCTCCTGGTTATTACTATGTTTCTACCCAGCATCGTGCCATGACTATTAACCCTTTATACCTTACCTTTTAGAACATTTTCCATTCAAGTCTATTGGCTATTGATTATCTATGGCCTAGTCCCACTGCTGCCATCTTGAGTCTAATTAAGGGTACTACAATGTCTATACACTTTAATGGTTGGAAACCAAAAGAGGGTTTAATGCCTTATTAACTCTTTATACACAGGTTTCTTATTTACTAACTGACATGTTCCTATTTATACCCAGGCCCTTACACATGTACAGATAGAAACATAACCTGGTAGGTGGGACTTCAAATAAGAGATTCTGCAGGAACAACAGAACAGGAAGTGGCTAAATAACCAGTAGGAATATATGGTAAAATGACACCACCAGCTGCTCTGTCAGGAACATCGGCTGCAGGAAACTAGGTAAAAGTAGGTGCAACAGTCTGTTGGCCTCCACAAAATTGTATTGTTTTTTTAAGTGGTGTTCTGGGAGGTGGCATCTGTTGCAGCCGCACACTGGGTAGTTTGTTATTAGCGTGTATTAAAATATTATATGAAATATAGCAAAACTGCTGCAAATATGTACCACTATTATTACATTAATATCTTGCTGTACACTTTGAAAGCCTGTTACAGAATTTACAACCATTGATAACTAGGAGATTGTTTAAGTCCTTCTTTAAAAGCTCATGTAAAATCATTGTCCTGGCCTTTTGTTGTATCATAGCAGAAACACAATGAGACAGCCATGTTTTTCCTCAGGCAATCATAAAACCTGGATTGTAGGATAAGGCGTACAACAGAAATTGTTAGGCTCAGATACATTGTCATGTGAGATGCAAATACAAAGTTCTGCTTAGAATTCAGTTTTTACATTATCTTACAATTTTATTTTTTTCACAGATGGCTCAATCCATTTTTTGAGAGTTTGTATTCTATAAATATAATAGAAGCAATGCAGAAAACCGTTGTCAAGTATTTATATCTCTTGAAGACAGTCCTAGGATTTTCAATAGCAATGAGCTTTATACAGATAGTGAACAACAGGGGTGCACAATTTTTTTTTGGTCTAAGGGCCGCATTGACTTTTACTTCAGAGGGGCCACAATAAAATAGAAGAAGCGAAAACGCAAACTTATTACTGCAGGAAAAGGTGAGCAAAAGTGGTAAGAGATAAGGTAAGGAGGGAAGAAGTGAGCAGAGGTAGGAAGATGTGAGATGTGTAGAGGTGAGGTGGGAAGAAGCGGGCAGAGTTGAGGTGAGGCGGAATGACCTGAGGTGAACAGAGATGATGTGGAAAGTGGTAAGCAGCAGCGAGACAGGAAGAGATAAGCAGAGTTGAGGCAATAAAAGGTGAAAAGAGTTAAGCAGAGGGGTGTTTGGAAGAGGTGCACAGATGCACAAGTGAGGTAGGAGAAGGTAGGTTGAGCAAAAAAGGGGATGGGTGAGGTAGGACATTTAGCAATAAAATAAAGAACATAGGAGTGCGCATGCACATGTGATGCGGTCGGGTAGGCTCTAATACCGCTCCGCTCCCTCTCTATGGAAACAGAGGCGAATGGCGGCTAACGGATGCTGCAGAGCCATGGAAGCACCCGGCTCGTCCTCCGGAGGGTGCCTGGAGCGAGGGGAAGGCAAGAGGAGCATCCCTACCTTGTTGTGTTGGTGGTAACTGCCTGTATAGTGGAGGCACGTTGGGCCTGCAAGATTGCGGCGACTGGATCTAGAGTGGAAGCAGTGGAGGGAGACGCTCTAATGGAACCTGCGTTAACTGTGAGTCAGATACACAACACTGATGCGGCCGTGAGAGTGATGGTTAGTCCCGTTCTGCTTGAACAAATTGATATTTACAAGGGCCTTGGGCCTTAACACAAAAAAAAGAACTCACTAAGGAGCTGTTTAAAGTCTCGAGATGTCTCTCTGCTATGAATGAAAGGTTGAGTGATGTGGTCACAATGATTGAGGCGCATGAGGAGGACATTGCTAAGCTGAAGAAAGATAACAATAATTTGCTTAATAAGCTGGAGGATGCGGATAATAGAGATTGCAGACAAAATTTAAGATTTAGAGGTTTGCCTGAGCATCTTGAGGACCCTCAGTCCACAGTGCCAGGAGCTGTTGCCTGGTGAACCGGGGGAACGTTTGGAAATGAGCGCATAGGGCACTAACGCACCGAGGGAATCCTGAGGACCCTCCTCGTGACATTATTATCTCTCCACAACTACAAGACAACAAGAGAAAAGAGCTACATCCACTTCTTAAAGTTCGGCAAGATCATGGTGTCAAATATAAATGGGGATTCCCATTTAGAGTCCAATTCTTTTATAGGAATAAGGAATGGTCAGTTTCAGCCAGCGATGAGCTTCAAAATATCTTATCTGATCTGGGTTTGTTGAACGGCAAGCAATCGGGTTCAGCAGCTAGAAGAGCCTGGATGATTCCCCGAAAGCACAGAGGGCCGGGAAGAGGCAAAGAGGACATGTGCTTTTGACTTCGCTGCCCCTGTTATTGCAGAGGGGGATACTTAATGCATGCTGGTCCTGATATGTTTTCTTTTCTTTTTAGGATGCCCTCATTGGGTCTTGCATTTAAAAAGTTTGGACGAGAATATATGTTATTGTGGTTATGGAAGGGGGGGTATCTGGGCTTGGAGTTTGGTTTGCAAAGCTAATATTGTAGGAGGGAGGGGAGGATATGTATGCATACTTGGGTAAACTATATAAGTAGCTTTATTTTAAGCAAGATTTTTGGTTAAATACGCTTTGCTGTGTTCTCTTTTAGTGGATTATTCTTGTTTATAGTGAGCATATTAGATATAGAAGTTCCACCTTTAAGCTGCAAGAGCCTATTTGGATTTTAGTTGTCTTTCTTTTTAATGGTTAAAGGAACGGGGAGGGGGTTGGGTAAGTATGTTGTATGTTACATAATGGGATATCTAGTTTTTTTTTTTTTTATATTTCTGATTAAAAGTATAAAGTTAATTTAGGACCATGGTCCTTTATATAATTAAGGAGGGTAGGATCTTAATTGATATTGAGAACCTTGTTTTTATTTTTATTCTCTTTAAGGAAACTGTTATTGCTGGCCAGGACCTACCACTGAGAGAGGAAGCTCTTTTTTTTATTATTTATTCTATTCTTTATATTATCTGTCTTCTTTCTTCTCCCCTACAGTACTTCTGACCAAAATATACAAAAATGACGTGCTCTTTTTTTCCCTCAATGTAGAGGGGTTACATTCCCCCCAGAAGCGTAATATGGGCCTTCAGAAAGATACGTTCGCTCAAGCTGGAAGTGGTATGTCTTCAGAAAACACATTTTTCGCAGACCTCAAGACCCAGGTATTTTGACGCATCATACCCGCAGTATTTTCTTTCCTGTGCACAGACGAAGCAGAAGAGGATATTTATTGGGTTTAAGAAAAATGCATTTTTCTCCTGCAACTCTGAAGTCTCTGACCCAGAAGGCAGGTTTTGATACTGGTGGGTACACTGTAGGATGTAGAAATTACTGTGGCGTCATATTATGCGCCTAATATGGGTCAATTGTGTTTCATGGAAAGTTTCCTGGAGACAATATCTAAACATGCTCGGGGGCTGGTGTTTATTTGTAGCGATTCTAATATGATTCTTCACCTGCACATTGATAGACAATCCCCTAGAGCTATAATTCCAACCCCTTCAACAATCGCTACTGCATGAGCGTTTAGGTCATTATTAGGAAAACATGCCTTGGTAGATGTCTGGAGGGAGAGCCATCAGGGTACGCAATCCTTTACTCATTATTCGCATCCGCATGATCTTTATACGCGGATAGACCATATTTTTACTCCTTTTCAAAATCTTCCCAATGTGGGCAGCTCTCAGATTGTACCAATCTCATGGTCGGACCATGATGGGGTTATCTTAAAATTTAACACACTATTAGTTAAGCAGCCAGGGAGTATGTGGGTTTTGAATGAATCTCTCTTATCTGATGAGACTTAAGTTGAGGAAGTTATTTTATAGATAATGATGTGCCTGAAGTATCATAGATCATCCAATGGGAGGTCCATAAGTCTGTTATAAGGGGGACGTTAATACAACTAGCTCCTAGAAAAAAGAGGGAGAGTAATGCTTATATAGAAACATTAGAAAAAAATATTCAGACTTAGTGGAACAGGCCTCAGGAGTTATGATTAGGGATGAGCGAATCGATCCGGACGAACCTGGATTCGATCCGAATTTCATGACAAATTCGATTCGGATCGAATCCGAAGTTTTTTTCTAAAATCCATTCATTTCAATGACAGGCATTCTAGGATGGTCTACGTGACATGTCCAGACATGTAAGCTGGGGCAGTGTATGCTGGGACAGTCACATGCAGCCTATCAGCAGCCAGCAAGCCCGGCGACGTCACAGCGCTATATAAGGCGGCGGCCATCTTGCTTTTGCGCATTTGTCTATTGCATTCGTGAGAGCCAGGACTCAGGAGGACACTGCAGACTGTATTCAGGAAGAGATAGGTAGAGAGTTAGGGACAGCCAGTAGACAGCCAGTAGACAGGCGGAAGACAGGCAGGAAGTCAGGGAGAAGCAGGGAAAGGTAGGAAAAAAAAAACGGATGCAGTGACAGGGATTTTTTTTTGTTTTCATGCAGCCTGAGTGTTACTGCCTGGGTCACTGGCTTTGTTAGCTGTTTCACCCTAGTTAACCACTGTTGCTTTGCATAGTACTACTGCTCCCAGGTGCTCTGCTGTTGGGGCATCCCATTCTGTAACTACACCAGCCTCTATTTACTATAACCCTTTGCACTTATTCTAAAAGTAATTTTGCCTGATAAAGACACTTTTGCTTTGCATAGTACTACTGCTCCCAGGTGCACTGCTGTTGGGGCATCCCATTCTGTGACTACACCAGCCTCTATTTACTATAACCCTTTGCACTTATTCTAAAAGTAATTTGGCCTGATAAAGACACTTTTGCTTTGCATAGTACTACTGCTCCCAGGTGCACTGCTGTTGGGGCATCCCATTCTGTGACTACACCAGCCTCTATTTACTATAACCCTTTGCACTTATTCTAAAAGTAATTTGGCCTGATAAAGACACTTTTGCTGTGCATAGTACTACTGCTCCCAGGTGCTCTGCTGTTGGGGCATCCCATTCTGTGACTACACCAGCCTCTATTTACTATAACCCTTTGCACTTATTCTAAAAGTAATTTGGCCTGATAAAGACACTTTTGCTTTGCATAGTACTACTGCTCCCAGGTGCACTGCTGTTGGGGCATCCCATTCTGTGACTACACCAGCCTCTATTTACTATAACCCTTTGCACTTATTCTAAAAGTAATTTGGCCTGATAAAGACACTTTTGCTGTGCATAGTACTACTGCTCCCAGGTGCTCTGCTGTTGGGGCATCCCATTCTGTGACTACACCAGCCTCTATTTACTATAACCCTTTGCACTTATTCTAAAAGTAATTTGGCCTGATAAAGACACTTTTGCTTTGCATAGTACTACTGCTCCCAGGTGCACTGCTGTTGGGGCATCCCATTCTGTGACTACACCAGCCTCTATTTACTATAACCCTTTGCACTTATTCTAAAAGTAATTTGGCCTGATAAAGACACTTTTGCTGTGCATAGTACTACTGCTCCCAGGTGCTCTACTGTTGGGGCATCCCATTCTGTAACATACCATACCCCTCTTTATTTACACTAAGCAGCTCTCTTATTTACACTAAGCAGGCCTATTGGAGGCTGAGTGTTACTGCTCACTTTTGGTGTGCATTATATTCTGTTTCATATAGACCCACCGCTGCCTGGGGGTTCTTAAAATATCACCTACTACCACGCCAGTTAGACTCTGTCGGGCAGACAAGTGCCTGGAAGTTAAAAGAGGAGTGGCAGAGGCCAAGATTCCGCAGGCAGAGGTCGCAGCAGACTGGGGGCCAGTAGCAGCAGGAGTCACGCTGAGAGACCTAATCTGCCAGTATCTGCTAGCGGTCGGGTCTCCACCAGTAACGCATCTGCCGTGGTAGATTGGTTGACGCGCTCATCAACAACCACATCATCTCGACTTACGTCTGAGAGCCCCAGTCTAGGGACGGTCGGTTCCTCAGACACAACCCTGAGTTGGCATGCCCCGAGAGCAGTCCCTGTCCTCCCACTGACTCTGTCCTACGCCGTTCCCTCCCCCAGCGACGCATCCCATGCTTTGGGTTCAGCTCCACTTTTTAGTGAGGAGGACGATCATCTGGAGGACAGCCAGCAGCTACTGGCCAGCCATGAAATGGAGGTGCCTTCTTTAGCTCCGCACAGAAATAGTGATGTGGAGAGTGATGTGGGTGTTGGGAGCTTTCCAGCTCCTGCGCCAGACACTGAAACCGATAAGATCAGGGAGCTACAGCCACAACTCGGTGATGATGATGATGATGATGATGATGATGCCGATCGCACTTGGGAGCCGGGTGATGAAGGGGCTTCATCATCATCATCATCAGGAGAAGAGGGGCGCAGGTTGCCCTGGAGTCAGCAGCTGAGGCAGCAAGGTGGTAGCAGTCAGCATGGGGGCACAATTCCAAAGGCTGGAGCCGGCCGGGGCCGGGGCCGGGGTAGAGCATCTGCTGTGCGGCAGTCTACCTTATCGGGAGGTAGTGGAGCAGGGGTTCCTGGAGTTGGCAACAGCAGCAGTGAATCAGTGAGGCCAGGGGGTGGGAAAAGTAGCTACTCGGCAGTGTGGCAGTTTTTCCTGAAGCATCCGCAGGAGGGTAACATGGCCACATGCAAGATATGTAGGCAGAAGGTGAAGCGTGGCCAGGGTCCAAATGTTGGCACCACGGCCCTGCGTCAACATATGCAGCATCACCATAAAGCGGCCTGGGAGAACCTAGGCTCCGGAGAGGTGGGCCAGACTGCTTCCGCACCGAGTGGCACGCGCTCCCAATTTCTGCCAGCCAAGGCTCCAGCACCTCAGCCGAAGGCAGCTGTGCGTCATACCCATCCTCTGTCGCTCCTGCTCCTCCTCCTCCTCCAAGTCATGCATCCCGCCAGCAATCCATCAGCGAAGCCATGTCCAAGAGACAGCAGTATGCGCCCACTCATCCTACGGCGCAGAAGCTGAATGTGCTCCTGTCCAAGTTGCTGGTGCTGCAGTCGCTCCCTTTTCAGGTGGTGGACTCTGCACCTTTCAGAGAACTGATGGCTTGTGCCGAGCCGAGGTGGAGAATCCCAAGCCGTCATTTCTTTGCCAAGAAGGCAGTACCAGCGCTGCACACTTTTGTTGAACAGAAGGTGGCCCAGTCCTTGAGCCTGTCGGTGTGTAGCAAAGTGCATGGCAGCGCTGACGTCTGGAGCTGTAACTACGGTCAGGGACAGTATATGTAGTTTACGGCCCACTGGGTGAATGTGGTCCCTTTGCAGCAGCAGCAGCAACTTGGACAGGTCACGCTGCTTCGGCCTCCGCGCTCCCTGCCTGTTGGGCCTGTGACACCGTGCGACTCGGCCTCCTCATCCTCCGCCATCTCCTCACCCTCCACTGTAGGCTCAAGTCTCAGTGCCCCTCCAGTCTACCATGTGTGCAGGGCACGGAGGTGTCACGCAGTGCTTCACATGGTTTGTCTTGGCGAACGGAGTCACACAGGGGAGGAACTGCTTAAATTTATTCATCAGGAAATCCAAACATGGCTTACTCCAAGAAAACTTAAAATGGGAATCATGGTTACCGACAATGGGAAGAACATTTTGTCTGCGCTGCGCCAAGGAAGCCTGACCCATGCCCCCTGCATGGCTCACGTCTTCAATCTGGTTGTCAAGCGGTTTCTGAAGTGTTCCCCCCATCTGCAAGACATCCTAACAACTTCAAGGAAACTTTGCATGCACTTCAGCCACTCATACACCGCCAAACACACCCTTCTTGAGCTACAGCGTCAGAACGGTATCCCCCAACATAGTCTGATTTGCGATGTTTCCACCCGTTGGAATTCCACCCTTCACATGTTGGACCGATTATATGAACAGAGAAAAGCCATCACGGATTTCCTGATGATCCAAGCAGATAGGGGGACTCCCCTGTGTAACTTCAATGTCAACCAGTGGCAGCTCATACGTGACACCTGCCGTTTGCTCAGGCCCTTTGAGGAAGCCACTTTATTTATCAGTCGGCAGGATTACGGGATGAACGACGTGATTCCACTGCTTCATGTACTACAGCACATGTTGGAAACCATGGCTGGTCAGGGCACTGGAGACATGGCGTTTACATCTTACGGCCACTTGAACCCCGTTGGAGCTGAACTGGAGGAGGAGGAGGAAGAGGAGGAGGAGTTGCCCAGCGAAACACAGTTTAGGCTTGGCGAAATGGCTGGTTTATCTAGTCAGTGGACAGGAGAGGAGGAGCAGGAGCAGCCAGAGGAGCTAGAGGTTTTTGAGGAAGGCGAGACAGAGGACCCGGGCACACCGTGGCAGTATGCAGTGGAGATGGAGACAGGTAGTCCATCTGAGTCACTTGCGCAAATGGCAGGAAGCATGCTCACATGCTTGCATAGTGACCCCAGAATTGTTTCCATCTGTCGGCGGGATGACTTCTGGCTGTCCACCTTATTGGACCCTCGCTTCCGGCACAAAATGGGGGCATTTTTTAAACCCACCGAGAGGGAGGACAAACTGAACTACTACAAAGACATTCTACGTAGGCAGTTGGCCGATGCCTATCTGCGCCATGGTCCATATTCTCGCAGGTCTGACTTGAGGGGACCTCTGCACTCACCTTCCACTGTCATGGCTGCTGGGGGGGTTGGCAGGAGCAGCAGCAGCAGCTCCATCAGCAGCAGCCTCAGTCTTCAGTGGCTAATGAGTAGCTTTCTACACCCACATAGTGAGGCTACTCATGAGCAGCAGGAAGACCTGGAGCAGGACCTGAACCAGCAGGTCATGTCATACTTTGACATGAATATGCTGGGAGCCGTTCGCTATGGCCATTCGCTGTCACGCGCTCCCATACAGCGCGGAACCTGTCAAACAGCGACTCCTAACCCCGTATTCAACATTACCGCACACCGACTGAGTCGCTGTCAACATCCGAACAACGGCCAAGCACAGCGAATACTAGCGGACGCTGTGAAAATACCGCTACTGTCGCTCATCTGTCGCTACCTGACGCCATTAATGAATCGGCCTCTTAGTCTTTCAGAAATTGTCAAAGATATTGAAGGATTAAAGCTGAACAAAGCCCCTGGTCTGGATGGATTTTCTGAAGGTTATTTTAAGAGATTTACACTATTGGCTCCAAGAATGGTTGTAGATTTTAATGAAGTTAAACATGGAGGGGCCTTCTCAAAGGACACTTTGACTGCAGCTGTTAGCATGATACAGAAACCAGATACGGACCATTTAGTTTGGTCTAACTATAGGACAATTTCTCTTTTAAATTTGGAAGTTAAGATTTATGCCAAGGTTTTAGCTGAGAGGCTCTCAAGCTTCTTACCATATTTAGTGACAAAAGACCAAGTGGGCTTCATTCCAGGGGGGCAAGCGGGGGATAACATAAGGAGGATTGCACAGGTGATTCATGCAGCTGGACCGGGAGGGCCACATACTATGCTTCTTTCACTTGACGTGAGGAAAGTGTTTGATTCAATTTCTTGGGATTATTTGTTTCACCTTTTGGAATACTGGGGTTTTGGGGATAGTTTTTTTGCTAGTCTGAAAGTGTTATATGCTGATCCATGTGCTTTGTTAAATACTGGTTTTAAGTCCCAAACACTGCAGTTGGGTAGGGGAACTAGGCAAGGTTGTCCTTTGCCTCCCCTGCTTTTCGCCCTGGTGATGGAGCCCTTGGCTTATGCTATAAAAGAGGCGAGGAATATATCTGGGTATAGTTTAGACGGTGTATCTCATAAGCTTTGTCTGTTCGTGCATTATGTAATTTTGTTTATTACCAATCCTTTAATAACGCTTCTAAATTTGACTAAACTCTTACAGGAATTTGCTGTAATTTCAGGTTTGGAGGTTAATACCTCCAAGTCACGAGCTTTAAACATTAGTCTGTCAGAAGAGGTTTGGGGGAGACTAACATCTCTGTTTGATTTCAAGTGGGAGAAGGAGTGTCTGAAGTAACTTGGGATTTATCTCCAGTTCTCTGGATTATATGCTGCAAACTATCCTCCTCTGTTTAGAGCACTTTCGGGCATGTTAGGACGTTGAAGGAGTCTGGGGCCATCCTGGCTGGGCAGAGTAAATGCGGTAAGAATGCCTTTACTGCCAAAATGTTTATATTATGCCAGAGTTCTACCCATAAATAAACACATTTAGTAAACTTTGAATTTTATATGGGAAGGGAAAAAAACCTAGGGTTGCGAGGTGTACCCTTTTGAGGCCTAAGGAGCGGGGAGGGCTAGGGCTCCCAGACTTCTATAAATATTATCAAGCTGCGCAAATAGCACAAATATGTGGATATCATGAGAGAATAGATACCCCTATATAGGTGGAATTGGAGGGAAGACTTATTTCAGAGTTAGAGATAGGAAATCTTTTGTGGGTGGTACCTACTGCAGGACAAAAATGTGATAATCCTATTATCCTTCATTCTCTTTCAGTTTGGGATGCAGTCAAGTATTCGGGGGGATATTATCTCAGTATTTGCCTCTTTTATCTTTCTGGAATAATCCCATGTTTCAACCTGCTGTGGCTTCCCCGCAAAACTTTTTGGAAAAGGGAATGGAAAGAAAATGGGATAGGGAGGATATTAGATTGGATACAGGATGGTAGGGTACTAACTTTCCAACAGTTTAAGGATAAATTTGGATTAAGTGACAGGGCGCTGTTTGGCTATATGCAAATGCGGCATTTTGTGAGGCTCTTGATTCGGGGTAAGGCAGGTTTAGAAACTTTAACTTTAAGTTTTGAGAAGCGTTGTCTAAAAGATCCTAGAGGGAGAGCCATATTGTCAGATGTGTATACGGCCCTGTCCCTCTCTTCTTCTGCCGGGGTGCCGCGGTATGTCTCTATTGGCAGAAGGATCTGGGAGGTGCTATTGCATGGGAAGAGTGGAAGAGTATTTGGGCTGCAGCATTATATGGTAACGTGTCGGTGTTAGCGGTGGAGGAAAATGTTAAGGTTATGTTGAGGTGGTACTTGGTCCCGGAAAGATTAGCTCGTAGTAGAAATTTAGACTATTCTGAGAAATGTTATAGGGGTTGTCAAGAAGTAGGGACTTTGAAGCATAAGTGGTGGGATTGTAGGGTAGTGGTTAGGTTCTGGAAAAAAATCTTTAGGCCTGTGTCTAATGTGGTTGGGAGTCATGTACCAGTGGACCCTTGGGTTGCCTTGTTGAATAAACCATTGGGCCAGGGAGGGGGGCGATATGGTAAATTAGTTCATCATTTATTAACTGCAGCAAAATTAGTTATAGCTAAAGCCTGGAAATCTGATAAACTTAGTTTTGTTGAGTTTCGAAATAGAGTAAATGCTTGTATGGCGATGGAAAAGCTCTCTGCTTTGAAGGAAGGAAATATGGGCAAGTTTGAACGAATCTGGGCGCCTTGGGTTGATAAGTATTTGCCGGTCAGTTTTGATAAAGGGTTGTTGGTTCTATAGACTGGAGCAGGGGCGGACTGGGGCTAAAAAAACGGCCCGGGACTTTTTGGGGCACATCGGCCCTGCTGCACTGTTCTTAATGTCACTATATACACACCTTATTTTTGTTCCAAAAGATGCACCCAGGGTTTAAAGGACTAAAATAAGAAAGAAAATATTCTGAACCAAATGGTGTGCTTAAATTCCCCCATTCAGTGCGCAGAATCACCCCATTACAATAAATACAGTGGGGGCATCCCTCAGCGCAGTCAGTGGGGCATCCCTCAGTACAGCCAGTGGGGGCATCCCTCAGTACAGCCAGTAGGGGCATCCTTCAGTACAGCCAGTAGGGGCATCCCTCAGTACAGCCAGTAGGGGCATCCCTCAGTACAGCCAGTGGGGCATCCCTCAGTACAGCCAGTGGGGCATCCCTGAGTACAGCCAGTGGGGCATCCCTCAGTACAGCCAGTAGGGGCATCCCTGAGTACAGCCAGTGGGGCATCCCTCAGTACAGCCAGTGGGGCATCCCTCAGTACAGCCAGTAGGGGCATCCCTCAGTACAGCCAGTAGGGGCATCCCTCAGTACAGCCAGTTGGGCATCCCTCAGTACAGCCAGTAGGGGCATCCCTCAGTACAGCCAGTAGGGGCATCCCTCAGTACAGCCAGTTGGGCATCCCTCAGTACAGCCAGTAGGGGCATCCCTCAGTACAGCCAGTGGGGCATCCCTCAGTACAGCCAGTAGGGGCATCCCTCAGTAAAGCCAGTAGGGGCATCCCTTGGTACAGCCAGTAGGGCATCCCTCAGTACAGCCAGTAGGGGCATCCATCAGTACAGCCAGTGGGGCATCCCTAAGTACAGCCAGTGGGGCATCCCTCAGTACAGCCAGTAGGGGCATCCCTCAGTACAGCCAGTAGGGACATCCCTCAGTGCAGCCAGTGGGGCATACCTCAGTACAGCCAGTAGGGCATCCCTCAGTACAGCCAGTGGGGCATACCTCAGTACAGCCAGTAGGGACATCCCTCAGTGCAGCCAGTGGGGCATCCCTCAGTACAGCCAGTAGGGGCATCCCTCAGTACAGCCAGTAGGGGCATCCCTCAGTGCAGCCAGTAGGGGCATCCCTCAGTACGGCCAGTGGGGCATCCCTCAGTACAGCCAATGAACAGCATCCTGGGGCGATCGTGATCATCCTGCAATAGCGCTAGTGTGAAACCAGCCTCACCCTCCATTTTACTGTGACTTGTGATTTGATGCGGTGCATTTCCTGTCCCCCAGGGGCATGGGCACCTGGAGTGGAAGGCGATGGCAGCAGGACTGACAGAGGATGAGTCAGCAGCAGCGAACCGGCAACGCCGCCGCTCTCACACACACACACACAATAACACACATACATGCTTACCTGCACTTTCACGGTAAGCATGTATGTGTGTTATTGTGTGTGTGTGAGAGCGGCGGCGCCGGCAGAAACCGCAGGGCTGGGCAGGCCAGCTGGACGCCCGGCTGCTCCCCCAGCCTCCAGCATCTTTTCCATGGGGTCGCGGCCCTCCCTGGCACCGGCCTACCGGGATTTTGCCCGGTATGCCCTATGGCCAGCCCACCCCTGGACTGGAGGAAGATAGTGAGGTGTCATAAAAATTTATGTGAGTTGGTGAGGGGGGTCTCTCCTCTTTTTTTTTTTTGTTGTTGTATTCTTTTGCTCAAACGGCTTCTTGCTCCTTGTGGTGGGTTCTGGCCAGCATCACCTCAGAGAACACTACGCAATATGTATCTCAAGTGCTAAGAGAAGGATGCTACTTCTTTCCGCCAATAAGAGAATGACAATATTTTCTGGAATAAGGATGGGGGAGGGTGGGGGTTGGGGTTTTTTGGGTATATAAAGGTGATATTTGACAAATTTTGAAGTATGTGATATTCACTCGATACAAGCTTGGATTTGATAATGTATGCGATATTATGTGCATGTTTTTCTATAAATCCTTTTCTGTACCGAAAGTTTTATAATATCACTGCTTGTACATTTTTATTATGCTCAGTAAAAATAAAAATCTTTGAGTAAAAAAAAATAAAGAACATAAAGTGCCCAGGCCGAAAGTGAGAGTAGAGTTTATTGTTTTGGGGCTGTTCCTTGTTTTGTTTTGGGCTATGACTTGTTGACACAATGATGGCAGCCTTTCCCACCACTCCTTATTCAGATTCTATGTACAATGCCTTTACATATAGGTTCATAGATGCCTCTCTTCCTGCTTGAGGCATTAGCACTGCCCTGCCTCTAGTGGCCAGCTGCACGCACTGCAGCCAAGGTAATTTCCCTAACATTTTGATTAGGGGGTGCCGGGGGCTGCCAAGTCAAGTAAGCCAAGTCAAGTAAGCCAAGCCCTAGTGCAGCCAAAGTTGTGCAGGGATTTGATCAGGGGTTGGTACTGGAAGCTGACAGACAGTGACGTAGCTAAATGTGATGGACCCTGGTGCAAACTTTAAAGTGGACCAAAAGTGGCCCTAAAGTCTAAAAGACTCTAGGGCCCTCTGATTCTCTCCCTTAGGACATCCAGATTCGGGATCCCCCGCTGTGTGAAACCCCTAAGTCGAGCCAATAAACCAAGCACAAGCCACAGCTCCCTTCAGCTTTACCTTTAGCTAGGCACGTGCCTGTGACAGGAATTTGTAAATGCAACCTGTTATAGTGTAGCGGGGATGTGGCCGCCGATGCGCTCACTGATAGGACCAGGGAAAGGTGGGTTTTACTGGCCAACCTAGGTGTCACACAGTGGGGTATCCCAAATCAGAGTGACTTGGAGACAAATACCAAAACCTGGGCTAGTCAAAATCCTGGGTTTTGGTCCACTTTAAATGAGGCCCTTTCACAGCTCTTATAGTGAACACATGCTGCTTCCGCTCTAAATTGTGCCAAGTGAGCCCAAATATTATAAGTAAAGTGGGGGACCAACAATGATAAGGACCCCGACCTTCTGGACCCAGTGTGTTTGCACCCTCTCAGGTTACGCCCTTGCTTTAGACCTATGTAGAGTCCCATGAGTAATTCCTGAAAACCATGCTTGCTCTATAAGCAATTATTTGGAGGTGTCACGCAACAGTAAATTTGACTTTTACACAGAGAGGTAAAGCCTGCCATTTGTTCAGGTGGAAAACAGATGCCATTTGTACTCTCCTGTAAAACGCATGACGGGTGTTGCCTTGTTACTGTTAGGCTCTGAATTTTACTGCCTTGCAAACTTTGTTTTTCTCTCTTATATTTTCAGGTCTGGCCATGACTGCCATCTACTGTGTCAAGCCCCACTGGTCACTCATTATACATAACTTGCCAGTGATTGCACAACTTTTTCTGCCACTCATATAAATGAGCAGCCCAAAGTTGCTGAATGGGAGTGTAGCCATTTGGTGCCATCACCAAGATATTTAGAATGAGCAGCTAGTGGGGGGTTTCAGCCAGCGTGACATCCAGGATTCCCCTTGGGTGGGTATTTAACCAGACCTTGAGTCTTATACACCTAAGTTCAATTCTGCACCTCTTTAAAAACCTTACATACAAAGTTGTGCAGGAGATGTGCTGCACAGTACTTATGAACATTGGTCCATATGCCATCTGGTGGAGAAAACCATATATGACATGTTATTTAAATCTTTTTCATCCAAGAAATGGCAAGTTATTACAATGTGTTCCATTAATACCCCAGGACAGGGTAACACGTTAACTCATTGAGGATCATGCTATTGTGAATTAAGCTTAATTCTGCATCTGTAATGGGGCATTTTTACAAATTAGGTACATAATTTTTCCAATAAAGTAAGGATCATTTCTTTAAAGTTTGAAGAAAAAATCGTTATTTTCAAACTTTAAAAAAAATTGGAAATTTGGCAGCATGTTCCAGATAAGTTAGTAAGACATGTGTCCCAGGTGAAGGATTGCTCCTTGCTTGGCTGGAGCATGAGGAGCAAGCTATTTGTCAACATGGCCCTGCAGATCCCTTGGTTGCTTTAGGCCTATGTGGTTGAGCTTACTTACAAGTTACATCACACAGTTAAGCTTGGGAAGTACTAAATGGATTGTGGCCCACAGGAGGCCCATGGGCTGCTGATAATTTTGGAGAGTTGTCACTGTAAAAGGAGGAGAACATGGAGAGGGTGACAGAAGTGCAAGTGGCGGATGAGCAGAGGACAGATGAGTGATTCTCCCATATCTCCTGCATGGTGCCCATCTCTCCTTTTTATTCATTCAATGTCCTTTCGGGGAAATGTAAAGCCCTGCCCATGCTTACGAGACCACCAACCCATATGCACCCATTGATACCTCGAAAGAACTCTAACAATAAATTCTTAAGCTCAGATACAGTAAGAGAAATCAGTTTACCCCTGCAAAACCTCCTAGCTAAACTATTTTCAGCCGTAGAAAGTGATCTACCTACAGTGTAGATAAAAGAATGAAATAAGAAAAAGCTTACCCAGCTCACCACTTTATATTCCCTGGATCAGGCCAAAAGCCAGGCCATTCAACATGTCCAGTAGGGCAGCTGCCAACTCCATGATTGGTCGCAGTTATTGCTGCTTGTCCCTGGCTACTAACCAGTTACCTACTGCATTATGAT
This sequence comes from Gastrophryne carolinensis, assembly GCA_027917425.1. NCBI lineage: Eukaryota > Metazoa > Chordata > Amphibia > Anura > Microhylidae > Gastrophryne > Gastrophryne carolinensis. The sequence goes on along the minus strand of CM051237.1, from coordinate 285,598,159 downwards.
CTGACAAAATGAACAACTTCTAATGTCCCTTCAAATAAGCATATACTTCTATATACATATATTGTCTCTTCCCTAATGCCAGTTTTTCCGTTATGAATGTATTTTTTAACAAATTAAAAATAGAAAAACTGCCACAAATCATTTGCTTTAAAAAATGGCCCCATTTTAAATGATATCCAATTATCCATCTATCACCCCTATTTGGTTATGAAAAAGGCAACATGCTTGCCTGTGCTTGTTCAATAGATGTTATAACTTCTCTGTTCCCATAACTGTCATTAGCACCTTCAGAAATAATCAAAGTTAATAGTGTAGCATTTTCTGCTATTGGCTTGTATTGTGTTTGCAAGGACCATATTGATTCTCAACCAAGTGCTTTGCTTCCTGCAAGTAAAGTAAGTTTATCCGTGCAGCAATTAATTCAAAGATTCAGACAAAGTAAAATGACCTATAAATATTTTATTACAGTACACAAGAAAAGTAAATCTATATATACATAATCTCACAAAAGTGAGATTATGTGTTTTTGTAAATATATTATAACTTTAATGAGACACTATAAGATATGACACTATGTTACAATGTAAATTAGCCAGCATACAGCTTATATAAAAGGTATGGCCCTAAAAATAACTCAACACACAGCCATATATTTCTAGCCCTTGGCAACACATGGAGACACCCCCCGGTGAAAATGACCAAATTGTGCCCAGTTAGCCATTGTTCCTCTCTGGTGTCATTAGAGTCTGCAAGGAGACTAAGGACGGTGCTCTGGTGAAACGCGACGATAAACGTATTTGGTTTATATGGTGTCAAGTAGGTGTGACTGCAACCAGGGGAGGTTTACTAAGACAAGTGTGTTTTGCTTACAGTCATGCATGGTGATGGGAGCGTCATGGTTTGGGGCTGCATGAAAGCTGCCTGAGGTGGGAAGACAGTTCATAGTGAGAACCCTGACCACTACCTTGGTGCTTCTTGAGGGTAAATGTGATGTACCAGCAAAACATGTCTCCAGAACTAAACCCTATTTAGTATCTATGGGGCATCTTAAAATGAAAGGTGAAGGAACTTTGTGATGTCGTCATGGAGGAGTGGAAGAAAATTACAGTGTCAACTTGTGATTTGCTAGTGAACTCCATGCTCAAAAGATTTAAGGCAGTGTTGGAAAACACAATGGCCACACAAAACATTGATACTTTTGGCACTATATGGCCATTATCACTTTGGGGTGTATTTTCTAATGTTTGAAGGGTTTTAGGCATTAACCATTTAACCATCAACCTACCTGGAGATTTTGTCACCTATTGTTGCCAGGCCATTTAATAATTTTGCACAATATGTTTAACTGTGATTTTTGCAGAGATTTACAAGAGATTGTTTTTTTCAGCAGCTTTCATGTGTCCACATGAAATACATTTTTTTTATAAAAATGCATGTTTTTCAAGAAAATCATATTTGACCTGAATCAGGGCCTCTGTTGCATGCATTCCCACCAGCAGGAATGACATCAAAGGACCGTATTCGGTCTCTTTTTCGTGTCAGGTGATTCAGAGCCTTGCTTTCTTGGTTGGCTTGTTTTTTTTCTGGGAAATGGTGGTATGGATCCTTTTAGAGGCTAAGGGCACTGTCAGTTGGCGTGCTCCAGTCTTCAGTGAGCAGCACCCTGCCTAAATTTCACTGTGGCATGGCTGTCCTGCAGGAGAAATGCATCTCTTTCCCTGATAGCATAGCAGCCTGAAACACGGTGAGGTTGGGCTTTTTTCAAATAGCGAATAGGCCTAATGTTATGGGCACCACCGATTATAAATGCGTGACCCTGGTTCCTCCAGCTGCTTAGAAGTATATGTTTCTGTATGTTATGGTTCACATTGCTCCTCCTTGTAGGCACATCAGACAGAGCTGTGGTTGCAGATGGAGAGTCTTGCGGAGGTGCTGCTGGCTGGGTAGTCAAGGTAAATACACTATTAGTTTCCTCTTAACAGTATATGTACCCCTTCAAAATCCGTACAAGGGCTACACACTGTATACCACATTGATGTGGGCCCCCAAATTTTTTTTGCTCACATCCATGTTAGGGGTTTCATGTAAAGGTTGCCTAATACCCTTTGTGTGCTGTTGCACAACATATGTTGCAAAGGCAAGCCCTCAAAGTTGGGTGTGCATGTGGGCACTCAGGTTGGTGGGTGGGGTGTTTGGTTGGCCTACTACCCCCTGTGCCAAGCTACAATTTGCAAACAGGTCTAACCACTGGTGGGTACATGCTGCCTATTAGTGTCCATGGTGCTTGACGCTCCCTGGTAGGTGTTGGGGTGGAGATCCACTTCTCAGCATGGATAAATTGTAGAGTTTTAAGGAGCCCCCCACAAGTTTGCAAGCTAGATTCAAACAAAGGAAAAGGTGGCTTTATTTAGTTGTCCAATGTTTCATGTACAGGCAGCCCTCTGGTTGTTCGCCACTTACCCATCAGCCTGTCTGGTGCTGAGTTTCCGCCGAACCACCACCTTCAGGTCATCCCACTTTTGACACATTCCTGCCCAGGAGACACCACAAAGCGAACATTTTATGAGATTTTCAGATCAAATACAATGAACTGCACCTTGCAGTTAACTATCAAGGGTTAAACCCTTTAAGGGCCAGTCCAGCCAGGCTGCCCATTTTTTTTAATTCCCCTCTTCCTGCCTCGATCTCCAAGCACTAAAGCACCAAAAAACATTCACTTGGCCCACACTCCTGCAACAATCATTGGGCAATTGCAGCAGTTATAGTTTTTTTATTTATGCAACCCCCGCCCGGCCTCTTTCTCCTAGAGCTAAATGGGCAGTCTGGCTGGACTGGCCCTTTATTTTTTTTTACCCTGGCCTTTGGTGCTGCAGGTAGTCAGATAGGAATTTTGCCAAGTTGCCAGCTTGCTGACAGGTGACATGCCTACCCTACTTCTGCCCTCAAGGACACCTTACTAGTTCACAAAAAGAAAAAAATACACACACACACACACACACACACACACACACACACACACACACACACAAAAAAAATTCCTTTAATATATAAATAGATATATTTTCTTTTTGTTTACTCACCTTTTGCCTGGTGCTGTCTCACACAAGCCGATCGCTGCTCTGACTACAGGGGCAAGTGGCAGAGGAGTGGAGAAGAGGATCAGTGTCCTCTGCCGCGCTCCCGCCTTCCTCCAGTATAAAAGACCCTTCCCTGCTGTGGACCTAGGATTGGAGGCCCCCCAGGGTGAACTGGAGAAATGCCAAGCGCATGAAATTCACATGGCTGGCACTTAATAGATTTAGAAGCAACCCTGTAAATGTCAATTGCTTGGTGTTTAAAGTGCTAATAGTTGTGTGCTGTGTTGTATTTATCACACACCAAATTCACACTATTATACAAGCTGTACACTGACTACTTTATATTGCATAAAAGTGTAATATCTTCAGCATTGTCCCATGAAAAGATATAATAAAATATTTAAATGTTTTAATTTTAATTATGATTTGGTTCAGAGGGAGGGAATGTCATGCACGGTAATAATTGCAGTGGTTATAGTGGATGCAGTGATGATGATGTTGCCGGTATACAGATAGGGGTTATTTTTTTTACAAAAACTGTCCTCGTAAGGGCATTTATTTAGGGAAAGTGGCTGGAGGGCTAGATAGATAATACCACTTGCTCAAACCACTTGTGTGTCACTAAAATGTAATACCAATTGTTCAGAGCACTTGTGTATCCTACTCTTTAATACCATTTGTTGAAACCACTTGGGTGTCAGTACTGTTTAATGCCACTTGCTCAAACCACGTTGGTGTATCCACAGGTTCAGTGCACTTGTGTGTCACTACAGCTTAATACCAATTGTTCAGGCCAATTGGGAGTCACTGCTCTTTAATGCCAATTGTTATTAGAGTATTCAATGGTTCACTTGTGTGTCACTGCAGTTTAATACCAATAGTTCAAGGCACTTGTGTGTCACTACAGTTTATTGCTAATTGTTCAGGGCACTTGTGTGTCACTATAGTTAAATACCGATTGCCAAGGGCACTGGGGTGTCACTACAGTTTAATACCAATTGTTCAGGGCACTTGCTGAAACCACTTGGGTGCCAGTACTGTTTAATACCACTTGCTAAAACCACTTGGTTGTCACTACACTTTAATACCCCTTGCTAAAACCACCTGGGTGTCACTACAGTGTAGTACCACTTGCTAAACCCACTTGGTTGTCACTATTCTTTAATACCAATTGTTAGTGGAGTATCCACTGGTTCAGATCACTTAGGGGGCATTTTCCTGTTTTTTTCTTTTTTTCTTTAATTGTCCATTTCGGGCCTCTGTAACTGCAGGTGTCTAACAATGCAAAAAGCATCCTCAAGGATACCATTGCACCATTGATCATCGCTACTGATCATCGCCATCCATCCTCATCACCTTGCAGCAGTAAGGTTAAAAGACTGCGCTCCTTTCTTCTTCATTCAAACGGCCAGAACAGGTAAAGTGGAAGTGCCAGGGATGATGCCAACGACCAGCTAGGTGTTTCTAGGTATTTGCCTACATTGTTTTCAATGGTGAATAAAAAAAAAGAAAGATAAAATTTGGAACAGTTACACCATAATAAGCTATAAGACACCCTCTAATATATTGTACAATTAATAAGATAAATAAATAAAGCCCAAGCACAAAAAATGCTCTAAAGCAAACTTCAATAACTCCATATAACCAGGGACTTTCAACCCTCTGGGCTATACAAATACAGGAACTGCAAACCCCCAAGAAGAAGGAGAAATACAAAAGGTGCACCAACAAAATAATCACTCGGTGTCCGCAACCCCACGTAGAGAGAACATGAATTTAATGGCTCTAGGAGGGTGTACTCCATCAGATATTTGCACCCACATTGATCAAATACATAAAGCACAGGAATTGATAAGCCACACTGATACTGTAATAACTCTTGACAAAATTAAACAGAAACAGACTGAAAGATCCAAAAAAGGGACCACTGTTGTCTTGAATCTTTCCTTACGAGATGACTTATCTTAGACATAAGATAACATCGGCAGGGAAAAAGAATCAATAGCTGAAGTTAAAACATGTGTTAAAAACCTTTTTGCAAAAGTCCAAGTCCCTGTGCTTCCTGTGGTGGGCTGACAGCAAGAATTAATTTTTCTTAACCTCTCAACATGAACCTTTATAGAAGGATCACAACCAGTAATTGATGCTTCATCTCTATCTCCATATGGACTATAAAATGTATGGGGAAAGCATATGGACCACACCTCAGATTTCTATGGCTTACAATCGCTGTGCTGACAACGAGATCTAATTTCTAGTTGCAATATCAGCGACAGCTGTCTGACTATCACTGCGCTGTACACCAGCGGCTACGGATCTATGTGTCGCCCCATTGGAAGCAGCCATCTTGTTGATTGGACTGGACATTGTGTGCAAACGTCCTTCTGAAGACAGCATCACTTCCACCTATTTTGCAATCATCAAAATGACGGTTGCCATTTCATTGGGTGCAACCGAGTGACTTCCACGATGAGCTGCGGTTGCCCACAAGGTGTGTCCGCCATCTTGTTGATTTCTCTTCCCTGACAGGAAGCAGTTCCACTCCCCACTCTACACATCATGAGCTGATTGGCTGACAGATTTCTGCCACCCAGTACCTGATTGGTCGAGACAGGCTGTGATTACTGCAGAGGATGTCACCACCAGACATCGCCTCGAGCACCGCTGTTGGTGCCATTTTTTTCACACTGGTGCCCATCTCCCCTACCTATATTAAGACACTGATAGCATACATTGATACTGCTCCCCTCTTGACAAAGGTGTTAAACCGAATCGTTCAGGATCTCTAACTGTCCATATGGTGATACCACCTGTAAGCTTGATCCTTTTTTTATTTATTTTCTGTATACTGCTGTACTGTTTATGCCAAAATGTGTCCGGGTTTACATAAATTACCCTGTTTTTTTTCATATGTTCGGAACTAACTATGATATTTCTTCTGGATGCAGTTCAGGCTTAGAATACTCCTGTGTTTTGTTGGAACACCAGAAAAAAAAACAAAAAAAACAAAAAGGGGGCGGCACCAATAAAACATTTTTAATTGTTTAACCGGTGCACTGCTCCGTGGTTTGTCTCTACAAAACAGTAGGAAATACCATAGGGGGTGCCTCTATATCCCCCGTTACTATTAAACCAACAGAGTCTCACACTTGCACTCGCATAAGTGTTATCATACATGTTTTTTTATTGTTTCTAATATAACATGATACAAAATTAAAACCATCTAAAAGCTAAATGCCATGCTGTAAGCCATTTGTACCACAAGGGGGTGCTGGTCCCTCTATTTCATAGGAATACTATAATCAAATTCATATATGTGCTAATCATAATAAATTTTAAATCAAGTAAATAAATATATATCTATAAAGTGCTTAGGGCAAAAAAGTGCATCAATACCAATATCTCATATGCAAAAGAATCGCAACCCAAGCTTAATCAGGATTGGGTACAAAAAAAACACATAGCGCATACAATTATGCAAGTATCTTACATGACCATATGAGAGGTGCAGCTAACTCCCCGGGCCACCTACACGTTTCAAGACCATATGGTCTCTTTTTCAAGGCAAATGTATTCCCAAGGTCCCCCTACTGCTTCTTCTATATTCACCTCACCTCCGTTCCCACGCCGAGTCAATTAACGGTGAGCGGACTGACACACTCCGGCCGGAAGTGCCTCAGTCCCCCAAAAAGGAAACGGTTGTCTGCGCTCCAACAAGGAGCGCACGAGTTCCTTGTTAGTATCGCCTGTCATGTGAGCGGAGCGTCACCCGCCCCCTAGCCAGGGGAAGGAGGCGCTGCTCGCTCACTGACAGCGCGCTCGGCGTGGGACTGGTGTATAGGGAGGTGAGTATCCCCCGTTGGGCAACGAGCAGTTCTGATGCCTAAAAGTACACAAATCATCATGGTATATATATTTTAGAGTAATAATAAATCAAAAGAATAATACAAACCAATTATTATCATACTATAATCGCTATTAGCTGGCTAATCTACATTATGCTATCCTAAGGACATTACTTCAATTATATACAGACTATTGTTGGATTACTATTTCCGTCCAAAGGACCTAAATTCTTCCCACTGGATATTCCAAGAATTGACCTACCGGTATTCCATCCCTGTTCTTTTTCTTATGAAAACTATCATAGCGAAGGAGGCTGTTGACTGCCGTTTGTTTTCTAAATAGGGTGGTCTCAAGGAGGCCATTCTCATCTACCCGGATTGTGAGATCGAGAGAAAAAAGTGTATACAGCCGGGCTCAAGGTCCACGGGGGCATATACTTTGAAGGTTTACGTAACGCCCCTTCCGTGTTCAAGGTCTCTTCCTGCTCCTGTAGTAAGGAGGTGAGGTCATCCAATGCCAACCCCTCCTGCCAGGATAGGGTTGCATCGATCCATACTGGGCCATCAAAGTGTTTTTTCAAAAGTAATTTCCTTTCAACAGCCATCAGGGGTTTACCAGAGATGTTAATTACAGTGAGCTCAGCATTATTTAGTGAAGTCGGATCTCTCAGTGAGGGGGTATTGGCATTAGTGATGACTAGGGACTCTGCTCCTGTGTGGCCCTCTTGTAAGGAGCTAACTGAGCTCAAAACTAGACTTGAATACAATCTATTCCAATACCAGACTGGGAAAATCCACCTATATTTAAGGATTTGATGCCCCAGAATCTATTAGTGGAAGACTGATCGGATAAATAAATACAACATAGAGCAAAATGAAAAAAAAAACACTCTTGAACAAAACTGGGGCAGTGATAAGGAGTAGGGAAAATAACAAATAAATAAATAAAGGAAGAAACATATAACATATAAATTAATAGAGATGTTGATAAATATATAAGCAAAACAAAAAAAAATATTTGTATACAGGAGCGGGCTGGCCATAGGGCATACCGGGCAGAATCCCAGTAGGCTGGCACATGGGAAGGCCGCAACCGCGGGACGAGGGCAGAGAAGTGGAATGGGTGGAGGCCGCTGTGCCCGCTGCCACCGGACCCGCTATCACACACACACTAATGTTTATCTGCGTGTAAACAATAGCATACCCCCCAACTGTCACATAAATGTCCTGGGATGCCCTTGAATGAGCCAGAGTGCAGGACCGACCTGAGGCCACCCCTCACACTAACTTGAATTTGGAAGACTACAAGCAGGCAGCCACCCTGGCCAATCAGAAACAGTCTCTGTCCTCCACACTTCAGAGAGGAATTTAAAAGGCAACAGGTGGGTTTTCATGCCGGACGCCTGTTAGTGATGGAGAAGGAAAGGAGAGGCACTGCCAATTGTAAGTTTTTAGTGGGCTGGGGGAGGGGTGTCATGAGCCTGATTGACAAGCCAGGGACCTTTCATCCTTCTTTGAACTGTTCTGGGCCTCTGTAGCTGAGGGTGTTAATGATTAGAGCAGTAGTGGCTGGGAGCTGGGCTCTCATTAACCCCTTGCTGGCAGTTATTTGTACTGAATTAGGAGCAGCCCTGACTCCACAGTCTTCTGTATTTGATATTTAGAGTGGACCAAAAGCAGACGGGACTCTAGGGCTGCTAGATTCCTAACTTTTCTTTATGTGTAAAAGCCCCCGCATCTCTGAGTTGACTTACCTAGCTGGCCATCCCGTGCCGGCCAGCTGCTGCACGCTCCCGCACTAGGCCTATCTAAATGGCCTCAATCCAGGGGTTTCACAAAGTGAGACATCCCAAATTGGAATGCCCCAAGGTCACTGACCAAAACCCAAGTAAGGCAAAAGCCCAGGTTTTGTTCCACCTAAATTTGCACCCTCCAGCCCGAAGTGAAGAGAAACCCATTTCTCTGTGGGCTCCATGTGTCTAAGGACAGGAAGTTGCAGCACGCACTTCAGTGACCAGCACCTCCTTCAGTAGAAAGCACTGGCTTCTGCATTGTGAACTGTGACTTCCAGTCCGCCATCAGAGGCAACCTTGAATCTGCTTACTGTTCAGCTAGGGGAAATAGGGAAGGGAAAGCCCGTGCCCTAGGCTGACAAATTATTGTAGATATGCTTTAAAGAGGAGCAACCAACTCCCTAGTGTCTATAATACTAAAGGGCTGGTATACTGCCTCTTTAAGAGGCATCCCAAATTGGGATTCCTCACTGTCTGTATCCCCAGGGATGGTCCAGTGCTCTCACCAATGCCATGCTGCATGCGGGCTTTACCTTCAGCCCGGCAGGTACCCCCCCCAGGTATTTCTGAAAGGCCGGTGCCAACTCTGCTATAGGATTTGCAACTATTAAAGCAGGTTCAAACCCTTTAGTCCAGACTGGAGTGTAAAAGGCCCCAGGGCATAGGATTCCCTGTTTCCAGGTCAGAATTCCCCACTCTATAAAACCCCCCCAGTCACCCAGTGTACTGAATCAGCCAATCCCACGGCGCATGTGTTGGTCATGGCCACATCACCGGCTTTCCCCAGCTAATGCCATTTATGAATAGCTGGTGTGGGCGCGCATCAGCTACAGTGAAGCAAAGGCGGACACCTGGGTCTTTCCTCATTAAGAATGGATTGTCAGTTAATGCGCATGCGCCATGGGATCGCTGCTGAGGTAACAATTCTTGGTGAACCTGGGAGGGGGGAATCAATAAACTTTCCTTCTCACTCAGTTATTTGTGTGCTCCCACTGCCCCTTTATTTACTATTTACTATTTTCTGCATTCCCTCAATCTCTCAGTTGTCCTCTCATTTATTTTCCTTCCATCTTCTTTCTACTTCTTTCCATCTGCCATTGTTGTGTGAATGCATACCTCCCAACCGTCCAAATTTGGGCAGGACCGTCCCAGGATCGCACCAACGTTCAATTGTCCCGCGGCGTCTCCATGTGTCCGGCCCCAGGTGTGCAGCCGAGCGCACGGCGGGACTCCAGCAGGAAGGAGCCTGCTCACATCACTTGGGTCCTGCTCGGGTGCAGGAAAGAAAAATGTAGTGAGGGGTAAGGTGAAAGGTGTGTGTGTGTGTGTGTGTGTGTGTGTGTGTGTGTGTGTGTGTGGAGGGATGACCCTCACTGGCTTTAATGGAGTGATGCTGCTCACTGGCTATAGTATATGTGTGTGGGGGGCTTGCCTGTAATTATGATTAATGGTAATAATAATATGTCATTCTTAGGTGGTTTTTCCCTTTAAGGGTGTGGCAGGGGCGTGGTTTAAGTGAATAAAGGGGGGTGGGAGTAGCTCAATCACTATTATCTATAAAAAATTATTATTATTATTCAGGGCCTGGGAACTAATTTTCCGCCCAGTTTAAACCTCTCATCAACTAAATATCAAGCAACAAACATGTCTAGCTATGTGGAAAGACAGTGATTTGGTTGCATATATCTGCAGATATATGTATATATATGCAGATATATATGTATAACTATGTGCTTGCATAGGTGTACAAAAATATACACATATATCGGCACTACACGCTTAACGGAGAATAAATATATATATCTATATATATCTATATATCTATATATTAAAAAAGTTATTAACCATAAAATGTGGGCAAAATACAAGGGACAAGCGGGTGGCAAGGGGAATAGGCAGACCTAGGGTAACTAGGTCATTAGAGAGGGACAGTATGTATCTCCACAAGCCAAATATAGGAAATATAGAAAATAGAGTCGAATAGTGAACAGAGAGGCTCTCGCTTATGGTTTAAGGCAGAAGAGGTGTAACATCAGACACTTTATAGAGAGTATAAGAGTATATGAGCTTAAATAAGCAGATGGTACAGAACAAGGATTGGTAAAAAATGTGGATACAATATACCAGAGGTATTTCTGGGTATGAACCGACCCAGTGTTGGTGGGAACTCAATGTGTGACCACGCCTGAACATTACATGTACATTAATTTATTTTAGTTACAATATCAAGTTAAAATACAAACACAGAAGTTTGTTATAGAGGATTATCCTTGGTGCTTGCCATGCTACCAATTCAATTCCCCATTGAATTCCACAATGTAAACCACAATACAAATATAATCATTCTTGTACTACAACAGAATTTTTTTACACAGTTGTCAACTGTCTTACTTGCCGATGCGCTGGTTATTATTGATACAATTGAACATATTGCACATTACAGACAATTAGACTTGTCCAATGATTCAGTTGCCCAAATCATAGCGGTGAATAATATCATGTAATAAGCGGTAAACTAGTTTCACCCCCACTAGGGGGCTTCTTCAGTACCAAACCGCACTTGAAGGCACTTGATCAGCCCATCCAGGCCAGTTAGATTATTGCCAAAAGCCTCATGTCCAGGTGCACAGTCCCAAAATTGATGCTGGATGGAAAGGCTTAGATGTCCCAAGTTAGTCAGTGCTCCGTTCGCCAAGTATGGAAGAATGGCGTCTGCCCTATGTTGCAAGGTTCTCTATTCCTCAATAATAAGGGAAGCAGGAATACAGGCTTGGGGTCAGCTCTCTCAGCTGTGATGTGATCCGCTGGTCTGCCCAGTAACCATCCAGGGCAGCTCTAAGGGAGCCCGCCCAGCGATACACGTGCATGCGTGTTATGCTGTATGCTTGACCCGGGGTTGGTAAAAAATGTGTACATAAAATAGTGGTGTGACAAATATACAAGGGAAAAGACACCAAATAGCAAGCTAACTGAAATGAAATAAGATTGATGTCGTACTCCTACAAGAGACACATTTTAAAATTGATAAAAGTCCAAATCAAGCATTACATTATTTTGTGACTTTATCCCAATCCTTATGTTAAAAAGTCCAGGTGAGTTGCGATCCTGATAAGTAATAAAATACCTTTTGAGCTAATAACAAAATATACAGATAAGGACATTTGATTGATTGGTAGGAAGTTTAAAAGGTTGTTTAAAGAAAAATTATACATGCTATAACCAGGCACACAAAGTATATTCACTCCTGGTACAACAACAAACGCTTAGGGAGCTGCAAGACTGTGATATTGGATTTCCAACTACCTTGAATCATGTCTACATCACTCTAAACTGGGGATCTAACTTTAGTCATCAAACAAGGTCATTCTTAGATATATCAACCATTAAAGAAAATAAGATGAATAAGGCACTTGCAAAATCTATTCAAGAGTATTTTAAATTTAACGACACTCCAGAAATAAGCCCTACTATAATATGGGAGTGACATAAACGTTATGGTCTAAGAGTCGCAGTCACTAATGGCAGCTATGGCAGGAAAAATCAAACAAAAGAATTAGACCTAATCATGACAAGGATTACTGATTTAAAAGAAAATATAAAGAAACTTAGTGTGCGGACATATATCAGGAATTAATTAAAACAAGAATAGAGCTTAAAGAAATGATCAACAGAGACTCAACTGAACAAAAAAAGAAAGAACTGAAGAAAAAATTAAAATTGGGAAGAGGTTGAACGCCCCTGGCAGACTACTTAAAAGACCATTGGGCCATAAACTTTGTTGAAAATATCCAAGTTGAATATGGAAAGAGGAAATACACGACAGAAGAAATTAAAGAGAAATTTGTAAAATACTATACAAAAATATATAATGTCAAAAAACATATACATGACCATTCTGTTCTATTAAAATCTGTTAAGCATATAAAAATAAATTGGGAAGATTGAAGCCGCAATAAATAAGCTAAAAGAAATGAAGTCACCAGGGATTGATGGATTGCAGGAAGAATATTATAAGGCATCTAAAACTATACTGATACCTTACATCCTTCAATAGGTGCACAATTTAGATCATCAACCTACCAAGTCCGACAATGAACACTGCAATTATTAGAGTTATCCTCAAACCCGGGAAAAATATGCCGTCTTGCACCAAATTTAGGCCAATTTAACTAACCAATGTAGATTTAAAAAACTTTATGACCGTGATCACCTCCAAAATTTTGCAAGAGCTACCAAAAATTTCTCTTGAACAGGCTGGATTTTCGCCCCTGTGGGGAACAGCACAGAACATCATTCTCAGGCAATAACCACTATCAATGCCTTATTGAAAAACAAAGTAAAGCTGCCTTTTTTAACTTAGATGCAGAGAAGACATTTGACCGAGTGTTGTGGCCTCTCCTGGAAGCTAGTTTAACTCATTTTGGCTTTGGTCCAAATTAATAGATACAATTATGGCCTTATACAGCAATTCTACAGCAATGAATGAGAGTGCCAATGCAGGCTATTACCAGTGTGGCATTTTTTCAAACAGTCCACAGAGAACAAGATACAGGTCATTTGCAAGCTGTGCCACCAGTGCCTGAAACGAGCAAAAAATTCTTCATAATCTCAGCACCACGTCCATGATCAGGCACCTGCAATCCAAACACAAGCTGCAGTGACAGAAACACCTAAAACACATGAAAACACCTTGAGAAAGTGACGTATGACGTCACGAAACGCGTCGGTGGTGAGGAGTGTGGGCAGGTAAGGTGTGCGGGGGGAGGGTCTGTTTACTGAGCCTGTTGTTTTATTTTTTGCACAGTTTGCACTGGGCACTTGCCCACTCGGCGGGTCCTCTCAAATTGATTTAAATGGGTAGGGCTCAGATATAGTTTGTTTTCACTGTGTCTGTCCATGGGTTTTCAATAGTAGCCTGGTAGAATTTTTTAGTATATATTTTTTAGCGGTATTGGATTCAATTGTCTTTGTTATTTAGCACATGATTATACGTTTAGCACTTGTGCACAATTATTAAGATGGTTATTTTGCACATGAACTTATAGATCAATCCAGGCATTTGATGTGGTTGACTATTAGCATTATTATTGGGCCGTTTGGGCCCCTTCCCCCCCCTCCCTTCTTTATTCATCCCTCCCCTTGCCTTACCTTTTGAATGGTGCCCCTTCCTCGATGTTAGTTGTCTTATATGTCTTTTTAATGTAGGAATGTTTTTAAGATTGTCTTGTAGTTCATAAAATTATTTGTAATAATAAAATTGGATTTATCATTATCATTATTACTTTGTGGTGCTTCCGTGACAGGGTGAGGAGGGTGTGTGGGACCCCCCTCTGGTTGTGGAAATTTAAATGAGAAGCTGGGGTCCTGGGAGGGGGGGGGGTGCAGCATGCACATTGGTCCGGCCCACTCTGCAGTCTTCCACAGGGTGCCTTACAAAGGTCGGCAACCTTGGAAATGCACCGAACCAGGATGGCATAAGGGCTGATGGGGTGCTCAACCTTTTGAAGAGCATGGGCCACTTAAGTGTTTTGGAAATTGGTCGCGGGCAACAGCAATAGCAGCGGCTGGGCCAGAGACAGTGCCCGCCACTCCCCCATCTGCTGCCTCTTCCGCCTGGGGTACATGCGAGGACCCAGGTCCGTGCAGCAGGTGGGCGTGGCCTGCACCGAGTCTGTGAAGGCCACGCCCACCCGCTGCCCTGACTTGGGTGTTCGTTCGTGCCCAGGAAGAGGCAGCAGATGGAGGAGCGGTGGGCGCTGTCTCTGGCCCAGCCGCTGCTATTGCTGCCTGAAAAGACAGCGATCGCAGCGGCGGGGAAGGGACAGAGCCCGCCGCTGCTTCTCAAGGCCGGCTCTGTGAATGGGTTGAATGCACCGGCGCAGGCCACGCCCACCCAACTCACGGAGCCGGGCGCTCAGCGGAGGTGTCAGCGGACAGGTGAGTTTTACAGGCCTGCCTATACTAATGGGGGAGGGGGATGCCACACAGCCTATACTAATGAGGGGAGGGGGATGCCACACAGCCTGTACTAATGGGGGAGGGGGATGCCACACAGCCTATACTAATGAGGGGAGGGGGATGCCACACAGCCTATACTAATGGGGGGAGGGGGGATGCCACACAGCATATGGAAATGGGGGGAGAGGGGGATGCCACACAGCCAATGGGAATGGGGGGGAGAGGGATGCCACACAGCCAATGGGAATGGGGGGAGAGGGATGCCACACAGCCAATGGGAATGGGGGGAGAGGGATGCCACACAGCCAATGGGAATGGGGGGAGGGGGATGCCACACAGCCTATGATAATGGAGAGAGGGGGATGCCACACTGCCAATGGGAATGGGGGGAGAGGGATGCCACACAGCCTATGATAATGGGGAGAGGGGGATGCCACACTGCCAATGGGAATGGGGGGGCACACTGCCTATATGGGGAATAGGAGGGGGGGAGTGCCACACTTCTTATGATAATGGGGTGTACACTGCCTATATGGGAATGGGAGGGAGGATGCCACACTGGGTATACGGGGAATGGGAGGGGGGAGAATGCCACACTGCCTATATGGGGAATGGGAGGGGGGAATGCTACATTGGGTATATGGGGAATGGGATGGGGACATGCTACACCGTCTATGGAATGGGGGCATCCCACATGGCCTATGGGAATGGGATGCCACACCATCTGTAATGGTGCGTTTTTGATTAAAAAACATTTCTTATTTTCCTCCCCCAAATCCTAGGTGCGTCTTATGGGCAGGTGCGTCTTATAGGGCAACAAATATGGCACATTCGAAAAAGCATGGAGAACAATATCCAACATGCATAGTTACTTTCAAGAGTAGGGTTGTCAAACACCCCAAAGTAAAGCATGCATGTAAAGTTAACTTTACTTGAAAATTTCAGCTTTTCAGACAAAGTGAGCACCTTGCACTTTTTCAATCAAAACAGCCTACTTGAGATGTTGTAACCCCCTGTTGACAGGCCCATGTTTCACCAGTCACCATGCTATGTTTAACTGTGATTTTTGCAGGAATTTCCAGGAAAATTATATATTGTTTTTTTTTTTTCGACAGAGTTTGAGCTTTAAAATAAAATGTTTTGTTTGAAATGTTTCCATTGTTTGCTTGCCGCAGGTGACTTGACTACCCCCCAATATGGGTCTCATGGATCCCTTACCAGTTCACAAAACTGCAAAATAAACACACCACACATAGACAAAATGTACCTGAGCATGGCTGAGGAATTTTCAGGCTGGGAGCAGGATGAAGTCACAGGATGACGTCATCTGCCCCACACAGAAAGATCAGGGCTAGGCAGCGGCCTGCAGCAAAGACAGAAGTGGGGGAGCCTGTTTTCCGGTGGGAAAAAAGTAATTTATATTTCCAAAGTCTATATTATAAAAGCAGAACATTTGTCAGAGGTTTCAAACGATAGTTGTCCTATAAATATTTTTTGTTGTATATAATTATAGCATTTTTGTTACACATATAAAAGTTAGCATGACCAAACATGATATTCAGGCACAAGAACCTACCAAATACCATCTATAAAAAGGCAATATAGTAAAACTGTTGATCATGTATAATATAGGTTTAAGTGGTTTAAAAGTTTTGACTCCAAGGCGAGAATATAAAAAGTCTGATTTGAAGGAGAATCATTTACGAAACAATAGAAATGAAAGTCCTCTCAGGACTTCAAATCAATAGTTAATCAGTGTGTCCAAATAAAATAAGGATTTGTTTCAGCATACGTTTGGAGAAAAGACAATTACAAACAATTATCTGTTCTTTATAGGTAAAAAAATGCCATGTGACTATATACTTAGTCTGACAGAGCCAAGAATTATAGAAACATAGAAGGATGATGACAGGACACCATATGGTCCATCTAGTCTGCCCTTATGTGTGTACTGTACATTCTCTTTATCTTAGGATAGATGGATTCTTATCCCAGGCATGTTTAAATTCACTTACTGTTGATTTTTCAATGACCTCTGCTTGTTTGTCCCAAGCATCTACTATTTTTTCAGAAAATTATATTTTCTAACATTGCTCCTGATCTTCCCTCCAACTAGGGGCCCCCTTGTTCTATCATTAAAGTTTGGACACTTGTTATTTTAATGTCATTTTGCAGATATGGTCTCCAGAACTGCACACAGTATTCCAGCAGTGGCCTCACCAGGGCTCTACAAAGCGGTATCACAACCTCCTTCTTTCCTCTGGTGATGTCTTGCATAGTGCATCCTGCTTGCTTTCTCTGTTGCCTGCCTACACTGTCCACTCATCTTGCAGCTCTTGCAGTATTCCTAAATCTCTCTCTTCCAAAGTCCTGGCTAATGCAGCCATGCGATACTCAGAGAAGGAACTCCTACTATACGATTTTACATTTAGATACTCCATTTTCCATTTTCCTCTGTTTTGACCATTTATTCAGTAATGGCAAATTATTTTCCTTGTCCAAGCATTAAAACTGAACAAAACTCAATGCGGCCGGCCCTGAAATGTAAAAAAAACTCCAAATCCAGCCACTTGCCTCTTCACCCCTTGGGCCTCCACAATGCTTTGCTGTGTGAACCCCCCCCCCCCCCCCCCAGGGCACCGCAAACTTGCCTGCTTCCTGGCTCTCTCACTGATGGTATGTTAGGGCGAACGCTGCAGGCCCATCTCACAGCACTTCCCTCACCTCCGTTGCTGCTCCCGCTGCCCTGGTGAGCTCTGCGCACCCATCTCGCAGCGCTCCACAGTCCCTATCCTTACCTGCTCCAGCCGGCGGGCCCGCGGCTTCCAGTGCTGTGGCTGGTCCTGCGCCGGCTGCTTCCAGCCGTCTTCCTCCTCCTCGTGCTGCTTCCTTGTATGGTTCGGTGCGCGCATGCCCCCGTCCACTAGAGGGCGCGGGGGCGCATTATTCCTGAAATTTAAAGGGCCTGTACACCACTGATTGGTGCCTGGTCATCCAATCCTGCATCCACTTCCCCTATTTAAGGGGCACTTCCTTTTCCATCAGTGCCGGATCTTGGTCTTCCTTTGTATGCAGATAGTCTGTTGTTTCCAGTATTGCTCACCCGTGTACAGACCTTTGCCTTTCCCCGACTCTGAACCTCTGCTGCCAGCCCTGACCTCTGCTTGAACTTTTACATTGCCTTTTGCCTGCCTCCTTTGTACCACGCATTACCTCGGCTGACTGTGTGGCTGAGCCGTTGTTGGGGGGTAGCGACCTGGGGGTCACTTGCCGCTGCAAGACCAACCTGCTTTGCGGCGCGCTCTGGTGAATACCGGTGGCCTCTCAGACTCTGCTCCCCTGACGCGGCACTCGCTATCAGTAACACGGCCATAGCGGTTCCACACCTGTGCCACCTCACCCAGTCTGTGACAATGTAAACATCAGTTGGCCACATCCCCAGCATGTATGGGCTGTTAGCGCAATCCTGCCCCCAGCTATTAAGATAATCTAGGGGCAGGATGTATGTATTTTTCACATCATCATTGGTGGTCCAGTAAGGAAGACAAAGAGATGCAGGTGAGAGAAACATAGAGAACTTGAAAAGAGCGAAACAGGAGAGAGTGAGAGGTAGATAAAAATTGGGTAGATATACACGAGAAAAACGCAAGAGGAGACACATGAGAGATAGGAATGGAGTGAAATTGTGAAACAACAGAAATACCTACAAGAATTCAGAATCATATTGTTGTACTGTAAGATGACATACAGGTACAAGCAGTGCAGCAACTGCTTGTAATAAATAAAAGAGATATATTGCATTTACAAAAGCGTGACTATTAGAACATCTTGCTTCTAATACCAGCAAGTACACTTTTACTCAATTCCTGCATCTACAAAGGTAATGTTGGTGGGAGAATATACTGTACAGTAAAAAGATTAATAAAATGTAATATAGCCTACATAGAAAAGTTCAGTACGCCAGCAACTTAAAACATAACTTTTACTTTGTGTCTATTAACCCTTTGAGTGCCGGCCTACCGAGATTTTTTGTCACAATCTGTTGCCAGACGACTTTTCACGTTTTTGCGCTACACGTGTGCAACCTTGATTTTTGAAGGGATTTCCAGGGATTTCCATGAAAATTATATATTGTTTTTTTCAGCAGAGTCTGGGCTTCAACATGAAATGTCTTGTTTGGCCTTTTTTTAGTGTATTCTCAATACTTTTGGGTGAAATATGTGCAAAAAAATGAAAAAAAACTATTTTTTACAATTTGTAGTGTTTTTTTTGTAATAAAAAATGTAAGTTTGTTAATAAAATATTATTGCGTGTGAAAGCCCTATTTCTCCCGGTTACAATGGTACCACATATGTATAGGTATACCCCCTTTCCTGAAACAGCAGTTTAGGAGATTCCAGATAGGATACAACTATGCAATATGATTGCATAGTTGTAAGTGGTTAATAAAAAAAAAAGAAAAGGACATAGGGTTCCCCCTCCCAGGGGGGGGGGGACCTCATTTCTTTTTTGGAATTCTAAGGGTTAAAAACCCTTAAAATCCCCCCCAAAAAATGACATAGGGTCCCCCTTACCCAGCATTACTGACTCGGACCAGCTATGGGGGCTTGTAGAACAGGGCACAGGGGCCAGCGTTGGTGGCCCCTGGCCCTGCAGGCTACTAGCCCACATAGCCACGTGGCCCGGGCCCTTCTGCCCCCCTGGCCGTTGGGGAGGCAGGTAATGGGGGGCTGGGGGTTATGGCAAGTCACCCGCTTGCCGCAGGTGACCTGCCATACCCAGAGCCTTGTGAACTGGTATAAGGGGTCTCATGGACCCCTTACCAGTTCACAAAGGCTTAAGTTAAAAAAAAGACATCAGACAAGTTCTTTATTATTCTATTTTCACTTACCTCCCATCCAGTGTCCCACGCTGCTGCAGATGACAGTTGTCGGTAGTGATCAGAGCAGGGAGGGTGGCAGGCAGGGAGATCAGAGCCACCCTGCCTGCCACCCTCCCTGCTCCGATCGCTGCTGACAACTGACAGATCAGAGCCCGGGTGCCTGGAGCGGGATGACGTCATCAAGTGGGCGGAGTTAGGGGCGGGGCTAGGGGCGGGGCGGGGCCAGCTCCGGCCGAAGAGGATGGTGATGGCCCGTTTCTGGGCCCTCACAAGCAGCGTGGAAAGCCCAGGGGGGGGGGATCGGAGCCCCCCCCTGGTGAAGAGAAGACCCGGGGAGAGCCATCGCACTGCCAGGTGAGTAAATGTCATTTACTGTTTTTTTTTTTTCAGATGTGGGCGCCGGCGGGGGGGGCTATTCCGGGCCCCCTCCTGAAGATCAGAGGCCTGGGGGCGGAAATCTAACAGCAGATTCTTGTACAGAATCGCTGGCCCTTTCAAATGAGGGCTAAGGTAAGTCTGTATGTTTTTTACTTTTTGTTTTATGGGCCTCTAAAGTCAGCTACGTAACTCTCACGTAGCTGGCACGTAATGGTTGGAGAGGCAGCTACGTGAGAGTCACGTAGCTGGCACTAGAAGGGTTAAAAAGACATTGTGACAGTTAAAAAACAAGCATATCTACTCACAACTGCTAAAGTGGACCAAAACCAATGATTTTGAATTTCCCGGGTTTTGGTCCTCTCCCCTGGGACATCCCAATTTGGGATGCCTCGTTATGTGAAACTCCACAGATCCAGAGGAAAACGTACCTGGTCGCCAATCTAATGGCACATGTGCAGGTGCGCATGGCAATCACTGTGCTTGGCTAAGAACCGCTAAGGGCCAAATGCAGCCAAAGCCTAGTGCACATACACCTGCATCACCGCTCACCTGCAGCAGGTTGTGTACCTGTGCCAGCCATTCACAAATGCCTGGTGTGAGCACGTGCCTGGCTAAATGCATGGCATTTTGCATAGTAGACTTCACACAATGGGGTATATCAACGGCCATAGAGTGGGGACAAGTTACCAGTCCACTTTAATAAAACTGGTTTATCTACCTACCTATGATCTTGTGGCTACCAGCTGTGCCAATGGGTCTGTGTGCACGGAGCATGTACATATCCACTTCCTGGACCTAATCAGTCACAAGATGGCTGCAGTTGCTACCATGTAGAATCCTATATATTGTAGTAATAAAGCCCATTTCAGGAATTTTAGGGGTGGTTAAAGGGATAGTCCAGGATACCCAATAAAACAAGTGCCACTTTTCTTTCAGCCTGCAGGCTTGATCCTACAAAGGCCTTCAGGCATCTGTCTTCTTGTTTCAGGGCACTTCTCCTCTAGCCTGGCCCAGTTCCACTCTGAATTCAAATCAATGTGTGTGGGACACACTTGATCAATCTGGTGGTGCGCTCTCTTCTGTCAATCAACTAGAGCAGCATCCTACAGGACTTGATTCTGTTGGATTGAGTCTGTTGGCTGTGAGGTAAGCGCCTTTTGTTTTTATGGGTGGCCTGGACAGAGACTTTAAGGAATGTGGCATCAACAACTGGGTCTTCTGTAACAATGTTTCTTCAGATTTCATGTCATGTTGTAAGCTGACACAATGCCCCCTGGCTGGCTGCAGTGTATGCCACTGCCTCCATTCATAGGGAAGTAGGTTCCCATGCTTATTGTAGAGAGGGGAGCTTGCCCTCATGTGCAGTGTAAACCCTCTATGGAACCAATCTTAGCATAATAACAGCACACTTCAAAATGTAAAGAAACTTTATTCAATACACATATTACAGACAAAAAAATGATTAAAAGATATTTAATTTAAAAAACATATACACCAAGACAAACACTACACAAAACACAAACTGGGGCCCTCCAGCCACCTGAGCTAATAAAAAGTATAATAATAAAGTATTTCAACATAGAATATATAGTATTTTATCCCCTACCTGATATCTGTTTGCCCAGATCTGGGTCTTCATTGGAAAAGTTTTTTAGTTATTTCAATGTGCAAATTGTGCAAATAACAAACAACTCTAAAGTGGATCTAAACCATTCAAAAGTGCATAATTGCTAATACTATTGTTAAGTGCCCTTATGATGAAGCTACAATAATATATAATTTATGTGAGTTAAACCAACAATATAAGGCACATAATGAGTGTGGGGAGCCTGGGGTACACCAGGGAAAAAGGGGAAGAACTCCCAGTGCAACCCAGGCCCCACAGAAACAATAGACAAGTGAGAAAATAAAACTCCAAAGGAGCAATTGACAAAAACATAGAAAAAAGTGCAAATATATATATATATATATATATATATATATATATATATATATATTCCAAAGGAGAGTAAACACAGACAAAATTTCAACAGAAACAAGTGACAAGCAAGTACTAAGTTAAGCACCCAGTAAGGAGATGCCAAGTGCTGGAGAGCTATACCTACAAAGCCACGTGTTACGCAACCAACAGTGGCTGCTTCCTCAGGCCTCATGTACAATGTTGGGATGGCTTTTCTGGGTGTGCAGGATCTGTCTGTGTAGTGTTCTGTTAGAATTTAGGTTTGATGCAGGAAAATAAGGCTGTGAGTGTTTGAGTGATGATAGGTGTATTTTTTTGCCGACAGATATCCTTTAAAGCCAAAGTCCAGTGTAAGTTTTAAAGAAAACACCCCTCCCGACCTTCCCATTCAACTAAAATCGCACACTGACAGCCAAAGACAATATTTTTATACCTCAAAACTCCAAAGTTGGGATTAACCTCAACAGGGCTGGAAGTGGAGTGTTCTATTTAGGCTGGACTGTCACTTTAAAGCAGAGCAAAAGTCTAATAAAGATTTGTAGCATAGCCAACATTTTACTTGAGAACAGAACTGGATTACCTACCATGTTCACTCTTCTATATCAGTCTCATGGCCCACATGACTGAAATAGTTAACTGGGTTCACAAGGCACATGCCGGGGGGAACTCAGTAGGAATGGGATAGGGATGTACTACAGACCTAAAGTCTTATAGGATTTTGGGTCGGCTTTAATGAACACTTGAGAGAGGGACGCAAAACAAGGTCTTGTACAGGGTGCCATGGCGCCATGGTACCTAAAGCCAACACTGCATATCACCTGCCCTATGTTACAGCTGGTAGCACACCAAACTTTATGCACTACAATGGAGGCTGGCTGTGACTGACATGTGGGTGGAGCCACAACTGCCAGTGGAAACCAGTGGAGCACAGTTCGTTGTGCGCATGGCGGAGGACACATTTTTTAGTAACCAGTATATTTGTGTTGTACAAGAGGAAGCAACAGAGTATCCTGTTTTTGCCTTTAACTTGTAATCAGATATATCAAATAACCCCTATTATCCCTTTTTTATTTTATTTTATAATTGGTTTAGGTGAAGGGTCCATATTGTGCAATTTTCTAGATTTAATCAAGAATTTTGGGGGCATTTTTTGATAATCCGCCATTCCCTCCCCCCGGTGTTGTTCCTCATTTGGTACGCCTCCCAAGACATAAGATTGGGCGACGTAGTTGTGGGTACTAGTCTGCCTTCTAAATGAAAAAACAAACAAATTTATACCTCATTGTAAAAACTCAGCATATCCCCTGCAGAACTGCCCCATAAGAGATGCAAGGGATTATCTTAAACAACTACAACAAAATGTAGTTTTTTTTTCCATTTATTATATATTGGTTGGAAAGCTCTAAAAAATTGCAGAGGCTATAAGACTGTGAAAGGATTCCCCCCTTGGAAGCTTTAGTTTGATATAAAATGAATAAAAAGATCCATGTTCATTTGGCTGTCTGTGATCCTATTAACCTTACTTCTTGTCTACGCAGTGGTGTCACTGTCATTTTTATGCTGACCGCCTTATGGTTCATGGTAGCTTTTATGGCTTTTGTGACATGACGAAAAGCATAAAACTATTTTAGCTGGCTGCTATAATACTGTACCATTCCAGGTACAGAAACAAACATTCATTCCTTATTTTTCCCTTATCAGGTTTGTTGGCAGGAATAACCTGTCTTATAAACAAATCAATATTAAAAGGCTAATATGTAGGAAGGTGCTCCTAGAAAATAAACAGATTTAGTCATCTTCTTAAGCAGTAAAAAAAAAATGTCCCACTGACATATACAGGAAAACACATAAATACAATACATTTCTCATGTCTTTTGGAGAGTGACTACAGTAAATAACTTTGCCTTTGATATATCATTTTATTTTTCTTGTAAAGATTAATGACTGGAAAGAAAAGATATTAAAAAATCTGAAAAAGGTTTCAATGATTCACGCATTCTTCCACTTGAATAGCTGTTGGCTTCTTCTTATACAGGGAGTATGTTTTGTCTTGTTGACTTTCGATAAGAAACATGACAAGACAATTGTTTTTCTTATCTTCACTACATTATTTTTATTATCATAAAAAGAAAGGTGGAACTCCTCAAAAGCCACAATGGGATATGGAAGCTTCCCATATTAAATGCAGAATTTAAAAAAAGACAGTAGAGTTACATTTGCCTAGACTGCTGAATCAATTTAGGTTGACTACCAAGAATTTTGATAAAATTAATTGAAACTTGTCCTGCTCTATTTTCAACTAAAAAAATAATCTTTAAATAATGTTAGAGTTGCCCTTTAGTAAGCTAAAGATTTTATTGTGAAAAAGTTTGCTTTTAATAAAATATGCATTTTTTTAGAGAAAATAAGTTCATACTGTAGTTAGTTTCTTATGTGTTGAATAAAAAAGCACACTCAAAAACAGGTTGCAATTCAGGTCCAAATCCAAAGTGAACCTCGCTTTACCTATGAGTCTATAACTCTTTTCAGAAAATGTGGGAAGATTTACTAAAGCCTAAAAGCTGGGTGGGCGGGAAGGGAGTTGTTTGTAGAACAAAAAACATTAGGCTATGGATGTACATGCTGTTGTTTCCGATAAGTGTACCTTACATATATTTTCCTACTGTGTTGAAAGATAGCTCTGTTGCTGTTAAAAAAACAAAACAGCACAGCAAATGTAGAACTAACGCTGCTATATGCTAAGACAAAAAGTAAATAACAATATGTTCTGTTTATACGAAAAAAGGTAATTGTCATAGCAACTGGTCAACGACAACTAGCATCTATGACGCTAAATTTTAGGTTTAAATACTTTATATTGAACAAAGAATTAAAAATACAAATACTGATGTTTAGATTTCCAATTTACTATATTACGAAACATTTCGCAATCAAAAACAAGTACTAGAAACATACAAATCACAATAAGAATGCTGCATTTAAAAAAGTATCAACGCTCCCCTTTGAAGTAGGACCCCATTAAGGAATTGCCATGAAAAATGTAAATAATCAAGGAACTTTCTCTCGTATAAAAAGGGAGGTTTAACATTTCCATATTATACCATGACTTTTTAAAGGAAGAAATGAGACAGAGAGATGACAAACACGACGTACAGATGGTACAAAAGAGATAACTTACCCATAACCAATTATTTCTACGTGTTTCAATAGCCTAACAAACAATTCCATAAGCAGCTCTAAAGGGCATATGATGTCCAAACTAGGGCCTACTAATTAGCCAATATTTCAACTATTGTTCGATGCTGTACATTCTAAGGGTGCCAGACCTTGCTAAAGCGAGGCAAGGAATCTATAAAAACTGTGACAATCCTTTTATTAATTGCAATTTGGCCCAATCTATCCCTCGCCTCCTTTAATAACATTGTTGGGGATTTCCACACCCTAGCAATTGTCTACTCTGTAGCAGTGCACACATCATCAACCGCTGTTAAGCAGCAGTTACTTCTGCTGTTTTTTTTTATTCAAGGATGCTTCGCATGAATTCTTTCTGAAACTAACCCCAAACGTTTGGTAGGATCAGGACCACAAAGACTTAACCTTAAACCAGACCAACAGCCTGGCACAGTTGGAAAAGAAAGGTAGTGACCATTTTGGAGCTTCCACTCCCAACTGACTTAACTGACAATGCACAGTAACAGGAAGCCCTGCAGAACTTCCTGTTTGCAGGTGGCCTGCAAATGCATGAACTGCATCTTGTCTTTAAAATTGACCCCAGCAGGAGTTAGAAAAGGTAAATTAATTTTTATGTGCTGCAATCTAAATTGCTCGGGGGAGGGATACATATGAACACTGTTTGTTGTGTTGGTCTGGTTTAAGTCATTTTTGACTGTTGGTCCGCTTTAGGGCAGTCCCACCAGATGTGCAAGAAGGTGTCTGCAGCAGCACAGCCCCAAAAGCAACCAGATGAATAGTTTGGGAAATAATACGCAAAGCGTGTTGGAACCAGATACCTTCAGTGGACTTGTTTTAATTTAGATCCATCCATGGACACACTTATAGAGAGCCAATCATCCGTATCTGCTAACGGGCCTAAACCAGCTTTACATTTAATAACATATGGAGGCTTAGCATCTTCCGATGAGAGGTACAATTCTAGATAAAATAATGAAACTAGACCCTTAAGATTCAGGTTGGAGAAACATTGATGCTCAAAAGTAGTGACGCTGTCCAACTAGTCGCCTGATTTATCAAACACTTCTGCCAGACAATGCCATTTCAGTGCAAATTAGAGTAGTGCAAAATATGATTTGTTCATTCTTCAGCATGTTCCTGCACTGCTATTGTTTTAGTAAACGTGATTCTTGTAGTGCAGCAATATGCACAGGTGTGAAAAAAAAAACATTTTATTATATTTTTTACTACTTTAATTCGCACCAATATGGCACTGTCTGGCAGAAGTGCTTGATAAATCAGGCCCTTGGTTTTCCCTCTATATATGAAAATGGCAAAATGTCTCAGCTCCAAATATCGAAATTGCTCAGTGTTAGCTAGCATAATAGATTTATCTATATCTATCTAAGGGCTTGAAACGAGTGAGACATGTTATACCTACATTAGTCCTGGCCTTAACCCTTTCGCTGCCAGCCTACCTGAAGTTTTCGTCACCCTTGGTGCCAGACCATTTTGCACTATTTTGCGCTCCCCATGTTCATATGTGATTTTTGAAGGGATTTCCAGGGATTTCCCAGGAAAATGATATATTGTTTTTTTCAGCATAGTCTGGGCTTTAACATGAAATGTCTTGTTTGTCATTTTTTAGGTGTATTCTCAATATTCTTGGGTGAAATATGTGCAAAAAAATAAAAAAAAAATCTATTTTTTACAATTTGTAGTGTTTTTTTGTAATAAAAAATGCAAGTTTGTCAATAAAATCTTATTGCATGTGAAACCCCAATTTCTCCCGGTTACAGCGATACCACATATATATAGGTAGACACCCTTTCCTGCCCAGGAGACTCCCCCAAACTGAAACAGCGCTTTAGGGGATTTTCAGAAAAAATACAACTGTGATATGCGCTATGCGCACCTTGCAGTTTTTCCAGAAAAACAACCCTTTACATTTAAAATACCCCCCACAAACTATATATTCTCTGGAAGTACACACCTCAGGCTTTCTATTTGTACAAGGCTTGTTGATGTGGCCACAGTTTTCTGGAAGTAATCCCTCAATGTATTCTTTGGTTGCAAAGAGTTTCCCTAAAAAAGGATAAAAAAGCAGAATCAAAGCCACATTTTCCTAAAAAAACTATTTACAAACAAGAAAAAACAAGTATAATCTGAAAAAACAACATCCCCCGAACAGAACAATATCCAACATGCATAGCTACTGTCAAGGGAAGAGTTGCCAAACAACCCAAAGTAAAGCGTGCGCATAACGGTAATTTTTCTTGAAAATTTCAGCTCTGCAACCAAAACAACCCTTTACATTTGGAATATCCCCCATAAACCATATATTCCCTAAAAGTACACATGTTAAGCTTTCTAAGCGTACCCAGCTTGTTGTAGTGGGCTCATCTTTCTGGAATTAATTGCACAGGGTTTCCCTAAAAAAATTATAAAAAAGCTGAATAAAAAACACCTTTTCCTAAAATATAAATATGCAAACAAGAAAAAACAAGCTAAGTCTGAAAGCGCAAAGTCCCCCGAACAGAACAATACCCAACATGCATAGGTACTATTAACCCTTTTAATTGCCAGCCTACTTGAGATTTTGTCACCCTCTGTTGACAGGTCATTTTTTCCCCATTTTGCGCCATGTTTTGCGACATTTTTGCTGGAATTTTCAGGAAAATTATATAAATATATTTTTTGCAGCAGAGTTTAGGCTTTAACATGAAATGTCTTGTTTGTAAATTTTATTTTTTACAATATTATTAAGTAAAAAAAAAAAAAAAAAATTTATTTTAGAAAATTGCCTCCTTTATTTTACATAAAAAAATGTATTTTATTAAAGAAAACCATATTGCATGTGAAAGCCCCATTTCTACCGATTAGAACGGTACCACATATTTATCGGTAGCCCCCCCATTCTTGCCCAGAAGACCCCCCTAACTGAAACAAGTAATTTTTAACATTTACAAATAAAATACAACTACCATCCACACTACAAAGGGTTAAATCGGGAAAAAAAATGACACAGGGTCATTTTAAAAATCCAAAAAAAAATGGGTCCCCCTCCCCTGGGAGGGGGTCCCAGGGGAGGGGGACCCCATTTTTTTTTGGATTTTTAAGGGTTAACAACCCTTAAAAATCCAAAAAAAAAACGACATGGGGTCCCCCTTACCCGAAGTAACCAGCCCGGGACCAGCTATGCAGGGCTTGTAGAAACAGGGCGCAGGGGCCAGCTTTTGTGGCCCCTGGCCCTGCAGGCTACAAAGCCCGCATAGCCCGTGGGCCCAGGCTCTTCTGCCCCCCCCTGGCCTTTGGGGAGGCAGGTAATGGGGGTGCCAAGGGTTAATGGCAAGTCACCAGCTAGTGCAGGTGACTTGCCATCCCCCCAGCCTTGTGAACTGATATAGGGGTCTCATGGACCCCTTACCAGTTCACAAGGGGTTAAATGTAAAAAAAAAACACAGACACACAAAGAGAAAAAATATTTTATTATTATTATTTTTTTTTACTTACTTACCTCCCATCCATACTGGATCACTCTGTCCCTCGCAATCACTGGCTTCTGCTCACTTGCTAGAAGACTTTTATAGCTGCTGGATGACAGAAAACAAAGGGTTAATTAAAAAAAAAAACGACATAGGGTCCCCCCTCCCAGGGGAGGGGGACCCCATTTTTTGGGGGATTTTTAAGGGTTAAAAACCCTTAAAAATCCCAAAAAAAAACGACATGGGGTCCCCCTTACCCGAAGTAACCAGCCCGGGACCAGCTATGCAGGGCTTGTAGGAACAGGGCGCAGGGGCCAGCTTTTGTGGCCCCTGGCCCTGCAGGCTACAAAGCCCGCATAGCCCGTGGGCCCGGGCTCTTCTGCCCCCCCCTGGCCTTTGGGGAGGCAGGTAATGGGGGTGCCGGGGGTTAATGGCAAGCCACCCGCTAGCGCAGGTGACTTGCCATCCCCCCAGCCTTGTGAACTGGTATAGGGGTCATGGACCCCTTACCAGTTCACAAGGGGTTAAAAGTAAAAAATAAAAACACAGACACAAATTTCAAAAAATGACATTTATTATTTTTTTTTACACTATACTCACCTCCAATCCTGGGTCCCACGTCGCTGTCCCGCGCCGCTCTCTCAGCGCCGGCATCTGTCAGATGCCGATAGTGATCGGCGCAGGGCGGATGAGAGGAGAGGAGGCTCCGATCGGAGCCTCCTCTCCTCTCACCCGCTCTGCACCGATCACCACCGGCATCTGACAGATGCCGGTGCTCGGTGAGGGTATAGGAGGAGCGGGATGACGTCATCCCGCTCCTCCCACAAAAGGCTGGGCCGCCGCCTCCCATTAGAGGCGGCGGCCATCGCCGCCATTACGAGCGGTGAGGACCCGGAAGAGGGTCCTCACCGAAGCCTGCGGAGCCCAGGGGGGGGGATCGGACCCCCCCTGGTGAAGAGAAGACAGCGGGCCGGGGATCGGGCGAGGAGGTGAGTCAGTGGCGCTTCTTTTTTTTTTTTCAATGAAGCTGAGCGCGGGGAAAACGGGGGGGGCGGCCGGTTTCGGGCCCCCCCCTGAAGACGGAGGACGTCGGGGGGGGCGATCGGATGCCCCCCCCAGAAAGAGGAGACCCCCAGCTTCCCAGGGATACCAGAGGTAAGTGTTTAATTTGTATCTATTTTTAACTGTTTGGGGTAAATGCCAAGCCCGTAGTTTCTACGGGCTTGGCACTTAAGTGGACTGGAAGCAAGCACGTAGAAACTACGGGCTTGGCACTGAAAGGGTTAAAAGACTGAGCAGAAGAGAATCCCAGATTGAACATAGGGCCTTATTCATGAAGGGATAGCGCCAGGCAGTGCCTTGTAAGCGGCAGGTAGCGGCAGGTGAATGCGGGACACGGCACGCAATTACACATTTATGAAGCCGATTCTGGTGAGCGACTGGAGCAACGCCATGTAGCGTCCGATTCATCATTATCCCAGGCTCAGCGTACAGCGCCAGCGTTCAGCCTTGCAGAGCACCACGTCTTACCCCTCGCTACCTGGCGCTCTCCCATACATTTCTATGGACGATCCTTAAATCCCTTTCCGATTTTGAGCGCTGGAACAGTTTGAGGCTGTTTTTTTGATGAATGTGGTATGAGTCAGTCGCACTAAGCTGGCGCTACCATTCGCTCCCATACAGAGTAGTACTGCAAATCACATAACGTATTCAACAATGCTGGCCAGCAACTGAGGCACTCTAAAACAACGAACCATGGCCGAGCACAGCGACTACTAGCGTTCGCTCTGAAATCCTTGCTACAGACGCTCATCTGTCGCTACCTGGCGTTAGTAATGAATCAGCCTGATAGTTTCTTTAACAATTTCGGCAAAGGTAAATATGGCGAACTAGCTAAGTATTTTACTGAATCCCATGGAGTGAGAAAGATGCTAAACTTTAAAGGGAAAGTCCACTTTTAATGGCATTTTTGATCATTTTTGAAGCGTATATTTTTTGTGCCAAAATTATATCCTTAAAGTAATTCTTTAGTTAAAAAACAAAAAACAGTATACTCACCTTTCATCCAGCTCAGGATGTCGCTGCTGGCGTGGTGTAAAAACCCTTATCAGATTGCCCACTGTCAGTCCCGTGCCGGGCACCGCTCCCTCCTCTTCCGCCGCCTCGACATCGCTGTGCGGAAAGGGACTAGGGCGTGACCCGCCCCCTTGTCACAGAACCTATGGCCCCTTTCCATTCACTTCATTCTTTCGCATCTGCTGCACAAAGCCACAGTTGACAACCCTGGATTCCGGGCCAGTGGAAAGTGTAAAGTGTTTAGCCTCAGTGTAAAGTGTTTAGCCCCATCCTTAATCAGTGTCGGGAGAAGGGGTCCGTCTGGACTTCCTACATTAATGACCAATCACCAGGATAATCAAGATTATGGCGATTGGTCCACTTTGAAAAATCATCCAAAAAGGCACAGGGCTGAGCAGTCTGACTGGAGGGGCAAAATGTGTTTGCCCACATAGTTTTCAATTACAGTGGCTTGCAAAATCCCCCCCCCCTCATTTTTTTTTCTTGTTTTGATTAGTTTGAAGGTTCTAAGTCAAAAGAGTCGTACACTCTTCCAAGATAAAAAGAACAAGATTGCTCAGGTTTATTCAAAGCATTAAAATGATCACAAGAATGCCCACAGTATACAGCATATAATGATGTGTTAGCACTTAGTCATATGACCAACAGTAAACTCACCATGTTTAAATAGTACACTCACTTGCATAGGTGTTTGCCCCCCCTTTATCATGCTAATCAGAGAAGGATCGAACTGTGGGTGGACCGTCAGAGCTATGTGATGCGGCACCCAGCACCCCACGGCGAGTGTGTTGACACCTCTAAGCTGGAAACGCAGCGTCCTCAATGGGCCAAGAGCCCACCCCGCCTGGCCTAAAGTGCCACTGACATGCCCTGCATCTAAAGACCAGGCATATCACAGTGCCTGGCGCTGACAACGCATGCACCAGCAGGCACCTACAGCAAGAACTTTTTACAATGGAAGAAAAAACAAACTGTATAAGAATGTACTATGTATTAATAATCACCTGGTATTAACTTACCGTATTTAAACAAGATATTCAACAAGACATTCATTATGTTTGCACAAAATAATAAACATGCACTATACCATACCATTACAGTTTCAGATCTATATTATCTCTCCCAGACTAAATAACACAATCATAATGAGTTTTTAAATAGAGAAATATCCATTTTTTTGTTCATTCCCTAAGGGATGTGAGTCCCTGGGATGAAAATCCATTAACATTCTCTGGAAAGCAACAAGATATGGTGTCTCACTGGGAATTTTTAATAACTGTATGCTAAATCCTGTCAGGCAACCCTCATGAACATCAATCTAAAGTTTGGAAACCTGGGACAAGTGTCCCAAAGGGTCATTTCTTGTAATTCAAAATTAAGGTTCAGGTTGTGATTGCACACCAGGTAAAAAACAAAGAAACAAGATAAGGGGTTCACAATATAGCTAGGTGTGCCCACTCATTGCACACTGGGAAAGACTCACTGAATGAAGAGAAGCAATGCACATGAACACCCAAACTACGTAGTTATGCAAAAAGTGACAGGTATTAACAAAGGTGATAAGAAACTTCACAATGGGTAGTAATCAGGAAATATACAAGATATAGTATAAGGCTTAAGTATATGATGCACATAAGATACAGAATATACCCAAAAGTTGACCACTAGGTGGCATCCGAATGTCTATAGACACTATTGGCTTGATGCAGAGCCTCCCCGTTCAGCTCCCCCGTGCGTTTCCCCGTTGGTTTTGGGCTTTGATCGGGTCAGGAAAGGGTGCTACGTTGATTTTAGTGTGCGCTTATGCGCTCAGGTGTGCGCTCAGCCGCCTTTGCGATTGTCGGCTCGCACGAGGCTGTTTGCCGGGAAACCGGACGCCTCGTTCATTGTTTTTTTTCAGTGATGCAGAGCCTTGATTTCCGATTGAAAACGCCCTAATAAAACGGGGCCGCCGAGCCTTCACTTACGGCAAGTCAGAGCAGCCGTATTTGCACTCGGGCAATAATATGCAGTCCTCTGTTGGAGCACATCAGCGGCGCCAGCTCCGCGGTCTTGTCCTGCTGAGTATGGCAGAAACCAGGCTGCACCGCACGCCTTTGGACATCGATGGCATGAATATTTGATATTTTTTATGGGTTTTTTTGGGGGATCCTTTTTACAGGGTCTCCATATTTTTTAATTTATTGTTTGTGTGCAGGCATTTGAAGATGGGACATAGGATAAATGTGCAGGCACTGGCTGGCCCTGATTTGGTTTTTGGGAGTCGTTTTTCTGGCTTTCCCTGCCTAGGAATTCCTGCCTACATGAGCGATTCAAATCAGCCGATCTATTTGGTGGCTGGCTACTGGGTATGTGTCTGAAACTTGTATTGGTTGCCCACCCTCTCTGACTGTGTTTGTTCCCGTAACACACTATTTGGTAACTTTTTTCGTAGTATATTTTGAGCCCAATTATTGATCTACAAATTAAATGGGTTAAGTGATTGTACCCTATTGCGTCATGTTCTTGCCCTCTTATGTAAGTAGTATTCCCCAGACTTTTTTAATCAGAGTACAGGTTGGATGTACATGTAGTCTCATTACAAATGTCCTTTCTTCCCACCCTACCCCGCTCACCTATTTGTCCCTCTTTTCTATTGTTGCAATGCACACCTTTTTTTAATTTTTTTTGTTTTTTGGTTTTAGGGCAGGAGACTCTGCCTATCCTTTGGTCCCCTGGATGAAGACCCCCATCCTGCACCGATCTTCACAGGCAGAGGAGCGCTACAATACTGCCCCCAGGAGGACTCGCTCTGTGTTGGAGCCAGGCTTTGTTCTCTTGAAGATGAGGTTCCGTTATCTTGATGAGACTGGGGGGGGGCACTACAATAGACGCCTGCAACGGTCCTAAACCTAATCATGGCTTGTGGGCTACTCCACCACCTTTAGTTTCAGCCCTCCCCACCCCTCCTTTTTCTTGCACCCAAAGTGGCACCGCGCAAACCATACGTGCACAACTAGTGTTTAGTGTTTTTTCAGAGACCGCAATTTTTTTTGTTTTGTTTT
This sequence comes from Gastrophryne carolinensis, assembly GCA_027917425.1. Lineage (NCBI taxonomy): Eukaryota > Metazoa > Chordata > Amphibia > Anura > Microhylidae > Gastrophryne > Gastrophryne carolinensis. Next base: position 285,564,490 of record CM051237.1, on the reverse strand, counting down.
TTTTTTCAAACAAATTTTGTTTTGTCATTTGTTTTTTTGGTCCCAAAAGAAAAATTACACGTGGACACAGAAAATGTATTCCCCACAAATTAGTGGTATGTTGGGTTGCATGGTGACGAGGAATGATGTTGTGCCTGCAAATTGGCTGCAATGTGGGCCAGGCTTTGATTAATCTCAGCCATATGGCTGGTTAGGGCAGAGATATTTCTGTTTAATACCTCTACTTGGGCGTTGAGGTTTGTGAGTTGGGTGCACACAGTCTCATTGAATTGCTGTGTTGTCGCAGCAAAGGCAATATTTTCCTGCCTCCATGTTTCCTCCAAAATTTGAAGTTGCCTTCTTTGGGAAATATGGCGTCTAGACTGGGTAAGAGCAGTGGGACGGGTGGTTGGTTCTGGTTCCGAAGGTGGTTGTGGATGTGGTGGCTGTGCCGGGGTTGCCTGCGTTGCTGCCACTGGTGCAGTAGTGGTTAGTGACATATGTGGGGTGTCCTCCTCCAAATCTCGTATATGGTCGATGATGGGTGGGCTTCCTGTGGTCTGTTAAGAAATATAGCATCCTTTTAGTTTATTTCTGTCCACAAAAGCTCGCAAATATCAATGTTAAAAGTACACATCAAGGCCCATTGACTTACCTCATCGCAATCCACAATTTGGGTTTGTGGTGTAGAAGCCTGGTGTGCCCTTGGCCTCGGTGCTAACGCAGGGGTTTGGGGGCCTGGTTTGTCCTGTTGACTTGGTCCTTAGAATGTAGATAGGAAGATTAGGTAAATGGCCAAGTACAGTGTGTTGTGTAGCATAACACTGCCTTCTTGAACTTTTTGTACTAGGTCATGGCAAAATCAGACTCACCTTGGGACCTTACATTCCGGTCTGTGTCTTGTGCCTCTGCCAGTCCCTGGATGCTGGTCGGGTGTATGAATGTATATACATGTTCCTCGGCGGGCGTAAGGATAATTTTAGTGGGTAAGCCACCCCCTGTCTGTTGGCTGGGGAAGATTAAATCACACCTAATAAATGTTACATCCTTTTAACAATGTTACAAAAAATGCATTTTACTTTTTCCTTTACTTCTGCTCCACCCCCTGCCTGTTGGCTGGGGAAGATTAAATTACACCTAATAAGTGTTACATCCTTTTAACAATGTGACTAAAAATTGTCCATTACCTCTGCTGACGGCGCATGTCCATTTTTTTTTTTGCTGTAGTATTTCAGGTCCCCAAATTTCCTTTTTATTTGCTGAATATCTCTCCGGACTGATCCCACACTATTGACCTGCCTGCAAATATTAGTCCAGATCTCCATCTTAGCCTGCTTTGTGGTTGTTTTGGAGGTGCGGCCAAATAGGGCATCATAATGCTCGCAAACTGCATTTGCCACCGCCATGCTTTGAGCATCGCAAAATCGGGCAGTTAGTGAGCCACGCCGTAGTTGTCTGCCACATGGGTGTGTGGTCTCCCCTGCCTCTGAGGAAATTGATGGTTGGGTATCTGGGGAGTCGTGTGTGCTTCTTTGGCTTATGGGGGAGGGGGGTGTTGTGTGTGTGCTTCTCTGGCTTAATGTCTGGGTTCCTGTTGAGCTATCAGATGTGGAGCTGCATGTGGAATCTGAGGTACTGGAATTGGGGGAACCAGAGGGTGGAGGTGGAGGGGTGGGTGACCTGGGTGGGGTGGTGGTTTTTGCAATGCGCTTACCCTTGCTTATGTGTTTGGATTTGTGGGTATGCTTGGTGTGTGGAGGTGGAGGATGCTGCATGGTCTGACTAGATGGAGCACCCTTGTGTGTGCGTGTTTTTTTTGCAGGTGGTGGTGAATGGGTTAATGTACCCTTGGTCCTGCGTTTTTTGGAATGTGCCTGTTTGTGTGGAGTATCCACCGTTTTAGTGGGGGCATGTTCGGCATGTGTCTGGTGCCTGCTCTTCTGTCTTGTGGAGGATGAGGCATGTGTGTGGCTGCTATGTGCCTCGGCCCTTGGTTGGCTCTTTTTGCTCCCTTTAGGTCTGCCCATATTGATATGGTATCCAACACAGAGCTGAGTGCCTTGTGCTTTAAATATGTTTTCCGTGTGGCCGTGGTCAACAGCGGGTGCGCGCCTGCACGCACGCACGCACGCACCTACGTCTCCACGGGGGAACGTCAGAGCTATACCGTGCAAACCCAGAAAAGCTGTCGGCCGCAATCTCGGAGCAGGACGACATCATCATGGATGTGAGTATGCGCGCGTGCGTTTATGTGCGCGCACACATTCCTTGTAATAAAAAAAAAAAAAACCCAGAATAATCTGAAACAACTTAGTTTTTCACGTTACATACAAGCCCACCTTAGTTTAACACATGTACGCAGCTCAAAACTAGGCTACATGCAGATAGCAAAACTAGGGCAATGTGAGGCGGCAAGAGGTTCAAAAAGTGACTTTAGTTAGCCCAGCAAACTTGTTAATGCTTTTTGTGTACATGAGACAACAACAGTCTCTAATATCTGTGTCTTTGTCATGCAAACAGATTCACAGCAGCAAGCAAGGGAGCAAGAATGGAGCCTCCGCCCCTGACGCAATATGCGCCTAAAACATGGTAAGTGGCGTTTTTGGTTACCAAAGTAAATGAACCAACAATTCCATTGGCCACAAAATGTAAAAACCAAAAAAAACAACCAAAGACTTTGTCTAAAAAGCCCTTAAAGCGGACCTTCACTCAGAATAAGAGTCTATCTTATATGTTTCCCACACCCTGTACATAAAGTTTGCCCACCTTCAAAATCATCCTACCTGCACCTAGTGCATGTTATGAGGCTTTCAACATCCAAGATGGCGGATTATGGAGCCGCCATCTTATCAGGCAGCCTGCAAACAGGAAGTGACTTCTAACTGTGCTGCTCTGCATTCTGGGATTGCTGACCTTTTCAAAAGGTCTCTGCTCTGTGTGAGCAAAGCACAGCTATAACCCACCCCCTGTACCTTATCCCACTCTCCTCTCCTCAGTAAGTGTGATGCTTCTGAGTCAAGATGGCGGCGGCCGTATACTAAATTCCTGAACTGAGTTGCAGCCCAGTGGTGGAAAGAATAATTATTGATTGACTAAAAAATTACTATCTATTATTTTGAGATGCTGCGGAATCTTTGGTTAAGAGTTTGGCCTTTTCAGTAAAAAACGCAGAAGGTCCGGTTTAAAAAGGGCCCCAAAAAAACCATGCACAACCAAAACAAATAAACAATGCTAAACTAATGTTGTTTTTCATTCACAGATACAAGAAAATCACAGGCACAAGACACCGAGGCCTAAAGAATTTTAATTTGGCTTAAAATGAAAATAGTTTATTTGTTAAAACATTTAGATTCAATTATTTGTAAAAAACTTTGTTTAAAAAAAACAATTTCAAACGCAGGAATAAAATAAAAACAAAAAAAAAAAAGAAAGTTGTGTTTCCTGCAAATGTACAATCACACAACATCATCACACATTTCCATGACACAAAAAGTTTAGATATGGTACAATAAATCCGAAACAATCAGAAAGAATTAAGGTATGCATTAATGGCAAGGAAAAAGGAAGAACCCAAATTTATTGTTCCCAAAAAAATATGTGTCAAATTGGCAGTGGTTGCCATATGTATATTCCAATGGAGTTTGAGGGATGTGCGCTTGCGTGTAGCCAGATTGGCAACTGAAGAGCCATGGAGATGTAAGTATACTTGCTAAAACCACCAAAATGGAAGGTCAAATACGACGGAAACCAAGCAGGTACGTTCAAAATGCAAGGAAAAATCAGGGAAAAACGGCCGCCCGTGTGAACGTGAACGGGAGCCCCGATCAAATTGAAGGCACCCGAGAGAGCAAAAAAAGCTTTCCGAGTAAAGTGAAATTGACGGATCAGTTAGGGAGCCATTCCGACGGAGGCTCTGCATCACATTTGAGCCACGATTCAAACGGAAGCCCTGGAAAATCGGAGGGTTTTAAGGGCAGTTCAGAGGAGGCTCTGCATCAGGCCCTATGTAGTTAAGCAGAGCAGGCTGTATATTAAGCATAACGTATAATGCAAAATGTGAGAATACACAAAAATCTGTCAGATCAATGTATATAGATGCTATGACAATGAATGGAAATGCTAGCATATAATTCAGAGTTATGAGCAAAATAGTCAAGCAGTATACCTAGAGGAAGAAACATCAAGGAACCCTCAACGTTTCGGTATTTTAAACCTTCATCAGGAGGGCGAATGGTATCCCTATTGGTGACCAGGGACCTTATATAGGGATTGCATTGTTCCAGCCAGATGTTGTGCATCAGCAGCACGCACAATGGCGCAGTGTGATGATGTCTTCAGTGATAGCCAAGCTCGATCCTGACCATCCTGGTGCCCAGGTTAAAGCCCCTGATAAGCAGCAGGGTGGCGCACGGGATCAGGAAGGTGTCGCAGGTCGAATGATCGCTAGAAATGAATACAGGAATAGAATAGTCTCGCTGTGTGGCAAGCACCATAGGTAGCTGGCAAGATGGCCGCCGCCATGGAAATGCTATCTTGGGGCAGAAAGTGCGTCATCTGTGGTTTGATTCCTTGGTATACATTGCATTTCTTTTAATTCCTCCTAAATGTTCATAGATTTGTTTCTTACCTGTCTCCGTATAAAACCTACATATTGTAGTTGGCATACATGGCAGGTTATTAGATATACTACAAAGAGAGCATTACAATTCATAAAAGATTTTATTACATATGGATTCTTAGATGACATTGATTTAATTGTGTCTCCCTGCTGGCTCATGCCTCATCGGGACATACCGCACTTATAGCATCCTTTTAAACTCAGCCAAGTTTCTCTATTTGAGGACATCCTTGGCAGCTTACTGGAGGGTAACATGGATGAAATGATGGCGGCCTTTCTTGCTGCAAACCTCAAGCCTGTACTCATGGTACTCTTTAATTTTGCATCACCCTGTAGAATGGACAAGTTATATTTAATAATCCTGACAGCTGTAGAATATTCACTGCTATATGTTGATGTGAAAGTAAGTATAAAACCAGTTTTATGGCTGTTAAAAGGTTATGGTTATCCCCCTGTATGAGAAACCCTCCTTTTAATAAAATGATGTTATTATTGTCCTTTTTAAGAGTGGGTATGGACAAACTGGTCTCCTGAAATATGGTAAAGAATACCGGGATTAGGCCCCTCCTGGTTGCCTATACCGGACCCCGCGATCCAACCACACCTCTTATTGTTATCTAAAATCAATCATGAATATAGATAGCAATAAAAGGTGTGGTTGGATCGCTGGGTCTGGTATACGCAAACGGTAGGGGACTAATCCCGGTATCCTTTAGCAAGTATAAAACCACCCAACAAATATTGTGCTGCTTTCTCTTCTGTGTTTAAGAGGTCCTATCTGTTTATACTGCCCACTTGGCATCGAGCCATATCAAGACATTAGCCTCGATTCAGAGACACATTTGTCTGGACTTTCGTAGCTGTCTGTGTATGTTTTTGTGTGTGTTTGTCATTTTTTTTTGGTTTTTACTTTAGTTTTTCCATGCGTATGTTAGTTCCCGCTAATGCGTATATGCGCTTTCGATGGACGGAACAAAATCAGATCATTTGCGTTAGTTCGGATCTTTTTGCCATCAAAATCTGAAATTTTGCGTTCGTTCAGATAACTTACGTTATTGGGATAGGCTTGCGTCTCATTCAGAGAGCTGATTGCCGAGGGACCACCACCCTATAAAACGGTTTCCTTTGCGATCCACTTACGGGACCATTTTGCACTGCATGCTTTTGACCATGTTTTGCGGCTTTGTGGAGGAATATGAGCGCCTTCAGCTCCAAGGCATTACATGTGTCAGCAGGGCCGAGGCCAGATTGCACCGGCGACGCATGTATATCGATCGCATGCATGATGTTGAGTTGTTCGAGCTGACCTGACTTAACCGCGCTTCTCTCCATAAATTGTATAGCGAGCTGCGGCCATGGTTAGCCCGCAATTTTTGGCGAACGGCTCATTCCAGAGGCTGGGTGCCCTCTCCGTGGGGATGTTCCAGCCTACGCTGAACCGCGCCCTATCCAAGTTTTTGGATGGCATGGCTACCATAAGTCCAAATATTTCTTTTCCGGACGACATGGTAGCCTGGAACGCGCTTCAGTCGGGTTTTTTTAATATCGCCGACATGCCCAACGTCATGGGTGTGATCGATTGCACCCACGTTGCATTGGTCCCTCCCACAGCCGACGAGTACATCTATAGGTAAGTTCATTTATGTAATTTTGGTATCTATCTTAGACAAACTGTATTGTACATTTTGAGTAATCCCTCCTTGTAAATTGTCCCTGTGCCCAATTTGACCTTGTATAGCTTAATCCCTCCTTGTAAATTGTCTCTGTGCCCCATTTGACCGTGTATAGCTGAATCCCTCCTTGTAAATTGTCCCTGTGCCCAATTTGACCTTGTATAGCTTAATCCCTCCTTGTAAATTGTCTCTGTGCCCCATTTGACCGTGTATAGCTGAATCCCTCCTTCTCAAGTGTCCCTATGCCCCCTTTACCTGTGTATAGCTTAATCCCTCCTTGTAAATTGTCCCTGTGCCCCATTTGACCGTGTATAGCTGAATCCCTCCTTGTAAATTGTCCCTGTGCCCCATTTGACCGTGTATAGCTGAATCCCTCCTTGTAAATTGTCCCTGTGCCCCATTTGCCCATGTATACCTTCAGCAATGTTTTTAATGTAGACCTTAGCAAACATTTTAATGCGGACCTTAATTAGTCATTAGAATGTTACTCTTTAGTTTCTCCAACATACATATACTTTTTGGCTTTAAAACTACTTATGTACTTAGTGGTATTTGTATTGTCCAACATGTTTTTTGGAGGTTGTTAGGAGTTAGTGTTTGAGTAGTTTACCTTGCCTTGCTCATATTGTTTTTTTTTCTTTTTTTCCCAGGAACCGCAAAATGGGCCACTCACTGAATGTCCAAGCAGTGGTGGCCCCGGACATGCGGTTCCTTAGTGTTCTCGCCGGGTTTCCAGGCTCATCCCATGACGCGTACATCTTGCGAAGATCTGGATTATACCCTCGGTTTGAGTCTGGAGAATTCTCCGGTGGATTGCTCCTTGGTAAGTTTCCGCAAATAACGTCATTCACTTTTCAATGTATGCCTATGAATATAGTTGATGAGCCATGTCTTAACCTATGGCTGTTTTGACCCCTTGATGACATGTTAAACCGGACCTTAACCATGATCTTTAGCAAAGCACAAACCCTTAAAAACTGATTCCCCTGCATTTCCAAATAATATGTTTCTAGTTTCTAGTAACTTACTTAATATTCTTTCCCCCACTCGGCTGCAATTCTGTTCTTGACTTTATGATAGGGTCGGCGCCATCTTTGCTCAGATGCATGACACTTACTGAGGAGAGGAGAGCGGGATAAAGTGCAGGGGGCGGGTTAGAGCTGTGCTTTGCTCAGACAAAGCAGTTCTGGGGTCCTGAAAAGGTCAGACATCCAAGAATGCTGAGCAGCACAGTCAGAAGCCACTTCCTGTTTGCAAGCTGCCTAATTTGCCCTGAGCCGCCATCTTTGATGTTTAAAGGCTCATAACATGCAGTAGATGGTGGTAGGAGGTTTTTTTAGGTGAGCAATCTGTATGTACAGGGTGTGGCTAACATATAAGATAGTCTGGGTGAACGACCGCTTGTAAAAAAGTTTTTGTTTGGAATGTGTAATTGATGTAAGTTTTGTCTTATTCTTTCAGGGGATTTTGGCTATCCGCTACTTCCCTGGCTTATGACGCCCGTCCTTCGGCCACAGAATGCGGCCCAGAAGGCCTACAATCGGACGCACCGCAAGACCCGGGCCGTTGTGGAGAGCGCCTTTGGCTTGTTAAAAACACGCTTCCGGTGTTTGGACCATACCGGGGGGGCACTCCAGTATGACCCCAACAAGGCCATAGACATCATACTGGCCTGCTGTGTCCTCCATAACTTTGCCATCATGCAGCGTGTCCCCCGGTATGTGGATCTGCCCCCCTCTGCACCCAGCCAGGACCCAGCTCAGAACTACCCTGGGACATCTAGTGCCTCTGGCCAAGCCATGCCGGCCAACTTGATCACCACCCATTTTGCATAATTTGTTTTTCATTTGTTTTTTTGCTGAATTTGTTTCTTCTGACTTTGATTTCCCTTTGTGAAGGCTTTTTTAATTTTTTGCCAAAAATTAGTAATGCATTAATTACTAAAACATTGACACATGATCTGAGCCTCATGCATTCTATTTCCGCATGTTTGTTTTTAAAAACCTTCAGTAATCTCAAAACAACCGAAACATTAATGCATCAACTTAGTCAACAACAGCTAAAGTCACATTCAATATATTTTAGTGAAATATGAAAATTTTGAGTTGAAGGGCACACGCAGACTTCATGTACATACATAGTAAAACAGAAATATACATTGGTGAAGACTCATGGCCCCTATCAATTGGCCACATCCAGGAGTTGTAAAGTAACGCACTCCAGGACGAAGTTTCAATGCCCAATAACATAAACATACATAGGGAGCAACCATTTGCAGGCGAATATTTGGCCAGTAATACATTGGACCACATACACACCCTCTCCTGCTTGGCCACATTTGTCACAGGCACAGGTGGAAAGCAGCCATACCTATGCCACATCCACGCCTGTAAATTAGTGGGAGTGTAAAATAACCCCCAGTCCGAATGCCAGTCCAGTCCAATATTTGCCATGGTCCAAGGTAGTAGTTTCCCAGCCAAGAATGTCCCCCAACCTTGCCAACAGGATGAGCCAGCCACAATTTCATTAAGCCCAAGCCTGCAGCGTGCCAGCTTGAGCGGCAGCTTCAGTGAGGCTTTATCTTAGGCATTGGCTAGTGGGGTATGTCAGCACTCTAATGAGCTATATGGGCGACATTCAAAATCAAACAAGCAAAGCCATAAAGCCTCACCAGACAGGTTAATACAGTGGGGATGTAGAGGAAAGATGTGGAGAAGATACAGGTCAAATAGGTGTTAATATGGATGTTGGCCATAAAACCCTGTTGGTGGGCCTTGGAGGTGTCCCAACACCTGGGCATCTGTAGCATTCATAATCTGCCACTGTTCCAACATGTGTCTATTGCTTGTTCTAACTTCCTCGAGAATGGCAGTGAAATTATTATTTAAGGTGGCCATCTGGCTGTTGCTCGTCCTAAATTCAGTCAGCATGGTGGTGAATGTATTATTTAATGTCTCTAATTGTTCAGTAAGCTGCTCTGTGGTTCTTTGAGTCAGCTGCCGAAAGTAACGGCTGTCATGGCACCACGCTGACTCCAGGATCAGCGCGCGCCTCCCCTGGGAAACTGGTCTACGTTGATGACTACGTCTAACAATTCCCCGGGTTTGAGCGCCTGCAGATGCTGGACCTCTAGAGCGAGCTAGAGTTCCTGATGTGCTCGGCAAATCCTCTGCAGCAGAGCTACCACTGGGGACTGTAGGCTCAGTCTCAGCCTGCTGCCCACGATGGGATGGCAGCATGCGTCCAGCTTCACTCTGCTGCAGAGGATTTGGTGCAGTAGCATGCTGGCACAGTGGCAGATTAGGTTCTAGGGGGGTCAGTTCTGAAGGTCCCTCAAGCTGGCATCCTCCTCCATCTCCTGGATTTCCTCCATCAGTGTGTGGGTCTGTTGGGACATGTGGGTCTGGTGGGGCAAAAAAAGGTTCAGTTTGGGCCCTAAATATATTTGTTATGCAAATGAGTCATGCATTCACATGCATCAGCAGTTTCATCAAAGTCCACTTACCCTATATATCTGTTCCTGGGTCCTAGGCAGCACGGAAGTAGATGGCGTGGTCAAACTGGAGGAGGCTTCCACACTTGCAGAGGCTTGATGCTGTGTTTTTTAAAGTAAAAGGCACGTAAACACACAAAAATCCATTGCTGATCTGGATTACTACATGTGCTTTAAAAAACACGTGGCCAAGCAGGAATGCAAACTCCAACAGCGGGACAAGGTGTCCTTCACTATGAATGTCAGTATCTGTTGTATGTATGCCTCACCCTGTACATACACAAAGGTCACCTTAAATAATCAAAACATGCATGTGCTGCATGTTATGAGGCTTAACACATCCCTAAAGGGCCATTAGGGGCCCACACTGAGCTTGCAAATAGCATTTGTCTTCAGAGTATGCTGGTGGGCATTCTTCCTATGTAGACATTTCCCTGACCCCAGATCAAGTATTTGACACCAAAGAACAGCTAAAACCCAAGTGGTATAAAGACAAAGAAGGAAGTGTTGTATATGATTGACTAGATTCACATAACAGGCAGTGCTTTGCTAATATAAAGACTTTAATAGTGACCATAAATACTGTCCAAGGTCGTGTATGGCCTGCCAAATTTTGAAATGAACATTCCGCACACATTAAACACCCAGCTAAAACTGTAACCTCCCCTCCAAGCCACTCCCTAGGGGCATGTGTTCATATCTGCCTGTGAGCCTCATTTCACACATTTAAAACATTTCACATACAAACTAACATTACTAACCTGCAGGAATGGTAGGGATGTCCGTGTCCGGTCTGCCAGAGAGGCCCTCTAATGCAATGGGGTGTATTTACGCCAGCACCATCTCCTCAGTTCGTGTATACTGTAATTTTGTGGGGAAGCCTCTGCTAGTTTGTTAGCTGAAAACTAGAGATTGACAAATTTAGGGCATTGTGGTCAAAGCAGACAAATGCACAACTCAAATATGTACCTGTAATTGCGCCGTTTATTTTCTTTCTTCCATGCTGCATACTTCAGGTCAGATATTTTGCGCTGTATCTGCGCCACATTTTTAAGATTCTCCCCGCTGCATTGACCTGTCTAGTGAGCTCCTCCAAGATTTGTGTCTTTCTCATTTTGCTTGTAGATTTGGAATGTCGCTCATATAGCTCGTCATAATGCAGTGTGAGGCAACTTAACAATGCGAGAGTTTGGGTCTCACCAAACCTGCCACTCAACTGTCCTCGCCGCAATGTTCGGCCTATTGCTTGCTGTCCTGGCTCATCTCTGTAAGTTGGCAATTCGGGGGACATTCTAGGCTGACGTGGCTTGAGAACGAATGGACTGGACTTGCAATCGGACCGGGGGTCCTTGCCTGGGTGGCCACCAAACTTCCAGGCGTGGATGTGGCATATGTATCGGTGGTTGCCACATGTGCCGGTGGCAAATATGGCCGAGGAGGAGAGGGTGTGCTTGGGGGGGGGGGGGGGGCTTCGGGCCCTGTGCCTCTTACTGGCCTTGTCACTTGTGCTCCTTTGCCCATGCAAGGTACTGGCACCTGGATCAGGAGAGGCAGTGATGGCTGGGCTGAGGCTTCGGGCCCTGTGCCTCTTACTGGCCTTGTCACTTGTGTTCCTTTGCCCATGGGAGGTTTGGCCACGTGGAGCTGGAGAGGCAGTGCTGGCTGAGCTGGGGCTTTGGGCCCTGTGCCTCTTACTGGCCTTGTCACTTGTGCTCCTTTGCCCATGGGAGGTATGGCCATGTAGAGCTGGAGAGGCAGTGCTGCCTGGGCTGGGGCTTCTGGCACGCTGGCTCTTACTGACCTTGCCAGTGGAGCATGGTTTATGAAGGGATGTGATAGGGCGGGGAGGAGGGGAGGGTGTTCTTTGTGGGCTGGGGCTTCTCACTCTCTGCTTCTTAGGGGCCTTGGACGCTGTCGTACCTGCCTGCTTTGATGTTGTTGCCTTCTTATTAGCTGCTCCATCCTTGGCTTTAGTGGTTAGTTTAGCTGTTGCGGCCTTGGTGGCCAATGTCGCCTTGGGTTGCCCACTTTGACTGCGCGTTTCCCACACATTGGGAGTAGGTTGTTGTGACCGAGTGGTCGGATGTGAGGAAGAAGGCTCCTCATGCCGCTGGGGCCTCCTTGGCTGGTGTGGCCTTAGCGATGGCTTTTTTCAGTGGCATGATGAAAATCTCAAAGAGATTGAGCTGTGTGTCCAGGACGCCTTAAATCCTAATGCCTGGGTATGACGCTTACGCATTCGCATACACATGGCCGTTCGTCCGGCCGTGCGGAACCCGGAAACTGCTGGGGCATTACTTATCTGCTGCAAACAAGAAACAAGATGGCACCCACGATCTTCACCCGCCAACAACAAGAGCTCATTATGCTCGTAAGTGTATTGTAAGGACTTTGATCTGCCATCTAAATGCATGCCTAGGCCTTAGGGAAGTGCAGGAAGAAATAGTTGTTTAGAAAATTTATAAAACTCTGTGCCAAACAGAAGTTAGTGCGCACATGTAAGTAAGTACATAGCGATTGCATGCTAGATGTAACTAATACAGAAGGTAAGCCTTTATTTATAAATGCTTTTCTTTTCTAGAGCTGGAAATGGAGTACCGAATCTGACGCACCCGGAGGTGCACAGGCCACCAGTGCTGCATGAATCTGCAGCAGAAAGTGAAGATGGTGGATCTCCAGGGCGACGTTCCTACCCCTCCTCTGTTGCGGGCTCCGACCAGCCCCTGGACCTTTCTACAGAGGAGGGGCGTCACGGCGTGGGCAGGGAGTCGGCCCAAGCGAAGGAGCCATTAGCCTCTGGTATGTGACTCTTAATGTAACCACACACACATACATGACATGCTATTAAAAGCAAAGCTGATTCCCTTAATCTCTTTTTCTAGATGATTCTGTAGCGGGTAAACGATCGGGAGCAGAGACTGCAGCAGATGAGGCCCAGGAGGCACATGGAGAAGGTGGGTGATGTCATACACACATTCAAATTGTCTTTTGCTTAATGTTGACTCAGACATTAAAAGTGATCCTAATTGACATGTCTCTACAGCCTCAACTTCCCAGCAGTGGCAGGTCCCAGAACGGGGGGTGGTCCCCAAAGCAGAGCTCGGCCACCAACAAAGTAAGTTGTAATGTCATTATTTTGAGTATGTGGGAATTGACATGATCACCAAAATACCTAAAGCCATAGTCAATAGCATTAGCATAATGACATATGGCCTCTTCCTTTGATTAATTCCTTAGCATAATGACATATGGCCTCTTCCTTTGATTAATTCCTTAGCACAATGACATATGGCCTCATGAGTTAGCTTGCAACCTAATAAACATTCCATCCACAGCTGTTAAACATGTATTTGCCAACAAATAATGTATTTTTCTTTTTTATACAGGGACCACACGTGCCAGGGTCCTTCAGTTGGTGGCCGAGCTGCGCGACTCGTTGGGGACTACAGATGAAGACTAATGTTCTGGGTCCTGCCATTGCATTGTATATATTTTCTATATTTTTTATATATTTTTTTTAAAAATTTAGAATTTTATATTTCCATTTTTACCAACTAAATTTTTTTTTAAATTTGTCCCATTTTAAAAAAAAAATGGCAAGAAAAAAATGCCAGTTAAAAAAAAAAAATGTTTCTGTGTGATTTACTTTTATAAAGACATTCATTAATGGTTGGTTACCACAAAATGAATGAAAAAAGAAAAATTCAGATATGAAGATTCACATGACCGCGAAGTGATTTAGGTAAGTTTTAGGGGTGGAAAATGCAAGAAGAATGAGACCGCAAAGTGATTTAGGTAAGTTTTAGGGGTGGGACATGCAAGAAGAATGAGACCGCAAAGTGATTTAGGTAAGTTTTAGGGGTGGGAAATGCAAGAAAATACTGACCGCAAAGTGATTTAGGTAAGTTTTAGGGGTGGGAAATGCGAGAAGAATGAGACCGCAAAGTGATTTAGGTAAGTTTTAGGGGTGGAAAATGCAAGAAGAATGAGAGCGCGAAGTGATTTGGATAAGTTTAAGGGGTGGGAAATGCAAGAATATACTGAGCGCTAAGTGATTTAGCTATGCATTGTAGCAGAATTTAGTGAACCAAATATGTAGGCAAGCACATTAATGAGTTACGTTGCCCGGCTGGAAAATGACATTCTCGTTGGCATACGGACGGACGAAGACTTTACAGAAGGCTTGCAATGTTTAGAATCACTCGTACACTCATACGAGAGCAGGAAGATTTAAAAAAAAAACAGATCGACATAAAAACAAAAGTCTTTTTTTGTCTCTCTGAATCAACCCTATTGTGAGGAATAACCTCTTGCCTTCAATCTAATTATAGCTGAATCCGCCACTTTCTCAAAATCTACTTGCTGTGTACAATTTTATTTTATGAGGATTAGTTTACCCCTTGGGATGGGGTCAATAGTGTGTGAGGGAAGAAAATTGCAGGAGTGTAAGATGGTAATTTCTAGTAATTCCTGGTGACCACACTTCATCCCCCATGCTTAAAGTACCTCTCTATGCAAATACTTACTTTCTCACACCTTATCTTCCTAGGGAACAGTAAATAATGAGCCAAAGCCTAAGCACCTCAAAGTTTCTGATTGTATGTAAATAACATATGTATCTTAGGGGAAACTAATTTCTTTTCTTCAGTTTCTAGGTTTGTAGCTGAGTTGGGAAGGGTGAGTCATGGCACAGCTTTAAAAGTCTTATGCATGTTTTGTTGTGGTCAGAGACAGCTGTGGGAACACTGTAGCATGCTAGGCTCACTCACACTGAGAGCACCAAAGGACAAAGTAGCTGTAGGACCCCTTTTTTTGTGTGTGTGTGGTCCTGGAGAAATAGAATTCAAAAAAGGGTAGTATTTGGATCTGGTTGTAGTGGGCTCATCTTTCTGGAAGTAATCCCTCAAAGAATTATAAGGTTTCCCAGGTTTTCTCTAACAAAATGTATAACATAATAGAAGGTCATTTTTCACCATTTTGAGCTATGTTTAACTGTGGTTTTTGCAGGAATATCTAGGAATTTGTTTTTGCGGCAGAGTTTATGCTTTAACATGAAATGTCTTGTTTGTAAATTTTCAGTTTGAGTAAAAAAAAGAGAAAAATGTCTTCTTTAATTTAAATAAAAAAATTTTATTCAAGAAAACCATATCGCATGTGTTAGCCCCATTTCTCCCAAATACAACAGTACCACATATGTATCGGTAGCCCCACCATTCGTGCCCAAACTGAAGAGAGCACTTTATAACATTTACAAGTAAAATACAGACTACTATCCACCTTATTAAGGGTTAAACCCCCAAAAATTGGCATGGGGGAACCTCATTTTTTGGAAAACTTTAAAAAATAAAAAAAATGATGTGGGGTCGCCCCTACCCAGCATAACCAACCGGGGACCAGCTATGCAGGGCTTGTAGAACAGGGCACAAGAGCCAGCCTCGGTGGCACCCGTTCTGCCAGCTACAAGCCCACACAGCCTAAATGGCCCTGGGCTCTTCTGCCCCCCCTGGGCTTTGGGGAAGCAGGTACTTTGGAGGGTGGGGGTTAGTGGCAAGTCACTCGCTAGCTCCCTGGGTGAAAAGAAGACCCGGCCTAATCGATTGAGGGGTCAGGTGAGTTTTTAACTTTTATACTTTTTTTTAGTTTTTTTTAAGTTTAGTGTTTAAAGTCAACTACGTAAGACTCACGTAGCTGGCACTAAAAAGGTTAAATTCCAGACTGTGAGGTAAATTCCAAGTGGGGGGTGAATACTTTCACAAGGCAAGTGCTCTGTCTTTAGACACACAAATCACAAGTCCTGACCCATTGATAAGTCTGAATTTGGTGCTATAATACACAACTGAAACTCATGGAGTAACAGGGCTTGCAATTTGTGTGTGGTGTGATGTTAAATCAAGCATTTCTGGTGTAGGTATACACACTAATAGCAATAAAAGGTGCTTAATAACTACTGTAGCAACTAATGTAATTCAAATGTAGCTATAATTTACAAGCTCTCTTCCAAAACACATATTTCATGTTAATATTTCAGGTGTCGCTGAAGACCTTTAACATTCCAGATGCAACTGTAGACTGCTTATACTGGAGGAAAGACGATGGTTACCGATAGCTTTTATCTGTGATTGGCATAATTTGCTTCATTAATCTGCAAAGCTTCCCCAGGCCAATCATGAGGAAACCGATTGTATTCTCCTCATATTGATTGCAATTATGCTTGATGCCAATCAACCAAGCATCTCTGTGAACTACTCTCTTGTACTGTAAGAACAGGGGGGAGGAGGAAAGAAAGCTCGAGTCAAGTAAGGTATAAGAGGGTTGGGCCCAATGTTGTCATAAAGCATCACTGATACAGTTGTACTCTTATTTTAACTATATACAATTCTAAGTACACTAAACAGTGCAATAAATGCAAATATTTAAAGTTAAAGTCCCTGTCTAGACAATTCAAATGAAAGCACATCACATATGTGCCAACCCACAGGCTTGATTTCATGTAATCTTGTGGGCTCAGCTCCGGGGTTTCAGCCCCAGGGTGTATCCCTAGAATCCCTAAATGATTGGCAGTGAAATGCTGTCAGTGGTGGCCGCTCAAAGGGGTACAAGTAGCCAGTCAAGGACACCCTCTTATTTTTTTTAGTGACTGGTGTCCAAACCAGACCACCTTAGCCCCCAGAGATATGAGCCATTAAGCATGGCAGCTGGAAGGTAAGTAATGTTACCCTTTTCCCAAGACAGTTTCTTTATGTAATTAGTGTACAGAATCAAAGCAATATCAACTTAAATATACTAGATATGCTTCCCATAAGACATACAAACAACTATGACTAAATATGTGCAAAACACTATACCAGGATGTTCTATACACCACAAGAGCATAAGGAGTAAGCTGTTCCAGTAGCAGCCCACAACAAAGAGAGAGATATATACCTCAGGAACATGGTACAGCATCTCTGTCATGCTAAACACACACACACACACACACACACACACACAATAAAGAGCTGCTGGAGGAAAGAAAGTCTGTATATGTATGAGTACAATGTATTTTCATGTATCTCAATGGTGCGGTGGTCGCAGAGCATTCAGAAAGTAGAAACAATGTGTTTAGGAGACCTCCGCTGGAAGCAGCGCAATATTGAGTCATTATATATTAAAATAGACTTACAGCTCAGCCACTGAAACATGTAGCAAGCACCTTAACTGTCTGTGCCTAGTTTAATAAGAAATGTTACAAATATTGTATCAAACATAGAAGGTTTCAAGAATCAGTCTATCAGCCTAATATGGACAAAGATTCAAAATAAATGATCAATAGATCACATACAGTAGATATTAAACAGGTTTATTTCTGAAGATATTAAACAAACTGCTTCTTAATATAACAATAAAAGCATGATACAAAAAAATAGACAATGGATGAGGGGGTATAGAGAAATGGTGTTTGCCAATGACATTGTTTCATGTTGCATTAAGGGGGTTATTTAAGAAACGCTAACGTCAGGTACTAGCGGCACATAGCGTCAGGTGAACACTTGGTGTAGTATGTGAAAAACCATATATATGAAAATCAATCTGGTGAGCGCCTCTAATAGCGCCATGTAGCACCTGTCGCTCAGTAGTGCTCTACCATACATTTCAATGGTGTTTCATTTGGTTGTGTATAAATAGCATTTGCCTAAAGTAATGTTCTAAATATTTGGCTCAAATCATTGTGTGGCATCTTCTGCCAATGTGATTCTATATGTTTTCGCTCTGGTGCTGCTTTATATGTGTTTAGAAACAGACATTTTGCACATAGTGTCCGCCACTCAACGTTAGAGCGCCCAGTTTTAGAGCGCAGACACTGGTTGTGTGTAGTTTTTTCTTAAATATGGGCTTCAGCGCCGAGTGCCGGACGCACTTAACTGGCATTTGCTGGAGCGTTGTCCTATTGTTAGATGTAGTGTCTTAGGCGCTTTGGGGACACCACCTAGCATTTGTGATTGGCTGTGCAGTGAATCAGGGAGAGTGCTTCTACAGCGCCCTGCTACAGCGTCACTTGTCCAGCCACTAAGCTAGGTTATAGCACCAGACACCCGCTTGAAACAGATGCTCGGAAGCACCGCTAATTAGACGCTGAAATGGCAATACGTAGCGCTAGTCTTAAATTAGCCTCTAAATTACTAAGGAACTCACATCAGATATATAGGGATCAAGAGGCCAATGATATCCAGGATTCCCAGAATTTGGTGAATTGTTCCAGGGAGCTAGCAGAGATTTTTTTCAAAGATCATGACATTGTTGACTTTAGCCTTATTTTTGGTAATAGGAACAGTGCTCTGTTTTCATGCCTTTGCTGGCAGTTGTTTGGAGGCTGTCTCAGTAGAGGGTAGTGAATTTCAAACAAGAGGGTCTTTTTGTTAAGAATATTACCTGCATGTGTTGTGTGGGTTTTTATATAGCAATTGTATGCTTGCACATAGGAATTTGTGCTTCACATTTATCTCATCCATTCTTATAAGTACACATACAACTGAAGCGCACCAGTAATTGTAAACACATGTCCAGAGTGGTGGGCTGCCCCAACCCCCAACTGCGAAGTGGTTAGGTGCCTTGCTCAAGAACACTCCATCTGGTAAGCGGACCTGCAACCCCCTGGTCAAACGATCAGTTCCCTAACCACTAAGTTGTGTCTTTCCCTTAATTATTTACAGCCATCCACCATTTTTGCAGGCCTGTGCAAAGGAAGTGGAATATAGCTAGGATATAATCCGAAGACCAGCTCAAATTTTATACCCACATTCCCTGGAGCAAAACAAAAGCAGAAACAATCCGAAATAAAAATTAACATTTATTTCTGTAAAATAATTACTTTAATTAGCTGAGGCAACATAGACTTAGAATAATAGGCTTATATATATTCATTATGAAGCTTTTGCGAGATTGCTTTCCATAACAATAATTTATAACTTGTGTGAAATTGTAATGGTAATCCTTTTATTATCAAACTCATATCTTTTGAATAAAGATATTATATGTCAGACTTAAAGTGTACACGATGTTAACTAGAGGTCTTGGAAAAAATGATGTACCTTTGTAAACCTCAAACAACCATTCGTCAGATTTTTGAAAGAGGAATCCAAAATGTTACGGTAGGAAACTATATGTTGAAGCCTTTTGGTGGTTGGCAGAATGAAGCACTTTGTAATATATTATCAGTATCTTTTTTTATATCTCTTTCTATAAATCCAACAAATTTTGGAATCGCTTTCTAATCTGGTAGTCTGGTCAGAAACACAATCGCCCCCTCCAGAGCGGTTCCCATTTTGGGTCTTAATTTAAAATAATTATATTTACCTGCTAGACACCTGCCAGCCAATCTCACATTGGCTTCCCTGAATATATTCTTGTATTGCCTTAGGGACAGTGTGGTGCTACTCCATATTTAAAGTGGAATAAAAATCCATTGGGGTCAGCCCTGGAAGCTAAAAGATTCTCCTGGGGAGTCCCGAATCAGGATGCCCCACTGCGTGACCCCCCCCCCCCCCCCCAGGACACTGGTAAACTTCTCCCGCCCCCAACCATTCAGATAGGCTGAGAGCCTATCAGCAGAGAGGAGGTGCCTGAAAAGCTGGCATGGACAATGAGGGAGAGGAGCTGCGTGCTGGATGAGTCAGCAGCGGGTAGACAGTGTGGAGCCGAGGAGAGGAGCAGCAAAAATGATTTTGTAGCTGGGCAGTGAGCTGCACGTTATAATGATAATAAAAATGGTGTCTACTGACCCACCTACCTGCATACCCACCCACCTACCTACCTATCTACTGAAACACCACCTACCTACTTGCCAACCCACCTACCTACGTTCCCACTCACCTATCTACCTACTGACCCACCCTCCTAACTACCTACTTGCTCACCTACCTACCTACTTGCTTTCTTACCTTCTCACCTACCCATCTATCTAGCGAATGACCCACCCACTTCCCAACCTACCTGTCCACTCACCCCCCATCTACATGTCTACTGTCACATTCATCTATTTAATTACTCACCTACCAACCTTCTCACTCACCCACCTACTTATCTAGCTGCCTACTGATCCACCCACCTACCTACCCAGACCCTGGACCAGCAGCAGACTGCTCCGAATGAAGGCAAAATCAGCCGACCCTTCTACCAGACATCGAACTGGCTTCAAATTCTAAATCTGTGAAATTACTTGCTTCGCCATGGATGCTTTTCTGTCTGACCTATGTTATTTCTTAGCCTTCTCCCTGCTCCCTCCCCTGCTGACTGGACATGCCCAACTGGAACGGGGGCGGGCCTGGCAATGTCCCATTTGGAGGGCACGTTATCCAGGCCCACCCACTCAACTGGGCATGTGCAGTCAACACCAGCAGAAGCGTGCTGCTCACTCAGGTGCCGAGCAGTACTTCTGGACCCCCAGAGGGGGTATTACTCCAGCTTAAGTAGTATAGCAGCATCTAATTGAGGTAAAAGGCTGTAAAAGCCTTGAAAGGGCCCCATTTATTGTTCACACTGGGATCCCGTCACATTTAGCCACACCACCGGTGAGAACCCCCCCCCCAGTAATGGGACATATGCAGCAATGAATAAACTGAGAGCTGATCTTACCTGAAGCTGGCCACTGATTCAACCCGTTACCGTACCTCTGGTGATTTACATGGAGGGGGGGGTGCCACAACAAAAGCATATCCACATTTTTATACAGATTCTTAAACTTAAGAATATTTTCGTGTTAGTTCTCCATGAGCCCGCCAGTTACTGAAAAATGTTAATTCTTGATTTTAAGTGCACTTAAGATCCATCAAATGCATTCCAATAATCATTCAGTACACAGAAGAAAAAAAAATTATTATTATTATCATTATTGTTATCATCACTATGGCAAATGAAAATGCACTTTAAAAAGGTGTTGTAATGTTTTTTGGCTAGGATAAGCTAAGGACAGAATAATGCTTACTGGCTTGGAAAAGCATATAATAGCAAATGGATTACAGACATTAACTTATTGGAAAGGCCAAAGGATGAACCGTGTGTTTGTAATGAAAATGATGTGGGTCATTGTGATAATTTATCTGGAAGTAACATCTTACACCTATTTGATTGACTAACCTTTAAATTGTATTTTAATGCATCTAAAAGACAGCCTATTAAATGCTGGGTTTTTAACAGCTTGAAAGTCACAGGAAAGCAGTGCTTTGTACCTCTGTGTTGTGCTTGCAGCTAATTACAATTTCTGTAACGAGGATGGACTTGTGAATATGTGTTTTGATGCAGATTTTAACACATTTAAAAGATGTAAAAGGAGGATAAGGTTCTGTTATGCAGTGATTTGCGTCAGACATGTTGAAAATTGCTATGTATCACACTGACAATTTTCAGTTAAAGGGGCACTATTGTAAACAAAATGGTCCAATCATAAAAATTCTAATAAATAAATATGCTAGAAAGCCAAGAGAAGGAATTACTCAAACACTTTGCATTTAAAAAAATCCAATCATGTTTCCTTCTTTTAAGGTAAGAGAAAATAATCCAGTTTGATGGGTTTTGGATGTACCATTCTAATTATACTGGAGATATCTGCTAATCTAAAAACTCCAGTGCCACCATACATAGTGGTTGGTCCACTTTAAAGACAACTTATGCAGAAATATAACATACATATAAAGTGCCCCATTCCATTCTATTTTGCATTATTCTGCTGACATTAGCACCCCCCTTGATGAGTCCACTTCTTTTTATTCGCACAGCTATATTTCTGTAAGTGAGCAGTGAATGACACTGCAGGTCAAAACATCTGTTCTTAAATGATTAGCTTGCATTGGTACAATCGGTTTCTTAGCCTGTGTCAGTGCCTGTTTGTGCACCCATGGGCCTTTATGCTGGATGTAACAACCCCAATGTGCGCTACTCTGTTCCTTCTTGGTGCTACATGCCATATGTACTCATTTTTACCATGTGACAGGCGTTGGAGATGGATCTTATGGGCACTGGTTGCCGTAATATCATTAAAGTTATTTGAAAACACTGTTATGATGAAAATGCGGCAAACTTTGTAGTGCGTTTGATACCATTTTTAGTTGTTGATTGTTGGATAAATGCATTGGTGTGAAAATCTGGAGGAGAAAGTGATTTTTGACAATTTGTAAAAGAATAGCAGTTACATTTACATTTTTGACATGTTACAAAAACGATTTCCTTATTTATTTTTTAATATTTTTCCTGCCATTGTGCTCTATGTTAGCTAAGGCTTCAGCATCACTTAGAACTGTACAACAGCGCTGCACTGCAAGGTGAAAAAAACGAGAGTCAAAAATTCATCTGTATAAGGATTTCTACTTGGCGCTTATTGTTGTCACAAAGAAACATAGAGTGATACAGTGTTCAAATCATGATCACTAAATGCTGTAAGTGCTTCCATGGGGACCTCCATACACAGATGTTTCACAGAACTGGACTCCTTTAACTTGGTATCCTATTTACAAATAAAACTATGGGGGTTATTTAAGAAGGGATAGCGTCGGGTAGTGCCTCGTAGCGGCAAGTAGCGTCTGGTGAACGCCGGGCGCTGTAGGCAAAACCACATTTATGAAAGTGAATCTGGTGAGTGCCTCTAACAGTGCCATGTAGTGTCACATGTATTATTAGAGCCGGCTAAGGGCCTTATTCATGGAGGGATAGTGTCAGGTAGTGCCTTTTAAGCAGCAGGTAGCGTCATGTAGCGGCAGGTGAACGCCGGAGACGGCACGCAATTACACATTTATGAAGCCGAATCTGGTGAGCGACTAGAACAACGTCATGTAGCGTACGATTCATCATTATCCCAGGCTCAGCGTACAGCGCCGGCATTCAGCCTTGCAGAGTGCCACGTCTTACCTCTCGCTAAAAAAAAAAGTTTTTAGTCACTAACTTATTGTTCTTTTCCCCACTGGGCTGCAACTCTGTTCAGGACTTTAGGATATGGGCATCGCCATCTTGACTCAGAAGCATCACACATACTGAGGAGAGCGGGATAAAGTACAGGGGGGTGGGTTATAGCTGTTCTTTGCTCAGACAAAGCAGAGCTGGGGTCAGGAAAAGGTCAGCAATATCCAGAATGCAGAGCAGCACAGTCAGAAGCACTTCCTGTTAGCAGGCTGCCTGATGCTCCATGAGCCGCCATCTTGGATGTTTAAAGGCTCATAACATGCAGTAGATGCAGGTAGAATGATTTTTGATGTGGGCAATCTTTATGTACAGGGTGTGGGAAACATATAAGATATGCTCTTATTCAGAGTGAAGGACCGCTTTAACTATTTTTCCATCGCAACATACACTTGCTGTGAAGAAGTTTCAGAACAAGAACATGTGGTGAAAAAGACAATAGGTGCAATGATGAAACCCCCACGTATGAAGCAAATGTAAATTTATGAAATCACAATAAGATGTTCAGACAAAGACAATATTGTCAAGCAGTTAGAATGTGGGTGACATCATTTATCTGTCCAACACAATGTGCTAGAGATACCATGAGGCAGGTGGCAACACCATCACATAACATGTGCTGTGAAGAACATAGGGGCCTCCTCCATGCTGTCAAGGAAAGGGAAACTTTCTCTGCTTCTTTCATACAACACCTGCAGCAATTTTGGATCTTTTTTTGTGGTGCGTACAATTAGAGAACAAAAACAAAAACTATTATCATAAAAAGATTCTTCATTGAGTGCGCATATGTGCGTGATGCTGCAAGTTGTAGGCTGAGGCAGTTCCACACCCATCAGACGGAGATTAGAAGCGGTGCGCAATGAGACTGGGGTCAATGGCGGAGGGTGCCCGGAGTCCCCAGCCCCCGATGTCAGCACAGGGAACCCAAGCATCTTAAATGTAACCCTGGCTTGAATTTAGCGCTGACTTATTAATCATTTGGATTAATAAAGGTAGCACGCAGCCTTAATGCTATGGATGACAGGCTGGGGGATATCACAACTATGCTAGACACACATGAGGAGGACATAAAGCAGATTATAGGGCCATGCAGGCCAAGTTGGAGGATGTTAAAAATAGGGAGTGCATGGCTAACCTGCATGTTCACGACCTCTCAGAAAGACGCACATTCCACTATCCTGGCCCTGTGCCATAAGCTGTTGCCCGGAGTGAGCCAGTGGAGTGACTGGAAATGGATAGGGTGCATAGAGCGTTGACATCGAGCTGGGGGCTGGAGGACCCTGCATGGGATATAGTGGTCAAGTTTCATTATTTCAGGAAAAAGGACAGGCTACAGAAGGAAGCTCAAGAAGCTATTCAATTGTTGTTTCAAGGGCATAGCTACAAGTGGGGCTTCCCCTTCCTTTTTAGTTTCACATAAAGAAATACATTGTGCTCTGCTACTACCAACGAGGAACTACAATACCTAATGCTAGATCTTGATCTTTTGACCAGTAGAGCCCCAAATCAGCACTTTCGTAAAACCCTTAGAATGGAGAATTCCTCTAAGATGCAAAGACGTGGAAAGTGCCAGAGACGTTGTGCAATTTCAGCTGATTGTAGTGCATCTTCTGCTGAAATGGACACTTGAAGAATTGATAGTTGCCTTGCAGAAGGTTATGTCTAGGTTGGATATCCTTTAGCTTTAAGTGCTTCCTGTGTACCCTTGTATGGTATATAGAGTATTGCAGTTGGGAAGTGTGCAATATATAGGATAGCTATTGTTATTTATTAGAGATGAGCGAACTTTTGAAAAATTCGATTCGACTGATTCGCCGAATTTTCCGACAAAAATCGTTTCGACCCGAATAAATTCGCGACGAATCGCTATTAAAAACGGCTATTTCTGAGCCTCCTAAAGCCTTAATAGGGTTGTAAACCATTCTGCCTTGCTGTAACACGCACAGGATGCGTGCTGGGTAAGTTAAATAATACTTTGAATAAATATCACATGCAGATCAGAGGCATCGCTAATAGAATCGCAGAGCGGCACAATTGAATTCAAGAGAGTTGAAGTGGCATCACTATGAGGGGCAGGAGCCCAAACATTGCTTTAAAGAGACACTGGAGTTGGCAGCAGCAGGAGCCCAAAAATTGGACGAATCACACCCTGGAGTTGGCAGCAGGAGCAGGAGCCCAAACATTACTTTAAAGAGACACTGGGGTTGGCTTCAGGAGCCCAAAAATTGGATGAATCACACCCTGGAGTTGGCAGCAGCAGGAGCCCAAATAATACTTTAAAGAGACCCTGGGGTTGGCTTCAGGAGCCCAAAAATTGGATGATTCACACCCTGGAGTTGGCAGAAGTTGGCAGCAGCAGCAGCAGGAGCCCAAATATTACTTCAAAGAGACCCTGGGGTTGGCTTCAGGAGCCCAAAAATTGGATGAATCACACACTGGAGTTGGCAGCAGCAGCAGCAGGAGCCCAAATATACACTGGAGTTGGCTTCAGGAGCCCAAAAATTGGATGAATCACACCCTGGAGTTGGCAGAAGTTGGCAGCAGCAGCAGCAGGAGCCCAAACATTACTTCAAAGAGACCCTGGGGTTGGCTTCAGGAGCCCAACAATTGGATGAATCACACCCTGGAGTTGGCAGGAGTTGACAGCAGCAGCAGCAGGAGCCCAAATATTACTTTAAAGAGACCCTGGGGTTGGCTTCAGGAGCCCAAAAATTGGATGAATCACACCCTGGAGTTGGCAGAAGTTGGCAGCGGCAGCAGCAGGAGCCCAAACATTACTTCAAAGAGACCCTGGGGTTGGCTTCAGGAGCCCAAAAATTGGATGAATCACACCCTGGAGTTGGCAGAAGTTGGCAGCAGCAGGAGCCCAAACATTACTTCAAAGAGACCCTGGGGTTGGCTTCAGGAGCCCAACAATTGGATGAATCACACCCTGGAGTTGGCAGAAGTTGGCAGCAGCAGCAGCAGGAGCCCAAATATTACTTTAAAGAGACCCTGGGGTTGGCTTCAGGAGCCCAAAAATTGGATGAATCACACCCTGGAGTTGGCAGAAGTTGGCAGCAGCAGCAGCAGGAGCCCAAACATTACTTTAAAGAGACCCTGGGGTTGGCTTCAGGAGCCCAACAATTGGATGAATCACACCCTGGAGTTGGCAGGAGTTGACAGCAGCAGCAGCAGGAGCCCAAATATTACTTTAAAGAGACCCCGGGGTTGGCTTCAGGAGCCCAACAATTGGATGAATCACACCCTGGAGTTGGCAGGAGTTGACAGCAGCAGCAGCAGGAGCCCAAATATTACTTTAAAGAGACCCTGGGGTTGGCTTCAGGAGCCCAAAAATTGGATGAATCACACCCTGGAGTTGGCAGAAGTTGGCAGCAGCAGCAGCAGGAGCCCAAACATTACTTTAAAGAGACCCTGGGGTTGGCTTCAGGAGCCCAAAAATTGGATGAATCACACCCTGGAGTTGGCAGAAGTTGGCAGCAGCAGCAGCAGGAGCCCAAACATTACTTCAAAGAGACCCTGGGGTTGGCTTCAGGAGCCCAAAAATTGGATGAATCACACCCTAGAGTTGGCAGAAGTTGGCAGCAGCAGCAACAGGAGCCCAAACATTACTTCAAAGAGACCCTGGGGTTGGCTTCAGGAGCCCAACAATTGGATGAATCACACCCTGGAGTTGGCAGGAGTTGACAGCAGCAGCAGCAGGAGCCCAAATATTACTTTAAAGAGACCTTGGGGTTGGCTTCAGGAGCCCAAAAATTAGATGAATCACACCCTGGAGTTGGCAGAAGTTGGCAGCAGCAGCAGCAGGAGCCCAAACATTACTTCAAAGAGACCCTGGGGTTGGCTTCAGGAGCCCAACAATTGGATGAATCACACCCTGGAGTTGGCAGGAGTTGACAGCAGCAGCAGCAGGAGCCCAAATATTACTTTAAAGAGACCCTGGGGTTGGTTTCAGGAGCCCAAAAATTGGATGAATCACACCCTGGAGTTGGCAGAAGTTGGCAGCAGCAGCAGGAGCCCAAACATTACTTTAAAGAGACCCTGGGGTTGGCTTCAGGAGCCCAACAATTGGATGAATCACACCCTGGAGTTGGCAGAAGTTGGCAGCAGCAGCAGCAGGAGCCCAAACATTACTTCAAAGAGACCCTGGGGTTGGCTTCAGGAGCCCAAAAATTGGATGAATCACACCCTGGAGTTGGCAGAAGTTGGCAGCAGCAGCAGCAGGAGCCCAAACATTACTTCAAAGAGACCCTGGGGTTGGCTTCAGGAGCCCAAAAATTGGATGAATCACACCCTGGAGTTGGCAGAAGTTGGCAGCAGCAGCAGCAGGAGCCCAAACATTACTTCAAAGAGACCCTGGGGTTGGCTTCAGGAGCCCAACAATTGGATGAATCACACCCTGGAGTTGGCAGAAGTTGGCAGCAGCAGCAGCAGGAGCCCAAACATTACTTCAAAGAGACCCTGGGGTTGGCTTCAGGAGCCCAAAAATTGGATGAATCACACCCTGGAGTTGGCAGAAGTTGGCAGCGGCAGCAGCAGGAGCCCAAACATTACTTCAAAGAGACCCTGGGGTTGGCTTCAGGAGCCCAAAAATTGGATGAATCACACCCTGGAGTTGGCAGAAGTTGGCAGCAGCAGGAGCCCAAACATTACTTCAAAGAGACCCTGGGGTTGGCTTCAGGAGCCCAACAATTGGATGAATCACACCCTGGAGTTGGCAGAAGTTGGCAGCAGCAGCAGCAGGAGCCCAAATATTACTTTAAAGAGACCCTGGGGTTGGCTTCAGGAGCCCAAAAATTGGATGAATCACACCCTGGAGTTGGCAGAAGTTGGCAGCAGCAGCAGCAGGAGCCCAAACATTACTTTAAAGAGACCCTGGGGTTGGCTTCAGGAGCCCAACAATTGGATGAATCACACCCTGGAGTTGGCAGGAGTTGACAGCAGCAGCAGCAGGAGCCCAAATATTACTTTAAAGAGACCCCGGGGTTGGCTTCAGGAGCCCAACAATTGGATGAATCACACCCTGGAGTTGGCAGGAGTTGACAGCAGCAGCAGCAGGAGCCCAAATATTACTTTAAAGAGACCCTGGGGTTGGCTTCAGGAGCCCAAAAATTGGATGAATCACACCCTGGAGTTGGCAGAAGTTGGCAGCAGCAGCAGCAGGAGCCCAAACATTACTTTAAAGAGACCCTGGGGTTGGCTTCAGGAGCCCAAAAATTGGATGAATCACACCCTGGAGTTGGCAGAAGTTGGCAGCAGCAGCAGCAGGAGCCCAAACATTACTTCAAAGAGACCCTGGGGTTGGCTTCAGGAGCCCAAAAATTGGATGAATCACACCCTAGAGTTGGCAGAAGTTGGCAGCAGCAGCAACAGGAGCCCAAACATTACTTCAAAGAGACCCTGGGGTTGGCTTCAGGAGCCCAACAATTGGATGAATCACACCCTGGAGTTGGCAGGAGTTGACAGCAGCAGCAGCAGGAGCCCAAATATTACTTTAAAGAGACCTTGGGGTTGGCTTCAGGAGCCCAAAAATTAGATGAATCACACCCTGGAGTTGGCAGAAGTTGGCAGCAGCAGCAGCAGGAGCCCAAACATTACTTCAAAGAGACCCTGGGGTTGGCTTCAGGAGCCCAACAATTGGATGAATCACACCCTGGAGTTGGCAGGAGTTGACAGCAGCAGCAGCAGGAGCCCAAATATTACTTTAAAGAGACCCTGGGGTTGGTTTCAGGAGCCCAAAAATTGGATGAATCACACCCTGGAGTTGGCAGAAGTTGGCAGCAGCAGCAGGAGCCCAAACATTACTTTAAAGAGACCCTGGGGTTGGCTTCAGGAGCCCAACAATTGGATGAATCACACCCTGGAGTTGGCAGAAGTTGGCAGCAGCAGCAGCAGGAGCCCAAACATTACTTCAAAGAGACCCTGGGGTTGGCTTCAGGAGCCCAAAAATTGGATGAATCACACCCTGGAGTTGGCAGAAGTTGGCAGCAGCAGCAGCAGGAGCCCAAACATTACTTCAAAGAGACCCTGGGGTTGGCTTCAGGAGCCCAAAAATTGGATGAATCACACCCTGGAGTTGGCAGAAGTTGGCAGCAGCAGCAGCAGGAGCCCAAACATTACTTCAAAGAGACCCTGGGGTTGGCTTCAGGAGCCCAACAATTGGATGAATCACACCCTGGAGTTGGCAGAAGTTGGCAGCAGCAGCAGCAGGAGCCCAAACATTACTTCAAAGAGACCCTGGGGTTGGCTTCAGGAGCCCAAAAATTGGATGAATCACACCCTGGAGTTGGCAGAAGTTGGCAGCAGCAGCAGCAGGAGCCCAAAAAATGGCCTAAAGACATAAATATGTTTTGCACCATTTGGAAAGTGTAAAACGTGGCACCATGCTGAATCTAGTCGCATGCATCAGGCATTGGTGGGTGGAAATCCTGGCTGATCCATCCCTGATTCATTTTGACAAAGGTGAGTCTCTCCACATTTTTAGTTGACAGACGAGTTCTCCTCGCCGTAACTATGGCCCCCGCCGCACTAAACACCCGCTCAGATGGCACGCTACTTGCCGGGCAGGACAGCTTTTCCAGGGCAAACTCTGCTAGTTGCGGCCACAAATCAAGTTTGGCTGCCCAGAAGTCCAGCGGATCCTCAAGGTGTGTTGGCATGGTCATGTCAAAGTATGACATGACCTGCTGGTTGAGGTCCTGCTCCAGGTCTTCCTGCTGCTCATGAGTAGCCTCACTATGCGGGTGTAGAAAGCTACTCATTAGCGACTGAAGACTGAGGCTGCTGCTGCTGATGGAGCTGCTGCTGCTGCTCCTGCCAACCCCCCCAGCGGCCATGGCAGTGGAAGGTGAGCGCAGAGGTCCCCTCGAGTCAGACCTGCGAGAGTATGGACCATGGCGCAGATAGGCATCGGCCAACTGCCTACGTAGAATGTCTTTGTAGTAGTTGAGTTTGTCCTCCCTCTCGGTGGGTTTAAAAAATGCCCCCATTTTGTGCCGGAAGCGAGGGTCCAATAAGGTGGACAGCCAGAAGTCATCCCGCCGACAGATGGAAACAATTCTGGGGTCACTACGCAAGCACGTGAGCATGCTTCGTGCCATTTGCGCAAGTGACTCGGATGGACTACCTGTCTCCATCTCCACTGCATACTGCCACGGTGTGCCCGGGTCCTCTGTCTCGCCTTCCTCAAAAACCTCTAGCTCCTCTGGCTGCTCCTGCTCCTCCTCTCCTGTCCGCTGACTAGATAAACCAGCCATTTCGCCAAGCTTAAACTGTGTTTTGCTGGGCAACTCCTCCTCCTCCTCCTCTTCCTCCTCCTCCTCCAGTTCAGCTCCAACGGGGTTCATGTGGCCGTAAGATGTAAACGCCATGTCTCCAGTGCCCTGACCAGCCATGGTTTCCAACATGTGCTGTAGTACATGAAGCAGTGGAATCACGTCGTTCATCCCGTAATCCTGCCGACTGACAAATAAAGTGGCTTCCTCAAAGGGCCTGAGCAAACGGCAGGTGTCACGTATGAGCTGCCACTGGTTGACATTTACACAGTTACACAGGGGAGTCCCCCTATCTGCTTGGATCATCAGGAAATCCGTGATGGCTTTTCTCTGTTCATATAATCGGTCCAACATGTGAAGGGTGGAATTCCAACGGGTGGAAACATCGCAAATCAGACTATGTTGGGGGATACCATTCTGACGCTGTAGCTCAAGAAGGGTGTGTTTGGCGGTGTAGGAGTGGCTGAAGTGCATGCAAAGTTTCCTTGAAGTTGTTAGGATGTCTTGCAGATGGGGGGAACACTTCAGAAACCGCTTGACAACCAGATTGAAGACGTGAGCCATGCAGGGGGCATGGGTCAGGCTTCCTTGGCGCAGCGCAGACAAAATGTTCTTCCCATTGTCGGTAACCATGATTCCCATTTTAAGTTTTCTCGGAGTAAGCCATGTTTGGATTTCCTGATGAATACATTTAAGCAGTTCCTCCCCTGTGTGACTCCGTTCGCCAAGACAAACCATGTGAAGCACTGCGTGACACCTCCGTGCCCTGCACACATGGTAGACTGGAGGGGCACTGAGACTTGAGCCTACAGTGGAGGGTGAGGAGATGGCGGAGGATGAGGAGGCCGAGTCGCACGGTGTCACAGGCCCAATGGGCAGAGAGCGCGGAGGCCGAAGCGGCGTGACCTGTCCAAGTTGCTGCTGCTGCTGCAAAGGGACCACATTCACCCAGTGGGCTGTAAACGACATGTACTGCCCCTGACCGTAGTTACAGCTCCAGATGTCGGCGCTGCCATGTATTTTGCTACACACCGACAGGCTCAAGGACTGGCCCACCTTCTGTTCAACAAAAGTGTGCAGCGCTGGTACTGCCTTCTTGGCAAAGAAATGACGGCTTGGGACTCTCCACCTCGGCTAAGCACAAGCCATCAGTTCTCTGAAAGGTGCAGATTCCACCACCTGAAAAGGGAGCGACTGCAGCACCAGCAACTTGGACAGGAGCACATTCAGCTTCTGCGCCGTAGGATGAGTGGGCGCATACTGCTGTCTCTTGGACATGGCTTCGCTGATGGATTGCTGGCGGGATGCATGACTTGGAGGAGGAGGAGCAGGAGCAGGAGCAGGAGAGGATGGGTATGACGCACAGCTGCCTTTGGCTGAGGTGCTGGAGCCTTGGCTGGCAGAAATTGGGAGCTCACTTGGTGAGGAAGCAGACTGGACCACCCCTTGGGAGCCTCGGTTCTCCCAGGTCGTTTTATGGTGACGCATCATATGTTGACGCAGGGCCGTGGTGCCAACATTTGGACCCTGGCCACGCTTCACCTTTTGCCTACATATCTTGCATGTGGCCATGTTACCCTCCTGCGGATGCCTCAGGAAAAACTGCCACACTGCCGAGTAGCTACTTTTCCCACCCCCTGGCCTCACTGATTCACTGCTGCTGTTGCCAACTCCAGGAACCCCTGCTCCACTACCTCCCGATAAGGTAGACTGCCGCACAGCAGGTGCTCTACCCCGGCCCCGGCCCCGGCCGGCTCCAGCCTTTGGAATTGTGCCCCCATGCTGACTGCTACCACCTTGCTGCCTCAGCTGCTGAATCCGGGGCAACCTGCGCCCCTCTTCTCCTGATGATGACGATGAAGCCCCTTCATCACCCGGCTCCCAAGTGCGATCGGCTTCATCGTCATCATCATCATCACCGAGTTGTGGCTGTACGTCACTGATGTTCGTGGATTCGTCAACAGTGTCTGGCGCAGGAGCTGGAACGCTCGCAGCACCCACGACACTGTCCACATCACTATTTGTCTGCCTAGCTAAAGAAGCCACCTCCATTTCTTGGCTGGGCAGTAGCTGCTGACTTTCCTCCTGTATCTGATCGTCCTCCTCACTAAAGAGTGGAGCTGAACCCAAAGCATAGGATACGTCGCTGGGGGAGGGAACGGCGTAGGACAGAGGCAATGGGAGGACAGGGACTGCTCTCGGGGCATGCCAACTCAGGGTTGTGTCAGAGGAACCTACCGACCCTAGACTGGGGGTCTCAGACGTAAGTTGTGATGATGTTGTTGATGAGCGCGTCAACCAATCTACCACGGCAGATGCGTTACTGGTGGAGACCCGACCGCTAGCAGATACTGGCAGATTAGGTCTCTCAGCGTGACTCCTGCTGCTACTGGCCCCCAGTCTGCTGCGAGCTCTGCCTGCGGAATCTTGGCCTCTGCCACTCCTCTTTTCACTTCCAGGCACTTGTCTGCCCGACATAGTCTAACTGGCGTGTTAGTAGGTGATATTTAAAGAACCCCCGGGCAGCGGTGGGTCTATATGAAACAGAATGTAATGCACACCAAAAGTGAGCAGTAACACTCAGCCTCCAACAGGCCTGCTTAGTGTAAATAAGAGAGCTGCTTACTGTAAATAAAGAGGGGTATGCTATGTTACAGAATGGGATGCCCCAACAGAAGTGCACCTGGCAGGCAGCAGTAAGTCTATGCCCAGCAAGTGTCTTTATCAGGCTAATTTCAATTATAATAAGAGCAAATGGTTATATGGTCTTAAACAGAGGCTGCTGTAGTCACAGAATGGGATGCCACAACAGAAGTGCACCTGGCAGGGTCCAGAAGTACTATGCCCAGCAAAAGTGTCTTTATCAGGCTAATTTCAATTATAATAAGAGCAAATGGTTATATGGTCTTAAACAGAGGCTGCTGTAGTCACAGAATGGGATGCCACAACAGAAGTGCACCTGGCAGGGTCCAGAAGTACTATGCCCAGCAAAAGTGTCTTTATCAGGCTAAATTCAATTATAATAAGAGCAAATGGTTATATGGTCTTAAACAGAGGCTGCTGTAGTCACAGAATGGGATGCCACAACAGAAGTGCACCTGGCAGGGTCCAGAAGTACTATGCCCAGCAAAAGTGTCTTTATCAGGCTAATTTCAATTATAATAAGAGCAAATGGTTATATGGTCTTAAACAGAGGCTGCTGTAGTCACAGAATGGGATGCCACAACAGAAGTGCACCTGGCAGGGTCCAGAAGTACTATGCCCAGCAAGTGTCTTTATCAGGCTAATTTCAATTATAATAAGATCAAATGGTTATATGGTCTTAAACAGAGGCTGCTGTAGTCACAGAATGGGATGCCACAACAGAAGTGCACCTGGCAGGGTCCAGAAGTACTATGCCCAGCAAAAGTGTCTTTATCAGGCTAATTTCAATTATAATAAGATCAAATGGTTATATGGTCTTAAACAGAGGCTGCTGTAGTCACAGAATGGGATGCCACAACAGAAGTGCACCTGGCAGGGTCCAGAAGTACTATGCCCAGCAAAAGTGTCTTTATCAGGCTAATTTCAATTATAATAAGAGCAAATGGTTATATGGTCTTAAACAGAGGCTGCTGTAGTCACAGAATGGGATGCCACAACAGAAGTGCACCTGGCAGGGTCCAGAAGTACTATGCCCAGCAAAAGTGTCTTTATCAGGCTAATTTCAATTATAATAAGAGCAAATGGTTATATGGTCTTAAACAGAGGCTGCTGTAGTCACAGAATGGGATGCCACAACAGAAGTGCACCTGGCAGGGTCCAGAAGTACTATGCCCAGCAAAAGTGTCTTTATCAGGCTAATTTCAATTATAATAAGAGCAAATGGTTATATGGTCTTAAACAGAGGCTGCTGTAGTCACAGAATGGGATGCCACAACAGAAGTGCACCTGGCAGGGTCCAGAAGTACTATGCCCAGCAAAAGTGTCTTTATCAGGCTAATTTCAATTATAATAAGATCAAATGGTTATATGGTCTTAAACAGAGGCTGCTGTAGTCACAGAATGGGATGCCACAACAGAAGTGCACCTGGCAGGGTCCAGAAGTACTATGCCCAGCAAAAGTGTCTTTATCAAGCTAATTTCAATTATAATAAGAGCAAATGGTTATATGGTCTTAAACAGAGGCTGCTGTAGTCACAGAATGGGATGCCACAACAGAAGTGCACCTGGCAGGGTCCAGAAGTACTATGCCCAGCAAAAGTGTCTTTATCAGGCTAATTTTAATTATAATAAGATCAAATGGTTATATGGTCTTAAACAGAGGCTGCTGTAGTCACAGAATGGGATGCCACAACAGAAGTGCACCTGGCAGGGTCCAGAAGTACTATGCCCAGCAAAAGTGTCTTTATCAGGCTAATTTCAATTATAATAAGAGCAAATGGTTATATGGTCTTAAACAGAGGCTGCTGTAGTCACAGAATGGGATGCCACAACAGAAGTGCACCTGGCAGGGTCCAGAAGTACTATGCCCATCAAAAGTGTCTTTATCAGGCTAATTTCAATTATAATAAGATCAAATGGTTATATGGTCTTAAACAGAGGCTGCTGTAGTCACAGAATGGGATGCCACAACAGAAGTGCACCTGGCAGGGTCCAGAAGTACTATGCCCAGCAAAAGTGTCTTTATCAGGCTAATTTTAATTATAATAAGATCAAATGGTTATATGGTCTTAAACAGAGGCTGCTGTAGTCACAGAATGGGATGCCACAACAGAAGTGCACCTGGCAGGGTCCAGAAGTACTATGCCCAGCAAAAGTGTCTTTATCAGGCTAATTTCAATTATAATAAGAGCAAATGGTTATATGGTCTTAAACAGAGGCTGCTGTAGTCACAGAATGGGATGCCACAACAGAAGTGCACCTGGCAGGGTCCAGAAGTACTATGCCCAGCAAAAGTGTCTTTATCAGGCTAATTTCAATTATAATAAGATCAAATGGTTATATGGTCTTAAACAGAGGCTGCTGTAGTCACAGAATGGGATGCCACAACAGAAGTGCACCTGGCAGGGTCCAGAAGTACTATGCCCAGCAAAAGTGTCTTTATCAGGCTAATTTCAATTATAATAAGATCAAATGGTTATATGGTCTTAAACAGAGGCTGCTGTAGTCACAGAATGGGATGCCACAACAGAAGTGCACCTGGCAGGGTCCAGAAGTACTATGCCCAGCAAAAGTGTCTTTATCAGGCTAATTTTAATTATAATAAGATCAAATGGTTATATGGTCTTAAACAGAGGCTGCTGTAGTCACAGAATGGGATGCCACAACAGAAGTGCACCTGGCAGGGTCCAGAGGTACTATGCCCAGCAAAAGTGTCTTTATCAGGCTAATTTCAATTATAATAAGAGCAAATGGTTATATGGTCTTAAACAGAGGCTGCTGTAGTCACAGAATGGGATGCCACAACAGAAGTGCACCTGGCAGGGTCCAGAAGTACTATGCCCAGCAAAAGTGTCTTTATCAGGCTAATTTCAATTATAATAAGAGCAAATGGTTATATGGTCTTAAACAGAGGCTGCTGTAGTCACAGAATGGGATGCCACAACAGAAGTGCACCTGGCAGGGTCCAGAAGTACTATGCCCAGCAAAAGTGTCTTTATCAGGCTAATTTCAATTATAATAAGATCAAATGGTTATATGGTCTTAAACAGAGGCTGCTGTAGTCACAGAATGGGATGCCACAACAGAAGTGCACCTGGCAGGGTCCAGAAGTACTATGCCCAGCAAAAGTGTCTTTATCAGGCTAATTTCAATTATAATAAGAGCAAATGGTTATATGGTCTTAAACAGAGGCTGCTGTAGTCACAGAATGGGATGCCACAACAGAAGTGCACCTGGCAGGGTCCAGAAGTACTATGCCCAGCAAAAGTGTCTTTATCAGGCTAATTTCAATTATAATAAGAGCAAATGGTTATATGGTCTTAAACAGAGGCTGATGTAGTCACAGAATGGGATGCCACAACAGAAGTGCACCTGGCAGGGTCCAGAAGTACTATGCCCAGCAAAAGTGTCTTTATCAGGCTAATTTCAATTATAATAAGAGCAAATGGTTATATGGTCTTAAACAGAGGCTGCTGTAGTCACAGAATGGGATGCCACAACAGAAGTGCACCTGGCAGGGTCCAGAAGTACTATGCCCAGCAAGTGTCTTTATCAGGCTAATTTCAATTATAATAAGATCAAATGGTTATATGGTCTTAAACAGTGGCTGCTGTAGTCACAGAATGGGATGCCACAACAGAAGTGCACCTGGCAGGGTCCAGAAGTACTATGCACAGCAAAAGTGTCTTTATCAGGCTAATTTCAATTATAATAAGAGCAAATGGTTATATGGTCTTAAACAGAGGCTGCTGTAGTCACAGAATGGGATGCCACAACAGAAGTGCACCTGGCAGGGTCCAGAAGTACTATGCCCAGCAAAAGTGTCTTTATCAGGCTAATTTCAATTATAATAAGAGCAAATGGTTATATGGTCTTAAACAGAGGCTGCTGTAGTCACAGAATGGGATGCCACAACAGAAGTGCACCTGGCAGGGTCCAGAAGTACTATGCCCAGCAAAAGTGTCTTTATCAGGCTAATTTCAATTATAATAAGATCAAATGGTTATATGGTCTTAAACAGAGGCTGCTGTAGTCACAGAATGGGATGCCACAACAGAAGTGCACCTGGCAGGGTCCAGAAGTACTATGCCCAGCAAAAGTGTCTTTATCAGGCTAATTTCAATTATAATAAGAGCAAATGGTTATATGGTCTTAAACAGAGGCTGCTGTAGTCACAGAATGGGATGCCACAACAGAAGTGCACCTGGCAGGGTCCAGAAGTACTATGCCCAGCAAAAGTGTCTTTATCAGGCTAATTTCAATTATAATAAGAGCAAATGGTTATATGGTCTTAAACAGAGGCTGCTGTAGTCACAGAATGGAATGCCACAACAGAAGTGCACCTGGCAGGGTCCAGAAGTACTATGCCCAGCAAAAGTGTCTTTATCAGGCTAATTTCAATTATAATAAGAGCAAATGGTTATATGGTCTTAAACAGAGGCTGCTGTAGTCACAGAATGGGATGCCACAACAGAAGTGCACCTGGCAGGGTCCAGAAGTACTATGCCCAGCAAGTGTCTTTATCAGGCTAATTTCAATTATAATAAGATCAAAGGGTTATATGGTCTTAAACAGAGGCTGCTGTAGTCACAGAATGGGATGCCACAACAGAAGTGCACCTGGCAGGGTCCAGAAGTACTATGCCCAGCAAAAGTGTCTTTATCAGGCTAATTTCAATTATAATAAGATCAAATGGTTATATGGTCTTAAACAGAGGCTGCTGTAGTCACAGAATGGGATGCCACAACAGAAGTGCACCTGGCAGGGTCCAGAAGTACTATGCCCAGCAAAAGTGTCTTTATCAGGCTAATTTCAATTATAATAAGAGCAAATGGTTATATGGTCTTAAACAGAGGCTGCTGTAGTCACAGAATGGGATGCCACAACAGAAGTGCACCTGGCAGGGTCCAGAAGTACTATGCCCAGCAAAAGTGTCTTTATCAGGCTAATTTCAATTATAATAAGAGCAAATGGTTATATGGTCTTAAACAGAGGCTGCTGTAGTCACAGAATGGGATGCCACAACAGAAGTGCACCTGGCAGGGTCCAGAAGTACTATGCCCAGCAAAAGTGTCTTTATCAGGCTAATTTCAATTATAATAAGAGCAAATGGTTATATGGTCTTAAACAGAGGCTGCTGTAGTCACAGAATGGGATGCCACAACAGAAGTGCACCTGGCAGGGTCCAGAAGTACTATGCCCAGCAAAAGTGTCTTTATCAGGCTAATTTCAATTATAATAAGAGCAAATGGTTATATGGTCTTAAACAGAGGCTGCTGTAGTCACAGAATGGGATGCCACAACAGAAGTGCACCTGGCAGGGTCCAGAAGTACTATGCCCAGCAAAAGTGTCTTTATCAGGCTAATTTCAATTATAATAAGAGCAAATGGTTATATGGTCTTAAACAGAGGCTGCTGTAGTCACAGAATGGGATGCCACAACAGAAGTGCACCTGGCAGGGTCCAGAAGTACTATGCCCAGCAAAAGTGTCTTTATCAGGCTAATTTCAATTATAATAAGATCAAATGGTTATATGGTCTTAAACAGAGGCTGCTGTAGTCACAGAATGGGATGCCACAACAGAAGTGCACCTGGCAGGGTCCAGAAGTACTATGCCCAGCAAAAGTGTCTTTATCAGGCTAATTTCAATTATAATAAGAGCAAATGGTTATATGGTCTTAAACAGAAGCTGCTGTAGTCACAGAATGGGATGCCACAACAGAAGTGCACCTGGCAGGGTCCAGAAGTACTATGCCCAGCAAAAGTGTCTTTATCAGGCTAATTTCAATTATAATAAGAGCAAATGGTTATATGGTCTTAAACAGAGGCTGCTGTAGTCACAGAATGGGATGCCACAACAGAAGTGCACCTGGCAGGGTCCAGAAGTACTATGCCCAGCAAAAGTGTCTTTATCAGGCTAATTTCAATTATAATAAGAGCAAATGGTTATA
This sequence comes from Gastrophryne carolinensis, assembly GCA_027917425.1. Classification (NCBI taxonomy): domain Eukaryota; kingdom Metazoa; phylum Chordata; class Amphibia; order Anura; family Microhylidae; genus Gastrophryne; species Gastrophryne carolinensis. The sequence goes on along the minus strand of CM051237.1, from coordinate 285,525,934 downwards.
TGGTCTTAAACAGAGGCTGCTGTAGTCACAGAATGGGATGCCACAACAGAAGTGCACCTGGCAGGGTCCAGAAGTACTATGCCCAGCAAAAGTGTCTTTATCAGGCTAATTTCAATTATAATAAGAGCAAATGGTTATATGGTCTTAAACAGAGGCTGCTGTAGTCACAGAATAGGATGCCACAACAGAAGTGCACCTGGCAGGGTCCAGAAGTACTATGCCCAGCAAAAGTGTCTTTATCAGGCTAATTTCAATTATAATAAGAGCAAATGGTTATATGGTCTTAAACAGAGGCTGCTGTAGTCACAGAATGGGATGCCACAACAGAAGTGCACCTGGCAGGGTCCAGAAGTACTATGCCCAGCAAAAGTGTCTTTATCAGGCTAATTTCAATTATAATAAGAGCAAATGGTTATATGGTCTTAAACAGAGGCTGCTGTAGTCACAGAATGGGATGCCACAACAGAAGTGCACCTGGCAGGGTCCAGAAGTACTATGCCCAGCAAAAGTGTCTTTATCAGGCTAATTTCAATTATAATAAGATCAAATGGTTATATGGTCTTAAACAGAGGCTGCTGTAGTCACAGAATGGGATGCCACAACAGAAGTGCACCTGGCAGGGTCCAGAAGTACTATGCCCAGCAAAAGTGTCTTTATCAGGCTAATTTCAATTATAATAAGAGCAAATGGTTATATGGTCTTAAACAGAAGCTGCTGTAGTCACAGAATGGGATGCCACAACAGAAGTGCACCTGGCAGGGTCCAGAAGTACTATGCCCAGCAAAAGTGTCTTTATCAGGCTAATTTCAATTATAATAAGAGCAAATGGTTATATGGTCTTAAACAGAGGCTGCTGTAGTCACAGAATGGGATGCCACAACAGAAGTGCACCTGGCAGGGTCCAGAAGTACTATGCCCAGCAAAAGTGTCTTTATCAGGCTAATTTCAATTATAATAAGAGCAAATGGTTATATGGTCTTAAACAGAGGCTGCTGTAGTCACAGAATGGAATGCCACAACAGAAGTGCACCTGGCAGGGTCCAGAAGTACTATGCCCAGCAAAAGTGTCTTTATCAGGCTAATTTCAATTATAATAAGAGCAAATGGTTATATGGTCTTAAACAGAGGCTGCTGTAGTCACAGAATGGGATGCCACAACAGAAGTGCACCTGGCAGGGTCCAGAAGTACTATGCCCAGCAAAAGTGTCTTTATCAGGCTAATTTCAATTATAATAAGAGCAAATGGTTATATGGTCTTAAACAGAGGCTGCTGTAGTCACAGAATGGGATGCCACAACAGAAGTGCACCTGGCAGGGTCCAGAAGTACTATGCCCAGCAAAAGTGTCTTTATCAGGCTAATTTCAATTATAATAAGATCAAATGGTTATATGGTCTTAAACAGAGGCTGCTGTAGTCACAGAATGGGATGCCACAACAGAAGTGCACCTGGCAGGGTCCAGAAGTACTATGCCCAGCAAAAGTGTCTTTATCAGGCTAATTTCAATTATAATAAGAGCAAATGGTTATATGGTCTTAAACAGAGGCTGCTGTAGTCACAGAATGGGATGCCTCACAGCAGACTTAAGATCAGTTCAGTATATATGCACAGTTAGTTAGTATAAGCAGCCTGAAAACGCTAACAAAGCCTGTCAGGCTGGATGAAAAAAAAAAAAAAACTCCCTGTGACAGCCTCCGATTTTTCTACCTTTCCCTGTTTTTTCGCTGACTTTCTGTCTGTCTCCTGTCTGTCTCCTGTCTGTCTCCTGCCTGTCTCCAGCCTGTCCCTGTCTGTCCCTGCCTGTCTAACTGTCTCTCCCTCAGCTACACAACGTTCTGTCTCTCACGAATGCAATAGAGAAATGAGGCAGGAAAGCAAGATGGCCGGCCTTAAATACCGCTGTGACGTCACCGGGCTTGCTGGCTGCTGATAGGCTGCATGTGACTGTCCCAGCTTGCACTGGCGCGGGGTTGATGTCTGGACATGTCCCGTCCGCCATCTTAGAATGCCTGTAATGTAAATGAATGGATGTTAAAGGAAAACTTCGAGCGATCGAATCGCGGGGAAATTCGGATTCGATCCGAATCGAATTTTTCCTGAAATTCGGATCGAATCCGGGTTCGTCCGGATCGATTCGCTCATCCCTATTATTTATTAGTAGATTGCTTTCTATTTGTGTAATGTTTATCACAGTTCAAGAGACTCTGCTGCAAGGTAATATATGTAGTCTGTGGAGAGAACAGGTATACTGAGGCAGCATTTCCATGACTAATAAGGGACGATATTCTCCCTTTTTTGTTTTGCTTTGCTTTATTTCATTTTATCTTGTTTTGTTTTGTTTTGATCTATCATTATACTTTTTCATAATTTCCTAATTATTAATAGAGTTCCAGTATTGTCAACTGAAGCACAGCTTTGGGAGTCAGGGGTAAGTTGGAAAGCAACGGGATTAGATTCTGTGAGAGACCAGATCTATTTGGAGAAGAAATGCTTTAAGCACCTTAATATGCCCACCAAACACCCATATATTCTTATATCCTTATATTTATGAATAGCATAGGTCATTGGGATATTTGTGGGGGAGGGATGTGTACCTTACGATTGGGGAAAGAAGGTTTATTAGAGGGCATTAGTAGAAAACAATCATACAATGCCCCAACTCTTTATTATGAGATTGAGGGTAACGGTCCTTTGAGGGTCCTGGTCCATCAGAGTTTGATCCCTTTTGCATGCCAGCTTATATTGTTATATAAAGTGACCCGAGCTCTTATGTTAGGTAAAGGTTTTTTGGGGGCCTGTTCCATTTGAGCACCTGTACATGTCGCATTCATAGCTACTTATAGGTGATACCCCTTGGTAGAATTTAGATTTCTAGTTTTAAGATAGCTGGCTATCTTAAGCCTGGTATCTTTGGTTTGAGACATCTGAGTCAGCCCACACTGACAGTTTAGATTGTTACAGTCGGCTGATCTCTGTTAGTCTTTTAGTTTAACTGAATTATACTGTTGGGTACAGTTTCATGATTCCTATACCCTCCCCCAATTTCCCCATTACAGGAAGAGCAGCAGAATCCACCCAATCTCACATTATATTACAATCCTCCATCACGCCCATCTGAATAGCTGGAGGCAGGAGCACATGCATGACCCAAAGATGCTGGGGATGCGGCCGTTCATTGCTTACAACCCCAAGGGAGCCAGGAAGAAGGTGAGTTTTGGGGTGCCCTGGAAGGTTTCATGCAGTGGGGCATCCCAATTTGGGGTGCCCCAGAGGAAGACCACACTGGGTTTTGTTCCACTTTAAATATGTGAAAGGAATGTATAAGGCACAGGAGAGAAGTGTTTTAGGAAGAACAAGGAGGCACAAACTAAAGCTAGTTACCGGGAGCACAGAAAAAGATTATTTTCCAGAAAGAGTAATAGATGCTTGGAACAAAGCAGGAGTTAAGGACAGGACAGTTAACAGTAATTGAATGTAAACATGCCTGGGATAAGCATACATCTATCCTAATATAAAGAGAAAATACACACATAAAGGCAGACTAAATGGACTATATGATCTCCTTCTGCCATCAACCTTCTTTGCTTCTGTCTAAAATAAGCATTCCTATAAAAAGAAAGGCAGCCACTAATCCTTAAATTGAAAAATATCCATAAAAATATAAAATAGCTTATCTCTACCTTATAAGGCTAATTGATCCTGCCATCCATCTATGCATGTATCCCATCATATATAAGTGATGGACTTTCCATAGCTGGGAACCAGCAACCATCCCTAACCACCACAAACTGCATCAAGCAATCAAATGCTCTCATTTGGACAAGAGGATCGAAGAACCCATTGCCCAGCCCAGTGGCCCCTTTTATCAGGGGTATTGCTTAGACGCACTACTCACATTAAACAGACACATGGAGCCCTGGTTGTGGTTTACAAACCACACACATGGTGTGTTACCATGATGACCAGAATGCTAGAGTAGTTTCTTTAACATTGTCAGTTACTGTGATAGAAAAGAGGCAAGGTGTATGGTCAAAATTGCTATCCCACAGTTATCATGTATTATATTGTATTTACCATTCTTGTACCATATGTAGTGTAGCTTATTTGTATCATATTTTCATGGGGGGGGGGGTACTTGTTCTTCAAAAGCTTGTGAGTAAGCCATGCCCCAATAAATATACATATCATCTTCTGACAATGTGCCTGTTATAGGGGACTGGGGGAGGGGGGGGTCTGCACACTGGCTGTCATAGGGAGATTGGGGGGATTCTGCCCACTGATTGGAGGGGGCTGGGGATCCTGCATGCTGTCTGTCATAGGGGATAGGAGGATGCTGCCACACTGCCTTTTATAGGGGATTGGGGGGGACTTGCACACTTTCAGTTATAGAGGGCTGGGGGGGTTCTGCATGCTGTCTGTTATAGAGGGCTGAGGGCATATCTGCACACTGCCTCTGCAAACTGTCTGTTATTAGGTTCTTAGGGGAGGGTATTTTAGCATACCGAGTTGTTCAGCATATTTTTTCTCTTATTCTTCGACTCTAAACCCTAGGTGTGTCTTATATTGCAAAAAATATGGTATGTATTGTGTACCATCGGATGCATTATATGCAAACATATTTTTCACCTGCCAAGGAATTTTTGGGGGGAGGCAGCTTTGTTTTTAGTGTGTATGCACTGTCTCTCTCTAAGTTGGGATCCTTGGTGCTTCTTTGTTAAATAAAGTTTGAAAAAAATGGGGGGCAGCTCTGTTTTAAGTGTGCAGGCCTCGTCTTTATCTAAGTTGGGGTCCACAATGCCTCTTTGTTAAATACAGTTTAAAAACAACAAGGAGGGCAGCTCTGTTTTAAGTGTGCACACACAAGTTAGGTTCCACTGTGCTTCACTGTGAAAAACATGAGATGCGTACTGGATCACTACACTTTTAGACCCTCAGTATAAAGTCAAAATGGGAGAATTTTTACACCATCCAAGAGGAAGTGGATGGCCTCTTACTGAGAGACAAAACACCTGAGCAGCCAGGTGCCCTGCTATCTTGACTGTACCCTTTCTCCAGGAGATACACTGAGCTCAGACCCCTTGAACTCCTGGAAGAGCAGATTGGACCATTGGCCAGAGCTAACACTGTTAATGGGGTTCCTGTCTTGTTCACCCTCAAGCATAGCATTGGAAAGGGTTTTCAGCGCGGCAGGTGGTGTTGTCATCCTAAGTGGACAAAGTTGTCCGCCAAAAATGTTGACTAACTTTTGTAAAAATTAATTATTGCGTGGATAGGGGATGATTTTAAAACCCCTGTGTCTGATGCCACTGATTAGCAGGCCACTACTGCCACCAACAGCAACTCCGCTGCCACCCTCTGCTACTACTAGGCCATCGTTTGGTCTTTTTCAACTAAGTTGTCAAGATGACAATTCCGCTGCTACTGTCGTAAAATTGGGGTCATTTTTTGGGGGCTTGCTCATTACTGACAGCCTACACAATTAGCAAAGATCTCTTGTCCCTCTGCCTAGTCTTTCAGTATTGCTAATGCCACTACCAACACCACCTCTACTGCCACCCACTGCTACTACTAGGCCTACACACCCACAGGTCTACGCCGTGATGCACAAAATGGGTACATTTTCAAAGCATGTGAAAAAAAAGACATGGTTTCGCCTTCTTCAACTAATTTGTCAAGATGCCAATTCTGCTGCAACTGCCGTAAAAATGAGATCATTTTTGTGGGCTTGCTCGCTACTGCCAGCCCTACACAACCACAGGTCTACCTGCTGTGATGCCCAAAACGGGTACATTTTTCAACGCTTGTAAAAAGCCATTAATTTCTCTGTGATTTGTATGCTAACCAGCATCCACTGCCAATTCAAATGCTAATTAGTCCACTAAAACATGTTTTATACAGCCTTGGATGACTTCAGAATGTTATAAAGGACTTTTAGGGCCATCAGCCATTGTTTTCCATGTGTCTTGGATGAAAGTTTATCCTGAACTAGCTTGGACCGAACCAAACTTTTTCAGAAAAGTTTGGCGAGCCACCGAACTGAACTTTTTGAAAAGTTTGCTTATCTCTAATGGTGACTATTAAAGGCCCAGTTAAGCTCCAAACTGGAATTGGAAAGACTCCCCAGCACCTCTATTCTCACTAGTGAAAGCACATTCCAACATCGCACACCAGTTGTAGAACTAACTCTCCAACTCTCCAATTTTCCTGGACCCTCTGTAAGCCTTCTTGTTATCCCCATGGCGTGTGTTCTTCTATAGTGTCTGTGTGTATAGTTTTGGTGGCTTGCTTACTCAACCTGTTGTGTGTGGACAGAAAGACTTGGGTCAGCATTTGGTGCAAATAATAAAAACTTATAATAAATAAAAACTTTATTTTACATTAAAACTTGGCCCAACATGGGCCAGTATACTTTGTTTTTGGTTCCAAAAACTGCAAAATCGTGCCCTGGGTTGGGCAACTCGGAAACTGCTAACAGAGGGGAGCCATCCACCCCCCCACAAACTTGTCCATGGCAGGGCCCTTTTTACTGCCTTTGAAAAAGATAGCTCCCCAAGGCTACAAGAAAGTCCGTAGGCACTGAAAAAGCCAGGTCGCAGTCTCAATCAGCTGACCCACAATTAGCTGTTGATGTGTGGTTCCTGCAAACAAAGAATAAACACGCCTTATTTCTAATTGTTTGGTTCCTTCTTTTGTCCTGTTCTTACTCTTCTACTTTAGCGTGTGTGTAGTGCTGTGTTTTGGCTGGACCAATGTGTTTTCCCCCTCCTCCCCTTATGTGTGTTGTGTCTCAAGGGCATCCAATGTCCACCCCTGTATTTTTTTTGTTTCTTGGCTGTCGTGCTTGGCATGTATTTGGGGAAGGTTTTTTTATTTTATTTTTTGTGCTTCTGGAAGTCTGCACCTTAATTGCACTTACCTGGCTGATTCTGAGAATGTTCTTGGGGAGCTTTGTAACTTGTCCCTTGACTGCTGGGACCTGCTGGGGGGCCCTCCTCAGGGTCTTGCTCCAGACTTTGCAGACTGCACAAATTGTGAAAGATGGGGGAATGACAGAGGAAACAGTTTCAGGCCACTTGCAAAATAAGAAAAATGTGGCAGCAAACGCACACAGGAAAACAAAGGAAGGAGATGGAGCAGGTGAGCATAAGACATCCTCAAACTGGGCCACAGGGTTACCAAGGAAAAACATGATGGACACATGGCCAAAGTGGCACCTTGGAGAGCCAGATGTACACAAACAGGAACTTGTGATTGCTTGTTTGGGCCATCTCAAGGCCACGGAGAGAAATTTCACAGAGATGGCAAACAAATGCCACAAAACATGCAGAGAAATTAAGGAGGCAGACACAGACTTGGGGCTCTAGCAAAGGCAATTCTGCAGTAGGACACACTGGAGATGCAGGATTTACATGGTGGATGCAGGGAGGAGAGAAAACAAGCACCAGAAACAAGCATTTCCTCCACCTCCTGCGAATGTATTTCCATCAGCTGAGACTATAAACTTTCGACCATAAATCAGGCGCAGATGTGATTTGGCAGCCACCAAGTGCCAATTACCAGCGCAAGTTTTCGCATTGGCACACACATGGGTGCAAAGTTATAACTACAAAGGTGCGCCACCATGAAGGAGGATGCCAAAGCGCAAGTTGGCACTTCAAAATGTGTGTGCAAATGCACTGGCGCAAAACCATGAATCAAGCCTATAGCGGGACAATGGAATATTCCAACTATGTTAAATTAAATATATTAAAAAAGTTATTAAATTCAGTTTCTTGGGAGTATTTATTTGATTTATTAAATAAATTGGGTTTTATTAGCACGTTAAAGGCATTGTATACATCTCCTCTAGCCTATGTGAAATACAATGGGTTTAGATCTGTATCTTTCAATTTATCTGAAGGCACTAGACAAGGCTTTCCTCTGTCCCTCCACCCATTCGCCCTGGCTATGGAACCCCTAACCCACGCCATAAGAAATTTCTCTGACGTTACTGGTATCGAAGCTATGAGAAAGCATCACAAACTATGCATGTTTGCTGATGATGTGATGCTATTGTCAAGAATCCCATGGTCTTGAATCTCTCGATAACAACTTTGCTAGAAATTCTGGATACATTCGCATCTTTTTCGGAGCTACAGGTAAATACATCAATATCTAAAGCACTAAACTTGACTATTCCTGGGAGAATCAGGAACTCTTTATTCAATTTCCAGTGGGAAAGTGGGTCGCTCAAATGTGTAGGGGTACATCTGACTAAGTCTTATGATTTGCTTTTTTAAAACAAATTTACTGCCACTGTTTCAACAGATATATGCGCTAATGTCTCAATGGAAAGAGTCCAAACTATCTTGGCTATGTAGGATAGCTACCATCCAGATGACTTTGCTCCCCAAATTCTAATATTATGTGAGGGTTCTTCCAGTTAAGATCCACTTACACTATTTAAGAATATTACAGATCAAAGTACTGCAATTCATTTGGAATGGATCTAGACCAAGAGTATTAAAAAGCAATTTTACTTACGCTAAAAGTGGAGGGGGGTCTGTGTGTGCCCAGTTTTGCAAATTATAACCAGATGGCGCAGCTAGCACAGCAGGTCACTTTACATTCAAAGCCCTGTCACAAAATAGGAAAACCATAACCAACTCCATTTTGTGCCATTCACTTCAAGTATAGGACGATGTTACATTTTCAGGGGGCTTAGCCTCCCCAGACATACCTTTGCTTCCTTTGTGGGATAATACCATGTTCTTGCCCAGTTTGATGGAACCTCGTAATTTTCAACGTTGAGTAGAGGCATAAGTAAGGAATATATCTAACTGTGTACGGGGCTCCTCGGTACGCACTTTCCATCAATTTAGAATTTTATATTTGGAAATCTTTTAATATTTGCAGATTAGCCACTTAGTGATATCCATCGTAAGTGTAATCAACAGGATGCAAAGGGGATAAGGATCACCTCAGATGTTGTCAACAGGATGTGAAGGGGAGAAGGATCACCTCAGATGTCTATATGTCACTGGTTGTAAATTCATTTTCTCCATCTCCTCCCTATGTACAGAAATGGCATCAAGATCTAGGAGGTGAGTGTGACCAAAAGGTCTGCAATGCAATGAGCTTAGTTTCTTTACAGAACTCTTCATCGGTAGCCCTGATAGAGGTAAATTTAAAGCTGAGCACTTGATGATACCTAATTCCAGAGCGTATTGCACATTGTGTCCCAGGATACCAAAGTAGCTGCTTCCACGGGTGCCAGGGGTCACTTTGTTAAATAGGCCTATAGAAGGACTAAGCAAATCGCAGAGACAATTAGTCCACCATATTCTAACACCGGCAACACTTGTGGTGGCTAGAGCATGGAAATTGCCCAAATGTAAACTTCTTAAAATTTAAGAACAGGGTAAATTATACTATGAGTATGGAAAAGATGACTGCTATTTGCGTTGATACCCTTGCGAAGTTCAAGAAAATATGGTCTCCTTGGGTTAACCAGTATCTACCGTATGATTTCGATATGACGCTTCTTACAAACTAGACTCTGCCCTGTATTTTTTCTTCTGCTTTCTTTCTCTTTTTCATTTTTTTCTCTTCCTCCCCCCGTGTGTCCCTGTACCCCCCGTTGCCCTTAGCGGGCTAAATAACCTATCATCTGTGGCTTTATAGTAAGGTGTGTCATATGACGAATGGAACAGAAAGATGACAGTACAGTTGGTAGTTCATAAGATCATTTGGTCATGTTATGCTCAAGATACCAATGTTTGTGAATGAAATATTCAGTTTTCTAAGCATACATTTGTATTTTGTTCTTTGCAATGATATAAGCTTCAGTAAAAATGTATTGAATGTCAGGCCCCGTGAGACACTCGCCTTCAGGTGAGTCTGCAACCCCCAATCTCTGCAGCTGCTATAGACAAGCCCCTGTTTGCCGGGAAGCTGGTTACCCATCATATCATGTTTCATCTTATTGACACCTTTCATGCCAGCGTTACTGTCAGAAAATAACATTTAAAAAAAGTAAAAACATGGAAAAATGTTTTTTTATATGTAGATACATATTCATTTGTTTGGCTTCCCCATGCTGTTTTCTAACTTCTAAAATAAATTACAATATCTACCCCACTATAATTAATTTGCACCTTATCTCTAGAAATGCCCTCTCAAGTGCAGGGAGTTTTGATTCTTAAATTGTAAATGCTGAGTGAGAAAACTTCTCACTGCCTCTCCAGAAATATTCAAAATCACGTAAGTAACCTCCATAGTCACCGAAATAAGCATGGCCGAAAGACCAGTAGCTTTGACTTAATATTAAAGATATGCCACCTAATGGAGGTTTACTGCTGTGTACAGTATATTAACTTCTTTAAAGTAATTTGGCATCAACATATAAAAGAAATCAGTGCACCTCAAATGCAATAAAAGTACTTTTTAGGAATGATTTCACATTAATATACCATATTTTTCAATCTTTAAGACTCACCTTCCCATACAACGCACCTAGGATTTTTGAGGAGGAAAAAAATAAAAAAAGATTCTGAACCAAATGGTGTGCTAAAATAGGCCCCACCTAATAGGACATGTCAGAATCCCTCCAATAACCCCTAAAATAGGGGATCCCCCTATACCCAAAAACACAGAATCATAGAGGGAGGCACTCACTCATTTATCAAAAAAATATATTTTATTCCATATCACTAAATTAATCACTACACATAACCACTACACAATTAAAATCCCTTAAAAAACACATAATGAGACAATACATATAAGACAAACCAACATGGAAGTGTGTAGGCGATGGGGAGAGCACTGGCATGCACAAATGTCAATCAGCATCCATATTTAAAACACATAAACACAAGTGATCTAATCAGTGAAAATAACAATGTGCAAATCCTACTTATGATCCGGATCCTATATCAAATAACTATAAAGTGCAAGGTGCAACCAATCAATAGATACAAATACAATATATAATCACAAATAGAACCTACATAATTACCCAATACCTAAATGCCCTATTAGAAATATAAAAATGACCACAAAATACCCCACCAATATAGATGCTAGTATCAATCAACCATTAAATACCAAATACAGCGCAAAAATACATCCAACCAAAATATACTCAAGGTATAACAGGTATGCCAGTAAAGGGTCTCCCCACCGTCTAAAACACCAGGAGCCACGCGTTCCATGGGTGTATCCCCCACTTCATCAGGCCCCTATCCCCAAAAACAAGCAGCATGCAGAATCTTACCTCCCCGTATAACAGGCAGTTTGCAGAATACCCCCACAACAGAGAAGTGTGGCAGATTCCCCCTCAAAAAAACAGAGTCCCCCTCTTCATTTAACCGACAGTGTGCAGTCCACAACCCAATCCCCAACCCACTAGCCCTAGTGCATCAATGCCATCAACTTGCCGCTTTGTGCACTGCCATTGATGAATTGGCGCATGGCCAGCTGTGGAGAGTGGCTGCTTATTCTGTATCTGGATTGTTTTTTTCAACTAGCTGGCTCAGAAGTGGTAAGGGATGGGGGTCTGACATTCGCATTCACCCTATAAGGTGCATGGGCATTTTCCTCAGCTTTTGGGAGGGAATAAGCACAAACAATACAGTAGTTCACATTTATATGCATAGTTTGTACAAAAATATGAACATAAGTTGCTTAATCAGCCTCTTAAGTCAACCAATTTGTAAAAAAATATATTCAATATTACAACCACCACGTCGAGTATATATATACACAATGCACTGGGTGATATGTACTGTTAGTATATTAACTAAACATTAATATGTAATATAAAAATAGCAATAGACACAATGCCAGCATAAGCATACAAATGCAATTTACAAAAGACAATACTTAAAAACATATGGCTGAACAATATAAGATTGCACACTAGAAATCATACACATACAGTTATGAGGGCATTAACAGTGATGTGACACAAGTAAAAGAGAGACATTTCACCTATGTTTCAGGGAGCATGTCCCCTTTCCCTCCTAATAAATTTAAATTCTCCATCATTATGTGTGTTGGAACCCATTTGAAACTGAAAATCAACTCTGTATCTCCTTATATCATCTTAGAGGTTAGTGATTTAGTAGATAACTATTTAAATATATGCTTTTTAAATCTCTTCTCGTTTTTTTCGCATCAGACAAAGCCGAATAATGTAAGATGTTCAGTGCAGTGATATGAATGAAAGGTTATTATTACTCTGATGACACAGACAAAAAGAGATTATCCATCAGATGATATCAATGAAAGGGTATCATTACTTTTTGTGCCGTGATCATTCATAGATTTATAAATTAATACTGTAGAATATATATTATATGTTTTTGCTGCATTAAGATTTGTACCCCTTGTTGAACAAAAAATACAGTGTTTTAGTAATAGTGGCTGTGCTTTATTCAGTAAATAGTATAAAGCATTTTTATAATGGAGATTGGTTGTTGTTTATTTCACTTTACTTGCAAATAGCCACTGTCTGCTCTGAACCTTTGCTGTTCACAGAATTTCTGTATGCGTTGTGCATTCCTGTCAAAGATCTGAATATCAAAGCCTACTGGCAGCCATCACCTACAATGAATGGTCGACTGGGCTGGCAGTAAATCCAGTAGAAAGTAGGGAGGTATGGAGTGAGCTTCCTCATCTACTCCCCATAAGGAGGCTCCCTGGATTGAAAAGTCCAGCACAAAGATTACAGATCACCCTCTGGTAAATGCAACCCTTAAAATCTTTGACTTGATTAGGGAACAGTTGCTTATCTCACCATGGTCCTCCCCTCTATTCCAATTGATCAACAAACCGGATCTCCCGAGTAGTTGTAGAAAAACCATGGGGCAACAGGGAATCAGTTATCTCTTAGAGCTATGGATTTGATAAAATGGGGTGAATGGTGCTTCTTACAAAAGATCATGGAATGGAGCTGTGTGGACGACCTAGTTCCTTGGAAGTGCCTGGTATTAAAGCACTTTCTGGTGCATAAGGGCAGCAAGCAGAAGTGGACACAAGATTTGACTGATTTTAGAAACACTACGACACTACGACACTTTACCTCTCATATTTACAATTTGCATTCACGAGAGTGGGTGGTCCTGCCTTTTCAGTGGCTGGGAGAGTGGACTAAATAGGCATTTCCGTGTGAAACAATGAATATATGAGCTCATAAATCGTCGCTTTCCACCAGAATGAAGAATCCCGTTACAAAAATCTCACAAGGTGGTACTACACCCTTTGCCAAGCGCCAGAAAATGTTCCCAGACTTTGCATCGGCATGCTGGAGATGCCGAAATAAAGAGGGCTTCTTTATGCATGTTTTCTGGAATTGTCCTCTGGCTTTCCTGGCTACAGTTCCAGGAAACAGATATTTATAAATCCAATGCAGCATAGGCCAAGCCAATTCAGCCTTCCCCCCATACACTGAGATGGCGATGTCCCCCCTCTTCCTCTCCCTTCCCATCCTCCCCTCCTACGCCTCCTCTCCTCTTCCCCCTCTTCCTCTCCCCTTCCCCCTTCTCTCTCTTTATCGTTCTTCTTGCTTTTCTTGTGGTCCCTGTTTTCCCCTTTTCACCCTCACGTTCCAATGTCTGTCATATTTCTCTTTTTGTGCCCATCTATTCTTCAGTTCCCAGAGACTGTACATTTCTTTCATGTATGCCTATCTGCAAAACAAGTAGAGTCATCTTTGGAGGGCTAGGGGGGGAGGAAGGGAGCAATATTATATATGGTTACATATATATATATATATATATATATATATATATGTGTGTATTTATGTTGGTGTATATATCTCTCTATATAAGGTTACATGCATATATTTGTATTTCATCCTATCCCTAATTCTTTTCTGCAGTCTGTAGATGAATGTTTATCCTTGAAATATTAAATAAAGATTACTAAATTAAAAGGCTCCTTTTTACACCAAGGCAATTTCAGGGCAACTGCGGTCTCTCTAAAATCGATATGCAAGCACTACCCATATTAACCTGTGGGCGCTCTTACATCTCAGTATTGCGACTGTGATGCCGCCTATCTTTCACACTAATGCTAAACGCTTAGCCAGCCAAATGCGGATGGGGCAGGGCCCCATTTGCACTTCAAAACAGCAGATTTTCCTTGCAGAAGGTGCAAATTGGCACCATTTGCACTTCTTCCGTGTGCTTGCCATTTGGTGTGATTTACACATGTGCCCCGCATGTGCACACAGCCATGAATCATGTGCCTAGGCACAAGCAAACCGATGTGCTCCATCTGATCCAAAATCGGGATGCCCCACTGTGTGAAACCCCCCCAGGTCACCCCATACACTTACTTTGTTTGTGGGTCCAACGGCATATGCGCAAGCTGTGGTTGCATCCCCGCTATCCCTCTAGTAGGGCGTGTGCCCGCACCAAGCATTTGTGCAGGGACTCTCCCTTTTAGAGGGGGATGCGGCCATCAGCACTCTGAGAGCCGCTGGCCTTAGATGAAGCTTAGACGCAGTGACGTCAGTGGCTCAGAGCGCCGATTAGACGAGCGGCCGTAGGAATGGCAAGAGGTGAGTTGGCTTTGTCAATCTGGGGGGTTTCACGCAGCGGGGCACCCCCGATCGGGAAAGGACCAAAACTCAGGATAGTCAAAATTCTAGGTTTTGTTCCACTTTAACAATGGGCACTAGGTTAAAAATGCACTGAAATATGTTACTACTAAGCTGTTATAATGATCTGTGCTATGAGATTTTGTGACATATGACTACATTTTATATATCTTTAGAATCATTTGAACTGTGGGTACACTATTGCCAATATACTAACTTGTAATCATGATGTAAATATTATTTCTATATAATTAAATACTATTTCTATTAATGAACAGTTTTGACGTCTGGTGTTTCGTCTATCTTTCTAGTTATATTTTTGGATTGTGGACACCACCTGTTTGGAGAAGGTGGTAAGAGGTAGACAGAACCCATTAACTTATATTTCAATTTATACATTGGTATGCATTAATCGTATTTATTTATTTTGTATGTCCAGCAGTTCAGGCCAGTTGACAAGCAGTTATTTTTCAATTTTAAATAAATTGTTGAGTGTCCAACTGGCAGTTATCTGCAAATTAAAAACAAATGTTGAGTGTCCAGTAGTTCAAGCTGCTTGAAGGACAAATTATCTGCAAATTAAAAACATTTTTTTTGATTGTCCTTTTCAGGCCACTGTCTGTTACAGAGAGGACATGTTATATCAGTGCCTGCTACACTTTCCTCTAGTGCAAGCAGGCACAAGGAATTGCAGTGTCTTTTTGTAGGCCACAATACCACAGCCACAATGGAGAGGTCATCCAAAAGTTGAGGAATTGGTGGACAGTACATCAAGTTCCATCGGATTGCCTTCACTCCACTTCTGCCAAAAGTGTATAGCCCTTTACTTCAACTCCCCCCTTAAAATCAGCAAGGCTGTTCTAGCCAAAAGTCATGGAGTCACTAATGCTCTATGATGACACTTCTAGCTCGAATACCATGGACCATCCACCTGCCTCGGTGCCATTTGCAGACATATGTTCCCCAGATGTCCAGCAACTGTTGGTGGAGGATGAGGATGTGGACAGTGGACCATCGAAGTGCACCTACTTTGAGAATGAAATCCAAGTGCCGACTACTGCAGATTTCTGCAATGTATAGAAGGGGGCTAGAGAGAAACAGTGGGTAGAAGACGATCCTAGGAGCCCTAGACCCAACATGGACTGAAGGTAATCAGAGTGTGGAGTAAGAAGTGTCAGCTAGAAGAAGAGAGAGAAGGATGCAAACCCTCAGAGCTTAGACCATTGATACTACTGCAAACCACACACAGGGACTGAGCATGCCAAAGCTGGCACAAAGGATCTCACCAGTGTGGCATTTTTTAAAGCAGTGCACAGATGAAAACAGGTCCCTGAAGTGGGGAAAATGTCTTGATAATCTTGCACCACGTCCATGACCAGGCACCTGCAACAGAGCTTCAGTGGCAGAAACACCTAAAAACATGCCTCCCCAATGACAAGATCACCTGTCTTCCACCAGAGGGAGGATGTGAGACCACTACCACCACTAACCACAACAGCAGCAGCAGCTCCATCACCAGGCCCTGGCCCTGAATATGAGCATTTCAAAACTGCTAGCCCTTGACATGCTCCCATTTCGGCTGGTGTAGAGGGATAGTTTAAAAAATCTGCTAGCATCCCACAATACGCCATTCCCATCCGCCACTACTTTTCTTGGCAGGCCATCCCTGTCCTGTACAAACAGGTTGTGGATAAAAAGAGGCATGCACTGAACAATGCTATTAGTTCCAGTGTCCACATCACAACACGACAACACGACACATAGATAAGTAAGCATGGCCAGGAATGTTACCTCTCTCGAACTGCCCAATGGGTAAATGTAGAAGCGGCTGGGCCCAAGGCATGAAGCCCTGTGACGCACATTGTTCCACCACCTTGGATTGCTGGACATCACATGGTGCCTTCCATTGCCTTCTCTTCCTACTCTGCTTCCTCCTCTCCTTCCTCCTCATCCAGTCAGTGCAGCCCCTGCACCACCAATTTGAGCACAGCCATGGGGAAACACCAGCAGGCTGAGCTGAAACTCATCGGTCTGGGGGAAAGACCACAAGGAACTGTGAACTGGCATCCATGGACAGACAGATCAGTGGTTGCTGCTGTTGCACCTAAAGCCCGGCAAAGTGGTGGGCAACAACATGCGTAACCTTGTAGTAGCCTTGGACCGAGCCAGGTTAACATACATCCCATTATCCAGACATACCAGAGGTGCATGCACAAAGTGTGTGCCATGTGCATGCACGTTTAGCATTCACACCCTGCTGCTGCTCACTTATCAGCACTGCAGGGGAACTTTGTACTTCCCACCCACCACCTCATATGTGATTTACCAACCAGGTAGAATTCAACTTTGCATATGTTGAAAAGGGTGTGTGAGCAGCAGCAGGCAATAGTGGAGTTACATCTACAAAATGTCTAGGTGAGTCGAAGGGCAGATCAGTAGCACTTCACCATCAATGAGTGGGGCTCCATGAGGTACATTTGTGCGGTTCTGCAAAAAACCCTTTAAGCCATGGTGGATGATGTGATTGTGGCACAGGAGGAAGCAGAGGAGGAAGAGAAAGACACATTTGTTTGGCTGCATGTGTAATGAATGACTCACCTTCAGTCTGTGACCGTGGTGTCCTTAGGCGGCTGGCCGGGACTTCTACTGCCTGGCAGCCACTTCCGCCTCAGGCGCCGAGTGAGCCCTCCTCCCTCATCCATTGTCATTCGGATCATGCTTGCGTAAGCACAGTCAGCTTATGTCCTCCGGCCACGCTGCACACAACTCTGTACTGCTGCACACAGCAGCACGGCCACCAGAGGCTGTTTAAAGGAGCCAATCTTAGGAGGTCCAGTTCTGGGCGGTACACCTTTAAAGTTCAAATCAGCCCAGAGGTCTCTAAGTACACCAATCAACCCACAGATCCGAAGTGCACCAATCAACCCACAGATCCGAAGTGCACCAGTCACTGCCTCCCTGTCCAATCCATTCGGGGTCATTCCTATAAAGGGATTACCACCTCAGTGTGTCAGTGCACGTGATAGCGTTTAGCTGGCTTTGTTATTCTCCTGTGATTTCCTGAAATTATCGTTATTGACCCTTTGCCTGAACCTCGACTACACCTCCTTTTGTACCGCACAGCTCTCTTACCTCCTGGTGTGACCCCTTGGCTTGATGTTCAACCTTGCTTGAAATCTCCAGAGCACCCGAACTGTTCCAGTACTTACCTGTTCCAGAGCACTCAAACTGTTCCAGTACTTACCTGTTCCAGAGCACCCAAACTGTTCAAGTACTTACCTACTTCGCCCAGTCTGACCTTTGGTCTATCTGTCTTCACTGCCCATGAGCCTAGAATCTTTGAGCCATCAAGTCCACCAGAATATACAGCATGAAAGGCCAAGGACTGGATACATTTTAAGTCTTAATTTAAGAGAACTTTTCTGTCGGACTGTGCTGACCTACAGTATTTGGAACTGTCATGACCTGTCATAGCCTTAGTAAATCAGGGCTCATGATTTTGCAGGTTCATAATCCAATACAGTTCCAGGCTTTTCAAGGACTGCCTACTTGCCAATATAGCTGTACCTCCTATTGGAGGTATATCCAATAACCCTGGGCTTTGGCAAGCATGAGATGCATCCATAGAAATTAGAGCAGAGCTGTGTCAGCTAATGCTTGTGATGACAGTAACAGCATCACAATATTTTACCATAGACAGCCTTTAAAAAAACAAGGTACAGATTTCCATCTATAGCCTCCTAAACACCTTTAAAAAAAGGAAGTGAAGTTTTAATACTGGTAATAGGAGATTGTTTTAATTCTGGTAATGGGAGCTCATTTTATTTTTTTACTATAAAAAGTACATTTGTTTGCTAAAGCAGACTGATTAAAGTGGACCAACACCCATGGCTGATCGGCCCGGGAATCTATAAGATTCCCGGGCCGATCAGTTCCCTCCCCGCGGGGCATCCGAAATCGGGATGCCTCGCTGTGTGAAACCCCCCAGGACGCCCACAAACCTTACCTTCTTCCCATTCCAACGGGAATGGGCGGGACGCGGCCGCCTCTCGCGCTTCCCTCTAGCAGGGCGCGCACCCTCACTGGCCGTTTGTGAATGGCCAGAGCAGGCACGCTTCCTGTTAGAAGGAAGTGCGAGAGGCAGCCTCCAGCGCGCTCAGAGCCGCTGTGGTTGTCTGTCGCTTGTCTCTGAGTGCTCTGATTGGCCGAGCGATAGCGTAGGAGCGGGGTGAGGTGAGTTTTTTGGGCGTTCTGGGGGGTGCGATCGGGGTGCCCCGCAGAAGTGGACCAACACCCTAGTGAAAATCCTGGGTGTTCGTCCACTTTAAAGTGATTGTAAAGGCAAAGGTAAAAAAATATAAAAAGCAGCTTACCTTGCCAAACATTCCTGCAACGCTGCCATTCTTCTCAGCTCTGCGCCATGAGTGAGAAAATCCTCTTCCTGACTCGGGTCTCTGGCCACACCCCATGATGGGGTCTATCAATCAGAACTAAGGTCCCCATAATGGAACTACGCCCCCTTCTGTCTTGAATGGCTCACTGCCATCAAGCCCAGCTAACCCCTCCCCCCCACCTCCCTGCCCTGCCTCATCCTAGCAGCTCACGCAGTAGGGGGGAGAGAATTATTCCCCTTGGCGGGCCACGCCACCATCCACATTGTGGGGAACAGCGAACGGCACTGCAGGGGGCCAAAGCCCAATGACATTTGGCCAGCTGACCTAGATACTCGGGGAGATACTCAGAGCAGTGCTGCTCCACTCTATGCCTCCCCTCCTTCAGCTACTGAGCCGGGAGGGATCAGCATTGTCCCAGCACCGTGCCACAGCCAACCAGTCCATCTGGAAAGCTGGTAAGGTAGTGTGGGGCTGCGCACATGTGCTTCGGGAGTGTGTACATGTGCTTTGGGAGTGCACGCATGCACATCGGCAGTGCAGGCATGCGCTTTGGAAAAACTGGCATGTGCCTTGGAAGTGCATGCATGTGCTTTGGGAGTGCATGCATGTCCCTTGGGAGTGAACGCATGTGCCCTGGCAGAGTGCGCATGCGCTTTGGGATTGCGGCCATGTGTGGGAGTGCTGGACTAGACTTCAATGTTGCCTAGCAACAGGCGAAGAGGGGAGAAGCACAGCCAGGGTGTGTGAAACAAGTTCTGGGAATCTTACAGACCCCGCCCATTATGCTCATTATTATGCAGCATCACAGAGCAAAGGGCCACGCCCACTGGCTTCAGAATAGAAATCATGAGGTGAACCTGTAAACCTCTATATTTCAGTAATATGTTCTTCAATTAAAAAGTTTAGGACAGTGCCAAAAGTAGCCTGACGCAATGGTGTAACAATTGCTTTTGCCTTTAATATCACTTTAAGGTATTGTTTGAATCAAACTAAAAAAAACCTACATTAAAACTGAAAAGAATAAATTACTCTATGCAGTTTAATGTTTTAACAGCTTTAACATTTTTCAAGAACCATCTTGAATGTGCTTATTTGGAAAGCTAACTATATAAATGCATGGTATTGGAGGCAGCAGATGTTCTGGGCATGTAATGACTAGTAGAACAAAAAGAGCTTGCCTCTATATTCTGTATTCTTTTGTGATTATCTAATTTAATGGGCAGTCATGATATTGTTATACAAGAGACTAATAACACTGAAGGAAAATATCACGTTTGCACTTGTCACTTCTTGGAAAAATACGCATAACAGAAAAATGGGAGTGAATGTGTTCAACGTCCAGAACCAACATACAATGAATTGACTAATAGAACTACTTGACTATATGCATTCTTGAGTTCATGCAATATGACTTTTAATTTATTTGTTCAGCTAAAATCCCAAATCCCTTTGTATTTCAGAATAAATGGCAACATATAATGATGTCTTTCTTTTCATAATCTGTGGGGCACAAAATTTAAAGCTAAAATTTCCAAAATTTCTAAAATTTTTGTTTCCCAACAATTTTATATTCTATATTCTAGCATTTCACAAATAAGGCCAAATGTCTTTATTCATATAAACCGTGAATTGGAATGTATTCATACATTGACAAAGTGACCGAAAATGGGTTGTTTTATTATATGCATTTATAAAAAAAAATAATGATAAAGAAACGTTATATGTATGGTTGGGCGAATCCGAACCCCAAAGTTCCCAAACCCGAGCACGGTTTTCAAATAGAAAATGCACAACAGCCAATCAGTGTTCTTCCTTCCCCAGCAGCCATTGGCCAGGTGGGATATGGGACCTTGCTGTATAAAAGGCAGGGCCCGCATCATGCCTTGCTGGCGTAGAATCTGCAGTAGATAGGAAAAGGTTCTGCTGGCGGCTGCTGTGACTGAGGGACAGATAGGGCTTTTCTTTTACTAAAGCTGTCCTTGTAAGGACATTTATATAGAGAAAGCGGCTGGAATGAGGGCAAGATAGGTGGTTAAGAACACTATTGTCCTTTCCAGGACATTTATATAGGGAAAGCGGCTGTAAAGAGGGCTAAATAGGATGGTTGTCAGTCCTGTTTAGCACTTGCTGCAACCACTGGAGTGTCAGTACTATTTAATACCACTAGCTCAAACCACTTAGAAACATAGAAGGTTGACGGCAGAAGGAGACCATACGGTCCATCTAGTCTGCCCTTATGTGTATACTGTATGTAATCTTTATCTTAGGATAGATGTGCTTATCCCAGGCATGTTTAAATTCACTTACTGACGTTTTTTCAACTACCTCTGCTGGAAGTTTGTTCCAAGCATCTAATAATATTTTCTAACATTGCTCCTGATCTTCCCTCCGACTAGCTTCAGGTTGTGCCCCCTTTTTCTATCATTAAGTTTCTTCTTTAAAACACATCTCTCCTGAACTTAATTCAATCCTTTCACATATCACATATTTAAAGGTCTCAATCATGTCCTTTCTCTCCCTTCTTTCCTCTAGACTGCACAAATTAAGTTATTTAAGTCTCTCCTGATACGTTTTAAGTTTAAGCCTGTCTACCATTTTTATTGCCTGCCTTTGGAGCCGTTCTGTTTGAATAATGTCTTTTTACAGGTAACTGCACACAGTATTCTAGATGTGACCTCACCAGGGCTCTATACAGTGGCATCACAACCTCCCTCTTCCTACTGGTGATGCCTCAAGCTATGCAGCCGAGCATCCTGCTTGCTTTTCCCACTGCCTGCTTTGAGTAATCAGCATCCCTAAATCTCTCTCCGTGGTCCTGGCTAACACAGTACTGCCCATATGGTAGTGTGTACCTTCTACCTAAGTGATGATTTTAAATTTGGAAACATTAAACTCCAGTTTCCACAGTTTGGACCATTTATCCATTAAAGTTAAATCATTTTCCATGTTGCAGACACCTCCTGGAGTGTCCACCCTATTACTAACCTTTGTATCATTAGCAAACAGACAAACTTTTCCTACCAAGCCTTCTCCTATGTCACTTACAAACATATTAAAAAGAATGGGGCCCAGGAAAGAGCCTTGCGGCACATCACTTGTAACTCGTCTTTGTTCAGATTGCACACCATTTACAACAATTCTCTGATACTAACCCTTCCGCCAGCTGGAAATCCACTGAACTATCCAGGGATTGAGTCCTATCTTCAATAACTTATCTATGAGCTCTTTATGTGGTACATTTTCAAAGGCTTTGCTAAAATCCAGATAGGCGATATTCACAGCACCACCTTCATCTAACACTTTAGTGACATTGTCAAAGAAATCAATAAGATTGGTCTGACATGATCGGCCCTCAGTAAAACTCAGCAGCCCTCCCGCCCGCCCCAGAGCGCACTACAGGGCTCAGCAGCCCGCCCCAGAGCACACTACAGGGCTCAGCAAACCCTCCCTCCCACCCCAGAGCGGACTACAGGGCTCAACAGCCCTCCCGCCAGCCCCAAAGCGCACTACAGGGCTCCCACACGCCCCAGAGGACACTACAGGGCTCAGCAGCACTCCTGTCCACCCCAGAGCGCACTACAGGGCTCAGCAGAAGTCCCACAAGCCCCAGAGGACACTACAGGGCTCAGCAGCCCTCCCGCCCGCCCCAGAGCGCACTACAGGGCCCAGCAGCCCTCCCGCCATCCCCGGAGCGCACTACAGGGCTCAGCAGCCCGCCCCAGAGCACACTACAGGGCTCAGCAGCCCTCCCTCCCACCCCAGAGCGGACTACAGGGCTCAACAGCCCTCCCGCCAGCCCCAAAGCGCACTACAGGGCTCCCACCCGCCCCAGAGGACACTACAGGGCTCAGCAGCACTCCTGTCCACCCCAGAGCGCACTACAGGGCTCAGCAGAAGTCCCACAAGCCCCAGAGGACACTACAGGGCTCAGCAGCCCTCCTGCCCGCCCCAGAGCGCACTACAGGGCTAAGCAGCCCGCCCCAGAGTGAACTACATGGCTCAGCAGCCCTCCCGCCTGCCCCAGAGCGCACTACAGGGCTCAGCAGCCCTTCCGCCCGCCCCAGAGCTCACTACAGGGCTCAGCAGCCCTCCCACCCCCCCCCAGAGCGCACTACAGGGCTAAGCAGCCCGCCCCAGAGCGCACTACAGGGCTCATCAGACCTTATCTCCGTCAATATAATTATTTTCCCTGTTTCTAATTTTTGAGACTGTGCAGTTTTTCTTGTTTCTGTCACCAATATATCGGAAAAAGGTGTTACCTCCCCTCTTCACAGACCTTTTCCCCTTTAGCAGCATTTAGAATCAGTTTTGCTTCCCTCTGTTTAGTTTTATATGCCTCTCTGTCAGCTACATTACCAGTTTTTTTATACTTTTTATAGGCAAACTTCTTATCTTTTACTGACTTCCCTAGTAAACCATAGCAGTTTCTTCTGCTAGTTGCCTTTAAGATGGCCATTTTTAATAGTGACCACTGGGCACTCACTTCTGCTACTCTGTTCTACTCACCAAATTCCCTTCCTACATAGTCCAACATTTCCTTTGTTTTTAGCAAAACACTTGGGTGTCAGTACTATTTAACACCACTTGCTCCAACCACTGCTGTGTCAGTACTCTTTAATAGCACTGGCTCCAACCACTGCTGTGTCAGTACTCTTTAATAGCACTGGCTCCAACCACTGCTGTGTCAGTACTCTTTAACCCTTTAAGTGCCAGCCTACCTGGAGTTTTTGTCACCCTTTGTTGCCAGACCATTTTGCACTATTTTGCGCTCCCCGTGTTCAAATGTGATTTTTGAAGGGATTTCCAGGGATTTCCCAGGAAAATGATATATTGTTTTTTTCAGCATAGTCTGGGCTTTAACATGAAATGTCTTGTTTGTCATTTTTAGGTGTATTCTAAATATTTTTGGGTGAAAATTGTGCAAAAAAATAAAAAATAAATAAATTTTTACAATTTGTAGTGTTTTTTTGTAATAAAAAATGTAAGTTTGTCAGTAAAATCTTATTGCGTGTGAAATCCCAATTTCTCCCGGTTACAGCGATACCACATATGTATAGGTAGACACCCTTTCCTGCCCAGGAGACTCCCCCAAACTGAAACAACGCTTTAGGGGATTTTCAGAAAAAATACAACTGTGATATGCGCTATGCGCACCTTGCAGTTTTTCCAGAAAAACAACCCTTTACATTTGAAATACCCCCAACAAACTATATCTTCTCTGGAAGTACACACCTCAGGCTTTCTAGGCGTACCAGGCTTGTTGATGTGGCCACAGTTTTCTGGAAGTAATCCCTCAATGTATTCTTTGGTTGCAAAGAGTTTCCCTAAAAAAAGGATAAAAAAGCAGAATCAAAGCCACATTTTCCTAAAAAAACTATTTACAAACAAGAAAGAACAAGTTTAAACTAAAAAAGCAACATTCCACGAACAGAACGATACCCAACATGCATAGGTTCTGTCAAGGGAAGAGTTGCCAAACACCCCAAAGTAAAGCATGTGCGTAACGGTAATTTTACTTGAAAATTTCAGCTCTGCAGACAAAGTGCGCACCTTGCGATTTTTCAACCAAAACAACCCTTTACATTTGGA
Organism: Gastrophryne carolinensis; assembly: GCA_027917425.1. Taxonomy (NCBI): domain Eukaryota; kingdom Metazoa; phylum Chordata; class Amphibia; order Anura; family Microhylidae; genus Gastrophryne; species Gastrophryne carolinensis. The sequence goes on along the minus strand of CM051237.1, from coordinate 285,501,365 downwards.
ATATCCCCCATAAATATATATTCCCTGAAAGTACACATGTTAAGCTTTCTAAGCGTACCCAGCTTGTTGTAGTAGGCTCATCTTTCTGGAATTAATCCCTCAAAGAATTCTTTGTTTGCGCAGGGTTTCCCTAAAAAATTTATTAAAAAGCTGAATAAAAAACGCCTTTTCCTAAAATATAAATATGCAAACCAGAAAAAACAAGCTAAGTCTGAAAGCGCAAGGTCTCCCGAACAGAACAATACCCAACATGCAGAGGTACTATTTACCCTTTAAATTGCCAGCCTACTTGAGATTTTGTCACCCTCTGTTGACAGGTCATTTTTCCCCATTTTGCGCCATGTTTTGCGCCATGTTTTGCGACATTTTTTCTGGAATTTTCAGAAAAATGTATATATATATATTTTTTGCAGCAGAGTTTAGGCTTTAACATGAAATGTCTTGTTTGTAAATTTTATTCAGTTTTTTACAATATTATTATTAAGTAAAAAATAAATAAAATTATTTTAGAAAATTGTCTCCTTTATTTTAAATAAAAAATGTATTTTATTAAAGAAAATCATATTGCATGTGAAATCCCCATTTCTACCGATTAGAACGGTACCACATATTTATCGGTAGCCCCCCGTTCCTGCCCAGGAGACCCCCCAAACTGAAACAAGTACTTTATAACATTTACAAATAAAATGCAACTATCATCCACACTACAAAAGGGTTAAATTGAGAAAAAAATGACATAGAGTCCCCCCTCCCAGGGTGGGGGGGCCCATTTTTGGGGGGGATTTTTAAGGGTTAAAACCCTTAAAAATCCAAAAAAAATGACATGGGGTCCCCCTTACCCAAAGTAACCAGCAGGGCTTGTAGAAACAGGGCGCAGGGGCCAGCTTTTGTGGCCCCTGGCCCTGCAGGCTACAAGCCCGCATAGCCCGTGGGCCCGGGCTCTTCTGCCCCCCCCGGCCTTTGGGGAGGCAGGTAATGGGGGTGCCAGGGGTAAATGGCAAGTCACCTGCGCTTGCCATCCCCCTAGCCTTGTGAACTGGTATAGGGGTCATGGACCCCTTACCAGTTCACAAGGGGTTAAAAGTAAAAAATAACGACACAGACACATAAAAAAATCTTTATTTTTTTTTTTTTTTACTGTACTCACCTCCGATCCGACGTCCCTCGCTGCTGTCCCGCGCCGCTGTCTTGTCACTGACAGATGCCGGCAGTGATCGGCGCAGGGCGAGTGACAGGCGAGGGGGCTCCGATCGGAGCCTCCTCGCCTGACACCCGCCCTGCTCCGATCACCACCGGCATCTGTCAAATGCCGGAGCTCGGAGGGGGTATAGGAGGAGCGGGATGACGTCATCCCGCTCCTCCCACAATGGGCGGGGCTAGGGGCGGCGGCCATCGCAGCCATTAGAAGCGGTGAGGACCCGGAAGAGGGTCCTCACCTGAAGGCTGCGCAGCCCGGGGGGGGGATCGGAACCCCCCCTGGTGAAGAGGAGACCAGCGGAGACCGGAGAAAGAAGGATCGGGCGCAGAGGTGAGTAAATGACACTTTTATTATTTTTTTTTTTTACAGCCACTGTCAGCGCTGGGAACGGGGGAGGGGGGGCGGTTTCGGCCCCCCTCATGAAGACGGAGGACGACGGGGGAGGGATCGGGTGCCCCCCGGAGGAAGAGGGGACCCCCAGCTACATATCCATACTAAAGGTAAGTGTTTTTTTTTAAATATTTTTTAACTATTTGGGGGAAATGCCAGGCACGTAGTTTCTACGTGCTTGGCACTTAACGGTAGGAGAAGCAACCACGTAGAAACTACGTGCTTGGCATTTAAAGGGTTAATAGCACTGGCTCCAACCACTGCTGTGTCAGTACTCTTTAATGGCTTTTGCTCCAACCACTGGTGTGTCTGTACTCTTTAATAGCATTTGCTCCAACCACTGGTGTGGTTGTCCATTTTGGGTCACAATTACTGCAGTTGTCTAACAATGCAGAAAGCTGTGATGCTGCTGCTGGTAATGGAGCTGGTGCTGCAGGGGGAGGACATGTTTTATCCTTGCCTGCTACATCTTCCTCTGGTACAGGCAGGCACCAGGGTTTTGAATGAATATTTGTAGGCCCCAATACTGCTGGCAGAGTGGTGAGGCAAGAACAAGTCATAGATTATATGGCACAAAGTGGTACCAGTTCCATGGTATTGTCTTCCATCCATTCCACTTCCCCTTAAAATCACAGGACACCCTCGATGATGATGATTTAACCAAAGTGCCGACTGCTGCAGCTTATGCAATGATGATGCTGAGTGGGAGGCTAGTAGGGAGGAGTGGGTGAAAGAGGATGCCAGGGGTGATGATGTGGTCTTAGACCCAACGTGGACTTAGGGCCATCAGAGTTTGGAAGAAGAGGTGGTGGAGGTCACACAGCCTGAGGTAGCCAGCAAAAAATAAAGGGCGAAGGGTGCCAGCGGTTAGTGGTTAGCTTGTTGTTGCCACTGCCCACCATGCCCAGGGACTGAGTGTACCAATGCAGACTCAAAGGATCTTACCAGCATGGCATTTTTTCAAGCATTCAACAGTGAACAAGACACAGGTAATTTGCAAGCTGTGCCACCAGTGCCTGAAACAAGCAAAAATTCTTCATAATCTCAAAACCACTTCCATGATCAGGAACTTGCAATCCAAATGCAAGCTGCAGTGGCAGAAATACCTAAAAAAACATGGAAACATTTGAAGCTCCCTCTGCTGCTTCGGTTGACTCAGCCTATACCACCGCCTCCCAACGACAAAGCCCCCTGTTTCCCCCCAAAGGAGGGATGTGAGACCACCATCACCTCCAGCAGCATCAGCACCCCCACCACCATCACCAAGCCAGTCCACACTATCCCAGGGAAGAGTTCAGCTTTCCATCTGGAAAACTTTGGAGAGAAAGCAGAAGTTGGGCCCATCCTACCCACGAGCCCTGGCCCTGAATGTGAGCATTTCCAAAATGTTCTCATCCACCTGGGGGGGAAGGACGGTTTTAAAGAACTGATGGTAGCAGCAGTTCCACAATACACCATTCCCAGACGCTACTACTTTTCTCGCCAATCCATCTCTGCCTTGCACCAACAGGCTATGGATAAACTTAGATGTGCACTGGGCAATGCCATTAGTTCCAGTGTCCACATCACCACTGACCCGTGGACAAGTAAGCATGGGCATCTCTCCAACTGCCCACTGGATCAATGTAGTGATCACTGGGACTGAGACGGGAAGCAATGTGTTACATATACTTCCACCATCCAGGACTGCTGAAAATCAGTCGATACCTCCTGTTGCCTCCTACTCAGCTTCCTCCTCTGCTTCCTCCTCAAGCTGTCAGCACAGGCCTGAGGCCCTGCCATGAGGAAATGACAGCATGCAGTGCCATAACTCTTCTGTCTGGTATTCTGCTGCTATTGCACACAAAGCCCAGCAAGGAGTTGTTCAACAATGGGTGTAAATGTGTAGCAGCCTAGGGCCGAGGCGGGTTGATGCACATCCCTTGCCTGGTGCATGTGCTCAATTTGGTTGTGCTGAGCTTCCTGGCCAGTTATCCAAACATTCCAGAGCTGCTGCATAAAGTGCGTAGTATGTGCATGCACTTTTGGCAAGTGGATGCACTTTTGGCGGAGTTCCCAGCTGAATTTGAGGGCTCAGTGGCGGCACGAGGCCGTGGAGGAGCAGCAAGTCGCTAACCCAGCATGGGCACTGGCACCAACTCACAGGGAGGGTAAGCATGGTTACAATGTGGAACAACTTATTCCATTGTCCGACACAGCCACCGCCATCGGATATGGCCGATAGTACCAGGAGGCAGACTTTGACTTGCATGGTGGATGACTACCTGTCAACGCGCCTCCTGGTAATGAGCATTGGGTCCCGCCCATTTCTGGGTTGCTAAACTAGACACATGGCCAGAGCTTGCCCTCCATGCCTTCGAGGTGCTAGCCTGCCCTGCGGCAATTTTCCTATCAGAACGTGTGTTCAGCACTGCAGGTGGTGTCTAGAGATGAGCGAACCGGTTCGGACGAACCGGAATTCGCTCCGAATTTCAGGGAAAATTCGATTCGGCACGAACCCGAATGTTTTTTGGTTCGTGCCTATCGAATTTTCCCTGAAATAAAAAAAAAAATGCCGGCATGGTGGGAGCGGGCAGGCCGGCTACACTGTCAGCGGGCGGCGGAAGTCGGCCCGCTGACAGCGCAGCCGGCCTGCCCGCTCCCACCATGCCGGCATTTGTTTAAAAAGCAAACACTTACCTGCATGCTCGGAGCGTGGAGGCCGGCGTCGCTCTCAGGCGCCCTCTGATGACGCGCCCTCTGATGACAGCTGAGAGCGGCGCCGGCCTCCACGCTCCGGCGCCGCTCTCAGCTGTCATCAGAGGGCGCGTCATCAGAGGGCGCCTGAGAGCGACGCCGGCCTCCACGCTCCGAGCATGCAGGTAAGTGTTTGCTTTTTAAACAAATGCCGGCATGGTGGGAGCGGGCAGGCCGGCTGCGCTGTCAGCGGGCCAGCTTCCGCCGCCCGCTGACAGCGTAGCCGGCCTGCCCGCTCCCACCATGCCGGCATTTTTGCTTAAAAAAAAATGCCGGCATGGTGGGAGCGGGCAGGCCGGCTGCGCTGTCAGCGGGCATTTTTTTTTTTCAGATGAGCGATTCGTTAAAGTTCGATTCGGGCGAACCCGAATTTCTTGGGGAAATTCGGCGAATCGCCCGAATCGAACTTTCAAGAAGTTCGCTCATCTCTAGTGGTGTCATCACCAGCAGGAGGATCCACTTATTTACAGCCAACATGGACATACTTACATTCCTTCGCGTTTGCTACCTATTCTTCCTCTGCCACATTCACCACTTCTGTCTCTTCCACTTACACCACCACATCCACCTCCAACACCTCCTCCTCCACCCCTCCCCGAACCCCTGACACCTGTAAAAAATATATATTTTTAATAATATATATATGTTAATATGTTTAATGTTTATTTATTTATATATATATATATATATATATATATATATATATATATATATATATATATTTATTTATGTTATTAATTATTTATTTCATCATTTATGTATATATTGATTGATGATTTTATTTATGTATCTATGTATTTCTTTAATTTATTTGTTTTTATTATTTTGAATACTTTCTCTAGCCCATTTTTTGCAGGGCAATCACCTAGGTGGCCACCCCCCAATTTGGTCTCCAACCCCCATAAAAGAAATAATATTTAGTTTTTTTGTCATTTATGTATGTATTTCTTAATAATTGTTTTATCTTTCTATAATTATTTGGAGTACTTTTTCCAAACCATTTTGTACAGGGCAATCACCCTGGTGTTCGCCTCGATTTGTAGCCCACTTGTCCTTGAGTGCGGGGACCAGAAACAGACTTTAGATTTCAGCCAAACTTGACGAACACAAACTTTAGCAGGTTCGCCCATCCCTAGTAATAAGAAATGTAAAATCTGATAAAGACTTTAATTATTTTTACTGTCAGAGCTCTTTAAATACAGAGAGAGAGAAAGAAAGAAAAAAACGAGACAGGCAATCCCTTCAAAGTACATCAGTCTTTACATGGAAATCAATAGAAGCATTGTGCTAATAGCCAGTTATAAATTAAAGTGTTTGACAAATTATTCTTCCTTAATTTTATTCTCTGTCAAACAATCCATCATTAGAAACATGTAATTCTCACAACTTCTTTTAATTCCCATTTAATGGATTATTTTAACACTAAAAAGAATTTACAATAGCAGCAAATGACTGACTGTGGAAATACATTTCTTTTTAGATTTTCTATGCAAGCAAGAAAAGGATATCCTTTAATAAAAGAATAATTGTTGTTTTACTGTGATTTTTTTTATAGATATAGGGGTTGATTCAGAGCCAGATGAGAATACTGCTTAAGATGGCTACACCACAAACTATTAATCATAAAATTAGTCCATACTATTAACACACAATACAAAACAACATAAAGGGGCGAACACCTGTCAGCAACAACATGTCAATCCCCTCGATTCAAAGAGCAAAAGTTAATTGATTTCGGATCAAGAATCGTAAGTTTGGGTGGGTGTTAGTCATTTTTTCCTTTTTTTTTGGCCATTTACGACTCGCACGAGCCTACGTTCGAATGCGTATATGCTCTTACGATCATCGCAAGTTCGTTCCTAAATTTTAGGATCAAAACGTAAAACTTAGGATCAAATCCTAAAACTTAGGATCAAAACGTAAAACTTAGGATAATCGAATGGGTTTAGGTGTGATTCAGAGAATAGTTTTCAAACCTCTAAAGACGTTTTAAAAGAAAGCCACTGCCGACACCTTTTAGCAGTCGGATTGCTGTTCTTGAACAGGTTTTTTGGCTATGTGCGCGTCTTGAGTTCCAATGAACTGCATGTATCAGCATGGCCGAGGCCATAAATTGTATGGCAATGCATACCTGATTCATGTATGCCTTATAAAAGCATTTTAATGTGGACCTTAATTAGTCCTTTGCATGTAAACCTTTATTTTGCAATATATTTGCGTTAATTAAAGAAACTTATGTCCTTTGGTATTTATTTTTAAATTGATGTACTAGAATAATATTTTTAGATTGCATTTATTGGTGTAGTTGTTTACCTTTGCTTTGTTTAATTATTTAAGCACATCTTTGGTCAGATGCATCACACTTACTGAGAAGAGGAGAGCGGGATAAAGTGCAGGATGTGGGTTACTGCTGTATTTTGCACAGACACAGCAGAGCTGGGGGCACGGAAAGGTCAGAAATCAAAGAATCCAGAGCAACACAGTCACAAGGCCCTTTCTGTTTGCAGGCTGCCCGATAATACCTGAGCCGCCATCTTGGCTGTTTCTAGGCTCATAACATGCAGAAGTTGCTGGGTGTTTTTTAATATTTGAGAGCAATCTGTATGTAGAGGGTGTGGGTAACCACACACAAAATTTTAAGTTGTACCATTTGAAGCCTAAATATTAAAATTAAATCCACAAGTAAAAAATGCAAGTTAACTAAAAATTAAACAAAGTAAGATTTACTTATGCAAATGCATTCATTAATGGTTGGTTACTACAAAATGAATGAAATAAAGAAAAATAAAAGACCAAATATTTAGAATGCACTTTAATGAGGTAAGTTTGTAGTGCGCAGCCGCAAGATCAGAAGGATTTACATCCAGACAAAAAAGGAAAAAGGGCAAAACCAATGTTGCAACCTGAGAAATGAAACGGAAAATTCAGGATGGAAACTGACATAGGTCTGATTCCCGAACTGCCATACGAACGGACGTAAATTTTAGGATAGAAACGTATTTGCTTATAGAATCACTCGCAAGTTCATACGAACGCACGAGCGTACGGGAAAAATAGGATGATCGGCACCAAAATCAAAGCTGTTACATGTTTCTTTGAATCGACCCTAATGAGTACTGCTGGTTATAAAGTGCTAAGTGCTGTGCAATATACCAACAAATGCTAGCCCTACAAAGGGCAGTCATATAAAGTGCAGCAAACAAATGCATATGAAGACCATATAGGAAAAAAGAATGTACCAATTGTTCTGAAAAACAGTGGTGGAATACTGCAGTATTGCAGAGTGGTTGGATGGTGAGGATGCCCCATAACATCTAAGCCTGCGCATTCCGTGTTACCACCGACACTGGTTTAGGGTAATGCCCTCTGTAAACCAATGTGTATTGTTCTTTTGACCTTTTGTTAAACAAAGATATTTACGAAAAAGTGAGCACAAAGGAAAAAAATATCTATAGGAGACTTCCTGAGGGAGGTATACTCAGCACACTCATCATAACAGAGTTGTGCTCCACTCCAGCAGTGAATATTTCCAGTGGTGCAGGGTAATTCTATTGGAGAGTAAGAGGCTCAAAATGCTAACTGTGTTGCGGGAGTGGAGTGGGGTGGACAGAGGAAATTTTCCCATTCTCAGGATGCATGGTAAATATTTATCGCTTTATCATTTTGCACACAAGAAATGGCAATCATTTTTTTAACCTGTAAAAATTCCCTATCATAGTTACTGTTTATCTTTTGGGAAAAAATGGAACACATTTTTATTGCACTTTCCTATGTCTTAAAACAGTTCACTGTGATGTAAGTTGCAATTCACAACACAACAGCAAATAATTAGCATGTTATATTATGCACATCTTGATAAAGGTTCTTGATCCCCTTCGGCCACACCCTTCCTCATTACACAATCAAGTAATCACTTTTAAAGCCAAGTTTATACAGCTTGGAGTTTGATATGATATGATCAAAAAAGTACTCACTTGCCTAATAATTGTGCACACAGTGTATATTTCCCTATAATACTGTAAAATTCTGAAAAGCAGTGCTCGTTTTTGATATCCAGGACCACCATTCGAAATTTCTGTGCCCCAAACTAAACCTAAATAACTGGGCATGCATATAGCTATGTATACAAGGTCCTTCTCCCTATAAGTCCTCTAGATCCATCCCACAAGCATAAAGGGTTCCTTTACTTATTTTCTATTCAATAATTTGCTTTAACATTCATGGAGTCTTTTATTAGACACATTGGATACTGTCGTAGAACCAGGACTGTTCCTCTGGTTTCCCAGCAGAGGGCGCCAAGGTTTCCCGTGCGCTCGCATTTTCGCACTAGACATAGTAGGGCCAGTAAGTGTGCGAATACACGCGCGCATTTGTGCACTGTATGATTCAATGGATTTGTGCGCATGTGCGATTTTGTGCGCGCATACGCATTGCAAAAGTGCAAAAATGCGCTCGCTTTTGCATATGCGCAGGGGCCTTTATATACTGGCGAGCAATTCCCATAAAAAAAAAAAACACTGATAGGATCTAGAACCCCCTTTCTTTACTAGCCATTCAGATTTCCTTCTTATCCACTTCTCTCCTCCATTTGACATATGTGAACCCTCAACTTCAAAAAGTCACTACAAATTATGTAATGAATAACAAGTAATAACGAATAACAAGTTATGCCTGTAACTCTCCAAGCCACATGCTTGCTTTGGTAACATGATCAGATGCTGCCATGTTTTAATATCAGTGATACTGTTGACAGACTTTTGGTTGGGCCCTTCTATAGCAAGAATTGTATAAAGGAGACGTATTGTGAAATTGTGTAAAATTAAAAATCCATATAAACACGTCAGCTAAGACCCCCAAACTACAAGCTTGTTCTTCTCCTGGTAGGAAAATAAATTCCAGAGGTGACAGGTTTGAGTGTATCACAGGCGGCAGAATGTGTTCTTCCTGATTTCTTCTTCTTTCTATTAAAGGTAAGAAAAACAAGCCTGGCTGGATATTTCTTGATGCTGAGTGTACAAGTGACCCCTCCTCTTGACATCCAGCATATTTATATGGATTTTTATAATTGGGCCTTTTTTATTTGCGATAGCCCTCCTTTAAGCCCCACACAGTTACATAGTTAATACGGTTGAAAAAAAACATATGTCCATCAAGTTCAACCAAGGGTGTTGGGGTAGGGGAAATTATTTTTTATTTAATTTAATTTTTATTTTTTTTTCGGATAAAAGCTAATAGTAACTGTTAATGTTATTTTCTTCTAAATAATCCTTTTTTGTAGCTCTCGGCGGTTGATGCTGTAGCAAACTTCTGTGGGAAGCAGATTTATAGTTCTTATGCTAAAAAATTATTGTAGCTTCCGGAGATTGAATCTTCCAAATGAAAAAAATCGGGAGTCCAATAGGGAGTGCCCCCTTGTCTTTAGAGAGGATTTTACCTGAAATTCCCCAAATATTTATATTGCCGATTTATATATCTAGACAAGTTAATCATGTCCCCCCTCAGTCGTCTCTTCTCATGAATTAACAGATTTAATTCTCGTAATCTTTCCTCATAACGAAGATCTTTCATTCCTCTTATTAGTTTGGTGGCTTTCCTCTGCACCCTTTCCATAGTCAGAGCGTCCTTTCTATGAATGGGTGCCCAGAAATGGATGGCATATTCCAGGTGAGGTTGCACCATACCTTGTAAAGAGGCCAAATATCCCTATCCCGTGATTCCATGCCTCTTTTAATGCAAAATATCTTGGTGGCATTGGAAGCAGACCAATGACTTTACTGCCCCAAGGGCTGCCTTGTCTATATTATATATATTATATATTATATTATATTTTGCCACATACACTTTAATACTAGCTTAATTCTTTTCATCTCTGAAAAATATGTTTAGTGCATTTATGAAATAATGACTGTTTAAGTGATGTTTAATGTTGTGAAAGTCTAGATGTAAAATTGTAACAATGATAATATTAGAATAAATATACTTTTCTGTACTTGGACTAATGTATTGTGTCTGGGAATGTTTGATAGTTTTCTTTGTTAGAAGAAAAAAAGATTAACACAAAACAAAATCATACATTAAAGCACGGGAAGATCAAAAACTAATAGAAGCATAATGTCTAATATTTGAATGGTGTTCTGCAAATGGATTAGTAATGACCTAACTGCAAAGAAATGGGATGTTGTAAACAGATTCAAAGAAACCTGTCTTTTCCATAAAAGTCTGATGTTTGGTAGCTGAGGCAGGATTTTTGTTTATATCACGCATAAATCATAAAATTACTCTAGCAATTATTTTCATGGTTAATTGTCTCATAGCAACAAGGTATATCAGACATTACTAAAACATTGCTAGCAATGGTAATAAATTATAAGAAAATGAAACAAAAGGAAAGTCAAATTTTTATCCAATATACAAAATAATAGAATGTCTTATGCAGATAGAAAAACAAGTCTTTATCTTGTTTTTTATTAATTTATTTAATATATATAAGACAATAATGTCTTGCCAGTTTAATGTATTATCTCATACATACTGCCTACAGGACAGGGGAACTTGATATCAAGTGACCACCTGACCCACATGGGTTTAACTAATCAGTTATAAACAGGAGCACAGAAGCATATCTGCACAGAAGTATGCAGTTGTATTAAACATTAATTATTAAAGAGAATGTCCAGCCTCGTGCTGAAAAAATCATCTTCATCTTCAGATTTTTAGCAGAGATCTGATTTTTGTTCCACTATTGACTGATATTTGGAACTGTTAATAATTCCTTCCTCCTTGACTAAAGCCCCAGTTTCAGCTGCAAAACTGATGATAATTCTGTCTTCCCCATGCCTCACAGTGGTGTTCTTTGGTGATGTGCAGTTTTAGCTTTGTGCTAAACATAACATTTTGTATGGCCAAAAGTGCAACCCTGGTCTTATCAGACCAGAACACATTTTCCACGAGCTGAAACATACCAGATGAAGGTGTTGTATAAACATAGCTGGGCATAGATGTCTCTCTTTGGAAGAAAATGCCTCCATATAGCCACCCTAAGCCACTATCCAGGCATATGAAGAATACGAAAGATTGTTGTCACATTGTTGTAAGTGCTTGCCAGAAATTTCTGCAGCTCTTTTGATGCTGCTGTAGGTCTCTTTATTCCTTTACATCAATTATTAATTGATGTCCAGTTCTTGCTTACTGTCTTCATTGTATTCCAGAGTATATCTAATGCCTCTTTTCACACCCTTCCCCTGACAGAACCTTTCAACAATAAGAAAACTTTGTTGTAATCTGTGTACAGACCAAGGCTTGTGCTGAAAAAAGTAGCTAAAAAATGTTAGGAAAATTTTACTAGAACAGCTGAACTTTATATGGGGTATATCAGGATCAACCTAAATTATGGCACTGGTGTACTGACTACTATGAGTTTAAATTTGACTTCACATCTTCAGATATAAGAAGGTATTCAAGTGTATTTAAAATGGGGTAGGATAAGTACTTAAAATAATAGCCTAAAGTAAAAATACCAAAACAAAAAGGCTGAGGGGATGCAATCCCTCTGCACCTTGGTGGCAGGAGCACCAAAAAATCATCCACACTCATATAACAAAATAATTCAGCATTTTATTTGAATCACAAAGACAACAGTTATTACAAGACACACACATTAAAAACACTGCACATCCCCCAATACTTCCAGTGCTAACAATAAAGAAGCCATACATTTCTGGGAAAACTCCTCAATTTCAATCGTGTAAGGAATTAGAATATAACTATGTTTTAGTGCCGGCACTAAACCTACTATGCAATATCAGACCTAAATAAAGTGACAGTGCAAAATATTAATGAATATATTCCAAAAGACCAAAAGGTATAAATATATCAACATGTATATGTGCATAAAACAGTGTTTGAATAAATCCTAAATATTAGCAATACAAAAAAAACACAACATTAAAACGCGTTTCCCACTGGTCATGAACACCTAAGACTGCAAAAATATGGTAAAAATGGGTGAGGTGCCAGCGAAGCGGCACGGGCGGCCGCGTGCGCAGGTGTCCCTCCTGCTGTCCCCCACTCCATATCACGTGTATTGGAGTTCCTTGCCTGGCACACTGTTTTTCATATTTTTCTTATCTTATTTGATCGTGTCTCACGTTGATATATTCACCATATTTTTGCAGTCTTAGGTGTTCATGACCAGTGGGAAACGCGTTTTAATGTTGTGTTTTTTTTTTGTATTGCTAATATTTAGGATTTATTCAAACACTGTTCTATGCACATGCATACATGTTGATATATTTATACCTTTTGGTCTTTTGGAATATATTCATTAATATTTTGCACTGTCACTTTATTTAGGTCTGATATTGTAGATAGGTTACTGCATAGTAGGTTTAGTGCCGGCACTAAAACATAGTTATATTCTAATTCCTTACACGATTGAAATTGAGGAGTTTTCCCAGAAATGTATGGCTTCTTTATTGTTAGCACTGGAAGTATTGGGGGATGTGCAGTGTTTTTAATGTATGTGTCTTGTAATAACTGTTGTCTTTGTGATTCAAATAAAATGCTGGATTATTTTGTTATATGAGTGTGGATGAATTTTTGGTGCTCCTGCCACCAAGGTGTAGAGGGATTGCATCCCCTCAGCCTTTTGGTTTTGGTTTTGTGATTTCTAGGTACAGTGTAGCACAGTTTACTCATTTATCTCTGCGGTGCACCCTTTCTCTCACTAAAGTAAAAATACATTAAATGAAAACAAATAAAATAATATTTTAAATTTTTAAATATGAGTATACACTTGCAGTTAAGGTCATTGCAGTAGAACATGGTATGAGTATACACTTGCAGTGACTTGCATTGCAGTAGATGGTATGAGTATACACCTGTAGTGAAACAGCACTAGGACATGTGACCCCCCCCCTCTTATACAGCAGGCTCACATGTCCCTCCTGGCCCATAACAGCCATGCCCATTCTAGTTCAGCAGCTTCTTTTGGCTAAGTCTGCATTCAAGTCCAGGGACCCAAACTCACACAGTTCGGCACCGAACCGAACTTATCAATAGTCAGCAGTCAGTCATCCTGAAAATGGGGCGCACCAGCCAGACACACAGAAAGCACCCAAGAAACGATGCAGTGGGCAGCCAGGGACAACAGCACATACCAGAAGGCTGTGGGCCCCACATGGGGCAACGGACCGGGGATCTGAATCCATCCCACTATGTGCGGTCCCCAGAGGATACAAGCAACATACAACCTATAGGTTTACACAAATGTTTTAAACAATCCTATGAAACAACAATAAAGATACAAATGATCAGAAAATAGGTGCAATGTTAGTATTAACTATATTGGTCAAAGATTTCTTCCGATACCTGGAACTCAGACACGCTCTGCAAACTCAGTTCCACAGGACCAGTCCGAATTTTTCGGTGTCCCAGGTGGAGAGTGCAGTGAGAGGGATGGACTTGAGGAAACCTGTCTCTACATTGTACAAGTGCCTGGTTGCTGGGTTGGAATCCCCTAGGGGGAGGATTGAAAGCAGGTGGCTGGCCCTGGACCATACCCTGGACCGAGACGACTGGGAGGAAATTTTAGATAACCTACACTCATCGGTTATAGAAGCCAGAGACAGATTTATCCAGACCAAGTGGATACACCAAGCTTACATTACGCCGATACGGTTGCATAAGATGGGATTACTGGCTAGTGACTTATGCCCCAGGTGTGAGAAGGAGACTGGTACATGGGAACATATGACCTGGTCCTGTGAGGTTCTGGTGGGATATTGGGGTGAGGTAATGGACTTGATCGGCAAGGTGGTGGGCATTCGGATTACCGGCTCGATTTCATTATGTCTTCTAGGGGTGGTAGAATCACTGTCGCTGTCGAGCCCGCTGAAATCATTATATAGACTGTTACTCTTCTATGCCAGGAAATGTGTTCTGCTTAATTGGAAACACCCGGCCAAACCATCAGTGCGGGCGTGGAGGTCTCTGATTAACCAGAAACTCACTATGTACAAGTTGACATATATGGCCAGGGGGGTGCCGGATAAATTTGAGAAGATATGGGGTCCCTGGCTGCAAAGCCAAGACACAGCCTCAGAGGATGATTAGAAGGGCCTAGATCCACTTAAAGGGCAAGGCAGCTCTCCCAAGTGGCTTGAGATATCGTGTGGGGGAGGGTGGCACTAAGGAGAAGAGAGTAGCATCCTGGAGAAGGGCTCCCCCGGCCGGCCCTCCCACCCCGGTGAATAGTTGATTAGACATCCGAGTCCAGAAGCATGTGTATATGTTGTGTGAATGATGTCGTGTCTTTATGTTAATTGAAGCTATATTACTGAGCTGGGTGCCTGTGGCACCTCCATGTGATATGTGATTTGTATATGTATTTGATGGTTGTTCAATGTTTGCTCTATTGCAATTGCAAATAAAAAGAAACTTTAAAAAAAAAAAAAACTATATAATTTACAGTTATATACACTACTATACCTCATTAGTTGCTAGACATATGCTTACATTAAGCAAAATAACAGAAGAGAAAGAGTGCAGAGGGCCAGTAAATTCTAATCATATGATAAATTCTATTGTAATCTAATATACACTTGAGGCATCCAATTTTTAGGCTTCAGAGACAGACTTCTTTTCAATCAAACTTTGTTCAGTCACTGGATTTGCACCTAATTTGTGAATGGGTTGAATGATGGAATGCCAGCATGTTATAAAGAAATGAAAACATTAGTCTATAGCAGCTAGTAAAAATGAAACAGTTGAAGAAGGCGGGAAGTGTGACCCAAAACATGCACGTGCAAATTAATACCCCAATAAATTAAGAGGCCGATTTATTAATAGCGCCAGGTAGCGACAGATGAGCGACAGTAGCGTGATTTTCACAGCGCCGGCTAGTATTCGCTGTGCTTGCCCGTTGTTCGGTTGTTGACAGCGACTCAGTCGGTGTTTGGTAATGTTGAATACGGGGTTAGGAGTCGCTGTTTGACAGGTTCCGCGCTGTATGGGAGCGCATGACAACGAATGGCCATAGCGAACGGCTCCCAGCATATTCATTAACAAATCACGCTCAAAAAATTCTCGCGCTGTAAAATGCATGTTTAAACCCCAGAGCGCTGGCGGCGATGTGTTAAAAGTAGTTTTTTAACCCCCAAACAACCTTATTTTTGGAAAAAAATAATAAACAAGTTTTTATAAACATTTTGTAATATGAATACATTAATATCAGACCTGTAATATCAATTCTGCACAATTTTTTTTTTTTTTACCTTAAAAAAAAAAAATAACATTGCAGAAGTGGTCACCGAATTTTTGACATTTAAAAAAAAAAAAAAAAAAAACATTAATATCAATTAATTATGAATATTTAAAGATTGCTCCATTGAAATGCATTGGAGAGCGCCAGGTAGCAAGAGGTCATACCTGGCGCTGTGATGGGATTAGCAGCGGCGCTGTTCGCTGAAGTCTGCAACATGATGAATCCCGCGCTAGCTGACGCTGTCGCCGGCGCTAGCCTCATTTAGCGTGATAAATGCGTGATTGTGTTCGCAGCCTGGTGTTCTGGAGTCGGTAGCCGCCGATAGCTGGCGCTACCTGGCGCTAGTGAGACACTACCTGGCGCTATCCCTTGATAAATAAGGCCCTAAGACAAGGGTGAAAAAAAAGTTATGCTCGCTACACCACTCTATATTACAGAGAGCAACTCTATGCCCACTCTACGGCTGCTGATTGTACCAGCGTCAGAAGCCACCACTTTGTTTGGCAGTCTTATCGACACTGCACAGCGTATTTATTACTTTTTGGCACCCTGAAAAGTTTGGCACCATATTTTTCCAGCACTGGAGGGCACATCACATTACAGTTACAAGATATCATTGATGGGGACAAAGGAGAAAAACTTTACAGTGCGTTTTAGTTGTTGTCCAAATGACACATTGGTTAGCAAAAGAAGCCATGATAAACAATTTTACAACAAAATATAAAATTACATTTGACAACACCTAGGTCCTGTGTTTCCATTATTAATAAGTTACAATGAAAGTTCTGTAAAAACAATGTGTAATATTATTTATAAGCATAAAACACTTCACTACAGTTTTCCCCATTGTGCTCAATGAAATCTTGACCAGCAGCACAACTACAAAGTGGTGCAGCTTCAACCAGAGAGCCCAGTGCTATGACCTATACGGCACTAGTGTTAAATTAGACGCAGGCTGGTTTTTTGTTTTTTTAAATTGCATACGAAGTGCTGCTTAGGCCAAAAATTGGCACCGAGTGGTATTAACAGGTGCTCACGCTTCATAAATCTCCCCAACTACAATGACTTTAGCAGTGGCGTTAACATGGGTGCAGTCTTGGTATTAATAAATCAGGTCTTAGGGACACTACTTTGGAGCTACCAAGGGGGTTATTTAAGAAAGGATAGCGTCAGGTAGCGCCTGGTTAATGAGAGGTAGCGACAGATAGCGACTGGTCAACGGCGGACACGGCACGCAATTCCACATTTATCAAGCAGAATCTGTTTAGCGACTGGGATAGCGCCATGTAGCGTCCAATTCATCATTTTCACAGCCTCAGTGAACAGCGCCAGCGTTCAGCCTTGCACAGCACCAGGTATGATCTCTCGCTACCTGTCGCTCCCCAATACATTTCAATGGACGAACCTTTTCTTCTCTTTAAACGGGTTTTTTTTTTCCCCAAAAATCACAAATAATTCTGTGACCTCTTCTGGCACTGAAAAAGCTGTTTTTTTCACATTTTTTACATTTTTTAAATATTTCTTCAGAAACGACATTACAGGTCTGGCATTAAAGTGCATGTTACAATGTTGCTACAATGTAATTCCATATGTTTTCGCTTTGTTAGTAGTTGATAGATGCTTGAAAACACACTTCAAACACACCGCCTCCTGCGCTCTGGGCTTCAAACAAGGATTTTTCAGCGCCAGAGATTTGGGAGGCTGTTTTTTTCCTGAATATGGTGTGAGTCAGTCGCTATGAGCAGTCGCTAACATGCGCTCCCATACAGCGCTGTACTGGTCAAATAGCGACTCCTCACAATGTATTCAACATTACTGAACAGTGATAATAAAATTGAACACAGAGCTAATTATAAATTATATAAAGTCCTCTTTAAAGTCCTCCAACTTGTAATTCTAAATCCACCATAAGTGTCAACAATCCAATTGTGCAATTCCACCACCGATTTGGTACCCTTACCAGAAATGATTAAATCACCAGCAATATCAGCGATCACGCAGACACTTCCTCCAGTCCGCTCCACCCACTGGGGTACGATTTCTCAATATGAAATGGTGTGACCAGCCAAGTTTCCAAAGCATATTCATGCAGAGGGAAATGAAAAAGCCATAGTGCAATATTGCAAAACTACAAATTCCTTTTAATTAGGTCAATAAAATACTCACAAACAAAGGGTTAAAATGCGCATGTCACAATAATGTACCAAGCCAACCCACGCTGCTGAATTCCAAACTGTAGACCGCCGGCTCCCAACGCGTTTCGTCGCTCAGCGCGACTTTCACTAGGTGAGCCGGCGGAGCGGTGAGCAGCGTTTAAACAAACAGAAGGCGGGACAGAGGGAGCGCATCATCCCCCCTCTCCACCAATCGCTGACCAGGCTTGTCTTAAAAAATTCAGTCTCGCAAAGGATAGGCGTGACTAACGCCATTCAACCAATCAGCATGGCGGGAGGTGAATATCATTACCTCTCTCCACCTACCAGCCAGTACTTCACGCATTATGCCGCTTTATGCGTCTGACGCCATTCAACCAATCAAGTGAAGGCCCCAGTCATAGCGTCTCGTTCCTATAGTAACCCGGCCTGATCACCATCCAGCATTCGCCGGCTCAGAGGAAAATAAATCTGCCGGTCAGCTGTAGAGGAACGGATGCAATGCACAATGTCACATCTAGCAGGCAAATAAACAAAAGCTTTGCTATAATCCCTACTGCTCGATCACGCACCTTAAGTCGCAATACAGCAGTACGCATGACTAAGTAAAGCGCCATCTATAGAATAAAAGTGAATATAGAAGCAAGCAGCTTACAAAAATAAAAGACGCTATACAGATATATGCGCCAATAAGTTGTTCACTAAAAATATTAAACTAAAAACAGGAAAAGAAGATCTAGCAATTCAGCAGGGTAAGTTGGCTATACAGAATGTGCACACAACATGACAAAAAAGACATATTTTAAGACCAACAAATCTAGAATAAAATCCCTTATAATAAGCAAACTTCGCCACTAATTAGCAAGTAAGCAACACTTATAACAATGAGCAGGAGACCATATTTGGGTAGAACTGATCAGGGGATTATGAATGAGAGATCTAAGGGTTCTATGGACCAGAATCGTAGTTCAAGAAGGAACTGGAGAAAGAGGTCCCCTATGTGGAGGAGTGATAGTGGGCCCACAAATTGGTTGGAGAAGACAGGTGGGAGGGGGGTCTGTAGACAACCCCTAACCTCGAACTCCCAGAGATCCCTTTTTCAAGAGGGTTTGGATACCCCAGTACAAGGAGGAGATTATGCTACACCCAGGGATCGAGGGAAGGTCCCGCAACAGAACTTTACCCTCAAAAGAAAACTACACGACAGAGAGGAAGAAGGGGAGGAGTTAGACACAAGAAGAAGAAGGAGGTATTAGGCTCTGGGATCTTTAACCTTAGTTCTATAGAGTTGTCGGCTGAAGAATTGAGGATCCTTGATTTAGGCCTTAAGTTTGCACCTCCCAAAAATCTTGATAATTTTTCTACCTTCATTGATTTTCAGAAATATATGCGAAGGCTTAATATGAAAAAATTCTTCCTGAATAAATCAGTGGAAGAAACCACCTTGTCGGTGAAGGATATGGGGGGATCTAAGGGAGGGGTGTCCTCTGTGGCCTCTTATGGGGCTGGAGGGGGATCTGTTGAGGCTAGAGGGGGATCTATGAGCAGGTCGGTCTCAGGTGCCTCAACGGATACTCCACAACGGGGGATGGAGCCTATACGTACAGGTTTGAAAAACAAATCCTTGTTCATCCCTCTTATATCTTCCAATTCTAACCTTGATACATTCAAGAACGTGGTTTCAAGGGATATAAGAAACTAAGAAGTGAGAAAAAAGAAGTGGAGGATACCCATGCAAAAAGGGCTTAAAAGTTTGGAACAAAAACATGAGGTGGTAATTAAACCAGCCGATAAAGGGGGGGGGGGGGGGGCTTAGTAATCTTGGACAAGAAGGATTATGTTGAGGAGCTGGATAGATTATTAGCGGACTCTCAGACATATGAGGTGCTAACTAAGGACCCTACAAGGGATTATCAGGTGCAACTAATTGATTTATTAGAGAGGGGTTTCTCAAGTGGGATCCTCAGCAAAAAGGAAAAGGAATACTTGAATGTTCAAGCCCCCAGGATACCTACGATATATTACCTGCCCAAAATTCACAAGAATTTAAAAAAGCCCCCCGGTCGTCCGATAGTTAGCGGAGTAGGCTCAATAACATGTAGATTAGGGGAATATGTGGATTTTTTTCTGCAACCCCTTGTATTGAAATTACCAGCCTACCTGAAAGATTCAAATCACGTATTGGATTTGTGTGCAGAGCAGACTGTTAATGACGTTACTTTGCTGGCAACGGTGGATGTAACGCCACTATATACCAATATTCCACATAATCAGGGGATTGAAGCGGTCCGATATTTTTTGAATGAAAGCTCAGAGCTTCCTCTTATACAAATAGATTTCATTATGGAATGCCTATCTTTTGCACTTGACCACAATTACTTTTGGTGTGGGGGTCGTTTTTATTTGCAAAAGAAGGGGGTAGCGATGGGGGCCAAGTTTGCACCTAGTATGGCTAATCTTTTCGTAGGGTGGTGGGAGTCACAGTTTATTTTTGGTCGGGTATGGACACATTTAAAACTATGGAAAAGGTTTATTGATGATGTCATATGTATATGGGAGGGTCCAAAGGACACACTGGAAACCTTCTTTGCGCAGGTTAATGAGAACCAGTTCAATCTAGATTTTACTGCCGAAATTAGTGCGGAATGCGTAAACTTTTTGGATTTAACAATACGTATAGAAGCCCCTAGTTTAACCACTGTGACATACTTTAAACCAACTGACCGGAATGGTTTCGTTCCTGCAAAAAGTTGCCACCACCCGAATTGGATCAAAGCTATCCCTAGGGGCCAATATATGAGGCTGAGGAGGAATTGTACCAAGTTGGAGGATACAAGCTGCGGACCTGACAAAGAAATTCCTTGATAAGGGCTATGAAGCCGAAATGGTGCAACAACAGCTAGGGCGGTTAGAGCCCAGGAAAGATTTCCCCAGAAGGGAACAGTGGGAGAGCCCTCGAGCACTGAGGACTTCTCGTTTATTACCAGCTTCAGTGTCCAACATCGAGAGGTGGGGAAAATTTTATCTAAACATTGGCATATCCTACAGGGGTAAGTAAATAGGCACGGCACTCCAAAGCATAAATTCAAATGCTTGTATTCAATTACAATAGTAAAAAGTTCCAATAGCACATAGAGTACCAAAAGATATAGTCCATATCATGGCCAAAAACAAGTAACAGTCTCATCTATCCAACGTTTCGGGGGTCGGGAGCCCCCTTTATCAAGGAGGACTGTGAACCGGAATGTGCTGCATCCCCCATCTATATATATGTAAGTTCAAAGTTGAACTTTGAACTTACATATATATAGATGGGGGATGCAGCACATTCCGGTTCACAGTCCTCCTTGATAAAGGGGGCTCCCGACCCCCGAAACGTTGGATAGATGAGACTGTTACTTGTTTTTGGCCATGATATGGACTATATCTTTTGGTACTCTATGTGCTATTGGAACTTTTTACTATTGTAATTGAATACAAGCATTTGAATTTATGCTTTGGAGTGCCGTGCCTATTTACTTACTTGGATACGCAGCGGCGCCACCGCGGCTCTGGCACCCACCAATAATAAGTTTGTAAGAGTGCACCAGCAAGAGTGCATATCCTACAGGGGGATGAGATCTTGGGCCCTAGATTACCATCTAAGCCCAGACTAATTTTCAGGAGAGTCCCAAATTTGAGGGATCTACTAACTAGGAGTTATGTAGATCCACCTTTACAAAATGCCCATCCGTCATCATTTTTTGGTATGGAACCAAAAGGTTTTTTTAAATGTGGTAGGTGTATGGGTTGCAAAACATGTAAGCCTGTGACAAAGCCACTTAGGTCATTTAGCCATCCGGTGAAAGGGAAACAATTTAAGAGTACCCAATTTATCACATGCTCTTCCAAATTTGTTGTTTACCTTATCTGGTGTACTTGCAACCTGTTATATGTTGGCCGCACGACCAGGGAGCTGAAAACCAGGATAAGGGGGCACCTTTACAACATTAAAAAGGGCTTTGAGGGCCACAGTCTATCAGAACATTTTAGGTCCGTGCACAATAGGGATCCTTCTTGTTTGTCTTTTATAGCCCTGGATAAATTGAAACCCACTGGAGGGGTTCCAATATGGCAAGGGAGGTTTCCAAGAGAGAGAGTTCATGGATATATAAATTGGATACCCTTAGCCCTAAAGGGTTAAATATAGAGTTTGACCTCAATTGTTTCATCGACTCTGCTTAGTAGTTAGAGGGGTTGAATCCATGATTATGTGGGTTGACCAATGTTATAGGTTGGTTTAGTGCTGTTGTTTATCGCAGTTGTAATAAAGAATTTTTTAGGTTGTATTTTTATTATTATAAGTGTTGCTTACTTGCTAATTAGTGGCGAAGTTTGCTTATTATAAGGGATTTTATTCTAGATTTGTTGGTCTTAAAATATGTCTTTTTAGTCATGTTGTGTGCACATTCTGTATAGCCAACTTACCCTGCTGAATTGCTAGATCTTCTTTTCCTGTTTTTAGTTTAATATTTTTAGTGAACATCACAGGGTCATCAAATATAAATCACCGCGCCCGCAACTCCCATGTTGCTTCACCTTGAAGCAACATGGGAGTTGTGGGCGCGGTGATTTATATTTGATGAATTGCACAATTGGATTGTTGACACTTATGGTGGATTTAGAATTACAAGTTGGAGGACTTTAAAGAGGACTTTATATAATTTATAATTAGCTCTGTGTTCAATTTTATTATTTTTGTTTATGTACTTGATGGTGAGATTTAAGTTTAGCACGTGGAGCTGTATCTAAGATTATTATTTTTAAGATTGTATAATTGTTATTTATCATTTTTTAGTGCGGTATTTATATATTTTATATATATTTTGTTTTGATTACTGAACAGTGACTGAGTCGCTGTAAAGTAGCGACCCACGGCTGAGCACAGTGACTACTAGCGGGCGCTCTGAAAATGCCTGCTACAGACGCTCATCTGTCGCTACCTGTCGCTAATGACGAATCAGCCTCCCCGTAAGGCTACAACTCTTTACAACACTTGTGTGTTGCAGACCGACACACAAGCAGACCGACACCCGTGCAGCACGGGTGTTGGTCCCTGCCTTTATAAGACATCCAGAATGCTGGAGCACATAACCCCCAGAATGCCTGTAAAGCTTACCTTAACCTCAATTCTCTGCCGGGAATCCAGCCCCTTGATTGGCCACCCGACGCGCAAGTGGGTAGTAAGTGCTGCCTTTGTTCCGGCCACCAGAATGTCCTTCCAACATAAGCACCAGCAGCTAATCACGGCGCTGGATTCCTGTGTTTTACTGGCAAAAACAAATTTTTTCAACCACAACCTGACACGTTTACAGTGCCCCCACCTACTGAGGAAAAAAAAGAATTACAATTACTGGTAAAAAAAAACTGAACTGGCAGGCCAGTAAACATATCAGCTCTGCAAGTAAAAAAAACCTAGGTGCATCTTATGGTCAGGTGTATCTTATAGTATGAAAAATATAAATATAAATCTGAAGTGGTTTTACTTAATATGAAGGCAGAGGATTTCCTCAACTATTGCCTTGAAGAAGCAGTCAGGTCATAGAAAACATGAGGTAAACACCCCATCATCCTGCACCACTCCTCATATCTAAGGTATGCTTTAGGAATGTTATTATATGGTATTATCGGATTTGCTTGCACTTTAAAGTGGACCAAAATCCAGGATTTTGACTATCCTGTGTTTTGGTCCTTGCCCCCGTAGCACCCCAATCAGGTATGCCCTGCTATGTGAAACCCCCTAGGTCGCCCTATCTGTCTCACCCTCCCTTAGTCCTACAGCACATGCACAGCTTCTCATCCAATCAGCACGCTCGGATCCGCTTCACCCCTTTGTCTAAGAGCTCGTCTAAGGCGAGGATATCCCAGCACGCTGGCAGCCGCATCCCCTGCTACCCTCTAACAGAAAGCATGCCTACACCGGCAAATCACAATTGCCTGGCACAGGAATGCACCCTTTTAAGGGATAGCGGGGACGTGGCCACTGCTCACGCATGAGCCTTGGACTGGGAAAGAAGTTGAGTTTTCAGGCGATCTGGGGGGTTTCACACAGTGGGGTATCCTGATTCTGAAGACTCTGGGGGGATAGAATCTGTTGGATTATAGATTCGACTTTAATATAATCAGGGAGTTTCACTTAGATGATTATATTTCACCAGTAATAAGATTTAAGATTAATGCTTTCCTGATATGCACTTTATTGATAAGTTGGGCCACATTGATGTATTTGTTACTTATTATTGTATGTGTAAAATATAATTATTAATGCCATTTGTGGTGTTAGGGAAGGGGTGGGACTCATCCTCCACTTGTTTTTTGTGGGGAGGGGTTAGCATTCAAGGATATAAGCTATTTGAAATGAATTAACCCCATGCGGATGTTAAGGAATAGTAGGCAGATTCTGTGCCCTGAACTGCAAGGGAGCAGTCATTTTGCCATACGCAATAGAGCCCTGAGTCTCAAAAACCCAGTCCCACATGAAATTCCCCCAGTAGCTATTTAATCAGTGTGTGTGGGCAAAAAGATAAATTAACTTCTCCATGTTTCTGAGGCATATATCTGTCCCAGTTTGTTGTTGGCTACTGCTGGCACAGTTCCCCCTGCATGCTCATGTGTATACAGAACTTTCAGTGAGATGGCCGCTCCCATGTAGATCAGAAGCGCAGAGTCTTCATGCTATTCCACAACATCTGCATGGGGTTCAGCTCTCTAAAACAGCTTACGCCACTGATCATCAGAGGAGGGGGTATAGGGGTGGAATTTTAAAAACTTTCTTTTATTGACTGGAGGTCCACTTTAAAGACAAAAACCCATGCCCCAATTACCTTGAAATCTATAAGATTCCAGGGATGCTGGATTTCCTCCCCCCGGGGCATCCAGAATCAGGATGCCTGGCTGTGTGAACCCCCCAGGGCGCCCAGAAACTCACCTTCTTTCCCGGTCCAATGGCACATGGACGAGCTGTGGCTGGATCCCCGTTACCCCTTTAGCAGGGTGCATTCCCGGGCATTTGTGAATGGCCAGTGCAGGCATGCTCTTTGTTAGAGGGTAGCAGGGTATGCGGCAGCCACCGAGCTTGGATCCGCTAGCCTTAGAGGAGCTATTAGACGAAGGGGCAGGAGCAGATCCGAGTGTGCTGATTGGACGAGAGGGCTGTGCATGCACCATAGGACTGGGAAGGGTGAGATCGGGTGACCTGGGGGGTTTCACACAGTGGGGCATTCCTAATCGGGGTGCCCTGGGGGCAAGGGCCAAAACCCAGGATAGTCAAAATCCTGGATTTGGGCTACTTTAAGTATTGTAAAGTTATGTGAATGAATAAAATGATGTACTTATTTATTATTTCAGGTTATTCATTGGGATTTGGTTCCTTTTTGTCATTTTAATCTGAGGTTTTCCCATTTTTTAGTAAATTTAGTAAATATTTATTTTTCTCATATCATCTGGCTAAACCCTTATATTAACTCAGTTACAGTTATTCTCGGCAACTACCATACCTGCCTTTTTCTCCAGACAAGTCCACAACCCTCCAAGATGCTTCATTCCCATACAGCCGAGTATGACAGAAGCACAAATATACTGCAATGTCACTGCTGCTCTACAAATGTCTGTAGATGTTAATTTCTCCTGTGCAAGTAGTTCATTTGCTGTGCAATGAAAAAAATCCACATTTTAAAGAGGTTAAGCAATAATGTGTTTTTCAAGTAGCCTTTAAAGCACAGGGCTCATAGAGATTGATGACTATTCAATAGTGCTAACACTTTATAGACTTCTCCCGGGCCTGATTTATTAGTAACAACTCACCTTTCTCCTTCCTTTCCCTTTTTAATTTAACCTTTACTTACAGATCACTGTGCTCTTTTAATCCATCAGCGATACGCAGCACTTGTTACTAATGTTTACTGACGATATTTTAGTGCTAGGCCATGCTACTTATAATTTTAGAAGTCTATCCACGGGGTGTAATTATTTTGTCAATGTCTTGCAGTGCTTTAAAGAAATTTACGTTGTTGTGTTTCGGATGAGCTGAGATAAGCTAGGGCCATATATAAAGGTATGCTGAGACTTTTTTTTTGGGAGGAGGGTGAAGGACAATTTATCTCTAGTGGCTTACAAAGCGTATCAACTCCAGGCCAAGTACGAAAGATAAATTTAAACCCTGGTGCTCACAGTCCATATATTGTTTATTTTCAGTAAGAAATAGAACAGAATACCTTCATTCTAGGCTTTACTCCGTGGAAAGCATTCAAGAGTCATGTTTAAGTGCTCTATAACAGCTAAGTTTTTGCTCCGTTAAAGAAGAATTTGTGCCCTTTCATGCTTCAAAGTAAGTGTTTCAGTACTGACAATTGATTAAAATGAGCTCATTTTATACAGAAGTATATAGCTTATGACTTGAAAGGAATTAGGCCACTGACAATTGCTAAAATGTTATATAGTTTACAGTAATTGATAGGGAAATCAATGTGTATCCATAAACAGCTGCATGAAACATTCAACCAAATTTGCACAATATATGGAGATTTGGAAAATTCTTCTAGCTGCCTGTGCTTGCATATTCTTTTCATTCTATTTCATTGTAGGAAAGCCCCAAGCTATAAAGCTTGTAAAAAATACTTGTGGCCTTTGGTGAGTAAATTAATTAAAATGTGAGCAAGATCATTGCACTGATGAGATTTGTGGATGATTCAGATCACAGATTGGTTTGTGCAGATAAGGGCATAATGAGGAAGTTTTCTGTCAGACAAATTAATTGGATTAGGAGAGCAGCTGCTAAAATGCTATTACAAAGTAGCAAAGCAACAAAAAGATATTTAGAGCTGCTGGTGCCTTTGAAGTCCCATGAACCTCAAGGTCTAGGATCATTCAGAGACTTGCAGTTGTGCAGAAACCTTCTATTTGGCCACCCCTTACAAGTGCTTATAAGCAGAAATGGGTACACTGATGAATGTTGTGCAACCCTGAATGGTCCAGATGGATGACGTGGTTGATGGTTGGTGGATGACCACCATGTACCAACAAGGCTACAACATCAGCAGGGAGGTGGTGGGGTTATGCTTTGGGCCAGAATCAGGAGGATGGACCTTGTCGTGACCCCTTAGGGAACTTGAACATTTGAAAATGGCCTTTTTTTCCATGGTACAAAAAGAAGAACCATGCCTTCCACCACAAAATGATTTTCATGCATGACAATGCACCAGCTTATGTTGCAAATAATACCACTGAGTCTATGACTGATATGGGCAAAAAAGAGAGATCTTCCCCTGACCTGAACCCCATTCCAATCAACCATCAATGGATGGAAGAAATGTAAATGTTAAGTAGTTTTTGATTGATACAGCCTTAGATTTAAGTAAATGGGACCTGCTAATGATGATTACAATAGAAAAGACCATTAAAAACAATGAACAGGTACTGCACCCCCCCTCCACGAAATAAGTATAATTCATAATGCGCAAAAATATGCCAAAGTTAATTAATAATGGTGTAATCCTAATTAAAATGTACCAGTCATACCTACAATCACAAGAAATGCTAATATTCAAACTATACACTATATAGTGCAAGTGCAACATACAATATAGTGACAGTGATGCTTTTACACTACTGTAATAATAACATTTGAAAGCATTGTGGGGCATAACTTATGCCCCACAATGCCCCTACATTTTCCATGGGCTTAATGGGTGTACATGGGAGGGGGGCTGGGTTATAAATGGACTATATGTCTGCCTTGAAATGTTCAATGTACACAAAAGCATTTCAATCTCATTATATGGATTTTAAACTGGACTGGTATTGCACAGTTGAAAAATATACAAAAAAGCACTTGTAAGTAAACTGCTAAAGTTCATAAGGTGGGCACAGCTTTAACAATTAAAGATACAATCAAAAATTGGGGTAAACATCAACGTTTTATGTATCCAATAACAGGGCCCCAGGTAGGCCCTAAAATAACCCATTTACAGACATGCTGCACACTGGATAAAAGTAACCAATACTCAGTTTTTAATAAATAATCAATACAAATCAGTACAAAAATACAGCAATTCACCTACAATAAAAACACACACAGACACAAACACAATAGAAACGACCATTAAAAACAATGAACAGGTACTGCCCCCCCCCCCCCTCCACGAAATAAGTATAATTCATAGGCCTCGATTCACTAAGAGTTGAAAAAAACTCAATTGGTAGTAAAAAATTCAATTCATGAGAAAAAAGCCTGAGAATTTCACTGTTAGTGAATCACCAGATAGGAAAACACTGAAAGTCAATGGCACTTTTTTACTCTTGAAAAAGGTATTGAACTTTTTACCCCTTTTCACCTGTAGTAAAAAGTGCCATTGACTTTCATTGTATTCCTATCTGGTGATTCACTAACAGTGACATTCTCAGGCTTTTTTCTCATGAATTGAATTTTTTACTACCATAAGAGTTATTTTCTACCCTTTGTGAATCAAGGCCATAATGCGCAAAAATATGCCAAAGTTAATTAATAATGGTGTAATCCTAATTAAAATGTACCAATCATACCTACAATCACAAGAAATGCTAATATTCAAACTATACACTATATAGTGCAAGTGCAACATACAATATAGTGACAGTGATGCTTTTACACTACTGTAATAATAACATTTGAAACCATGATATGAGAGATTGGGGCATACATTCCCTCCAGACCTCAGGTTGAAACCATTACAACTTTATTCTTTTGATTTGAGTGAACTCATAAGTCAGCAAGGATATGCAAATTTATTATCAATTTCTAGAAAACATTTTTTTTTGCATTTCTATAAAACACAGCTGTTTCATCCAAAAATGGCTGCCATTGGGGTAGTACAGGCATAACTCCAGTGTGGGCCAATTTCTGCTGCTGTAAAATTGGTCTGTATTATGGGATGGAAATAAGGGGGGCTTTTGAAAGGTATAGTGAAATCAAATTGTAAAGGTTGGTTGAAGAATGATAGAGAGATCCTGAGATGTGATATGAGTGGGCCACAGAACTGTATACAAGGACCATATTAATAGATCATAGGGTAATATTGAAGTGTTCTTGAATGATATGGGTGAGACTTGTGGATCACAGGGTAATATAGAAGCATCCTCACATTTTATAGGTGTTACATGTTTTATGAGTGGATTGCGGGGCTGTATAAAGGGGTCCTTGGGAAGTAAATGAGCCCAGGGGGCCTTTGAGTAAAATGCAACAACTTTTAATGGTATGGAGTGTATGGCATTGGAAGATGTGCACAAATGTACAGTAGACCACTGGAGAAATATGAAATTCTTTGTGACAGTACTACCTACAAATGGGTTTTGATAACTGATGTTTTTTCTGAATGGCCACCAGGAATTCAAGATGACAATGCAAAGAATAATGGGCCGTTATCTGCACCGGGCAATAGGGAATAATATTCTATTAGTTGAACTACATTCAAATGTTGAAAGTTGATTAATAGATACATTACCCTTTGCATAATGGTGCTTAATATCGGTCAATGAGCTATACATAAAAAAAATTGCCAGAGGTTTACACCACAACTCAGTAGTCCATTACAGCTCATCTTTTATATCACTGAGTATTTTTTTCAGTACATACCTACTGTTGGTAGGTCTTATAGATGGTTTTTCAGTTTAAATATATGTTTTATTTATCTATCCTTAAATACTATGTTATTTTTAGTATTGTAATGGCTGATAATTATTAAGGTTGTTTTCTTACCGTTATTTATTGTTGCTTGGGAACCTGATGACAGACAGGGAAAGAGCCTATTTCACACAGTTGAGAGAAATGATAAGCTTCACTTGAACAAATGGCTGCAATGATTTTCTGTAGATCTCATGCTGATCTGCCGAATAATCTCTTTTTTCTACCTACAATATATGATGGACCTGGCACCCAGCAATGCTAATATTTTTGAACTATATTGGGTGTAAAAGAACCATAACACCTTTTATTCATCCAATTTGCTGTAAATCAGAATCACAGGAGGGGTGAAAAAAAAAAAAGTGGTATGCTGGCAGGTACGATTTTGTCAAATACAATTTTATAGGGGGGTTTCAGATTCAAACAGCAAATTGGTAAGATGCCTGGGGGGAATAATTCATCATTGTTGTGCTTAAAGTCGAACAAGAAGCGTTAATAGGCAATTAATATACAACAACTTAAAACCTTTTTACTGTCATATTTAATGCCTTCTGCTAAACTATTAGGATTTGCTTTTCATGACCAAAGGCAACAATTCCCATCACCATGTAATTACTCAGAGCTTCATAATCTTTCTGTTTTCATGATAGCACACACAAAGTCAGGAGGCAGCACGAGAAACAGCAGATGGTTTTCAGCACGACTGTGCCAGCATCAAACTTTCTTTGTACATGGGCTGCTAAGGGTTCAGCCATCTAATTATACACAGCCAACCTAAACCTCTTGTTCCAATGAGAACATTTTGTTATCAAAATTCAGCTTCAGACGCCACTTTAAAATAGCTAAGGGAACCTGTTTAATGTGCATAGATATCTTGCAAGCAATTACATCATGTTAATGTTGTTTACTTAATGGCAGATTAGACGAGTGCTCTGACTCTGTTCTGGTCTTTTTTTTTCTCTATCTGACTCTTGTTAACACGTTATTAAGACTCTGCAGTATTTAGTTGCTGGTCAATTCAAGAGCAGACACTCGGTCTGCAGTTTCCCCTTTTACTAAAGGTTTTCAAATTAAAAACACAAATTGGAATTGACTTTCAATAGATTCCTGCATCACAGCTATTCAGTGTATGCGACACAGGGCTAAGTGTTTCTGAATAGGCCACTATGAGCAGAGGTTGCATATGGGTCTAGCGTCAGAACTGGGCTCACCCAGGCAGGTGCCAGGGACCGTGCACCCGGGGGTGGGGGGGCAACCTCACATGGTCACATTATCATGTGATACACCTCTTTCCAAAGGTGGGTAGAGTCATTTCCTCTCTGCTGGGCAGCTGTCAGCCAACGGTAGATTGCCAATCAGGAAATTGTTTCTTACTTTCCTTACTTTATTTCTGCAATTTCTTTCTTACTTTCTGTCTTTCTTCCTTTTTTTGTGTTATTCCTGCTATTCTTCCTTCATTTTTTCTTTTATTCTTTCATTCTCTTTATTCTTTCCTTCTGGCTTTCCTTTTGTTATTCCTTCTATTCTTTCTTCCTGACATTCCTTCTGACCTGTCTTTCCTCCTGTCATTCCTTCTATCCTTTTTCTTCCTTTTCTTTGAGGCCAATTTATCACTAGTACCTTGTAGTGCCTTGAGTGTCTGCCGAGAGACACTATTAGGGCCTCAGCCCCAACGCCAGCTACAGGCAGACAGTGCTGTTAGTGTTCAGTCTTGTTTGACAGGTAGCGCTGTGAAACCACGATATTCAGTCATACAGCGCCATGTGCAATACAAAAAAGTCTTTAACTGGGGATGGCAGCACAGTGACCAGCGAAAACACATGGAATGACATTGGGAGCATACAAATAACATGACACATTATTGACAGGCATGAAAATGCAAGTTAGCCATGGGTAACCAATAATTAAAAAAACATTCGGAACAGGCCAGGGATCCCATGTGGCTTGACTTAAAATGCTAAAATAGTATTAATGGTTAATGGAAGTCTATGGGAGAATGTCACTGAACGCCTGATGTGATGTGGCGCTGTAGGGAACACAGAGCCAGCTCTAACATAGCACCCAGCGCTCATGATACATGGAAAGCTACATAGCGCTAGGAGAGGCGCAAACATTTTTTGTGCCATAAATATGACTTGCTGGACCTGCTGCCACTTGTCACTACGTGGTGTTAGCGTTTCATAAATACGGCCCTTCAGCTTTCTAACTTTTTTCTTTAATTCATTACATAAAAGACAAGTCCGCATCGGGCTAAGGAGCATTTAACACATGGTGACAATTCCCCTCCCTCACACTGCTGATGACTGTGGTTGTTTATGTCTGCCAGCATTTCAGAATGCTCCTGATGCAGATAAAATTGTAGCAAATTGAGTTTAAAAGATGATACCTGTCCTTTAACTTGAGCAGAACAGCAATTCCAGGATGGTAGACCAAAAAACAGAAATTCTTAGGAGTCAGGTTTTTGCAATTTGGCAAGAAAATTACACTTAAGGGGTAAGTGCAAAAAGGGGCACCAGGCAGAATGAGGCAGCCATCAAGACGCGGAGGCTGATTCATCATTAGCGGCAGGTAGCGACAGGTGAGCGTCTGTAGCAGGCATTTTCAGAGCGCCCGCTAGTAGTCGCAGTGCTCGGCCGTGGGTCGCTAGTTTATAGCGACTCAGTCGCTGTGCAGTAATGTTGAATACATTGTGAAGAGTCGCTATTTGACCAGTACAGCGCTGTATGGGAGCGCATGTTAGCGACTGCTCATAGCGACCGACTCACACCATATTCAGGAAAAAAACAGCCTCCCAAATCTCTGGCGCTGAAACATGCTTGTTTGAAGCCCAGAGCGCAGGAGGCGGTGTGTTTAAAGTCTGTTTTTCAACATCTATCAACTAGTAACAAAGCGAAAACATATGGAATTACATTGTAATAACATTGTAACATGAACACTTTAATGCCAGACCTGTAATGTAATTTGTGAAGAAATATATAAAAAATAAAAAAAAGGGAAAAAACTGCTATTTCAATGCCAGAAGAGGTCACAGAATAATTTGAGATTTAAAAAAAAAACTGTTTAAAGAGAAGGAAAGGATCGTCCATTGAAATGTATGGCAGATGGCAGAGCGTCAGGTAGCGAGAGGTCATACCTGGCGCTGTGCAAGGCTTAACGCCGGCGCTGTTCGCTGAGGCTGTGAAAATGATGAATCAGACGCTACATGGCGCCATCCCAGTCGCTAAACAGATTCTGCTTGATAAATGTGTAATTGCGTGCCGTGTCCGGCGCTCACCAGTCGCTACATGTCGCTACCTCTCATTAACCAGCCACTACCTGACGCTATCCCTTCATGAATAAGGCCCTAAGTAGGTTAAATCATCAGCAATATCCACCATACATGAAGCTTTATGGTCATGTGTGGAGTGCCCTGCCACACCTCAAGGGGTCCATTGAGAGCCCACACACACCTGAAGCTTGCCCAGTCCGAGTCTACAGAAGTCTAAGTGGGAAGAAAATTCTAGGTTTATGTAATTTAAGACTTTTTGGTGAAACTAGCAAAGGATGAAATGTTCCACTTGCCTCACATCTTTAATTCAGTATGTCACTCATTTATATATTTAAAGAGTATCTAAATTTATCCACATGAGTTGGTCCTCTATACAAGCCAAACCCAGCCCCCCTTGGGGCATCTTTATCTGGGATGCCTTGCAGTGTAAGACCCCCCAGTGTTCCCAAAAACTCACCTCACCCCTGCTCTGCACACCAGCCACACCCAGCAGACTCGAATATCTGCCGACATGAGTGCGCAGAACGCAGAACAAGTGGATGCTGCAGCTATTCTTAGGTGTGTACCAGGCACAATTCCTGCTACCTCTGTCCAGCTTGCACCTGCCAGTGTGGTAATAATAAAGATAAAGATAAAAATAGTAATCATTTTGTATTAAGTAGGTCGATTTTATGTGTATCTAGTAAAATGATTTACTATACAAATTTGCACCCGCACTTCCTCTCTGTTACTGCAACTTTATAAGGTTGATTAAACACTGCGAGTAAAATCATTTGTGCACAGTTTTCATGAGTAAAATGGTTTTCTCACATTTTCCCCTTACTTCTGATTCAGCCAACTTTTCTGTGCACCATTTTTTGTGAGTAAATTTGCATAAGGATCTAGAACTAACATGCAACTCAAAGTGTGTAATTGCGTGTGATTCAGGGAGAATTTTTTTTTTGGGGGGGGGGGGTGCGCAAATGTCTTTTTTACAGGCTGCATTTTCCTCCAGCTAAAAGCAGGAGCAAAATGCCAACTTCATTTACTGGTATGCTTATTTCTTTGATAAAACCCATGCATGTTTTTTTATGAATGAAAATTTCAGCCACCAATTCTTTTTACTGGTAATTCCTATAATTTTTACATTTCTTTTTTTTTAAAAAGTGTGCCCCCCCCTAAAGTCAACCAGCCCGGGCACCAAGCATAAGGGTTGAGAACCCTAGGCTTATAGGCTGCGCTGGCCAACCCCTGACCCTGCTGGTTACCATCCTTTATGCCCTTCATTATGGGTTCGGGGCTCTTCCAGGTGTGCCATGGGTACATTCTGATGGGCATCAGACTCTTCCACATCCCCAATGTCCCAAATGAGGGTGCAGGTAATTGGGTGGGTTACTGGCATGTCACCTGCCAATACCAGGGTCCTGTATTTCCTTATGTGCCACCAGTCCTTGAATGTCGGATACAGGTCTCTCCTTCTTTCATCCAGCCAGGGACCGCGCGTGAGGCAGCAGGAGAGATCTTATATACTGAGAGATGAAGCCTCTCTGGGATTTCTAAATGTGCCCAAACATCAAATACTACATTATCTTTTTTAGGTAAATGTAATTAATATATGCAAACAAATATATGCAAAAGCACTCTATAATTCCAGCAACTTGTTGTTTTATTGCTGTTTACCCTCTATATAGTATAGATTTCTATACACTGTCTTGTCTGATGCTAGCACATAAATTCTTATTTCATAATTCTGTGAAAAATAAACTAGTTGCTACCAACTGTGTCATTGGCTTAGAGTAGATTTTCAGCAGGAATCTACTGAGCCATTACCAAGGTTTAGATGAAAGCTGAAAATACTCACTGTAGCCAGCACCTGTAAACCTTTAATGTTCCCATAAAAATACATTTTGTTAACAAGAGAAAAGACATCAAAATGAGGGAAAGTTAAAAAAGACTGAACTGGCACCTGAAAAAAAAATCCATCCTTAAAAATCTATGATGTGTAGAAAAAAACCAAGGACCAATGAGGAGGCCTTGATGGCCAAACTAATAATAAGTAATCATTAGTATTTTTGGTCACAACTTTTAGATGTATGTTTTATGGGATTGTGTTATGTGATAACATTTATGATACATGATTGTAATGTGACGGAAGCAAACTTTTTTGCCCTTATTTTATTTTGTTTGAATAAATTGAATAGTATTTTGCAACTAAAAGAGGCTTAGCATGGACCTGTAGTGTAGCTGTGTAAGGCTAGATCACAGGCAGATGGTTGAGGCCCTGCTTTTACATCAAATATAGTGATGAGAGACACAACGGTTCACATTACTGATTTTAACTTTTTCTGAAACCTATGATGTTATCTTTTACACTTCAGTTCTTGAACTGGGCTTCTAATACCACCTACATTAGTACATTAAACACCAATATGTGTTATTTCAATTCAATTCTAGAATGTTTGGTTACAGCTTTTATCATAGGTAAAGTTTAAAAAATGACTTCTCCCCATCAGTGGAACATTTACAAAAGGCCCTGAGCGATCACCCGTCTACTTTCAGACTCTATACCCCAATACAACTCTGCTCTGCTTGTGAGATGACATGACTGACCTACCTGAACACAGTTGTCCCCAAGGCAAACTACCAAGTAGTGATGAGCTGAACAATCTGGTTTGGTACTCCTGAATGCTGAATACAATAGTTCCGGCCACCACTATAAGTGAACTGGTCCAATGGATCCCTTATAGTTCAACAACCACTAAAATTTTAATAAACTTTTTACACCACGTGCCAGATTGATCCCTAGATAAAAAAAAATAATCAAAGTTATGGAATGGCAATTTTTAATCCCAAGAACGCTGTTCATTCCTTAAAACTAGTGCTAAATTGAGGGGTCTATTCAGCATCGGGTGTAAAAAGTGCATATCCTTTTCATTTTCCACCTAGAGGGAACATTTTACATCTGGTGCTGAAATTACCTACCTAGACAATAAGAATTAATGGAACTTTATATTCTAAAAAAGCCTAGTACACCTTTGACACCTGGTGCTGATTCAATACTTTTCTGTGAGTAACAAGGGCTATTTTTTAATTTGGATATTAGTATTCTATTTAACTTCTATTGGCAAAGAAGAATGCTATCATTTGTTCAATTTCCACCAGCCATAAATAGTAATAATAATAGTATGATTGAGGGGGGGCCCCCTATGGACCTCCAGCTCAGGGAGTACCTAGGGGACAAGAGAAAAGTAGTCCAGTCGTATGAGTCCCTACTCTATTTATTACAATTGGAGGGGGGGAAAGAGGGGGTACCTTCGTTGAGGGCCCTCTTACAATTGAGTAGTTTATCGGACTAATAATAATCAATGAGTAACATATGTACTACATATGTACTAGCACTGATAAATTTATTGCTTCATAAATTCATGCAAGGTGTCATTTTAACTTAATTGTCATGCCTTGTACAATTTTTTTCACATATTTCAGACAATATTTACATATGTGTACATATTTCTATTTATAAAAAGTACAGATATGAGATAGCCAGGTAATGAATCTTATCTGGTCTTCTCCAATCATTCAATGGTCTGTTGTGTCCAGTTTGTAGCAAGCATCTGGTTAACAGTTTGTAGCAAGCGTATCACCCGTGTGTATATCCAGAAGAGTGTGCAGACGTTTCGCAAAAAAGAATGCTTCTTCAGTGCACTCTCTCTGTTTAAGGTGCTGTGAGGAAAGGGAGCACTTGTCTTCCTTTTGTATTGAAATCTTGCTTAATGTAAGGTGATGCCTTGTTTCTGGCTGGCGCTAAGTATTTACTGCAGGTTCAGGTAAGTGCTCATACAGAGTCTCGTGCCGTGTACTGCCACGGCTGGTACCTGTAGTCCCGCCGCGACCCGTGTGCTGTGTGACGCGCCGCTCCTTCAATAATAATAATAGTCATTAATAGGAAAAGTGTAATCAGAGTACATAAGTTTATTCTTATATAATTTGGGATTCTGAATATTTATTCTTCTTTTAATGTCAGGACTGTTTACATGTTAATATATATGTATGTATTTCTTTTGCAAGTATATGCAAAATTATATGATAAAAGACAAATCATTTAATTTAAATTTGCTTTCTCTTTTAAATCCTGAATATTGGGAATCCCCAAGTAATTTTTTTACTTTAGGTCTCGTATGATGGAGCATATAGTGTTAAACTTTGGTTGCCGGAGAGTTTAAATGTATACTAACCCTGTGAGGTGTAGCTGTGTTATTATCTGAATCTGAAAATTGATAAGTAATTAAATAAAAGTAAAGGTCTTAGAAATTAGTGTTGGCCATGTATAGTATGTATAATCAGTTTATGGGGGCACACATTTCAAAGGTACTAGCCAGCATGTCAAACCCTCCAGTGTGCTTGAAGGTTCACCTGACAAACTGTAGTATGATGAGCCACTTGATGATACTCTGGACAATGTAACCTAATCAATGTACAAGGTGAGTGGGATCATTTTCTTTTATATAGTTATGCCATAGATATACCAGATTCTTTATAGAAATGCAATCAGGAAGCCATTTCCAACCCATAGATCGGCTTGTCATGGAAGGCTGGGGGCAGGTTATATCTCTGCTATAGAGTATGTATTGGTACTGTTTTTGCTGATGTTTTTGTCAAATGCCCTGCATGGTTTAACCCCTTGATTATCACTATATTAAAGAGGTGTCCCTAAAAATGTCTCTTTTTTCATATCTGGAATCTTATATGAATAAAGTTGGTGCATAACTCCAGTTTCTGAAATGCCTTTAAATCCCTTAATGACCCATCTCAGAAGGAGGGCAGATAGGTGAACAGGTGGATGGATGGTCAAGCAGATAGTTGGGCAGCAAGCAGGTAGTTGGACGGTCAAGCAGATAGTTGGGCAGCAAGCAGGTAGTTGGATGGATGGATAGGTAGCTGGCTGGGCAGTTAGGCAGGTAGGTTGGTGGGCAGACAGGTAGGTGTGTAAGTAGCTGGGTGGGCAGGCAGGTAGGTAGGAAGGGTGGTAGGTAGGTAGGTGGACGGACAGATGGTTTGATGGCTGGGTGGTCTGGCAGGGAGGCAGGTGGGCAGGCAGGTAGGCAGAAGGGTGGGATAGGTAGGTGGGGCAGACAGTCCAGGAGGTGGCTTGGCAGTGAGGCAGGTAGGCGGACAGATGGGTAGGTGATTGGGTGGTCAGACAGGGAGGGGGAGGGCAGACAGGTAGATAGGTGGTTAGGTAGGTAGGTGAGTGAGCATGCAGGTAAGTAGGAGGATAGGTGGGTAGGTAAGTGGGATGAAGTTAGGTGGGTGGAAAGATGGATAGGTGGCTAGGGAGTCAGGCAGGTAGATGGGCAGATGGGTGGACAGGTGGCTGAGTAGTTAGACAGGTAGGTATGTGGGCAGAAGGTAGCACAGAGGGTGGATGGATGTGTGACTGAGACAGTGAGGCAGGTAGGTGGGCATGCTTGCAGATAGGTTGGCAGTCAGGCAAGTGGGTAGGTGCCAGGCTGTTGGTTAAGTAGAGAGAATGGGTTTACGGTTGGGCTTCAGGTGGTTTTTAGGTGTGACATCTTGCTGAGGGACTGGGCAGGGGAGTTAGCAGCGCCATGTACTCAGCCTCGCTACCAGCATCTCAGCAGGCAGGGTGGCCCACCGGCATCTCGGCTGGTGGGCAGGCAGGCTCCTTTCCTTGCCAAGCCGTTCCACAGCAGTGTAAGCCGCCACCACAGCTCCAGCTGCCGCTTACTGGCTGGTCTTTCCTATGCTACATTATGAGTAAAAAACACACATTTTCTGAGAACGTGCTAGGCATGGTATGTACACTTGGGGGGGTTCAAGGAGGGGTCTCTAATCTTTCTGGCGTTGACAGGCACATCTAACTTGAAAGAGTTGGTGACTTTAATGCTTGCTTACAGTCATCATGCATATATTGCTTATATTGTATATAAGGGAACCTTACAGATTAATAGGCCTGCAGTGTAGGGCTTCCCAGTGTGCTTAAACCGGACCTTCAACCTAAATAAGGGTCTATTTTGTATGTTTCCCCTGCCCTGTACATACAGATTGCTCACCTTAAAAATCATTCTACCTGCACCTATTGCTTTTTCTGAGCCTTTAAACATCCAAGATGGCGGCACATGGATTCTCAGGCTGTCTGCAGCCAAGAAGTGTCTTCTGACTCTGCCGCTCTGCATTCTGGGATTTTCCTGACTCCAGCTCTTCTCTGTCTGTGCAAAGCACAGCTATTACCCGCTCTCTGACCTTTTGCCCCCCCTATCCTTTTCTCAGTATGTGATGCTTCTAAGGCAAGATGGTAGCACCCATATCGTAGATTCCAGAACAGAGTTGCAGCCCGGTGGGGAAAAGGATAATGTAAGTAAGTGACTAAAAACTTAAAATGTATTAATTTTAGATGCTGGGAAGTAGTTTTGAGGGTTTGGACTTTTCATTAAATGTTGCTGAAGGTTTGGTTTTAAGTGTGCTTACATGCAAAAAATGAGTGGCAGAACAACAAGAAACTCCTCAAAAAAGGCTTACATGTGCGAAAATATACATGCATGGATGCTTATGGATGTTTATCTGCTTAGGGGAAAAAGCATGTTTCTAATTGCACAGATACCTGCATGTACTTATGGATGTGCAAATTGATACCAGCATTCTCCCCTAAGCAGATCTAAAGGAAATCTACAAGAATTAATGTAAAAAGCAAGGTTATTTGTAGCTTTATTATGTTGCCTTAATTTTATTGTGATATAAGTGTTATTTTTGTCAGTTCACACTTCCTTCCTTCCTTCCACCCCTTTTTTTTAATTTGTTAACTTTTTATGTGTAGTGTTTATGCTTATCATTTCAAAACAATTAATTTATTTTGTTACATAGGTTTCTGTTTCTTTAATGTATCTATCTTTAAATTCGTATTCTGTTTTTGCTTTTCTAGTGGCTTTTAAAAATGCTATTGTTTTACATTTATCAATACTCACCCATCTGTTTCCCTCCTGTAGTCAACCACGAATCCCCCCCATGGAATGTGTCTAGCTAACCTATGACACACACACACACACACACACACACACACACACACACACACACACACACACACTTCCCAGAGAATAGGGTTGATCCTGCACCAGGTGGAAAACTACTGTTGGAGAGAGAAGCCTGCCATTCAATGGAAAGTGAATGGTGGTTTTCTCTCCTAAAAAGTAGCGCACGTTATCTCCTGCTGCAGAATCAACCTCATTATGTACAAAATAAGTAGAAATAGAACAAATAGAACTATATACACACGCATGTCATGCTTTGTAAGCGTATAAGCACATGTTTGGGTAAGTTCATGCTTGCAATATATGTCCAGCCTAAGTACATTAGGTTGTCATTTTGAAGGTTGTTTGTAGCTCTGCAGTAGCTCTGTAGCTAATGTGAGGATCAGCTCTGGTAGACAGCAGGATGTTAGCAGTATAGAGGCTCAGAGGCGAAAAGTTCAACTTAAAGTCCGTGTTTATTCACACAAAAAGTCCATAACACAAAATATCCTTTTTGGGTTACATCACCTTTTCAGGAAAAATGCCACTGAATTGCATCAGACAGGCAACGGCCCTTTTTAGTTTTGTCCAAGCTTGCACACTTGTAGCCGAATCCACCTCGGGTCCACATGAAATAGCCTGTATAAGAGCTTCCAGCCAGGCACACAGAGTCTCACTCCACAAAGTGAGCTCTAGACACAGCCAGTGCACAGCTGACTCCCCAGGCTATTTATGCGGCCCGCAAAACCCGAACCTGGGTAGGGGATGGAGTCCCACCCTGCTCTACTCCATCCCAGTAAAGCCGTCCCGGGTTAGCCTTTCAGCTATACTAAAATTTCAGCAGCAGACTGCCATTAGCAGCTGATGCTGGAGAAAACTACACAGCTTTACTGCACCAAGGCCAGGTACCTTGGTGCCACATACCTACCGTCAATGACGGCACCTTGCACCTTACCACACTACTTACCTGTTAGTTAACCTGAGAGTGGTAGCACAACAAATATATGGAAGAGTTTATTTGCGCATAAGAAAAGGCCACACTCATCAGGTCATTGTCGGAAAGCAATTTCCACATGCCTTGGCGCCTTTTTATCGCATGGGAAAGGTCAGGCGACTTTGCTGAATTATGCGAACATGCTTTAGTATGTGAAAATATTTTCCCATGCGAGGTGAATTTGATTGAATGAATAAGCATGTGTACACTCAATTCGCAAAATAAAATTGCAAAAGAAAAAATGGGGCTGAATCGCAGCACTGAAAAGTAGGATGCAAAAATGTATACTTTTACAAACAATGGTGCGAAAATTCAGTTTCACGCTGGCTGAATCGCCCCTTGTGTCTGTTACAAGGACCATGATAACAGCTAAGATGTTTTTTTAATTACCTTGTTTCCGGTGTCCGAAGGGAACTAGGTGTCCGCAATGAAGTGACAGGTGGACTCCACTACCACCCCCCCTCGATTTGGGTATTAAAGATAAAAAATGAGAGTTACCTGAGCAGTCAATTTCTTTGGGGCCACTGTCAAACAACGAGGGAACGGGCTCAGTACCAGTGGGGGGCAGGTGACAGCAGAGTCCAGCTGTAGCTCAACTTCTGCTTTAAAACTAAAATGTAGGCTGCAGTTGGCATTTAAATGAATATTCTCATCTGCATGCCAGACCTTTCCACCTTGTTTTTTTGTAATAAACTTTGTGTGTCTTAGGATCTATATTTAATTTATGATTTCTTTGTTGCTGGCAAGACTCTGTGGTCTTCAAATTATGGTTAGCTGAAATGCGTCTCTTCACTCTTCTTTGTTTTTGAAACCATGGTAACAAGCATCTCTTGTTGTGTAAGACCTCTGGAATGGCAAACAACGACATGTTTGGGTGACACATTTGTCTTTTCACCAGCTTACAGCTTCCAATTAAGCATATTGCAAAACACATCCCACATCTTATGATATTGGGCATTCAACATATTATAATTTAAATTTATTTGCATTTATTTATCTGCATTATTGTTCCATTCAGATTTATAGAACATTTTTGTATGTGTAAATGCAATAATAAACAAAGCAACAAGTACAGATGCAGCTTAAAGTGGTTCTGGTCTTTGCCCCGCTGTGCACCCGGATTGGGGGTGCCTCGCTGTGTGAAACCCCCCAGGTCGCCCAATCTCACTTACCCTTCCCCAGTCCTATGGCGCATGCGCAGCCCTCTCGTCCAATCAGCGTGCTCAGATGCTGGTGGCAGTATCCCCCGCTACCCTCTAACAGGGAGCATGCCTGCACCAGCCATTCACAAATGTTAAAGGGATACTGGGGATGTGGCCACTGCTCACGCATGCGCCGTTGGACCGGTAACGAAGGTGAGTTTTTGGGCGACCTAGGGGTTTTACACACAAATGGGGGTGCTCCAGAGGAAGTGAGTATGCCTGCCCTGGAGTCTCAGGGTGGGTTTTGGTCCTCTTTAAATACGTGCATGCTAGGGAACTGTCTTTAAAATTGTGATATGCAAGTATTTAAAGGAGGACTATAAGAAATAATGTATTAGAGTATTACACAAAACCATCTGGCACATAACAGACCTGAGTACCCCAACAGTATAAAAACACAATGTTGTGATAAATTGTAAGATAATAAGGGCCCCCCAATGTACTCATGCATATCACACACCACCATACACACTGCGGATCCTAGTCAGCCAGTAAAAGTCACTAAACTTGAAAATACACAAGCTTCTCATAAAATCAGTGACTTAACCCATCAATCCATCTATACTGCGTGCCACAAACTGGCTCCAATGGACAGTCCATGCCCCCGCTATACAAACTGAGTTTTATGACAAGCTCAGTCTTTTCAAGTTTAGTGACTTTCACTGGCTGACTAGGATTCGCAGTGTGTGTGGGGGTGTGTGGTATGCATGAGTCCATGGGGGCCCTCAATACTACAACATTGTGTTTTTATACTGTTGGGGTACTCGGCTCTATTATGTGCCAGATAGTTATGCAATATTTTAATCAATTGTTCTGTTTTTCTGGCAGAAATATTGCTGCCGGTTCTTTAGTCCCAGGCCTACAATGAACCAGTTGTTCTTTTTGTCAGTACTGTAGCTATTGTGTTTGGTGGTTTAACCAGGGAACATTGATGGATTGGTGGGATCCATTTTTTAATTGTATTATTTGATTCCTTCCCACGCAGTGTTTAAAGACACTGGGGAGGTCACCAAGGTGGCATGCAAATACATAGGGGACACAGTCCGAATACAAAGCCAGACTTTGAATGGTGGTCGGGCTTGGGAGGGGAGGTGCCAAAGGCAGGGCTAATCAATAGCAATTAACTCTTCATGATGCTGCACTGGTACAAACATATGGCAGGAGCTGATGCAGCTACCGTTAAGCTGCAGGTCTAATACACTCCCTGGGTGAATTGGGATGCCCTGCTCTGTGAACCCCCCAATCGCCAGTTTCACTCACCTTTTTCTGGAGCCCTTGGCGCGTCTGTGCACTCCGGCCATGTCTCCACTCACCTCTAGCTGTGCATGCGTTTGTACCCGGCCTTTCTGAATGGGCAGCACAGGCACACCGCGGCTGCAAGGTGGGCCTTCGGTGCCGCTTGGCTGCTTAGCCGTCCAGGTGGCGCCTAAGAGAGCCGAGTGACAGCAAGCGTGTCAATTGGCTGAGAGCCCAAATCAGCGCACTCGCTCTCGCCCAAATCTGCGCTGTGGGAGCGGGAGGAAGGTGAGTGAAATAGGAAGACCTTGGGGTGGTACACACAGCTGGGGTCCATGAGAAAGTGAAATCCCTGTGTGTTGTTCCTCTTTAAGAGGCAAAGCCTGGAAATTGGTTTAATTTCTAGAAATGAGATGCAGAATTTATCC
Organism: Gastrophryne carolinensis; assembly: GCA_027917425.1. Taxonomy (NCBI): domain Eukaryota; kingdom Metazoa; phylum Chordata; class Amphibia; order Anura; family Microhylidae; genus Gastrophryne; species Gastrophryne carolinensis. Next base: position 285,457,798 of record CM051237.1, on the reverse strand, counting down.
AGTGAGGAAGTGAAGTGGTTTATTCCTTCCAAATTTGTAACCTCTATTGTGTATTTAAACAAACTGAAGTGATACATTATACATGTGTTTATATTCCCCATAAGGTTTTGTTAGTTAGTACTTTGGGGGGGGGGGAGCTATGTATAATTAGATGGGCAGGCTGATTCATCATTTGCGGCAGGTAGCGACAGATAAGCGTCTGTAGCAGGCATTTTCAGAGCGCCCGCTAGTAGTCGCTGTGCTCAGCAGTGGGTCGCTAGTTCTTAGCGACTCAGTCGCTGTGCAGCAATGATGAATAAACTGTGATGAGTCGCTATTTGACCAGTACAGCGCTGTATGGGAGAGCATGTTAGCGACTGGTCAGTGCAACCGACTCACAACATATTCATTAAAAAAACATCCTCACAAAACTCCGGCGCTGAAAAATGCTTCTCTGAAGCCCAGAGCACCGGCGGCTGTGTGTTTAAAGTCTGTTTTTCAGCATGTATCCAACAGTAACAAAGCGAAAACATATGGAATTACATTATTATAACATTGTAACATGAACACTTTAATGCCAGACCTGTAATGTCATTTCTGCAGAAATATATAAAACATGAAACATTTTTGAAAAAACTGCAATTTCAATGCCAGAAAAGGTCACAACATTTTGAGATTTTTTTTTAAAAAAACCTTGTTTAAAAAGAAGAAAAGGATCGTCCATTGAAATGTATGGGAGAGCGACAGGTAGCGAGAGGTCATACCTGGCGCTCTGCAAGGCTGAACGCCGGCGCTGTTTGCTGAGGCTGGGATAATGATGAATCGGACGCTACATGGCGTTATCCCAGTCGCTCAACAGATTCTGCTTGATAAATGTGTAATTGCGTGCCGTGTCCGGTGTTCACCAGTCGCTACCTGATGCCACCTCTCATTAACAAGGCACTACCTGATGCTATCCCTTTATGAATAAGGGCCAAAGTCTGCACCTTACCTATAGGCTGAGATTTTCTTTAATAACCAGAAGACTTTATTATGTACTGAGTTGGAAACACAGAGCACATCTAATTTAGTTTAAAGCAGACCAAAAGTCCAAGGACATCTGTGTATGTTCACATGCAGTTTGGGGACATTTGGTTTTTAAAAGGCCACAAAACAAACTCTAGGGTAAATAGGTCTCATTTCTTAGTCACCAGCTCTGAAGCTGCTTGCATGCCCGCAAGGCCCTAGCATACATTTAAGCATCTGGTGCTGATATTCATGTGGTGTGCCCCCTGCTGCAAATCAGTAAGGGTTCCCCCATGACTAGAAGCAGGGGCGTGACACCGATGTTGGCTAGGGAGCAAGCTTATAGCACTGAAATCAGATGCAGTTCGCAGGACTCTGAAGGATTGAGTCTGCAGGTGGACAGGTAACTAATGCTTTTTTTTGCATCTGGCTGAAAATATCCTTAAAAGTTAGCACGTATTAGCATTAATTCTAGGTATTAAAACTTACTGACATTATTCATTCATCATCAAACCCCCTCCAAAATGGCTTAAGCAAGAATCACCATTAGAGCTGCTGGTTCGAGGTGCTTAAACTACAATCGTACTCATTTCAGTTATTCTGACAGTTACACATAGAACAGCAATAGAATCTTATAATTTAGCTTTCAACTCTGTAGGGGCGATGCTTGACTGCATATAAAAGCCTGTGTCATTGCGAACTATTGTTCTTAAGTCAACCCCCAGTGCACTTTCCATTACTTTTGAATTCCAACAGGCACATAGATATTTTTATTATAGGATATGTTCATTCTTCTTAAAATGAAACAAATAAGCTAACGCTGCTTATAGGGCTCATTTATAAAACACATTATCAAGCCGTATTATCTATAAAACTGTCAAGGAAAATCTTTTCTTTGCAATCATTTAAATATTAAAAAGAAGATGGGCTTTTTTGAAATCGCTCAACTCCCATTCTGTATTAGAACAGACACAGCAGGAGTCTATTTACTAGTACTATTCCGCATTTATCAGATGAGAAATAAAAGACATTTATTATCATTATCATTTAGGCAGTCACAGCAGTTGCTGGCTTTTTGGCTATGCTGGGCTGTTTTGTGATGCAGTCTAAAATGGCACAGAAGTTGGTATTATCTAACTTTTCAAAATACAATTCACAATTTTGCTACTTTATCAAGACTGGTTTGCAACTTTTACATATATATATATATATATATATATATATATATATATATATATATATATTAAAACACACACACACACAGAAAAAGAATATTCTAAAACAAATGTTGTGCTAAAACACCCCATCTCAATCCCATCCCCATAGGCAGTGTGGCATTTCCCCATCCCATTTTTCATGGGCATTGTGACATTCCCCATCCCATCGCCATAGGCAATGTGGCATTCCCCCATCCCATTCCCCATAGGCAGTGTGGCATCCCCCATCCCATTCCCCATATAGACAGTGTGGCATCCCCCTCCAATTCCCCATATAGGCAGCGTGACATTCCCCATACCATCCCCATAGGCAGTGTGGCATCCCCCTCCCATTCCCCATATAGGCAGTGTGGCATCCCCGCTATTCCCCATATAGGCAGTGTGCCATTCCCTCTCCCATTCCCCATATAGGCAGTGTAGCATTCCCCCATCCCATTCCCCATATAGGCAGTGTGGCATCCCCCCCTCCCATTCCCCATATAGGCAGTGTGGCATCCCCGCTATTCCCCATATAAGCAGTGTGGCATTACCTCTCCCATTCCCTATATAAGCAGTGTGGCATTCCCCCTCCCATTCCCCATATAAGCAGTGTGGCATTCCCCCATCCCATTCCCCATATAGACAGTGTGGCATCCCCCTCCAAATCCCCATATAGGCAGCATGACATTCCCTATACCATCCCCATAGGCAGTGTGGCATCCCCCCTCCCATTCCCCATATGGGCACTGTGGCATCCCCCCTATTCCCCATATAGGCAGTGTGGCATTCCCTCTCCCATTCCCTATATAAGCAGTGTGGAATCCCCCCTACCATTCCCCATATAGACAGTGTGCCATTCCCCCTCCCATTCCCCATATGGGCAGTGTGCCATTCCCTCTCCCATTCCCCATATAGGCAGTGTGGCATTCCCCCCTCTCATTCCCCATATAGGCAGTGTGGCATCCCCCTCCCATTTCCCATATAGGCAGTGTGGCATTCCCCCTCCCATTCCCCATATAGGCAGTGTGGCATTCCCCCCTCCCATTCCCCATATAGGCAGTGTGGCATCCCCCTCCCATTTCCCATATAGGCAGTGTGGCATTCCCTCTCCCATTCCCCATATAGGCAGTGTGGCATCCCCGCTATTCCCCATATAGGCAGTGTGGCATCCCCCCTCCCATTCCCCATATAGGCAGTGTAGCATTCCCCCATCCCATTCCCCATATAGGCAGTGTAGCATTCCCCCATCCCATTCCCCATATAGGCAGTGTGGCATCCCCCCCCTCCCATTCCCCATATAGGCAGTGTGCCATTCCCCCCTCCCATTCCCCATATTGGCAGTGTGGCATTCCCTCTCCCATTCCCCATATAGGCAGTGTAGCATTCCCCCATCCCATTCCCCATATAGGCAGTGTGGCATCCCCCCCTCCCATTCCCCATATAGGCAGTGTGGCATCCCCGCTATTCCCCATATAAGCAGTGTGGCATTCCCTCTCCCATTCCCTATATAAGCAGTGTGGCATTCCCCCTCCCATTCCCCATATAAGCAGTGTGGCATTCCCCCATCCCATTCCCCATATAGGCAGTGTGGCATCCCCCTCCAAATCCCCATATAGGCAGCATGACATTCCCTATACCATCCCCATAGGCAGTGTGGCATCCCCCCTCCCATTCCCCATATGGGCACTGTGGCATCCCCCCTATTCCCCATATTGGCAGCGTGGCATTCCCTCTCCCATTCCCTATATAAGCAGTGTGGAATCCCCCCTACCATTCCCCATATAGGCAGCGTGACATTCCCCATACCATCCCCATAGGCAGTGTGGCATCCCCCATCCCATTCCCCATATAGGCAGTGTGGCATCCCCCCCCCTCCCATTCCCCATATAGGAGGTGTGGCATTCCCTCTCCCATTCCCCATATAGGCAGTGTGGCATTCCCTCTCCCATTCCCCATATAGGCAGTGTGGCATCCCCCCCCCTCTCCCATTCCCCATATAGGCAGTGTGGCATTCCCTCTCCCATTCCCCATATAGGCAGTGTGGCATTCCCTCTCCCATTCCCCATATAGGCAGTGTGGCATCCCCCCCCCCTCTCCCATTCCCCATATAGGCAGTGTGGCATTCCCTCTCCCATTCCCCATATAGGCAGTGTAGCATTCCCCCATCCCATTCCCCATATAGGCAGTGTGACATCCCCCCCTCCCATTCCCCATATAGGCAGTGTGGCATCCCCGCTATTCCCCATATAAGCAGTGTGGCATTCCCCCTCCCATTCCCCATATAAGCACTGTGGCATCCCCGCTATTCCCCATATAGGCAGCGTGGCATTCCCTCTCCCATTCCCTATATAAGCAGTGTGGAATCCTCCCTACCATTACCCATATAGGCAGCGTGACATTCCCCATACCATCCCCATAGGCAGTGTGGCATCCCCCATCCCATTCCCCATATAGGCAGTGTGGCATCCCCCCCTCCCATTCCCCATATAGGCAGTGTGGCATCCCCTCCCATTCCCCATATAAGCACTGTGGCATCCCCGCTATTCCCCATATAAGCAGTGTGGCATTCCCTCTCCCATTCCCCATATAGGCAGTGTGGCATTCCCCCTCCCATTCCCCATATAAGCACTGTGGCATCCCCGCTATTCCCCATATAAGCAGTGTGGCATTCCCTCTCCCATTCCCCATATAGGCAGTGTGGCATTCCCCCTCCCATTCCCCATATAAGCAGTGTGGCATTCCCCCATCCCATTCCCCATATAGACAGTGTGGCATCCCCCTCCAAATCCCCATATGGGCAGCATGACATTCCCTATACCATCCCCATAGGCAGTGTGGCATCCCCCCTCCCATTCCCCATATGGGCACTGTGGCATCCCCCCTATTCCCCATATAGGCAGCGTGGCATTCCCTCTCCCATTCCCTATATAAGCAGTGTGGAATCCTCCCTACCATTCCCCATATAGGCAGCGTGACATTCCCCATACCATCCCCATAGGCAGTGTGGCATCCCCCATCCCATTCCCCATATAGGCAGTGTGGCATCCCCCCCTCCCATTCCCCATATAGGCAGTGTGGCATCCCCGCTATTCCCCATATAAGCAGTGTGGCATTCCCTCTCCCATTCCCCATATAGGCAGTGTGGCATTCCCCCTCCCATTCCCCATATAAGCAGTGTGGCATTCCCCCATCCCATTTCCCATATAGACAGTGTGGCATCCCCCTCCAAATCCCCATATAGGCTGCATGACATTCCCTATACCATCCCCATAGGCAGTGTGGCATCCCCCCTCCCATTCCCCATATGGGCACTGTGGCATCCCCCCTATTCCCCATATAGGCAGCGTGGCATTCCCTCTCCCATTCCCTATATAAGCAGTGTGGCATTCCCCCTCCCATTCCCCATATAAGCAGTGTGGCATTCCCCCATCCCATCCCCCATATAGACAGTGTGGCATCCCCCTCCAAATCCCCATATAGGCAGCATGACATTCCCTATACCATCCCCATAGGCAGTGTGGCATCCCCCCTCCCATTCCCCATATGGGCACTGTGGCACCCCCCCTATTCCCCATATAGGCAGCGTGGCATTCCCTCTCCCATTCCCTATATAAGCAGTGTGGAATCCCCCCTACCATTCCCCATATAGACAGTGTGCCATTCCCCCTCCCATTCCCCATATGGGCAGTGTGCCATTCCCTCTCCCATTCCCCATATAGGCAGTGTGGCATTCCCCCCTCCCATTCCCCATATAGGCAGTGTGGCATTCCCTCTCCCATTCCCCATATAGGCAGTGTGGCATCCCCGCTATTCCCCATATAGGCAGTGTGGCATCCCCCCTCCCATTCCCCATATAGGCAGTGTAGCATTCCCCCATCCCATTCCCCATATAGGCAGTGTAGCATTCCCCCATCCCATTCCCCATATAGGCAGTGTGGCATCCCCCCCCCTCCCATTCCCCATATAGGAGGTGTGGCATTCCCTCTCCCATTCCCCATATAGGCAGTGTGGCATTCCTTCTCCCATTCCCCATATAGGCAGTGTGGCATCCCCCCCCTCTCCCATTCCCCATATAGGCAGTGTGGCATTCCCTCTCCCATTCCCCATATAGGCAGTGTGGCATCCCCCCTCCCATTCCCCATATGGGCACTGTGGCACCCCCCTATTCCCCATATAGGCAGCGTGGCATTCCCTCTCCCATTCCCTATATAAGCAGTGTGGAATCCCCCCTACCATTCCCCATATAGACAGTGTGCCATTCCCCCTCCCATTCCCCATATGGGCAGTGTGCCATTCCCTCTCCCATTCCCCATATAGGCAGTGTGGCATTCCCCCCTCCCATTCCCCATATAGGCAGTGTGGCATCCCCCTCCCATTTCCCATATAGGCAGTGTGGCATTCCCTCTCCCATTCCCCATATAGGCAGTGTGGCATCCCCGCTATTCCCCATATAGGAAGTGTGGCATCCCCCCTCCCATTCCCCATATAGGCAGTGTAGCATTCCCCCATCCCATTCCCCATATAGGCAGTGTAGCATTCCCCCATCCCATTCCCCATATAGGCAGTGTAGCATTCCCCCATCCCATTCCCCATATAGGCAGTGTGGCATCCCCCCCCCTCCCATTCCCCATATAGGAGGTGTGGCATTCCCTCTCCCATTCCCCATATAGGCAGTGTGGCATTCCCTCTCCCATTCCCCATATAGGCAGTGTGGCATCCCCCCCCTCTCCCATTCCCCATATAGGCAGTGTGGCATTCCCTCTCCCATTCCCCATATAGGCAGTGTGGCATTCCCTCTCCCATTCCCCATATAGGCAGTGTGGCATCCCCCCCCTCTCCCATTCCCCATATAGGCAGTGTGGCATTCCCTCTCCCATTCCCCATATAGGCAGTGTGACATTCCCCATCCCATCCCCATATAGGCAGTGTGCCATTCCCTCTCCCATTCCCCATATAGGCAGTGTGGCATTCCCCCCTCCCATTCCCCATATAGGGAGTGTGCCATTCCCTCTCCCATTCCCCATATAGGCAGTGTGGCATTCCCTCTCCCATTCCCCATATAGGCAGTGTGGCATTCCCCCATCCTATTCCCCATATAGACAGTGTGCCATTCCCTCTCCCATTCCCCATATAGGCAGTTTGCCATTCCCTCTCCCATTCCCCATATAGGCAGTGTGGCATTCCCCCCTCCCATTCCCCATATAGGCAGTGTGGCATCCCCCTCCCATTTCCCATATAGGCAGTGTGGCATTCCCTCTCCCATTCCCCATATAGGCAGTGTGGCATCCCCGCTATTCCCCATATAGGCAGTGTGGCATCCCCCCTCCCATTCCCCATATAGGCAGTGTAGCATTCCCCCATCCCATTCCCCATATAGGCAGTGTAGCATTCCCCCATCCCATTCCCCATATAGGCAGTGTGGCATCCCCCCCCCCTCCCATTCCCCATATAGGAGGTGTGGCATTCCCTCTCCCATTCCCCATATAGGCAGTGTGGCATTCCCTCTCCCATTCCCCATATAGGCAGTGTGGCATCCCCCCCCCTCTCCCATTCCCCATATAGGAGGTGTGACATTCCCTCTCCCATTCCCCATATAAGCAGTGTGGCATTCCCCCTCCTATTCCCCATATAGGCAGTGTGGCATTCCCTCTCCCATTCCCCATATAGGCAGTGTGGCATCCCCCCCCCTCTCCCATTCCCCATATAGGAGGTGTGACATTCCCTCTCCCATTCCCCATATAGGCAGTGTGACATTCCTCATCCCATCCCCATATAGGCAGTGTGGTATTCCCTCTCCCATTCCCCATATAGGCAGTGTGACATTCCTCATCCCATCCCCATATAGGCAGTGTGCCATTCCCTCTCCCATTCCCCATATAGGCAGTGTGGCATTCCCCCCTCCCATTCCCCATATAGGCAGTGTGGCATTCCCCACCTCCCATTCCCCATATAGGCAGTGTGGCATTCCCCCCTCCCATTCCCCATATAGGCAGTGTGGCATCCCCCTCCCATTTCCCATATAGGCAGTGTGCCATTCCCTCTCCCATTCCCCATATAGGCAGTGTGGCATTCCCCCCTCCCATTCCCCATATAGGCAGTGTGGCATCCCCGCTATTCCCCATATAGGCAGTGTGGCATCCCCCCTCCCATTCCCCATATAGGCAGTGTAGCATTCCCCCATCCCATTCCCCATATAGGCAGTGTGGCATCCCCCCCTCCCATTCCCTATATAGGAGGTGTGGCATTCCCTCTCCCATTCCCCATATAGGCAGTGTGGCAGTCCCTCTCCCATTCCCCATATAGGCAGTGTGGCATCCCCCCCCCCATTCCCCATATAGGCAGTGTGGCATTCTCCCCTCCCTTTCCCCATATAGGCAGTGTGGCACTCCCCCCTCCCATTCCCCATATAGGCAGTGTGGCATTCCTCTCATTCCCTATAGGCAGTGTGGCACCCCCTCCCATTCCCCATATAGGAGGTGTGGCATTCCCTCTCCCATTCCCCATATAGGCAGTGTGACATTCCCCCTCCCATTCCCTATATAGGAGGTGTGGCATTCCCTCTCCCATTCCCCATATAGGCAGTGTGGCAGTCCCTCTCCCATTCCCCATATAGGCAGTGTGGCATCCCCCCCCCCATTCCCCATATAGGCAGTGTGGCATTCTCCCCTCCCTTTCCCCATATAGGCAGTGTGGCACTCCCCCCTCCCATTCCCCATATAGGCAGTGTGGCATTCCTCTCATTCCCTATAGGCAGTGTGGCACCCCCTCCCATTCCCCATATAGGAGGTGTGGCATTCCCTCTCCCATTCCCCATATAGGCAGTGTGACATTCCCCCTCCCATTCCCCATATAGGCAGCGTGACATTCCCCCTCCCATCCCCATAGGCAGTGTGGCATTCCCCCTCCCATTCCCCATATAGGCGGTGTGGAATCCCCCCTATTCCTCATATAGGCAGTGTGGCATTCCCTCTCCCATTCCCCATATAGGCAGTGTGGCATTCCCCCATCCCATTCCCCATATAGGCAGTGTGGCATTCCCCCATCCCATTCCCCATATAGGCAGTGTGGCATTCCCCCTCCCATTCCCCATATAGGCAGTGTGGCATTCCCTCTCCCATTCCCCATATAGGAGGTGTGGCATTCCCTCTCCCATTCCCCATATAGGCAGTGTGACATTCCCCATCCCATCCCCATAGGCAGTGTGGCATTCCCCCTCCCATTCCCCATAGGCAGTGTGGCATCCCCCCTATTCCCCATATAGGCAGTGTGGAATCCCCCCTATTCCCCATATAGGCAGTGTGGCATCCCCCCTCCCATTCCCCATATAGGCAGTGTGGAATCCCCCCTATTCCCCATATAGGCAGTGTGCCATTCCCTCTCCCATTCCCCATATAGGCAGTGTGGCATTCCCCCCTCCCATTCCCCATATAGGCAGTGTGGCATCCCCCTCCCATTTCCCTTATAGGCAGTGTGGCATTCCCTCTCCCATTCCCCATATAGGCAGTGTGGAATCCCCCATCCCATTCCCCATATAGGCAGTGTGGCATCCCCCCCTCCCATTCCCCATATAGGCAGTGTGGCATCCCCGCTATTCCCCATATAAGCAGTGTGGCATTCCCTCTCCCATTCCCCATATAGGCAGTGTGGCATTCCCCCTCCCATTCCCCATATAAGCAGTGTGGCATTCCCCCATCCCATTCCCCATATAGACAGTGTGGCATCCCCCTCCAAATCCCCATATAGGCAGCATGACATTCCCTATACCATCCCCATAGGCAGTGTGGCATCCCCCCTCCCATTCCCCATATGGGCACTGTGGCATCCCCCCTATTCCCCATATAGGCAGCGTGGCATTCCCTCTCCCATTCCCTATATAAGCAGTGTGGCATTCCCCCTCCCATTCCCCATATAAGCAGTGTGGCATTCCCCCATCCCATTCCCCATATAGACAGTGTGGCATCCCCCTCCAAATCCCCATATAGGCAGCATGACATTCCCTATACCATCCCCATAGGCAGTGTGGCATCCCCCCTCCCATTCCCCATATGGGCACTGTGGCACCCCCCCTATTCCCCATATAGGCAGCGTGGCATTCCCTCTCCCATTCCCTATATAAGCAGTGTGGAATCCCCCCTACCATTCCCCATATAGACAGTGTGCCATTCCCCCTCCCATTCCCCATATGGGCAGTGTGCCATTCCCTCTCCCATTCCCCATATAGGCAGTGTGGCATTCCCCCCTCCCATTCCCCATATAGGCAGTGTGGCATCCCCCTCCCATTTCCCATATAGGCAGTGTGGCATTCCCTCTCCCATTCCCCATATAGGCAGTGTGGCATCCCCGCTATTCCCCATATAGGCAGTGTGGCATCCCCCCTCCCATTCCCCATATAGGCAGTGTAGCATTCCCCCATCCCATTCCCCATATAGGCAGTGTAGCATTCCCCCATCCCATTCCCCATATAGGCAGTGTGGCATCCCCCCCCCTCCCATTCCCCATATAGGAGGTGTGGCATTCCCTCTCCCATTCCCCATATAGGCACTGTGGCATTCCCTCTCCCATTCCCCATATAGGCAGTTTGGCATCCCCCCCCTCTCCCATTCCCCATATAGGCAGTGTGGCATTCCCTCTCCCATTCCCCATATAGGCAGTGTGGCATTCCCCCATCCCATTCCCCATATAGGCAGTGTGGCATCCCCCCATCCCATTCCCCATATAGGCAGTGTGGCATCCCCCCCCTCCCATTCCCCATATAGGCAGTGTGGCATTCCCTCTCCCATTCCCCATATAGGCAGTGTGGCATTCCCTCTCCCATTCCCCATATAGGCAGTGTGACATTCCCCATCCCATCCCCATATAGGCAGTGTGCCATTCCCTCTCCCATTCCCCATATAGGCAGTGTGGCATCCCCCTCCCATTCCCCATATAGGCAGTGTGCCATTCCCTCTCCCATTCCCCATATAGGCAGTGTGGCATTCCCTCTCCCATTCCCCATATAGGCAGTGTGGCATTCCCCCATCCTATTCCCCATATAGACAGTGTGGCATTCCCCCTCCCATTCCCCATATAGGCAGTGTGACATTCCCTCTCCCATTCCCCATATAGGCAGTTTGCCATTCCCTCTCCCATTCCCCATATAGGCAGTGTGGCATTCCCCCCTCCCATTCCCCATATAGGCAGTGTGGCATCCCCCTCCCATTTCCCATATAGGCAGTGTGGCATTCCCTCTCCCATTCCCCATATAGGCAGTGTGGCATCCCCGCTATTCCCCATATAGGCAGTGTGGCATCCCCCCTCCCATTCCCCATATAGGCAGTGTAGCATTCCCCCATCCCATTCCCCATATAGGCAGTGTAGCATTCCCCCATCCCATTCCCCATATAGGCAGTGTGGCATCCCCCCCCTCCCATTCCCCATATAGGAGGTGTGGCATTCCCTCTCCCATTCCCCATATAGGCAGTGTGGCATCCCCCCCCCCCCTCTCCCATTCCCCATATAGGAGGTGTGACATTCCCTCTCCCATTCCCCATATAGGCAGTGTGGCATTCACCCTCCTATTCCCCATATAGGCAGTGTGGCATTCCCTCTCCCATTCCCCATATAAGCAGTGTGGCATTCCCCCTCCTATTCCCCATATAGGCAGTGTGGCATTCCCTCTCCCATTCCCCATATAGGCAGTGTGGCATCCCCCCCCCTCTCCCATTCCCCATATAGGAGGTGTGACATTCCCTCTCCCATTCCCCATATAGGCAGTGTGACATTCCTCATCCCATCCCCATATAGGCAGTGTGGTATTCCCTCTCCCATTCCCCATATAGGCAGTGTGACATTCCTCATCCCATCCCCATATAGGCAGTGTGCCATTCCCTCTCCCATTCCCCATATAGGCAGTGTGGCATTCCCCCCTCCCATTCCCCATATAGGCAGTGTGCCATTCCCCCTCCCATTCCCCATATAGGCAGTGTGGCATTCCCCCCTCCCATTCCCCATATAGGCAGTGTGGCATTCCCCACCTCCCATTCCCCATATAGGCAGTGTGGCATTCCCCCCTCCCATTCCCCATATAGGCAGTGTGGCATTCCCCCCTCCCATTCCCCATATAGGCAGTGTGGCATCCCCCTCCCATTTCCCATATAGGCAGTGTGCCATTCCCTCTCCCATTCCCCATATAGGCAGTGTGGCATTCCCCCCTCCCATTCCCCATATAGGCAGTGTGGCATTCCCCACCTCCCATTCCCCATATAGGCAGTGTGGCATTCCCCCCTCCCATTCCCCATATAAGCAGTGTGGCATTCCCTCTCCCATTCCCCATATAGGCAGTGTGGCATCCCCGCTATTCCCCATATAGGCAGTGTGGCATCCCCCCTCCCATTCCCCATATAGGCAGTGTAGCATTCCCCCATCCCATTCCCCATATAGGCAGTGTGGCATCCCCCCCTCCCATTCCCCATATAGGAGGTGTGGCATTCCCTCTCCCATTCCCCATATAGGCAGTGTGGCAGTCCCTCTCCCATTCCCCATATAGGCAGTGTGGCATCCCCCCCCCATTCCCCATATAGGCAGTGTGGCATTCTCCCCTCCCTTTCCCCATATAGGCAGTGTGGCACTCCCCCCTCCCATTCCCCATATAGGCAGTGTGGCATTCCTCCCATTCCCTATAGGCAGTGTGGCACCCCCTCCCATTCCCCATATAGGAGGTGTGGCATTCCCTCTCCCATTCCCCATATAGGCAGTGTGACATTCCCCATCCCATCCCCATATAGGCAGTGTGACATTCCCCCTCCCATTCCCCATATAGGCAGCGTGACATTCCCCCTCCCATCCCCATAGGCAGTGTGGCATTCCCCCTCCCATTCCCCATATAGGCGGTGTGGAATCCCCCCTATTCCTCATATAGGCAGTGTGGCATTCCCTCTCCCATTCCCCATATAGGCAGTGTGGCATTCCCCCATCCCATTCCCCATATAGGCAGTGTGGCATTCCCCCATCCCATTCCCCATATAGGCAGTGTGGCATTCCCCCTCCCATTCCCCATATAGGCAGTGTGGCATTCCCTCTCCCATTCCCCATATAGGAGGTGTGGCATTCCCCCATCCCATTCCCCATATAGGCAGTGTGGCATCCCCCCCTCCCATTCCCCATATAGGAGGTGTGGCATTCCCTCTCCCATTCCCCATATAGGCAGTGTAGCATTCCCCCATCCCATTCCCCATATAGGCAGTGTGGCATCCCCCCCCTCCCATTCCCCATATAGGCAGTGTGGCATTCCCCCATCCCATTCCCCATATAGGCAGTGTGGCATTCCCTCTCCCATTCCCCATATAGGCAGTGTAGCATTCCCCCATCCCATTCCCCATATAGGCAGTGTGGCATCCCCCCCCTCCCATTCCCCATATAGGAGGTGTGGCATTCCCTCTCCCATTCCCCATATAGGCAGTGTGACATTCCCCATCCCATCCCCATAGGCAGTGTGGCATTCCCCCTCCCATTCCCCATAGGCAGTGTGGCATCCCCCCTATTCCCCATATAGGCAGTGTGGAATCCCCCCTATTCCCCATATAGGCAGTGTGGCATCCCCCCTCCCATTCCCCATATAGGCAGTGTGGAATCCCCCCTATTCCCCATATAGGCAGTGTGCCATTCCCTCTCCCATTCCCCATATAGGCAGTGTGGCATTCCCCCCTCCCATTCCCCATATAGGCAGTGTGGCATCCCCCTCCCATTTCCCTTATAGGCAGTGTGGCATTCCCTCTCCCATTCCCCATATAGGCAGTGTGGCATTCCCCCTCCCATTCCCCATATAGGCAGTGTGGCATTCCCCCCCCCCTCCCATTCCCCATATAGAAGGTGTGGCATTCCCTCTCCCATTCCCCATATAGGCAGTGTGACATTCCCCATCCCCATATAGACAGTGTGGTATCCCCCTCCAATTCCCCATATAGGCAGCGTGACATTCCCCATCCCATCCCCATAGGCAGTGTGGCATCCCCCCTCCCACTCCCCATATAGGCGGTGTGGAATCCCCCCTATTCCCCATATAGGCAGTGTGGCATTCCCCCTCCCATTCCCCATATAGGCAGTGTGGCATTCCCTCTCCCATTCCCCATATAGGCAGTGTGGCATCCCCCCCTCCCATTCCCCATATAGGCAGTGTGGCATCCCCCCCTCCCATTCCCCATATAGGAGGTGTGGCATTCCCTCTCCCATTCCCCATATAAGCAGTGTGGCATTCCCCATCGCATCCCCATATAGACAGTGTGGCATCCCCCTCCAATTCCCCATATAGGCAGCGTGACATTCCCCATCCCATCCCCATAGGCAGTGTGGCATCCCCCCTCCCACTCCCCATATAGGCGGTGTGGAATCCCCCCTATTCCCCATATAGGCAGTGTGGCATTCCCTCTCCCATTCCCCATATAGGCAGTTTGACATTCCCCATCCCATCCCCATAGGCAGTGTGGCATTCCCCCTCCCATTTCCCATATAGGCAGTGTGGCATTCCCTCTCCCATTCCCCATATAGGCAGTGTGACATTCCCCCTCCAATTCCCCATATAAGCAGTGTGGCATTCCCCTCTTCCATTCCCCATATAGGCAGTGTGGCATTCCCCCTCCAATTCCCCAAATAGGCAGCGTGACATTTCCCATCCCATCCCCATAGGCAGTGTGGCATTCTCCCCCTCCCATTCCCCATATAGGCAGTGTGGCATCCCCCTCCAATTCCCCATATAGGCAGTGTGGCATTCCCTCTCCCATTCCCCATATAGGCAGTGTGGCATTCCCCCATCCATTCCCCATATAGGCAGTGTGGCATCCCCCCTATTCCCCATATAGGCAGTGTGGCATTCCCTCTCCCATTCCCCATATAGGCAGTGTGGCATTCCCCCTCCAATTCCCCATATAGGCAGCATGGCATTCCCCATCCCATCCCCATAGGCAGTGTGGCATCCCCCCTCCCATTCCCCATATAGGCAGCATGACATTCCCCCCACCCATCCCCTTATTCAGTGTGGCATTCGCCCTAACCCCCCAAGAAAAAAAAAGTAAAATTACATGAACGTTGTCCCAAATCTGGGCTTCCGGCACTCGGGCGGTGTGTACTGACCAAGAGTCAGTGGCGGAGCCGGAAGCCAGAGCGGGGATGCTGTCTGATCCCGCTCTGGCTTGCGGCGCTGCCACTGCTTCTCGGGTGTTTGTGTCAGCGCGAGCTGACTGAGAGGCAGTGGCAGATCCGGAAGCCAGAGCGGGGACAGTGGGATCGAGACTCATGTAAGTATACTTTTTTCATTTTTTTAAAAATTCGCCCAATAAGATGCACTGACATCCACACACACACACACACACACACACACACACACACACACACACTTTTGGGGAAAAATAGTGCATCTTATAGGGTGAACATACAGTATATATATAATACATTGAAATAGCCCGGGGGCTGAGTGGCTGGTGTCACAATGTTACAACAGCCCTGTTACACCTTAACACAGCAGGGACACAACAGCTTGTTACATTGTACAGGGAAAAACATAGAGGCAACAGAACAAGAAATAAACTTTGCATGGTTTTATCACTCCAACAAATGCTGCCCCTGTAGCACCCAAGATGCTGCATGCTATAGAGCTAGCACTTCTAAACCATTAGCAGCAACTCTAGGCTGCACTACAGCAGCTTGATTTAGGCCAACAGAGGGAACACTAGCCAAACATAGCTGAGAATATTAGGAAAAACATAGCAAATAGAACAAAATGACATTCGTTTTACTAATACAGAATGGAAAGTTTAAAGTGATTAATTAAAACTAAGAAATAATTATTTTGCCTTTAGTCATCCTTCAGTTAGTAGATACAGACATACTTGGAATTCTTCATGATACAATAGTTGTTGTGTATAATTAGTCAAAGTAACATTCCGAATATACATACAAGGAATTCTCTCTGATCAGAGGTAGTAGCAAGGCAAATAATATACACACAAAAAAATGATGTAATTACCTGACATTTAAAATACAGTTACATTACATTGATACATATTTCCAGTCACCATAGCCCCCCAAGAATCTTTAACTGTTTAGTGGGTAGGGGTTTATATTTTCTCTCAGTCCTCTTACCTCTCAGTCCTAACCAGGGCTGTGGAGTCGGAAGAAAGGTACTGACTCCAACTCCAGCATAGAAAAAAAATATCTTTCTAATATTGTATAATGAATTTAACTTTCATAGGAGAAACATGAATCATAAATATATTTATGTTTTTCAGTGATAAGCAGCACCTAGGTGTTATAGTGGTGATAGATAATAAGTTCTCCAATCTCCCCTGTCCCTTAAACTCGGGGAGGCTGATTCATTAATAGTGACAAATAGCAACAGATAGCGACTGTTGAGCGACTGTATCGGTATTTTGACAGCGACCGCTAGTAGTCGCTGTGCTTGGCCATTGTTCGGTGGATGATAGCGACTCAGTCAGTGTGCCGTAATGTTGAATACAAGATACTGAGTCGCTATTTGACAGGTTCGCTGTTGTATGGGAGCACATGATAGTGACTGGACATAGCGACCGGCACCCACCATATTCATTAAAAAATCAGCCTTAAAAATTCCTAGCGCTGTGAAATGCATGTTTAAATCCCAGAGCGCAGTAGGCGATGTGTTAAAAGTAGATTTTTAACCCCCTAACCACCCAAAAAAAAAATGGAATGATTTTGAAATAATATTCAAACCTGAATAGTTTAAAATCAGACCTGTAATATCAATTCTGAAAAAAAAAAAAATTTTTTTTTAAATCCCCAAAAAATACATTTTCAAAGGAAGAAGTGTTCACAGATTTTTTTTTTTTAAATAAAAAAAAAAAGATATATATATATTAAAAAATAATTATTAATAAAAATACATTCTGCCATTGAAATGCATTGGAGAGCGCCAGGTAGCGAGAGGTCATACCTGTCGCTGTTCAAGGATGTTCGCTGGCGCTGTGGGATGAGGCTGGGATAATGATGAATGAGTTGCTAGGTGGCGCTATCTCAGTCGCTAAGCAGTATCGGCTTGATAAATGTGTGATTGTGGAGGGGAGCCGGCGTTCTAGTTGCGGTACCTGGCTTTACTGGCCGGCTCCCCAGTCGCTATCTGTCGCTATCTGTCGCTATCTGTCGCTATTCCTTGATAAATAAGGCCCAATGTCTTCATGCTGCTCTGAGGCAAGGGCGTACCTGTAATGATGCCATGTGAGGAGTCACAGCAGAGGGGGGTGGCAATCGCTGGATCTGCTTTTTAATTATTATTTTTACTATCTCATTAGTTATTCAGTGGGAATCAGGGGCGCACTGTACACTGTAATGTTTTTAAGTCAATCATTAGTGGCTCAGCAGTTCCTGGATTGCTCTATTGAGAAGTGGAGCCTCTCGGGGGCACCTTTCTATAGTTTGCCCCAGACAGCTATTGTCCAGGCAGAAACGTTGAAAAGTCTATACTCACCTGCAGTTCTTCTGTGCAGGTTCTTTGTTTCCCCGAAGCTCCTCCATGCATTGGAGCCTTCACATGGAGGAATCCTTCAAACTTTGTTTACAACCCCACAAGCCTATTCCATTGATTGCAATGGAGGGTCATCCCAAAGCGTGTTCCACACATGTGGCCTCGGCACACCCACTGCATTGCAAGTGGAGTAGGCGTGTTAGGGGATGTGAAGCCATATTGATGGATGCCACCATGTCTGCCCAGCGATGGAGGATGGAATCGTTTGTTCTCCCTTATTGGTAGGTATGAAGATGCCAGAACTGCACAGAGGAGCTGTGGGGGAAAGGTAAGTAGACTTTTTAATTTTATTACCTGGTCAGGAACTTTAAAAGGTCACTTCTAATCTTTGCTGCTCTACAAGTGTTTACCGGTAATCTAATAATATAGTAAAAAAAGTGGTGATTTTGAGTACATATCATAGACTTCCTCACTCTAGCTTGCTAATCATCTGATTGGCTAAAACATGGGTGAGAGGTTTAACCCATTCTGCTGAAATTCAACTCCCTTAGTTTGGAACAATCACAGTCTTGTATTCCAGTAGCAGGGATTAATCGATGGGTTCTCAGCTGGATAGGTCATTAGGCTGCTTAGACTTAGCCAAGGATGCTAAAGTGTTCACCTGTTACATTGGAAGAATTGTCGGACTTGTAGTCCATGTTTTTTGCTAAAGGCGATATAAACCACTCCCGCTGTAGCAAAACAGAGCCCCAGGAATATGAGGATCATGGAAACAACATGCTGATAAGTAAATGACAGGTCTGGGGGCAAAATCCTAACACAAATGGTCATATTAGATTCCGAAAGAGGAATCAAGGCAAAACACCAAAACAAACAAAAATGAAGTTTTCCTTCAAATGTAAGAAACAAATGGGGTTATTTAAAAAGGGATAGCGCCAGGTAGTGCTTCGTAGCGTGAGTGACTCGAACAGCGCCATGTAGTATCCAATGTATTATTACAGGTGGCTCAGCATATAGCGCTGGAGCTCTAGCTTCCAGAGCGCCAGGTATTACCTTTCGCTACCTGTCGCTCTCCCATACATTTTAATGGGCGTTCATTTGCTTGTGTTTAAACAGCGTGTTTGACAATTTTTTTTTGTTTTTTTTCTCACATCATTGTGTGACCTCTCCTGTCTGCAAACAAACATTTTTAGAAACTTTTTTAACTTTTTATATTTTCATGCAGAATCGTTATTACAGGTCTGGCACTAAAGTGTTATTGTCCCAGTGTTAAAACAATGTCATTCCATTCCATTTTCGCTTTGTTACTGGTGTATATGTGTACAAAAACAGACTTTTATCACACAGCGTCTGGCAGTCTATGCTATAGCGACCAGATTTAGAGCGCCCACGTGTGTGTGTCCTTTTTTGATAAGTATGGTGTTCAGTGCCGAGAGTCGGTCGCACTGAGCTGGCGTTACCAAAAGAACTGGAAGGTCCCACACCTTCCAAACACCCTCTATGATATATGGCACCACTACTGTATATATCTGAAAAAATCCATATTTATTTACAAAAATCTATGATAAACTATACATACTAAATACTCATTAAAAAACACAAAAGACATTACATTGTCGATAAAGGAAGGCAAAAAACAAAAGATTGGAGGGGAGAGGGACTGGCAGGTGGTACAATATTAAATTGCAAAAATTTACTGAAGTTATACATTAATTAACCTACCAGGCTGGTATAAATCAAAGTGCTATAGTGCATATCAACATTCCACTTGAATGAGCGCCACAGTGTAACAATGTATTAAAACCGAATTAAAGTGCAAGTGCTAACCTAAACTAACCTATAACCTATAAATACCCAATTACATACTAATAAAACAGTGAGCACCAACCAGCACAGAAATAACAATCCAAATATAACAATAACTTACAACAAGAACAACCACCAGCCCACTGCCCCAACGTCTACGCGTTACGAGACGTCACCAGCATCACTTCCTCAGGACATCTACGCTGGCGTCTGAGCTGGCGTTACCTTTCACTCCCTGCAAGGCTGTATTGGTATTAGAGTGTCCATCATACAACACATTCATCAATGCGGGCCAGGTTACTACAGTGACTGAGGCGCTCTGTTACAGTGCCGGATATCCGCTTACAGCGTCTTCTATCGGCCGCTCTAAGCGCCTCTATATAGACGCTTATCTGCCGATACCTGGCGTTAGTAGTGAATCAGCCTCTATATGCAAAAAGTTTTGTAACTATCCTTTTTTGTCTCAACAATATAGTGCAATCCAGTCATAGGTTTGATTCTTGTGTGTTACTGGCCTCAGCACTCTCTTTTCTGTTCTACACCATCCCAGAAAGTATTTTTTTCCCGTGGTTAGGTGAGCTGACAGACCTGCCGTCAGCTATACGTTTCAAGCACTGGCCACAAATCACAGCCTTTCCGTTATTCCTTTACAGTAAATACTGCATTGGATTTTCAACAGGGGAATCTACACAAATCACCTCTATCTTTACTCCAGCATTCCCAGCTTGTGATCAATTTTTCTCCTACAGTCCAGCAACTCTGCATTGCTTTCCTTTTGTCTTTGCCGGCCAGTACCCCAGGTTTACCTGAATGGTATTCTGTGCCCTAAATCTCATTGCATTTAGCAAGTGTTCTGCTGCAGAGATCTTTAATCAACAGCAGAATGAATGCAGTTTATCCTTCTAGCTCCTCAGTATTGATCACATACACCCTCCTGCTAGCTAAACACACAATTTGGTTGAGCAGTCGCTAGGGAAATCTAGGCAAACTACACACTATTGAACTCATATAATCTTGGATGCTCTCATCTTATGAAGTTTTCCTATATTGGCTGGTAATAGGCCACCGCGTCAGCATTATGCGCTTCATCCTATGCCTCCTATATGTCTGATATTGCCTGATATCCTGGCATGCTACACTCTTAACTTGGCTTTGGCTGCTCTTCTTTTAATGTTGCTCCTCACATCAGCATGCGTTTCACCTTGATGCCTTGTGGTAGGAGTTTGGCATGTTTTTTTTCGTCTGTGTGTTTGTTAAAAAAAAAAAGAGAGAGATGTGGGGTCCCCCCTCTCCAAGGTTTCCAGCTAGCATGCCAGGCATAGGGGCTGTGGTCCTAAATGTCGGCTCTCTGGCTATGCTCAAACACCAGCCACTGGCTCTTCCATACCCTCTTTTCCATTGAGAGTGCGGGTAATAGGCTGGGGGTATTGATATGTCACCCACCACCACGCTGACAGGTAACTTACCGCCTGACCCTTTAAACCAGTATGGAAAAATGGGAGCAGGGAGATAAGTGCATTTTTTTTTTTAGCTTTACAACACCCTTAAGCCAGATCTTCAGCATCATTTAATGAGAAGTCCAAACCTCTCAAAAACGATTCCCCAGCATCTAAAATTAATATATTTTAAGTTTTTATTCTTTCCCCCACTGGGCTGCAACTCTGTTCAGGACTCTAGGATACGGGCGCTGCCATCTTGCATCAGAAGCATCACAGGGGGCAAAAGTACAGGAGGCGGGGTTATAGCTGTAACAAACAATAAAGCACAGAGCAGATATTCAGATAGCCTTAATTATAGCTGTGCACAGACAGAGCATGGCTGGGGTCAGGAAAAGGACAGCAAACCCAGAATGCAGAGTGGCAAAGTCAGAAGACACTTCCTGTTTGCAGGCATCCTGAGACTCCATGTGCCACCATTTGGATGTTTATAGGCTCAGAAAATGCAGTAGATGCAGCTAGGATGATCTTTAATGTGAGCAATCTGTATGTCCAGGGTGGGGGGAAACATACAAGATAGACTTGTATTCAGGGTGAAGGTCCGGTTTAAGCCATAAGTGCATGTAAATGTAAATATGTTGACTGCTAATCAATTTGACAGTGAACTTTTTGATGGCTAGAGAACAGAGTCAAGTCATATAAATTAACACAGTCCCCTATGAAGCATACAACCAGAGGACCATGGGTTGAGGCAATTGTGTAATGCTTAGTACAAATATACACCAAAACTCTGCCCCCCCCCCCAATTATTTGGCAATTAAATCCGGGACCAAGACAATAGCAGGGAGTTGACCATACCATAGATTCCGGGGGGGCCGATTCATCAATAGCGCCAGGTAGCGACAGATGAGCGACTGAAGTATGGCGCTATGAGCGCCGCTAGCGTCAGCCGCGGGCGGTAGCGATTCGCTATAGCAGGCCTCCTCAGTCGCTACCTGGCGTTGTTGGGAACAACGCCTACATTGCTGAATATGATGTTGGACCTCAGCTTTGTAGGCGCTGTCAGTCAGTGTGACCACGCTATTCTACACAGCGCCTGCGCTTTGCTTTGCTGTGGGCTGGGAATCAAGTACCTTCAGAATAAAACACATTGCAACATGTTTCTTTACTTTTTTTAGTTTTTATTTTGTGTTGAAAAGGAAATTAAATTAAAACAGATATTAGAATGTAAATGCAAAATAAAACATAATTAAACACATAGCCACATTTTTTTTTTTTTATTTATTTTTTAAAGAAAAAGGAAATACAATTAAACCACCAATGAGAAAGAAAATGAAAATAAAAACAGAACTGAGAAAGAAAAGGAAAATAGAAAAGGAAAATAAAAACAGAAATGAGAAACAAAAGGAAAATAAAAACAGAACTGAGAAAGAAAAGGAAAATAGAAAAGGAAAATAAAAACAGAACTGAGAAAGAAAAGGAAAATAGAAAATGAAAATAAAAACAGAACTGAGAAAGAAAAGTAAAATAAAAACAGAACTGAGAAAGAAAAGGAAAATAGAAAAGTAAAATAAAAACAGAAATGAGAAAGAAAAGGAAAATAAAAACAGAACTGAGAAAGAAAAGGAAAATAGAAAAGTAAAATAAAAACAGAAATGAGAAAGAAAAGTAAAATAAAAACAGAACTGAGAAAGAAAAGGAAAATAAAAACAGAACTGAGAAAGAAAAGGAAAATAGAAAAGTAAAATAAAAACAGAAATGAGAAAGAAAAGGAAAATAAAAACAGAACTGAGAAAGAAAAGGAAAATAGAAAAGTAAAATAAAAACAGAAATGAGAAAGAAAAGGAAAATAAAAACAGAAATGAGAAAGAAAAGGAAAATAAAAACAGAACTGAGAAAGAAAAGGAAAATAGAAAAGGAAAATAAAAACAGAAATGAGAAAGAAAAGGAAAATAAAAACAGAACTGAGAAAGAAAAGGAAAATTAAAATAGGAATTAGAATGCAAAGGAAACTTACAACAGAATTAAACACATAGCCACATGTATCTATATATTGTTGTTTTTATTTTAACACTAAAAAACAATAAAAAAAATAACAGAAAAGAAATTGAAATTCAAAAGTCCAACAGAAATGATAAAGCAAAGTAAAGTGCATGAAAGTTAGGAAAATTGAAAATAGGGATCAGGGTGCATCTCTTGGTGCCTGGAAAAATAAGAAAAGTGCAGTTAGTATAGATCTTTAAAGTAGTTTTGTTGTAGAAAATAAAAAAATGCATTACTTGATAACCAACATTGGCGTCTTACACCCCCCTTAGAGTGGTTTGGCTCATCTTACACCCCCCTTAGAGTGGTTTGGGTCATCTTACACCCCCCCTTAGAGTGGTTTGGGTCATCTTACACCCCCCCTTAGAGTGGTTTGGGTCATCTTACACCCCCCTTAGAGTGGTTTGGGTCATCTTACACCCCCCTTAGAGTGGTTTGGGTCATCTTACACCCCCCCTTAGAGTGGTTGGGATCATCTTACACCCCCCTTAGAGTGGTGTGGATCATCTTACACCCCCCCTTAGAGTGGTTTGGGTCATCTTACACCCCCCTTAGTGTTTTTTGGGGCTCATTTTGATGGGAGGTCAAATACATTTAGCCAGTAGTGCAGTACTTGCATTAGAGTGAAGGGTAGTTAGTTTACCGCAAAAAAAGAAGTGATCATCCTTTCCCTTAGCTCATCGCCAGTCTGAGTGTCCTCACTTCTTGCTGCGGGCATGTTGGGGATTTCTGGCACCAGTGCTGTCTCCTCGGGGGCTTGAATTCGGTGGCAAATACAAATGTTGTGTAGCACACAGCAGGCAAGGATGATCTTGGAGACCTTCTGTGGGCTGTAGAGCATCTCTCCTCCTGGCCGTGCCAAACAGAGAAAGCGTGCTTTCAGCAGGCCGATGGTTCTTTCCACAATGCTTCTGGTCTTGCGATGCGCTGCATTGTAGCGTTCATGGGCAGAGGTCCGTGGGTTCCTGACCGGAGTCATGACCCACGTTCTCTGCCCATATCCCTTGTCCGCTGTAGAAAAAACACAAGGAGAGAGACAGCAATTAGTACTAGTACATGTTTTTTTGGGGGGGTTTTGATAAATTTGGCTTACTAGGCCACATATTTGCTAAATACATTGACATGGTTAATTTATTACCCAGTAGCCAGCCAGCTGGCATTTCGTTGTTATCAAACTTCCGGCACAGGACTGTCCGCTGCAAGACGTAAGAATCGTGGCATGAGCCGGGGAACCCCGATCTCACCGCCCGCAGCCTCATGTCTGGGTCACAGACAACCATTTTATTGAGCGAATGGAAATGCTTCCGGTTTCTGTAAGACAGCTCCTGTGCACGGGGAGGGCGGAAAGGGATATGTGTACCATCAACGCACCCTAGCACATTCGGGATCCCTCCCATCGGATAGAAAGCATGTTTTACTTTGGCAACCTCTTCCTCATCCTCAGGAAACTTGATGTAAATTGGGATTAAATCACAAATCGCCAGAACTACCTGGATTAGTATGCGGCTCATAGTAGCCTGGCTTATCCCGCTGAGGAGGGCGGAGGTTGCCTGGAAGGTCCCTCGTGCCAAAATATTAAGAGTGGCACACAGGCGTACTATGCCTGGAATGGATTGAGTGCGTTTGGTGGATGGCTCGATTTTGTGCTTAATCTGATCATATAGGGACTGTAGTGCAGCACGATTCAGACGGAAGCGGCTCCTGATCTGCTCGTCACTTAAGTCCCATACTGAAAGGCGGATTGCAAAGGAGCGGGGTGCCCTAAGCCTCACAACACCCCGCTCCCTTTCCTCCTGCTCTTTCAGCATACACATACATCCATCCACCCAGACACCATACATCACCCTCTTATCCATCACACACACTCAAGATATATACAAAATAAACAAAAAAAAAAAAAAAACCACAAACACACCACACACACACAAACAATCACACTCCACACACACACGCTACAATGCAGCTCACCACAAAACCAGAACTATAGTGGTCCAAACCACCAGCCTGCTGAAAACCAGCTTTCTAAGTTAGGCACAACCAAGAGGGGAGTTGCTGCACAGCCCACAAAAGGCCCCAAAATCAAGCCTCACTTGCTGTATGCTACACAATATTTGCAGATGCCACCAAAAACAAGCTCCTAAAGAAACAGCACTGATGTCAGAAATCACCCAACAAGCCACAGAGAGTGAGGACAGAAATCAGACAGAGGCTCAAATGAGCTAAGGGAAGCAAGCGAGCACCGCACCACACCACAGCCTTTGCCACAGTGTAAGAATACCAGAAGCTTGAAAATTCCTTCCATTTATACTTCTCTTTCAAAACGGACAGGTCCGCTTTGCCGCCTTTTGCGTTGCTCTGCTATTTCCGGGCGCCAATTAGCCGACCCAGGTGTGCGTAAAACGGAGTGCGCACGCGCACGCTAGTAGCGCTACTAGCGTACGTGAGCCGAAACTTGCGTGAAATAACGGACATGGCCCAAAAATCAGTGGTGGCCCAATGAAAGGTAAGCTGCTGTTTATTTAAATAGCCGTTAGGCTAGCCACATGTCACAAGGGGTTGAGATACATCAGTCCATTGTTGTATTTGGGTGTGTGTTGTTTGGTTAATGAGGTCTGTAATGAATTAATTGGCTAACACACATGCTTC
Source organism: Gastrophryne carolinensis (assembly GCA_027917425.1). Lineage (NCBI taxonomy): Eukaryota > Metazoa > Chordata > Amphibia > Anura > Microhylidae > Gastrophryne > Gastrophryne carolinensis. Next base: position 285,432,221 of record CM051237.1, on the reverse strand, counting down.
AGTCAGTGCAGTGGAGGTGTGGCTAGAAGGAACTGGGCTGTATGTGTGAATCAATTAAGTGGCCTGGTTTTTGATTGGCTGTTATAGCACATAAAACCTGCCCAACCCTAACAGATTGCGATGCCATTCTGTAGTCTGCATGCGTGCTTGTTGGGTGTGTATTTGTGTGTGTGTGCAGCTACAGGATGGAGCCAAATTCAGGACATCTGCCGGCCACAGCAGGCCCAAGTAGGAGTTTGGTGGGTGCTGTGCGCAGACCTCCCTTACGGAAAAGGGCCCAGCCTGAAGGTGGGGCAGCACCCCAGGCTAAGCGCCCAGGTGCCAAGAGGGAGCCTGAATTTAATTTGGCGGAGAATAATCATCTTGTGCGCCTTACACTTGCTAAATGGGAGCTGATATTTGGCTCCCAAAGCAAGTCCATAGGCAAACAAGAAAGAAGCAAACTGTGGGATGCCATTGGTGTGGAGCTTAGTAGCACTGCTCAACACCCACGTAGTGGCCCATCCTGCAGGAAACGCTTCTACACTTTGAGAGGGGCCCTTATGAAAAAGATGAATCACGATCTTGATGTGGACAGTGGGACCATCCAGGCTCCAAAGAGTACCTACAGGCCGTATGAGGAGATGCTGAAGGCCAAAATCCCACTGGCTCGGCTGCAGGGTGTGGATCCTGGGGATGACACCACAGGTTGGACTGAAGGTACATATTTTCTGCCTTTTTTCAAAAGCTACTGTTAATGTATGTGATTAGCATTTTTTCTTTCTGACCAACTAACAGTAGGACCTGTGAAGTAGTACATTAGAGCTCCAAAATTTTTAAATTTTCTGTCTGTTGCTTTCTGCATAGGTGCACATGCTGCTGTCCGGGATGTGCCTCAGGACACCCAAACTCCTGCCCTTCCAGCAACCTCAAGGCTACCCCAGTCTGCCATTGAAGGTATTTACCCCTAATTTTGGTGCTGGTTGTTTGGGGAACAAATGGGTGTGGGAGCAGCTCAAACAATCGAGTGTTGCACTGTTGAGTATTAATAATATGGGCCTGCGGCCTAATTTCACGCCCACTGTAACACTCACAGCAACTAACTAACAAGGCCCTAACATGTGTAGATATGTTTGAAGCCAGAGATGTGTGGCCATATATCGGCATATAAATGTGGAAGCCACACTGGCCTGGATTAGTGAATATTAGTGAAAGAGCTGCTCACACACACCTTAATGCATGTTGTATTTTTGCACACACATTAACTATGGCTCAATGTTTGCTTGATTTTTGCATAGCTCCCATGCCATTGGCCCCAGCATCTCCTCCGGATCCAAGCTACTCTTTGGATGTCGGTAAGTGCATGTGTCCACCTTGCTTTATCCACTTTTACCCAAGTGCATGTGTCTCATTCCTCTTTTTTCTTGGTAGGCCAAGTGACTGGTTCATCTTTGGACCCCACTTCCGATGTTGCAGGTCAACAGGACCCTGTTGGTGTGTATAGCAATACCTAATGTATCCTTTATGCTGTTTCTGTTACACTGGTTCAATTTGGTTAGTCTACTAATCTACATGTTTGCTTTGTCAACTTGAAGATGCCTCTTGGGAGTGCTTGTTGCCTCCCCAGGGTCAGTCTAATAGTTATAGGAGTGATAGCAATGTATTTTGGAGGACATATTTTTGGCCAAACATTCCCCGTAGTAGTTTGAGGAATATTTAGAGCCATTACTTGTGTTTTTTAGTTGACCCGAATATCGGAAGTGGCTGTCCAGAAAGGGCCCCTCAAGTTCAGGCTGCCAGAGATGAGGGTAAGTTGTTTTGCCTTGCTCTAGTCTGTATTTTGGCTCTACTTTTGTTGCACTTGCTTCTGGCAACTTGTGTGTCCACATGTATTTTCAAGGTCCAAGCTCGAGTGAGGGCCCCACTCAAGACATCTGGGAGATTGCGGGTATGTGTAATTTAAGCAATGTGTCTGATCTTCTTTGCCAAAATTATTGCCTCTTAGTCCTGTAACATACATGTTAACAATCTGAGTTTAACAGATACCTTTGGTCTAGTGTGTAATTTTGCACTTTGTTGAGGTATGGCCTCGATAGCCTAGCCAGGTTACATTTGAGTTTGGGCCACTGACCTACTAACCTGACTTTCCTGTTTAGCATATGCCAACTTGCCGGACATCTCGGATGTGGAATTGCCACTCTCTGGCAGCGATACCTCGAGCCTACCTGTGCCGGAGGACACGCAGGTAACATGGCTGATGTAGACGACCTAGAACCACATTGGCATGTTCGTGGGTAGTGGATGAAGCAACATGTCACATTTCCTTTCTTTGTTGTTTTTGCAGGAGGCGGAACCAGAACCCCAAGCTGGGACCTCTTCCCAAGTCCCATGTGGCCAAGCTTCCGAGGCTCAGACAAGGGTAAGTTGTATAGTGACTGTTTTGGAGAATTCTTTTGAGGGGCATACCTGCATTGGTTCGGTTTGACTAAAATGTTGTTTTCTATTTTGTTAGGCTCAAACCACAGCAAGAGGAGGTGTGGCACCAACCAGTGCTGATTTTTATGAGCTAGGGGTCCGGATGCTGGAGGACTACAGTCGCCAACAGCCGCGTGATGGAACTAATGAGCGCATTGCGGCGTTGGAAAATCAGGTGCTGATGTGTCAGCAACAAAATGAGGCCCAGCAGCGCCAGATCGACCAGTTGCTCCTAAACCAACAGCAGAACCAGGAACTTGGTCGCCTGGGCAATCTAATGGAGCAATCTCTCCAGCGACAGGAACAAACTTTGTTGTTGATACAACAGCTCATACAACAGCAGTCTATATTTTTACTGCACTGTTGTCCCCCAACACCGCCCCTAGCAATGACTCCCAACCTCCCCGGCCACCCAGCCAAGAATATTAATTTTGTTTGTTTTGGTTTGTGTAAATATATTTGCTTAACCCACCTCTAAATTGTGTTTGTCCTAAGACCTAGATAATAACACAGTCAGGGATGAGTATCTTGATCTAGATATGTCAATGTATTGGTAAATTTAGCCCACACATTTGAGACCATAGCTTACTATGGTTAACACATGAAATGGCTCCAAAGGTATGGCTAAATTTACACACAAATGGGTTTTGAGACAGTTAAACTATGCTTTGCAAGGCACCACACTGTAATGATGTTCATGAAAATATTTAATTAAAACACAGGGCCAACAGGGCCAACATTGCTCAACAAAGGGCGTAAACAGGCCAGCCTCCCCCCCACCCTAACGACGCCGCCGGCGCCTCTTCTTGGCCAGCAGCATCAGCTTCAGGAGCCTGATCTCCCGCCACAGTCTGCGATGCTGGTTTTCACAAGCTGTAGAGATGTAGAAACAACAATTTATTAATAAATTGAATGTGACCTCAACAGACACAGATGTAGCAATGTAATGTCAGTGTGTCCAATTAGGTGACACTCACATTAACATTGTTGACCACTGTGCGCTTATTGTTTAACATGATATGAGTACTATTGACTGCCAGGAATGTGAACAACACATCCCAAGCATACATTTACTCTTAAAGTGTACCAACACCCACCGGTGATCAGCCCTGGAATCTATCAGATTCCCGGCCCGATCACCTCCCTCCCCGCGGGACATCCGAGATCGGGATGTCCCTCGGGGTGAAACCCCCCCAACACCCCAAAATCCCTAACTCTGTTTCCTTGTGGCACGGCCGCCGGGCCCTCCCTTGCGCCCCTCTAGACGTCTGTGAATGGCCGGCGCAGGCAAGCGCGCGTAAAAAGTGAGTTCAGGGGGTTGTCACACAGCGGTGACGATCAGGGGTGCCCCACCGTAGTGGACCAAGACCCAGGAAAGTCAAATTCCTGGTTGTTGTTCCACTTTAACTCTGGGGAAGCAAAGAAGGTATAAGTCCCAGTGTGTCCATTTTTGTGTTTAGACACAGCCAAACCTCAGGGCCGAAGTCCTAACGAGTACACGAGTTTGCCCTATAATGTTAGAGGTCAAGACCTAATACGGCCCATTTGGTTGTGTCTAAGGCAAAAATAGTCTCAATGTGGCCAAATGAAGAATGTGAGGCAACAATCAAGCATGCAAACAGGCATGTTGGATTATTGTACAAACACATTGAATCTAGATGTGTGTGAAATTAACACATAGGTACATTTTAAATGTCTGCAGATGTGACTAGAAGACATAGGTTTCACAAGTCTTTAGGCATATGAAGTGGGATGTACTCACCATCGCAGCTGTGGCGGGGGCCCATGCTGCTGGCCGTCCCTGGTGCTGGGGTGGGGAGGAGGTTCTCTGGCTCCGTCTGCGTAGCAACATCTGTCAACAGAAAGCAAAAGACAAAAACACAATTAGTGGGCCAATGACACCTGACTATTTGACATCCATCTGGTTATTGAGTCTGAAAAATCAAAGGCTTGCATGGTTACATACAGGTTGTCCACAATTAGCATATTTCCTGGTCCATGAGTTAATGTCAATTAGTTAGGGTTGCAACATGTATCCCTAAAGATAATGTGCAAATAACATAGACAGTGCTATGTAAAGGACTCATTAGCAGTTGATTGGCTAATGTTACTAGTGGGCCACATGTTTGAGCGGGAACAACTTAACCCAAGAAAAGAAATGAGAACAACCATCATGGTGTGGGCAGAAACATAGGGGTGGTTGCCAGTTGGCTAGCACTGTAGTGGGGTTTGTGAGGTTAAGGTACCTTATCAAACCAGCTGTGACAATGGACCAGGAAACATGTGTCTGTTAAAAGTGGGCCAATACACAGGATTGCTGCAAATCTGGGTTTGGGTCCGCTTTGGCAGAGCACCACAATTTGAGTGAGACAACGTACTCCGCGGCCACTGCCTTCCACACATCACTCCTCCAGTGTGTGCGCACGCGCAGCCCATTAGGAAACAGAGCGCAGGCGCACACACATCTAGAGTGTCACACAGGAGGCTGGGACGGTGGCTTTGGCAACCCCCAAAGAGGTAAGGAGTTTGTGGGGTATTTTTTGGGGGGGGGTGCCCTGGATGAGGGATGTGATTTTTCAGGGAACCTTCGAGAATCCAAGCACTATCAATGTTTGTGGGTCCACTTTAATGAATGTCATAACATAGGGAATGTGATGGATAACAACAAACACTTACCACGACTATGCCCGTGGAGAATGCTTCGCCAAAAGGCCATGGAGGTGCCGCCTATATGATGCCCTGCAAATTAGAGAGGAATGGCAAGGGCTAAGTACAAATTGCAAGATGAAACCTGTCACAGACTAACAATTAAAAAAAGGACACTCACCAGGGGATGAACCGCCACTTGAAGCCCAGGGAGGGCTCTGAGGAGGAGGCGGGGAGCCTCGGCTCCTCACACTCTGGTCAGAAGATCCACCAGGCAAAGGGCCACCCTCCTCCCTCTCACTCCCTGCTCCTTCAGGGAGTGTGGGCGAGTCCATTTCTACCACCCCACTTGGACTCCCCACTTGAGAGTGGCCCCTTGCCTGGTGAGAGTCCTCAGACTCAGAGTGTGAGGAGCTGAGGCTTGATCCTGCCAGCCCCCCAGCAGCACACTCCTCTGGGGCGTCATCCCCTTCCTCCCCTGGGTCCTCTAAATAGGACCCGCGGGAGGGACCCTCCCCCGATGACTCCCCCGAGTCCGCCTGCCTGGTTCGGGGGAGGAATCCCTTCCCACGTTTCCCCAGGGGAGGACGCTTATCTGTGTTGAGGGGGTGAAAGAAAATAATAAATATAAAGAGCACAAATGGACACAGCTTAGCAGATGATTCTGCAAAAAGTATAAACAGAGCATAAGCTTTAACTTACCTGATGCTTTAACTTACTTGATGCGCCTTCAGGGTCCCGGCGCTTGAAATCTGACCACTTCTGCTGAATGGCTCTGATGGACAGCTCGGTGTGGAAGCGCCGGGACACTGTGGCCTTCACCTCCATGGCAATGCGTTTTTTTCCTCCACGGGCATAGTCGTATTCGGCCACGCAGAAGTCCTATGAAAAATGATCAAACAAACAAAAATCAATACATGACATCAGAACAATGGCATCAACAGTTATACAGAGACCAGATCAAAGTGGACCCACACCCAGGATTATCACTATTCTGGGTTTGTGTGCACTTTGGTGGGCCACACCAATTGTGGGTGGTCCGCTGTCTGCAACCCCCTTGGAAGGCCACAAATACACCACTGAGGACGCTCCCACGTGACTGCGCCAGCCAAGCACAGCGCTCAGCGCCGCTGTGGTATGCGCATACAAGGCCGTTGGGACGTGCATACCAGCTCAGCTGGGTCTGCACGGCAAAGTACGCATGTGGCATTTGACTCTAACAGGGAGTGCGCCTGCACACAAAATTAAAATATGTCTGGCGCAGGGGTACACCCTGCTAGAGGTAAGCGCAATAGGCATCCGCAGCTCACGCATGCACAGATGGGACGGGGCTGAGGTAATTTTTAGGGCCCTCCAGGGGGGGGCATCCCAGCAGGACATCCAGAATGGGGATGCCCCACGGGGAGTGATCCAATTTTGGCAGAAAACAAAGAAATTTCTGGGCCAATCCCCCCTGTGTGTTCTGCAACTTTAAAGCTAAAAATACACAAACCAAATACTCACTTTGACCACCTGGCCATTAACGCGGCTATCCACCCGGTTGCGCCTTTTCTTTGGAGGCCCAGGAGGGGAAGGGGTGGGAGGGGTGCTAGTTGGGGAAGGTGAGGTAGGTGGGGGAGGTGGGGGAGGGGTGGTGGGGTCAGAGTCGGAGGAGGAGCTGGGGAGGCGCATAACTCGCCGTCTGGGCAGCATTGTGGAAACGCTAAGGAGGAAACAGGAACCGGAAATGACCAAAGCGACATTGGAAAAAAGTAAAAAAAAACGCTCCGCGCACCAGCAACAAGCTATTCTCAGCTATGTGCAAGCTAAGTGGCGGAAAAACTAAAATGACGCTTGAAAACAAGCTATTGGCATAAGCGCAAGACATTTTTACCTTAAGGTGGCGTTGAAACGCAAAGGAGGATACCGGAACCGGATATGACGCTAGCAACTGTGATTCCAAATTCAAAAACAAACATGCGCGCAACAGGGACAAGCTAATATCAGCTATGTGCAAGCTAAGTGGCGGCAAAAAATTAAAATGACGCTGGAAAACAAGCTATTGGCATAAGCGCAAGACATTTTTACCTTAAGGTGGCGTTGAAACGCAAAGGAGGATACCGGAACCGGATATGACGCAAGCAACTGTGCTTCAAAATTCAAAAACAAATATGCGCGCAACAGGGACAAGCTAATATCAGCTATGTGCAAGCTAAGTGGCGGCAAAAAATTAAAATGACGCTTGAAAACAAGCTAGGGCCCAAGGCGCCACGAATTATTAGCTTGATTTAGCAGGGGGTTCTACATACTGTAATGCATAGGTCCTTATAAAGCATACACCGTTGTGCTTAAATATACAAATCTTATTCCTTCCCAAAGTCATCACACAATCAAACTAGACAACTACATGAAAATGTGGCACACATGAGAATGCATAACAGGTTGTTATGAGCTGGTACGACTGAATGTTAATCCTGCAATATGTGGCCAGGCACGCTCACAACTACAGTGTATTCATTAACAACGACTGGGGTCGCGGGAAGTGAATTCCTTGCAAATGGCAGAAGGGCACATGTATGAACAGCACAGCGCCGCACAACGCAGCACAGCGAGGCACAGTGACGCTCGCGCCGCCACATAGCGAATTAAAACAGCGACTGCACAAACACTGACCAACACAGATTCATCAAGCACAGGGCTGCCGAATAGCTTGGGCGCTGACAATTTCGAAGAGCGAACGTGACCGCCCAACCTGACAGGCTACAAAATAGCTTTACAAGCCCCGTTTGTGTGGAAAACAAGCGATTTTGATGCCAATGAGTTTGGGTGGAGGAGATGCAATTCCCGTGTCACTCACAACATTACATTGTGAAAAATAATAAAAACTTCAAATACATAGAAATAACCAGCCAGATTAATAAAACATATCAATATAAACATGTGTTGAATTTTGTACCAAAGAAAAAAACCCAAAAACCACTAAAAACAATCATTGCAGCGTCTGCCATTGAAATGTATGGGAGAGCGGCAGGTAGCGCCAGGTAATACGTGTCGCTGTGAAGGAATTTGCAGCGGCGCTGTTCGGGCCAGCCGGCTTCATGATGAATGCCGCGCTAGCCGTCGCTCTCGCCGGCGCTAGCCTCATTTTGCTTGATAAATGCATCATTGTGACCGCCGCCGGGCGTACTTGAGTCGGTAGTCGCCGTTAGCTGCCGCTACCTGGCGCTCGTCAGACACTACCTGGCGCTATCGCTTGATGAATAAGGGCCTAAGTTGCACTCACAACACAGGCGGTTCCTACACTGTACTAATCATAGGGGGTCATGCTAATTAGCGATTAGACACAGAAAATTGAAAAAAAAAATCTCCTACCTTTTTCCCCAAAAATGACCAGTATCTGTGAGGGAACATTTTTTTTACAGGTGAGGCACATGATTTTTTCTATGAGGTGGGTGTGTTTTTGCAGCCTATAGACAAATTTGGCACATTCTTTAGCATAACCCATAGAGTGCTGTTATTTCCAAACTTACCTCATAGTAAAAATGATGTGCCTCACCTGAAAAATTGCCCCATCACAGGTACAGGTCATTCTTCAGGAAAAAGGTTGAAAAAACATTTTTGCCAATTTTTTGTGTCTAAACACTAAAAAGCTCCCCGGAATGCAGGTTTCAATCCTCACAGCAATGCACAAGTCTTAAAGGAGCCACAGCACTAAACCCTGTTAGCTTGCAGACAGACCTATAAACTGTCTCTAAATCTGGTTAAAAACAGAGGTCTCGGTCCACACACATCTGCAGAAGTATGCTTAAGCTGCACCACTACGCCAAAGTGCCTCTGTGGGGTGCAGTCCTAACTCTAATCTCTGAGAGCCCATTTGGGACATACAGTGCAATAGATAAATTAGGAGCCTTAGACCCCATGTGCTTGCACAAAATCAGAGGAATCAAAATCAAAGGAAACAAAGGAGGGGTGGCAGCCACTTAGACCATTTTATAACTAACCTGGGAGGTGCATGTGAGCAATGCACACTGCAAGTCACACTGGCTTCACCAAATTACCCCCCATAGAAACTAGCAAATCCACATATTAGCAGCCCAAGCACCAGTAGCAACTGGTCTTCTCCAAACTCTACCTCGGCCTCCTTCATCTAGTACCAGGCATCCTTTGCCCACTGTCCCGCGGCTCTGGGGTCCTTCTCTTTTGCCATCAGAAGCGGTCAAAATGACTGCTATGCTAGGAGTTGGATCTAAGGAGAACAATGGCCCCCTTTCCTACAGCCTAGTATCCAGCCAGGTTCTGAGTGTGCTCCACCAAAGGGAGGGACATTTATACTATGGGGTAGATGGCAACCAACTTCATTTTTTTTATTCAAATGGTAATGCACCATACAGGCGCAAAGTCGCATCAGTTTGCACTGCATATAATAACTTTCTGGATTCTGTAAACCGCATCCTGGGTGCAGCAAGCAGAACTTTTTCAGCTGTATCTATATTTGCTATTACATGATTTTGTTGCCAGTACTGTTGGGTCTGTTACATTTGCATGGACACATGCGTTACAGGATAGAAGTGAAGAACCCTTTAGGGTTTTGCTTTTAGCTTGCATTGTTGAACTAAATATAGGCCCTTATTTATGAAGGAATAGCGACAGGTAGCGACTGGTGAGCGGCCGGTAATGACGGGTCTCGCCACGAGAACGCCGGCTCCCCACCACAATCACACATTTATCAAGCCAATCCTGCTTAGCGACTGAGATAGCGCCAGATAGCCACTCATTCATCATTATTCCAGCCACAGCCCACAGCACCAGCGTCCGACCTTGAACAGCGACAGGTATGACCTCTCGCTACCTGGCGCTCTCCAATGCATTTCAATGGAACAATCTTTAAATATTAATAATTAATTAGTAATTTTTTTTTTTTTTTTTTTTAATGTGAAAAATTCTGTGACCACTTCTGCCATTTTAGAAAAAAAAAAATGTACAGAATTGATATTACAGGTCTGATATTAAAGAGGACCAACACCCAGGGGTGATCGGCCCGGAAATCTATAAGATTCCCGGGCCGATCACCTCCCACCCCGCGGGACATCCGAGATTGGGATGTCCCGCGGGGTGAAACCCCCCAGAAACCCCAAAAACCTCTTACCTGATCCGCCGCCGCTTCCGCCGCCGCCTCCCGCGCCGAGAGTGACGCGCGGGAGGCGGCGGCGGAAGCGGCTTGGACGTTCCTGATCCCCGCCTGGACGTTGGCGGGGATTGGCTGCGGCGTTCACGTGGGAGCGTTGAGAGGTGAGTTTTTTGGGGTTTCTGGGGGGTTTCACACAGCGGGGCACCCCCGATCGGGGTGCCCCGCCGAAGTGGACCAAAACCCAGGATAGTCAAAATCCTGGGTGTTGGTCCACTTTAATGTATTCATATTACAATGTATTCATATTACAATATATTTTGGTTTCCAAAAATATGGTTGTTTGGGGGTTAAAAAACTACTTTTAACCCATCGCCGCCAGCGCTCTGGGGTTTAAACAAGCATTTTACAGCGCAAGAATTTTTTGAGCGTGATTTTTTAATGAATATGGTGGGAGCCGGTTGCTAGGGCCAGTCGCTATCATGCGCTCCCATACAGCGCGGAACCTGTCAAATTGGGACTCCTCACCCAATATTCAACATTACCGCACACCGACTGAGTCGCTATCAACTACCGAACAACGGCCAAGCACAGCGACTACTAGCGGGTGCTCTGAAAATGCTGCTACAGTCGCTCAACTGTCGCTACCTGCCGCTATTAATGAATCCCCCGTCAGTTATCCATTCCAACATGCTTTGTATCTCAATATTGTCTGTTGTCATAGTGCCTCTCAGTTTAGTAATGGTTCTGCTGTGCTTTACTTTTAAAGAACAATTGTGTACGTTTCACAATTTATTTTTACTAGCTCAAATTTTTCTTTGCCAAAGTGTAACAACTGTTCCCCATACATATATTACATTTCTGGTTATTATACTCTTGGCTTCTCCGTCACTACTGTATGTGTCCGGTCACATATGGTTGTAATTATGTCACACTGGACAGCATGTGTCTAGTAGACATTACTCCTTATTAATGTGCATTGCCACAGCTGCGACCTGTAACTATACTCCAAAGAGCTGAGAGAAAGTTATCAGGACCAAAATGTCAAACGCCCAAACTGAAAAAAACTTCTGTTTGCTTTTCAAAGCGGCAGGAATAGTAATTTAGGCTTTCCATTTTTGTATGTAATATTTTGAATAGCAAAAATATATTTCTCTTTTGTTTATGCGTCTTGCACTGGTCTATCATATTTATATAACAGTACCTGTTAGCAAATTATATAAATGGACTGTAAACACAATGGCAATAATAAGGCATCAAGTAGCTCACCTGATTCCTGTCCTATATGCCTTTCCTCCATCTCTTACAGTACAGGGTAGAAGCTGTATCAGGGCTCCAAAATTTGCCCTCCTTTCAATTCAATTCCTCTAAGACCACACAAAAAAGTGGTCTAAGAGTTACTTGGTCCCTTGCTGCTCTCAGTGTGAGTAGGCCCAGCAAGCCACAGCAGTCTCTAACCACAATAGAGTATTCTCAAGACTCGTAAAGTTGTGCCAAGCTCAGCCAGGACCCAGAAGTTGAAGCGAAAAAAAAACAGATTTGTATAGAATACATACAGTATTTACAAATAATCAGACATTTTGAGATGACCCATTTTAAACTGTTGCCAAGGGGGAGAAGGTGGGAGAAAGTTAGTGGGTTCCTAGATCCATGCACCCTCCCCGCAGAGTAAAATGGGAGAAATTTTTACTTCTTCCTGGCCCCCTGACAAAATTCAGCTCTGATTGCTTGCCACAGTCACATGGTTGCCTGCGGCAGGGGGGCATGAGCTATTGGGATGCCATCCTGTGCCTGGAACAACACCCATTTTGTGCAATGGGTGTTCCGGTTTAATTTGTAGCATTCCCCACATGCTACCAATACACATGCTGATTGCCTTAGTTCTCTGAATATATGGGCCCTTCCCCCCAGCAGTCCCATCTCTTAACTGTATCGCCAATCCCCAACCGGTCTCAACTCCCACCAATGTTATACATACAACATATGAAAAACATGTTACCTTATTATTGTACCAGAGATTCAGCCAGCAGCTTCAGTGGTATTGTACTGGCACAGGGGATTTCTTACTTTATTGCTATCTTTGCTTGCTTTAGGATGCCCCCAGCAATCAATGTGACCACATTCCTCCAATCCACTGCTGCTACCTCTATTTTCCAATATCCCTCACCTATGCCATGCTACCTCCAATCTTTACAGAGCCTCCAATTAACTCCCTTTATGCAACAGTTTTATCTACCCACTTTCCTCACAGAGTGTACTTACATATTTTCCTGCATAATTCTTCTATCTATTATATGCTAAACCTTTATTCAAGAATAGCAGTTTTACTGTTTTTTCACCATAATAATCTCAATAGAAACCAGTGCTGCAGAATGAAATCCAAAAGATTAATTGGAATAAAACTGGCCATCCACATGGCATGAGATCTTTAATTTCCAAAGCATGCAGACCCTGATTGCAGCTGCCAATCAAAACACTAAATTTAGCAAGGGAGACCGAGGAGAAAGGTAAGCATTCTCCCATTTAATGTCGTTAAAGCGCAGGGGGGCAACACAGTGTAGACATGCTTAGAGAAAATCCAGGAGACTTTTATTCTTAAATTGTTACAGGTGATGAAAGATGAGTCCACCACTATGATCCTGAGATAAACAAAAGCCAATGCAATGGAGGCACAAGGGGTTACCAACTCCAAAGCAATTTGGTGCGCAGCTTACTTTAATCAATTGAGGGGTGGGCATGTTTCAACAATGGGTCTAAGATTTTAAAAATTTAAAGTGGGAATCATTTACAATAGCTGTCAATGTTTCATTTATCATAAAGCCATCCACGCTAGCACAAAACTAGACAAACAATGTTTTCCAAGCCATAGCTATTGACTGCTAAAAAGTTGATAAACGTTGCCAACCATTGTTGTATAAGGTAAGGTCCTCAAAGTCCTGAAACATAAGAGGTTTTGGTTTATTTTCATTGAAAAACAGCTACACCTAACCAATCAGGTGCAAGCAAATTAATCCCCTAGCAGTCCTAGTAAATTAGAAAAAAACGTCCAAAAATGTCACTTTGTCCATATTAGCGGGGCAAATCAGGGCACATAGTGCAGAATAAGGGGTCCGGGCACACAAGGTGAAGCAGAAGTAAGTGTCAGCTCAATATCCAAGCAAGGCTTGGGCAAAATTGTTAGAGAGTAATCACTTTTTCTTTGCTACTCTCTACCATGTGTTAAACCTAGAGTAAATTGTATATTGAATTTTTCTGCATAGTAATAAATACCTGAGAACAAGATTTATAAAAATCTAAAAGGTCATTAGATATGTGGTAAAGGTTCAAGAATGTGAACTAGTAAAATCCGCACATTTGTCTTGCAGAGTTTCTGCCTTATGATTTATAACATGTCTGTGCTAAAGTGGTAACATTGTACATTGCGTTGTTTTCATGCACCAGGTCCTGTCATGCAGAACACAGAGAAAAGAACCTTGCAGCTAATGCTTGATGTTACATTTTCAAAGAAATCTCATATTGTTGTGTGAATTGTTTTGATCAAAAACACAACAAAAAAAATCTTCAGTAAAAAGAATGCTCTGTTCTGCCACTCTAAATTATTAGGTTTAAAATTATACAGAACATTATGAGTGTATGAAAATGACAGCCTCATTTTTATAATATATAGTTTACATCTAGTTACTGCAGTAATCAGATATGAGTTGTTCTCGCTGTATTCTCAAGAAAGGTTCCTCCTTTGTACTGGCAATAAATGGCAATCAATTAGAATGTTTATATAGAATTTCCAATAGAATATATATACAGTTACTGATTTTTATTATTTTTTAGAAAAAGAAAACTGGTCACATTGAAGGATGCCCCCTTCATATTTCCATACTATTGTGATAGTATTGACAATGGCAGGTGACTATACGGTTCACAATTAAAAATTGTGGGAGGAAAATTCAGCCAAGGTATTTGAACATTTTTCTTCCTTTTTTTTAATTAATAAAAAAGGTGCCCCTGCCCCCAGCTGGTGTCAGCATGCTGCCAGTGTCGGTAGGTAGAATGTCAACCCCCCTAATTTTTGAACTGGTATAGGGGGACCTCGGACCCCCCCTTACAAATTCAGTAACAGTTAAAAAATGTTTATTAAACTGGACAGGGGCATAGAGGGGAGGTCCTGGGTATCGCCCCTCCATGCCCCTTCCCTCCAGTTAAGTGAAAGTCACATAGGCAGATTCGAGAGAGACCCCGTAAAATCCTCCTATGCCAGTGGCCAGGCATTACCCTTGAACGCCAGCGGGTCAGCTGCTACAGTCAGCATCAAGAGACCACCCTCCCAGACAAACATAGAGGACACTGCCCTATGCTGGATGCGTAGGTTGAATTTCAATTAATGAAAATTATTGTTAGGTCTCTCTTTTCATTGACTACTGGTGAACTGGTGAGTTGGCCAAGGGACCCCCATACCAGTTAAAAATTGTAGGGGCAGCAAGCTCCTTGCCCGCATGCAAGCTGGTGGCTAACCGTCCCATTAACCGGACTTTCACTGGCCTGGAGGGTTGGTAAGCTTTAGAAGAGGGGGCACACTTGTTAATTCTTTCCTGGAGGAGAGGGATATAATGTAAATGCCACATGTCCCTACCCCTCAGTGATTTTTTGGGATGGCCCTCCCAAAAAAAAAAAAAAAGTTTGTCCCTCTCTCTTAAGGCTAACCAACCCAATGCACCGAGCATAGAGGCTGGTAACCTTGGACTCAAGGTCCAAACTTCCAGCCCAGGGCCCTAGTTGCCAAACCCCTATGCGATTCCAGGGGCACCCTACTAAATTTAACCTACACCCCTATCCATGCTCTCGGTCCCCCACTGGAGACATCCTCTTATCTAGCAAGCTGGTCTCCTGATGCCCCCAGCGGTGGCTTTAGCAGTCATCCCAACTTTCAATTTTTGTTCAGGGGACATAGGACCCGCTTCTTTCTACCTTGGCATCCAGCCAAATGTAATGCCAGGAATCCAGGGAGGGAAATCTTTTATAGTACAGAGGTGGGGCCTCTGGAATCTCCCCCATGTGACTCACAAGAGGGGAGAGGCACGGAGGGGGTATCCTGGAAAATCCCCTCCATTAACCCTTTAAGTGCCAGCCTACCTGGAGTTTTTGTCACACTCTGTTGCCAGACCATTTTGCACTATTTTGCGCTCCCCATGTTCAAATGTGATTTTTGAAGGGATTTCCAGGGATTTCCCAGGAAAATGATATATTGTTTTTTTCAGAAGAGTCTGGGCTTTAACATGAAATGTCTTGTTTGTCATTTGTTAGGTGTATTCTTAATATTTTTGGGTGAAATATGTGCAAAAAAAAAAAAAAAAAAAATTTTTACATATTGTAGTTTTTTTGTAATAAAAAATGTAAGTTTGTCAATGAAATCTTATTGCGTGTGAAATCCCAATTTCTCCCGGTTACAGCGGTACCACATATGTATATGTAGACACCCTTTCCTGCCCAGGAGACTCCCCCAAACTGAAACAGCGCTTTAGGGGATTTTAAAAAAAAATACAACTATGCTATGCAATATGCGCACCTTGCAGTTTTTCCAGAAAAACAACCCTTTACATTTGAAATACCCCCAACAAACTATATATTCTCTGGAAGTAGGCTTTCTAGGCGTACCAGGCTTGTTGATGTGGCCATAGTTTTCTGGAAGTAATCCCTCAATGGATTCTTTGGTTGCAAAGAGTTTCCCTAAAAAAAGGATAAAAAAGCAGAATCAAAGCCACATTTTCCTAAAAAAACTATATACAAACAAGAAAAAACAAGTTTAATCTGAAAACGCAACATCCCCCGAACAGAACAATACCCAACATGCATAGCTACTGTCAAGGGAAGAGTTGCCAAACACCCCAAAGTAAAGCATGTGCGTAACGGTAATTTTACTTGAAAATTTCAGCTCTGCAGACAAAGTGCGCACCTTGCGATTTTTCAACCAAAACAACCCTTTACATTTGGAATATCCCCCATAAACCATATATTCCCTGAAAGTACACATGTTAAGCTTTCTAAGGGTACCCAGCTTGTTCTAGTGGGCTCATCTTTCTGGAATTATTACCTCAAAGAATTCTTTGGTTGCGCAGGGTTTCCCTAAAAAATTTATAAAAAAGCTGAATAAAAAACACCTTTTCCTAAAATATAAATATGCAAACCAGAAAAAACAAGCTAAGTCTGAAAGCGCAAGGTCCCCCGAACAGAACAATACCCAACATGCAGAGGTACTATTAACCCTTTTAATTGCCAGCCTACTTGAGATTTTGTCACCCTCTGTTGACAGGCCATTTTTCCCCATTTTGCGTCATGTTTTGCGCCATGTTTTGCGCCATTTTTGCTGGAACTTTCAGGAAAATTATATATATATTTTTTTGCAGCAGAGTTTAGGCTTTAACATGAAATGTCTTGTTTGTAAATTTTTTTTTTTTTTTACAATATTATTAAGTAAAAAAAATAAATAAATAAATAAAAAATGTTTTTAGAAAATTGACTCCTTTATTTTAAATAAAAAATTTATTTTATTAAGGAAAATCATATTGCATGTGAAAGCCCCATTTCTACCGATTAGAACGGTACCACATATTTATCGGTAGCCCCCTGTTCCTGCCCAGGAGACCCCTCTAACTGAAACAAGTATTTTATAACATTCACAAAAAAAATACAAATACCATCCACACTACAAAGGGTTAAATCGAGAAAAAAAATGACATAGGGTCCCCCCTCCCAGGGGAGGGAGATCCCATTTTTTTTTTTTTTTTAAGGGTTAAAAACCCTTAAAAATCAAAAAAAAAAATTGACGTGGGGTCCCCCTTACCCAAAGTAACCAGCCCGGGACCAGCTATGGGGGCTTGTAGGCACAGAGTGGGGGGGCCAGCTTTTGTGGCCCCCCCACCCTGCAGCCTACGAGCCCACATAGCCTATGTGGGCCCGGGCTCTTCTGCCCCCCCCTGGCCTTTGGGGAGGCAGGTAATGGGGGTGCCAGGGGTTAATGGCAAGCCACCCGCTAGCGCAGGTGGCTTGCCATCCCCCCAGCCTTGTGAACTGGTATAGGGGTCATGGACCCCTTACCAGTTCACAAGGGGTTAAAAGTAAATAATCACACAGACACAAGCAGAGAAAAAAAATATTTTATTAATTTTTATTTTTTTTTTACACTGTACTCACCTCCCATCCATCCTGGAGCACTCTGTCCCTCGGCGATCACTGGCTTCTGCTCACTTGCTAGAAGCCTTTTATAGCTGCTGGATGACAGAACACAAAGGGTTAATCAAAAAAAAAATGACATAGGGTCCCCCCTCCCAGGGGGGGGGGGACCCCATTTTTTTTTTGATTTTTAAGGGTTAAAAACCCTTAAAAATCAAAAAAAAAAATGACGTGGGGTCCCCCTTACCCAAAGTAACCAGCCCGGGACCAGCTATGGGGGCTTGTAGGCACAGAGTGGGGGGGCCAGCTTTTGTGGCCCCCCCACCCTGCAGCCTACGAGCCCACATAGCTTATGTGGGCCCGGGCTCTTCTGCCCCCCCCTGGCCTTTGGGGAGGCAGGTAATGGGGGTGCCAGGGGTTAATGGCAAGCCACCCGCTTGTGCAGGTGACTTGCCAGACCCCCGAGCCCTGTGAACTGGTATAAGGGGTCACATGGACCCCTTACCAGTTCACAAGGGGTTAAAAGTAAATAATCACACAGACACAAGCAGAGAAAAAAAATATTTTATTAATTTTTATTTTTTTTTTACACTGTACTCACCTCCCATCCATCCTGGAGCACTCTGTCCCTCGGCGATCACTGGCTTCTGCTCACTTGCTAGAAGCCTTTTATAGCTGCTGGATGACAGAACACAAAGGGTTAATCAAAAAAAAAATGACATAGGGTCCCCCCTCCCAGGGGGGGGGGGACCCCATTTTTTTTTTGATTTTTAAGGGTTAAAAACCCTTAAAAATCAAAAAAAAAAATGACGTGGGGTCCCCCTTACCCAAAGTAACCAGCCCGGGACCAGCTATGGGGGCTTGTAGGCACAGAGTGGGGGGGCCAGCTTTTGTGGCCCCCCCACCCTGCAGCCTACGAGCCCACATAGCTTATGTGGGCCCGGGCTCTTCTGCCCCCCCCTGGCCTTTGGGGAGGCAGGTAATGGGGGTGCCAGGGGTTAATGGCAAGCCACCCGCTAGCGCAGGTGGCTTGCCATCCCCCCAGCCTTGTGAACTGGTATAGGGGTCATGGACCCCTTACCAGTTCACAAGGGGTTAAAAGTAAATAATCACACAGACACAAGCAGAGAAAAAAAATATTTTATTAATTTTTATTTTTTTTTTACACTGTACTCACCTCCCATCCATCCTGGAGCACTCTGTCCCTCGGCGATCACTGGCTTCTGCTCACTTGCTAGAAGCCTTTTATAGCTGCTGGATGACAGAACACAAAGGGTTAATCAAAAAAAAAATGACATAGGGTCCCCCCTCCCAGGGGGGGGGGGACCCCATTTTTTTTTTTATTTTTAAGGGTTAAAAACCCTTAAAAATCAAAAAAAAAAATGACGTGGGGTCCCCCTTACCCAAAGTAACCAGCCCGGGACCAGCTATGGGGGCTTGTAGGCACAGAGTGGGGGGGCCAGCTTTTGTGGCCCCCCCACCCTGCAGCCTACGAGCCCACATAGCTTATGTGGGCCCGGGCTCTTCTGCCCCCCCCTGGCCTTTGGGGAGGCAGGTAATGGGGGTGCCAGGGGTTAATGGCAAGCCACCCGCTTGTGCAGGTGACTTGCCAGACCCCCGAGCCCTGTGAACTGGTATAAGGGGTCACATGGACCCCTTACCAGTTCACAAAGGGTTAACAGTATAAAAAAATAAACACACACACAGGTTTTTGTAATAGTTTATTCAAAAAAAAAAAAAATTTAACTTTACTCACCTCCGATGTTCAGATGCAGTGTCCCGCGGCGATCTGATGCAGGTGACAGCTGGGCAGAGAAGGGGGGAGGCAGGCGATGATGATCGGATGATCGCCTACCTCCCTCCTTCTCTGCCCAGCCGTCACCGGCATCTGACAGTAGAACTGCCGGGTGCCCCGATGACACCCGGCGGTGACGTCATTAGCCCCGCCCCCGAAGGGGCGGGGCTAAAATCCAAGATGGCGGCCGCCATCGGAAGATGCGACGGAGGGAGGGCTGTTATGCCCCCCTCCAGAAGACAGAAGACCCGGGGGGGTAATCGGAGCCCCCCCCCATGAAGAGGAGAGGCGGCGGGAGTCGGCGGGAGCGGAGGTGAGTAACTGTCATTTTTTTTTTTTTTTTTCACAGGCAATCCCGGCGGCTGCTGAAACGGGGGGGCACCCTATTCTGGGCCCTCCCCTGCAGCCGGAGAAGCCCCGATCGGCGTTCGGAGCCCCGCTGGCTGAAGAGGAGACCCGGCCGGACCAAACAAGGGGTCAGGTAAGTGACTTTTTTTTTTACTTTTTTTTGTGTGATTGGGGAATGCCAGGCACGTAAAATTTACGTGGCTGGCACTTAAGTGGCGGAGAGGCAACCACGTAAATTTTACGTGGCTGGCATTTAAAGGGTTAATGTACATAGTCACATGGGGGGCATTTCACAGAAGCTCTGTACTAATAAATGCTTCCTTCCTCTGCAGCCAACATTACATCTGGCTGGATGACAGGGTAGAATGAAGGTGAGACCTTTGTCGCTCCAAGTGGCTAAGGCTGCCATCAGCGGCATCAAAAGACTGCAGCCTGCTGGACCAGGATGGATCGCTCAACCTGGTAGTCCAGGGGACGTCACTTGGTGAGGTACAGAAGGCATGGATGAGTACTATGAAGTTTAGGTTAGAAAATTATACTTTTAAACTGGAAGTCCAGTGTCCAGTAAATGCCCTGCCCTGCTACAGATCCCTGGCGATATTCCTCTCAGCCCCTACAACCGCTGCACAGAATGTATACAATGCGGCATCCCCTGCTATGTGTGTCCACCTCCCTATTCACTTGATCGGATGAACAGGAGTGAGCACAGAGTGAAGAAAGATGGTGGCACACAGGACCCAAGGAGGGTGACAGGGCGTGCAGGTTACCGAACAGTGGACTTCCGCTTTAACTATTTGTGAACTGCTAAGGGGTCTAAGGGACTCCTATACCAGTTCACAGGAAAGGGGGAGGCATACCTGCATGTTTTCACCCAGATCTTGCCAGTATCAAGGATTTGGCAAAC
The DNA here is from genome assembly GCA_027917425.1 of Gastrophryne carolinensis. Lineage (NCBI taxonomy): Eukaryota > Metazoa > Chordata > Amphibia > Anura > Microhylidae > Gastrophryne > Gastrophryne carolinensis. The sequence goes on along the minus strand of CM051237.1, from coordinate 285,411,806 downwards.
TGGACCAAATCGGCAAGATCTGGGTTGAATCTAGCTTCGTCCGGGGTCCGAAGGTCTTCACTACTAAATAGAAATATAATCTCTCACACAACATGTATTAAGGCCTCTGCAGAGGATGTGAAGTTTATTACAAATAATAAGCATTCAGTTTTAGGTTATTGTAGTCTAAATATGCATGGCTCTGTAATGCCTATCATCTGGTAAATCCCGGGATAGACATAGCCTATTCTATGGAGAGAGTAGAACACTCAGCAACTACATGATTGGAGAAATTGGTATTTGCTTTTTATTCTAAATCAAGGCCTTCGACTAAATATTTTATCTGCCTGTTTGATCTTCATTCTAGATTACGTAGAGCATATACACATGCTCAGCACTAGTTAATAAGTATACCATGGAAACTGGCAACTTCTAACTGAAAAGTACCGTATTAGTTGGCTTGGGATTGTTGTTATGCCTACAGACCAAATGATCTATTACAGGTTGTTGATCAAGTGCACATAAAGGAATATTATTTCTTTAAATGTATCCATCAGACAGTTGACAGAATCTTATAATCAGTGCATTATGCATCCTGCATTGCTTAACAGAAGTGACAGAAGGATGATGACTGACAGCTACATTCATTTAAATTAAATATGGTTCCAACAGCAATGCCAATCACCCAGCCATTTTCATAACATCAGAGCCTTCATGTATATTTTTTCAGGTGCTTCTTTCCAAAGTGAAGTCTTATTAGAGGGAAATGTATTTTGATAGTTTTTTTTTTACCAGCACACTTGCATTTCTTTCCTTTACAATTGCAGTGTAATTGGCACTTTGCAGTTACTGGTAATTCCTGAGCCTTAACTATAGCTCCCCGGGGAGACAGAGAAACATAAAAACATGAGGGCGACTTCTTTACAAACTTGGGAAATATTATAATGTGAATAGAATGTCTTTGTATATGTATTCAATATCAACATGGATTACAGAGTAGCTAATTTCATACAAAATCAACATGGAAAGTTCAATAAACTTTTGCAACCATTAATGCTTACTGGCTGTAGGTATGTACTTTAAAACACTTTACTGGGAAACATTAATGCAATTAGAAAAGATTATAGGGCGGTTATATTAGAATAAATAAAGGGAAATGGCACAATTTTGCCTATTTAATTCAGGGAACATATATTTTATATCAGGGTGTTGGTCCATGCACAGGGACGAGCATCTAAATTGCTGATATCACACTCCGCCCCAGCTTGAAATTTTCTTACTCACCAAGCACTCATGTAATTCCGTCAAGGAAAACCCAGACCACATGACTGCAACTGGCCAATTGTGAGTCAGATTTCACTGGGGGGAGCGTTGGGCTGGTTAGAGGATCTTGAGGCTGGTGATAGTGTATGAATGGCATGGCATGGCATCAGCAATCCGTATGCCCCTGCCTGCATGGATCAACAGCCATTTGGTGTAAAAAGGTTGTTGGTCCACTTTACTTACACACAAACTTGTATAAATAAAATCAGTATCAGTCAGCATAGCCATCTGCATTGGCCACAATACTGATCCATGCAGCATCATTGTGCAAAGCCAGACATTGACATACTGGACACAACATCAAATCTCCTCCAAGCTGGCAACCATAAGCAATGCCGCCAACTGTGGCACATGTGAAACCCGAAGCGGAGTCAGACACATCATGCTAGGTAGCAGAATGCTAACCTCAAATCTCAAAAGCAAGTGAACACCAAGCAATATGACACAGCTCAAGCCAACTCCAATGCAAACTATGGAAACCCAGCGCCCTATCTAGTACACGGAAACCTCTTTCATTCCAAAAGGACGTAAACCCAAGGCTCCTAATCAGTATGATCAGAAGCTCTCTTTATGTCAATGCAGTGTCAACATGATAAATAATTCACAATAGACATTGCCAAGTTACTTTCTCAGTATGAGATAGATAAGGTTCAGTGATTGTCCTGAAAACTATAGAGCCTGGGAATTCAGCTTTCAGAAAGTAATAAGAGACTAGTGAGAATATAGACCCCCTAGTAAAGTCTGCTCAGCATGCTAACAGGACTGGAGCTATTTATTTAATTACAATTACCCAGATTCAGGTCTTAAAGTCCACAAACTTTAAGGCCAGATTAACACCATCAAAATGCTTCTTACTCTCAAAATAAATAAAACTTTAAAGTATGAGAGCATAGTCAATAGTCACAGAGAAATCAAGAAAATGTTGCCTAACACCAGAGAAGACAAAGTTCTCTGACACTATTCCCTGTGAAACCCTTTGGCTGGGAATGCAGCCTTTTTCACTTCTGATTGCTGAGTGCAGAGCTTTTTGCTGAGCATTAATATTCACAGCAAACAGCTCTGATTGGATGAGAGCCCATGCACACACTGTCAGACCATGGGCTAGGGGAAAGGTGAGTTTTTAACTGGGTGGAAAGGAACAAAACCTAGGATAGTCAAAATCATGGATTTTGTCCCACTTTGATCAATTTACTGGCATAGTAAATTACATCAAAGAAATTGGGATACTACTGTGATGTTCTAAATCAATATATTTGCACTGGAAATATAGAAAGTGAAAACCCAAGCTTAGAAGATTTAGATACTTTGCACAATTAGTTGAAAGTATGAATTCTGCTCAAACGTGTAAGAACCCAATATCCCCAATAGGCTCAGCAAACAATAAAATAATTAGAATACACAGAGCAAGTGATTAGTTAACAAAAAATGCAATTATTATAAGTTGGCCCAAATCAGCCATAAAAAATCTGATGTCAAAGTCCCTTAATTATATACATGGGTTTAATAAAGTCCCAGAGATTGACTCGTGGTGTTAAACTTTCAAACTGCAATTTATGCCGGATATCCCAAATTTCATGCAGCAAGTATTCAATAGTGCTCAACCACATAGATATCATCCACCGCGTGCCCACCACCTATTTTGGTACCCTTATCAGGTGGCGTATATTGATACGCCTTGAAAATAAGCCACTCCTTGCTCCGTAGCTCTATTCAATCCAAATCTGCACTAATACAACAAAGGAGCCTTGCAATTTTTGAAAGCGAACTCCCTCTCCCCCTCGTGGACACCAGGGGCCGAGGTGAACTGAAAGTAGGGTGAGAGCTTCGCCTATGTTATTATATGCTGTACATCAAGGATTTTAAATGTGAGTGCACACTTTTAACCTTTTAGAGGTTTTTATCATTAAAAGCGATATCACGCTATATATTTCCTTCATTGATTTCTTTCATGCAAAAACTCACTTTGAGCTACCTTCAAGCCCAAAATCTATGGGTATTCATCCTAAACAACAAGAGGATCAGATTTGGATTGAATAGAGCTACGGAGCAAGGAGTGGCTTATTTTCAAGGCGTATCAATACACGCCCCCTGGTAAGGGTACCAAAAATAGGTGGCGGGCACGCGGTGGATGATATCTATGTGGTTGAGCACTATTGAATACTTGCTGCATGAAATTTGGGATATCCGGCATAAATTGCAGTTTGAAAGTGTAACACCACGAGTCAATCTCTGGGACTTTATTAAACCCATGTATATAATTAAGGGACTTTGACATCAGATATTTTTATGGCTGATTTGGGCCAACTTATAATAATTGCATTTTTTGTTAACTAATCACTTGCTCTGTGTATTCTAATTATTTTAATATATTTGCACTCACTGCCTTAGTCAAAGACCGCCCCCCATGTCAGTGGCTTAATGAGTGATTCTGTTTGTTGGTGTATTCACTTTACATAAAAGAAAAAGGGGTGCTACTGTGGTATACCTAGGCTTGAATAAACTATAGCCACCAACCAGATTCTTAAAGTTAAAGGGTAGTGCTGGTTTATTCATGTTTTAAGAAAATAGGGTGCTACTGTGGTGTACCCTGGCTCAAAGTGGTCCAAAACCCAGCTTTACAGTCTAAAGGATTCAAGGGCTGGGTAATTCATAATTCCCCCCTATGTGAAACCCTGCGGAAATGCCATATACTAACCCAGGTGCTCAATCCCCCATTGCATGACTTGTATATTGTAATGCCACTTGGTTTCACAATATCCTAGCCCAAGACTAAGATTGTTGCAGTGTGTGAGTGCTGGGTGCAGTGGAGTCAGATCCAGATAGACATCTGTGTTGATACAGGAACTGGTTTTACTGGAATATGAGTGTACTAAGAGAAGGTCAACTTACATGGTGGCTAAAATTGACAGGAAAAATAAGTCATAGAGATCACCTCAATGTACAGGAAACACAAAATGTAGTAGAGAATGTGCAACAGAGAATATACACAGATATAAGTAGCAGCAGCATCTACTATTATAATTGTAAACTGCATTAACCTAGCAATATAGATGCATATCACTTACAGAGACAAGCTGTAAGCTGTTGCACAGTATCTCCAATAAGGATTACAGGTGAAAGCAATTACAATATAACACAAAGCAATACAATTTGGGGTATATTTGGCTGTTTTTTGTGCTTTCTAAAGACTATAGTACATATCCCAATTTTCCCCCATAAACTACAATGGCATTCAGATGTGGAACCAGGATACTTTGGCTCATTTTGGCAAATGGTTTTACAGAATAGGGGTCTGTTTAGCTCATCACTGCTATTTAGTACTGTAAGTAAATCTGTTGAAAATACTTTTCTCTTCTAAATGCCCCCCTCTGCCTTGCCTCTATCTCCACATACTCATATCTTCCAGCCAGCATGTTTTATGTGCAGAGGTGTACATACATTTCACAGGGCCCCATGATACTGTGATACTAAGGCCCTTATTTAACAAGGGATAGCGCCAGGTAGCGACTGGTGAGCGAACGGTAATGACGGGCACCGCCACGAGAACGCCGGCTCCCCACCACAATCACACATTTATCAAGCCGATCCTGCTTAGCGACTGAGAGAGCGCCAGATAGCGAATCATTCATCATTATTCCAGCCTCACCCCACAGCGCCAGCGAGCGACCTTGAACAGCGACAGGTATGACCTCTCGCTACCTGGCGCTCTCCAATGCATTTCAATGGAACAATCTTTAAATAATCATAAATAATTGTTATTAATTTTTTTTTTTTTTTTTTTAATGTGAAAAATGCAAGGTAAGATATTTTTTTTAAGGTAAAAAAAAAAAAAAAAAATTGTACAGAATTGATATTACAGGTCTGATATTAATGTATTCGTATTACAAAATGTTTTTAGAAACTTTTTTTTTCAAAAAATATGGTTGTTTGGGGGTTAAAAAACTACTTTTAACCCATCGCCGCCAGCGCTCTGGGGTTTAAACATGCATTTCACAGCGCGAGAATTTTTTGAGCGTGATTTGTTAATGAATATGGTGGGAGCCGTTCGCTATGGCCATTCGCTATCATGCGCTCCCATACAGCGCGGAACCTGTCAAATAGCGACTACTCACCCAATATTCAACATTACCGCACACCGACTCAGTCGCTGTCAACAACCGAACAACGGCCAAGCACAGCGACTACTAGCGGGCGCTCTGAAAATACTGCTACAGTCGCTCATCTGTCGCTACCTGGCGCTATTAATGAATCGGCCTCTAAGATCCCCCAGTGCATGGAGACCCAGCAATGGAGGAGCGAGAATGTCTTAAACTGTAATATAGCATGTCATGCTTGCTTTCTGGGATATGAACAAAAACGTACAGATCATGTTATTTTAATTCTGTTCAGTTTAAACTCTAAAAACAAGTCAAGTTTGCACTTTATACTCAGCACTGTAAAATAATGATGTTTGAAATCAAATTAGGTAACTTAACATTATTACTGTTTACAAAACTACTGTAAATAAATGCAAATGTGACTATAGCTGTGTGTATAGTAATTAATATATGACTTCCTTTAAAACGTAGACGGATTTTTGCTCTCTTAATTTCCTGCTTGTTTTCAACAGAAACAGCAGCAAAAGCTAATTACTGATGGATGAACAATCAGCAGGAGAAGCTCCAGGTTTTTCATTCATGCCAATTTGCAGTTAGTGTTGCTAAAATATGCCTCTGTTCAGTTTAAAAGCAGTCTGGGGGGGGGGGGGGTTATATAGGTGGTATACTCTTGGAAGGCAAGCAAAGCAGTTAAATGTGTCCAAATTACAAGTAAACGTTGTAATAATAAAAGCAGGTGGGTATAATATATATATATGTCAGCAGCAACATGTCACTGGCACAGGAAAGTCATGAGGTGAGGCTGATTGAAGACCCATTTTCCAATGTCCCATACCACATCCATGCCTACAAGCACTACCTATTCCTTTTAGGAATTGTTTTTTTTTTACATTTTGTTATTCATTTGCTTTTTTCAAATAGATGCAATATAATAATTGCATAAGGGACAGATAGAGCATAGAGAAAAAGGAGAAAAACAACACTCTCTCCTGGGCCATGGCGAGCAGACTGCATACCTGAACATGTGCAATCCCAGGGCCTACTGACAGCTGGTACAAGCAAAATGAATCATGGGGCTGTGCAACTGCTGTCAGTGAAGCTGGAGGTGTGAGCCGCAGGGATCTGACAGGCTTGCTGCGCGCAGATAAGGCCAACACCGGTGGAGAGGCTCTGTTTACGGCTGGGTTGTGGCACCTACAGCATCTGGGTAAGGTGCAGGACATCAGGGAAAAGAGCTGCCACTGCACCACCAGTGTGTGCTATTCTGACTCCACCCTGACACTGTTGGTTGAGGAAGAGTGGTGATGTGTGACACGCTGACCCTGGAAGGCAGAGTGAGGGAGTCCGTCCTGCCCACAATCCATATCTCTCTGACAAAGTCACTTATTTCAGACAACATCCACCTCCTATGTGCCTCCAACCCCCAGCCCCGTGCTTCATCTTTAAAGACTCTTGGTCTGCAAAATTTCAGAAGTAAGCAGGTATAAGTTTTTGTCCACTTTAAAGGCAGAGCTCTGGAGGTGGCTTTTGCATGAAATAAATGTAATTTAAGGCTAATATGGGTTGAATTAGTGGTGTTAGATTCTAAAAAGAGACCAGTTTCCATTAAAGTGGACCAACACCCAGGATTCTGACTATCCTGGGTTTTGGTCCACTTCGGTGGGGCACCCCGATCGGGGGTGCCCCGCTGTGTGAAACCCCCCAGAAAGCCCCGAAAACTCGCCTCTCCCCGCTCCCACGTGACCGCTGCAGCCAATCCCCGCCGACGGACAAGCGAGAGGCAGCGCCGGACAAGCAGAGCGCATCCGCCGCCTCCCGCGCATCCCTCTTACAGGGAGCGCACCCGCGCCGGCCATTCACAAATGGCCAGCGCGGGAGCGCGCCCTGCTAGAGGGGCGTGCGAGAGGCGGCGGCGGACGCGCATGCGCCGCTGGAACATGGAAAAGGTAGGATTGTGGGCTTCCTGGGGGGTCTCACCCCACGGGACATCCCCCCTGGGTGTTGGTTCACTTTAAGGAGCCTCACAAGGATTCTTCTAGTTTTGAAGATTAAGCAGACAGGAAGCCTATCTAACTGAAAAGTCAAATCTGTATGTGATGGCTGGACTCAGGTTTTAGGTCCCACGGCAGCATTGCCCAAACAGTCCACAAACCCTGGGCCCAGCCATTATATAAAGGTTTTGGATTGGACAAACCATACAGTCTATAGTGCCTGGCTGGGCCCTATTGCAGCTACACCCCTTCTTGCTTAAAGTGGACCTATCACAATTGTGGCCACAGTGTGTGAACCCCCCCCCCCCCCCCCCACAGACTCACTACCTGTTTACAGCAACCAGTCGGAAAGCCTATCTAACTGAAAAGTCAGATCAGAGGGGAGCCACTAAAACAAGAGAAGGTGAGGCCATATCGACCAGGTACTTTTTTGTCTAAGATTCAATGACCAAACAGGAAGTGAAACTAGATCTCCCCAAAGTGACCAGAAACAGCAAAGCAACACCAAAGTAGTAAAATTTGTCTGAAGTTGAGCTTTGATAAGAAGTTGTTCAGTCAAACATTGCTTTCCTCTATTTAGTTTATTTCTAACAGGCAAATGTGTGAAATGTACATACACTTATTCAGGGTCATGCTAAAGATCTGGTGAAGCAAGTTTTCCTTTGGGCTTGCTTTCAGGATTGGGCATTTTTTACAGGCAAGGTGAATTTTTGGGAATGGGTGGATGGGTAAGTAGGCATGCAGGCAGGTGGGTGTGCATGATGGCAGGCAGGTAGGTGGGTCGGCAGGTGAAGAGACAAGTAGGTGAGCATGCAGGTGAGTAGATGAGCATGCGGGTGGGCTGCCCGCAAGAGGCTGCTGGCTGAGCACTCCTAATACTGTAGGGCCTACTAGTTACTATCTTTTTAGGGGGCCAATGACAAGAACCATATGTCCGTTATAAATCATTTTGTTCCTAAACAGTAGGGAAATCAGGTGAACAAAGCCGTATTTCTTGTATGAATGTTAATCCCTCAATTTAAAATCATTTAAGAAATCTTTCTTCATCAAGGCTATTGTCATTATCTATAGAAAGATAAATAGCTTCTTGGACAGTCTGCAACTAGTTTAAGGACTTTTTGTAATCATGAAATTGTCTAGTGATTATGTTGAGCAATCAGCCACCTTTCATAGAACAAATCCTTGTCCTTTTTGTGTTACTTCTAAAATTCTTATCATTCTCTTTTCAGCACCTTTTTTCCAAATATGACATATAACAGGGGTTATGTTATTGTTTCCAGTATTGGTCCAGCATTGCGGAGCAATTCATATTCTGCTACTACAATGCTATACTATGGTTTTCAATCCTGAAAATATACATAAATCAAATTTGAACTTCTAAATGACATATGTTATGGTTCATGCCAGGAATAAATCTGATAATAAGGGAGAAATGCAAGAGGCCATACCAACCCCTGGGACATACCCTGCATTCCTCTGGTTGCTGCGTGTGGACGTAGAGGATGCCATAGGAGTGCCACGGAGGTTAGTAAACATGAGTACACTGGGGATACACACAGCATTCGGTGATCGATCCTCTCCAGTGGAGAATTCCAATATGGAAAGCACCAAAGGAGGGGAACAATCGCCAGGATAGTACATTCCCAGTGAGTGCAATAGTAATACGTCTCAATTATTATTTTAAGACCTTCCATACATTTCTAACTAATCCCAACATATCATGTTTGCATGGCCAATATGGGGCACCCCCTAAATGGATGGCTGACTGAATAGGATTGGATTTGGTCTCACAAATAATAACACCCACTCCACAGCACGGGGGGGGGGGGTCTATAATTGCCGCAGACCCACTGGGGCACTTCCCCAGATAGGTAATACTTGCAGACTAATCAGTATCCAAAACTTTTAGTGGGAGTGGATATAGGTATTATGATCAGGGGATCTATTTTTGACTTTAGGTCCACATTCAATACCACTTAACGGCTAAAAGAAAAATAATAAACACATAAAAATGAGTTCCTGATTTGTCATTTAAAATCTGACTGGCTTCACACTGAGACCAAATACGGTATATCTTTAGATATATTAGATATTTGTTGCTTTATTGAACTTTATACAAATCCCATTATTTGGTGTCTAAATAAGGCAGAGGTGTCATATTAGCACTTTTGAATTTCTCTCAACCTGGCTTAGATTATTAAAAAACATATAATTGACTTGTGAAAGCAAAGCAGACCTTTCTTCTCATCTCAACTATCTAAAGATAGGAAAACTTTGCTTGGGAGTGCCTGGTGACTGTAACTCACCTGCGATGGGGGAGTTTTACACCTGAGGGACAAAATTTGTCCAAATGATGTATTTTTATTTTTTCATTTGTAAAGAAACAACACCAAGAGGAGTGTCCTGAAGAAAGTTACTGGCCTAGTGACTCCCATTTGGTGTTGGAATTTCCAGTTTTCTTTTTCATATTCTTGCCTCAGCGTTCCCAAAAATGTTCATCTTGCCTGCTGCATTGAGTAGTCCTATTACCTTCTACTGAATAGCTTAGCTCTCTGGAGGCACTATGACTTTATCAATCAAGTGACTTCTAGACACAACCAGAGGGGGAGTCACCAATAGCCAGGACTGCAGATCTGATGACATGGATAGATCTGAGGGCACCCTAGACTTTGCAGACCAGAGTAGAGGAATCAAAGACAATATGTACTTTGTGCCCTGACCCAAATTCAGAAGTCTCTGCCCTTATTGTTTTCCCAGGGATTATGGGAGCCTGGGAAGAGGGTTGGTTCTGAACTCATGTACAGTGGCAGTAGAACTGACAGTAATATAACTTGCACTAGGAGTTTTATAACTCGCGTTGCAGGGATGCTGTACAATGTAACAAGCAGGACAGGAGTCCTGTGGTTAAGTAATAAAAGGAAAGCCAGCTCCCAGTTGTGTTACTGTCAGGCATGTGGCTTTTGTAAAAATGGCTGCTCCCTGCTGTGTTCTGAGTGTCAGTTCACAGCTGTCTGTGATATGTGAGTGATCTCTTCATCACAGCAGCATGATCACTGCACCAGCTACATCTGTCTATACACATTGAGATAATACTTACCTGTTGCAGGCACGTGGACCTGTATCTACAACTCGAAAAATGGGAATATGAAAGATGGCTGTTAGCCCTAAAGTATATGAGTATTTTTTTTACTTCTATATGAGATAAGTAGGACTTTATGTGGGATGTATGTGTGGGGTTATTTATTTTTTTACATTTTTGATTAAAATAGTAAAAGTCTTTTAGACCAGGGGTTCTAATATTATTCATTTTTTGATCAATGTTGTCTGAAATCATAAATCTGAAATTCAACATTTCAAGTAAAACACCATTTTCACTCCACGGCATTAATGTCATCAGTTTATCTTTTGAATTAAAAATAATCACCTACCCTAATAAAGCGCCTGCTATGAAAGATTGAGATAAATACCTCTAGCAAGTGTTAATCAGAGGATTTGCTGATAAAAATATTATAACAGTAGCTACAAGGTGTGAGGTTTTGGTGAAAACTCAAAGCTAAAGGAGCCTGAAGTGGAGAATGCTGTGCAGACTATTCGGTGATTACTATGCACAGAGCACAATCGAAAAATCTCCATGTGTTTCTGTTTCCCTTAATTATTCTAATTACAATAAAAGCCTTTGCACCCAGCTGCTTAGTTAGACTGAGACTTCTGCAAAATAAATACCCCAACATAGAAACACAATAACCCAAACACCCACTCGTTGGTGTCAATAAGGCAAGGTTACAGACAATAAAGGCACCAATAAGAATATTACATCCTCTTGAGAAAATAATTATATGCTTCAAAAGAAGACATTAAATCAATTGACACATATTGATTTTGATCTGTAGCAGAGGAAATGAAACAACAAACACTGCGATTTATTTTTTGATCTATTACATTTTATCCTGTGTGTTTGTAATTTGCAGCTATAGACAAGATTATTAGTTATATAACACGTAGAGTTTGTAATCAAAAACTATAAAATCCAGAAAGAATGTTTTTAATTTACAACAATTCAGGGACCAGATACTAGAGGAGCAAACCGATTCTTTCGAACCAGAATTTGTGCCGGCCAAATTTTTCCCTGAAATCCTTAAATAAAAAAAAAGAAAACTCACCTGCTATCTCACTATCCTCCGGTCCATCCATACTGTCACACGCCACTCTCCGCAAATATCCTAAGCCCCCAGCTCCAGCCACATCACTCCCCACTGCAAGAAGGGACTATTCATAGGTGAGGAGCAATGTGTCTGATGTCACTGTGAGTGACAAGGGGGCGTTTCCAGCCTCCTCCCCCCTTGCCAATAAATAGCCCCTCCCTGCAGTGGAGAGGGAGGTGGAGGGAGCCCAGTGTGGGCAAACGATCTGCATCCTACGCCCACTGTCTTCAATGGAGAGTAGCGTGGGACAGATGAGAACCCCACCCATCAATAGTTAGCAAGGAAGAAGGTAAGAATTGGTGTAAAAAAATGTTAATAAAGGACTTTTAGTGTGTGTTTTTTACTTTTATACAATATTTTTAAAACATTATTTTATAATCATAAGTGATAATAATCATTGATAGAGGAGTTGGTTAGGGGATAGAGCACTTCCATTATGAGCTACTTTCCTTAAAGATTGTAGTCTCACACTTTGTCTGTGCTGTGGTGCGGATATTCTGGGCCACCTCTTTGTCCATCTTCGTCAGTCCATCACCGCCTCCCCTACCGCTGTCACAGATCTCCCTCCATGCTGCAGCCACCTACCTGCCACCAGGGTCCTTCCCTCAAGGTCCTTTTGCCCACTTATGGGGGCTTCTTCAGATGCCAGGTCCTGCTGCATTTCTATATGATACCCATTGTTTTTCTTCAGATAGACTTGTTCTTTAGTTATGTGAGACAGGAAATTAAAGTGGATCTTATATAGAAGATAGAGCACCCAATATGACTCTCTGAAAAATAGCCAAAATCACCCAGCATTGTTTCTTAGTGGCAGTGGCTCACTCTGCCCATGCCCGACAAATCCTTCCGGTGTTACCCTACAGTAAAACGGCAGCACAGGAGTGAGTAATCCTGTTAGATTTAGGATTCCTAATGCTCTTTAATCAAAGGGGCATTCCAATATGCAATGCTGGGTGTGTAAAGGACCTAAAGTAGAAAGAGGTCAACAATAGCATCTCCCATACTTTTTCTGACAGCTACTATTTAAAGGAAGTGTTTGGCCATATTTGGTCAGAAACAAAAAGCAGGTTATCCCCCACTCACACACAGCTCAATGCTTCTGGTCTAGAGCTGTAAAACCTAGTTATCTGTCTCCATTCACGTTGTGCAGTTAGGGCATGCTTCCTTTACTATGACAGTAGAGGGGCATGACTTTAGACTTAGGCTGGATGTCAGGGAGAGGTACATTTTTCACCATGGAACCAGAAGCACTGAGCAGCAGGACAGGTAAGGTGAATATCCTTTTTGTTTATGCCTACAGATCATCTTTAAAAATCATTGTTTTTCTTGGCTTCAATTAGTCTGTAAGCCAGGATTACCTTTACAGCCCCAGTTTTAAAACGGGCATACATATCATCGACAAGAGCACTACAGTTCTGTTTATAATGGAAATAAATGGGGGATATTCTCCGGCTGACTCCTAATGGCACTGCATACAGCTTTTAACAAGTTGTTTTCTAACTTGTAAATAAAAGAAATATTGGAAATGGCAGAACAGATGGAAAGTGTGGTGAAATTGAATGTAAAAGTTGGATTTGATTAATATAGACTTCTCTGAAACATTATTTTTCAACATTCACACAGGTATGAAATCCTGTTATGCCCGATGAATAGTTTTGTGCTCTACTTGGTATGTAATGCAGAATTCTGCTTTAGAGCGCTGTTCTTTAGTACAAATCTATACTGCACTGTATAACATGTAGGGAAATCAAGAATTAGGAGTTGAAAGTTAAGCATTTTTATATTTTCATTTAAAAAAATAACTCATTTCAAAACTCTTAAAAGTAAGACAGAATTGACAAAAGGCTGGAAAAGTAAGTGGTACTAATAAAAAGCAGCTGTCACATGATACATGTATATAAAAAGATCATGTTAGAGGAGCAAATATGGTCAGAAGTTAACCAATCTATGAAAAGCTCCATATAAAAAACAGCCTTGCACATTTGGGGAAAAATCTCCCCAAAGCAATGATATAAAAATCATTGTCAGCACTTACATTTGCTCCTGCACCCACTCAAAGAAACATGTCACCTTACAGGTTTTCCCCTGTTAGTGGCCATTTTGGAGCTTCCTTTCCCAGCATCCCAGCCGTGCTTCTGTCTTAATAACCATAACCCTGCACAGTGGCAGGAAACATCCTTTTTGCAGACGACCTGCAGCTCTATGTCTTTTGTTTTTAAAATTGACTACAGCAGGAGTTACAAAAAGGTGCATTCATTTTTATATGCTTGTAAGTGCTGTGTAAGGATGTTGGTCCAGTTTAATATAAAATTGCAAATACTTTGAATACCCCAGTATCTACCATCCATAGTATCAACAAAAGATACAGAGAATCTACAAAAATCCATGTACACAAGGGACAAGGCTGGTGGTCAGATTTGGATGTTCATGATCAAGTCACTCAGACATCACTGCATTCAAAACAGGCATGAATTGGTAATGCTAGTCCCTGCATACAAGAATTACTTCCAAATATCATTGTATCAGACCACAGTTCACTGTGCAATTCACAAATGCAGGTTAAACTGTATCATGCAAAAGAAAACCAATCAACACAATGTAGGGCCTGGGCCATAGTTCAATTAAATAATTGGACTGAGAAAAAAATAGAAAACGGCTCTGTAGACAGATTAATCAATATTTGCTATTTGTTATGGAAACAATATTGTGTCCTGCTGATTTAGGAAAAGATTGACATGGATGACTGGACAGCTTACACATTTTTGAAGACACTTTTAATGCTGAGCAGTATACAGAGGTTTTAGAACAACATTTGCTCCCATCAGTGGGGGTCATGCTAAATATTTGGCGAAGCCAGTTTGACTTTCAGTGTGCATTGCGGTGTGGATAACAACCTGCCTCCTGGCAAGCTTTTTATCAATACCACTCAAAAAAGTGCAAAAAATAGCCTTTGTCCTACATTTCCTCCCAAAAATCACCTGAACATGTGATGGCACATTTTTACAGTTTAGGTACATTTTCTTCCAGTGATGTAAGGATATATTTTTAATGTTTAGAAATAACAGCACTCTATAGGCTATGCTAAAAAATTTCACATTTTTCTGCATAGCCCATAGAGTGCTGTTGTTTCCAAACTTAAAGTGGACCAACACCCAGGATTTTGACTATCCTGGGTCTTGGTCCACTTCGGTGGGGCACCCCGATCGGGGTGCCCCGCTGTGTGAAACCCCCCCGATCACCCGGAAAACTCACCTCTCCCCGCTCCCACGTGGCCGCGGCGTCCAGTCAGCGCGGACAGACAAGCGATCTGACAGCAACGGACAAGGCTCCGCCGCCGCCTCCCGCGCGTCAGTCTTGACACGAGCGCGCCCGCGCCGGAAGACAAGGTAAGGGGATTTGGGGAGTTTGGGGGGGTTTCACCCCGCGGGACATCCGAGATCGGGATGCCCCGCGGGGTGAAACCCCCCCCCAAACGCCCCAAGGGAGGTGATCGGCCCGGGAATCTTATAGATTCCCGGGCCGATCACGGGAGGGTGATGGTCCACTTTAAAAACAAATATCCTTACCTCATTGGAAAAATGATGTGCCTAACTTGTAAAAATGCCCCATCACAGGTGGTGAAAAAAAAGGTAGAAAAGCATTTTTATTGCACTTTATTTTGCAAAACACTGAAAAGCTCACTGGGATGCATGTTGCAATCCATACTGCCATGCACACGGGCTTCACCATATATTTAGCATGACCCCTATAGTCTCTTCCAGGTAAGGTCTTGCAATTCCAAACAACATACTGCATCCATTACAGCAACATGGCTTCACAGTCCCACAGAATCTGGTGCCAAACTGGCCAGCCTGCAGTCCACATTTGGCACATTATGAAATTAAAAATTTGGCAAAGAAGGCCTGGAACTGCTAGAACAGATGGATTACTACATCAGACAAGAATCGGACAATGTTCCCATCCTAAAACACAAGCAGCTGATCTCTTCACTTTCCAGCGAATGGCAAAATGAACAGGGGGTGCTACCAAATGTTAGACATGGCCCTATTCACATTTTTATGAGATATGTTGCTGCCATCAATATTTCTAAATGAGTTACATTTTTCAGATAAAGGGGAAAAACCCAGCATTTTGGAGTTGTTGGATATGCTAAACAATAAATAGAACCATGCTCCCCCATGAATCCCACCACAAGCCATTGTGAACAGACACATATTAGAGCTGCCAATGTTTACCAAGGGGTTTATTCATCAAGGGATAGCAGCAGGTAGTGCCTCCTAGCGGCAGGCAGTGTCTGGTGAACGATGGGCGCTGTACGCTGTAAGCAATACCACATTTATGAAGGCGATTCTGGTGAGCGACTCTAACAGCGCCATGTAGCGTACGATTCATCATTACAGTCAGCTCAGCGTATAGCGCCGGTGCTCTAACTTCCAGAGCACCAGGTCTTACCTGTCACTACCTGTCTCTCTCCCATACATTTCAATGGATGTTCCTATTCTTCTGTTTAAACAGGGTTTTTTGTGTTTAATTGTTTTATTTTTCTCTCAAATAATCGTGTCACCTCTCCTGGCCAAGAAAGAGTCATTTTTGAAAACTTTTTTGATTTTTTATATTTTTATGCAGAATTGTCATTACAGGTCTGACAGTATTATTTTCACAATGCTACAACAATGTAATTCCATGTGTTTTCGCTTTGTTACTGGTGGATATGTGTTCAAAACAGACTTTAATCACACAGCGTATGCCGCTCTATGCTATAGCGACTAGATCCAGAGCGCCAAGGCTCATTTTTTGTTGAATATGGTGTGAGTCACTGAGAGTCAGTCGCAATGAGCTGGCGCTACCTTTCGCTCTCTGCAACGCTGTACTGATGTTACAGCGCCTAAAATACATCTCATTCATCAATGCCAGCCAGGTTACTACAGCGACTGAGGCGCTTTGTTACAGCACCCAATAGCTGATCACAGCGTATACTAGCGGTCGCTCTTAGCGTCTCTGTACAGACACTTATCTGCTGATACCTGGCGCTAGTAATGAATCAGCATGCATGTCTACATATGTGAACGAAAGATTCAAGGTGACAGCTTTTCAGGTTTACTGCAGTAGGGTGATAAAAAAACAAAAAATTCTCTTTAAATATAATTCTGAGTGTATTTTCTTACTCTCGCACAAGCAATAAGCTGGAGAAATGATTTTTGTTAATAGCAGTTAGTAACACAGTACAACAGTGGATCATAAAAAGTTGGATTGGTCCCACCCTTCTTGAACTCAAGATTGATTGCTTTCTGAGAGTAGTGTATAACTAGGAGAAAAATGGAAGTTTGTGTTGCAAATCTTTCCTGTTACTAGCTGCACTAAATTGTCGCTAACTGCCAAGACCAACCTTTAAGTACGACCAGCATTGTCTTAGTTTTGCTCCTTTGGTTACCAGAACCATGCTCTGAACCCTCCAGACATCTGGCTTAGTTAAAGCACACACCAGCAAGCAACATGATCCCTCCCGACACTGTGCCCCCGTTAGGCACGATTTGGGGGATGAAACTAAAAATGTACTCACCACTAAAAAGATACAGCAATGCATGCTTCTGTTTATTGCCAAGGAACTTGATTAATCACCCAATTCGCTTTAGACAGCACATCCCAAATATGAATTCTTGTCAGGAAAGATTCTTGCCAGATGAAGTCTTTTTAGATTGTCGGTCTAGTTTAAGCATTTAATAAATTTTATTAATTATTATTATTTAATCTTATTAGAGATTGTATGATTTCAGAGAAATTTTAAGTTACAGTCCCTGTCTCCCCCCTTATCTCCTCTGGGAACTGCCATATCGAAGCATCTTAAAATCTTGAATTATAAATAAATACCCTAAAGCTGCTGGCTTTGCTTCTATTCCTGTGCATTGCTAAGCTGGGAAGGGCTTGTCATGGTTCAACGTTATGAGTCATGTTCGCAACCTGTTGCGATAGAGGCAGCTGTGCGACCATTGCTTGCCAGGCTTGGTTGTATAGAGAGCGCCAAGGGAGCTTCATATATTCAGCCCATCTGCTGAGCTCACCATGCAGTGCATACACAGGAATATACACTTTGAAACGTGCTCCAGCGTAGAATGCGGCTTTACGAGTACAACTTCCAGAAGGAGTGACACACGTGCGCCGGCCACACTGTTACAACAGCGGCAGCACCTGTATGGAGAGAAGGCTGAGCTGTGGGGACAACATTGGCAGACCTGCCTGACTCTTCCTCCTCCTGATTTACCTCCCATACCAGGAATAGATCCAGCAGACGAGACATTTGACGTGTCACGGCCACGGCCACCTCCTTACCTGACCTTCGCTCCCCCGCCGACTCCTCTCGGCGGGCTGCACGTCTGTTGCAGCCGGCGGCGGGTCGGCGTCGCTCCTGCCCGCCCGCCGCTCGGCTGTCACGAGCAGCCGCTCAGGCGGCTTCCGGCCCTGCAGCGTCGGGAGCGGCCGCGCCGCTCTTTGTGCGGCGCGCTCCCGGCGCGCGTCCTCACACGCGCGCGCGCGCGCGCGTCTAACCTCGGTCTATGCCCTCCGGCGGCGCTGCGCACAGCGCGCCCGCCGGAGGTGATTGTATTGGGCCAATGAGCCCTTGTTAGTAAAGGGCATGTGCCCAAACACAGTCCGCCTCCCTACATTAAGTTGGGCCAATGAGCCCTTGCTATTTAAAAGCATGTGCCCTATCACACAGTCCGCCTCCCTATTCAAACTGGGCAATCAGCCCAGAGATCCCAGTTACTCCAATCACTACACTCCTCCCCTCAGCCAATCCAGTCAGCCCCCATCCTATATAGGTATACACCCTGCAGTTAATCGTTGCCCGTTATAGCGTGCTACTGGGTGCGATTCTGATAGCTTATTTCCTTGTGATTCCTGCCGTGTTTTTGACCATCCCTGATTGCCGCCTGGACCGACCTTGCTTGCTTTTTGACCACGATTCTGCCTGCTCCTCTGTACCGCGAACTTCTGACCTCCCGTTGTGACCCTTGGCTTGCCCTGACTACTCTTCCGTCTAACCCTTCTGTACCGTGCCTCCTCGGATTGACCACCCGTGTATGACCCCTGTCCGTTTATTGCTACTCAGTCTAGTCCCTGGATTCATCTGCCTTCCCCTGCATAAGTCAGCATCCTTTGTGCTAACAAGACCTGGGGGCAACCGTGTCCGGTGAGGCGTGTCTAGCGTCCCGGCAAACGGGGGCTTGCTATAGGCGAAGAAAGCAGCGGAGATTGGGGGTTGCTGATTTATTGGAAGGTGGGTGTCTCCGGGACCTGACATTATAACGGGCCCACATAAGAAGAAATACCTTCTAGATGGAAGAACTGATACAACAGGTTCAAGCTATGGCCACTGCCATCAACCAGCTGGCCCAACGAGTGGCCACTCAAGAGAGTCGTCAGATGCCTGCGCCAGTGGATCCTAGTCCGGCCATCGAGCCCAAGATTCCTCTCCCGGAAAAATTTTTGGGGGATCGGGCGAAGTTTTCTAACTTCAAAAATTCTTGTCAGCTCTACTTCCGCCTTCGACCCCACGCGTCTGGATCCGAAGCGCAACGTGTTGGCCTGGTCATTTCACTCCTCCAGGGCGACCCACAGACCTGGGCGTTTGGTTTAGCTCCGACTGGTGAAGCCTTGCAGTCGGTCTCTTCATTTTTTTCGGCCATGGAACTACTCTATGCTGACCCAGATCGGGCTGCGACAGCGGATTCCAAATTACGGAACCTGAGACAGGCTAAACGTTCTGCTGAGGAATATTGTGCAGAATTTCGGCGATGGGCTATAGATTCGAAGTGGAATGATCCGGCTTTATGTAGCCAATTTAGGATTGGACTCTCTGACAACATCAAGGACACCTTGGTGAATTATCCTTTGCCAAAGAGCCTGGAAGAATATATGCAGCTGGCTATCAGGGTGGATCGACGTCTCCGCGAGAGACGCCAGGAAAGAGGCAAGGACCAACCTTGGGGATCCTCACGTCAAGAGCCAAGTTTCAAGGGGGCAGCTGCTTCCTCTCCTTCCTTGTCACCTGAGGAACCGATGCAGCTTGGTGTTACCCATCTCTCTCAGGCGGAGAAAGTTCGGCGCAGATCCCAAGGCCTCTGCCTCTATTGTGGTAATCCGGGTCATTTTGCCAAGACCTGCCCGAACAAGGCTCCGGTGGCGGGAAACTTCAACGCCTAGATCCTGCAGAGGGACTTCTTCTAGGCGGTCAGGTATCGTTCCCTCCTGATAATCGGGTACTCCTACCCGTTACACTCTCTTGGGGTCCTTCCCGGACTATTGCCTCCGCCTTCATTGATAGTGGAGCGGCTGGCAATTTCCTGGATAGATCCCTAGCCATCACTCTTGGGATTCCGTTTATTCCATTAGAAAATCCCCTTCGGGTCCTGGCGGTTAACAATAAGCCCATTGAGGGGGGGTTGGTCTCCTACAAGACCCCTTGGGTAAAATTAGTCGTAGGATCTGCCCACTCGGAAGAAATAGAATTTCTGGTTATTGAAAGTCCCGTATCCCCTATTGTTTTAGGATTTCCCTGGTTAAAGGTCCATAACCCAGTGATAGATTGGAGGTCTGGGGATCTGGTGAAATGGAGTCCTTCATGTCAAAGTCATTGTTTCTCCATATCCCTTAGAACCACACCTATTGTCCTTGATGGTTTACCTCTAGTCTATGCAGATTGGGCAGACGTATTTTCGGAAAAATCCGCCGACATTCTTCCACCCCATAGGGCCTACGACTGTCCTATTGAGTTACTCCCAGGTACTATGCCCCCTAGGGGGAAACTATATAATCTCACTAGATCTGAAGAGCGGGCTATGAAAGATTACATCACCGAAAACCTCCAGAAAGGTTTTATCCGTCCTTCCACCTCCCCTGCCGGTGCTGGATTCTTCTTCGTCGAGAAGAAGGACGGCGGCCTACGCCCCTGTATAGACTATCGAGGGTTAAATAAGGTTACTGTAAAGAATAGGTATCCCCTACCATTAATCAATGACCTTTTTAATCAGGTCTCTGGGGCCCAGGTCTTCTCCAAGTTAGACCTTCGAGGGGCATATAACCTTATTCGCATACGGCAGGGGGATGAATGGAAAACGGCCTTCAATGTAAAAGATGGGCATTATGAATACTTAGTGATGCCATTCGGGTTATGTAATGCTCCTGCAGTGTTTCAAGATTTTGTCAATGACATATTTCATGATTTTTTGGGTCAGTTTCTCGTGGTCTATTTGGATGACATACTGATTTTTTCCCGCTCCCTGGTGGAGCACCGTCAACATGTCAAAGCGGTGTTGCAGAGATTGCGGGAAAATCGTCTGTATGCTAAAATCTCCAAATGTGTTTTTGAAGTGTCTGAAATCCCGTTCCTAGGATTTATAATCTCCAAGCGGGGGTTGGTTATGGATCCTTCCAAGGTTTCTGCTATTTTGGAGTGGGAACAACCTAGAACCCTAAAGGCGCTTCAGAGATTTTTAGGATTTGCGAATTTTTATAGGCAATTTATAAAGGGTTTCTCGTCCATAGTGAGTCCTTTAACAGATCTCACTCGTAAGGGCGCTTTTGTTGAGGAGTGGCCTCCCTCAGCTAAAGACGCCTTTCAAGTGTTAAAAGAGACTTTCACCTCCGCTCCCATTTTGATACATCCCGACACCCGGCTTCCATTTCTATTGGAGGTTGACGCCTCGGAACTGGGAGTAGGAGCTGTTCTTTCTCAGTATGCAGGCAATCCTGAGAAACTACATCCTTGTGCATTCTTCTCTCGGAAATTTTCACCGGCTGAACGCAATTACGATGTTGGGAATAGGGAACTATTGGGTATTAAACTGGCCTTTGAAGAATGGCGTCACTGGCTAGAAGGTTCCCTACACCCTATCACTGTATATACTGATCACAAGAATCTAGAGTACTTAGAGTCCGCCAAGAGACTCAACTCCCGTCAGGCGCGCTGGGCACTCTTCTTTTCTCGATTTAATTTTATTATCACCTATAAGCCGGGAAAGAAGAATGCCAAAGCAGATGCCCTATCCCGTAATTTCGGGGATAGTAAGGACCAGAGCGGTCCTCCAGAATCGATTTTGCCTTTAGGGTGTGTTGTGGCTACTCTTCTCCCTGACTTGTCTAGCTCGTTAATGCCATTTCAGGTTGATTCTCCTCCTGGTAAACCCTCTGATTGTTTATTTGTCCCACCTCATTTGCGTCTGGCCGTTTTACAGGAACTACATGATGCCAAGTCTGCCGGTCCCCTAGGCGTTCGGAAGACCTTGGCTATCGCCAAACGTCATGTCTGGTGGCCCACCATCCGACGCGATACTTCCGCCTTTGTCGAAGCATGTCCGGTATGTGCTCGGAGTAAGGCCACTCATGGGTCTCCTGCGGGATTATTAGTTCCCTTAGAAATCCCCGCTGAACCATGGTCGCACATATCCATGGATTTTATTGTTGATCTTCCTCCATCACAAGGAAATTCTGTAATTTGGGTGGTGGTGGACCGCTTCAGTAAAATGGCACACTTTATTCCATTGTTTAAACTTCCGTCGGCACCGGATTTAGTACAGTTATTCATTAAACATGTTTTTCGCCTCCATGGTCTACCGCAGAATATTGTTTCAGATCGAGGAGTTCAGTTTGTATCCCGTTTTTGGAAAGCTTTCTGCAATCGTTTAGGTATTAAAGTGTCGCTCTCTACCGCCTATCACCCTCAGTCTAACGGACAGACTGAACGGGTAAATCAATGTTTAGAACAATATCTACGCTGTTTCGTCTCCGATCGCCAGGAACAATGGGCGGAATTCATCGAATTTGCAGAATTCGCCTTTAACAATGCGCCGAGCGAATCTACTAGGTTTTCGCCTTTCTTTTGTAATTACGGTAGAAATCCTAAGGCATCATCTTTTTCTGGTCCTTCCTCCAACTTGCCGGCCTTGGAGGAATGGCTACGAGAAAGGACAAAAGTGTGGGCTGAGATACAAACTAACTTAAAGAAAGCCTCTAAAACTTATAAAATCTTTGCGGACCGACATAGGTCGCTAGAACCACCATTTCAGGTGGGTGATTTGGTCTGGGTCTCTACTAGAAATATTGCCCTTCGGCAACCCTCGTCTAAGCTAGGGCCTAAATTTATCGGTCCGTTTCCTATTATTGATAAACTAAGCGACGTTACCTTTAAGGTCAAGTTACCTTCATCCATGAGAATTCCGTCGTCCTTTCATGTTTCTTTGTTAAAATCTGCCAAAAATATTCAGGTGTCGTCTCCTTCCCCGATCATAGTGGAAGATGAGCCTGAATATGAGATTAATAGAATACTCGACGCTCGGGTGCTTCAAAACTCTTTACAGTATTTAATAGATTGGAAGGGTTTTGGTCCAGAGGAAAGGTGTTGGGTACCGGCCAAGGATGTCCATGCCAAAACCCTTATTAATAGGTTTCACCGTGAGAATCCGGATAAGCCTGATAAGGGTCCAGAGGCCCCTCGTGAAGGGGGGGGTAGTGTCACGGCCACGGCCACCTCCTTACCTGACCTTCGCTCCCCCGCCGACTCCTCTCGGCGCGCGTCCTCACACGCGCGCGCGCGTCTAACCTCGGTCTATGCCCTCCGGCGGCGCTATGCCCTCCGGCGGCGCTGGGCCAATGAGCCCTTGTTAGTAAAGGGCATGTGCCCAAACACAGTCCGCCTCCCTACATTAAGTTGGGCCAATGAGCCCTTGCTATTTAAAAGCATGTGCCCTATCACACAGTCCGCCTCCCTATTCAAACTGGGCAATCAGCCCAGAGATCCCAGTTACTCCAATCACTACACTCCTCCCCTCAGCCAATCCAGTCAGCCCCCATCCTATATAGGTATACACCCTGCAGTTAATCGTTGCCCGTTATAGCGTGCTACTGGGTGCGATTCTGATAGCTTATTTCCTTGTGATTCCTGCCGTGTTTTTGACCATCCCTGATTGCCGCCTGGACCGACCTTGCTTGCTTTTTGACCACGATTCTGCCTGCTCCTCTGTACCGCGAACTTCTGACCTCCCGTTGTGACCCTTGGCTTGCCCTGACTACTCTTCCGTCTAACCCTTCTGTACCGTGCCTCCTCGGATTGACCACCCGTGTATGACCCCTGTCCGTTTATTGCTACTCAGTCTAGTCCCTGGATTCATCTGCCTTCCCCTGCATAAGTCAGCATCCTTTGTGCTAACAAGACCTGGGGGCAACCGTGTCCGGTGAGGCGTGTCTAGCGTCCCGGCAAACGGGGGCTTGCTATAGGCGAAGAAAGCAGCGGAGATTGGGGGTTGCTGATTTATTGGAAGGTGGGTGTCTCCGGGACCTGACATGACGTAAGTGATTTACAGGATACTATTGTAATCAATAAAACTTAAGCCCATAGGGTCTAACATATGAGAATTACTTTTACATTATAGATTTATTTTACTTATTTGTAAGTAAAATATCTAAACAAATGAGTTATAGTTTACTGTAACAAATATAACACTTGCAAAATAGAAACGTTTTTCTCTATTTGCTCTTAGATCAAGCAACAGTGTGTTAGCATTGCAAAATGTGAAACATGACCAGCCAGTGACCTTAACTAAGAGCTTAACTAAGTTGTGTCATATGCCTTGGTTACAGACAGTATTCTTTACTACACAGTTTTAATGATATTCATGTGAAAACCTGCACATATGCAGATTTAGTACTTTTTTTAAATGATGGCATCAAAATTTATTTATTTTAGAAAAAAAAGCATGGTATTGTTGCCAGCTAAGGAAATTTTCTGGAATTATCTTTTTTGATATACACTGGAATGCTGGGAATGCCTTGACATCAGATAAGTTCCCATGCGGCAATAGAAGAAGGTGGTGGTGTTGCAGATGGTGGGTATACCATATATCACGGAATAGGAGATGCCGCTGTGGAAATAACTGGTGAGCATATGTAGTGCAAATGACCCCTTTTGGCCGGGTTCCCATACAATTTTTATGGTCATGTGTTTGCTATTCATCAACACATTCACTGTTTATTCTCCCTCACTTTGTGTACTATCACATTGATTTTTTTCCTCAGTGTAGCAAGAATTGGATGCGCCCTATCAATTGATGGTTGTTAAACTATTTAGACCATTATTGGCCTTACACTTTTCCGAAAAAATTGATACGCTTTATCTCTTATTAGCTTTTGACATCATTTTATATTGTGCACTCTATCAGGCCATTTATTTTAAATGCCTAGTATCTCTTATATGGATTCCCTTATTTGTAGTTATTATTTGTTCTTCATTGGTGGCTATATAGAACAGGTGTCACACTATAATTCAGAGCTCTGAATATGCGCTTTGGCATCACCGCAGTGGAAATATTTGCACTCAGCACATTTAATGGATTGTTGGATTTTCCTTAAGACATTCTTAGGATTCTATTCTAGGAAGGCAAGATATTGTATTTTAACCTTAAAAACATGGGTGATATAGCATGCTGGTGTAAAAGATCTGAACAATGTTGCTTTTACCAATTATAAATGCCCTGTACAAATGTCTGCCTGTGGATAAAGGAGATAAAAGTAAGAATACAAATAGCCACTGTTGATGTTGGCACGTAGCAACCACCACTGAGTGGCCAAAATAGTAAAAGCCAAAACCCTTCTAAAAATGCTTTACCAAAAATAATAGTTAATACTGAAAGGGACTGGGGTGGACATTTAGTTTCTCCAATTTGAAAGAAGGGGAGTAATCTTTAGCTATATTTTATTATGATACTATTAAAACGTTCTATAATGAAAGGTAATGACATTTTACCATCATGTGTATATATATATAAATATATATATATATATATATATATATATATATATATATATATATGACCGAAGTTAAATGGAATAAGTGGAAACC
Source organism: Gastrophryne carolinensis (assembly GCA_027917425.1). Classification (NCBI taxonomy): domain Eukaryota; kingdom Metazoa; phylum Chordata; class Amphibia; order Anura; family Microhylidae; genus Gastrophryne; species Gastrophryne carolinensis. The sequence continues at coordinate 285,386,323 of CM051237.1, read as the reverse complement.
ACTCAAAATTTGTTGAAACATTAACTGCAATTCATATAATTGAAAATTACATTTAGAGGCTGATTCACTACTAACGCCAGGTATTGCCAGATGAGCGGCGCTTAGAGCGACCGCTAGTTGATGCTGTAAGTGGGTATCGGGCACTGTAACAGAGCATCTCGGTCACTGTAGTAACCCGGCTGGCATTGACGAATGTGATGTGTGTTGGGCGCTGTAACAACAGTATAGTGCTGAAGCCAGCGACAGGTAGCGACAGCTCAGTGCGTCCGGCACCCGGCGCTCCACACCATATTTAAAAAAACACTAGACACACGTAGCATCTGCGCTGTAAAGCCGGGCGCTGTAGCATAGAGCACCAGATGCTGTGTGATCAAAGTCGGTTTTTGAACAAAGGTACACCAGTAACAAAGCGAAAACACATGGAATGACATTGTTTTAACACTGTGACATTAACACTTTAGTGCCAGACCTGTTTTAACAATTCTGCATAAAAATATAAAAGTCACAAAAATGTATAAAAGTGTTTGTTTGCAGCCAAGAGAGGTCACACAATGATTGGAGCAAAAAAAAAAAAATTTAATTGTCAAACACGCTAGTTATACACAACTAATGAAGCCCCATTGAATTGTATGGGAGAGCGTCACTGAGCGAAAGGTAATACCTGGCGCTCCTGAGCCTAGAGAGCTGGTGCTATACACTGAGCCGCTTGAATTAATACATATGACGCTTCATGGCACTGTTACAGTCACTCACCAGATTCGCTTTCTTAAATATGGTTTTGCGTACAGCGCCTGCCGTTCACCAGATGCTACCTGCCGCTATGAAGCACTATCCATTCTTAAATAACCCTACTTAGTGAATTTAGCAGGTACATAAGCAGGATGTTACAAAATGATCCCCCAGTTAATATATGAGGTGTGAGACTACCAATGTATATGTTGGGATCCGTGCCACTGTATGATATGGAGACACATCCATCATCATCCCCGTCATGAAGACAGTTTTTTCCCATCATTATGTTACTGCTCTCTAGGGCAGAGCCTTTTTAGGGCACCCATCTGTCATCGTGCTTTGCTTCCTTGTATACATCTCCTCTTGCCCTGGTTCCAGACATTGCCCCCTGCACCAGATACCTTTTACATTACATCAACAACACATGGTCCCCTCTAATTCCCTTCACATATCAGCTTCCCAAGCTCCAACAGCTCTACACAAAATAGTACAGACTGGATTAAGGGGGAATACAGGATTCACCCCACTTCTCATCCTAGTCCTTCACTGATGTTCTCTAATATGGTTGCTCAAATATGCATTTGTTCTGTTAGATACAATTTTTCCAAATGTATGGAATATTCAGATTCTGAAGGCATCTAAAGTTACATTAGCCTGAATCTGAACAGCAACATTATTCACTAACATAATTAAATACATGACCTTAATTATAACTACTATTCTAAGTGACCCATAACTAAAGTAATCTTTGTGACTGAACAAGGTGATAAAACACATCTAAACTTGTATAAATATAACTATGATTTATTAAAATATAAAAACAAACTAGACACCTTAAATGGACCAACGGTTTTGAGTTTTCTGTAGATGGTCTTACTGGCCGGCATCTCAAATTACTTTGCACCATAGAGACCTTAAGAAGTGGAATAAAAGTCTATTTAGACGTTTTGTCCACTTCAAAGTAAATAAGAAATATACAAATAATGATGAACAGGGCCAGCTCACATCCTAACAGTGAGGTATTTCTAAAGGTCTCCAATGAAGTGCAATATGCAATACACGCTAAAAAAAATATAGCAATACCCTGAAGCCAATATAAGCAATGTAACCTCTGTATGAGACTTAAGAGATATAAACAAAGCCTTTGTTCTTAAGGGGTTCTTAAGGGGTTACATTCAGATAGTAGCAGGCATGGTCATAGCACAACATCCAGCTGGGAAAGTACAGCTCCGGAGTTTCTGGAGGCTGATGTCCTATCCAAGCTGGCACATCTAAAGGTAAGTAAGGTGATGGGTCCAGATGGAATCCACCCCAGAGTTCTAAGGGAACTTAGGTTTGTGATTGCAGCCCCTCTGACTGATTTACTTAACCATTCCCTTTCAACTGGTGAGGTTCCAGATGATTGGAGAATGGCCAATGTCGTACCAATCCATAAAAAGGGGAGTAGAGAAGAAGGGGAGGGCAGATCATGTCAGACCAATCTTATTGATTTCTTTGACAATGTCACTAAAGTGTTAGATGAAGGTGGTGCGGTGGATATCGCCTATCTGGATTTTAGCAAAGCCTTTGACACTGTACCACATAAGGAGCTCATAGATAAGTTATTGAAGGTAGGACTCAATCCCTGGATAGTTCAGTGTATTTCCAGTTGGCTGAGAGATCGGTATCAGAGTGTTGTTGTAAATGGTGTGCAATCTGAACAAAGGAGAGTTACAAGTGGTGTGCCGCAAGGCTCTGTCCTGGGCCCCATTCTTTTTAATATATTTGTAAGTGACATAGGAGAAGGCTTGGTAGGAAAAGTTTGTCTGTTTGCTGATGATACAAAGGTTAGAAATAGGGTGGATATTCCGGGAGGTGTCTGCAACATGGAAAATGATTTAGCTTTACTGGATAGATGGTCAAAACTGTGGAAACTAGAGTTTAATGTCTCTAAATGTAAAATCATGCACTTGGGTAGAAGGAATCCCTGCTCTGAGTACCGTATGGGCAGTACTGTGTTAGCCAGGACCTCGGAGGATAGAGATTTAGGGGTACTGATTACTGATAGCTGCAAGATGAGTGACAGTGTAGCCAGGCAGTGGGAAAAGCAAGCAGGATGCTCGGCTGCATAGCTCGAGGCATCACCAGTAGGAAGAGGGAGGTTGTGATGCCGCTGTATAGAGCCCTGGTAAGGCCACAGCTAGAATACTGTGTGCAGTTCTGGAGACCTTACCTGCAAAAATATATTATTCGAATAGAACGTGTCCAAAGGCGGGCAACAAAAATTGTGGAAGGACTTAAACTTAAAACTCAGGAATCAGGAGAGAGTTAAAGAACATAATTTGTACAGTCTGGAGGAAAGAAGGGAGAGGGGGGACATGATTGAGACCTTTAAATATGTGAAAGGATTGAATAAGGTTCAGGAGGGAAGTGTTTTTAAGAAGAAGCTTAATGATAGAACAAGGGGGCACAACCTGAAGCTAGTCGGGGGGAAGATCAGGAGCAATGTTAGAAAATATTATTTTACAGAAAGAGTAGTAGATGCTTGGAACAAACTTCCAGCAGAGGTAGTTGAATAATCAACAGTCACTGAATTTAAACATGCCTGGGATAAGCACACATCTATCCTAAGATAAAGAGTACATACAGTATACACATAAGGGCAGACTAGATGGCCCGTATGGTCTCCTTCTGCCGTCAACCTTCTATGTTTCTATGTGCTATAGATAGGGTACAGATTATGGCATTCTTCGTCCACACAATGAATGTATGTATATTGTATTGTGTATACAAATTATAATCTTTAAGACAGCAAACTCACGTGAACTTAGGTTATTTATGTGTTTTGATATTGTGATGTGAAAATGAAACATTCATTTATGTTAGCAAGCGTTCTACAACTATAAGTAAAAGTGATGAGAATTACAGCCCTTACTGCCTGCCATCTCAGAGCTTCACATAACCATCGCTACAAAGCAAAACGTACTTATACTTAACAATCATCCTTGTCCTTTCAGTTTGCATGGCAGAATAACAATGCATATTGTTCAGCCTCCATTTGAATGGCTTTGTTTTATATTTACTATTCTTACAAGGAATATGTGAGTATGGATACAGACTAAAAGCACAGATAATTGTTTTTATCAAGGTAGTGCAGAAAACCAGCATACTGAAGATAAGTACAAATTCATTAAAAAAAAACTATGCTAATCAAGCTGTCTAACAGTGTTTGTGTGAAGCCTTTCAGCATTGATATATTTGCTCAAAATCTCAGAATTTATATGAAATAAAAAAACGTACCTAGATTTTGCATACAGTGCTTGGATGAAAACACTTCAAATGAACCATTGAGGTGATTTTGGTTGTCAAGTGACAGTGACAATGATAAGTGTTATCCCTTTCAGCGTCGCGTGTGTCACTGCCACCAAGCAGAAACGTGAGCAAGCCAAAATTTGATCAACATGTCTGGTTCGCTACTACCAATGCGACAGAATGATACAGAGTGGTATAGGTCAGTGGACTCCAATCCTTTCCTGCAAGGCCCAGCTCTTGTTTTGTGGATCTCCACATAGCTACCTCTCTAGCTCTTCTGCTACAGTAATTAGTTCACCTGTGCATCCGTGTGGAGATCTGGAAAACATGACCTGTTGGTCAGCCTTGTAGGAGAGGGTTCGGGCCCCTTGCTATAGGTAACAGCATGAGCGGTTGGGTTGATTGACCAACCTGAATTTCACCCAGCTCCATGTCATAGGATAGATAGTTGTATATACTGTAGATATTTAGTATATCGCTAAATTGTTGTGTTGTGTTTCCTTTCTCAGTGTTTCGCTTCTTGATACTTATTTTTTTTGATGTTCACTGTGAATTGTGTGTGTCTTTTAGAAGTTGCACTCTCACAGAGGCTCACAATTGATACTAGCCTTATTAGGACAGAGGATCCACAATAGAGGCAGGCTTAGGATCAAGCCAACAGACCTAGGATGCATTTATATATATGTTCATCCCCTGTATGGCGTAAGTGTGGTGGACCCTGGGCATAAAATCTGGTGAAGGCCCCAGATACAGCAGTTTTTCCTTTAAAATAATAGTCCAGCCAAGTAACTGATTGGCGGTTGTCAGCCACCCACGCACTTACTGGAATGTCAGATCGAGTCCCTTGTGCCACCCTTGTGCCACCCTTGTGCCATCCTTGTGCCACCCTTGTGTGGGTGTGTGCTGCTCAGGAACTCCCGCTTTGCCATTCTGAGCAGGGGGGACCTGCTCGTCCAGCAGAAAACAGTTTCCCTGCATTGACCTACCAGCTGCTGTGCTTGGTGGCTTATGCGCAGTGAGCCGCCACCGATTGACAGCTCTGCACGCACCCATCACTGAAGCGTTACTGATGGCGGCTTTGGTGCTCTAGACTCTCCGTCCTGCCCTGTGGTGGCTTTGGCTGCAGGTTTGCAAAAACAAATAGGCTTGCCCAGACTCCTTTTCTGCCTCTTGCCCCGGTCATCTGCAGCCAATGTGCAATTTTTTGGCTCAAGACTTTATATTGGACATGCAGACTAATGTATTTATTGTACTCTATTTACTAATTTATGTTTAAATGCTTGTTGTATCTATTATAACTGCAATTTGTTGCAAGACCATATTTTTAACATACTTACTGATACATACATTTTATTCTCATGATAAAAGCTCTTCTGCCGCTCCTTTATAAGGCTATGTCATGTGGCCACCTCAGCTGACAGAGAGGCTCCTAGCGTGGTGTTTTAGCTGCCATTCTCAGAGAGAGCTTGGCATGTCACCCTAAAAATCATTGACTGAGCTTTCCTTACAAAAACATGCCATAATGAATTTGACTCTTAAGTCATTTATAATTATATTTAACATTCTAGTGTTTTTTGTGTGGTACCACGCCAGGGAAAAAAAAGTATACGTTTAGCGGGGCATTAGCAACAACCAAGTACATAAAGCATGGAGCTGTGGGTTGGCAAAAACAATGGGGGTTATTCATGAAGCTCTAGCGGCAGGTAGTGCCTCGTAGCGGCAGGCAGCGTCTGGTGAACGCCAGGCGCTGTACGCAATACCACATTTATGAAGGCAATTCTGGTGAGAGACTCTAACAGACTCTAACAGCACCATGTAGCATACGAGTCATCATTACAGGTGATGACTTTAGTCACACAGCGTCTGGCGCTCTATGATAGAGCGACCATATTTAGAGCGCCAATGCTGTGTATGTGTCCTTTTTTGATAAGTATGGTGTGGAGCGCTGAGAGTCGGTCGCACTGAGCTGGCGCTACCTATCACTCCCTACAGTGCTGTACTGGTGTTAGAGCGCCCAACATACATCACAGTCATCAATGTGGGTCAGGTTACTACAGCGACAGAGGTGCTCTGTTACGTTGCCCGATACATGTTTACAGCGTCTACTAGCAGTCGCTCTAAGTGCCACTACACTGCCGATACATGGCGTTAGTAATGAATCAGCCTCTATCATTCTAGTGTTTTTTGTGTGGCCACACGCCAGGAAAAAAAGGATACATTTAGCGGGGCATTAGCAACAACCAAGTATGAAATGCATGAAGCTCTGGGTTTACAAAAACAATGTTACTACAAGAAACATCTTACAAGGCTTCTATCTGGAGTTGTATTGGTCTTCCAGTAAAGAGAGATATACAAGCAGTAAAAGGTCCTTATGCAAAACGCAACCCAACGGAACTAAAAAGTACTCAGCAGGAAACATTTTATGTAAGATATCAATATCTTTAGATAAGAAATACCTTTAAAATGTGTCTGGCTGGTTTAATATGTGATATAGACCTAAAATATTGCAGGAAGTAGAATCATTGATTTTATGTAACACCCAATCAGTACTTTACAGTGTGAATAGCAATGAGTAAATCAATTTACCTGAACCAGGATTTGACCTACAGTAAATCAAGCCAATTTGCTGGACATGAACATTCATTGACATTTGGTAGCTTGAAAAAGTTTCATACTATTGATAACTCTACAAGTGCTTTAGTCCTTCATTGGATAATCAGGTCATTTGCATACACATCAAACTTCTCTTCTGCCACTTGTCCTTAGGAGTAGCTCTAATCACAGGAATAGCCTCTTATGCAAGGAAAATGTACATTTCTGCATAGTATTCTTCTGTTGCATATTATTAACATCATTAACAATATTCTGAGATGAAAGTTCCTGCAGGCTGATTAAGCCTCAACAGGAATATTTGCAGTAGGAACATTTCCAGCAGTAGGTTAAAATGATTAAATGTAGCAGAAACCAAGATGGGACCTTGTGGTGCACCAATTCTAAATAGTTCTGTTCTGTTTAGAATGTTCCACAATGAACAACCACAAATTTAACAGGTAGATACTGCACAGATGGCACATCCATATTTCTATGACAGAAGTAGTAGGTCATTCTGGAAGTAGCTGTTCTATGTCAGGAGAGTGCATGTACTCCACTTAAATACAATACAGTTTGACATAATGGCCTTGATTCAATAAGAGTTGAAAATCAAGAGAAAAATCATGAGAAAAAAAGCCTGAGAATTTCACTATAGCTGAATCACCAGCTAGTTAAAGAATGAAAGGCAATGGTACTTAGAGAAGTAAGAACTTTTCACTCCATTTTACACTGTAATAAAAATTGTCATTGACTCCCATTGTCTTCCTATCCGGTGATTCAGTAACACTTATGCCCTTATTCATCAAGCGATAGCGCCAGGTAGTGTCTGACGAGCGCCAGGTAGTGGCAGCTAACGGCGACTACCGACTCAAGTACGCCCGGCGGCGGTCACAATGACGCATTTATCAAGCAAAATGAGGCTAGCGCCGGCGAGAGCGACGGCTAGCGCGGCATTCATCATGAAGCCGCCTGGACCGAACAGCGCCGCTGCAAATTCCCTCACAGCGCCAGGTATGAGCTGTCGCTCCCTGGCGATGTCCAATGCATTTCAATGGAGCAATCTATAATTATTCATAATTAATTGGTATTATTTTTATTTATTTTTTTTTTTTTAATGTCAAAAAATCGGAGACCACTTCTGCAATGTTAGGATTTATTTTTAAGTAAAAAAAAAAATTAAAAAAAATTTGTGCAGAATTGATCTAACAGGTCTGAGATTAATGTATTCATATTACAAAATGATTCTAAAAACATGTATAATGTTACATTCAAAAAATATGGTTGTTTAGGGGTTAAAAACTAGTTAATACACATCGCCGCCAGCGCTCTGGGGTTTAAACAAGGAATGGACAGCGACAGCACATTCGGAGCGTGATTTGTTAATGAATATGAAGCTAGCCGTTCGCTCTGGCCATTCGTTGTCAGGCGCTCACATACAACGCTGAACCTGTGAAACAGCGACCCCCCAGCCCGTATTCAACATTACCGCACACCGACTGAGTCGCTGTCATCAAGCTAACGCCGGCCAAGCACAGCGAATACTGGCTGGCGCTGAAAAAATCACGCTACAGTCGCTCATCTGTCGCTACCTGGCGCTATTAATGAATCGGCCTCCCCAATTTTCAAGCTTTTTCCTCATAAAGTATATGTTACTATTACTAACATGAGCATTTTTTTTCAATTCTTTTTGAATTAAGGCCAATGTCTATATGCATAGGCCCTAGCAATGACTAGGTAATAGTTGCATTAAATTCTAGTGTGAGCCCCAAAATCCCATTTTCCTGGTGGGCCCATGACCTTGTAGCCCAACACTGATTGGCAGAATTCTGCCATTGGATTGTAGTGATATAAAAGTGTGTAGAAATGCTTTGTGGGCTACTAATATGCACCTCCAGCCAAAACTGACTATCAGCTACTGCTGTTCACGTGGGGGTAACAGAGTGGCTGGGTACTGACTGATCAGTGCAAAGCAATTTGTCAGTTGGGACCAATTGATTCTCTCAGGCATCTATTAGTTAACCTTTGAAATAAAATACTGGTGTTTATTTCTTAAAACCCTAAAATATGGCTAAAAAAGTCACTAATAAATACAAACATGCTTAAAACACATGCAATAAGAAATTGCATAGAGCAAAAAAAACATTTACATTTTAGGATAAAAAAATGATCCGAAGCTAAACATTGAGCGCCCTGCACAGTTTATATCTAGTAACACCCCTTTGGTAAGTATCTCATTGGTCTACAGGATATCCAAAATGCATTAGGCGTGTGCAGTTTTTCTTTTGAAAACTTTTGATGCTAAATTTTGAAGTTGCAGGAGAGTTGTTTCCTTTTGATGATTTCTCCATGCGGACCATATTTGTGCAGGTGATCTTTTTTACTCTAGTGGAGGTTCTGATTTGCCTTTCTAGAAATCAGCAGCTGTGTCTGAAACTTTTATTGGTCTTTCAGAATTTCTCTTGACCCCCACTGTTTCTGTTAACTGCCGTTTATCAATGATGGTACATTTCAAACTGAGGAAATGGCAAACTGAAAGGCATTGCTATCTTCTTATAGACTTCTCCTGCTTTGTGGGTCTCAATCATTTCAGATTGTTAGGCAGCTCATAAGAAGAACCTAGGCTGCTGTGTTTTTGGACAAGGAATTTGGGTATTTACAAAGCTTCATCTGGCCTTTTCCTAACTGATTGTGAACAATCCTTCGCTCTAACAGGCTATTTTAAGTCTGAGACCTCGGGCAAAGTGATATAAGCTATCAAATCTCCTTTAGTTTGTATACTTTTTCCAAGGCCCTCTTTTCCTTTTTGCACTAAACCAAAACAGCAATTTCTAAAAAGGCAAATATGAGTGTGTGAACTTTATACCTCTTGAGGATCATTTCATGTTTAACTTGCTTAAACATTCACAGTTATTGAACCAGTTGTCCAGGGGTGTCCAAAACTTTTGTATGCAACTGTAGCCCCACACAGCTCCTCAGCAGCAGCATGTAGGTCAATTAACATTAGAAACAGAGGAATCCTGTATGGTAAAAACTGACTCTTTATTATTAATATTATTATTGCTTATTCATAATGCAACATTGTATTTAATTCTGCCCCCATACCTGTGATCAATATGCTGTTTCCAAGTTCCTTATATTCCTATGGCTCTGTGCTGTGCAAAAGGATTTCTTGGCCTTGAGTAAAGCCATTAGCAATGCTTTTGCCAACAAATCACAGAATCCTTATCAGCAGCTTTGGAACAATTGAGCAGCAGCAATGACCTCCACGGGCGAGAATGCTGCCACTAACACTTTAGCTACTGGAACACAACATCCCCTCATCTAAAGAGGTTGAATTAGAGCAGCAGGGGTTAAACCTAAGAGCTCAGAAATGTGAATTGTTGTCTCCGATGATTAGCAAGCCAGAGCTACATGCACCAAACACACCACAGTGTTCACATTGCTAATAAAAACAAATTGTTGCTAGAGTAAACTGTTTCCTGTAAAAAATTTGTTAAAAATAACAGAAAAGCTCAGCCCCTTGAGGACATCCATATTGCACTTACAAGATGGTCAAGGTGGAGGAGGTTCTGCTCTGTCATTGAACACTCAATGTAGTGCCTATTAGTTAGGTTTACCCACCGATACTTGAAATGTTAAGATCACATGGAAACACTGGATACACGTTTATTAACAGATTTTAGTTATACCTCTAAACACAAACTATAAATACACATGACATCCTGTGACACTAATGAAGAAACACTGACCAGTGCCTATTAAATACAGTGGCAATCTTAAAATTCAGTGTGTGGCACCTCTAAGTTTAGCGGGGACAGAGTAGCACTCACTAGCGCAGTTGGAATCTGCATAAGGGTCCAACAGGACAGGACACAGGCCGGCCAATACCTAGAGTGCCAACTCGAGCTGATTACTTAACATGTGGCATTTTGACTTACAGCTCCATTCTGAAAAAATAACAGCGCCGAAATATAAAAAGACGCGGACGCTACATGACGCAGACACATGCTTCCATGACACCAAGTGGCACAAAATGGCGCACTTTATAAATGGGACTACATTTAGATCCAATTTAGATCCTTTATGGTCTTATTGTTATATCAGTGTGTAGCATGATACATGTGTGAATGGGCAACAGAATGGCTGCCACAAGTGATGGAACCTGGCTTTGCTTTAGTGTTAGTGCAGTGGGACATCCCACATTTGGGAAGTCTCATTGGCCACCCCCCCTCCTAGCGCTAAGGTACCCTGGGGCAGAAAAAAAACCTCATCTTCTCATCACATCAAGCACATTTCCCCAGAGCTCTGAGCGGGGGAATAGCCTTTAAAGGAGGACTATGGCAAAAAAAAAGCCCCAGTGATAAAAATCTGTATAAATATGCTGGATGGTGGAGGAGGGATCACTTATACACACTGCATCAAGAAATTTCCAGCTAGGCTTGTTGCTTTATTTTAATAGAAGGAAGAGGAAATGGGGGGGCAGGTTCCATCCCCCGATACACTCAAATCTGTGACCCCTGGATTTTATTCCTACCAAGATCAGAAAACCACAGGCTTGGCGGGAGTTTCATTAAGTTTGGGTGTATAATTGACCCCTCCTTTTATTAGCTGGATTTTTAATATTGCACAATTTTGCAATAGAGAAAAGCTAAGCGAGTTAAAAATGAAATTCTCTCTGAAAGGCTGAAATTTAAAGATGACGGATAGTCCCCATGTATTTTAAGCCAAAACACTTTTTTAAATCTATTGTATTTATAAATAAAAAAGCGGCTGCCACCCCCCCCCCCTTTGTTTCTTTTGAATTTGTGCAAGCACATGGTGTGTGGGGTCTAGGCTGTATTGCAAGGTCTTTGACCCTTCCACCCCATGGCTTGCACTTGAGAGGTTTAGGGCAACCTCAGGTAAGCCTGCTCCCAATTTATCTATTGCACTGTATGTCCCAGATGGGCCCTCAGAGATTAGAGTTAAGACTGCACCCCACAGGGGCACCTTGGCGTTTGGTGGTGCAGCTTAGCATACTTCTGCAGATGTGTGTGACCGAGTCCTCTGTTTTTAACCAAGTTTAGAGACAGATTATAGGCTGGCCTGCAAGCTGACAGGGTTGAGTGCTGTGGCTCCTTTAAGACTTGTGTGTACTAATTGCCCTGCTAACGTGCACCTCCCAGGTTAGTTATAAAATGGTCTGAGCGGCTGCCACCCCCCCTTTGTTTCTTTTAAATAAAAAAATGGGCCTAAGCAATACATTTTAACCCTGGTCCTGCTTCAGTGCTGGGGAGAGAGGACATGGGGCACTTTAAAGAAGCTGTATCACAAAATTGTGTAATGTTAAAAATCCATAAGACCCCTCCTCCCACCTCCCAATAGATTGGATGGACAAAACATGGTTCCCGAAAAATAACCAACACTCAAATCAGTAAAATGGGTAGTAGGAAAATATTCCCAGGACACTCCCCTATACAGGTGAAGAGCAGCAGGTTGGTAAGATAGAGAACAATGGTCACGAGCCCTGGGAAGGTAGCTCAAGAGCATTCTATGCACTAGAGTGTATATCTGGCCTGTACCTTTAAACCTGGTGTTACAGTTGCTGTGTTCATATTTACCATGCTCTTGCTCCTTTTTGTTCCCAGTAAGCAAAAATAACAATACATATAGAAGTGTATCCGTCTTATTTTGAAGACACCATAATAAGAAATACCTGAATGCAATACTCTTGGGTTTAATCCCACAGCTATAAGCACTCCAGGGGAATTGAAATAGAGCTGTTTTTTTTTTGGCAGCAAACTCATTTGCCAGACACACCAAAGTAAACATTTGCTAAGGAAACTTTAACTACAGTGAAGAATTGTTCATCTAACTCTTGATTGAAGTGTTACAATAGGCAATAAATCTTTGAAGCCGGGGGCTGAATTCTGAAAACAGAAATTATTATTTTGTGTTCTGTTCATTGTAGAAAAGATGCACGTAGAAAGTTAACTTGTTTTTCTGTCTGTTTTATTAGACCTGAATGGCGATGTTTCAGCAATAAAATGAAAATGAGTAGTTTTATGAGGGTGAGGTACACATTCATATCACTGTTTCTTTCCTTGCATCCTTTCATTTCTAGATTTTAGCTTATCAAATGTATAATTGGATGGCATAGATTTACCAGGTTATATCTATTACATGTAAGGTGAGTCACTGATATAGTGAAATATATACATTATATAAATATTCATTAACGCACACATTAACACACACACACACACACACACACACACACACACACACACACACACACACACTTACTAATCATCAATAAAAGCAACAATATCAAACAGATGAGACATGAATTGGAGATATTTCATACCAATTTCTGTGTCATCTACACTTAAGTGATCGTCCAGCCTAACTGTAAAAACAAGTCATTGTTTGCATACCTGCCATGCAAATGATACATTCTGCTGTGTTGCTGAATAAAGCTGCTGTTGTTGAGATTTAGCCCCTGGATTTTATATAATCATGAAAACATTTTTAAGCATTGAAATGTGGATCTATCTCCACTTTCTTGCATCAGACTGTGTAGCACATGCCAATCTTAAAGGTGCTACAGCACACAACCCTGTCTTTAAAATCTAGTTAGAACAGAGGCCGCCAAGGTGCCTCTGTGTATGTGCAGTCCTAACTCTAATCTATGAGAACCCCCTTTACAACATACACAGCAATGGATACATTGAGGGCAGCTCCCCTGAGGTTGGCTAATACCTCCGGTGCAGCACACGGAAGAGGGAAGGGTTGAAAGCCTCCCCCATATAGCATCACCTTCATGTTCTTGAATAAATCCAAAAAAAGACAAAAAAATAAAGCAGCTTATGACCAGTTTGTGACTAATCAGGTAGGTGCACATGAGCAGGGAAATGATAAAAGAAACATTTTTAAAGAAGCCACAACACACAATCCTGTTAGCTAGCAACCAATCCAATAATCTGTCTCTAAAATCTAGTGTAAAACAGAGGTCTCGTTTGGCACACATCCGCAGAAGTATGTTGAAGCTTCACCACCAAGTGCCAAGGTGCCTCTGTGTAGGTGCAGTCCTAATTTTAATCTGTGAGAGCTCCTTATTTGGTCAGAATAAATGAAAGTGGAATAGCCACTGCCACACTAACCCATATGTATTCTTTTGTTGTTTGTTGGATGACCACTCAACTTTTTCATAAAGTATGGATGGCAGCTGATGGGTCAGGGTACAAGTCAGCCTGCAGCTTTGTCGAGTACCACCTGAGGGATTTGTGTACTACCAGTGGTATGCGTACCACTGGTTGGCAAACCCTGGTCTAGGGAATTAGGTGTAACAATTGACTTTCATCATCAATCACCCCTTACATTCAATCTGTGGAGTTTCACTTTAAAAATTCAAAAGCATATGCAGATATCCAAAGGGGTCATGACAAATTCCCTTGACAGCAGGTTTGAATTTTACTGGTAAATGTTTTGCTTTGCAATGATTTGGGATCTCTAAGCAGCAGAGGCGGCATTTTTTTATTGTAAAGACAGTAAGGAGGTTAACAGTCTGGTAAATCTATTATAAGTCACCATCACAGCAAGGTACAGCAAGGGAAACATTTGAAATATGAATAGGCATGCATTTGTTTTTATGTTTCTCATTTCAAAAGCACACATTTGTCCATCTAAACCCAGTTACTAAACCCAATCCACAGTAAACTTAGAATTAATATACCTAATTTATTTGCAAATTTTATGTGCAATGGCATTATATCAAGTTCCTATTGGCTGTTTGCTTATTACATGATTAAAATGCAAACTGTGTTGTATGCCCATTCAGTATACAATTTAAAGCCAGTGTGGAGCCAATGTCACCTTATACAGAGGAGGCATACAACGGAGGAAAGCCAGGAAAAAGGAGCCAGTCAAGGCTAACATAGGGCAAAAGCAGGCTTCCATATTTTGGAGGAACCCCGGACCTCACATTACCCCCCCTCAGAAAGCGGACACTGAACACTTCTAAACAACTGTCCTGCTGGAGATGCCCAGACCAACATAACGGGGGAAACACCAAAGCTGGTATGGGTCCAGACAGATAGTCTGAGGGCTCACACCCAGGGATCTGGCAGACAGGAGGCTCACACCTGGGGAGTGGGCAAACCGGAGACTCTCATCCAGGGGGCTGACAGACAGGGGCGGGCCTTAAAGCAGGCAGACACTCTGCAGAATCGAGCTCCAAAGTAGGAGGACACTCAAGCAGATACTCAGCAGAAATGGGCCACAAAGCAGGAGGACACTCGGCAGAAGCGGGTCCCGAAGCAGACGGGCCCATGGCACAGATATCGGAAGCTAGCTTGTTTGCTGGCACTGCACCCTTTGGGGAACCTGATGACATAGACCCCCTCCAGAAACCTGGGGTCCCTGCATCTTTAGGTGGTGTGGCCCCAGTGGGAGAGAAGGCAGCATTTGCCCACAGCTTAATAAGTGGCTGAACCTCAATAAACTCAAAGTCTCCATTATTCACCAACAGATGCATTGAGTGAATCAGCTCCAGAAGTACCTATCTTGTTTGCCCAGAAAACACTTTCTGGACTCCCCTGGATCCTTTGGGATCAAGGTTAAGAGGGTCTAGATAGTTTTAACATACAAGACAGACATGAGGTCGAGCACTAGGATCCTGAACTTCCTTGCAAGCAACCTAGCAAAACAAAAGACAACTCAGTGTTTCCGTCTCCTGGTCAATGGGATCAACATTCTGTCAGGGATTCTCAGGAGAGATCCCACACAATGTGAACAACCAGTATTTGAGAGTTGTAACAATGAGAGACAGAGGCAGAAAAAGTGCAAAACAAGGTTGACACTGCAAACAGGGATACACAACAAGCAAAACAGGCTACTACTACAGAGAAATAGGTGTATGGATTACATGGGTGAGGGGTCTGACAGGGAAGGGTTAGATATCTAAGGAGTGCAGAGGCCAAAGGTAAATTAAGCAAAACATCTAGCGAACTGGGATCCAGTGCAAAAGTCCAAAGTCCAAAACAAGTACAGAGTCCAGAAATCTAGGCTGTAGCGGGAGTCCTGGGTCTAGCCACAGATGACAAACAATGTGGATCCATCAGCTGCTAGAGCAGACCAGCTTAAAAAGGGGAAGCCCAGTTAGCATAGGTGCTGGCTAATCACCAGCACCTCTGCAGCAGAGGGCCACCTGCTGGTGGAGCAGCATGCAACTTTGGGAAAGCCAGGAAATAGAGCCAGACTAGGCTAGCACAGGGTAAAAGCAGGCTCCCATATTGTGGAGGAACTCTGGACCTCACATTGTCGTTTTTCTTGAGTATTGAAACCTAACTAAACACTATGTAATGAAACTTGATTCAAATGAACAGTTCTTGGTACTGCACTTGGTTACCCAATGTGTCATAGGGTAAAGACATAGGTCTTCTTTCTCTAGTAGATACCTTTCTACTTGGCAATTCTTTTGATGTCTCAATTTCCTCCGTTTCTGCATCATTGAGTTCAACTTCTAAAGTTGGGTCATTCTCTGATTCAGAAGTTACTGAGTCAAAAGGTTCTAAGTCCACGGTTGGATCAACTGTTTCAGACTTTTCTGTTGGTTCTTCCATCCTCTTCAGGATTTTGTGGAATCCGCTGGTACTTGTGGTATAAACTTGTAGCTTCAGGGTCTAATACACGCCTATTTCGTTGATAATGACTACTTCTCTTTGGCAATTTTCAGTACATAGGTATTATCTGAAATGTCAAAGTTGTTTTCTAGAACAGGTGGTTCTTCATGTTTCTGTCTTCTTGATGATCTAGGTTGATTTCTTACTTCAAAGTTGGGTTTGTCTGGTCGAAGGTAGTCACAAGTTAGTAACATGTTTCTGTGTAAGATTCTTGTTTTGTCTTTCTCTTCACGACCACATATATTTTGCCTTCCCAAAATGAGCAAAATTTTCCACCTTTTTCATGAAGATTTCTGACTAACCCGCAACTACCTGTTGTTAATTCGGCTCCATGACATTTATAATAGTGTTGTTTATTTTGTTTTGTCCTTCAGTGACAACTTTTGAAGCAATGTTGTAGGCCTCAGTCATGCGCCATTTTCAAGCAAGAACATATTCATGCTCAAGTCTCTGAAACTATATATCAACTGATAATCTTGGTGATCGTTCAAACAAACAATAGAATGTAGAATGTACCCTGTAGCATCATCCTTTGTACAGTTATAAGCACGCATCACCTTTGTTAAGGAATTATCCTAATCTCTCTTCTCTTCGGTTGTCAAGGTCTTCAGCATTGACAGTAAGTTATGGTTAAGTGTTCTACTTGTCCATTTGCTTCTGGATGGTAAGGTGTTGTATGGGATCTCTCTATTCAACAGTATTTTCCCAATTTAGCAAGTTGGTTTTCAAACTGTCTCTCTTGATCATGATGCTTCATTTGCTTCAGAGCAAAGTCATTAAAGATCTTCTCTGCTGCAGTTTTTCCAGACTTGTTTGTAGTTGCATAGGCTTCAGCAAATCTGGTGAAATTATCCATGACTACTAGGATATATTCATAGCCTCCTTAGCACTTGTCAAGGTGTAGAAAGTCTATGGACACATCTCAAATGTTGTGGTGGAGTTTCCCATTGGTGCTCTTGTTGTGTTTGTTAGGACTTTTATCTTTCAAACAACCTCTGTCTGAATTTCTGGTCACTTATTGTTCAATGTCTTTCTGAATGTATGGTCAAAAGAAACGTTCACGTACTAAGTTCACTGTTCTTTCTATTCCTAAGTGTCCAATTTTTCATGAAGTTCTCTAAACACCATTCGATGATAACACTAGTTGTGAGCATGGTCCTTTTTTGCGGTGTAGCATGTCTTCTGAAGTCAAGTATAACCTAGGCCATTATTTCAGTAAAGTATTTGTAGAACGTGACTCTGCCACTTCTCTTTCTTGCTTGGAAGTCTATCTTGGTTTATGTACTGGAGTACCAATGAATTTGTTTTCTTTGAGCTTTCTGTATTGTTTCTTTTAAAGATGGTGAATGGAAACAGTAGCGTTCCAAGACTCTTACCTATTTCCCACTGTAAGAGGACACCATGTTGGCATATATTTTTATCTCTGGACATGTACTACTTGCATGGCGCCCACAATAGCTTCCATACCAACTTCTTCAGAACATTATTGCATGGAGATGAGGTTACTGGTTGTTCCTCACCAGCAACTCTCTGACTGTTAACTGTGGTGCTCTGCACTCTTTGGCGAAGTGTCGTTCTTCACCACACTTTAGACAGTAGCAACAGGCTCAACCTTGATGAGAGATCAGGCAGTCCTCACAAGCAAAAGGTGGTCTACCTCCAGGAGGTGGTCTATGTTGAAAGACCTAAATCTCTGTTCTGGTTCTGCTCTCAGTACTCTTTTCACCTCAGCCAACTCTGCTTGGAAATCACTCACTACTGCTTCCCAAATAGTCTGAGTTACTGTATCTTTAAGTGGTGTCTTTACAGTGACTGGTGCCGAACCAGGTGAAGGGTCAGCTTCTCTGGCATCCCTTTGTTGCATACCTACTATTCCAGCTTTGGGTGGATTTACTTTGACTTGCAGGGTTCTTTAACTTGTGGTCTCTTTCGGATTCAAGAATGGCAGCATTCTTCATTTTCTCTATCAGCTGTGATGTGGGACTCTTCCACATAATGATTCAATTGAAACCTGATGTTTTCACTTAACAAATCCATCTATACTGATCCGAAAAACTTCTGGATTAACCCTGTGTCAGGGAACCGGGCGTCACAAGGTCCGACTACAACCAGGGACCTCCGTGCACACCGATCGCGTTCCCAAAAACCCTTTGTCCGATCCCTCTCCTATCAGGGATACCCGGCTCACAGCCTTCGGACACACCGATTCTTGGTTTAAGGCAAAGCAGACCGCTCAAATTAAATATACGTTTTAATTGCTATGAGCACACTAGGCAGAGTTAACAAGCATTTAACTATGAGGTATTATGAAATGTTACAGGCGATAAACAAAATATGCTATTCTTGAGATGGTTACAGAACAGAGTGAGTTACACAGAGAAACAATAAGCATAAGTTACCTTGGCATGCAGTCGTGATGAGAGAAGCTCCCACAAGGGGGTGTGTCAAGAGCTTATGATGATGGTTATGGTGATGGACACCCCTGGGTACGCCGGTTGCATAACCCCCTTCCCGTTGAGTGACAATTACCTGGTTCCAGACCACCCTATTTATGCTGCCAGGCTCTCCACCTCCCCTCTCCATTGTGGGAGGGGATGTTACCTCCTATTTTTTAGAGTGGGATTTTGCCCTAAAACACTTTAGAGGCTATAACTCGGAGCAGGGGGGTCACATGGCCTTGCAAGCGGTACCAAACTGTCGGGCTGGACGCCGCGTTCGCGATAAGTCCTGGAATCGGGTTTCTATTTTGTCCAGAACCTTAGTTCTCCGTTTGCAAGCTTTTGCTGTGTTTTTATGACCGCAATTTACTATGCCCTGATGCGGTTTTGGGAGCCGGTTCTGATTCTGTAACCGGTTTGGCGCTAGGATACATGGATGCCGCGATATGATCCAAATTCTATCGGTGCCACGAGTCTGCGGTTTTATCCTGATTATGACAAATTCACAGCAGGAGGTCCACTGAGCTTCCAGACCGCCTGGCAGCTTCGCAGCCCAAGGTGTGACACGACCAGCAGGCGGTCTGTGAGCTGAGCTGTTCACATATACATGGTAATTATTCCTTCCTGAAGGGAGATACGGACTTGTGCATTTATAATAAAGGGAATCTCTAGCTCTTGATATGTGGGGTCTCTTAAAGGGGAATGCCGACATCAGCGATAAGGTGCAATATAATATTTGACCTATTCCTCACACCCTGGATAAAACTTTTCTTTAGCTTCGTCCTCTCTGGATGCAGACAAAAGTCCTTCTTTAAGCACAATGGCTCTGAAGAAGAAGTTTTGAGGAGATTATCTGTTATCTTGAGAGATGTTGATCAATTTGTGGTAAAGATCGGAAGTGCTTTCCTCCTTGTAGTGTCCCTTTAAGACAGTTGGAGCAAAATACAATAGGGGCTGGGACTATACAACTTTCTGAACCTTTCATCTCCAGCGTGTTCCTGAGATGCAACCATGGATTGATGGCTTTCACCACAGCTTCAATGGCTTCTTCATCTTGTTATCCTTTCTGAACACCCAAGTCTATCTGGTGGATAAGATTGGTATCTCCCCCTGTCCTCCCTCCCCAATCTGGCCATTTATCTTAAACTCTTTCTGATTTTCAGTGATTTCTGGAGTGGGACTGGTTCTTTTTGTTGGAGTTTAGATTTGCTTGGAGACTTGCTAGTGCCCAATACTGCCTCCAGTCTGGTAGCTGATTCTTGCTCAGTCTGCTTCAGGGCAAGGAACTGGTCTTTTAACTCTTGCAGCACCTTTTGTTGGGAGGTTATCTCCTCTTCATGAGTCTCCTGCCCCCAAATCTGTAATAAACTGGGTTAACTTTCTCAAAAATGTCATCATTTCTCCTACTCACTCTCCTTCAGTTCTTCTAATAATCTGTTAACAGAATTCAAAATATATTTGTGGGGGCGAACGTGAGCTGTTCTTCTGGTAGCTTAGCATATCTGGCCGCTGAAACCAGTTCTGCATGGGTTAAGGGCAGTAGGAATTCACTTACTGGATGTAACTGTTTCTGCATATCCATGACTATCCTCCATGTAGAGCAATGCACTTTTCAATTATTCACTGGCAACACACTGTCCCTTTAAGGTGGCTTGGACACTTGCTGTGGCTAAGGCTTTTGGCCTTAATGTAGACCAATGGGTGTCGCTAGCTACTGTGGAGAAGAAGGAAAGTAGGTTGTCTGCAGGTTGTCTGCTCTACTGTGCGCTCTTTTTTGCACACTCCTGGAGCTCGCCGAAGGGTGGGCATGACGTCACAAGCGGCGGCGCTCAGGTTCCCACTTCAGCTCCCGCAAGATCTCAGCGTAGTGCTGAAGGCACCACACAAGCTGCGCGTGTTACTTCAGAAAGGTGCAAAAGTCTCTCTGTGCCCACTGCTTTACACAGTTAAGCCCTCATACTCTGCTCCTTGCTTTTTCCTGGATCTTCCGGGGCTTCAATTTAACTATGGTCAAAGCTCTCTGGAGCCTCACTCTCAGGTCGCTTCGGGCTCCCGGTCTTCAGGGTAGTCACCCCCTTTACATCAAGCAAATTCCCATTGACACTCCCAAGTGGTGCAGCCATTTCCATCTGCCATGTTCTTGGTCGGGCATCCCAATTAAGCTCAAAATTCCTGTACCAGGGTCACCATTTTTATGTTGGCCACATGCCACTAACAGGACTGGGTGGCATGTGGGTGTTGTCATGGATTTGTTTGAGATTCTGAGGGAACTTGGAATGGGGGCTGTGGAGTCAGTAAACACTTAGTTCAATAGTCTCTTTCTGCAACATTATTCCACACTCTCTGTTCAGCAACTTCAATTTAAATGATGACATGTATCCTTGTCTCTGTATCCATGGTCTCACTAGGGGCTGGGACTATACAACTTTCTGAACCTTTATGATGGTGATCAGTGTACTGCTCCCAGATCCTCCTAGGCATAAATGGATTCTCTCACAGAGTCACGCTGTCCTGTTCTACTGGCTTGCCAGGATCTTCTGCTTTACTTTCTCTGTGTGTATCAACTTCCCCAGAAGTGTTCTCGATTCACGTTCTCTTTCTCTGGTTGCTTCACTATGCCTACCTGGCAAGCCTATGTACTCGCCCTACCTGGTTAGGCTGGCTTACGTGCACTGTAACGTGCACTCACACACCTCACGCTCACTGGCTATACCAAGAAGTAATATATATATATATATATATATATATATATATATATATATATATATATCCTCTGATTTCCCAGACTGCATTGGGCCTCTTAATGTGATGTCACTCCCACAACTGCTGTTTAATAACTGTTTAGCTGTTGTCCCTTATTATATACAGCTTTACTGTTTACTGTACAGGGATCTTTGTAATGTTTTATGTACCTCTGTTTTCAACCAGGCCACAAAAAGTTTAGTATGGAACACTGATCCACCCAAAGGTGTACTCAAAGTCTATGTGATATAATACCTTCCTCTCATGCTAGCCATAATGAGGCATTCAAAACAATACCAGGCATGGAAACACATCCTATTCCATTACCTTTAGTTTTCCAGTACAGATAACTGCCTGTTAACTTCCGCAACATACTCTTCAATACTCCACAGCATATACACTGGGGCTACCTCAGTGTATATATATATATATATATATATATATATATATATATATATATATATATCTCACTTCTGTCTTCGTAGTGCCAAATGATTTTGGATATTTCCGAAAAAGCTTGAGTTTGGAGTGGCAGCAGAGCTTTTTCTCACAATACAGCAGCACACAATAATGTAAAGAGTAAAGAATAGCTTTCTTCTAATTAAGAATCCATATTATTTGCACATGAAATGGTGTAGTTCTGTAGTGAGATGCATTTTTTTGAGATATTTTATTTTAGAAGTTCTAAAATAAAAGCAGCCTATGGGCAATCTAAACACATTTAGAGAGGCTCATTTGTAATGTGTGTTGGATTCCACATAGGCGGACTCCTAAAATTAAATATCTATTTCTTTAAAACCCATTTGCACATCACCTGTAAAACTGCCCCATTGCAAGTGCAAATAATTTAGACATTTTAAATAGGGTAAACCCATTGTTTATTTCACTTGTGCTTCTGTACTGAGTGAGAAAAGCTATCATTGCTAGTCTCCAATAGCTGGTCTGAAACTGGTGATCCATCCCCCCAAGCATCAGAACACAGGAGACAGGTAGAAGCATAATTCAGATACAGGACAAACGTCAGAGATCAGAAGCATTGCAGGTTGAGGGGGTAAAGCCAGGCAGGCTAGTTTGACGCAGGCAGCTAGCAGGCATTGGAAGGCAGGCAAAAGGTTGGCAACAAAAAACAATATTTCACAGCCCACCCTGGACTGGGACAGGGTAGGCTTTATTGGAAAAGGAGCCAAACACAGTAGAGCAGTGGTCATAGATGGCTATTGGCCAAACATACAGTAAAAACTCTAAATTCATTGGTCCTTTAACTACATTAAGACATTTATGGCCTGAGAAATAACACTAAGGCTACTTTCACAGCATAGTCATTTTGGGTTGATCAAACTGAAATGGTTATTAAAACGCTACCTGTGCCTGTGGGCCCTTTAACATCACAGCTGTGCAAATAAAGGGTGAGTCCTGCATGCAGTGTTTTTGCAGCGATAGTGCTTGCAATCGCACTCCATTGAACAGCAATCACAAGTGCTATCATTTGTAAATCGCCTTGAAAACACATATTTGCATTTATATCTCAAATGACTGCAACGTGTTCGGGGAGCTTGCCCACATAAATAGATGGATAGCAGGGAAACCAGGTGTGCTGCAATACTATGGACAGACTTCTGATAGCAGCAACTGGCCATTGAAGCCTGCAGAGGGTGCTGTGGGAGGTCTTCCAATGTAGGTGAGTACCGATTCCCTACAAACAGTCGCTTTATCTTTGTTTATTGGTAAAAAGTTAATGCAATAAAAGTTAATACAATAAATCGATACTATTTAAAATATTATATATACATTATTGTACCGTGTAAGAAGCAACATCGTTGTCACCAAGATGCAGGTTGCTATACTCATCCATATAATCACCCAGATATAAATTTCCTTTACCAAATAAATAGCATGACCCCCAATGTCACCCAGATATAAAACTATACATAGAACTTATGCAATAAATCATAATTTTACCTACACCATAAAGCATTTTAGGAAGTTTTGAGGACCGCACAAAACTGTTTTTCCATTCATCACTTTGTGTGTATCGCAAAGACATTTGGCATCTCATCAACAGAATAAACAGATGGAAAAAGCTTTTTTCTTCTTGCTAAATCGAGGGAATTACAAGTTTAGTTGTTTTTATACACAGTGAGGATTAACCGATGTGTGGAAAATTGCATGCCTTCAGTGATTATCTGTGCCTGTAACCATTAATATAAACTAAAACATTTTGTATTTCTCCATTACATATGTCGTTCAGAGACCACAAAATAATTGCTCTACAGGATGAGATAAAAGACACATAAAAAAACCTTTGCTGTTAATAGAAAAGTTTAATCTCTTAGTAAACAGGTTGCCTTTCCTAATAATTCCTTAAGAACTTAAAGTGGACCTCCAGGGTCTGTGACTCTAGGGGCCTGATTTAATAATATTTCAACAGTGTGCCATTTTTCACACAACTACTTTCGCCATTGAAAAAACAGTGCATTTGTTTTTTAGTGCACATTGTGGCGTAAAGTGGCTCAGCATGAAATAAAGTGGTGTAGTGTGACTAACGAGTAACAATGAGACAACATCTACATAGGATGCACCAATGTGCCAGTGTATTTCTAGACAGTACATCCATATTAATTGGATGTCTTTGAATTTCCACAGAGTGGCTCAGACTGGCGCACACACAACACACACTTCTGATAAAAATGGTTGTGTCATCACCCGCTTACCGATTCCTCGTTCCAGCGGCGTCACGGGTCCTCAGCCGCCCGCTCCCGCTGCGCAGCCACCTGTCCGGCGGCCGCGGCGGGCGGCGGTCTCTGTCTCGGCTGGCGCGCACGCGCCTGCCTCCTCAGCTGACGGCCCCAGCGTCAGCTCTCGTGCTCGCGCGCGTGCGCGAGCACGTTTTGTTTATACCCTCCGGCGGCGCTGCTCTCAGCGCGGCCGCCGGAGGAAGACTAAGTAATCAATTAAAGGCCCAGCTGCACCAGTGGGAGTGCCCCACTGGGACTGGGCCAATCAGCTGCCCCTGAGTTCTGGGCTGCACGCCCTGTGTTACCAATCCCTGTGAGGTTCTTAAGTTGCACCAATCACCACACCGATTCTCCAGGGCCAATGATGCCTGTTCCCTATTTAACCTCAACCCAGTCAGTCTGTCGTTGCCTGTTATAGCGCCTAGACCCTAGTTTTTGCTTATCCCTGAGATTGATCCTGATTCCTGTTGCCGACCCTTGCTTGCCTTGACCATCCTCGATCTCCACTCCTGTTGCCGACCCTCGCTTGTTTGACCATCCTCGATCTCCACTCCTGTTGCCGACCCTCGCTTGTTTGACCATCCTCGATCTCCACTCCTGTTGCCGACCCTCGCTTGTTTGACCATCCTCGATCTCCACTCCTGTTGCCGACCCTCGCTTGTTTGACCATCCTCGATCTCCACTCCTGTTGCCAACCCTTGCTTGCCTTTGACCATCCTCGATCTCCACTCCTGTTGCCGACCCTTGCCTGTCTGTTGGACTTCCACCTTACGCTCACATACCGGCTACCCGATTCCTCTTCCAGCCGCGGGCTCTCCAGTTCTCTGTACCGTAAGACCTCATCCTTTGAGCCATAAAGTCCTGGGGGCAACCGATCCCGAGCAGGCGTGTTCTGCGTCTCGGCAAGCGGGGGCTCCTATAGGTGAAGCTGGCTGCGGAGATTGGGGGTTGAGGTCCTTACTAAGAGAGCTGGAGTTGTCCAAGTGGTAATCATGGTTCCGGGAGCGTGACAGTATAACAGGCCCAAAATATTAATATGGAAGACCTGGTACAGCAAGTTCAGGCGATGGCCACCGCTATCAATCAACTTGCCCAGAGGGTGGCCAATCAAGAAACCCGCCAGACTTCAACACCCGCTGTATCACCTCATATTCCTGAGCCTAAGGTTCCTTTACCTGAAAAGTTCTTTGGAGACCGGGCCGGCTTTTCGAATTTCAAGAATTCGTGTGAACTCTACTTTAGGCTGCGGCCTTTATCTTCTGGCACAGAAACCCAACGGGTGGGTTTAATTATCTCTTTGCTACAAGGAGATCCCCAGTCATGGGCTTTCAGCTTGCTCCCTGAAGATCCTGCCTTACACTCCGTGACATCCTTTTTCTCTGCTATGGGAGTGTTGTATGCGGATCCAGATCGTCAGTCCACGGCGGAAAACAGGCTTCGGGCCCTGAAGCAGGGTCGGAATTCCGCCGAGGACTACAGCACTGAGTTCCGGCGCTGGGCAGTAGAATCTACCTGGAACGATCCAGCCCTATGTAGCCAATTCCGCATGGGGCTATCTGAAAATATTAAAGATGCCCTGGTCAACTTTCCCACTCCTAAAGATTTGGACCAGCTTATGCAGGTCTCCATCAGGATCGACAGGCGTCTTAGGGAGAGAGCCAGGGAAAGGGTTAGGGTTACTACTCCCTTTAGACCTTCACAAACTCCCAGCCCTTCAACTCCTGGTGGGGTAAACTCCTCCTCCCCCTCTCAAGAGGAGCCAATGCAGGTTGGCAGAGCCCGTCTTACTCAGGACGAGAAACAACGAAGACGGTCTTTGGGTCTTTGTCTCTATTGTGGGTCCCCGGGGCATTTTGCCAGATCTTGCCCTAATAAGGGATATCCGGCGGGAAACTTTCTCGCCTAGGTCAGGAAGAGGGTGCTGACCTAGGTGGATGGAAGCATTACTCTCACCATGATAAGATGTTAATCCCTACAGAGCTTTTCTGGGGTCTTTCCAAACAGGCAGTATCTGCTTTTGTTGATAGTGGAGCTGCAGGTAACTTCCTGGATCGGAGCATAATCTCCATCCTAGGGGTTCCACTGGTACCCCTTGAAAAGTCTCTTCAGGTTTTGGCCATAAATGGGAAGGCTATCCTGGGAGGGCCGGTCAGTCACAAGACCCCTCCTCTCAGATTGGTGGCCGGCTCATCTCATACTGAACATATAGAATTCCTGGTGTTTGATTGTCCGGAAACACCAGTAGTTTTGGGATACCCATGGCTAAAACTCCATAACCCCGTATTTAATTGGCAGTCGGGTGAGCTGGTTAAGTGGAGTGATTTCTGTAGATCACATTGCTTCTCCACTATCCTTAGGAGTGTGCAGATTTCGCCCCAAGAACTGCCTCTGCCTTATATAGATTGGGCAGATGTCTTTTCTGAGCGGTCCGCTGATAATCTACCCCCACACAGACCCTATGACTGTCCCATCGACCTACTTCCTGGAACTATACCTCCTAGGGGCAAGATCTATAATCTGAATCGAGCTGAAGAGCAGGCTATGAAGGAATATATTTCTGAAAATCTGAGCAAAGGCTTTATCCGCCCGTCAACATCACCGGCGGGTGCCGGCTTCTTTTTTGTTGAGAAGAAGGATGGAGGTTTAAGGCCTTGCATAGATTATAGAGCCTTGTATAAGATCACCGTTAAAAATCGTTATCCTCTTCCCTTAATAGGTGATTTATTTAATCAGGTAGTGGGGGCTCGAATTTTTTCTAAACTAGATCTAAAGGGGGCCTACAACCTGATCCGTATTCGGCAAGGGGATGAATGGAAGACGGCGTTCAATGTTAAAGATGGTCATTATGAATATTTAGTGATGCCTTTTGGCCTTTGTAATGCTCCTGCGGTCTTTCAAGATTTTGTTAATGACGTGTTTCGTGACTTCTTGGGTAACTTCGTTGTGGTTTATTTGGATGACATCCTCATTTACTCTAAGAACCTTTCCGAACACAGGCAACATGTAAAACTGGTCCTTCAGAAATTAAGAGAGAATAATCTATACGCTAAAATCTCTAAGTGTATGTTTGAAGTCGCCTCCGTTCCCTTCTTGGGATATATTATTTCTAGTCAGGGGTTGGAGATGGATGGGGGAAAAGTTTCGGCAGTACGGGATTGGGTACAACCCAAATCCTTAAAAGAATTACAACGCTTTTTAGGGTTTGCTAATTTCTATCGACGTTTTATCAAGGGTTTTTCTAGTATCGTTGCGCCTCTCACCAATCTCACCCGCAAAGCCGCGTTCACTGTTAACTGGTCACCATCAGCTATTGAAGCCTTTCGTGTCCTAAAACAGGCTTTTACTTCGGCGCCAGTTTTAGTGCACCCCGACGTCAACAAACCTTTTGTTATTGAAGTAGATGCGTCTGAATTAGGTGTTGGAGCTGTTTTATCGCAATTCTCCGGATCTCCTGAACGTATGCATCCATGTGCCTATTTTTCCCGGAAATTTAATACCGCAGAACAAAATTATGACGTCGGCAATAGGGAACTATTAGCTATTAAACTGGCATTTGATGAATGGCGTCATTGGTTGGAGGGTTCCTTACATCCTATCACTGTATATACCGATCACAAAAATCTCGAGTATATAGGCGCCGCCAAGAGGTTAAATTCTCGACAGGCCCGTTGGGCATTGTTTTTTTCGCGTTTCAATTTTATTATTACCTTTAAGCCGGGCGTGAAAAATACTAAGGCCGATGCTCTGTCGCGCATGTTTGGTGAGTGTAAGGATCGGGGGGATACTGGTGAGCCTATCTTACCTGCAGGTTGTGTAGTCGGGGCCTTGCTCCCTGATCTCTCTAATGTTTTGGCACCGTTCCAAGATGAATCGCCTATGAATCGCCTGTAAACGCACCTATGGGATGTCAATTTGTACCGCCGCATTTGCGTTCTGATGTTATTCGCGAATTCCACGACGCAAAGACTGCTGGGCATCTGGGAGTCCGTAAGACTTTTATTTTAGCTTGGCGCCACGTATGGTGGCCTTCTATGAGACGTGATATCACTACCCTTATCAACGCATGCTCCGTCTGTGCACGAAGTAAAGGGGTACACAAGGCCCCTAGTGGTTATCTTATTCCCCTTGAGATCCCTAAAGAACCTTGGTCTCACATTTCGATGGACTTTATTGTTGATTTACCTCTTTCTCATGGGAACACTGTGATTTGGGTGGTCGTCGATAGATTCAGTAAGATGGCTCACTTCATTGCTTTACCCAAGCTACCCTCGGCTCCTGAGCTTTCGCGTTTATTCGTCTCGCATATTTTTCGGCTCCATGGTATTCCAGTAAATATTGTTTCCGATCGGGGTGTGCAGTTTATATCACAATTTTGGAAAAAATTTTGTTCACGTTTGGGGATTCAGGTTTCTTTATCCTCCGCATATCACCCCCAGTCTAATGGGCAGACTGAAAGAACAAATCAAAGCTTAGAACAATATTTAAGATGTTACATCTCTGACGCTCAGGAGCAGTGGTCGGAATTTATTGACTTTGCCGAATTTGCGTATAATAATGCGCCGAGTGACAGTACTAAAATATCCCCTTTCTTTTGTAATTACGGAAAGAATCCTAGGGCTTCTTCTATTTCTGCAGCACCTTCTGATTTTCCGGTGTTAGAAGAGTGGCTTCAGAAACGCAAGGATATTTGGGCACGCGTCCAGGAAAATTTAGAAACTATGCGCACTAAATATAAGAAATTTGCTGATCATCGTAGGTCTCAGGAACCTATCCTTCAGTGTGGGGACCTTGTCTGGGTTTCCACGAAGAACATTGCGCTCCGGCAGCCTTCTTATAAATTGGGTCCTAAATTTATTGGTCCTTACCCCATTATCAGGAAACTTAATAATGTGACCTTCAAAGTTCAGCTCCCTCCTACTATGAGAATTTCCAACTCGTTTCATGTATCTCTGTTAAAACCTGCTAAAAACTCTTCTCCTGCTGGTCCTCCTCCTGTTTTAGTGGATAATGTGCAAGAATATGAAGTGAACAAGATTTTGGATTCGCGTAGGGTTCGCAATACGTTACAATATTTAATTGATTGGGTTGGTTACGGTCCTGAGGAAAGATGCTGGGTTTCTTCTTGTGATGTCCATGCCAGGGCTCTTGTACGGAAGTTTCACCGTGACAATCCGGGGAAACCGGGTGAGGGTCCGGAGGCCCCTCGTGAGGGGGGGGTAATGTCATCACCCGCTTACCGATTCCTCGTTCCAGCGGCGTCACGGGTCCTCAGCCGCCCGCTCCCGCTGCGCAGCCACCTGTCCGGCGGCCGCGGCGGGCGGCGGTCTCTGTCTCGGCTGGCGCGCACGCGCCTGCCTCCTCAGCTGACGGCCCCAGCGTCAGCTCTCGTGCTCGCGCGCGTGCGCGAGCCCGTTTTGTTTATACCCTCCGGCGGCGCTGCTCTCAGCGCGGCCGCCGGAGGAAGACTAAGTAATCAATTAAAGGCCCAGCTGCACCAGTGGGAGTGCCCCACTGGGACTGGGCCAATCAGCTGCCCCTGAGTTCTGGGCTGCACGCCCTGTGTTACCAATCCCTGTGAGGTTCTTAAGTTGCACCAATCACCACACCGATTCTCCAGGGCCAATGATGCCTGTTCCCTATTTAACCTCAACCCAGTCAGTCTGTCGTTGCCTGTTATAGCGCCTAGACCCTAGTTTTTGCTTATCCCTGAGATTGATCCTGATTCCTGTTGCCGACCCTTGCTTGCCTTGACCATCCTCGATCTCCACTCCTGTTGCCGACCCTCGCTTGTTTGACCATCCTCGATCTCCACTCCTGTTGCCGACCCTCGCTTGTTTGACCATCCTCGATCTCCACTCCTGTTGCCGACCCTCGCTTGTTTGACCATCCTCGATCTCCACTCCTGTTGCCGACCCTCGCTTGTTTGACCATCCTCGATCTCCACTCCTGTTGCCAACCCTTGCTTGCCTTTGACCATCCTTGATCTCCACTCCTGTTGCCGACCCTTGCCTGTCTGTTGGACTTCCACCTTACGCTCACATACCGGCTACCCGATTCCTCTTCCAGCCGCGGGCTCTCCAGTTCTCTGTACCGTAAGACCTCATCCTTTGAGCCATAAAGTCCTGGGGGCAACCGATCCCGAGCAGGCGTGTTCTGCGTCTCGGCAAGCGGGGGCTCCTATAGGTGAAGCTGGCTGCGGAGATTGGGGGTTGAGGTCCTTACTAAGAGAGCTGGAGTTGTCCAAGTGGTAATCGTGGTTCCGGGAGCGTGACAGGTTGCTTATTTGTACCAAAAACAATTTGAGGCGAAAACAATTATGTTAAAAATGCAACAGATGGGACAGACAAGATGTAAAATGAATCATTTTCAGAGAAGTTAAAGGAACCCTGCAATCTGATGGGCGTTCCTTCCTCTGTCAAAATGGCTGAAGTTCGTTTTTAGGGTTGGGAACCTGAACATTGTGGTTTGGGTTCTCCCAACACTAGTGATAAATACTATTTATGTGTATTTTTGTTGTCTGGTTTTTGCATTTTTAGTAGAGATGAGCGAGTAGTATTCGACCGAGCCGGTATTCGATCGAATACTACGCTGTTCGTCATACTCGATTTCGATCGAGTACAGCGGCGATGGCGCACTCACAATTCGTTTCCCCTCCCACCTTCCCTGGCGCGTTTTTTACACCAATCACCATGCAGGGGGGGTGGGACAGGTCCTGGGAGGACGCTGGCATCGCGAAAACGGCGTCTACACGCATTGGCTGGAAAAACCATGTGACCTCGAATATACAAAACTCAGCACTTCCTCTTCGTCAGCATTAGCAGCTTGAACTTAGTGAGGGATAGACGCTCACAGCAGGGAAAGACAGGCTGTCGCTGGCAGGGCCCCAGAAGCTCGGAATATCGCATTTACCACCATCTATACCAGCTACCAGAAGACAAGAGAGTCATTAAGAGCCCTTATTAGGGCTACTACGCTGAACGGTATATGGCTCATATGTAGGCAGGCAGGGCCCTAGAAGCTCAGAATCTCGCATTTACCACCATATATACCAGCTACCAGAAGACAAGAGAGTCATTAAGAGCCCTTATTAGGGCTACTACGCTGAACAGTATATAGCTCATATCCTATGTAGGCAGGCAGGGCCCCAGAAGCTCAGAATATCGCTTTTACCACCATATATACCAGCTACCAGAAGACAAGAGAGTCATTAAGAGCCCTAATTAGGGCTACTACGCTGAACAGTATATAGCTCATATTCTATGTAGTCAGGCAGGGCCCCAGAAGCTCAGAATATCGCTTTTACCACCATATATACCAGCTACCAGAAGACAAGAGAGTCCTTAATCCCTTATTAGTGCTGCTATGTTGAACAGTATATAGCTCATATCCTATGTAGTCAGGCAGGGCCCCAGATGCTCAGAATATCGCTTTTACCACCATATATACCAGCTACCAGAAGACAAGAGAGTCATTAAGAGCCCTTATTAGGGCTACTACGCTGAACAGTATATAGCTCATATTCTATGTAGTCAGGCAGGGCCCCAGAAGCTCAGAATATCGCTTTTACCACCATATATACCAGCTACCAGAAGACAAGAGAGTCCTTAATCCCTTATTAGTGCTGCTATGTTGAACAGTATATAGCTCATATTCTATGTAGTCAGGCAGGGCCCCAGAAGCTCAGAATATCGCTTTTACCACCATATATACCAGCTACCAGAAGACAAGAGAGTCCTTAATCCCTTATTAGTGCTGCTATGTTGAACAGTATATAACTCATATCCTATGTAGGCAGGCAGGGCCCCAGAAGCTCAGAATATCGCTTTTACCACCATATATACCAGCTACCAGAAGACAAGAGAGTCCTTAATCCCTTATTAGTGCTGCTATGTTGAACAGTATATAACTCATATCCTATGTAGGCAGGCAGGGCCCCAGAAGCTCATAATATCGCTTTTACCACCATATATACCAGCTACCAGAAGACAAGAGAGTCATTAAGAGCCCTAATTAGGGCTACTACGCTGAACAGTATATAGCTCATATTCTATGTAGTCAGGCAGGGCCCCAGAAGCTCAGAATATCGCTTTTACCACCATATATACCAGCTACCAGAAGACAAGAGTGTCCTTAATCCCTTATTAGTGCTGCTATGTTGAACAGTATATAGCTCATATCCTATGTAGTCAGGCAGGGCCCCAGAAGCTCAGAATATCGCTTTTACCACCATATATACCAGCTACCAGAAGACAAGAGAGTCATTAAGAGCCCTTATTAGGGCTACTACGCTGAACAGTATATAGCTCATATTCTATGTAGTCAGGCAGGGCCCCAGAAGCTCAGAATATCGCTTTTACCACCATATATACCAGCTACCAGAAGACAAGAGAGTCATTAAGAGCCCTTATTAGGGCTACTACGCTGAACAGTATATAGCTCATATCCTATGTAGGCAGGCAGGGCCCCAGAAGCTCAGAATATCGCTTTTACCACCATATATACCAGCTACCAGAAGACAAGAGAGTCCTTAATCCCTTATTAGTGCTGCTATGTTGAACAGTATATAGCTCATATCCTATGTAGGCAGGCAGGGCCCCAGAAGCTCAGAATATCGCTTTTACCACCATATATACCAGCTACCAGAAGACAAGAGAGTCATTAAGAGCCCTTATTAGGGCTACTACGCTGAACAGTATATAGCTCATATCCTATGTAGGCAGGCAGGGCCCCAGAAGCTCAGAATATCGCTTTTACCACCATATATACCAGCTACCAGAAGACAAGAGAGTCCTTAATCCCTTATTAGTGTTGCTATGTTGAACAGTATATAGCTCATATCCTATGTAGGCAGGCAGGGCCCCAGAAGCTCAGAATATCGCATTTACCACCATATATACCAGCTACCAGAAGACAAGAGAGTCACTAAGAGCCCTTATTAGGGCTACTACGCTGAACAGTATATAGCTCATATTCTATGTAGTCAGGCAGGGCCCCAGAAGCTCAGAATATCGCTTTTACCACCATATATACCAGCTACCAGAAGACAAGAGAGTCATTAAGAGCCCTTATTAGGGCTACTACGCTGAACAGTATATAGCTCATATCCTATGTAGGCAGGCAGGGCCCCAGAAGCTCAGAATATCGCTTTTACCACCATATATACCTGTTACCAGAAGACAAGAGAGTCCTTAATCCCTTATTAGTGCTGCTATGTTGAACAGTATATAGCTCATATCCTATGTAGTCAGGCAGGGCCCCAGAAGCTCAGAATATCGCTTTTACCACCATATATACCAGCTACCAGAAGACAAGAGAGTCATTAAGAGCCCTTATTAGGGCTACTACGCTGAACAGTATATAGCTCATATTCTATGTAGTCAGGCAGGGCCCCAGAAGCTCAGAATATCGCTTTTACCACCATATATACCAGCTACCAGAAGACAAGAGAGTCATTAAGAGCCCTTATTAGGGCTACTACGCTGAACAGTATATAGCTCATATCCTATGTAGGCAGGCAGGGCCCCAGAAGCTCAGAATATCGCTTTTACCACCATATATACCAGCTACCAGAAGACAAGAGAGTCCTTAATCCCTTATTAGTGCTGCTATGTTGAACAGTATATAGCTCATATCCTATGTAGGCAGGCAGGGCCCCAGAAGCTCAGAATATCGCTTTTACCACCATATATACCAGCTACCAGAAGACAAGAGAGTCATTAAGAGCCCTTATTAGGGCTACTACGCTGAACAGTATATAGCTCATATTCTATGTAGTCAGGCAGGGCCCCAGAAGCTCAGAATATCGCTTTTACCACCATATATACCAGCTACCAGAAGACAAGAGAGTCATTAAGAGCCCTTATTAGGGCTACTACGCTGAACAGTATATAGCTCATATCCTATGTAGGCAGGCAGGGCCCCAGAAGCTCAGAATATCGCTTTTACCACCATATATACCAGCTACCAGAAGACAAGAGAGTCCTTAATCCCTTATTAGTGCTGCTATGTTGAACAGTATATAGCTCATATCCTATGTAGGCAGGCAGGGCCCCAGAAGCTCAGAATATCGCTTTTACCACCATATATACCAGCTACCAGAAGACAAGAGAGTCATTAAGAGCCCTTATTAGGGCTACTATGCTGAACAGTATATAGCTCATTCTAGCTATATACACACTGCACACAACGGCTGCTTTAGTGAGGGGTAGCTGCTGCTGCTGGAATAGGGACAGAAAGACTTCAGTGGTGTATTACCACCTATATACAAAACTATATACACTCTGCTCAAAACGGCTGCTTTAGTGAGGGGTAGCTGCTGATGCTGGAATAGGGACAGAAAGACTTCAGTGGTGTATTAGCACCTATATACAAAACTATATTTTGCACTACTGTTTTGTGTCCTCTGTGCCAACAAAACCTTGTTATATACCCGGTGCGTATAGGCACCATTTCACCTTCTGGCAGTATACGGCTGTATAGCCAGGTGTTTTTCTTAAAAATATTTTTATATTTGGCACTACTGTTTTGTGTCCTCTTTACCAACAAAACCTTGTTATATACCCGGTGCGTATAGGCACCATTTCAC
The DNA here is from genome assembly GCA_027917425.1 of Gastrophryne carolinensis. Lineage (NCBI taxonomy): Eukaryota > Metazoa > Chordata > Amphibia > Anura > Microhylidae > Gastrophryne > Gastrophryne carolinensis. The sequence goes on along the minus strand of CM051237.1, from coordinate 285,351,546 downwards.
CTTCTGGCAGTATACGGCTGTATAGCCAGGTGTTTTTCTTAAAAATATTTTTATATTTGGCACTACTGTTTTGTGTCCTCTTTACCAACAAAACCTTGTTATATACCCGGTGCGTATAGGCACCATTTCACCTTCTGGCAGTATACGGCTGTATAGCCAGGTGTTTTTCTTAAAAATATTTTTATATTTGGCACTACTGTTTTGTGTCCTCTTTACCAACAAAACCTTGTTATATACCCGGTGCGTATAGGCACCATTTCACCTTCTGGCAGTATACGGCTGTATAGCCAGGTGTTTTTCTTAAAAATATTTTTATATTTGGCACTACTGTTTTGTGTCCTCTTTGCCAACAAAACCTTGTTATATACCCGGTGCGTATAGGCACCATTTCACCTTCTGGCAGTATACGGCTGTATAGCCAGGTGTTCTTCTTAAAAATATATTTATATTTGGCACTACTGTTTTGTGTCCTCTGTGCCAACAAAACACTGTTTTATACACGGTGCGTATAGGCACCATTTCACCTTCTGGCAGTATACGGCTGTATAGCCAGGTGTTCTTCTTAAAAATATTTTTATATTTGGCATAACGCGTGGCCAAAAAAGTAAAACGTCTGAAATGCGGAGGGCTAGCGCAAAGGGACGTGGACGAGGACGGGGGCGCGGAAATGCTGGTGGGGGCACAAACCGCGTTGAAGCCAGTGGGGATACAATGCGTGCTGGTGAGGGGCAGCCAGCATTACGCTCATCCAGCTTCCCTGCCTTTATGGGACAGTTATGCGGGGGGCGGGGTACACCTCTGTTAAGGCCTGAGCAGCGTGAACAGGTGGTGCAATGGATGGCCGATAACGCTTCCAGTCACTTGTCCACCACCCAGTCATCCACACAGTCTCACTCTGACCCTCCTTCCTCCCAACCTGGCCAACAGAGTCAGCCCACCCTTGACCCCTCCCAGGACCTCTTTTCGGGTCCTTTTCCAGATGTGCTGCAAGAATCCCAGGAGCTAGCAGAGGAATTTGTTTGTAGTGATGCCCAAACACTTGAGTATCCGCCATCTGCTAGTGATGTGGACCCGGAACCAGCATCTGCTATCATGAGCGATGATGATGATGAGACGCAGTTGCCATCAAGGGAGGCTGTTGGAATGTCCAGTGGGCAGGAGGAGGAGCAGAGAGAGGAAGTGGAAGAGGAGGTGGTGGACGACGAAATGACCGACCCCACTTGGACAGGGGTGATGTCCAGCGGGGAAAGCAGTGGAGATGCGGTCTGCGCACCCACCGAATAAGGCAGCAAGAGGCAGAGGACAGTCCAGAGGCAGAGGACAGTCCAGACAGAGAAGGCAGGCCACAGCCAGCAGGGCCGAAGCTCTTCCCAGCAGCAGGCAGTCGCGCGAAGCTCCCCCATCGAGGCCTCGTACTTCTGTGGTGTTGAGATTTTTTAATGTTTGCGCGGATGACAAACTGAGCGCGGTTTGCGCAATCTGCCACTCAAAACTGAGTAGGGGCTCTGAGAAGAGCAATCTGACCACCTCAGGCATGCGCCGTCACTTGGAATTCAAGCACTGGGCTGAGTGGGAGAGAGCAAACGCAATACAACCTGCGCCCGGTCTTGCTGCCACTGCCTCTTCCCCTTTGTTGTGTGCTGCCACTGCGGTCCAGACCTCCAGCCAGGACACCTCCACATCTGCCTCTGCCTCGGCTACTTTGGGGCCTTCTCCTTCAGCCCCCCCTTCCCCCGCATCTTCGTCTGCACCTTCCATCTCCTCGTCCCATCAACTGTCCATCTCGCAGGCGTTCAACCGCAGGCGGAAGTACGCCTCCAGTCACCCCCAAGCCCAAGCCTTAACCTGCCTCATCTCCAAACTGCTGGCCCTGGAGATGTTGCCGTTTAGGCTTGTGGAGACGCAGGCCTTCCGCGACCTGATGGCGGCTGCCGCACCTCGCTATTCCGTCCCTAGCCGCCACTATTTTTCCCGGTGTGGCGTCCCCGCCCTGCACCAGCACGTGTCGCGTAACATCAGGCGGGCCCTGAGGTACGCAGTCAGCGCAAAGGTCCACTTGACCACCGACTCGTGGACAAGCGCTTGCGGCCAAGGACGCTACATCTCTTTGACGGCACACTGGGTGAATGTTGTGGAAGCGGGGACGGGGTCGCAAACAGGGACGGCCTACATACCACCCCCGCCCAAGATTGCCAGCACGGGTTCTGATAGACCCCCCTCCTCTTCCTCCTCCTCCTCCTCCTCCTCTGCCTTAACATCGCCCTCAGCCCCTAGCTGGAAGCGTTGCAGCACTGGCGCGGGGAGACGTCAGCAGGCGGTGCTTAAGCTCATCAGCTTGGGCGACAGGAAGCACAGCGCCGCAGAGGTGAGGCACGCCATATTGCAGCAGACAGAGATGTGGCTGTCGCCGCTGCAGCTAGGACCAGGCATGGTCGTGTGCGATAACGGCCGTAACCTGGTGGCGGCTCTGGAGCTTGAAGAACTCAATCACGTACCATGCCTGGCCCACGTTTTTAATTTGGTAGTACAAAAGTTTCTAAAGACTTACCCCAACCTGGCAGAGCTACTGGTCAAAGTGCGGCGCTTGTGCGCTCACTTTCGGAAGTCAACTGTAGCTGCTGCTAGCTTAAAAAAAATCCAGCAACGCCTCCATTTGCCTCAACATCGGCTGTTGTGCGACCTGCCCACTCGCTGGAATTCCACCTATTGCATGTTGGCCAGGGTGTGTGAGCAGCAGAAAGCATTGATGGAGTACCAGATGATGCATCCACGCGTGCCTCCAACTCAGCTCCCTCAGTTTGCCAACCACGAGTGGCCATGGATGGCAGACATATGCGATGTATTGCGTATCTTTGAGGAGTCCACTAAGAAGGTCAGCAGCGAGGACGCTATAGTGAGCGTAACCATCCCGCTCCTATGCGTCCTTAAAGAATCGCTCATCGCAATAAGGGAGAACGCATTGCACACAGAGGAGACGGGGGTAGGAGGAGACGCAACGCAGGTAGACAGTCAGACCACACTTTTGTCTGCTGCTCGGTGGCAGTTGCAGGAGGAGGAGGATGAGGAGGAGGAGGACAACATGGAGGTGGCTGTGGAAGAGGATGCTGGCGGCGAGGGTAGCAGTCAGGCTTTGTGCGTCCCATTGGTTCAGCGCGGATGGGGCGGAGAGGAGGAGGAAGAGGAGGAAATGGAAAATGATCCTTCTGGTGGGGGCAGTGAGGTCATGCCTACTCAGAGTCTGGCACACATGGCTGACTTCATGCTGGGCTGCTTTTCCCGGGACATACGTGTTGTCCGGATATTGGAGAACAAACTATACTGGGTCTTCGCACTCCTGGACCCCCGGTATAAAGATAACTTCTCCTCTTTTATTCCGGTAGAGGAGAGGACGAATCGATTACTGGAATACCAGAGGGAACTCTTGCAGAACATGATGCAGATTTTCCCACCCAGCATCGCTGGCGGCAGAGAGGAGAGTGTCTCCCAGAGTCTGACAACATCGATCAGGCCCACAGCCACCAGGGGAACACTCTCCAAGGTGTGGGACACGTTCATGTCACCCCCTCGTGCAACTTCCATCACTGCGGGGCCCGCTATCAGCAGGAGGGACAAGTATCGGCGGATGTTGTGGGACTACCTGGCAGACCACACCCCTGTCCTCCCCGATCCCTCGGCGACCTACACTTACTGGGTCTCCAAGTTGGACACGTGGCTGGAACTGTCCCTGTACGCCTTGGAGGTGCTTGCCTGCCCTGCCGCCAGCGTGCTATCAGAAAGGGTGTTCAGCGCAGCCGGGGGCATTATAACCGATAAGCGCAGCCGCCTGTCAACCGACAGTGCCGACAGGCTGACGCTAATCAAAATGAACAGCAAGTGGATTGACCCGGACTTTGCTTGTACAACAGTGGAAAGCAGCCAAGAGTGAAGTGCCATCTGTATGAAGTGCCATTTCCTCCTCCTCCTCCTCCTTAACCGCCGTAGAATTGCTGTATTAATAAAAAAAAATTATGGCTCACCTCTTGGGCTTAATACAATCAATTTTTAAAAGGTCTCAGCTCTTGGGCCTCCACACAATTTTTAAAAGGTCTCAGCTCTTGGGCCTCCACACAATTTTTAAAAGGTCTCAGCTCTTGGGCCTCCACACAATTTTTAAAAGGTCTCAGCTCTTGGGCCTCCACACAATTTTTAAAAGGTCTCAGCTCTTGGGCCTCCACACAATTTTTAAAAGGTCTCAGCTCTTGGGCCTCCACACAATTTTTAAAAGGTCTCAGCTCTTGGGCCTCCACACAATTTTTAAAAGGTCTCAGCTCTTGGGCCTCCACACAATTTTTAAAAGGTCTCAGCTCTTGGGACTCCACACAATGTTTGAGAGGTCTCAGCTCTTGGGCCTCCACACAATTTTTAAAAGGTCTCAGCTCTTGGGCCTCCACACAATTTTTAAAAGGTCTCAGCTCTTGGGCCTCCACACAATTTTTAAAAGGTCTCAGCTCTTGGGACTCCACACAATGTTTGAGAGGTCTCAACTCTTGGGTCTCCACACAATTTTTAAAAGGTCTCAGCTCTTGGGCCTCCACACAATTTTTAAAAGGTCTCAGCTCTTGGGCCTCCACACAATTTTTAAAAGGTCTCAGCTCTTGGGCCTCCACACAATTTTTAAGAGGTCTCAGCTCTAAGCTTCCCTTACTGCTGGGGTGACACACTGTAACAAACCTCCTCCTGTAAGCTTCCCTGACTGCTGGGGTGACACACTGTAACAAACCTCCTCCTGTAAGCTTCCCTGACTGCTGGGGTGACACACTGTAACAAACCTCCTCCTGTAAGCTTCCCTTACTGCTGGGGTGACACACTGTAACAAACCTCCTCCTGTAAGCTTCCCTGACTGCAGGGGTGACACACTGTAACAAACCTCCTCCTGTAAGCTTCCCTTACTGCTGGGGTAACACACTGTAACAAACCTCCTCCTGTAAGCTTCCCTGACTGCTGGGGTGACACACTGTAACAAACCTCCTCCTGTAAGCTTCCCTTACTGCTGGGGTAACACACTGTAACAAACCTCCTCCTGTAAGCTTCCCTGACTGCTGGGGTGACACACTGTAACAAACCTCCTCCTGTAAGCTTCCCTTACTGCTGGGGTAACACACTGTAACAAACCTCCTCCTTTAAGCTTCCCTTACTGCTGGGGTGACACAATGACACAAGAGGACATGTCTGACCACATCTCACACACACACACACACACACACACACACACACACACAATGACAATTAGGGGTGGGGTCTATTTATTTTCCCCCTTGCCTATGCCATCTGTGGTTGTCATTAGGCAACGTGATTTTAAGGGGTGCAGAATTTTGTTCTTCTTTTTTGTACAGTTTGGCTTGGGGTCCATGGCAATGTAGAGGAAAGAAGGTTTCCTTGTCTTGTCTCACTTTACGTAGAAGTTATATTGTGTTTGGAGTGTATTGTTGAGTGGCTGTGATAGTGGCGTAATAGTGCGACTTGGGCGCGTTATATGCACCCAGACATGCTTCCCCTGCTGTCCCAGTTGCATTCCAGCAGTGTTGGCATCATTTTCTGATGTTTCAGGGTGGACTTGGTGACCTCCAAGTGGTCGAATTGAGATTTCCAAGTGTCAAGCATTTTTTTCCCATAGACTATAATGGGATTCGATATTCGGTCGAGTAGTCGAGTAACGCGGTCTATTCGAATCGAAATTCGAAATTTCGAATATTTCACTACTCGCTCATCTCTAATTTTTAGCAGTTTTAGATCACTGACCCATACAGATCACCCAGGTGGATAATTAGAAAATGGAAAGTGGTACTTGATGAACAAAAGTTAGGAACCCTATTGATTTAAAGCAATGTTTTATTGTCGTTGAATCATGAATCATTTTAAAAGCACTTTTTTGTTGATTCACAGAAACAGCCTTTCTATATCTGCAAAGTGATAGAAATGATTGCCAAGATTTGATTGCGTAGCTAGGTTATCTCAGTGTTTTATAATTATGTTAAATAAATACATATTTGGCAGCAGTTGCTTGAATGATTTTGTATGGATAGGTCCATATCAACTTTGCACATTTGGCAATCTTCCCAACTACTTTGCAAAATGCGTGAAGAGAAAGTTCACTTCTGGACTGCTGGCTGCTCTCGCGCTGCCGATCAGTCTTCTGCAGCCCTGGTTTGCAAAGCCAGGAGCTGTGCTGCTAAGTGGTTGTGGCCTTTGTGCGACCGCCCCCCATTGAAAACAATGTACGAATGCCCTCATCTAGTGCGCAGAAGCGGCACCCCATGTAGTTTGGGTTTGTTTCAGGGAAAGGATTGGAGGTAACCTCCAAACAGGGCAAAGCTTGAAAAGAGCAATTGCTGGGCTAGGAAAAGGGGCTCTTGTCCGATCATCGCTGGGCAAGGGGAAGGGGAGGCAAAGTACTTACTACTCCTGGCGATAGATGCCAGCAGAAGGCCACTAATATATTCAGATAGAAAAACAGCTGCAGCGAGTTGTTCCAACAACAGTCTATTATTCCAACAGCCAGAGCAGAGCTTCACAGGACCCCCTGACGGGGGCCCTATTCCAGTTGACCCTTGAGATTGGTCCCTACATGATGTGCCTTCCAGGATCACATCCCAGCATGGTATTTGCCCCCTGAAAGCTACAGTGAGTGCATCAGACTCTGCCTCTCTCCACAGTGCCTCGGAGAGAGCATACTCCTCCAGCAGGACATCAAGTGAGCTGGTTGATATGCCTTCCTCAGCATACCCTATGGACGCTCTTCAGTTTATATGCTCCAGTAAACAATCCGCCAGCTCTGCTCCTCAGTCGCTAGCAAGTCCATCTGTGGAGCAAGGGTAGCATCACAGTGTCTATTGGCCCTTACTTTCATCTCTGCCATTAAAATATCTACTCCTGCTTCGTGCTTAACTAAAATTGTCCTAAACTTGAACTATTTTCACAGGGGTTATGGCTACTACATCACCCTTTTACGCCCATAGTTTTCAATGGGGGACAGCTTTACAGAGTCCACACCCACCCACCAGGCTGAACCAGAAAGCACAGCTCACAGCTTCATAAACCAGGGGCTGCAGGAGACTAACTGGCAGCTCGGGAGTGGTGATCTTCGTAATATGTCCTGCGCAAGCATTAGTATAGGAGAGTGGTCCGTAATCCCCCTAGGCAGATATTTACATGCCTCCACCCTGGGAAGCAGCTGAGGAGATGCAAAAGCCAGATCAATTCTAGAGAAGCCAGATGATCAGTTCTCAGCCGAGGTAAAGAACTTGGTGGTCTCTCCATCCTGAACACGCAGGCGTGTTGGGAACAACATTGAGTATTAAATCTTCTTCCATCTGAATCTCTCACTAACCCTGTTAAAAGATCACTGGAGCTTTTGAACCTCTGATGTGAAATCCGTGTTTATTGTACATTACGGTCCCCAGAACAGTATGGCATCCCTATCTTTGTAGTGGAGCACTTTTAAAATGAACGTGTGCGGTGGGCCCCCCGGAGGCAGGGGTCTTAGAGGAACTCTATGCGCTCTCTCCACAGTAAAAAACTTAGTCAGATTGGATGGCAGTAGGCAATGAGCTTCTCAGCAAATTGTTCTGGAGATGGTCCTTCAGATTTCTCAGGGAGCCCCAAAATTCTAATATTATTTCTCCGGTTCCTATTTTCCGAATCTTCGGCTCTCTCTATCAGCGTAGTCACCTGCCTCCTAAGGGTTGCCAGCTGCCCTGCATGTGCCATCACTCTATCCTCTGTTTCGCCAATTCTCCTCTCTGCCTCCCCAGTGCGACCCCGAATCGCATCCAGAGCGTGATGAAAATAATTAAACTGCTCCTGCAGGGTATCAAACTTGGTAGTCAATATGTTTTGACAAGAGGTGATGGCTGCCATGATGACCACAGTATCCGGATTAGGGAATTCCAGCCCCGACCCGCTTGGGGTCTCAATCGTTTGAGTACTGCAGCTAATCAGCATGGAGTGGCGCTTTTTGTTACCTCCCATATGTGGGAGTCCTCAGACAGCAGCAGAGCCAGCAGCGTCGCACACCGATGCAATATGATTCCAGTGGCTTAACAGTCAAGCTTGCCCAGCAAATCCACTTGCTAATTATTTATGTTTGGGGGGGGGGGCTTCAAAGTTATTAATTCATCACACTTAAGGTGATCTTTAGGCAGGAGGCTTCACATCCGAGATCAAGCAGATCCAGAGGCAGTAATACTAAATGTCCCGCTTCACACAGCATCCCTGACTTCTTCCCAGCGCTCCTATTCAGCATGGTCTGCAGAGCTCTCCTAATGTCCTGGCCAGGGGCTTTATCCGATCCCCTCTCATAAGATGGCACTGGACCTCATCTCCCATTTCCGTCAATACTGGTCCTCTTTGCCGCTCTCATCCTCTGATTGCTGCCTCGCCGGATCCCCGGCTCAAGCTGCCACACAGCCGCCTTTTCTTCCTACAGGCAACTCCGCACACCACCGCGCCTCCACCAGCCTGCCGCCTCCTCCCGGCACTCATGCACAGGATCCCCCCGATGTGAGTGAGTGTCCTCCTCACCTCCTCTCCACACCTCATGTTATCTCTCTGGGAGTTCCAGCTGGCAGCCACGGACGCCACACGACCAGCCGCCGGCTTCAAACAGGCTCCTCTGCCCCTCGCTGCCTGAGCAAACAAATCAGATTCGGTGTAGATCGGGATAATAGTCAGGAGCCCCTAGCCCGTACGTCTTCTCAGTCGGCCATCTTGGTCATGCCCCCAATGCTGTATATTTAATTGCTTTATGAGCAAACTGTATACATACAATGAATAGGCGCAATACAGTTCAGAAGGGCAATTAAAAGTTGGTAAGTTACAATCAGAATTAGCTGGTAGAATAAATGTCAGTTACTGTTAGCTGCACTAGAAGCTAAAGAGAGGCATGTGGGTGGTTCCTGGTCCTTGTTCCTGCGGTTCTTTCCAGTACAATTCCAGTGTGACCTCTTTCCAGAAAAGAAAGTGAGATGGGATGTGGGAGTGAGATGAGCCTCATCCTTTCCACTTGCAGTTGCCTGGTGCGACCTTCTAAACCTAATATGAGTCCTACCTTTCTGATACAGAGTCATAGGACATCAGTGTTCATGTTCTTGGGTCCAACAGGGTTCTGGACAAGCTCCAAACACAGCTGTTATATATGTCTTCTAGTCTGAGTTCTGCAGAACCCTGTGTGTGCATTATGATCTCTAGATTACAAATATGTGTTCAGCGTATGATTAATGTTCATGTCAACTTCATCATTTTTATAAATTACTGGCCCTGTTGTGTCTAGATTAATGCTTTGAAGCATATCTGCCAGCATAGCCTTGATTGTTACCGATCAGGCTAGTAGAGGTATGACCAGTACTAGCAAGGTCTGTGGAAGTAGAGGCCATCTGAGAGATTATTGACAATTTCCTTACAGCTGAGTTATCAGATGGTATTTTAGATTAGGTCAGAGTTGAGTAGGTCAGGAAGGCGAGATGCAGTGGAGGGGGCGGGAGCCAGAGTGAGGACAGACAACATCCCTTCCCTGGCTTCCGGCTCTGCCATTGAATCTCGTTCAGCACGTACCGGCCCAGGAAGCGGTGGCAGCGCAGGAAGCTAGATCAGGGACGCTGTCTTTCCCCGCTCTGGCTCCTGCCCCCACCACCACATTTTGGTCAATCGCTGACCACTGAGTGTTTGTTTGTGTCAGTGGGCTGAACGAGATGCTATGGAGGGGGCGGGAGCCAGAGTGGGGTCAGACCACCATGTCCAGCGCGCTCTGGGGAGCCGGAATGGGGACAGCGGTAAGCCTCAGGTAAGTATATTTTTTTCACTTTTTTTTTTAACATTCGCCCAATAAGACGCCTTGGGATTTCCCCCCCCCAAGTTAGTGTGTCTTATAGGGCGAAAGATATGGTATATTCAGGACTGAAGCAGGATCTTGTGGGGTGCAAGAATCTAGCAGGACACTGCACCCTGGATCTAGAAACAAAGCCTCAGGCAGGCACAAAGACCCTACTGTGAAAGGTATCACAATTAGTTTAAATAAGTTAGCATGGAGATGGTAATTTATTTTTTTTTACATGTGTATGTATAGATTTGTGGGACTTTTTTTAATTAAATTCATGCATAACTATTTAATGCCTAAAAGTGTGAAAGCATTTTATAAGAATATCATTAAAATGATCTACTGTATTTTGACCAGCCACAAATAATTAAATTAAGCTATTCATCTGTGAAAAACCTGTCAGCTGGTAACACCCACAAAACAGTGATTATAAAATAAACAAACATTTTTGCCATTTTGGAAAAGAATTGTGAAAACTAAAAAATAGCATGTAAAACCAAATATTATTTTTTAGGTGTTAGAAGCAATGCCTCAGTGGTCTTTATATATATCGTACATATACTGTCTAACTGGGGTAAGAAATCAGAAAGAACAGCTTTGAAAGGATCATCTGCTTCTGAAACCAGCTAAAGATCTACTTGAGAATTCACTTTAGATGACGTCATTGTACTGCAAATGACAGAAAATAGGAATACACGAACATAGTCTGATCTTTGATCATGGCAATGCGTCATGTCTGTGCAATCGCATTCATTGTCCCAAACCAATACGTGATCATACAGGAGTTCAGGTATTGTAATGTATTAAAGGGCATTCTGCACCAAGAACTCTTGTTGTTTGATTTCCTAATTTTACTTCGGAGTGGAGTACTATGCTATGGAGTACTTGACACCATAGCTGTGCAACCTTCCAGGACTCTGTCCTTAAACTTGAAAGTAAGCTTCCCATCTAACCTGGGCCTAACTAGTCTAAAGTCTGCCATCCCAGAAACCTTGCCTAGTAGCATTTGTTTGACATCTTGAATCTGCCCTGGTGTCTGCCTGGACCCTAACGGGGCCTTTAGTTCTGCAGGCTCATGTCCTATGGTTTAAGCCCTGTCAACCCCAGTGCCATCAGTGTGCTTCCTTCCAAGACTTGATGAATTCAGACCAGGATGCTCATGAGTAGTCTCATGCTGTGACTCGTGCTGCCAATCATTAAAGAAGCCTACTCCCACCTAACCGCTAGTCCAGATGAGAAGCAGTTTTTTGGCATCAGAACCAACAGTGTTGAAACAGAAGGGAAGCCCTCCCTTCCCTTGAGTCTGCAGACTAGTAGATGAGTGCCTTTTGTGTTTTGAGCAGTCTGGAAAGGGACTCAAACAGCATACATCAGTTGACAATGTACCCTGAAGTTTAAATGATGCTGATCAGACCAATTTCAATGTATACAAATGTCCAGTATATATATATATATATATATTGTGGGATATTGGGGGCGAACGGTAGTGACACAGACAACAGTTCTCTCTCGGCAAAGCAGGTATATTTCAGAAAAATGCAAGTATATAAATGAAATAATACTTCTCCATTCATAGGTTGCAGCGTCAATGCAGAAAATCAAAGACAAATGACTGGCTCAGTGGGAGCCTTTTATTCAGGCTCCTTCCTGAAATCAATCTAACCAGGTGTGCAAGGCCTGAGATCAGAAGAAACCTAGGAGTGGGGAATGTGACCAGGGTTCTTAAATCCTGGCATGGATCGTGCTCTATATAGCACTGTAGGGGAAAAATATACTTCATCCAGGACTTCTCCACACACTTTACCACAATTCCCCCCCCTCTTCTTCAGACCCGAGGTCTGACAATCCTTACTGGTCATACAATAGACTCGGGACAAAGTATCCGCATTCCCCTGTAACTTCCCCGGTCTATGTTCTACTTTAAATTTAAAGTTTTGTAAGAAGAGAAACCATCGGGTGACCCTTACATTTCTCTCCTTATTTTGCTTCATCCAGGTCAGCGGCGCATGATATGTCATTAGGACAAATTCTCGACCCAACAAATAATATTTTAGGGCCTCTAACGCCCACTTAACAGAGAGACACTCTCTTTCCACTATCGCATAGTTTTTCTCTGCGGGAGTCAGCTTCCGGCTCAGGTACAATACTGGGTGCTCATTCACCTCTTGTGACAGAACTGCACCCAAACCTGAATCAGACGCATCCGTCTGTACCAAGAATTGTTTGCTGAAATCTGGGGACACCAGAACAGGCTGTTTACACAGGGCAGATTTTAGGCTTTGAAAAGCCTTTTCTGCCTCTGGGGTCCATTCCACCATTACTGACTTACCCCCCTTTGTTAAGTCAGTTAACGGGGTAGCCATTGACGCAAAATTGGGCACAAACCGACGGTGGTAGCCGGTTATACCTAGGAAGGCTCTCACTTGTTTTTTTTTAAGGGGTCTGGGCCAGTTTTGTATTGCCTCCACCTTATTAATCTGGGGCTTAACCAACCCTCTACCAATAACATAGCTCAGGTATTTTGCCTCCTCCAGACCCACTGCACACTTCTCAGGGTTTATGGTTAAGCCAGCATTACTGATAGAGTCTAGGACGGCCTGTACCTTGCAGAGGTGACTCTTCCAATCAGACGAAAAGATGACCACATTGTCCAGGTAAGCAGCGGCATAATTCCGATGTGGCCTCAAGATCAAGATCAAGATCACGTCCATCAGCCTCTGAAAGGTAGCAGGGGCCCCATGTAACCCAAACGGCATAACCAGATAGTGAAACAGCCCTTCTGGGGTGGCAAACTCGGTCTACCCTTTTGTGAGATCCAGGGTTGTAATGTATCTTGCCCTCCCAAGCTTTTCAATCAACTCATCTACCCGGGGCATGGGATACGCATCAAACTTTGAGACCTCATTGAGTTTTCTGAAGTCATTACAGAATCTCCAGGTCCCATTAGGCTTTGGTATTTAGACAATGGGACTGGACCAGGCACTAGCAGACTCCTCAATGATGCCCAACTCTAACATGCGTTTTATTTCAGAGGAGATCGCCTCTCTCCGTGCTTCAGGAATCCTGTACGGCTTTAGGTTTACCTTAGTGTAGGGTTCAGTTTTAATCTGATGCTTTATTAAATGCGTTCGGCCCGGCAGGTCAGAAAACTTGTCTCCATTTCCTTGCAGAAATTCCCTAACCTCCTGCATTTGATGACGTGACAAAGACTCACCTATCTTGACTGGGGGAATGGTCCGCACCGCCTCTTTAACTCTAGGCGGGGCAACTACCAAAGCTTCACGATCTTTCCACGGCTTAATCAGGTTCACATGGTAAATCTGGTAGGGCTTCCTTCTACCTGGTTGGTGAACCTTGTAGTTCACCTCACTCACCTTCTCTACAACCTCATAGGGACCCTGCCACTTTGCCAGAAATTTACTTTCAACTGTGGGCACTAATACCAGGACCCGATCTCCAGGATTAAAGGCCCTCACCCTGGCCGATCTATTATATATCCTGCTCTGGGCCGCCTGAGCCCTTTGCATATGCTCCTTTATTATCGGCATTACATTTTCTATACGGTCCTGCATCTGGGCTACATGCTCAATTATACTCTTGTATGGGGTGGCCTCAGTCTCCCAGGTTTCCTTGGCGATATCTAGCAAACCCCGGGGATGCCTACCATACACCAGTTCAAACTGTGAAAACCCTGTAGACACCTGGGGAACCTCCCGTATGGAAAACATGAGATACGGCAACAAACAGTCCCAATCACAGCCTTCCCATTCTACAACTTTCTTCAGCATGTGCTTAAGGGTTTTATTAAATCTCTCTACCAAGCCGTCTGTTTGAGGATGGTACACTGAGGTGCAGAGATGGGTAATCTTAAACAGCTTGCACAGTTCCTTCATGACCTTTTACATGAAGGGCGTGCCCTGATCGGTTAGAATTTCCTTTGGTATTCCTACACGAGAGAACATAAGAAACAGCTCCTTAGCAATATTTTTGGACGCCATATTTCTTAGCGGTACTGCTTCCGGGTAGCGGGTAGCATAATCTAGTACCACTAATATATATTGGTGTCCTCGGGCTGACTTCACAATAGGCCCCACCAAATCCATGGCAATTCTCTCAAAGGGAACCTCGATAATGGGAAGTGGTACCAAGGGGCTCCGGAAATATGACGTTGGGGCACTTAACTGGCACGTAGGGCAGGACTCGCAGTATCTTTTTATTTCCTCATACACCCCAGGCCAGTAAAACCTCTGGAGAACTCTTTCCTGGGTCTTATTAATCCCCAAATGCCCTCCAAGCACATGACTATGGGCGATCTCCAGCACCATGCGACGATATGGCTTAGGTACCAGAAGCTGTTCCACAACTTCATTGTTAATTTTGGAGACCCGATATAACAGATCCCCATTCATGGCGAAGTGTGGAAATTTCTGGTCAGCTTCCGGTTCCTGAGGCACTCCGTTCAAATTACCTCTTGCAGTCTCCAGAGTGGGGTCTCTTAATTGCTCAGACCCAAAATTACCCTGAGCCACCTCTAGGTCTAAGACCCGCTGATCAGGCAGGGAATCCTCATCATCCTCGCCTGCTAACACCTGTAGGGGAAACTGGTCATTACTGCATAATTCAGATACTCCCATTTCTTCACTAGGTACCTCATGGGGCCTATTGTCTACTAGATAGTTCAGCCGGCTCAACAGGGAGGGTCACCGGTTCTGCCGGAAATACTTCGCTACCGGAAGAAACGTTTCTCACAACTCCCAGAACAAGGGAAAATCCCGGCCAACAATCACTTGGTACATAAGGCGTTCTACTACGCCTGCTTCATATTTTAGTGTTCCAGCGGGGGTCTCAAACTTACCCACGGCTACAGGGTAAGCCACGATATCCCCATGGATGCAAAGCACGCTCACATTTTTATTTGGTATATAACCTCCACCCACAAGGTTGGCCCGGACCAAGGTTACCAGGCTACCTGAGTCCAACAGCGCCTTCACTGAGCACCCATTCACTCTCATCAACACAATATGGGGCTCGGTCTCTAACCGCAAAACCGCGGTACATGCTGGTTCCGCAAACAGGGATCTTCTGCGGCCAGCGCCACACTCCATAGGCTCAGGGCCAAGGGGGCAATCCACGGCTATGTGCTCCCACTCGCGGCACCTCCAACATTGGAGACCCCGAAGTCTCCGTGCCCGGGCGTCCTCCCTAGGATTGGGGGGCCTCTGGGAGTCAGGGTCAGTCCTGGGCCCTTTTTCACCCTTCCATACACCTCCAAGGGGAACCTGCTTACCCGTCGGTGTCACAGGTTTGTGACATGGACTTGGAGGATGCTGGTGTAGTAGGGGCATCCCGTAGGTAGTCCTCCGTCGCAATAAAACGTTCAACCAAGTTGACCAGCTGCTCCGCACTCCGCAGGTTGCCTTGTCCCACCCACCGTTGAAGCTTTGGCGGCAGGGACCGAAAGAAGCGGTCCATCACGATTTTCTCAACAATCTGCGCAGGGGTTGAATGCTCTGGCTCCAACCACTTTTGGACGAGATGTATTAGGTCATACAACTGCGACCGGGCAGGCTTATCAACGGCAAAAGTCCAGTTATGTATTCGCCTTGCCCGAACCGCTGGCGTGACTCCCAGGCGAGCAAGGATCTCCTGTTTAAGCTTAGCATAGTCCCGTACATCCTGCTCCCTTAAGTCAAAATATGCCTTTTGCGGCTCACCCGTTAAGAACGGCGCAATTACGTCGGCCCATTCCGCTACTGGCAGCTGTTCTCTCTCGGCCACGCGCTGAAACACTGTGAGGTAGGCTTCGACATCGTCGTCCGGGGTCATCTTTTGTAAAACCCGCTGAACAGTTCTTCTCGCCCCCTCCGTCTCAACCGGGCTTCTCTCTGGTTGTGACATTTTGGCACCAACAGTCTCTCTAAGCGCTGTTCAATCAACAGGCGATTTGTCTCCTGCTGGTTAGCCACGGTCTGCTGCTGCATTTGGAACTGTTGTGCCAGGGCCTGCTGCTGTTGTGCCAGGGCCTGCTCCTGTGCTCGCTGCTGTTGTGCCAGGGCCTGCTCCTGTGCTCACTGCTGTTGTGCCAGGGCCTGCTCATGCCGGAGGTCAGCTTGTATTAGGCGTTTTATCACCTCCTCCATGTGAGACATCTTGGTGACGGCCTTCACCCAGCACATTAACTATTAAATGCAGCGTGTTGTCACTCCGTTGCCCCTAGCAACAGTCACCATGCCCTCATCCTCCACCAACTGTGGGATATTGGGGGGGAACGGTAGTGACACAGACAACAGTTCTCTCTCGGCAAAGCAGGTTTATTTCAGAAAAATGCAAGTATTCAAATGAAATAATACTTCTCCATTCATAGGTTGCAGCGTCAATGCAGAAAATCAAAACAAATGGTTACATCACCAAATAAAGGTAAATCCAGGGCTGGGGATTCCAGCAAGCTGTGGGTCAAAGGAAAGTCCAATTCAGATTGCAGGGCAAAGCAGCCCGCCACTTCTCACCCCCAACGGTCCAAGAGTGGGGTGCAGAAGCCAAGTCCTCCGGCTTAATAGTCCAGTATTGTTATTCACAGAACATGCAGTTCAGCCTGAGCTCCCTCCATCAGGCTGGTCAAAGACAAATGACTGGCTCAGTGGGAGCCTTTTATTCAGGCTTCTTCCTGAAATCAATCTAACCAGGTGTGCAAGGTCTGAGATCAGAAGAAACCTAGAAGTGGGGAATGTGACCAGGGTTCTGAAATCCTGGCATGGATCGTGCTCTATACAGCACTGTAGGGGAAAAATATACTTCATCCAGGACTTCTCCACACACTTTACCACAATATATATATATATATATATATATATATATATATATATATATATAGAGAGAGAGAGAGAGAGAGGTCTACTAAAACTATCCATACAGAAAAAATATTATCATCCTATGGATTTCAAATAGAATGTGAGAAAATCCCTGTGTAATGTGATGTGTAGGTGTCTAAATAATCTGCGTATATATGCTTAAATGATAAAGCTCATCCAAGTAAAGCTAATGAAGTAAATGAAGCAAACAAGGTCTAAACACGTAAACTGTCACGGGGACCCCCTTACACTCACCTGTCCTCCGGTCCCACGTCGGCTGCTCCCGCTCGGCCAGCGTGCGGGCTGGGCGGCGTCTCTGTCAGGCGGCGGCTCGGCGTCTCCTCTCCCCGGCCGCCGCTCGGCTATTTCCGCCGCGAGCAGCCGCTCGGCTGTTTCCGTCGCGAGCGGCCGCTCGGACGGCTTCCTCTCCGGCGGCGTCGGGAGCGGCCGCGCCACTGTCATCTCGGCGCGCTCCCGGCGCGCAGCCTCCTACACGCGCGCGCGCGACTGCTGTTTCCATTTATGCCCTCCGGCGGCGCTGCACACAGGGCGCCCGCCGGAGGTAATTAGATCTGGGCCAATGAGCCCAAGCTTGTTAGTTTGAATGGGGCAATCAGCCTCAGGGTTCCTAAATTGCACCAATCATTTCCCTCTTCCTGCTCCATCATTCCTATAAAGCTGTTCACTCTGCACTTGTTCCTTGCCCGTGATAGCGTGCTGCTGGGTGTGATTGTGATATCTGTTTTCCCTACGAATCTTGCCGTGTATGACCATTCCTGATTGCCGCCTGGACCGACCTTGCCTGTTTTTGACCACGATTCCTGCCTGCTCCTCTGTACCGCGTATCTCTGACCTCCTGGTGTGACCTTTGGCTAGCCCTGACTATTCTTCTATCTAAATCCTCCTGTACCGTGCATCCTCGGACTGATCTCCCGTGTATGACCCCTGCCCGATTGTCTCTACCCAGTCTTGTTCCTGGTTCGTTTGCCTTCCCCTGCATAAGTCAGCATCCTTTGTGCTAACAAGTCCTGGGGGCAACCGTGTCCGGTGAGGCGTATTCTGCGTCCCGGCAAACGGGGGCTTGGCTATAGGCGAAGAAAGCAGCGGAGATTGGGGGTTGCTGACTTATTGGAAGGTAGGCGTCCCACGGGACCTGACATAAACAAGGTATGTTCCTAAACACTATACAATTATATTAGAGCTGATTTACAAAGGGATCATCCCCTTAAGTCAATAAAGTCATTAATTTTGGTCCACCTCTCAGGGGCATCATGATTTGTGATTGAAACCACTTTGTAAAGACCCCTGGTTCCTAATATAATCACCACGTTCCAGCGTTCCTAAAGCAAATGCATATCCCTGTTCTGCACACTCACTGCATCAGGCAAACCACCAGGTGAAACAACAGTGATGAGTGAGCTCAAGCACTTAAGTCAACACCTGAAAATGACATAATGAAAAGAAAAAGACGCTCAGCTGCAGCAAGTTAAGCAAGCAATGGCTGAGCCAGTGAAAGTCACAACAGAGAGTGTCATTATATTTGACAGATTGATAGACCCTGTCATACTGGATGCACACACACTGGGGTGCTGTAGAAAATACAGCAGCAGAGAAGCAAAGACAACATTCAGAAAGACTCCACTGCCAGTGACATTGCCCAGGAAGCATTGCAGTTGTATCACCTAAAGGTGAGCCTCTTGTAGCAACAACCCCTCAAATGTTTTCTGGAGATAATTAGAGATGAGCGAGTAGTATTCGACCGAGTCGGTATTCGATCGAATACTACTCTATTCGTCATACTCGATTTCGATCGAGTACAGCGGCGATGGCGCACTCACAATTTGTTTCCCCTCACACCTTCCCTGGCGCGTTTTTTACACCAATCACCATGCAGGGGGGGTGGGACAGGTCCTGGGAGGACGCTGGCATCGCGAGAACGGCGTCTAGACGCATTGGCTGGAAAAACCATGTGACCTCGAATCTACAAAACTCAGCACTTCCTCTTCGTCAGCATTAGCAGCTTGAACTTAGTGAGGGATAGACGCTCACAGCAGGGAAAGACAGGCTGTCGCTGGCAGGGCCCCAGAAGCTCGGAATATCGCTTTTACCACCATATATACCAGCTACCAGAAGACAAGAGAGTCATTAAGAGCCCTTATTAGGGCTACTATGCTGAACGGTATATAGCTCATATGTAGGCAGGCAGGGCCCCAGAAGCTCAGAATATCGCTTTTACCACCATATATACCAGCTACCAGAAGACAAGAGAGTCATTAAGAGCCCTTATTAGGGCTACTATGCTGAACGGTATATAGCTCATATGTAGGCAGGCAGGGCCCCAGAAGCTCAGAATATCGCTTTTACCACCATATATACCAGCTACCAGAAGACAAGAGAGTCATTAAGAGCCCTTATTAGGGCTACTATGCTGAACGGTATATAGCTCATATGTAGGCAGGCAGGGCCCCAGAAGCTCAGAATATCGCATTTACCACCATATATACCAGCTACCAGAAGACAAGAGAGTCATTAAGAGCCCTTATTATTAGGGCTACTATGCTGAACGCTATATAGCTCATATGTAGGCAGGCAGGGCCCCAGAAGCTCAGAATATCGCTTTTACCACCATATATACCAGCTACCAGAAGACAAGAGAGTCATTAAGAGCCCTTATTAGGGCTACTATGCTGAACAGTATATAGCTCATATGTAGGCAGGCAGGGCCCCAGAAGCTCAGAATATCGCTTTTACCACCATATATACCAGCTACCAGAAGACAAGAGAGTCATTAAGAGCCCTTATTAGGGCTACTATGCTGAACGGTATATAGCTCATATGTAGGCAGGCAGGGCCCCAGAAGCTCAGAATATCGCATTTACCACCATATATACCAGCTACCAGAAGACAAGAGAGTCATTGAGAGCCCTTATTAGGGCTACTATGCTGAACGGTATATAGCTCATATGTAGGCAGGCAGGGCCCCAGAAGCTCAGAATATCGCATTTACCACCATATATACCAGCTACCAGAAGACAAGAGAGTCATTGAGAGTCCTTATTATTAGGGCTACTATGCTGAACAGTATATAGCCCATATGTAGGCAGGCAGGGCCCCAGAAGCTCAGAATATCGCATTTACCACCATATATACCAGCTACCAGAAGACAAGAGAGTCATTGAGAGTCCTTATTATTAGGGCTACTATGCTGAACAGTATATAGCCCATATGTAGGCAGGCAGGGCCCCAGAAGCTCAGAATATCGCATTTACCACCATATATACCAGCTACCAGAAGACAAGAGAGTCATTGAGAGCCCTTATTAGGGCTACTATGCTGAACAGTATATAGCTCATATGTAGGCAGGCAGGGCCCCAGAAGCTCAGAATATCGCATTTACCACCATATATACCAGCTACCAGAAGACAAGAGAGTCATTGAGAGCCCTTATTAGGGCTACTATGTTGAACAGTATATAGCTCACATGTATGCAGGCAGGGCCCCAGAAGCTCAGAATATCGCATTTACCACCATATATACCAGCTACCAGAAGACAAGAGAGTCATTGAGAGCCCTTATTAGGGCTACTATGTTGAACAGTATATAGCTCATATGTAGGCAGGCAGGGCCCCAGAAGCTCAGAATATCGCATTTACCACCATATATACCAGCTACCAGAAGACAAGAGAGTCATTGAGAGCCCTTATTACGGCTACTATGTTGAACAGTATATAGCTCATATGTAGGCAGGCAGGGCCCCAGAAGCTCAGAATATCGCATTTACCACCATATACCACCATTTACCACCATTTACCACCTTTAAGCTTCCCTTACTGCTGGGGTGACACACTGTAACAAACCTCCTCCTGTAAGCTTCCCTTACTGCTGGGGTGACACACTGTAACAAACCTCCTCCTGTAAGCTTCCCTTACTGCTGGGGTGACACACTGTAACAAACCTCCTCCTGTAAGCTTCCCTGACTGCTGGGGTGACACAATGTAACAAACATCCTCCTGTAAGCTTCCCTTACTGCTGGGGTGACACAATGTAACAAACCTCCTCCTGTAAGCTTCCCTGACTGCTGGGGTGACACAATGTAACAAACCTCCTCCTTTAACCTTCCCTTACTGCTGGGGTAACACACTGTAACAAACCTCCTCCTGTAAGCTTCCCTTACTGCTGGGGTGACACACTGTAACAAACCTCCTCCTGTAAGCTTCCCTGACTGCTGGGGTGACACAATGTAACAAACCTCCTCCTTTAAGCTTCCCTTACTGCTGGGGTAACACACTGTAACAAACCTCCTCCTGTAAGCTTCCCTTACTGCTGGGGTGACACACTGTAACAAACCTCCTCCTGTAAGCTTCCCTGACTGCTGGGGTGACACACTGTAACAAACCTCCTCCTGTAAGATTCCCTGACTGCTGGGGTGACACAATGTAACAAACCTCCTCCTGTAAGCTTCCCTGACTGCTGGGGTGACACAATGTAACAAACCTCCTCCTTTAAGCTTCCCTTACTGCTGGGGTAACACACTGTAACAAACCTCCTCCTGTAAGCTTCCCTTACTGCTGGGGTGACACACTGTAACAAACCTCCTCCTGTAAGCTTCCCTGACTGCTGGGGTGACACACTGTAACAAACCTCCTCCTGTAAGCTTCCCTTACTGCTGGGGTAACACACTGTAACATACCTCCTCCTTTAAGCTTCCCTTACTGCTGGGGTGACACAATGACACAAGAGGACATGTCTGACCACATCTCACACACACACACACACACACACACACACAATGACAATTAGGGGTGGGGTCTATTTATTTTCCCCCTTGCCTATGCCATCTGTGGTTGTCATTAGGCAACGTGATTTTAAGGGGTGCAGAATTTTGTTCTTCTTTTTTGTACAGTTTGGCTTGGGGTCCATGGCAATGTAGAGGAAAGAAGGTTTCCTTGTCTTGTCTCACTTTACGTAGAAGTTATATTGTGTTTGGAGTGTATTGTTGAGTGGCTGTGATAGTGGCGTAATAGTGCGACTTGGGCGCGTTATATGCACCCAGACATGCTTCCCCTGCTGTCCCAGTTGCATTCCAGCAGTGTTGGCATCATTTTCTGATGTTTCAGGGTGGACTTGGTGACCTCCAAGTGGTCGAATTGAGATTTCCAAGTGGCGAGCATTTTTTTCCCATAGACTATAATGGGATTCGATAATCGGTCGAGTAGTCGAGTAACGCGGTCTATTCGAATCGAAATTCGAAATTTCGAATATTTCACTACTCGCTCATCTCTAGAGATAATATCATATATAATATCATATAAAAAGTATGTGACAACAGTGTAGCAACCATGGCAACAGTCAGCCACCTGTTATGACAATGCCCGAGAAGAGGAAACAGGTCCCTGTATAAATTTGAGGCCCTGTGGTGGCCATAGTCATTGACACTCCACTGAATCCCCAAGATTACTGTTTCTCAACCTGCAATACACATACCCCAGCAGTGATTTTCAGGGTTGCACCAACGTGGTAGAACTGATGGGTTCGGTATATTAATAACATAACATTACCAGTAATACATTATTCCTACTTGTTTTAAAGGTGTTACAAGGCCCGTGACATACATATTTTAATAACAATTAAAAGTGTTCCCCTCCTTGGTCGTACTTGGTTGGAATTTCCTGAACTAAGGGGGTACTTGGCGTAAAACATTTGAGAACCACTGCCCTACACAGACAGTCCTGGCCCAGAGAGAATCAGCAATTGCTAAGGTCTTGACTGCATCTGCAGTGATATCTATTAACAGTGTGAGAAAACAAAGCTAAGTTGCACATACGATGATGGGGCATTGTGCACCAGAGAAACTGCTGGATTTGGCAAGTAAAAAGCTGTTTAGTCCACATTTAGCTGCCCAAGTGCGGGTGGCCAGTCAGTATATACAGTGCAGACCCGCTACAATAGACTTTCCTTTCTCTAGAGATGATGTGTACCTACCTGAGTCCAAAGACTGTACAGGTGGGGAACATTTGTAGAGCTGAATGTTACAGTGGCAAGAATTTATGACTGTGAGCAGAGAGTTACAAAAGTGAGGGAGACAGGTTCTGGAGGAAGAGACAATTATGGAGACTGCTGAGCATCACCAAGAACATGCTACAGAACTAGTTGAAATAAAAGAGGGATCTGACCTGTGCACTTCAGTGACTATCCAAAAACTGGTAAATAAGACTTTGATGCCCCTGGTGCACCATGATAGCAGAACACTAGATGTTCACCATAGCCTGCATGTTCTGCAACAGCCTTTATGAAAATCCCCTTCCTGCCTTCAGCTGCTACATAACCTCTGGTTGATAAGTATCTTAAGCAATATAGAGGTCCATGGTGTGTTGTCACTAGGTACAGGCTATACATGCCAAATCAGAATGGCTGTCATAAGGGTGGTGGACTGTATGGTTTTTAAAGCTTTCATATATATTCGGGAAACCATTTGTTAAATGTTGGAAGAGATGTAACATGCAGTATAAATAATTTTATATTTAAAGTATAAGTACTGTGTACTTATTAAGGTAAATGTATATTATGGTAAATGTGTTTAATTGTTTTTATTTAATAGTGAAATGTACCTATATTGGTAAGTTGGGGAATGTGAACTGTAAATTTGGCCTTGCCAGGTTGCCATAGTAGCAGAGCTGAACAACTCTGTTTATATAGGAGCATGGCGTGGTTGTTAGCACTGTGAATTATAAGCTGTACCTTTTCAGTACACTAAGTTGCAGAATCACAGTTGACCATTAATGCTAGGTTTATACCTGTCCTACTGCATTTGCGGCATACATTTTGCATTACTGGCTTCCATAGGAGTTTTGCATTTTGCAGCCAAATAAAAATTCTTTTTTTCCTTGCGCTTTTCTTGCATCTTTGTCTCCATTCCTTTAAAGCAGACCTTCACCCTGAATAAGAGTCTATCTTATATGTTTCCCCCATTCCCTATATACAGACATGCTCACATTAAAAATCATCCTATCTGCAGGAAGTGCCTTCTGACTATGCTGCTTTGCATTCTGGGATTGCTGTCCTTTTCCTGACCGCTGCTCTGCTCTAACTATGCAAAGCACAGATATAACCCTGCTCCACTGCACATCCCACCCCTCCCCTCTCCTCAATATGTGATTCTTCTGAGGCAAAATGGCGGCACCCATATCCTAGAGCCCTGAACAGAGTTGAAGCCCAGCGGAGGAAAGAATAATAAGCAAGTGACTAAAACCTTAAAATATGTTTGTTTCAGATGCTGGGGAATATTTTTAAAGGGTTTGGGCTTTTCATTAAATGATGATGAAGGTCCGGTTTAAGAAAATTAATGATGTGGGGTGATACCTCTCAAAGGCTATCGGCTGGCACACCAGGCATAGGGGCTGGGGTCCCTGTAACTTGGAAAAGGAAAGCCACAACACCAGCCCCTATACCTTTTGGTGCAGGTTCATGCTCCTCCAGGGGTGACCACTGAGCCCACACTGTTGGGCACTGGGTCCTTTCATACCCTCCTCGGCCTGTGGAAGTAAAGGTAATAAGGTGGGGGTAATAGCACGTCACCGAATGCCATGCTGGCAGATAGATACCCCCCACCATTTTAACTAGTAATAGGGACACCAGGCTAGTCCAAGGTAGAAAAAGTAAAATAAAATACTACACAAATGTAATTTATTGATCTAACCTTAAACTCTACTCACTTCTACTATTTTCAACCAGCACTAGGTGGCGTCCTCCCTCTGTCCGGCGCCTCTAGGGGCCTCCACCAGCTCCTCATCTGCCAGCAGAAGCAGTCAAAATGACCGCTCTGATGGTGTTTGGATGGAAGGAGTGCCCTGCCAGGCTCTGAAAGCTACCCACAGAAAAGAAAGGATTCCCCCAGTGTCATCTTAAGCTAGTGGGTGGAAGGAGATTCCCAGAGAAACTCACACTCTGGGGCATGAATACTCCCTACTTCAGAGGGAGCTCCCAGTTTCTGGCAGAGTGCCAGCCCGTAAAGAAGGAGGACCCTTGTCCTCTTTCCATCCAAATGCCAGCAGAAAGGTCATTTTAACCATTTCTACCATTAGAGCCGATGGAGGCACCGAATAGCGATGAGTGATGAGTGAAGATCGCGGAGGTGAGTAGAGTACAATATTAGATCAATAAATTGCTTTTGTGTGGCATTTTATTTCACTTGTTCTACCCCTGAACTTTAAGTATAAAAAGTAGGGGGCAGCAAGCTACCTGTCAGCTTTGCAGTGGGAGCTTTTCCATTATCCTCATCTCATTACCCATACCCCCACTGACCAGGTAGGTATAAAAAATCCTGGTGCGCAACGGCACAGACACGGTGTTCACCCCTGAAGAAGCACTGGACCCGCTTCAAAAGCCTATTCAGCCTATTCTGCCTTAGAACCACAGAGACCACCAGGCCCTATGCCTGGTGTGCTGGTTGGTAGCCTTGGAGGGTGGGACTCCACAACACAGACATAAATTCATTTGTGTGTACAATAGACTTTTATGAGGCTGCATTTGGACTCAGAACATCAAGGAGATGTGAAAATGGGCTATAGAGGAGCTATTGTAGGATTTTTTTGACGGTACCACTGCTTCTCTGCCTCTTTTACACTGTGCATTTTCACTGCATGGTGGTGGAAGCACACAGACGCAGCATCGTACATAACATAACATCGCCCTGCACCACCTCATTGTTTCCTGTCCCCTATAGCAGTGCTGGAACATGGAAGCAGTCGGAGTGTGGTTTACCTGCAGTGACCATAGTCTTCTATGGGGTGTGTTACATGCAAACCACAATGGACTGATGTGTCCATTTAATTTAAAGGGCTATGTTTTCTTGCCGTTTGTTACATGTTGGAGTAGAAATGCAAACAACTAGGTACGAAAGACCAAATCAATGGTTTTCATGTTGCTTCCAAATACACCAAATAGTTTTCAATCTTTTTTTTCCCTGCAGACTGAGGTTATGATACGCAAATACCATATTCTATGAAGCAGGCAAAGAGGATAAAAACAAGTCTTACAGTGCAAACAGCTACATACAATCAACACTAAAAATAACCTTATCAAAATATACACACGCTGGCTGAAAGATTCTTTAGAGATGTGGCAGTGTACATACCAGCAAGATTAATGACAGTGAGAAAACGCCACTGTTATCATGTTGAAGATATATGGGCTATTGGAGCACTGGTCAGTGCAGAAAAACAATTTATGATATCATTGCAGACATTTCTCGAAACAGCATTTTAGTTTATTCCTCTTCATGCAGCTTAATACAGTGTTTACAGCTTCTGCATAGTTCCAGCCAAGACACATTAATTATTATTTACAACTGATTACAACAGTCATAACATGCAAAAAAACATTAGACAGTTTGTTTAAATGAGGTTCCAAAGGAAAGACTGAGAGATGGATATCTTTTTACAAAATAGCGAGGATCGCCTGCAACATTGATTCCTGTTTAGGAAGAGAAAGGCAAACAGAACAAATTAGAACAATAGCCATTATGCTGAAATGCAGAAAATAATACAGATCACTTTAGCCATTTGAAAAGGAAAGATACAGGTATAGCCACACTGAACCCTGAACAATCCTCTTGTATCATAAGCTTCTTCATGGGATAATGGAAGTTGTGTTTACAATTGGATTGATGTTGCAATGTTCTTTTTTTTTATTACTTTAGTTGTATATTCATGTTATTCATGCCTGTCTGGGTGTTCCTTCTATAAATTATTTTTATAAGACCGATAAAGAGACAAAACATTTATACAGGATAAATAGATAAACCCTAGAACCCAAGTCACATTATAAAAATCACTCTGACTTCATAAAAGACTTTACAGGTTAGTTTTTATTAAAATAATGAAATAAAGATTTTGAAACCATTGTTCATCCTGTTCCATAACAGAGCAAGCCCCTTTATTCATTAATTTCTCTACATCCAAGCCTGCCCGAATTCTGAAATCACATGGTTAATACAGGGGTATGGTAAGTTATTTTTTATTTTACGTTTTGTTTTCTTTTACTGGTAACAGCTAATAATAATTGTTAATGTTATCTTCTTCTAAATAAGCATCTAATCATTTTTTTAAGCTGTCAGCGGTTGATGCTGTAGCAAGCTTCTGTGGGAGGCTATTCCACAGATTTATAGTTCCTATGGTAAAAAATGATTGTCGCCTCCGGAGATTCAATTTCATTTTTCCCAGTCAAAGGTAGTGCCCCCTTGTCTTTAGAGAGGATTTTACCTGAAATAGAGTTTCCCCATATTTGGTGCATTGCACATTTATATATTTAAGTTAATCATGTCCCTCCTCATTTGTCTCCTTTCAAGACTAAACAGATTTAATTCTCGTAATCTTTCTTATTAATTTGGTAGCTCCCCTCTGCGTCCTTTCTATGGTGCCCAGAACTGGCTGGCATATTCCAGGTGAGGGCGCACCAGTGCTGTGTAAAGAGGCAAAACTACATCCCTATCCCATGATTCCATGCCTCTTTTAAAGTGGACCATCACCCTTGGGTGATCGGCCCGGGAATCTATAAGATTCCCGGGCCGATCACCTCCCTCCCGGGGTGAAACCCCCCCAAAACCCCTAAACCCCCTTACCTTAGCTTCCTCTAGGCATGCGCGCCCCCGCGCCGGCCGTCTGTGAATGGCCGGCGCGGGCGCGCGCGCGTCAAGAGGGACGCGCGGGAGGTGGCGGCGGAGGAGCCACGGACAAGCGGCTGTCAAATCCCTTGTCCGTCGGCGCTGGGGGCGGGGAGAGGTGAGTTTTTAGGGTGATCGGGGGGTTTCACACAGCGGGGCACCCCGATCGGGGGTGCCCCACCGAAGTGGACCAAGACCCAGGATAGTCAAAATCCTGGGTGTTGGTCCACTTTAATGCATGATAATATCTTGGTGGCCTTGGTGGGCCCAGCACTGAACCCTGTGGTACACCTCTTACAATCGGTAACCATTCAGATTAGGTATTAACCACAACTCTGCACACGATGCTTCAACCAGTCCTGCAGTCTAATTCACATTCAGAGGCCGATTCATTAATAGCGCCAGGTAGCGACAGATGAGCGACAGTAGCGTTATTTTCACAGCGCACGCTAGTATTCGCTGTTCGGCTGTTGACAGCGACTCAGTCGGTGTGCGGTAATGTTGAATACGGGGTTAGGAGTCGCTGTTTGATAGGTTCCGCGCTGTATGGGAGCGCATGACAGCGAATGGCCATAGCGAACGGCTCCCAGCATATTCATTAACAAATCACGCTCAAAAAATTCTCGCGCTGTGAAATGCTTTAAACCCCAGAGCGCTGGCGGCGATGGGTTAAAAGTAGTTTTTTTTTCTAACATTGCAGAAGTGGTCACAGAATTTTTGACATTTAAAAAAAAAAAAAACATTAATAGCAATTAATTAAGAATATTTAAAGATTGCTCCATTGAAATGCATTGGAGAGCGCCAGGTAGCGAGAGGTCATACCTGTCGCTGTTCAAGGTCGCTCGCTGGCGCTGTGGGGTGAGGCTGGAATAATGATGAATGATTCACTATCTGGCGCTCTGTCAGTCGCTAAGCAGGATCGGCTTGATAAATGTGTGATTGCGGAGGGGAGCCGGCGTACTCGTGGCGGTGACCGTCATTACCGTTCGCTCACCATTCGCTACCTGGCACTATCCCTTGTTAAATAAGGGCCTCAGTCTTTCTTGGATGATATCCTTGTTTAGCTTGTCAATTATTATACTTGGGCTATTGCTATCAGTGGCATCTTCTGTGTTGGCTCCTTGCTCCTCTCTTGTGTACACGGAGCAAAAGAATCCATTTAACAGCCCCGTCTTCTCTTCTTCTCCAGTGACCATTTCCATATTATCATTAATTAGGCACCTATCTGTTCTCAATTAGTTTTCTTTGAAATTATATATTTAAAAAAAGTTTAGGGTTTGTTTTACTTTCTTTGGCATTCACATCTCTTTTGCCAACCTTATTTCTTTACTTTTTTTATTTACTTATTTATTATTTATTTTTTTAGCCACTTATATTTGTAATACATTTTGCAATGTTGTTACTCACAATTGATTTAAAGCTCTCCCTTTTTGCCATCTGTATGTCTATTCCTCAATAGATGCTCCCAATCCATGCCTTGGAGTGCAGCTCTGAGCCTCTGGAAGTTGGCTTTCCTAAAATTCAGTGTTGTTGCACAGACAGAAAACCTTTCCTAAAGTTTATGTTAAACACAACTATATTGTGGTCAATTTCAAGTTTCAAGATTTTCACAGACTATTATCGTCCCTACCAGGTGATCATCATTTGATATTACCAGATCCAAAAGAGCATCACCCCTAGTAGGTGCCTCCACCTACTGATTCATATAATTATCTTGTAGCAAGCTAAGAAATGCTTGTACCAGCCTATGACGCCCGCTCTGTTTATGCAGCTGACCCTCTATTTCCTCAGTTATGTTTGGGTGTCTATATATACCAAATTGTATTTTAACATTGTTTACATCACCTTGCAATTCTACCCACAAGGATTCTACATCATCACAATCTTCTGCTAGTATCCCCTCCTTAATAAATGCTTTAAATTCTTGCTTTACATACATACACACTCCACCGAGTTAGCTTTGGAAATGAACCCACCCCTCCCCCTCAATCCGGTCACCTGAATGAACATCATTTTTTTAAAGGAGAATCAAGATGTATATATGATTTGAGAAGAAAATATATATATATATATATATATATATATATATATATATTCTCACATTTTTAGTTTTATATTATTATTTTGAGTACTTTCTGTACCCCATTTTGTGCAAGGCAATGGCCTTGTGTTACCCCCAATTTGCATCCCTCTAGCCCCTTACTACCCCCATTTTACAGCCATTTATGGGCACCAAAATTTGGGTTCCGATTGACTTAAAAGGGGTTTGGGTCCCCAGAACTGAACTTTTACATCAAGCTTAACTTGCTGAACCCAAACTTCTACAGGTTTGCTCATCACTACTGTTCTACTAGAAGCATGCATGCTGACTAAGTGGATTTCCCAGACTCATGTCTACGAACAATAACCAGTGCTTTAGGCTCCCATGCCTCTAAAAGTACTGCTTTTTAGATATATGACATACCATGGCACTATTATGCCTTAAGGTCCTCATTACTTTTGACCTGTCACAGAACACAACCCTTTAGTTGCTGACTTTCACCTTTTATATCAGTGGCGCATGGTGCGCTAAAATTTCCATTTTGTTAATTTACAATGTTGCCCTTAACAACATACTTGCACCACAGCAGCATGTAAAGGCCCTTACCTCCTCTCCCCCAGATTTCTGAGAATGAGGGGCACAGTTAGCCCCTTGTGTATGTAGTGGCCTGGGTATAACTAGGACCACGTCAGTTAACTAAAAATAATCCATAAATATAGAGTTAACCAGACATTAAGCTCTTTTGTGGGTACGACCCATGAAAGTGCATAGGCGGTTCATTAAACTAAACTAGACTCAAGATGGCAGTAGTGGGTTTAGACCATAGACTAACATTAGGCCATAGGCTATAATGGATATTGTTCTATAAGATGAGGTAAGAAGGTGGTTAGTCATAACAGGATGCTAAATAGAAACATAGTGATAACTAGAAGGGTAGTGATTGGTTAGAGGGTTTAGAGAGCAACCTATCAGATGTCGGACATGAGGCCGAACATGTGTTTGAATGTTCTGGAAGGTAGTGAGAAGGGATATAGGAAAGCCCCAATCTTAAAGCCATGTGTGTTTTCACCATTCTTAAATTGTAACGGAGCAGGAGTACAGACTCTAACAGAAAGAGGAGGGAGAGATGCATCAGGGGAGGAGTTCTCCTTAGGAAGCATACTTTCTAATGGTATCTGTGGATGGATGTATTGTACCTGTGCCATGTTTGCCTGTGGATTAAATAAAGAGGAACTCTGCTTTCATCTTATGGACTAGTGTTCATCTTTTCAAGCAGCAGCAGTGAGTACCAAACTCATAGAGAACCCTGGGCCCAGAAAAACCTGTTCCCTGCCATCCTCAACAAACACCCGGTGCATGAGGGCTACACGTACCTGTACGCATGATCCTCTCTGGAGTGCAGTGGGTAGAGTATGCCAGGCACTGTCTTGACACACCCCTCTATTGCAATGAATTGAGGGAGCCTACAGCGTCCCTGTGACTGACGTAAGGAGCTCTGGTCTCGGAACTGGGAGGTTTCTGGGTGGCAGACTGGCCAGGAGCTGCAGCGGGGGGGGGGGGGTGCCTATTTGTTTTTTTATGTGGATTTGCAGTCTCTTTGAAATATAATTGTCTTACGGTCTAAACTTGTTTCTCTCAGTCTGGTATCTCAGAAGAGAATCGATGATGTCTTTGTACACAGCCATGCTGCAATTTTTCTGTGTATGCGTAGTTAAAACTACTGAGAGGATTCTTTTATCTTAGATAGAAGCTATATATCTACCACACCCAAAGGGCGAGAGATGAGAAGTTGTAGAAAAATAAAGAAATTATTCTTGATATTTCAGACTAGCTGTTTTTGTACTTAGTATCACACGCCTTTAATCTTGTAATGAGTCAGCCAATTTAATGAAGAAAAGTAGACACTCGTGCAAACTGCATGATGCGTGCACCAAAGAGCTGACTGAGGATCTTAGAAAAAAAACACATTATAGACCAGCATGTCAAAGAAAAGTCTATAAGACTATGTTCTGGCAGCTTGATGAAGTGGGTGCAAGAGAAAAAATCAGCCTATACAGAAAAAAATTTGAATGTTAGACAAAGAGATACGGAAAACTTCTATACAACCTGAACTCCAAGGTCATAGTACACCAGCGTCTGATCTTGCCAGTCTGTTCTGCAGCAACAGAAGATCATATAAAAAAGAAATAAAAAAGCCAGACTGGAATTTGCTTAAATGCATACTGACAAGACCTAGTTCTGGCACAAGACTAGAGGCGACATCAGCTCTATGTACAGCTGAAAGAATGAAACTGAATGAATAAAGCTTTGTGCCGTGGTGCATAACCGGCAGGGCTGTTTTATTGGGACGAGCAGGACGATCACCCTGGGTGCCAAGGCCATTGGTGGCACCGTTATTCCAATCATTCTTCAAATAAGTCAAGGCCACATTTAGTGGTGCAGTCCATAAGACAGGCCCCTCATCCCCCCATATCGGGCTTAATTATGGGCAGGGGGCACTGCCTGCTGCTATGGTAGAGGTATGGGACAATAGCAGCATTATAGGATGGGCGAGGAGGTGGCAGAATTTTTTCCCTCTTGCACTGAGATTTTTTATTTGTATAGAAACTGCCCTGCTTACCTGCCGTCCCCTCCTACAATGCTCCCCAGGTTCAGCATCGCCAGGAAACAGCAGCAGTTCCTGCCTGCCAGGCAGCGTCTCTCCCTGCAGGCTCAGATGCTGACACTTAACCTTACATCTAGCGTTACTAGTAACAGGGCTGTATTAATTGTGGTGGAGGCCCCTTGGACACAAAATCTGGTGGAGGCCCCAGATACAGTATTTTTTTCCTTTAAAATAATAGTCCAGCCAAGTAACTGATTGGTGGTTGTCTGGCACCCGCCTACTTACTGGAACGCCAGATCGAGTCCCTTGTGGCATCCTTGTGCGGGTGAGTGCTACTCGGAAACTCCTGCTTTGCCATTCTTGGCGTGGGGAGGTGTAGTCGCCCAGCTGGTCCTGCAGAAAACAGTTCCCTGCATTGAGCTGCCAGTGGCTGTGCTTGGTGGCTTATGTGCAGTGAGCGGCTGCTGACGCGTCTGCATTACTGTAGCGTTGCTGACGGCGGCTTTGCTGCTCTAGACTCCATGTCCTGCCCTGTGCTTGCTTTGGCTATAGGTTTGCAAAAACCAGAAAAGGCT
Organism: Gastrophryne carolinensis; assembly: GCA_027917425.1. NCBI lineage: Eukaryota > Metazoa > Chordata > Amphibia > Anura > Microhylidae > Gastrophryne > Gastrophryne carolinensis. The sequence continues at coordinate 285,318,967 of CM051237.1, read as the reverse complement.
TGCCCAGATGCGATAGCTTTGTCGCTGGCCCCACGGTCCGTCAGACCAAAGACTGGAAAGCCTCCTGGACCAGACCATAACCCAGATGTTGGTGGAGGCCCCCTTTGCAGGTCAATGCCATGCGGCAACAGCTGATTGAACAGCTAAGTACATTTGCTACATCATTGCAAATCAGTTAAACAGTCTACTAAATAACCTACTTTTATCATTTAAAGTACCAACCAGTTGGTCTATTTTGATTGTCAGTCACCTAAAACCATTTAGAGATATACAAAAGAACCATTTCGATTGGATAAAATCCACATAAAGGAGGTTCATTACCTTTTGGAGCAGTTTTATATTTGTGGAGAAAACCAGGGTTGGGTAACAATACAATTCTGTGATTACTCACCTGTAGGATTGTTTTTACGGTGTACAGCATGGCTTGCATCATTTCAATTCTTCACATTTGGGTAATCCGCCACAAGGTGGCGCAGTTGTCTGCAGAAAGACTTGTGGCTCCTCCCGGCCCATAGAGACTCCAGTGTTTGAAAAGCAGTAATGCAAGAAGCCGGGAGGCAATGTTAACAAAAAAAAAGAACACAGCCCCACTAAAAAATAACTCTCTCAAGAAAATCATCATAACAAGGCAAAAGAGAATAACGATAACAAGGGAGGGATGAAGCAAGCCGTGCTGTACACCGTAAAAACAATTCTACAGGTGAGTAATCACAGAATTGTATTTTTCCTGGTGTACAGCACAGCTTGCTTCATTTCAATTCTTCACATTTGGGACATCCAACAGCAGTGTCCATGAAGAAGGGTGGATCCCCAGTGAGCAACAGCAGGCAGTTCAAGACACTACCACCTGAAGCACAGGGCGGAAAAGCTCCCCCTGCTTCCTCATTGCCACCTGAGGGGGGACAATGTGTAAGGTATCGCACACCGCCGACAAGAGTCTATCAGTATCGTCTGGCAGCTAAGTGTCCTTGCCTGAGGAGGACCCAGGGTTACTATCATAATTGCCATGGCGATCCCCGGAGGAGTCGGAATCATGGAACAATTCCCCCTTCTCCATGGAGTCACGGCCGCCATAGGGATCAAAAGCGTCATCATCATCGGCAAAGAGGGACAAAACCACATCCAAGTGCCTCTTTTTACTAGAGGCCTTGCCCGCAGCCGGACGGGCCAACTGCCGCTCAAGGCTGGCCACACGCAGCACCAGGTCCGAATGAGACCCCCTGCTGTCTTCCCCCTCGCTGTGGGCTAAATGCAGGCGAGGGGGAGTGGGTGAAACTGCAGGTAGGATAGGGCTGGGGAGAGTAGCGCTCGCCCCAACCTATTCCGCAATTACACTTTGGGCGCAGGGGACACAAACCGCGCTGCGACCATTCAAAGGGGATGCCCCTGCACATGAGACACAGCCGAGCCTGCCCCGAAGGGCCACAAGCTCGCTGTCCCCAGAAGCCTCCATATGGTGATTACTGAAAGGTACAATAGGCGGGCAAGGGAGAAGGGGCTAACAGATCCCACCCGGGATGCCCCCAAGGGATCCCCTGACAAAAAGGAGGGGGGGGGGAAGGGGGGAAAGTCACACACCAGTCTCAGTAAAGTAACAAGCAGAGACAGCCAGCAATAAGAACACAGCAATGTGAACACAGCCACCGATAAAAATAAAGCATGTGGGAAACACAATAAGGGTGGTTTCTCCCTCCCCCTCCAGGCTCACCATTATCCTGCGGCCGGCTACCCTTCGGGTACAGGGTCTGCGGCCCAGAGCATAGCTCTGTGAACACCCGACCCCAGGTGTTCTCCTACCTTCACCTGAACCGTCAGCCAGGGTTTGGAGGCAGAATGGGTCCCGGAACAGGTGGGAATAGGCTTGCAGGGCCGACGGGTTTGGGATGCCCCGCTCTCCTGCGAATAACCAGAGAGAGAAATTCTTCTATCTTCGCGGCCAGGACTGCAGAAAAAACTCTGGAATCTCTGGGTAATTCCTGCCCTTTTTATGGGCCGGGAGGAGCCACAAGTCTTTCTGCAGTCAACTGCGCCCCCTTGTGACGGATTACCCAAATGTGAAGAATTGAAATGAAGCAAGCCGTGCTGTACACCAGGAAAACATAGATTCCTGGTGTAGCACTGGTTGGGAACCTCTGCTCGCTGAAAACTGAATCAAACTGCTTTAAAAATGAACAAAACAGGGGATTTTGACTATCCCGGGCTTTGTTCCTTGCCCCTAAGGCAACCCAATTTTAGATGCCCCAGTGTGCAAAACCCTCAGCTTTCTGCATCTGCTTACCTCTTCCATGATCCCACAGCTCATGTGCAGGCTCTCCTCCAGTGTTCTATGCCGTGCATTTTAATAAATGGCAAAGAAAGCTGAAAGTAGAGCAGCAACTCCCCTCCAAATGCTGTTCGCATCTGTGCCAGACATACCTGCATGGCTAGCGTGGGTGTGCGGGGCAGCCAGCGGGATTCAGCGCTGTTAGCTCTCTTGGCCAGTAGGTGGTGCAAAAAAAGAATAGTATACTTGGGATTGCAAGCAAAGAGATTGAACACACAGTCATAAAAACAAAAGGGTACTGAACAGTGACCTGGGTGGAGGGATGATCAGGCAAGCATCCCAAACTGGGATGCCAGCGAAGAGAGGAACCACAAGTCCTGGAAGCTTATAGACTCTAGGTTGGTAGTAGCTCCTCTATAACCATGTGTTTTTATATACAGTAGAGACAAAATTATTGTTGGATGTGTATGTATACTGTAATTGGAAAAAATTGTCTGATTTCTGATAAATGATGACTGTCCCAATGATTGCATTGCACAGTTTTATGAGGTTTACAAAACATATAGATATATTCATTACATTTATTTTTTATTTGTAGAATGTTTTATCCTTGGTTCCACTATTCTGATCATATGCAGAGTCAAAAATATTACTAACAGAAAGTTGTACTATTAATAATATAATGATAATCATTCTGGCATTCCAGGAGCGCTGAGCAAAGGTTGAAAAGCTCTTGTCTTGTGTAAACGCTGTTCACCCTTTGGCCAGTAGGTGGTGCAAAAAAAGAATAATATACTTTGGATTGTAAGCAAAGTGATTGAATGCACAATCATAAAAACAAAAAGGTACTGAACAGCTGATCGGTCCTAGTCCAGTGATCAGCAACTCACCTGGTTGTTGGATCACTTCCCATGCCTGTCTCGCCACCCTCCCGGTCAGTCACAGTATTCCATTGCCAACCAGTGAAGCTCTATTTTCACTCACTCTGTAAGCTGTGTTTACTGTTTGCTTTTTTGGCACTGGTTGACAGAATAATTTTTTTTTCACAAATTTTGCAACATATGAATGTTATTGCAAATTTGTTGTCAAGTAGTCAGTCTTCCCCTAGTTTGAGCTTTTATGGCTATTTAGCTTTAGAGACCTGTGGGATAGTACGATCAAGAACCAGATTTATCTCTAACTCTTTGTATACTTTATAGAGACATTTGTAATGTATTGCCAAATTTCTAAAGTCATATTAGGGTTGAGTCATGGTTGGTGCACAAAAACGCTCAGGCAGAGAGCAAACATTTCAACATGCGGCTAGCATGATTCATGGCTGCGTGCGCACACCGGACACATGTGTGAATCACACCAAAGAGCAAGCGCATGGGAGAAGCGCAAATTGCCTCTTCTTGCTCCAATTTCCACCTTGGGAGCACAAATGGCCCTGTCCCATGCACATATGGCAGGTTAAGCACTTAACTGCACCCAATGGTCCCCCAGGTTTCCCCCGCTTCTTTTATTGTTTCTCCATAGCGATTTGATCTCTCCAGCTTCTGTGTTTTATGTGACGCTCTATTCGCCATTTCGGCGTGTATTCTCTGGAGAACCTGTGTTCTCTATTTTTGGGGGGTGGTTATGATTACAGTTAAGCCTTAACTTTTTTGCCCAATAATTTGTCCCAGATGTTTCTATCAACCCTCCCTCCCCTTTTTGGTTTGCATATTAATGCGTAAAAATTTACTATAATTTTTTATTGTTTGCATTTTGCTAAACTTTTGGTCCCAGTATCCATATTTTTGTTGTTTTGACCTTAATTTTTGTGATTTTGGACAACTTTTTATCTTTTTTCTAACAAAACACCCCAAAAAAGTACTTGTAGCTGATACTTTCATTGTTCAAAAACATGCAGGAGGCTACCGGCATGTGTTTTCAGAATGAAATAAGCCTGTTACTCATTGGAATCAGCAGTTTCATCCACCCATTTGCTGGAGGAAATTAACACTTGCATACGTTTTTATGCCCTGTAAACATATGATAAATCAGGTGCCGGAAATGGTGCTAGCGGGAAATTGCAGGGGCAAATTGGTGCAAAAACAAATGCGTGTCCCATTTTGATGACCATAAATCAGGCGGAAGCCTGTGCAAGACTTGGTGATTCAAAAAACGTGTGCAAATTTGTTTGTGTACAACCATGAATCGACCCTATTGTCTCAGCTTGGTATGTAACTGGCAAGTTGTGATGGAGGCAGACAGTACAGCTTAGCAATGGTAGATGGCAGCAGTGTGCAGGCTGATTGAAGATAATTGTTAAAGTGGACCAACACCCAGGATTTTGACTATCCTGGGTCTTGGTCCACTTTGGTGGGGCACCCCCGATCGGGGTGCCTCGCTGTGTGAAACCCCCCCGAAAAACTCACCTCTCCCCGCTCCCAGCGCCGACGGACAAGCCGCGGACAAGCGGCTCCTCTGTCGCCGCCTCCCGCGCGTCACTCTTGACGCGCGCGTGCCCGCGCTGGCCATTCACAGACGGCCGGAGCGGGCGTGCGCACGTCTAGAGGGGCGCGAGGGAGGCGGCGGCGGCCGGCCGGCGCCGAAGATAAAGTAAGGATTTTGGGGTGTTTGGGGGGGTTTCACCCCGCGGGACATCCCGATCTCGGATGTCCTGCGGGGAGGGAGGTGATCGGCCCGGGAATCTTATAGATTCCCGGGCCGATCACCCGTGGGTGTTGGTCCACTTTAAGGCCAGAAAGCCTCAAGAAACTCACCTTCTTGCTGTACGGTAGTCTCATTATGGACCTACACTTACCCCTAATAGAGCTCTGATGAACGATGATACCTGATATAAACCAGATTAATATACTCAAAAGACTGGTTGATAGAGGTCAAGTGGGTCCATCAGGTGTATATTATATCTGCCAAGCTTTAAGCGGAACAAAACCTAAGAATTTGACTTTCCCAGGTTTTGTTCTGTGCCCCTGGGGTATTCTGAGACGGGATGTTCCGCTGTAGAAAACCCCATAGGAAGCCCCAAAAAACTCACCTCGCCACTCTCCAACAACGCATGTGTGGGCTCTCGTCCAATGACAGACATCTGCTATGACAACGTCATTCTGCAGGCGGCTCTCATTCTTATCAATGGAGAGCATGCGCTGCCGCATCCCCAGCCGTGCACACGCTCCCACCCCAGCCTATCTGAATGAATTGTAAACAATGAGAGACGCCTGTTGAATGATGTTGTCATAGCAGGCAGCTCTCATTGGACGAGAGCCCACGCATGCACCATTGGAGTGTGGCCAGCTGAGTTTTTTTGAGGCTTCCTGGGAGGTTTCACACAGCGGTGTATCCCGGTTAGTGATGTCCCCGAGAGAATAACGCGGCCGGTATTGAAATCTTTTAGATTCCAGGTGGGCCGCTGGTGGGTTTTGTTCTGATTTAAAGCAATGGACCTACTGGAGTCAGATAATACATTAAATCGGGACAAGAGACACAGGCCACATTTTATTATGTTTTAGTTGTCTCAATCTGCAAACCCTCTTTTGAAATATCCCCATTTTTCTGCCCCACCTTTTATATTTTTTATGGCCCCAGTACAGGCACTTTGCAGCATTACAAGCTATGCTTGGTTTACCAAACAAGGAACACTAGAGGTAGGACACCCTTACACCAAAAGAAGTGACATCTCTTTTGGTGGCATAGTGTGATTCAATAAGCACTGAAGTTGGAGGAAAATGAGCTGTACCTCTAGTTATTACTGCCAGCATATAGTGTGACCAGCGAGGAGCAAGGAGAAAGGCAGGGTTTTATAGCTGCAGAGACAGCCAATCAGGATGTCTGGGGAGGGAGTGGGGGATATTTCCATTCTCGGCCCACTGAAGGTTAATTGAAGAACCAGGTCAACATGGTGGAGACTGAAACCTGAATGAGGAAGTGATTTCCTCACTAAGGAGACTAGCACGAAGGAGAGCGCTGGAGGGAATCAGTCTAAGGTAAGCTATTGATATTTAATTTTTTTACTTTTGGCTTGCCAATCACTTTAATGTCTGCACCAGGTCACATAATTTTGAATTATACCTCTGATTAAGGCTAGAGATGAGCGAACTTTTGAAAAATTCGATTCGACTGATTCGCCGAATTTTCCGACAAAAATCGTTTCGACCCGAATAAATTCGCGACGAATCGCTATTAAAAACGGCTATTTCTGAGCCTCCTACAGCCTCAATAGGGTTGTAAACCATTCAGCCTTGCTGTAACACGCACAGGATGCGTGCTGGGTTAGTTAAATAATACTTTGAAGAAATATCACATGCAGATCAGAGGCATCGCTAATAGAATCGCAGAGCGGCACAATTGCAGAGAGTTGAAGTGGCATCACTATGAGGGGCAGAAGGAGCCCAAATATACACTGGAGTTGGCCTCAGGAGCCCAAAAATTGGATGAATCACACCCTGGAGTTGGCAGGAGTTGGCAGCAGCAGCAGCAGGAGCCCAAATATACACTGGAGTTGGCTTCAGGAGCCCAAAAATTGGATGAATCACACCCTGGAGTTGGCAGGAGTTGGCAGCAGCAGCAGCAGGAGCCCAAATATACACTGGAGTTGGCTTCAGGAGCCCAAAAATTGGATGAATCACACCCTGGAGTTGGCAGGAGTTGACAGCAGCAGCAGCAGGAGCCCAAATATACACTGGAGTTGGCTTCAGGAGCCCAAAAATTGGATGAATCACACCCTGGAGTTGGCAGGAGTTGACAGTAGCAGCAGCAGGAGCCCAAATATACACTGGAGTTGGCCTCAGGAGCCCAAAAATTGGATGAATCACACCCTGGAGTTGGCAGGAGTTGACAGTAGCAGCAGCAGGAGCCCAAATATACACTGGAGTTGGCCTCAGGAGCCCAAAAATTGGATGAATCACACCCTGGAGTTGGCAGGAGTTGACAGTAGCAGCAGCAGGAGCCCAAATATACACTGGAGTTGGCCTCAGGAGCCCAAAAATTGGATGAATCACACCCTGGAGTTGGCAGGAGTTGACAGTAGCAGCAGCAGGAGCCCAAATATACACTGGAGTTGGCCTCAGGAGCCCAAAAATTGGATGAATCACACCCTGGAGTTGGCAGGAGTTGGCAGTAGCAGCAGCAGGAGCCCAAATATACACTGGAGTTGGCCTCAGGAGCCCAAAAATTGGATGAATCACACCCTGGAGTTGGCAGGAGTTGGCAGCAGCAGCAGCAGGAGCCCAAATATACACTGGAGTTGGCTTCAGGAGCCCAAAAATTGGATGAATCACACCCTGGAGTTGGCAGAAGTTGACAGTAGCAGCAGCAGGAGCCCAAATATACACTGGAGTTGGCCTCAGGAGCCCAAAAATTGGATGAATCACACCCTGGAGTTGGCAGGAGTTGACAGTAGCAGCAGCAGGAGCCCAAATATACACTGGAGTTGGCCTCAGGAGCCCAAAAATTGGATGAATCACACCCTGGAGTTGGCAGGAGTTGACAGTAGCAGCAGCAGGAGCCCAAATATACACTGGAGTTGGCTTCAGGAGCCCAAAAATTGGATGAATCACACCCTGGAGTTGGCAGGAGTTGACAGTAGCAGCAGCAGGAGCCCAAATATACACTGGAGTTGGCTTCAGGAGCCCAAAAATTGGATGAATCACACCCTGGAGTTGGCAGAAGTTGACAGCAGCAGCAGCAGGAGCCCAAATATACACTGGAGTTGGCCTCAGGAGCCCAAAAATTGGATGAATCACACCCTGGAGTTGGCAGAAGTTGGCAGCAGCAGCAGCAGGAGCCCAAATATACACTGGAGTTGGCTTCAGGAGCCCAAAAATTGGATGAATCACACCCTGGAGTTGGCAGAAGTTGGCAGCAGCAGCAGCAGGAGCCCAAATAAACACTGGAGTTGGCTTCAGGAGCCCAAAAATTGGATGAATCACACCCTGGAGTTGGCAGGAGTTGACAGTAGCAGCAGCAGGAGCCCAAATATACACTGGAGTTGGCCTCAGGAGCCCAAAAATTGGATGAATCACACCCTGGAGTTGGCAGGAGTTGACAGTAGCAGCAGCAGGAGCCCAAATATACACTGGAGTTGGCTTCAGGAGCCCAAAAATTGGATGAATCACACCCTGGAGTTGGCAGGAGTTGACAGTAGCAGCAGCAAGAGCCCAAATATACACTGGAGTTGGCCTCAGGAGCCCAAAAATTGGATGAATCACACCCTGGAGTTGGCAGGAGTTGACAGTAGCAGCAGCAGGAGCCCAAATATACACTGGAGTTGGCTTCAGGAGCCCAAAAATTGGATGAATCACACCCTGGAGTTGGCAGAAGTTGGCAGCAGCAGCAGCAGGAGCCCAAACATTACTTTAAACAGACCCTGGGGTTGGCCTCAGGAGCCCAAAAATTGGATGAATCACACCCTGTGGAGAGTCATGTGGAGAAAAAGTAGCTTAGTTAGTAATATCTACATAAAATTATGAATAAACAAATGCAAAAGTTTGCCAAAGTGAAGTTTTGTTTGAGGGTGTGTTTCCACCTTTTAATTAAATCAGAAACAAGAAGGTGTCATTGCCTCTGACTAATTAGCCCTCAAAAATTCTTGGAATTTTTAATCTGGAATCATGTCTGATCCGTCTTATCCGAAGAATATTAATAAAAAGTAAGAGTAACGTAAAGGATTTTTTATCAATACTTACTTGTGGTCCGATGCGGAGGAATGTCTGTAACTTGAGAGCAGCGCCTTAAATCTGTTTTGCACGATCCATCTTTCTTGGTCTGGCCCCGTCATCAATCTACTGGAATACATCAGGCATTGTTGGGAGGAAAGCTTGGCTGATCCATGCGCCATTCATTTCCACGCAGGGCAGTCTCTGGAAAAAAAAAGTCTGTATAAACCAGGGTCTTTTTCATATAAAAACAAATGGTTATTCTTGCTTTTCAACCATATGTTCCACAGCTTTACCAGTCATTGTGTCAGCCAATGAAGCAACTTTGTCTGGAAGTGCTGCAAAAGCAGTCCACTGCATCACAAGTGGCATCTGACACCCCCAGTCAACTGTCTGCCTGTTATGCTTTGGGTTCAGCTCCACTATCCATTGATCTGATATCCAAGATCTGATAATCATAAAATTCAGCAGCTACTGCCCAGCCAAGAAGTGGAGGAGACACTCGCCTCTTCTTCCACTATCCGGCAACTAGTGATGAGGAGAGTGTCGTGGGAGGAGGTGTTGCAAGCCGAGGTAGTGGAAGAGGGTCCCTGGAGTCTGCGGCGGTGGCGGCGGCAGCAGCAGCGAATTATTGCGGACTGTTGGTAGGAAAAATCAGCTACTCAGCGATGTGGCAGTGTTCCATGCAGCATCCTGTGGAGAAAAAGTAGGTTAGTTAGTGTATATACATAAAATTATGAATAGACAAATGCAATAGTATTGCGAAAGTGAAGTTTTGTTTGAGGGTGTGTTTCCACCTTGCAATTAAATCAGAAACAACTAGCTATCATTTGCCTCTGAATAATTAGCCCTCAAAAATTCTTGGAATTTTTAATCTTGATGTCTGAGGGATTTCTCCTCTCAGACAGCGTCACCATAAGTCCAGCCTGCTGCATTACCCAGTGGTGGACCTTTCAGAGAACTGATGGCTTGTGCCGAGCCGAGGTGGAGAGTCACATGGCATGGTTGTTGAACAGAAGGTGGGCCAGTCCTTTAGCCTGTCAGTGTGTACCAAAGTGCACAGTGTTGTCTACGCCTGGAGCTGTAACTATAGACTCATGGTGGACAATATATATCCTTTTAGGCCCCCTTGGTGATTGTTGTTTCACGCTGTTCTTCACATGGTTTTCCTTGACCATCAGAGTCACACATGGGAGGAACTACTAAAAATGAGAACTCAATCCATGAAAGCATTGCTTAATCCACGAAAACTGCAAATTTGGACCCATGGTGACTGACACTTGGAAGAACATCTTGTTTGCGCTGCGACAAGGAAGCCAGAGTCATGCGTCCTGACATGGCACACGTGTTCAGTCTAGTTTTGAAGTCTTGCCCCCATCTGAAAGACATCCGAACAACAGGAAAGAAAGTTAGCATGCACTTCTGGCACTCCTACACCACCAAGCACAACCTTATTGAGCCTCAGCGTCACAAAGGTGTACCCCACCATAGTCTGATTTGCGATGTTTCCACCCGTTGGAATTCCACCCTCCATATGCAGGATCCACTATAGCAGTGGTCCCCAACCCTGTCCTCAAGGCCCACCAACAGGCCAGGCTTTGCAGATCTCCACAAAGATGCTCAGGTGGAGTAATTAGTGCAGCTGCAGAGCAATAGAGCTGGCTATTTGGAGATCCAAAAAACATGACATGTTGGTGGGCCTTGAGGACAGGGTTGAGGACCACTGCACTATAGGAACAGAGAAAAGCCATCACGGATTTCTGGATGATCCAAACGGATAGGGGGACACCCCTGTGTAAATTCAATGTAAACCATTGGCAGCTCATACGTGACACCGACCGTTTGTTTAGGCCCTTTGAGGAAGCTACATTATTAGTCAGTTGCCAGGACTATGAGATGAACGATGAGATTCCACTGCTTCATGTACTACAACACATGTTGGAAAGCATGGCTGGTCAGGGCACTGGAGACATGGCACATACATTTCACAGCCACATGAAGCCTGTGGGGGCTGAAGTGGAGGAGGAGGAGGGGGTGGGGCACAGCAAACCACAGTTTAGGTTTCACAAAATGACCATTTTATCTAGTCATCTGACAGGAGAGGAGGTGCAGCCACAGGAGCTAGAGGGTTGTGAGTAAGGCGAGACAGAGGACCCAGACACACCATGGCAGTTTACAGTGGAGATGGAGACAGGTAGTCCCTCCGAGTCACTTGCACAAATGGCACGATGCATGCTCACATGCATGCGTACTAGTGAGCGCAGAATTGTCTCCATTTGTCAGCGGGAAGACTTCTGGCTCTCCAACTTATTGGACCCTCGCTTCCGGCACAAAATGGGGGCATTTTTTACGCCCACTGAGAGGGAGGAAAAACTGACCTACTACAGAGACATCCCACGTAGTCAGTTGGGCGATGTCTATTTGCGCCATGGCCCATACTCCCGCAGGTCTGACTCTAGGGGAACTTTGCGATCACCTTCCACTGCCATGGCTGCTGGGGGGGTGGAAGGAGCAGCAGCAGCTCCATCAGCAGCAACCTCAGTCTTCAGTCGCTAGTGAGTAGCTTTCTACACCCGCATAGTGAGTCTACTCATGAGAAGCAGGAAGACCTGGAGCTGGACCTCAAACAGCAGGTCATGTCATACCTTGACATGACCATGCCAACACACCTTCAAGATCCACTGGATTTGCTGGGAAGCCAAACTTGACTTGTGCCCGCAACTAGCAGAGTTTGCCCTGGAAAAGCTGTACTGGCCGGACAGTAGTTGATTTAGATGGCAACTGGGCTGCTCTATATAACGAAGCAAAATGGCAAATTTACCTCACTATATAAGCTATTGCCCCTCAGATTTACACAGGGGCTGCTCTATATTATGCTGCAAAATGGCAAATTAACCTCACAATATAAGCCATTGCAGCTCTATATAAATAAAAATAAATAAATAAAAAAAGGGCCTGTAGAAGCTTATTTAGTATAACAGATAGGGTGACATGTGCTGGTTTGGGATGCCCATATGGGCTAGTGTTTTGGCAGCAGTACAAAAACCAATGCAAAATGCAATAGCTTAATAAAGCTGATGCTGATCAACGCTTATTTAGTATAACAGATGGGGTGCAACATGCAGGTTTGGGATGCCCTGCGGCCTGGTGTATTTAAAGCAGACCAAAACCAATTCAAAATGCAATAACTTAATAAAGCTGAGGCTGTAGATGCTTATTTAGTATAAACAGGTAGGGTGCAAGGTGCAGCTTTGGGGTGCCCTGCGGCCTGGTTAAATGAAAGCAGTCAAAAAGGAAGTGCAAACTGAAGTAGCTTAATGAAGCTGATGCTGATCAACGCTTATGTTGTATACCAGATAGGGTGCAAGGTGCAGCTTTGGGGTGCCCTGCGGCCTGGTTTATTAAAATCAGTCAAAAACAAGTGCAAACTGAAGTAGCCTGATCAACGCTTATGTTGTATAACAGATAGGTTTAAAATAGCATGTGCCTTGGGATGCCCGTGTGGCCTGTTATATTTCAAGCTGAACAAAAAGTAACAATAATCCAAGTATGAGACATCATTTTGACCTTCTTCACAGCGCCATACTTTGAAAAAAAAAAATTAATTTCATGCCGATCAATCCAAAGGTCAATGCCCCTAACAAAAATAGTGTTCGGTATAAGTTTTCCTTCTGGAAGGACGTAACCTTTAGTTTACATGGTTGGGGTAGGTTATCTTACAAATTGGGATACCCCACTGTATATGAAACCGAATATAAATGCACACCCAAAAGTGGACACTCAGCCTCCAAGAGGCCTGCTTAGTTTAAATAAGAGAGCTGCTTAGTATGGTAGGTAGGTTATGTTATGTTACAGAATGGGATGCCCCAAGCAGACTTGAGATCAGTATATATGCACACAGCAGCAGTGTGTTAGCAGGCTCATACAGGCCAAATTTATTTAAATAAATGTGCAGCTTACAGTAAATGCAGAGGCTAATGGTATGTTAAAGAATGGGATGTCCCAAAAACCAGAGAGCACCTGGCAGGCAGCAGTAAGACTATGCACAGCAAAAGTGTCTTTATCATGCCTAATTTCAATTAGAATAGGTGCAAATGGTTAGGTTCTTAAATAGAGGCTGGTGTAGTCACAGAATGGGATGCCCTAAAAACCAGCAGTAAGTACACCTGGCAGGGTCCAGTAGTGCTATGCCCAGCAAAAGTGTCTTTATCAGGCTAATTTCAAATATGATAAGAGCAAATGCTTATATGGTCTTAAACAGAGGCTGCTTTAGTCACAGAATGGGATGCCCCGGGCAGGAATCGAGCTGGCAGGGTCCAGTAGTGCTTTGGCCAGCAAAAGTGTCTTTATCAGGCTAATTTCAAATATGATAAGAGCAAATGCTTATATGGTCTTAAACAGAGGCTGCTTTAGTCACAGAATGGGATGCCCTGGGCAGGAATCGACCTGGCAGGGTCCAGTAGGGCTTTGGCCAGCAAAAGTGTCTTTATCAGGCCTAATTTCAAATATGATAAGAGCAAATGCATATATGGTCTTAAACAGAGGCTGCTTTAGTCACAGAATGGGATGCCCTGGGCAGGAATCGACCTGGCAGGGTCCAGTAGTGCTTTGGCCAGCAAAAGTGTCTTTATCAGGCCTAATTTCAAATATGATAAGAGCAAATGCTTATATGGTCTTAAACAGAGGCTGCTTTAGTCACAGAATGGGATGCCCTGGGCAGGAATGGACCTGGCAGGGTCCAGTAGGGCTTTGGCCAGCAAAAGTGTCTTTATCAGGCTAATTTCAAATATGATAAGAGCAAATGCTTATATGGTCTTAAACAGAGGCTGCTTTAGTCACAGAATGGGATGCCCTGGGCAGGAATCGACCTGGCAGGGTCCAGTAGGGCTTTGGCCAGCAAAAGTGTCTTTATCAGGCCTAATTTCAAATATGATAAGAGCAAATGCTTATATGGTCTTAAACAGAGGCTGCTTTAGTCACAGAATGGGATGCCCCGGGCAGGAATCGAGTTGGCAGGGTCCAGTAGTGCTTTGGCCAGCAAAAGTGTCTTTATCAGGCTAATTTCAAATATGATAAGAGCAAATGCTTATATGGTCTTAAACAGAGGCTGCTGTAGTCACAGAATGGGATGCCCCGGGCAGGAATCGAGCTGGCAGGGTCCAGTAGGGCTTTGGCCAGCAAAAGTGTCTTTATCAGGCCTAATTTCAAATATGATAAGAGCAAATGCTTATATGGTCTTAAACAGAGGCTGCTTTAGTCACAGAATGGGATGCCCTGGGCAGGAATGGACCTGGCAGGGTCCAGTAGGGCTTTGGCCAGCAAAAGTGTCTTTATCAGGCTAATTTCAAATATGATAAGAGCAAATGCTTATATGGTCTTAAACAGAGGCTGCTTTAGTCACAGAATGGGATGCCCTGGGCAGGAATCGACCTGGCAGGGTCCAGTAGTGCTTTGGCCAGCAAAAGTGTCTTTATCAGGCCTAATTTCAAATATGATAAGAGCAAATGCTTATATGGTCTTAAACAGAGGCTGCTTTAGTCACAGAATGGGATGCCCTGGGCAGGAATGGACCTGGCAGGGTCCAGTAGGGCTTTGGCCAGCAAAAGTGTCTTTATCAGGCTAATTTCAAATATGATAAGAGCAAATGCTTATATTGTCTTAAACAGAGGCTGCTTTAGTCACAGAATGGGATGCCCCGGGCAGGAATCGAGCTGGCAGGGTCCAGTAGTGCTTTGGCCAGCAAAAGTGTCTTTATCAGGCCTAATTTCAAATATGATAAGAGCAAATGCTTATATGGTCTTAAACAGAGGCTGCTTTAGTCACAGAATGGGATGCCCTGGGCAGGAATGGACCTGGCAGGGTCCAGTAGGGCTTTGGCCAGCAAAAGTGTCTTTATCAGGCTAATTTCAAATATGATAAGAGCAAATGCTTATATGGTCTTAAACAGAGGCTGCTTTAGTCACAGAATGGGATGCCCCGGGCAGGAATCGAGCTGGCAGGGTCCAGTAGTGCTTTGGCCAGCAAAAGTGTCTTTATCAGGCCTAATTTCAAATATGATAAGAGCAAATGCTTATATGGTCTTAAACAGAGGCTGCTGTAGTCACAGAATGGGATGCCCCGGGCAGGAATCGAGCTGGCAGGGTCCAGTAGGGCTTTGGCCAGCAAAAGTGTCTTTATCAGGCCTAATTTCAAATATGATAAGAGCAAATGCTTATATGGTCTTAAACAGAGGCTGCTTTAGTCACAGAATGGGATGCCCTGGGCAGGAATGGACCTGGCAGGGTCCAGTAGGGCTTTGGCCAGCAAAAGTGTCTTTATCAGGCTAATTTCAAATATGATAAGAGCAAATGCTTATATGGTCTTAAACAGAGGCTGCTTTAGTCACAGAATGGGATGCCCTGGGCAGGAATCGACCTGGCAGGGTCCAGTAGGGCTTTGGCCAGCAAAAGTGTCTTTATCAGGCCTAATTTCAAATATGATAAGAGCAAATGCTTATATGGTCTTAAACAGAGGCTGCTTTAGTCACAGAATGGGATGCCCCGGGCAGGAATGGACCTGGCAGGGTCCAGTAGGGCTTTGGCCAGCAAAAGTGTCTTTATCAGGCTAATTTCAAATATGATAAGAGCAAATGCTTATATGGTCTTAAACAGAGGCTGCTTTAGTCACAGAATGGGATGCCCTGGGCAGGAATCGACCTGGCAGGGTCCAGTAGGGCTTTGGCCAGCAAAAGTGTCTTTATCAGGCCTAATTTCAAATATGATAAGAGCAAATGCTTATATGGTCTTAAACAGAGGCTGCTTTAGTCACAGAATGGGATGCCCCGGGCAGGAATCGAGCTGGCAGGGTCCAGTAGTGCTTTGGCCAGCAAAAGTGTCTTTATCAGGCTAATTTCAAATATGATAAGAGCAAATGCTTATATGGTCTTAAACAGAGGCTGCTGTAGTCACAGAATGGGATGCCCCGGGCAGGAATCGAGCTGGCAGGGTCCAGTAGGGCTTTGGCCAGCAAAAGTGTCTTTATCAGGCCTAATTTCAAATATGATAAGAGCAAATGCTTATATGGTCTTAAACAGAGGCTGCTTTAGTCACAGAATGGGATGCCCCGGGCAGGAATCGAGCTGGCAGGGTCCAGTAGTGCTTTGGCCAGCAAAAGTGTCTTTATCAGGCCTAATTTCAAATATGATAAGAGCAAATGCTTATATGGTCTTAAACAGAGGCTGCTTTAGTCACAGAATGGGATGCCCTGGGCAGGAATCGACCTGGCAGGGTCCAGTAGGGCTTTGGCCAGCAAAAGTGTCTTTATCAGGCCTAATTTCAAATATGATAAGAGCAAATGCTTATATGGTCTTAAACAGAGGCTGCTTTAGTCACAGAATGGGATGCCCTGGGCAGGAATGGACCTGGCAGGGTCCAGTAGGGCTTTGGCCAGCAAAAGTGTCTTTATCAGGCTAATTTCAAATATGATAAGAGCAAATGCTTATATGGTCTTAAACAGAGGCTGCTGTAGTCACAGAATGGGATGCCCCGGGCAGGAATCGAGCTGGCAGGGTCCAGTAGTGCTTTGGCCAGCAAAAGTGTCTTTATCAGGCCTAATTTCAAATATGATAAGAGCAAATGCTTATATGGTCTTAAACAGAGGCTGCTTTAGTCACAGAATGGGATGCCCTGGGCAGGAATGGACCTGGCAGGGTCCAGTAGGGCTTTGGCCAGCAAAAGTGTCTTTATCAGGCTAATTTCAAATATGATAAGAGCAAATGCTTATATGGTCTTAAACAGAGGCTGCTTTAGTCACAGAATGGGATGCCCCGGGCAGGAATCGAGCTGGTAGGGTCCAGTAGTGCTTTGGCCAGCAAAAGTGTCTTTATCAGGCCTAATTTCAAATATGATAAGAGCAAATGCTTATATGGTCTTAAACAGAGGCTGCTTTAGTCACAGAATGGGATGCCCTGGGCAGGAATCGACCTGGCAGGGTCCAGTAGGGCTTTGGCCAGCAAAAGTGTCTTTATCAGGCTAATTTCAAATATGATAAGAGCAAATGCTTATATGGTCTTAAACAGAGGCTGCTTTAGTCACAGAATGGGATGCCCCGGGCAGGAATCGAGCTGGCAGGGTCCAGTAGTGCTTTGGCCAGCAAAAGTGTCTTTATCAGGCTAATTTCAAATATGATAAGAGCAAATGCTTATATGGTCTTAAACAGAGGCTGCTGTAGTCACAGAATGGGATGCCCCGGGCAGGAATCGAGCTGGCAGGGTCCAGTAGTGCTTTGGCCAGCAAAAGTGTCTTTATCAGGCCTAATTTCAAATATGATAAGAGCAAATGCTTATATGGTCTTAAACAGAGGCTGCTTTAGTCACAGAATGGGATGCCCCGGGCAGGAATCGAGCTGGCAGGGTCCAGTAGTGCTTTGGCCAGCAAAAGTGTCTTTATCAGGCTAATTTCAAATATGATAAGAGCAAATGCTTATATGGTCTTAAACAGAGGCTGCTGTAGTCACAGAATGGGATGCCCCGGGCAGGAATCGAGCTGGCAGGGTCCAGTAGGGCTTTGGCCAGCAAAAGTGTCTTTATCAGGCCTAATTTCAAATATGATAAGAGCAAATGCTTATATGGTCTTAAACAGAGGCTGCTTTAGTCACAGAATGGGATGCCCTGGGCAGGAATCGACCTGGCAGGGTCCAGTAGGGCTTTGGCCAGCAAAAGTGTCTTTATCAGGCTAATTTCAAATATGATAAGAGCAAATGCTTATATGGTCTTAAACAGAGGCTGCTTTAGTCACAGAATGGGATGCCCCGGGCAGGAATCGAGCTGGCAGGGTCCAGTAGTGCTTTGGCCAGCAAAAGTGTCTTTATCAGGCTAATTTCAAATATGATAAGAGCAAATGCTTATATGGTCTTAAACAGAGGCTGCTGTAGTCACAGAATGGGATGCCCCGGGCAGGAATCGAGCTGGCAGGGTCCAGTAGTGCTTTGGCCAGCAAAAGTGTCTTTATCAGGCCTAATTTCAAATATGATAAGAGCAAATGCTTATATGGTCTTAAACAGAGGCTGCTTTAGTCACAGAATGGGATGCCTCACAGCAGACTTAAGATCAGTTCAGTATATATGCACAGTTAGTTACTATAAGCAGCCTGAAAACGCTAACAAAGGCTGGATGAAAAAAAAAAAATCTCCCTGTCAGCCAGCTCCGTTTTTCCTACCTTTCCCTGGCTTTCTGTCTGTCTCCTGTCTGTCTCCTGCCTGTCTCCTGCCTGTCTCCAGCCTGTCCCTGTCTGTCCCTGTCTCCAGCCTGTCTAACTGCCTCAGCTACACAGCGTTCTGTCTGTCTGTCACGAATGCAATAGAGAAATGAGGAAAAGCAAGATGGCCGCCGTTAAATACCGCTGTGTGACGTCACCGGGCTTGCTGGCTGCTGATAGGCTGCATGTGACTGCCCCAGCTTGCACTGGCGCGGGATACATGTCCAGACATGTCCCGTCCGCCATCTTAGAATGCCTGTAATGTAAATGAATGGATGTTAAAGGAAAACTTCGAGTGATCGAATCGCGGGGAAATTCGGATTCGATCCGAATCGAATTTTTCCTGAAATTCGGATCGAATCCGGGTTCGTCCGGATCGATTCGCTCATCCCTAATTAAGGCATTAAGCAGCACCTAGATGCATTTTCAGAAAGCTACTGAGCTTTCAGATGCTTTCATAACACGTGCTTCATGCACATTGTTGAAAAGCATCAAGAGGCTGATAGGCTTTAAAACTCAGTACATGGAGTTTTTGCCATTTTATTGTGTGCTAAGGTAGAGGAGCGCTCAGATCTTTTTCGAATACAGTACACTGAGATGAAGAGCCTCTTCACTTTTTATCGTTTAACCCCTTGGGTGAATAAGGTAGAATATGCTGAAGATATGCTTGCTCATAGCTAATACTGATACTAATACCGAAATATAATTCATTTTTGCAATTTATAGCATGCAAAGAGAACGTACATTTCTTTTAAAACTTGTTCACAAACATTATTTGGCATTATTCTACTGAAAAGTTAAATTAAAAAAAAAAAATGGAATTTATTTTCTCAATTCAATCTAGTCGCTGTATTTGATATTTTATATATATATGTCTAAGCTAATAAATATATATATGTTCCATAATATGCACTTTTTCTTCCCAAAAGCTGAGGGGAAATGCGGATGTAAAAAAAAAACCTACATCACAGGCGCTCCTGCGACTTCTGCAGCAGCCCAGGCTTCCTTCCTTCGCTGCAGTGGGTGGACGTGGCCTAAATGTGGGTGGGTGTGACCTATGAATAACCAGCATCCAATCACAGGTGTGGCCCCTAAATAGACCATACCCACCCACTGAAGCAAGGAAATCAGTAGGGGTGTGGGTCTGTGTGTGTGTGTGCCTCTGTCTGTGTGTTTATCTGCTTCCTGTCCACTGGTCCTCCATTGCGCTCTATCCTTACACACGATTAGGGAGGAGATGTTGCACATTGGCTTTAATGTGGGATATCGCTTACTGGCTGTAATGAGGGATGCTGCTCACTGGCTGTAAGGAGGGATGCTGCACACTGCCTGTAATGGGGAGTGACGCGCACTGCCTGTAATGAGGGATGTTGCTCAGTGGCTGTAATGAAGGATGATGCTCACTGGCTGTAATAAGGGATGTCGCACATTGCTGGTAATGGGAGATGCCACTCACTGTTTGTAATCAGGTGATTGGGAGGGGTATTTTAGCACACCATTTGGTTCAGAATATTTTTTCATATTTTTCCTCCTAAGACTTGTAACAACAACTACAAAAAGTATGCACAGCCTAATGATGCCTTCAATGGGGGCGTACCCCCGGTACCCCTCCCTCACCCCCAGCTATTCAGTTTGTTCACAAAACACTAACCACTTGCCAGGGTCAAAATTAAGGGCCCCTGCCATAAATAATATATATAGGAAGTTTATTTATTTAGTTGCAAATCTTAAAAACACACACAAAACAATACACATTAAAAAGCGCACACTCCCATAGTTACCCCCAGGCGCAAGGTAATGTTCCACCACGCGTTAAACTCTCCTCCCACCCTACTAAGTGCATCCTAAAAATAAATCTACAGAAACATAACCAGCCATCTACCACAATCCACTATTACCATAAGTTAAAGAAAATATTAAATATATATAAACAATGTGTGATTAATGACCATAAAGTGCTAAGGTGCAATCTATATTTCATTCACTGAATAATTGAATCTACTACTAATGAATACAGGAAAGTGCATGTGCTACTAAAAAAACATTTGCCCATCGTACAAACAACCTCCCTCCCAAACAATATCAGTACACTATGTAGGTACACTTGGGAGGATAGATATAAAGTGCTTATATAAATGAATAGAGAATACTGCCCTTGTGGAAGGCTCCAGGTTTATATGGGTCCCTGGACGGTAGCATCTCAGTGGGCCCCTTGCGATGTGGTATGGCACTCTATACATGATGGCAAAGTTGCATGTACGGTGAATATTGGAAGGAGAAAAAAACAGAATGACAGAAAGAAAGTATAGAATAACTTATAAATAGAGAAAGAAAGAGAAATAAAAAATAAAGTAATAGAATGAATGAAAATAATACAAAATACAAGGAAAACAAAAACACAGAATTAGTGACTGAAAGAGAGGAAGAATTAACCCTTTAAATGCCAGCCACGTAAAATTTACGTGGTTGCCTCTCCGCCACTTAAGTGCCAGCCACGTAAATTTTACGTGCCTGGCATTCCCCAATCACACAAAAAAAAGTTAAAAAAAAAGTCACTTACCTGACCCCTTGTTTGGTCCGGCCGGGTCTCCTCTTCAGCCAGCGGGGCTCCGATCGCCGATCGGGGCTTCTCCAGCTGCAGGGGAGGGCCCGGAATAGGGTGCCCCCCCCCCGTTTCAGCAGCCGCCGGGATTGCCTGTTAAAAAAATAAAAAATAAAAAATGACAGTTACTCACCTCCGCTCCCGCCGACTCCCGCCGCCTCTCCTCTTCATGGGGGGGCTCCGATTACCCCCCCCGGGTCTTCTGTCTTCTGGAGGGGGGCATAACAGCCCTCCCTCCGTCGCATCTTCCGATGGCGGCCGCCATCTTGGATTTTAATCTAATCTAATGACGTCACCGCCGGGTGTCATCGGGGCACCCGGCAGTTCTACTGTCAGATGCCGGTGACGGCTGGGCAGAGAAGGAGGGAGGTAGGCGATCATCCGATCGCCTGCCTCCCCCCTTCTCTGCCCAGCTGTCACCTGCATCAGATGGCCGCGGGACACTGCATCTGAAGATCGGAGGTGAGTTAAGGTAAAATGTTTTTTTTTTTTTTTTTTTTAAATAAAATTTTTAAACAACGTGTGTGTCTTTATTTTTTGTACTGTTAACCCTTTGTGAACTGGTAAGGGGTCCATGAGACCCCTTATACCAGTTCACAGGGCTCGGGGGTCTGGCAAATCACCTGCGCAAGCGGGTGGCTTGCCATTAACCCCTGGCACCCCCATTACCTGCCTCCCCAAAGGCCAGGGGGGGGCAGAAGAGCCCGGGCCCACATAGGCTATGTGGGCTCGTAGGCTGCAGGGTGGGGGGGCCACAAAAGCTGGCCCCCCCACTCTGTGCCTACAAGCCCCCATAGCTGGTCCCGGGCTGGTTACTTTGGGTAAGGGGGACCCCACGTCAATTTTTTTTTTGATTTTTAAGGGTTTTTAACCCTTAAAAAAAAAAAAAAAATGAGGTCCGCCCCCCCTGGGAGGGGGGACCCTATGTCATTTTTTTTTTTGATTAACCCTTTGTGTTCTGTCATCCAGCAGCTATAAAAGGCTTCTAGCAAGTGAGCAGAAGCCAGTGATCGTCGAGGGACAGAGTGCTCCAGGATGGATTGGAGGTGAGTATAGTGTAAAAAAAAAATAAAAATTAATAAAATATTTTTTTCTCTGCTTGTGTCTGTGTGATTATTTACTTTTAACCCCTTGTGAACTGGTAAGGGGTCCATGACCCCTATACCAGTTCACAAGGCTGAGGGGATGGCAAGCCACCTGCGCTAGTGGGTGGCTTGCCATTAACCCCTGGCACCCCCATTACCTGCCTCCCCAAAGGCCAGGGGGGGGGCAGAAGAGCCCGGGCCCACATAGGCTATGTGGGCTCGTAGGCTGCAGGGTGGGGGGGCCACAAAAGCTGCCCCCCCCCACTCTGTGCCTACAAGCCCCCATAGCTGGTCCCGGGCTGGTTACTTTGGGTAAGGGGGACCCCAAAAAATCCCTTAAAAATCAAAAAAAAAATGGGGTCTCCCTCCCCTGGGAGGGGGGGACCCTATGTCATTTTTTTTCTCGATTTAACCTTTTGTAGTGTGGATGGTATTTGTATTTTTTTTGTGAATGTTATAAAATACTTGTTTCAGTTAGAGGGGTCTCCTGGGCAGGAACAGGGGGCTACCGATAAATATGTGGTACCGTTCTAATCGGTAGAAATGGGGCTTTCACATGCAATATGATTTTCCTTAATAAAATACATTTTTTATTTAAAATAAAGGAGTCAATTTTCTAAAAAATTTTTTTATTTATTTTTTTTACTTAATAATATTGTAAAAAAAAAAATAAATTTTACAAACAAGACATTTCATGTTAAAGCCTAAACTCTGCTGCAAAAAAATATATATATAATTTTCCTGAAAGTTCCAGCAAAAATGGCGCAAAACATGACGCAAAATGGGGAAAAATGGCCTGTCAACAGAGGGTGACAAAATCTCAAGTAGGCTGGCAATTAAAAGGGTTAATAGTACCTATGCATGTTGGGTATTGTTCTGTTCGGGGGACCTTGCGCTTTCAGACTTAGCTTGTTTTTTCTGGTTTGCATATTTATATTTTAGGAAAAGGTGTTTTTTATTCAGCTTTTTTATACATTTTTTTAGGGAAACCCTGCGCAACCAAAGAATTCTTTGAGGTAATAATTCCAGAAAGATGAGCCCACTAGAACAAGCTGGGTACCCTTAGAAAGCTTAACGTGTGTACTTTCAGGGAATATATGGTTTATGGGGGATATTCCAAATGTCAAGGGTTCTTTTGGTTGAAAAATCGCAAGGTGCGCACTTTGTCTGCAGAGCTGAAATTTTCAAGTAAAATTACCGTTACGCACATGCTTTACTTTGGGGTGTTTGGCAACTCTTCCCTTGACAGTAGCTATGCATGTTGGGTATTGTTCTGTTCGGGGGATGTTGCGTTTTCGGATTAAACTTGTTTTTTCTTGTTTGTATATAGTTTTTTTAGGAAAATGTGGCTTTGATTCTGCTTTTTTATCCTTTTTTTAGGGAAACTCTTTGCAACCAAAGAATCCATTGAGGGATTACTTCCAGAAAACTATGGCCACATCAACAAGCCTGGTACGCCTAGAAAGCCTGAGGTGTGTACTTCCAGAGAATATATAGTTTGTTGGGGTATTTCAAATGTAAAGGGTTGTTTTTCTGGAAAAACTGCAAGGTGCGCATATTGCGTAGCATAATTGTATTTTATCTGAAAATCCTCTAAAGCGCTGTTTCAGTTTGGGGGAGTCTCCTGGGCAGGAAAGGGTGTCTACCTATACATATGTGGTACCGCTGTAACCGGGAGAAATTGGGATTTCATACGCAATAAGATTTCATTGACAAACTTGTAAAATTTTTTTTTTTTTTTTTTTGCACATATTTCACCCAAAAATATTAAGAATACACCTAACAAATGACAAACAAGACATTTCATGTTAAAGCCCAGACTCTGCTGAAAAAAACAATATATCATTTTCCTGGGAAATCCCTGGAAATCCCTTCAAAAATCACATTTGAACATGGGGAGCGCAAAATAGTGCAAAATGGTCTGGCAACAGAGTGTGACAAAAACTCCAGGTAGGCTGGCACTTAAAGGGTTAAAGGAAGGACAGAAAAACAGCAGGAAATTTATAGAGATAAAAGGTCAGAAAAAAAGTGGAGGTGAAGAAAGAGTAAAAGAAAGAGACAAAAGAAAAGGATTGGCAGAATGAACAGATGAAAAAAATATAATAGATGGAAATAAAGTAAGAGATAGAAGGAAAGAAAGGAATGGACTAGAAGGACGGACATAAATAATAGAATGAAAGAAGAAAGAAAGAAAAACATGGGATAGCAGAAAGAAGATAGATAAAAGAACAGATAAAAGAAAGAAACAAAGAAAAGTAGGACTGACAGTCCTTAGTCCTGGTATCTACACGGCCCTGCATCCTGCATAGGTGTTATAGGGATTGAGATGGGCCCTCCCAAGGTGCAGGGGCCCCGGCACCTACCCGGGTATGCCCAGTGCTGATGCCTGCCCTGTGGAGTACAAGCACATAGAAAAGCCCCACGCATTCCGTTGCCCTCCGCAGCTTCTCCAGGGGTCATGTGTAAGTGTGTGTATATATATATATATATATATATATATATATATGTGTAGATATTTTTTTTCTGTTTTGCCTTGTAGCTTCAGCAGCACAATATTGTTTTCTGTTCACTCATTAATAGTAATCTTTTGGAAGAAGTATCATCGTTTAGCCTTTGGGCTTAATGTTTATTGATACCATAAGCAATTATTAACGTATGCTTACCAAGCAGACCCAAGCCTTTAGAAACTGTGTACAGCAAGCAGAAAATAAAGCATATAAAAAAACAGCTTCTATTTGTTCCAAGAAATATGTCCATCCTACAATCACAATCATTAGCCTTATTGCAAATTGAATTGCCTTTTTTTTTGAAAAGCCATTGGGAAGTCTGCCAGTTATATTCTATAGTCAGTATTAAGTAGGTCAAATCTTTAACAAAAGAAAAATTGGTAAATTGTCATTGATGTTGTTTTGCTCCAGGTTATGGGGTGAGCAATTAGGGCACAAGAGAAAAAAACAGATGTAGAAAAAGGATGTTAATGGCTCTTTCAGCTGTTGTTTATTTGGGTCTCCTTCAGTAGCCGTTTTACTGTTCATCTGTCTCTGGCAAAAATAGTTAGCACATAAAAATGACAGAGAATACTGCTTGCTTCTTCCAGTGCAGTCCCTTCCAATATTCTCTTTAATAATATGCCATTGTTCCCCTCCAGCCACCTGCTATCATTGGCCCAAAGTCCCAGGCTTCAGATAATGGAACCAGGACACAGAAGCAGGACACTTGGCTTTGGTCTGAGAATCATTTGTGGAAATGTACTAAAACTGCATCAAATTTCACAGAGAGGCCAATTTCAAAAGGAGCATTTCCAGTCTTTACAGGCTTCTTTTTTTGAACGTTGAAAAGGATTATTGCAGTCACCTTGTTTTTTATGTGTTTTCAGTTGTTCTGTAACCTTTATTATTTTAATAATGGACTTCACACAAGGCACTGAATAGTTCAGGATTAGTACAATAATTGTTTTAATAGTGTTTAATGTACAAGGCATAGCATGAATATGGAGGAAATCTGTAGACCAAAGTAATATTATTATTATTGTTTATTTAAATAGCATCATCTTCTTCCATTGCTCTGTACAAGGTATAAATACAGGTAAAACATAAAGTACAGAAACCATTACAAACTAGATGCTGCAAAGTTCAGACCAAATGTGGGAAACAAGAGACATAGGAAAGAGAGCCCTGCTCTTGTGAGCTTACAGTCTAAAGGATGGGAGTAGAGACAAAAGGGGTGGAGTCTGAGCTCAGTGGCATGAAGGTTGCTTAAACCAGATTATATGTTTGTCTGAGGTGAGGTTTAAGGGTACTCTTGGAGTGTTGGATAGTGGCGGAATGAGTGGGGGAGTGCATTCCAGATATGGGTGGAGGCACGGGAGAAGCCTTGAAGGCGGGAGTGCAAGCAGGTGTCATAGGAGGACAGGAGAATGTCAGAGGCAGAGCGGAGATTGCATCTCATTTGGATGGATTAGAGATGAGAAGGGACCTAGTTGGAGAGAGCTTTGTAGGCTAGTGTTACAAGTTTGAACTGAACTATCTGAGAGGCAGGTAACCAGTGGCGAGATTGACAGCGCTGGAGGGTAGCAGCACTGGAGAAGCGAGAAGAGAGGTGGATGAGGTGAGCAGCAGAATTTAGAATAGATTAGAGGGGTGCCAGTCTGTTTGTTGGGCACGAAGGAGGATGTTGCAGTAGTGGAGTCGGGATATGACCAGGGCGTGCAATAACATTTTAATGGTATCAGGTGAGAGGAAAGGACGGATGCAAGATATATTTTTAAGTTGACAGGAGGTGGCTAGGGAGTGAATGTGAGATCTGAATGAGAGAGAGGAGTCCAGAATGATGCCCAGACATCGAGCTTGAGGAGTTGCAGTTCTTGTAAGTGTTATTTACAGAGATTGTGGTGTTAGAGAGAGGAGGGGAGTGGGATGTAGGAAAATGACCATTTCTGTCTTTTCAATGTTCATTTTAAGGGAGACACAGGAAGAGATAGCTGTTAGACAGGAAGGTGAGGGAGGGAAGAGAGATTTGGGCCAGAGAGGTGCTTTCTGCATAAAAGGGATATTGGAAGCCTAGAGAGGTTATTAGACCATAAGTGTATGTTGAAAAAAGTAGGGGTCCTACTAGGAATACTAGGAAGGACCATCCGAGGACAGAGCCTTGTGGTACACCAACAGACAGAAGATAGGGAAAGCAAATTGTGTTTGATTAGGATAGGAGGAGCGCCAAGAGAGTGCCAGACCTGGAATTCCAAAAGAAACAAGAATCTTGAAAAGCAAAGCATGGTCGACAGTGTCAAAATTAGAGGATAGGTTGATGAGAATAGGACAGTATCACGCGGGATAGGTAAGTGGTGTTTATTTCTGTAACCCCCGCGGGTATTGAAAAAATGGGCAGTCTGGCCAGACTGGACCTACCCGTTGCACTGTGTGATATGCCAAATCAATGCAATTCCAGTGGAGACCAGCAGGTATATTGAAGGATGTCTCATCTTCCTTTATTAATCTGTAACACCTGGATTGACAGACATTTATCTCCACCTCTCCTCCACCTAGATGCTGCAGCACTTTTATATCATCCCGGCTAGCTCGCCAACTGCAACCTTTGCACCTGTATTTTCAGAACATGTGTACCCTGTGTCTAAGGGACCAAAGTCAGACAGGGGTGTTTAGCCCACTAGGCTCTGCCCTTAATACAATCCACAGATGAGGATATGGCATTGCAGCTCACCCCCATTCCCCCACCACACAAAAACACACATACCTACATACACATTATGCTAAGACAATATCATTGCAGGGACAAAATGTGCGCTGCGAGGTGCAGAGCAGCTGAGTGGGAACTATGGCAAGAATGTGCCGCCCAGAAACGTTGGATATTGCTTATTTGGACTGTATCATTTGCTGGATCGAGATTGCATGGATTATATGACATTCAATATACTTTATTTGCAAATGGAGTGCTGGCTTCTCGTTTGATTTCAGTGTGTGCGGCGCCACCGCTGGCCAAGCACCCAATACGATTGCTCGGGTAAGAGTGCTCCTGTGATATTAACTTTTCCTATGGCAAGAATGTGGGGAGGGGAGGTGTTAGAAGCAGCAGTACACCAAGAGGCTCAAGGAGAGATGGGCTGTGTACTTTGGGTTATACCTATCCCAGTTGGTGCTATAATGGTGAAATCAACTGGGAATTGTCCCTTTATTTAGCTGTACCCTAACTTGCCCCAGAAATGAGTATTCTCTTAATATAACTTGACATTGGTTTCACCATTGAATATTTTTTCACGCATAGTTTTGTAATGTATATTGTTCCTTGCACCCATTGTAACTTTAACTTTATGGCCTGGGGGACATGATTATCATAAAAGTTTACCTTACACCAAAGCCATTATTGCCCATTAGGACATGATGCTTGTGACTGACAAGGAAAAAGGAAAGGAGTCCCTCTGTTTTCTACTAATAATACTCCTGTCTCGAATAGAACCTTAGAACCTCCTACTGTGTCTTACAGAGATAAAGTGAGATCAAATTTTCCCAAATGGCTTGAGACAGCTGGTAAACCCTTTAAGCCCTGCAACACTACAGTATGTAAAGCTGAATTCGTATCTTAATACTATTATTTAAATGTTTATTGAGGCTGCCTGTCTGCTTAGCAAAAATAGATATAATTGTGATGATGCCAATAATAAATAATACTGCGGGGTGGAACATAAAGGCGTGTGCTGTCTGACCTTCTTTCTGAGGTTTCCATGTGAATGACTTGCAACATCCATTAGTATGATTAATGGCTGTGCCCTTCTTGGCACCAACATAAAGTAAAGGAAGACTGGTTTGTTTTCTGTGTCCCTCTGCTTTTTAGTTCCAACCGGTTCTGGCAGAACACCACCCCTTGACCTAACCCATCCTGACACTATTTGCAGATAACATATTCTAGCTTTGAGTGTGTCATTAACAACTGAACCCAGATAGCCTGCTTAGCAACTTAGTATGGCGTGTATTATACTGTATATTTTATATCATTTGTATTTATAGTAACCCCAAGTTTATTTAGAAGGGAATGTACCAAAACACAAATAAACGAGTGGCATTTGATTATTGTCTTGTTTAAGGGTTAAAAAGCAGAAATGCCCAGGGTATGGATGCTAGGGCTTAAAGTGGACCAACACCCAGGATTTTGACTATCCTGGGTTTTGGTCCACTTCAGTGGGGCACCCCGATCGGGGGGGCCCCGCTGTGTGAAACCCCCCAGAACGCCCGTAAACACTCACCTCACCACGCTCCTACGCGGGCGCTCGTCCAATCAGAGCGCTCAGAGCCTCTGTGGTATGCACGTACAAGCAGCGTCCAACCAGAGCGGCTCTGAGCGCTGGAGGCCGCGTCTCGCGCTTCCCTCTAACAGGAAGCGCGCCCGCCCGGCCATTCACAAACGGCCGGCGCAGGTGCGCGCCCTGCTAGAGGGAAGCGCGAGACGCGGGACTGTAAACCCAACCTTAATAATATAGCAGCAAGCAGCTCATCTGGTGCCTGTTCCATATGCCTCTTCTACAATTCCTGCAGTGCTGGGTAGAAGCTGGAGCAGAGCTCCCCTTTTGAATTTAATTTTTTAAACATGGTCTACTCCACTCTGTCTGTTAGAAATCTCATTGTTGGCTAGCATGACAAGCCACAGTGGTTGTAAAGCTGTATCTGATCACAGAAGAGGATGTCCATGAGTCATAAAGCTGTGCCATGACATACTATTCCCAGTTCAGCCACGACTTTGCTTAGAATACATAAGGTACGGTATTTACATATAAGCAGAGATTTTGAGTTGCTTTGAAATTGCTTATTTTCACAGTACCCAAGAAGGATAAAGTAGGGTGAAGTTAGTCATGTGGATTTGTAAGCTGACTAGGGAAGAGCTGGCTAGTCAGATATGCCTGTCAGCTGACTATGGGAAAGCAGGAGAATTAGGTAACACAGATGTGCTTGTGAGCTGACTGAGAAACCAAACCTGCTAATCTGGGCCTCTTATAAGTAAGTGGCTGACAGCAGTATGATACCAGAAGATTCATTTGCTGTTCTACAGTGCCATCTCTATGATTAATGATTCCTGAGAAACCATTGGATCCTTGCTCTCTATAATAACCCCTTGCTGGACCCACTAACCTGTGTATGACCTTTGGCTCCTGTTTAGACTTTGCTCTCTGGTTTAATCCCTTGCTGAACTCACTTACCCACGTATGATCCTTGGGCTATTGCGTGTGACTCTGCCTCTGAGCCTGTGTCCTCTGACCTTGGCGTTCATTTCATTGTCTGCCTCCCAGCCTCCGACCAGGTGACCACGACTGTCTCTTCAGGTCTTTAGTTCCACAGGGCACAACCTGGGGTCACCCCCACAGCAAACCTATCCTTTCTTGTGGGGAGCTCTAGAGATTTCCAGGGTGATCCTTAGACCCAGAGACTTCTGAATTGAGGATTGGTCCTGAGCAGTAGTCTCAGCTGTCCACCCCCTCAGCAGTGGTACCTGGCTCTTGTTGCAATCGTGCTCCCTACCTCTGAGTCCTGACAGTTTAAGAGTACCAAGAGAGACAGTTAGAAAAATGTAGACTATGCTGGGGGTTTTAAGGGTTGAGAGCAATTGTATAGAAGTATACTTTCCAGAGAATACTTCACTTTTCCAGAGAAGCCGAATGTAACGTTGAGGGAAGCATTTTTCTAGGAGAGACGGTGGGGGATGAGAGGGAAGTTCTCTCAAAGAGCAAGCATGGGGGGAATTGAATTTTAAGGGGCAGCAATCATGTTGGGGGTCTGATACATAAATGCACAATGCATGTGGTGAGAGGGGGTTCTAATACATAAAGAGGGGTCGCATGTGTAGGAAGGCTGCTGGGACATATATAGGGAAAGCTCATGTATGTGGGGGGAGGGGTGCTGGAACATATGGAGAAGCAGTATGTGTGTGGGGGGAGGGGTATAGATACATAGGCCTCGATTCAATAAAGGTATAAAAAAATACTCATGGTAGTAAAAGATTCAATTCATGAGAAAAAAGCCTGAGAATTTCACTGTTGCTGAATCACCAGATAAAAAGACAATGAAAGTCAATGGCACTTTTTTACTCCTAAGAAAAGTAGAGAACTGTTTACTCCTTTCTACACTGTAGTAAAGGCTGCCATTGACTTTCATTGTCTTTTTATCTAGTGATTCAGTAACATAGACGTTCTCAGGTTTTTTTCTCATGAACTGAATTTTTTACTACCATGAGAATTTTTTTCTACCTTTATTGAATCAAGGCCATAGTGTGGGACAAGATGTATTTGAGGGAAAGGGTACATGGACCTACGGAGGGGCAGCATGCATGTTGGGGAGCAGTATGTATAAAGAGGGAGGAGAACTGCAGAAAATAGAGTGGGACGCTCTTGATGACTGCCCCTTTGGCTGCACTCAATTTACAACTCATTAGTATGCATGGCAAAAATTGCTAATTGGGCAAGAGCCCGCGCATGTGTCATGGCAATGGCTGAAAGTTGAGTTGTGTGGGTGATCTGTGAACTTCCTTGTAATAGGTTCACTTTGAAGTGGACCAAAACTCATAAATGAGTTGTTCCTCTTCAAGAGATTAACTGGGGTATAGCCCAATTTTGCATACTGCACAGTGTAAAACACTCTGGTTTCCCTATAAATGTACATTGTTCCTGGATGTCTTGGCTGCAGCTAGGCTTATCCACAACCTGTAGATCCCTACAGCATCCCTATTTCCTCTGGTCATTTAGCTCTACTGGAAGACATTCACAGGGAGACATTTCCTGAAGGCCATGGCAATTGCACAAAGCCGGGATGTTGCCAGAGGCCTTCCAGTGAGAAGATTGGGTTTACCAAGGAGTTTCGTCCTAAATCAGGTTTTCCCCTAAGTGAAAAATTTAACCTGGACTAGAGTCTATTATACTAGGGGGCAGGGGAAGACTGGCTATAGGGCATACCGGGACCATGCGCGGTATGCAGCGACATTCCCTGCACTGGCCGGCTACCGAGGCTCCAGCTTCTTGTGGCAGGCTGGGTGAATGGGAGCCACTGCATGCAACCCGGAGTATCTGGTGGCCTGCAGCAGCTCCAATTCACCCAGCCCAAGGCTAGAAGCTGGGGTAGTGTGCATTGCAGGTGAGGTCTTCCTATGACGTCCGGGCAGCGCACAGCATCAGCATGAGAGTCCCAGCTCTGGCATGCCTCTAATGCTGCTGCTGTGTTGTGCCCGGACATCATAGGCCGCTACACAGAGTTGGCATCGCTGGCTCCCAGAGCTGGCATTCCCGGCTTCCAGCGGTGGCAGGACAGCGGGGTGAGTGGGGGGGCCCACTCAGCATGTTATGGGGGGATTCTGCCACTCAGCTTGTTATGGGGGGATTTTGCCACTCAGCATGTTAAGGGAGGGGGTGGTTCTGCCACTCAGTCTGTTATGGGGGGATTCTGTCACCCAGCATGTTATTGGGGGGGTCTGCCACTCAGCATGTTATAGGGGGTTTCCACCTTAGACCCTGTTATGGGGGGATTTTGCTAATCAGCATATTATGGGGGTATTCTGCCACTCAGCATGTTATGGGGGGAGGTTTTGCTGTGATGGGTGGGTTTCTGCCACTGCCTGTTATAGGGGGGCATGGATATCGGGACAGATACACTGCAGGAGAGTCAGTGTGTCTTCATCATGGACCCTATCATGCTTTGGGGTGCCAATCTGCAAAAAAAACCTTGTAAGATGAAAATAGTAAAGAAAAAAAATGCACCTTTTTGCATTCATGATGGTTAGCAGCTGCATGGGTACTTTCACTGCATGCTGGCAGTTTTGTAGAAATGTCCATTTTTGTGTGTTCCTAAGGGGATTTTGTGGACAAGATTCCCAAATTACAATGCACATGGGATGCAGGAAAATAAGACTGAATGTCCGCTTTAAATTTAAACTACAACTACTTTCAAATTGTGGGAAACAGCCCAAGCAAGATGCTAAGCCAAAAGAAAATAACATTGTATGTAAACAAAGGTAAGATTAGGCACTTTACAACGAGACTAAAAAATACAGTCAAGGTCAAAGCAGGTAAGAGGTGATCCAAAAAAAGTTTCCAGAGAAACACTGATTTCAAAACAAAACAATGAGTAACAGCCACTACCAGAAAATGTTCTCCTTGGGCACTTTGCCCACGTCCTGAACAGCATATCTACTGCTTGCCTTTGTGTTTACTGTTTAATTAACTGTTAGTGATTGAGTTAGCCTGAGACTAGACTAAGAACCTTCAGCCAGGAATTATGCGGGGGGGGGGGGGGGGGGGCTCACAAGAGCATTGTATTAAAGGAAAAAATGTATTTTGGTTATTCACTATCAAAGTAAAGAATAATTATCATTACTGCTCCTTTAAAAAGATTGCATAAATAGAGGAGAAATACATTTTGCATTTATTGGGAGCCCCCTGTGATCAGGGGGGCTCACAGTGTTGCTTCTCCACTATTTATTAGAATTTTGCTCACATAGTGTCATGTACAGAGAGGAAGCAACATTTGTCAGTCATTAGTCTATTTTTATACAATTAGGTTAAGAAATCCCCCCAAATTTGTAAAAAGTCTGTATGAGCTATGACATATGCCCATTTAATGTTTGCCCCAGTATTGGTTACATTTTATTACACCACTGCCTGGCCCCATTCTTTCTGCACCTGACCACCCCCCACACAATGTGCGTGGAACCGCGTGTTCCCTTGGCAACAGCTGGGAAGGGTGATATGGCAAGGCTGCTGCTATTAGTATATTGTGGGCCTCAGCTGCAGACCACAAAGTGTGCATGCACAAGGCCCAGTAGTCAGGATCTTTAGGATGGATATTTTATACAGCTCCACCTCTGGACTAATCGGCTGTAGGGGAACTAAGATGAGTATCCTTTTTTTTTTTGCCTACAGATGCACTTTAACATTTAGTACTTCACTAGAGCACTAGATGCAAAGAGTACACTTTTTGAATAAAAGAAAAAAATATATAAGTACAGTGGGTGCTGACACAAGCAGATACGAGCACACTGATTGGATGACAGGGCTGTGCATGCGCCTGGGGGGTTTCACACAGTGGGGCACCCTGATCGGGGCAAATACCAAAACCCAGGATAGTCAAAATCCTGGGTTTTAGTCGCAAAATGGCTGGAAAATGTGGGCAAAACATGAATGTTTCAATGCAAAAATGGCGTTAGTAAGCGAAAATTTCTGGAAAATCAGCTCAAAGTTTGGAAAATTTCTGGAAAATCTCTGAAAGCATCTCTGGTGCTGAGAAGCCTTTACCCAAATGGTACATTTGTTTTCAACATTTAACACAGCTGCAGAGTAATCAGGTGACCTCTCCATGTAATATATCATTGGGAATGTGTGGCAGTTGTTTTTTAATGCACTTGTGCAATAGTTACATTCGACCATGTAATGCTAGATATGCATTTAGTAATAGGGCAAGGCAATTGTGTGTTTTTTGCTTCGCATGTGTTGGTATTTATCCAACTATTAAGAATGATGAACTGTTTCAGAAAAGATTTTAAAGAATCACAGCCGTTCCTCTAGATTACCAGACTGGTGTACAAGGCATAGTAAGGCCAGGGTCCAAAGGCCAAACAGCCTGTCCCCTGGCAACGTACTAGCACCATAGGCTCGATTCAGAGACACATTCGTCTGGACTTTCGTAGCTGTCTGTGAAAGTTTGGGTGGGTGTCTTTTTTTGCTTTTTTTCGTCCATTTTCTACTCGTACGAACGTTCGAACTAATACGTATATGCTCTTTCGATGATCCAAAGTAAATCGGAAGTTTTGCGGAAGTTCGGAACATTTTCCAATCCAAATCGGAAATTTTTCTTTCGTTCAGATAACTTCCGTTATTGGGATGGGTTCCCGTCTGATTCAGAGAGATGATTTCCGACGGACCACCACCCTATAAATCCATTTCATTTCCGATCCTTTGAGGGCTCGGATTGCTATTGTTGAACATGTTTTGTGCCTATGTGGAGGAGTCTGCGCGCCTTTAGCACCAATGCATTGCATGTATCAGCATGGCCGAGGCCATAAATTGTATAGCAATGCATACCTGAATCAATACATTTCATGTATGCCTTATAGAAGCATTTTAATGCTGACCTTAATTAGTCCTTAGCATGTAAACTTTTATTTTCCCACACATCCATATAATTGCTATATTTTTTTAGACTTATGTCCTTTGTGAATTATATTTGGATTGTTGAACTTGAATCTTAATTTGTTGTAGGAGTTATTGTTTTAGTTGGTTACCTTTGCTTTGTGTAATTATTTTATATTTGGTTGCAGGAACTGCAAGATGTGCCACTCGCCCTTGCTCCTGATGCCCGTTCTTTGCCTGCAGAATGCGGGCCAGGGGTTCTCTAATCGGGCACTATGCAAAACCCGGGCCGTGGTGGCGAGGGCCCTCTGGCTTTTGAAGTCCAGATTTAGGTGTTTGGACCATACGGGGGGGGGGGGGGGGCACTGCAGTATGACCCCAACAAGGTTATACCAATATTTTAATTTACGTTTTTTAACAGGGACCACACGTGCCAGAGTGGCACAACTGAGTGTCAGGGTCCTTCAGTTGGTGGGCCAGACGCAGGAGCTGCGCAACTCCTTGGGGACCACAGATGAAGAATAATGTTCTGTGGCCTGCCATTGCTATGTATTTTGTTTTTATAGTTGTAAAAATTTGAAATTTTCAAAATTTTTTTAAATTTTATATTTTATGATGGAATAAAAAAAATGTTACAGTGTCATTTCATTTACAAAATACATTAACACAAAACTAATGGGCCCAGAAATATTTAAAGATGAATATTCACATGACCGAGAAGTGGTTTGGGTGAGCTTTAAGGGTCCAAAAGGGAAGATGGAGGATAGTGCTAAGTGGTTTGGGTGAGCTTTAAGGGTCCAAAAGGGAAGATGGAGGATAGTGCTAAGTGATTTAGCTAAACATTGTAGTAGACGTGAGGGTGGCAAATATGTAGGCGAGCACTTTAATGAGTTAAATTTGTAGTGCGCAGGCGCAAGATCGTAAGGATTCCGTCAGGACGATTATTTATTGAAAAAGGGAAACAGAATCTAACGGGAAACGTAAAGGATTCGTGGGAGGATACCATGGGAAAAGGGCAAAAATGTATTGCAAGGCAACTGCACTTTTTATTTTTGCTCCACATGTTTTGTTATTCCTCCCACTGGATTAATTCAACATTGCCTATTGGGAAAGGTGTCTGGATGACTTGTGTGACTTAAAAAAAAAATCTATTGTAATTGTGTCAATAAGTTCCTGAAGACCTACTGGACTTAACTTTTTAATTTTTTTTATTGTTTCAATTAAAATGAAAACAAATCATGGCCCCTCTGTCATTAGCCCCTTTAGCCTTAGGCCCAGGTTTAGTGCTTTGACAGTAGTAATTTAGTTAAAACAATCATAAAAAATCTAAAAGTTAATTCTGCATGTATTTTACACTAATAAAAAAAAACATGCTGACAGTTGCTAACTTTTTTAGATAAACACAGATTATACACCTGCTCAGGTCAGCTGTAATTAAAGGAGCACTATCGCGAAAAAATGACCCAATGATGAAAATCCATATGAATATGCTGGATGGCGGGAGGAGGGGTCACTTATACACCCAGTATCGAGAAATATCCAGCCAGGCTTGTTTTTTATGGAAGGGAAAGGACATCCGAGGTGACAGGCTCTGTCACCGCTGATAGAATAAACCTGTCACACCTGGATTTTATTCTTACCATGAGAGAAACAACAAGATAGGGGGGAGTTTTATTCAGTTCGAGTGTATAAGTGACTCCTCCTCTCATTAGCTGATGTGTTTATATGGATTTTTAATATTACACTATTTCGTGACAGTGCTCCTTTAATTAGTTCAAAAGGATAGTAAAAAGAGAACATTGCTGAAACACACTAAACTTTTACAATTGTACATTTCAGTGTAGAAAATGAAGCATTGTAGAAAATGAAGCATTGTAGAAAATGAAGCATTGTTTTTCTTTGCTGAATAACAAGAATTTGAAAATGCAAAAACTGCAGTATTTTCTTCTCAAAAAACACACTAATTTCTTGTTACAGAATTCGTTGAATCAAGGCCATAGGCTGTGGAAACTGGGCATCTGGGTCAAGCATATGTTGTCATTTATTGATTAATTATGTCTTCTACCCCATGTTCCTCCTGTTTGTTAGGGGTTACTGTAGTAGGGAGAGAATGGACTCTTCAACCCTGAGAGCAATGTAGCCTGGAAGCGGCCCTCATCTGCTTCGGCCTTCTAATAAATGTCAGGTGGCTTACCCGTCAGTATTGGACAATTGGTGTTTGTGAGTTGTGCTCCCAGATATGGTCATCAAATTTCTTATATTTATCCATACCTTGGGTCAGTGATGTATACATGCATTGCGACCAATTGTATATAATATATACATAGTTATTGCACTAGAATAAATATGCTCCACAGATTGTGTCTGCTATTTTGCATAAGTAGATGAACTGTATACTCCTTCTTACAGCCTATTGTAAATAGTGGCTTATTTGCTAAGAACGTTCCTCTTTCTGAATGATTTATTGTAAATAGGGTATAGTGTTTTATGTAATGATGTAAATATTTAGAATGAATGATTAATTAGTTCTCATGTGCTGCATGCCTGCATGATTTCCCCCCCTCACTAACTTCCTTAAAGTGGACCAACACCCACGGGTGATCGGCCCGGGAATCTATAAGATTCCCGGGCCGATCACCCCCCACCCCGCGGGACATCCGAGATCGGGATGTCCCGCGGGGTGAAACCCCCCCAAACACCCCAAACTCCTTACCTTATCTTCGGCGGCGGCCGGCCGCCGCCGCCTCCCTCGCGCTCCTGTAGGCGTGCGCGTGCCCGCGCCGGCCGTCTGCGAATGGCCGGCGGGGGCGCGCGCGCGCCGAAAGTGACGCGAGGGAGGCGGCGGCGGCGGCTGCCGCTTAGACGTTCTTGTACGTCGGCGCTGGGAGCGGGGAGAGGTGAGTTTTTCGGGGGGTTAGGGGGGGTTTCACACAGCGGGGCACCCCGATCGGGGGTGCCCCACCGAAGTGGACCAAGACCCAGGATAGTCAAAATCCTGGGTGTTGGTCCACTTTAAGGTCTGGAGATTTAAAACTGTCCTGTCTTGCAGATCAGATACAGAGACCTGCATGTTTTGTCTATCCTTTGGTATCACTCACACTTTATTTTACAGCCTTATGATTGCCTTTTATTCATATGTCAATGAATGGGAGCTTCTGTTGAACAATGTGTAGTGTAACAGGGACACCCTCTGGAGTTTGGGTGTGCTTTAGAGTAGATGGGCCCACGCTGAAAGCATGCCCCTGTTGATTTGGTGCACTTGAGAATAAAAAAATGGCAGCAGGTAAAAGCTCATCAAAAAGTATTTATTCACTGAAACAGTTATTTACTCTGAAACTCACAATGGGCACTCATTGTCCCCCTTTTTCTCCAGTTACTCCCATCTTGTTTGGCATGCACCTGGTCACAGCTTGGTGTTCTCACATCAAGGCACCTGAGGAATGCACATCACAGCTCCTTTCCCTGTGCAATCCAGAGGGAGCCCACTATCCAGTGTTCCCCCATCAAGGCAACTGTGGATCTCACAACGCAGCCATTTTGCTTCATCCCGTCGAAAGGGGGTACTACTCTGGCAAGTCAGTGCAAAGTCTTTCCAAGTGGTTAGACTAGTATGATTCTCCAGCCTCTCAGCCTGAATCTGTTCTTCAAGGCCCCAAGGAGTGCTCACATTGGCCCGTCTCCTTGTTCCATTTATGGAGGGGATCCTTTCTGTCTTCCTTTCTCTTGCTTTTGAGGTATTTTCCCCCCTAGCCCAAACATGTCCAGTCTTATATAAATTAACCCATTCTTTACTGCAACCCATTATCCCTCACCTTCTGAAAACTGGCTGTGTTTCCCCAAATAAACCTGTGGAACACTAAAGGTTCCCTAAAAGTATGCCAAACAACCTTAGTGGTGATGCTGATTCCATTGTCCTTTTGCAATAGTCTAGGTAAACTAGAACACAAAAAAAATAAGAAGACTAAGGTGATAGAGATATAATATTTTTCAACAGCTTCTGTTTGTCTCTGAATGCGATTTGGGGACTTTTTCCAGATTGATTGCAGTTTACAGTTAGGACAATTGTTATGACAAGTTAAGACAGACTCTGTTACCAATGCTTATCTGTAGTCTCTCTCTATGCATATTTCTGTTGTGTTGTATTTCCTGTATATTCAGCTGCACTTTTTCCTGTCTGTGTTAGCCACCATCTTATGGTAACATTCTCCTAATGCATTCATGTTCCAGTAAAGCCAGTTCCTGTTATACCACTAATGTCTATCTGGATTTGACTCCACTGCACCCAGCACTCACACTCTGCGACAGGTTATGGGCCCGGTGACTGAATGAAGCCATAGGGACAGGATAAAGTCCAGTGACCAAGCGCTTCCACTGAGATATCTCCTGCATACAAGTAAGACTGTTCTTATATATAAAGGAGGGATAATGGTTCCAAGCTTAAACTCTCAGTGGCCAAGCTGAATAATGACAATTATTATTTATGGAAGTTTAAAAGGGAAATGGTATTATCCAGAGATAACTTGCAGGAGGTTATCACTACAAATAGGCCACAGGATGATTATCAGGGCTGGGACAGGTGCATCGGCCACCATAAGCTTACTAGTAGAAGACGATCAGCTTATTCACATACTTGATGAGAATACAGCGAATGACATGTGAGATCTAATGAAAAGATTGCATAAGAGATACAATAAAAAATGAGGCTTAGTGGAGAGCAGGACATGCATGTGCATATAAATGCTATGCTGGAAGTGACTGCACAACTCGGTTCAGTTGGTAAGAATATAACCTTCATGCTGCCACCATATTGTTGAGTAGCTTACCCGAGACAGATCTGACACATTTGTAAAGACCAGGCTCATAGATAATTATCAGCGAAGAAAGGTGTAATGCCCCGTGGAACACCCGCCTACAGGTGAGCTGGCAATTCCCAATCTCTGCCGGTGCTTCTGCCTATAGACAAGCGCCCATTTGCTGGGATGCTGGATACGTCTCACTGGACACAGTTGCCCCTGGGACTTAGGTAGCACAAAAAATGCCAGCTTACGTGTGAAGGCAGGTGAACATAGGGCACACAGGAGGATGGTCAGGAAGCCAAAGTCGTACACAGGATATCGGTCCAATCAACGTCGCAGCACAGGGATAGAGCGAATGGATAGCAAAAGGTCATACTGGGGAGTCAGAGATCATGAGGCGCCCAAGGGGTTATGCAGAATCGTAGTCAAACGGAGCAGAGGTCAGTTCGAACAGCAGACAGGGGTGGTCAGATGGAGCAGTCAGCAAAAGGTAGTAGTTCACAAAAGACACAGCACACCATGAGCACAGAAAGCTATCAAGGGCATTGTGGCTCAGGCCTGATTCCTATTTAAAGGGAAACTGGCCAATAGGGAGCTGTGGGTGGTCAGCCTGCCAATGGGAAGTGATTGCACAGCCCAGGATCACTGGTCGGATTGTCCATACTGTTTCCAGAGGCTGGTCAGCTCTGGCCAGTAAGGCTGACCCTGATTACTCTCAGCTGCCCCGGAGGCTGTGCCGCTTGCCACTGACGGTGCAGCATCTCCTCAGAGCAAAGTCTGCTGTCAGCAGCACATGTGCAGGAGCACGCATCTGCACAGCCAAAGGAGAGCGAGGGAGGCGGCCAGGATAGGCCGCCGTGTGCTCCGACCTTAGTGAGCAGCATGGGGAAGCCGAGCGTCCCTGCCGAGGGGCAT
Source organism: Gastrophryne carolinensis (assembly GCA_027917425.1). Classification (NCBI taxonomy): domain Eukaryota; kingdom Metazoa; phylum Chordata; class Amphibia; order Anura; family Microhylidae; genus Gastrophryne; species Gastrophryne carolinensis. Next base: position 285,278,819 of record CM051237.1, on the reverse strand, counting down.
CGCGCTGCCAGGAGGGGCCCGAAAATGCTTGCCGTGGGCCACCTGGATCAGGAAAGTTTAATACAAAAGGAGCTTGCGCATGACTACACAAAGTCTGACACCAGAACCGCTCTTAAAGAGAAACTCTCAGACTCTCAGATCTAAAGGACTCCGATGCCGTTCGAGTTTCCCTCCTTGGGGCATCCGGAACTGTAAAACCCCCCTGAAGCCCTGATACACTCACCTTCTCCTGCAGCCCTCACCTTTAGCAACTGCATCCCCCTCACCTTTAGCCGTGCACGCACCTTCACCCAGCCTTTCTGAATTGGCAATGCATGCATGCCGCTATTAGAATGTGAGCAGGGGATGTGGCTGGCTCAGCCGCCAGTGGAGCAGAGTGACAGTGAGTGCGCTGAATGGAGCGGGCTGCTCAGCCAATCAGCGCGCTGGGTCTCATTCAAGTTTGCACCATGGGAGTAGCAGGAAGTTGTGTGTATGGGGGGACCTGGGATGGATTCACACAGTGGGGCATCCCAATTTGGGATGCCGCCGCATAGAGAAACACCCCAAGGAGTCAACATTGGGTGTGCTGTTCCTCTTTAAAGCTACAGACACAAAGATACACAAGAAGGAAACCAGGGTGTGCTTTAGATGAAACAAACAGGGACACATAAAGAGAGACTGTACTGTATGGAAAGCTGAGCGAAAGAGATAGTGTCCCTCTTATACTAAACAGAAACTCAAAGCCACAATCTCTGATCCATGGGAAGGGAACTGGAATGCCACATTTCAAGTGACAGGCAACCATACATTTCAAGGCTGGTGCATTGACCCAGGAGCAACCAGTCATATGACAAGAGATAGAAACTTTTTCACAGAACTTGATCTGAATAACAAAGAGACTATTTACTTGCAGATTGAAGTAAATACATGCAAAGGGATATGGGCATGGAATCCTTGTATGCCCCAATGATGTGGGACACAATTTAGCCATACCAGTGAAGGATGTGCATTATGTTCCTGATCTAGAAGGAGGACTCTTATCTGTGAAACGGCCGACAGCCAAAGGACTCACTGTAAAATTCCAAGGTGACAAGTGTTTTATCCTGGACAGCAAGCAGACAATAACAAGGGCCAAGCTAGAAGACCATCTGTATCACCTTAACACAGTGAAGGAAAAGGTGTGAGGCTATGCACCCTTAACACAAGGACTGTATACACATATGGCACAAGTGTTTAGCTCACAGACACCCAGAATACATACAGGAATCGAACAGTAGCTGACAGTATCCCCTTGTCCAGTCACTGTTAAGTGTAAATGTTGCATCAAAAACAAAGCTAAAAAAGCCACACTTTCTAGAGTGAGTCAGAATACCACTTGACCTAGTTCACAGTGATGTATGTGGTCCCCAAAACCCACCTACACGTGGAGACAACAGGTACATAGTGACTTTCATAGATCACTATTCAAGGTACACAGTCACTTACCAAATGCAACACAAGTGTGAAGTCCTTGACAAATTACAGGATTACGTAGTAAAGGCAAGTAACAAGTTTCAGAGAAAACCTCTGAAAGTGATAATGGAGGTGAATTCACAGGACACAAAGTACAAGAGTACCTGAAGCCAAACTGAAAAGAGCTTTAAAATACAGTGCCATACACACCAGAGCATTTGAGGGAATCTTTGTTGGATACAGAGATAATGTTAAGGGTTACAGAATACTAAATCCCAAAACAGACAAGGTTACCATTAGCAACAGCAAAACTTTGGTTGAAGATCTGAGAGACAGTGTGATTACAACAAAGGAAGTATAAAAAGAAAAGAAAACTGACAATGATCAGCCATTATCTGTAACTTCTGAACAAAAGTGACTGCAGAACCTACCTGTACTGAAGAGCAGACACAGAACCAAGATTCTCAACAAGTGCAAACATCGGTAAACTACCTGTACATCTCTCATACACGGCAAGCACTGCCAGTACTAACAAACCTGCAACCTGGGGAGACTTAGCTTTCAGAAGGTGGAACCAGTAAATGGATAAAGCTATGCAGATGGCACAGTAGAGCGATACAAAGCAAGACTCATAGCCAAGGGATATTCTCAAAAATATGGAGAAGACTGATTAGACTTTTCCTCCAGTAGTCAAACATGCTACAATAAGGACTTTACTGACAGTAGCCGCAGCAAGGATAATGCAAGTGAAACACTTTCACGTGAAAACAGCATTTCTACATGGCAAGTCATCAGAAGACATCTACATGGTACAACCACCAGGGCTCAAAGATGAACAAAGGCCAGACCTGCAAACTTCAGATGAGTATATATGGACTAAAGCAAGCCGCCAGAGTGTGGAATATGAAAAAAATGACCTGCTTACATATAAGGGGAGTAAAGTAGACCCCTGTTTATACACAAATAAATTGGCAGACAGATGGATCTATATGCTTACTTATGTGGACAATATCCTGATTTGCTTTGAGCAAGAAGGGAATGAAGAAGAAATAATGCAAACCCTAAATCAGCACTTTGAGACCACAGATCTCGGAAACATAAATATCAGTGTTCAGATTGAGGAAAGGGAAGATGGCAGCTTTCTTATGAACCAAAAGCACAAAAAGAAACATTTGGAGTGGAAGATGCCAAACCAGTAAAATCTCCTATGGAAACCAACTACCTGAAGGAGATAAACAGCCAAGATATGCCACTATCAACTAATACTCAGTACAGGAGAGCAACAGGGAAATTGCTCTCTACATTACCACCACTACAAGGTCTGAGATTGCAGCAGCTATTGGAATCCTATGCAGAAAAGTTTCAATGCTAAGTCAGATTGATTGGGATGCTGTAAAGTGAGTTATTCCCTATCCCTTAAAGGGACATTACATTACAAGCTGAAGTTACCAGCAAGTGATAAAAGCACCCTGACTGGATATGTGGATGCAGACTGGGCATACCAGTGATAGAAAATCTACCAGTGGCCACTTGGTTCCGCTATCAGGAGCTGCTATCAGTTGAACTAGGGATATTCAAGATCAGGGACTTCTATAGTTACTTTACTGACCTATTGTGGATATGAGGGCAGTCTGGGGGTTTCATACAGCAGGTCATCCCAAATCCCAGTTTTTCTTTTCCTATTATCTATAAAGCTCTCTTGTACCAGACTTACTGGTGATTGGGCCAATATGAAGTTGTGATAGAGCCCACACATGCGCCATTGGAGAATGCTGAGGTAAGTTTTTTGGGGGTTCCTGGGGAGTTTCACACAGCAGGGCATCCTGATTCGGGAGAAAATCCAGCTTCCAGTGCTGGAATCTTTTACATTCCAGGCCGGCCGCTGGTGCGTTTTGTTTCGCATTAAGTCGCTTTTGTTTGACAATTTTTTAATTGCAGTTGTATAAGGTTATAGTATGGAAAGATGACACTGGATAATAATATTGTTTTCTTCTGCTTAGTAAGAACTCTGTTGGAACATGTGCTTCCGTAGTATTTTGCTCCTTTTTTCTTTGTTCTGTATCTCTGCAAAAGCAATAAAAACATTGTACCCCCCAAAAAACTCACGGAGTCTAATTACAATGAAAGTGAAGTGGTGTCCCTGATATTTGATAGCTTTGGAAATCACTTTTCAATCGTATGTCATCACATCAAGTGAAACTGAACATCATATTTGTTGCAACCGATTTCAAATGCAGCCAAGTCCAGCCTGAACACGCCTTGTGTGAATTTCTTCTTCACTTTATTGAGAAGTAAAACGTACAGAAAAGCGTGTGAAAAAAGCCTTTTTTTTCAGCAGCAGGTCTGTTAAGGTCAGCTGTATGCCAGACAGTCATCAATCAGCTGTCTTCTTGCTAGACCATTCCTCACTCATCACATCCTGCAGCCACTGTGTTATTTAAACACCAATATAAACAACTCCTACCACTTTCCTCCTCTTTGCTTATTTTTGCAGATCCTAACGCCCACTAGCTTTACTTCGTTGTCTAGCCTTCTACTTTCTATAACTGCAGCCATCTTTAAGCAGTTTAAAAAAAAATAAAGAAATATTTGCTCGCCTGCTTGATTCATTTGTTAGTAACCTTTTGCATACTGAGACTGAACACTACACTTCCAATAATAGTCAAATGGACAAAGATCACTTTGATATTTATATAGGAATACACTCCTGACCAATTAAACTCAAGACATGGTCATCTGAAATGGATTTTCATGTTTAATCATTTGTATTTCCTCTGATCCATGGGTATTGGGGGTTCCTGCTTAGTTAGCTAATGTATGTGTGTCTATGACACTATGAGTCATTGTACTGTATAAAGGTTCAGATCTATCCACAATTACTGTCCATTAGACTGTAGATGAAATGTTTCCTAATTGTCTCCCCTACACACCCCCCCTCCTCCAGTACATGTTTGCTGATAGGAAATGATCATGGCTGAAGCCCCTATTTGATATGTTAACACAACAGAAATCCCAAGCCATTGATGCTGCAACTGGGTAGACTTTGGGGTTGATTTAGTGGACAAAAATCATGTCAGGGCTGTTGATACAACTCGCCAGCAAGTTTTTTCTGCAACTCGCCTGATTCAAAGCCCCTTCCAAGAGGTTTTCATTTGGGCGGTTTCCATCCATGATGTTACAGCTCGCATGATGGTTGAATCAATCACTGTCAGCGAGTTATACTAGTTTTCATTGGTAAAATTTATACTGCTCTAGGCGGCATTCATTTTATCACTTAAACTGACAGCTGTCCTTTGTTTGTTAGATGCTCAAAGGCTGTGCCGGGGGCCCCCCAGCCCAGGGAGTTATAAGCCCTTATGCCCTTCAGCATGGGCTTGAGACTCATCCACACCCTCGATGCCCCAAATGGGGGTGCAGATATTATGTCAGACATGTCACCTGCCGAGTCCGGCTCTGTCATTCTGCTTCCCATCCTCCATGGTCCAGATTAGCAACATGTCATGTGATGCCTATGCCGACTGTCTGAGATGCAGATAATGGGGAGCAAAATGCAGAAGCCAGCATGAGTATAATAGCACATATACCAGCCTGCAATTTGCACATGTCAATGTCTTGCCACCCTCAAAGAGCATTAATATATGTTTTAGAGAAATCCACTTGTACTTTGTATTTAAAAGTTTGGGTCTGGGAGGGGTCTACTGGTACTCTACCTAATAGAGAATTAATAAATAAAAAGTATTAATAATAATTGTTGGGTTTGTGATGTTATGCAGGCTACAATGGTGATGGTGGGGGAAGAATTTTTTTCCTTGCCCTGAGTGCTATTTAGCATAGAAACTGCCCTGGATACAGTAACTAATATGCAGCCCTTTCCGTTTCACTGTCCGGGATGTCTCAGAAGAAGCAAGTGTGAGGCAGGTGGCTTGAGCTGACAAAAGAAAACACCTGAAAAAGGTACTCCAGGCAAAATGTAGTCCCTCTTCCCCTTGCAACACAGGGGTATACCGATGTGGATGCCCTACTGTGCATTACCCGCCACTAGGAAGCTTGACACTGGCTAGACCATACTTGCCAATTGTGCGTTTCATTAGTGGTAACATCCAGCAAGCTATTTGTTTCACTCGACAGTCTTACAAACCACTGCCCACCTGCCTGTCAAACCAAAGTGATTGCAGGTGGTCACTTGAATGGAAGCTATAGGAGGTAATGAGGAACAATTGTATCCTGGTGTTGGGCGTCAGAAGCTGTCATGGTGAATGCAAAACGAGATGTCCTGTGCTGTGATGGGGAAGAGAATTCCAGGCTGTTCTGACTGGAATTCCTCTTGAACTTCTAAAAGCAAAGACTGGAAAGCTGAGGCAGCGAGAGAGTAAACAATATTATTGGCAAAGTGCCTGCAAAAAAATGCCATCTAATGAGGAAAAAGAAGCCACAGATAAATAAGTGTCAAGGGAAACTGTGAGGCCTTCTCAGTGCCCTGCAAGCAGCACAGAAAAGTGTTGCATGTACTCAGAGGCCCCTCAATCATATATGCTTTTTGAATGTGTATGGTTGGAGAACTTATACTCATTAAAGCAGACCAAAACCCACTAAACTTGCGAAATACATTTGGCCAATGCCCCCTGTCCATACTCCCTTATTAGGGGGTAGAACTAGAAATGCATATTTTCGCTTTTCGAATCATCCTGGAACACTGATTTTTTTGTCCCTCAATGTGAAATGACAGATGATCAGTAATTGAATACAACAGTGGTGGAGCTTTACAGCTAAAACAGGCAGCATTATCTGGGATTAGAGTGAAGTAGGAGCAGTGAAAATTGGCATTTGGTCTGCTTTAAATGCCCCTTTGTTCATAGCTAGTTGTGGCCCCAGGGTGCTTGTTTGTTTGCTCTTTTTCAGATACAAATTTAAAGTGGACCATCACCCTAAATAAGAGCATATCTTATATGTTTCCTGTACATACAGATTGCTCACTTAAAAAATCATCCTACCTGCATCTGCTGCATGTTATGAGCCTTTAAACATCCAAGATGGCGGCTCATGGAGCATCAGACAGCCTGCAAACAGGAAGTGTCTTCTGACTGTGTCGCTCTGGATTCTGGGATTGCTGTCCTTTCCCTGACCGCAGCTCTGCTCTGTCTGTGCAAATGACAGCTATAACCCCGACCCCTGGACTTTATCCCACTCTTCTCTCCTCAGTATGTGATGCTTCTGAGTCAAGATGGCGGCACCCGTATCCTAGAGTTCGGAACAGAGTTGCAGCCCGGTGGGGGAAAGAATAATAAGTAAATGACTAAAAACTTAAAATATATGAATTTTAGATGCTGGGGAATAGTTTTTTAAGGGTTTGGGCTTTTCAATAAATCATGCTGAAGGTCCGGTTTAAGATGGCCAAAAAGGTAATTACCTTTGGTGTTATATGTGTGTATTAAACAGTGAGCAAGAAATTCCAAGTTAAAGTCTATACGTGTCCCAAAACCAAAAGCTATACTCACCTCACCTAACCTCCTGCAGATTTGACCCTACACAGCACCAGATGCTGAAAAGATTTGTGTCTTCAGCTGTCAAGCAAAGCTGTGCTGTGCTGGCAAAGCGTTGCACAACAGGATGGTACAGGCTCTTTCACTGGTTAAAAGGAGAGAGGGTGCATAACCCGAATGACTGGATTAAGAAGCTTATCAGACTTGGACAGAAGGAGTTACCTGAAGATCATGCAGTTAGCATTCAGACTGACAACTAAAGACATGTAACATTTCAGCAGCCAGTCAGACATCAAGGTTAGGCAATTATAAACTGTCCAGAAGTCCCACTTTTGGTTGGACAGTCCCACTTTAAGGCATATTGCCCCTGGAATATGGACCAAAGATCCCCAGAGCATAGGATCAGGGGTAGGGCTACACATACTTACATACATGAGTAGCATAGTATGCTGTGGGTATTTGTTCTTTAAAAGCCCCCTAAACCACCCCCTGACACACCCATCACCCACAAAATGATTTAAGCTGTTGAAATTTAAGCCTTCCAAAAAATATAGTATAGCAAGTATAGCTTTAATTTCTGATTTCTGTACACAGTGTACAAGGCTTAGTACTGTGCATAGGAAAGTTTGCAATGTTCTTTATTTTCAAGAAATGTTTGACAGGAAACATTGCTATTAGTAACCGTCCTTGGAGACAAAGGACTCCAGAAGTTTGATGTGGATGTTTTAGCAGTCCATTATTGTGTGCCAATATGATGTAATCAGTGTACTAAGATAATCTTTCTCTGTTTTCTATTAGCTTGCAACTCTGTGTTATAAAAGAAAACAATTTTCCCCAGCAACAATGTATTTACCTTGCAATGTACATCAAAGTGGTATGTTAAAGAGCAACATCGGAGGAGGTTAAAACTTCCCCCAAACCTTACAGATCTGCTCCCCTCTGATTTTACCTTTGGGCACTAAATACTCACCTTGCCAGGGGATCCATCTTCTGGGTCCCTCGGATTCTGGGCAACCCTCCGATAGGTGGTGCCATCTTGCATCCCATCAAGCACTGCATGCGGCCCTGGATCTCGTGCCTGTGCAGTGCCCATGAATGGGATGCTAACAGATGGCTAAGCCGGCGTGGGAGGGGGGCAGCGATTAGGCCCTGAAGCAGCGGCGACATCCAAGAGGCCCCATCCAAAAGGGTCCGATTCCCCCCATCAGCCCTTTTTTATTTTTGGTCCAATGTTCGTCTTTAAAAGTACAGATCAGACACTTCCTGGCTCATCTTAGGCTGAGAGAAATTATTAACCTCTTCTGCTCTAATTTAACCTTTCCAGTAGCTAAAGGGTAAGTGGCAGCATTCTCAGCTGGAGAGATAATTGCTGCTCTGTGATTTATGCAAAGCTTCTAATGAGCTCACCTGTTACAGTAGAAGAATTGTGTGAGTTGTAGTCGAAAAGGATACTAAGAGTTTTACTATAAGGCAAGAAAGCCACTTCTGTTTTACCAAGACAGAGTCAAACGAATATAAGAAATGCAGAAGCAGTATGCTGATAAGTAAATCACAGGTATGGGGGACCAATCGTAACATAAATGTTTATTTTACATTCCAGTAAGGCAGAACACCAAAAACTTGACAAAAAGGGAGTTTTCCTTTAAGGAGGAGAAAATACATAAGTCAATGGGTTAGAATTCTATCAGAATTTTACTATGAAGCCTTGTGATTTGTAGTTTTGTCCTTTTTGGCACATAGGAGTTGTTTTTACTGTGGAGAGCAAACAAATGCAGCCATCATCATACATTTCTGGGCTCCATTCCCATTATCCATAGAGCTGTCACTCATTAGGGAGAGTTATCAAGCTTCCCTTTCAGCATTTTACTGTATAGCTCTGATGCCTCCATCTAAACCCTAAAAGTGGACCACGGCAACTATTTTCCACAGAGCCATGGCATCCTCCACCCCTCAGACATGAATTCACCTAGTCCGTGAAAAATAGGGGTGTATTTAGGTCCTCTTCAAAGCTATTCTCCGCATTTACTATTGAGCTGTTACTTTTAGGCTGCTGTGGTGTGGAAGTTAAATATAGGGGGTTCAATCTCCGTATATGTGCGGGTCCCAAAGATGACATACATTGGTGGCATATCCTAGTGATATGCCACCAATAAGCCCCCTAGCCCTCACAATGACCATTGTGCGGCTATTTTACACCACCAAAGTCCCCGTTGACTTCTATGTGGTTTGGCATCCAGGGTCAAATTCAGGTCAGGTTCTGGTCCTGAACTGAACATCCCTACTCAAGGACACTTTAGACATGCCCCGGCCTGGAATTGATCCTGCAACCCTCCAGCCACAAGATTGGTACCTTATCTCTAGGCCATGACTGCCCTTACACCTTAAAAATAAACCAGACAGAGGTGAGGTGATGTCTCCTCCCTTCCCCAGGACAAAACACAATGTCTGCCCTCCAATGAACTGGACTTACCGTCCAAAAATCAAAAATCTGGCAGAGCCTAAACCTCACCCCGACCAATGGCATTGCTCTTTTAAGAAAAAAAAACTTGGCAAAAAAGAAAAATATCTGCCACCCCATTAGCACCCCTAGTATGACAGCTGAACACCTCCAAGGACCAGCCATGTTTACAGGCATAGTGGCAGCCTCACAAAAAGAGACAGACCACCGCTTGGTGGACCTCTAATACCCAGGGGGCCCATTCCAGTTGGTCAATTGTTCCCCAATTTAGGTGCTACCCCCAAAATTCTGAATCCCCTTTTTATTAGCCACCCAAACCAATTCTAGCATTGTGGACCTCAACCCAATTAGATCCATTACCACTTTGACATATACAGAGGCAGATGAGCATGCGGATCCTGCAGCAGCTGGCTCGTGTAAGTGTACAGTGCTTTCCCATCAGCTCTGCATTGTGTATAACGGCACATCTCACACTATCCCCCATTATTTAGTATTTTTGAAACAAAAAGTTGCCACTGATCTGACCCTTTTATCAGGTTGCATTTGCATGGTATGTGTGGCGTGGTGGGTATACGTATATATAAATATAGCCCCATTGGGGGTTTGGAAATAATAGCAGCCAGTTTGTCTACTTGCCCTGATGCCACCTAGCTGCCCTCTTCTGTCTCAGTGCTGATCCCGTATCATCTCACACATCCTGATCCCACCACCTTGATTTCTGTTCCAGCCACCAATAAGCTGCGTTTCTTTATATACTCGTACAGTGGCAGCAGATCCTCTATAGGAGCCGGTACAGCGCGGCGATCGCTCTCCCGGTCAGTGTGGAAGTCAGGCGGCCGCCCGCCCGCCAGCATTGAGCCTCATAGCCGGCGCCGCGCTCCTCTCTTGCTCGCCTGCAGTTCCCGGCTATCCGCCGGTAGGAGGCGCTGCGCTCGTATCCCCCGGGATTCCACATTCCCGAGCGGGGTTAGTTTGTTGTAGACGGGTGACGTCACGCCTCCTCCTCCTCCTCCTTCCCCAAGCCGAGCCTCTGAAAGTAACTGTGGAGTGCAGGAAGCTGCCGAGCATGGAGCACCGCGAGTGCCAGGCAGCGGCCAGTGTTCGGAGCATGTGATCCGGGAAGTGTCTGGAAACTGGGGATTGTGTGTGGAGCTTTGCCACCTGTGAAACTTGGCAGCAGGACGGGGGAGATGGATGGCGCGCTGGGGCTGCTCTTCCTGCTGCTTCTCGCCTCTCCCGGGCTGGAGTTCTCGGTCCGCGGTCAGTTGTCTGCAGGTAAGTCGCTCCAGAGAAACTTCCCCGCAGTCTCCGCTGTGTGCCGGTCACCCCGAACTTTCCGCGAAGGGGGAGGGGGGGGTTCTGTCGTGCCCTCAGTGCACCCCTACACGTCTGTTAGCCCTGTCCCCCCTGTAGAGGCGGGCGCGGTGGGCCATGCCAGGTGAGCGCTCATACCTGGCCGTTCTTTTGTTCGCTGTTCAGACGCCGCCTCTCTCTCTAGTGTGTGTGTGAGGAGAGGAGAGCCCCGGGTGTTTGTTTAGCCGCACTCTTCTATCTGGCTCCCACTCTATGTATGACTGTTATTATTATTATTACTACTACACGCTTTATTCCCACACGACAAGAACAATGTTTCTCTTTTCACTAACTTGTTTTGAATTTGTCTGAGGCCAGTCTCCTCCTCCTCCATGTCTCACCTTACACCCCCTCCCTCCCTCTTTATGTGGGGCTGGCGGGTCTGACTGCTGCCTGGAAGCCCCCCTCCCTGGATTTTCCACATTCACTTCACACCAACTTCCTGGCACCTTGTAAACTACCCCCCCCCCCCCCCCCTCCTCCTTAGCTGAGACCCCTGGGCACTCCTGCTTCCAGCATCTCCATTCTCCCAGGGGACTGGAAGCTGCTGCAGCCAACTTTGGGTTGCATGATCTATAGGCACAGAAGAATTAGGACCAGTCCGTTTAGTTCCTGCCATGCCAGCTTTAATCATGCTTTTATATATCTGTCATGCTGACTTGCCTCAGTTTGATACATGGAAGCATTCATATGGTCCCCCTGAAGGAGCTCTTTATCTGCCACACACAGTCCTTTCTTCTAGCTGCCCTTTTTATTAGTTTAAAGCAGCACATAGACATGTCAGAGTATTTGAAGCCCCTCTTCCTTCAATGTACTTTGAACCCCCTCCACATATACTTCATTCCAAAGTAGACCTCCATTCAAAGATGAATGAAGCAGGTCTCCTAATGGAGAAGGTGCGACTGCTTCATGGGTTTCCCATTAGTTAGAGCTTCAGTAGGAGAAAGGTAAGTCTCCAATGTGAGCAGGTAGGTTAGTGTTTCTAGCACAGAGTTGCCAGAGTGTAAATCAGCTTTAACACATCCTTTCCCCAGTCTCTCAATACTGTGCCTCATACCTACATTTACCTGACCAGGACACTCTCCCCCCACAAAGTGACACCTTGGAATGACTGCTCAGTAGTTCCTGAGCCAAGGGAAATCTACCTTTGGATTTTAAAGGGACTTTGCAGGCAAATGGTTTAGTTTGCCTGCTTTTGAATTGCCCCCATGCTGGCTGCTGTTGGGGTGGCATCTTTCATTCACCAGCACTTCGCATTCCCTGGATCAATGCTATAGGATTTGCTCCTTTTTGCTGAATTATTTTTCAGGGTCTCCGAAAGGGAACTGAATTTTAAAGGACCCCTCATATTGAAACATGTATGGATGAGTCATCATCTGCTGCTGAGGACATGCAGAGGTGACATAGTTCACTGGGAGTTATTGAGTAATATCAAGAAGGCTGAATGAAACAGCCACCCATTTCTGGAATGTCTCTTTAATCTCCCACAGGGTCCACCTATTGTCAGTCTCCCACAGACTCTGCCCCTAATTGTATATCCTGTATTTGCCTTTTCCCCCTCTCTTAAACTGTATTTAGACCCCCCCACAAAAAAAACCCCTTGTGTTAACGTTTATTATATTTTGCAGCAATAAACCTCTCTGATTGAAGTGCCTAGAGCCTTACACAATTATGTTTGGCAGTAATAAACCACTCTAATTCGAGTGCCTAGAGCCTTACACAACTTTTGGCCTCTTGTGTTGGTCCACCTGGTGGCCCTGTCTCACTCAAGAAAAGCAGTGGGTCCACTTTAAAGTGGACCAACACCCAGGATTTTGACTATCCTGGGTCTTGATCCACTTCGGTGGGGCACCCCCGATCGGGGTGCCCCGCTGTGTGAAACCCACCCGAACCCCCCGAACAACTCACCTCTCCCCGCTCCCAGCGCCGACGGACAAGCGATTTGACAGCCGCTTGTCCGTGGCTCCTCCGCCGCCGCCTCCCGCGCGTCCCTCTTGACGCGCGCCCCCGCGCCGGCCATTCACAGACGGCCGGCGCGGGGGCGCACACGCCTAGAGGGGCGCGATGGAGGCGGCGGTGGCCGGCCGCCGCCGAAACTAAGGTAAGGGGGTTTGGGGGTTTTGGGGGGGTTTCACCCCGTGGGACATCCCGATCTCGGATGTCCCGCGGGGAGGGAGGTGATCGGCCCGGGAATCTTATAGATTCCCCGGGCCAATCACCCGAGGGTGATGGTCCACTTTAAGTCAGCTGACAGCCGATCCACCAGTATGGTTTGGGGGGGGGGGAACCCATGCAGCAGCTGTATGAACAAACTCCATTCTGTCCATAATGGGAACCAAAACTAGGATCTCTGTGCTGCCATGCAAGACTTCTAGGGTCCCCTTCGGTACAGTGTGGCATATGATATGAAGCACTTGACACGGTACACAAAGTCTCTTTAGCCCTCAGAAAAGCTTGCTATCTAATGCTTCTACTACAGGCACGAATGCCACTGCAAATTTAGTTTATTTGGCATATTTTAATGTGCATTTTTTTTTATTAAGGTGGAGGTGGCACCTCTGATCACCTGTTTTACATAGTTCCATTGTATTCCATGGCTGGACAAGGGCAGAATAGACAATGCAAGTAGATGGGACACTCCAGCCACAAACAAGTTACACGTAGTATAGAGAGGTGAAACCTGGTTGGTTGCTATAGGCAATAGATTTTCTCACCAATTTAATTTTATCCTCCTACTATATTCAGAGTAGCCTTTCCCAAGCTGTATATCCACAGCTGTAGAACAAAATGTCCAATTTCTGCCTGAGCAACCTCCTTTTCATTGAATGAAGGGATCAGATCTGACTTGAATCTATTTAAGTGCTAGAGGAGATTGTAAATACCAATTTATAAATGTCACCCCTTTCACCAGGCCCAAAAGGCATGCGAGTCACTTAGTGTATACATGCCCTAAAAGTTACAGCAAGCTCTGCCAACCAAATTAGTGTTTTTTTTCTTTTAATGTAAGGTTGGCATGGCAAGCTGAGAGCTATAGTCCAACGCTATAAAGAGAATATCTGTATCAGTAGATGTAATGTTAAAGAAAATATTGCTGGGGGTGTGTGCTGTCAGATAAGCTGGTGAGTTAGCAGTTTTGAAATAATTACCTGTCTGAAAATTCCCCCCTGTAGTGAGAAAGAAACGTAACATTCAGCTGCATTAGCCGTGAGCTGAGCTATTCCTTCCAGTGCTGGTTCGTGTGCTCGTACTGCCTCCATGCCGAGACTCTTCAGAGCTGCTACTACAAAGAATTGTGCCAGTTAGAGAAGGCAGATGCCTAAGGCGTTCAAGGTTAGATCCTTGCTTTAAAAAAAAAAATAAATAAAAATAATTGCCTTCACGTTGTGCGCAAAATTGTCCATTAGCTGTGTTTTTTTCTAAAAAGATTCCCCCCCCCCCACTCCATCTGCAGCACTGCCCAGTAGTCAAAGTTTTTTGCTTATTGTTCTAAATATGTGTTGCTGTTTGGAAGCTGCGGTCTTTACACGAAGGTCTTTAAAAGCGCATGGCATGATTGGAGTCCTGCGGCTACGTTATTGAGCAGTCGCACAAGTAGCCACAAATATTCTCATTACTTGACAATGGCAAACATACCTGGCTTTGTTACTTTCCTACATTGCTTTCAACAGGTCTGAGGCTGTCAATGTTTCCTTCTAATTCCCTCTAATTGAATATGCTGTTGATGAAAATCAGCCCTTTTTTACTCTAGCTCATAGTTTCAGTCCCTTTTAACCCTCTAGTGTTTAGCTATGTGAAGGCACCGAGAACCCTTTCCTGCTTAGGCTGCAAACTGATTGCCATGCTAGCTTCTAATACAAAGCTGCTGAATGAAGGCCATGAAATGTTACTATTGATGTACCCGTGTAAGTGGTGTCGCTTTTTTATCGAGTTCTTGAGCTGTGGCAAAGTGAGGATGGTTAATTGAAACTTTGAGCGAGAGCGAGCCATGTCACCCTTCACAGATTCCCAGCAACAGCTGCTATCACAGAGGCCGCTGCGTAAAATTTAAATTGCTTAGTCCTGTCGTTTCTTCTTATGGCTTTCACTGACTTTTAAACTCTGATAGCACATCATCCTTTTCTCTGTTGTAACTGCAGTTTCATGGGCCTTAGTCTGCAGTATTGGTAGTGTAAGGAATCATTATAGAAATATAACAAGACATAGGATATCTTATCCCTTATTAGTGTGATTCTTGGAAATCCACATAAATGTTTGTAATGGTGGTTGTGTGCTAATAGTTGCTTGACCTTGTTCTAGTGTGCATGTTTCTTGTCCTAATGCATGTACACTATGTGTAGATATATAAAATGTAAAGCTGACATATATAAAGTTAAAGCTGACATACGTCATGTTGGTCATGTTTATTTCTCTGCTAGACATCCGTTAGAAAGGCTGTTTGCTTTTGCTATTGTCGTTGTCAGCATATTTCCCTATTGATGCAATATAGCACTGGTAAGGTGAGTGAAAAGGCATGTGTGTTCATTTCCCATGCATACATGTTACGTGCATAGGTGTTTAAAGGGGAAGTCCAATTCTGAGTTTGTGTATGGTTTTTGTGTGCCACAATGATGTCCTTAAAGAGGACCAACACCCAGGGGTGATCGGCCCGGAAATCTATAAGATTCCCGGGCCGATCACCTCCCACCCCGCGGGACATCCGAGATCGGGATGTCCCGCGGGGTGAAACCCCCCAGAAACCCCCAAAACACCTTGCCTGATCCGCCGCCGCTTCCGCCGCCGCCGCCTCCCGCGCGCCCCTCCAGACGTGCGCGCGCCCGCGCCGGCCCTCTGTGAATGGCCGGCGGGGGCGCGCGCGCGCCGAGAGTGACGCGCGGGAGGCGGCGGCGGCGGAAGCGTCTTGGACGTTCCTGATCCCCGCCTGGACGTTGGCGGGGATTGGCTGCGGCGCTCACGTGGGAGCGCTGAGAGGTGAGTTTTTTGGGGTTTCTGGGGGGTTTCACACAGCGGGGCACCCCCGATCGGGGTGCCCCGCCGAAGTGGACCAAAACCCAGGATAGTCAAAATCCTGGGTGTTGGTCCACTTTAAGGTTCTGAGCTTATTATTTTTCCCCTTATGTTAGCAAATGTGTGTTTTATAGAAGCAGTTTTCACTTCCTGCAATCTGTTGCTATTGGCCACTGTACATCAACATATCTGTAGGAAGAGATGTGAGTACTGTACACAGAGAACATGTGTACAAAGGGCATGTGTGCGTGGGAGTGATCTTCCTCACCTCAACAGCAGTCATAGATCAGCAATGCTGTGTGTGTAATAGAGCTTACTTCTCTCTACTTGTTAGATCTTGGTTTATGATTGCTAATAGCAACCATACAGATAAAACGCACATTTGCCAACATAAGAAGAAAAAGCTCAACACACTGAGGATGTCATTTTGACTCACAAAAATTTACACTTTCAAAAATGCCACCCAAAGTGGACTCTTGTGGTTCTTTTTAAGCTCAGTCTATATTCCAGGGCTACCTACATGTTTTAGAAACCGTGTTTCCCAATATTTTTTTCATCCAGTACTACTTTCAGTTTTCTAATTTAAAGTGCATGAAGTGCACATAAATTGCCATATGAGTTGTTTGTATTACTATTTGGAGTAATTTGTACCCATTGAGCAAATCAGACTTAAATAAAATATAGATGGTAGCAGATGAGGTCAGTGTGCAACCTCTCTGAGCACCACCAGAAAGGCTCTCAAGTTCCTCCAGTGGTACTAGTACCACTGCTGCCCCTGTTTTAGAATTTAGTTAAACAGTCTACTGTGGGAATGGATAACCGTAGTTTTAGAGCATAAATGCTACATGAGAATTGTAACCAAATATCCGCTCTATATTGGCTTTTTAGAAATATTAAAATGCCTGCATGTCGAATATTCCTTGACCTCCACTATTTTCATATAGTTCTAGATATTTCAAATGGGAAGGCTGGCAGGGTAGATGTTGTTATTGTGATCTACTTGGTTAAATGCTGAAGTTGAACCGGCCAATAAAGTGACAGGTTTGGCCATCCAGACAGTATTATATAATGTATTGGCAATGCTCTGTCTTATCCCTCCTAAGCAATATGTTGATAAATTCCTGTATGATGCAGCCTTAAATCTAAACAAAGTTCTAGCAGGTTGTTTAACTTGCACACAACCTCATCAATTACAGATGTAGCTAAAAATGATGTATGCCAATACATTATATGTTCATATGCCTATAAAGCACCTCAGTAGAATGTCTACCCGTCTTTTCTCTCTGTAGAAAAAAAGGATTCCAAATGGTCTAAAAACATAAAATACTTCTTTTATATTCTCTGTGACTTCTGTTGTAATCATGCTTTTCACTAAGACCAAATACAGTCCACAAGTTCCCCTGGGCATTACCCCTGATAAGAATCCCCTCCATTAGTTTAGGCTTCATACATCTGAAGGCTAATGGCAGGTATTCAGGGTACCCTCTAGTGTAAAACATTAATCAAAAATAAGGGAGGCATTGCGTTATTAATACAGATCACTGAAAATCATAAAGACAAGATAAAGCCACCAAAAAACATACAACTAATACACCAACACAATGAGAGGTGAAAATGGGGGGGGGGGGGGGGGGCAATGTAATATCATATCACATGAAGAAACATTTAATCAAAATAAGATTCCTTATCCCTGGGGAATTCTGATTTGGGATGCCCAACTGTGTAAAACCCCTGAGATCTATGGTATACTCACCTTGCAGGAGATTCCATGGCGCAAGTGTGGGCCACAGCCATATCCCTGGCTTCCCTCGGCTGATGCAAGCTCCAGCCCAATGCCGGTGGGTTTCACATCCTGAGTTTTGGACACCTTCAATGCACTGCAGCAGGCTTTATGCGGGTCCCCATGTTGGTCAAATGCTGTATTCAGCAGAACACTCCTCCATGCTGGCAAAAAGCTCCCAGAGGAAGGTGAGAAGAAAGCCTGGTCCAGTGCATTTTGTACCACCAAACACCATAGGGAGAATCCTTGCAGTATGCCCTGGGGGGCATCCTGATTTGGGGTACCCCTCTGTGTGAAACCCTCCAGATTGTCTACTCTACTCAACTTTCTGCTGCTCCCACTGCACATGCGCGGGCACTCATCCAATCACTTTATGCTGGTATACGGCCTGCGATAAGGGACCAGCGGTAAGGGGTTTCCTGGCAATCTGGGAGCTTCACACAGTGGGGCATCCAGTTGGCTGTTGCGGTTATTGGTCCACTGGTACGCTGGTTTTTACTAATTAGAAAATAATTGATTATACGGTTGTTTACCTGTATGTACTGCAACCATGACCACCACTCTATCCATTTATTAAGGGCCCTTTCACGCTGGGGTGTTTTACTTTGGTTGCATGCGACTGCAATTGTCCAGCACTCTCCAGTGAAATGCTGCCTATAGTAGTCTATTTTTTCTTAAGCCTTGTCTGCAGCAATTTTGGAAAAAATGTTTGTTTCTGATGTACCGGATTTGCAAAGCCCTGTCCAATTTTTAAAATGCCTATATTGTTTGGCTTATGGAGCTATAGAACGCTAGTTGCGCTACTGTTATTTAAAATCAAAACCCTGTTGGAGGCAATTGGATCTGCTTCCTGACATTCCATGTTCATGGATAGTTTAGGGATTAGTAACCTTGTTCTTAGGCTAGAAATCCACAGCACTGCTTTTTTACGTTAGGTAGCATTGAATCAGGCTACAGGGTTTTTAATTTAGTTGAAAACCTTATTGGATCTTTTGTATCTTTTTTTTAACAATTGTCATAAAAGAATTGCCACCTACATCATTACCCAATAGGCATCTCTACTGGAGTAACTATGCAGTACTGCACATTAGGGAAACAGGCGTTCATTGATTTATTTTATACTTTGATTTTATGTTTAGATTTCAAGGTATCATTTTTAGACTAATGGTGCTGAACATGTTTGTGGAAAAGGTTTGATCCATAAAGTTGACAGCTGACTTCTTGGCAGTAATCTTATAGTATTACATAGCAGGTGGCCTTTTTCAGCCCTAATGGCTAATAACCCGAAGCAATGCATTACATTCACATGTGCAGCAAATCAAAACTCTTGACATTTTCCCTGTTGCATATTGTTTCTTATGCGAATATATAGATCTTATGAATTAGCAGCCAGGCTTACAGTGATTCCAGCAGCATATAGTTGGGCTGTCTCGACTGTTAACTTTAACTACATCTGTTGTTGTATGCCCCCCATCTCCTGTATGCTGAATTTTGATCAGAAATTTCTTAGCTGAACACGAGAGATCTGGGCTGATGTTTTCTGGTGCAGATCTTCTCAACAAAACCCAACAGCGGCTGCCCTGGAATCTAAAAGATTCCAGGGTTGGTTGCTGGCTTTCCCCCATGGCATCCCCAATCTGGGTGTCCCACTGTCTGAACCCCTCCCCCCTAAGGGCGCAGGTAATCGTTTCCTTCCCCCAGTCCAACTGTGCATGCGGGGCTCTCGTCCAATAAAAGCAATTTGCTGTGACTATGACATTTGGCAAACATCTCCCATTGTCTTTAATGGGGAGAGCATGCTGCCGCATCCCTTGTGATGTTCGTGCATTTGTCGTCTGGGATTTGGCAGGGCACGCAGACGTGTGACCTAGTCGTGTTAGGCGGCCTTCATTGTATGCGGGGCACCCTATTTGTGGATGCCCAGATGAAACGGAGCAAAACCCGGTAAAGTGAATTTCCTGGGTTTTGATTCGCTTGAAGAATGCATCAGGTGCGCTGTTGAGCAAGAGTAAGAACAGTGCAACAGATAAGGTGGACAAACACTGCTGTAGAGACGATTATTGTAGAATTTTATTGCACATGTTAATTTCAATTTAATACTAAGTGGTCCTATACAAAATTAATCAAAAACGTGGTGCTTTATAATTTACCCCATTTATCAAAAACTTTTTTATATGTGCTTTGTTATTAATATAGTGAAAATACTGGAAATTGCTTACAATTCTACAGGTGGTCAGAAGTTTAAAGTGGTCCCACACCCATTTTCTAACGAATCAATGTGGGACAGCGCTGTGACAGGCTTGGGGGGGGGGGGGGGGGAACCCTGAGATCCTTACCTTCACCTCAAACTAAATGCTGTCCTTCGAATGGCCCTCACGTGCCCCGACTGGGCGAGGGGGTTAGAAAGAAAATAAACCCTTACCTCTTGAATGAGCAAGCAGGAGCACGCACAGTGCTTTTTGTGTGGCAGCCACACAGACCTGTTAGAATGGCTGCTGGTGAGGTATAGATTTTTTTTTCTTAACACCCCCTGACCTGGCTCAGTACTAGGGGTGGGGTGGCAGGGCAGGGGGATAAGTCCGTTGCTGGAATTGACTGGTTGGCCTTTTTTTATTATTATTGTATTTGTATTAAAAGGAACCTAAAGTCATTTTTGACTTTGGCACGGCTACATGTGTGTGCAGCTCTTTCTAGTCATCGGTTGGATTAAATGCTGTTAGTTTGCCCCAGCACTTGAACGTTTATGGGTTTCCTGGATGGTCACATAGTGCTATGAAAGGCCTGTGAACTGCACTGGCCCATTGGCTGTGACATGGGGCCAGGGAGCACAGAGGTAATTGCTGCTAACCGATAGCTAGCTTAAAGTTTCAGTATGCATGTTGGGAATGTGAATGATGACTTGCCCCCTCCTGCCAATAAATGTGGGTGCATATTTCCTCATAAGCAGCAGCCGGTATTCACAGCAAGGCTGGCATGGCAGCGTGATGTCGGCAATGCTAAAATTGGAGGCCTGCTGTCTGCCTGCAGGCCTCCATAAAATCGTGCCTGTGGGCTGGGAGGAAAGTTGCCTTTTTTTTTTTTTATAGGTGCCTGGATGAGGACTTTGATTCGGTTATTTACGCACAGCAGCCATTTAGCTTTGAAAATGTCAGAATAGTTTGATTACAAGGAATAGTGAATCTGTACGGACACCCAAAGTCAGTATTACTGCAAGTATTACTGGCCACCCATGCACAGAAACATTATGCCAAACTTTATTGTCTCTGTGTGCACTGGGATGTCAAAATAAGCTATACATAGTTCAGGTTTTGGTGTAGACGGCCCTCAAGTGCAGACCCCCACAAGGGGATTGTTTGGTAACCCTGTGGGCCAGTCTAAGTCTGCCCGAATCTGTATTCTTGCCAAAATGCTTGTGGCTGTATCTGCCAACAGCAGATTTGTGATCATTGCCAGCAGGAACCTCTATTCGTGGGGCAGTGGCATATAGATCACAGAGCTAGAACTCATAACTGCAGCCTGTCTATCAGCATAAGCAGATTGAGGGAACATAATAATTATAATTAACAAAAAAGGGATAATGTTCTATGACTTTAATAAATGTGATTTGTGTTGGTGTTTAGTGAACCTATAGATTGCCTTGTCTTTGCTGAGCATGTTCTATTTTTTATTACTTTATTGTATTTGTTGAACATGGTGCCTGCTTTTCCATTGACATAGCATTTCTAAAATTATCCAGAATATGTTGTGAAAGGCTGGAAATTGCAACCTTTTAGCAGGATGCCAATTTGGTGGGAACATAATGTAGAGCGTGTCATAGCAATGTCTCCATTCTTCAGCGCATTCGGTCCTCTGAGTTACAAGGTTTAACTGATGCACTGAGCTCATCTACGCGGAAAACGTTCTGCCTCGCAGTGGTTGTGTCATGAGAAATGTAATGATAACAACCAATTTCCGTTTTATAAAATTGCCTTCCTCAGAAAGTGTATGCCGAGCATCAAAGCAATATGAGAGTCTTAAAATCCCCCCTTACCGTTTTCCAGCCCTTTTGAAGTGTGTGTGTGTTTAATGTATATCTGCAGGGATAACTATTTGTCTTTTGACTGGATGTACTGAAATCTACCTTTCTTCTAGCCTATAGTTCTGGAGACTTTCTGAACTATTTCAACAGCCATGATTTCTCTGTATTCATCTAATGCTAACGTGTTTTTAAAAGATAAAGAAGAATCTCTTTATTTTTTTTCTTTGGGACCTGTAATTGTGTGCTGGAATTCATTATAGTTTATCGCATATTACAGTACTTGAGAGCCGCTGGCTTTCAGGGCCCTGATAAGTCCATAGTCTTCCGGCAGGTGACGGACAGTTTCTTGAAAATATTGTTTAGGCAATTGCTTTATTCATAAAAAAAAATGATCAGACATGAGTATTGAATATCTATAGTATGAATTGGCAGAGAAAGGCAGACAATGAGCCTAACGTAGCCTATAGAGGTGAAAGACGAGCATGTTAGTACTAATAGCATAAAGTAATAGTGGTGAGAGATAATGAGCTACTGAGAAAAGATATTGGTTCTTCCAGTGGTTAAACGGGGAAATGTTCCTATTGGTAAGCTATTTGTTCTTTGCAAGTGGAAGTGGCAGAATTTAAAGCAGACCCCAGCTCTGGGGTTTAAAAGCAGCCCAGCAATCCATTTATTCACCGTTCATTGCCAGGCATTAATATGCACAGCTATTATTAATGTGGATCCATTTTACATGCAGTGCCTTCCCAAATCAGTAAAAATGACCAAATACATAGTTAGTCTGCTTTTAATAATTTGTTAATGGGGATTGAAAGAAGAGATTGAGACAAAAGCTTGTGAAAGCCAATATAGGTGTTCAGTCAGACACTGACTTGCCCAACTGGTTACTAGGAAATCCCCTGCTGGGCTCCAATCCCAGAAAGGGCCATTTGCCCTGGGTGGTAATAGCCCCAGAACTTTTACTTATTCGGTGTTTGAGAAGACAATGGTCAGCTGATTTTTATTTTGTCCCGCTGTACAGCTCTGTTGCTCATTGGATCCTATTATACTATGATAGGTATTATACTATGAGTAGTAGGTAATGCTGGTCATGGCTGTTCTTTGGCAGGAGAGAACAGGCAAATCACTCACACACGCTACAGTTCAGAAGAAGGTCTGTGTACATACATTCTAAAATTAAACCGTTAATATATTCCGAGTGCGCCCCAAGAGTCTGTTCCCTGGTCGGCCTACAATGCCCCACGTTGACGTGGAGTACAACGGTTTGCCCATTCACTCTACCTGCTTGTTTAGAGTGTGTGCTTAAATAAGTATTAAAGCAGATTATTCATCACCTCAGCCAACTACTCCCCTGGGAAGCCAGGAAAAACTCACCTCACCAGACTCCCAACAGCTCATGTGTGGGTTTTCAACCAATGAGAGCTGCCCGCTATGATTACATCATTTGGCAGACAACTCTTTTACTAGAATGGGGTGTGTGCCCTGCTGCATCCCCAGCCTGAACGCCATACGATGCCAGGGATGCAGCAGCTCTCTATTGTAAAGAATGACAGCCACCTGCCAACTGACCTAGTCATAGTGGGCGTCTGTCATTTGACAAGACATGTGCTGTTGGAGCGGGGAAAGGTGAGTTTTTATGGGCACCCTGAGGGGTTATACACGGTGGGAAAAGCCAGTAGTCGGCCTTGGAATCTCTGCTGCTTTAAATCCTAGAATAAACCTAAAACTATCCTTTCCCTTGTGCCTGCTAAAGTCTAGTAGTGGTAGCTAGATGGGTGGGCATGGTGCTCGGTACATCTGCCCAGTAAACTCCATTGGCCCATGGTCATGTGAGATGTTTGGTACAGAGAGGGTGAGTAGTAGTTCCTTTATGTGACTCATTAGCAAGGGTTGTTATTACTATTTTAGTTATAAAGCGCCATTGTTTCTCATAGCACTGGATTTATCAGTGGATGGCAATTTGGGATGTTGCTTGCAAAGTGGGCCAAACCTGAAGTCTAATGTGGAGGTTGATTTCTGGTTTCCACACGCGGACAGTAATGCGGCAAACGATACATAATATGCCAGTCGAAACAGTCGCAACGGAGCGTCAGTTTCCACAAAGCAATTATCATCTGATTGCAGCTGCTTTGGAGACTTTTTGTTCCAAAAACACAATCTGTGACAATGGGTCATAAGAATTCTAGGGTTAAGTTACAGCTTACCCTCAGGGCATCCTGACATGGGATCCAACCCCCCCCCCCCCCATTTGTCACATACTCTCTCCAATCTGGTTATTCCTCTGGCAGCATCACCGGATATGTGCAAGGGAAAGTATGTGACAAATAGAGGGGGGGGGGCACTGCTGTACCTCACCTTATTTATCACGTTTGTGCTCACTTAAAGTGGAACAAAACCCACCAGCGGCAGCGCTGTCCGCTGGATTTTCTATGGGGCAATGAAGCCCTAAAAAGCTCACCTTGCAAATGAGAGCTGCCTGCTGTGATAATGTAATTTGGCAGTCGCCCCTCATTGTTTACAATCCCCACCGGTTTAAATGCGAGCCAACTGCCAAATGACGTTGTCACAGCACACGTGTGATTTGAGCGCGTTTTTTTTTGGGGGGGGGGGGCTTCCTGGGGGATCTCGCAGAGGGGCATCCCACCTCCGGAAGAGATTCAAATTTTTTGGTTTTCTTTTCAGCATTAAAATCTTGTAAAAATAAGTGCTATTTGTATAGCCGTTTAAACTGGACCCTCACCCTGAATAAGAGCCTATTTTATATGTATCCCCCACCCTGTACATTCAGATTGCCCATATTAAAAATCATTCTACCTGCATCTACTGCATTTTCTGAGCCTAATATCCAAGATCATGGCGGCTCATGGAGCTTCAGGCAGCCTGCAGACAGGAAGTGTCTTCTTACTGTGCCGCTCTGCATTCTGGGATTGCTGTCCTTTTTCTGACCCCAGCTCTGCTCTGTTTGTGCAAAGCACAGCTATAACCCCAACGGCCTGCACTTTTGACCCTTCTCCTCTCCTCAGTATGTGATACTTCTGAGGCAAGATGGCGGCGCCCATATCGTAGAGTGCTAAACAGTTGCAGCCCAGTGGGGGAAAGTATAAAAAGTGAGTGAGTGATTGAAAACGTTAAATATATTAATTTTAGATGCTGGGGAATACGGTAGTTTAATGGTTTGGGCTTTTCATTAAATCATGCTGAAGGTCTTTATCTGTGTAGTATCCAACAAAGGGATGTGCATACACTATGACATGGACCCATTCAATGTTCACACCAGGACCTTGTCACATTTAGCTACACCACTGCATACTAGACAGACTTGCTTGGGTGCTGGCCAGAGGTTGTGGCCATGGCATCAGGTGCAGCGGTAATGAACACGCTCGTCTGAAAGGATATCTTTTTCAGAGCTCATTGTACCTAGACAGTAGTTGTAGAATTGGGAACTCAATGCATGCATTTCAAGGCTTGTTTGAAAGGCCTGGAAAAAGAAATCTCAATCTCCATTGTTTTAAATCGCATTGTTTACTTTGAATAGGTTTAGCTGAAAATCTGGGGTGCAACTATAGAGGATGCGATTGCACCATCATGCACAGAAGAAATTGGAACTGTTTGTGCCTGCGGTTTGTGTGTTTAGTTGTGTAGTTGCACCAATTTGAGTTAAAAAGCCCAGAAAAGGGTAAATGCATAAGCCATGAATGGGGCCCTACAAAGTTTGCACTGGGGTCTACTCACATTTAGTCACTGCTTTTTTGTGATGTCACATAAATACCTTACTAGGTAAATGCACCATACATTATGAACAAGCGTGTTGGAGTGAATTCTGAAAATTGACCTTCAGTGTTTTTTAGTGCTGTGACTCGTTTTGGGGGATAACTACATTAGGTTTACCTTAGTATGGTGCAATTCCTGCTGGCAGCCCCACCCCAGATGCAGATACCCCGGAAGGTGGGGAGGGAAGCAAGACCAAGCCAGCCACCACAGTACACCAGCGCAGGCAGTCACAGGAGGCCCCTACTAAAGAAAAAGCTCTATCCTGCCGTTCACAGCAAGCCCCCAGACCACCCACTCAAGTGATCCCAGAATCTGAAAGGAGAGTGGATGAACTGGAATCGGGACAGCCCGCCCTGTACCGACGGCCAGTACTGAACCAGAGGGACTGGGACCCGCTGCAGACCCGGACAAGTCAAGTATACTTCTACCATGGAAGCAAATGAGAGCAGCAGGTGTGTTGGGCAGTCACGGCAAGGAAGTGAGCTGGGGACACTGCCCTTTGTAGCATCTGCTTATCCAGCTTCCAGGGGTCTGTCTCTACGTTAAGTGAAGTTCCTGTGGCCTGTGAGAAGGTAGTTGCCAAAGGAGTTTATAAAACTTGCTAACTTGTTTATGAAAACATAAGATAAAAGACAACACTTTAAAGGTCACCAAAAGATGGATTGCATTTTTTTATTATTTTGTTTCTAATCATTCTGATCATAATTCTCTTTGAGCTTAACCTATCTACAGTCAACTAATCACCACTTAACAAAAATGACTCATTGGAGCCAATTTCCATGTCCTTGGGCTGAAGCGGAGTGCCAGAAAGGGAATAAGCTTAGCTTTTTTTCACCTAGTTTCAGTAGCAGGAGGATGCTTTATCTTTTAAAAAGCGGCAAAAAAGATGATTATTATTATAGTATAATTATTGTGAGTACTCAGCCAAAACCGCTGTCATGAAATTTTATTTCTCTGTGGTCACAGATGGCTTTATGCATAGAAGAGAATTCTATTTAGTGATAGGGGGCAGTTTAGTTGGCACAAGCTCAATGGCAGCAACGTGTGGGGATGGTCTCTTTTAGTGTAGAGACTTGGGAGTCCAGCTATATTTTATGAAATTTAAAAATCAAAGTTAACTTAACGGCAGCAAGCTAATGAAAAAACTACCTGGTGAGGGGCACTACTAATATATGTAGAAACTACAATGAATCCAACCTGGGTGCTCCCTGAATTCCAGAACATGTGTTAAAGAAACCAAAAAGCAAAAAACTGTAGGAATTCATTGAATTGGGCACACCAGGATCAAATATTTAGAAAAATAATAATGTTTATTAATGGCATATAGACAATAAAAACGAATAGACGATAAAAACAAAAAATAAATTAACGGCAGCAAGCACATAAAACTTTAGCTGCAATGGAGTCACCGATGATAATGCATAATATGGCTCCTGACAGCTCTCGAGGTACAGTTTTCTTTAAAGTGGACCAACACCCAGGATTTTGACTATCCTGGGTTTTGGTCCACTTCAGGGGGGCACCCCGATTAGGGGTGCCCCGCTGTGTAAAACCCCCCAGAAACACCCCAATACTCACCTCACAACGCTCCCACGTGGCCGGGTGACAGCGACGGACAAGCGCTGACAGCGACGGACAAGCCAGCGCGTCCGCCGCCGCCTCCCGCACGTCCCTCTCACAGCGCGCCCGCGCCGGCCATTCACAAACGGCCGGCGCGGGCGCGCACACGACTAGAGGGGCGCGCGGGAGGCGGCCGCTGCCGCCGCCGAGGAGGTGAGTTTTTGGGGGGTTTTCGGGGGGGTCCCTCACCGCGGGACATCCCGATCTCGGATGTCCCGCGGTGAGGGAGGTGATCGGTCCAGGAATCTTATAGATTCCCGGGCCGATCATCCCAGGGTGACGGTCCACTTTAAACTACCAATGATGAAATTGGAATGTTTAGTCCTCAGGGCTTACCAGCCTGTGGACAACCTCTGGATCCATTAAAAAAGATTTGCCACATTGAAATGGTGCATATCTCCCAACTATCCCACATTTGGAGGACTGTCCCTCTTTCGAGTACATGTCGCCCTGTCCCTTGTTGTTCTCATTTGTCCCTCTTTGGGGTTTAACATGCACATCTGCATCTATAAACGATTCATTCGCTTGGAGTGGATTCTGAGGTAAGTATCCCTGAGTTTTTGCATTGTGGGGCATCCCAAAAGTAAGTTGCAGAATAAATAATTCACAGAACAGTACAGGCAAACAAACACTGATACTCTTGGATCACTGTAATAGCCCTGCCCATCCATCCACTACTCCTTGCTCTAGTCCTCCATCCCTGTCCTTCCAGCTAATCCCATCCATCCATCTCCCCTAGTTTTAGTCATCTCTCCATCTGGCTGTACCCATCCATACATCCATTCCTTCCTCCCATCAGTTGTGCCCAACCATCTATGCCTCCTAACTCTAGCCATACATCTATCTCTCCCTCCTGCCCCTCCCCCACAGCTCAACCCATCCATTTCTCCAGTTCACCCCCCCCCCCCTCCTCTCTGCTGATCTCATTGCCAATCGGCAGGGAAGTTGCCATGGGCTGTGGCCTCTGTCTAATGGGGGTGCGGCTTAACTTAAAACTGAAAATTCGGAAGGTATGGACTGGAGCCCATGCTCTGATGACCTGGATACCAAATATCGCCCCTGTGCAATAACCATAGTTACCAATCTGGCCCTAAGCCTGTACATGATGTAAGCCCGGTTACATTATGTACAACTGCTCACCAAGGGGTTATGAGGAAGGCCTAAAATGGTTTTAGTTTTGGATAGTGTGCCTGGGATGAGAGAAGGTGTACGAGACAACAGCAGCCCTGGGAGGCACTGTTCTATCGCTAAATCTGATATTCATCTAGAATTGGTGATGTGTCTAGTGTTATTTTGGCTGTGATGCGCTGCCCATAGTTGCTTACGTGCCCATTCATATATGTGTTCAGCATTCTGCGATCACTAGCAAATTGCCGGGACACAGACTATCGTGTTGCGATAACGATTACTGCTTACACAACGCATCGCATAGGTGTGAAACTGGCCTTTTGTTTGTACCAACTTACTTAAGATAATCTTTTGGTTCTTCGTCTCTTTAATTAGTTCAGCTGATGAGTACTTAATGATGAAACTTACAAGATCGACCGCATGCCATGCTATTATTGAGAACACAATTATATGCTTGTTTTGAAGCGTATTTTCTTAGCTTGTGTTTTGCTCATGACCAGCAAAAGCTGCCAGAATTAGCTGATTATACCTGCTGAGAACATGGGCTGAAAGTAAAACCCGCCGAGTAAATGGCTGTAAGTGTATAGCAAGTTTCAGTGCGTGCTAATGTTTACACTGCACCTGCAGCCACACTAGTTGCTCATTCAGATTTGGCTTTCAGGCTTAGGCCAAGTTCTTTGTGTGATGCATGGAGCTTTCGCTGCAGTATCAGCCAAGCTCTTCCCGGAAGGTGTAGTGGTGCTCTATTATAACTAACGCTTTGTTCTTAAATAGTGTAAAATGCCTTTGTGTTTTCTAGACTTGTACCACACGAAAGTAAGCAGCTCTATAGAATACATAGAACCATTCAAATAGGTCCCTCTGTTTCTACAACTTGTTATAAATGCAGACACAAAGCAGAGCCAATGTAGGCAGTGTATTATGAGTTACTATAGTAATCAAACACCGTAAGCAAAAAGACAATCTCTGGGGAAAAAACATTTTGGCTGGAATCTCGATTATGGTTGCCTTTTATTAAATGGGGGGAGGGGTTGTATGTCTTTCCTACTGAAGATTTGCAATATCATTTGGGGGGGGGCAAAAGGTGTACATTTTGTATGAAGGGTGTCCTGGTTAAATGTGCCTAGAGTGGCTTGAACCCTTAACCCTTTCGCTGCCAGCCCACCTGCAGCTTTTGTCACCCTCTGTTGCCAGACCATGTTTCAAAAATCACAGTTGAACATGTGTAGCGCAAAATAGTGAAAGGATTTCCCAGGAAAATTTATATATTGCTTTTTTTTCAACAGAGTCTGGCCTTCAACATGAAATGTCGTTTGGTCTTTTTTTAGTGTATTCTCAATACTTTTTGGTGAAATATGTGCAAAAAAATCTATTTTTTGCAATTTTTAGTGTTTTTTTGTAATAAAATTTTATTGCATGCATAACCCCAATTTCTCCCCGTCACAGCGGTACCACATATGTATAGGTAGACGCCCTTTCCTGCCCAGGAGGCTCCCCCAAACTGAAAAAGATTTAGGAGATTTTCAGATAAAAAAAACAACTGCGCTATGCGCACCTTGCAGTTTTTCCAGAAAGCAACCCTTTACATTTGAAATACCCCCCACAAACTATATATTCTCTGGAAGTACACACCTCAAGCCTTCTAGGCGTACCAAGCTTGTTTATGTGGGCTTAGTTTTCTGGAAGTAATCCCTCAATGTATTCTTTGGTTGCACAAAGTTTCCCTAAAAAAGAATAAAACCGAAGAATCAAGCCACATTTTCCTAAAAAACTATATGGAAATAACAAGTAAAATCTCAAAAAGCAACATGCCCCGAACAGAACGATACCCAACACGCATAGGTACTGTCAAGGTAAGAGTTGGCAAACACCACAAAGTAAAGCGTGCGCGTAACAGTAATTTTACTTGAAAATTTCAGCTCTGCAGACAAAGTGCGCACCTTGCAATTTTTCAACCAAAACAACCCTTTACATTTGGAATATCCCCGATAAACCATATATTCCCTGAAAGTACACATTTTAAGCTTTCTAAGAGTACCCAGCTTGTTGTTGTAGGCTTACCTTTATGGAAGTAATCCCTCGAAGAATTCTTAGGTTGCACAGGGTTTCCCTAAAAAAATGATTTAAAAAACTGAATAAATAACATGTTTTCCTAAAATATAAATATGCAAACAAGAAAAAACAAGCTAAATCTGAAAGAGCAAGGTCCTCCGAGCAGAACAATACCCAACATGCATAGGTACTATTAACTCTTTTAATTGCCAGCCTACTTGAAGTTTTGTCACCCTCTGTTGACAGGTCATTTTTCCCCATTCTGCGCCATGTTTAACCGTGATTTTGGCCGGAATTTCCAGGAAAATTATAGATATATATTTTGCAGCAGCGTTTAGACTTTAACATGAAATGTCTTGGTTGTAATTTTTCTACTGTTTTTTTTTTTTATATTTTTGTGTAAAAAAACAAAAAATATTTTTTAGACAATTGTCTCCTTTATTTTAAATAACACATTTACTTTATTAGAGAAAACCATATTGCATGTGAAAGCCCAATTTCTCCCAATTATATCGGTACCACATATGCACTGGTAGCCCCCCATTCTTGCCCAGGAGATCCCCTAAACTGAAAATAGCAGTTAAAAACCCTTAAAACGCCCCCCAAAAATATGGGGCCCCCTTTACGCACCATAACCAGCCCTGGACCAGCTATGGGGGCTTGTAGAACAGGGTGCAAGGGGGCCAGCTTTGGTGGCCCCCCCCCACCCTGCAGGCTACAAGCCCACATAGCCATGGCCCGGGCTCTTCTGCCCCCCCCCCGGGCTTTGGGGAGGCAGGTAATTGGGGTGTCGGGGGTTAACGGCAAGTCACCCGCTAGCCGCAGGTGACTTGCCAGCCCCCCAGCCTTGTAAACTGGTATAGGGATGTCATGGATCCCTTACCAGTTCACAAGGGGTTAAGTGTAAAAAAAAAACACAGAAACAAGCAGAAAAAATATTTTATTTTTTTAATACTTGCCTCCCATCCATCCCTGTGTCCCACGCTGATCAATCAACCTTTTTTAGCTGCTGGGTGACAGAACATAAGGGCTTAATTAAAAAAAAAAAATTACATAGGGTCCCCCCTCCTAGGGGTTAAAAACCTTAAAAATCCCCAAAAAACGAAATGGGGTCCCCCTTACCCAGCATTACCAGCCCGGGACCAGCTATGGGGGTTTGTAGGAACAAAGTGGGGGGGGCAGCTTTTGTGGCCCCCCCACCCTGCAGCTTACAAGCCCACATAACCTATGTGGGCCTGGGCTCTTCTGCCCCCCCCCCCCCCTGGGCTTTGGGGAGGCAGGTAATAGGGGTGCCGGGGGTTAATGGCTACCGCAGGTGATTTGCCAGCCCCCAGCCTTGTGAACTGGTATAAGGGGTCTCATGGACCCCTTACCAGTTCACAAGGGGTTAAATGTAAAAATAAACACACTGACACATAAGAAAAAAAAGTAATTTATTTTTTTACTTTACTCACCTCCGATCCTCTGTCCCCCGGCAATCTCCGATGACAGCTGTCAGTCTGCTTGGGTGTTTGGAGGACTGAGCCTGGGGGGGGGCGATCACAGCCCACTCCCGCTCCCCACCTCTCTCCTCTAACCACCCGAGCTGACTGATTCTTAGTCTGGAGTGCTGGACTTAAGAAGCTGGCTGCTGGTGACATCACAATGATGTCTGGGCCTATTCCGGGGCTCTCCTGGAGCCATCCAAGCCCCCACGGGGGATCGGATGGCAGCAAATTAAAGAGGAGACCCGGCTGGATCCAACGAGGGGTCAGGTGAGTATTTTTTTAATAAACTAGCAGGGGGGAAAAGTCAAGAACGTAACACCTACGTGCTTGGCACTTAAGGCACGGGTAGGTGTAGGTGTTGTATGCTTACCACTTAAAGGGTTAAAGTGGAACAAAACCCAGGATTTGGCCTTGCCTGGTGGATGGTGCACCGATTCAATCACTTTGAACTTCCCTTGTTGCTGGAAAAATAGTGTCCCATCCTTTTATCATAATACATACCGGAAAGCTGCGACAATAGATTAGGGCAGCTTTGGCTTGGCTTACACCAAAGAGCACCAAAACCCTGAGATTTTCATTATTCTTTTGGTCTGTACCTTTTGGGACATTTGGGATCCCGCTGTGTGATGTCCCATGGGTGGATATTTAGCCATATCTAGAGCCCTATAGACTCCAGGTCTGGTTCTGGTCCACTTTGAGATTGGCCATGAAAATGGTATTTTTAAATTAATTGCTGCGTACCTGTCCCAGAAAGAAGTCATTTCTCATTTTAATCCCCCCCTGCATTTCAAACACTAATTGGAAGCTGAAGATTGTGTTGGGTTAATGACGGCTCTATGAGTCGATTCAGTGACAGAATTCCTTTTTTAGGGGTCCATTGTCTGCTGTATGTAAATTTTCACCTGGCTCTGAATCGGCCCCAAGGTAGACAACGGAAGTCAATGGCAGTTTTCTCTCCTGTGGGGCTTTCTCGTCTGGCTCTGAATCAACCTCTGTGTAGTAGGCTTGAGTGCCATTTGCAAAGCTGCCATTTAAGCCTTGCACCCCCCCCCCCCCCTTCATGTGTAGTTGCATCAAAGCAACTCCAGGCACTCCTATTTTATTCAGCAGACTGAAATGGATGGAGGTAAAGCTTTGTTTAGAAAACTGAGAGCAGTTTAGGACATGCCTGGACAATGCTTTTTTAAGACTGTTGGTACCAAATGATCCTACACAGCTCCTGACACCCAGGGGTTTTCTGTCAAGTTCACGGTCACTATTTGTCTGTATTTCAGCTGTTCTTCATTGCATGTCTCCTCTAAGAATGTAGCAATGTAAGACATGCCTGACACAACTTTTGCTTTATTGGCCACTATCTGTGCTAGGTCTAGCAATGTGTTTACTTCCTCTTGTTTATCTTTATTTGCTTTCCTGGTTTGCATTGATTGCTTATAGATTTTTTTTTTCTCCCTAGAACCAAAGGGAATCAATAAAATCTTACATAGCTCATTTTCCTTTTCAGAACCATGTGTGTCAGATTGGAGTTTGTGCACTAATACTTCTGGCTAAATTAGCTGATCTAAATGCATGTCAGCATCTTCCCTTAAAAAAAAAAGAAAAAAAAAAAGAAAATGAACAGTCAAGGAACATATATTCTGTCACGTTGTCATCGCCTGTCCATCTATTTGTCCACTTTGTGTGGGGCCATTTCTCTGTAGGCAGCATGAGCTGTGCCTGCATAAATTGAATAGCTCTGTTTGGGCTTTTATTGTACTCGATACAGTTCACTCCCCCAATTTACTTATTGTATGCTTATACTGAAAGGACATAATGTGTTGTGTTTTGTCATTTTTGACATGTTGAGAACAGCTGAACGTTTATGATTGATGAGGTCAATTGTAAGGCCTTTTAAATAGGGTAGAACTCCTGGCAGACATAAATAGGTCTTTTAAAAGTGTACACACCTATTACCGTATATTCCGCCCCAATAAGATGCACCTAGGATCTGGAGGAGGAAAATAAGGAAAAAATATTCTAAACCAAATGATGTGCTAAAACACCCCATTTCAGACAGCGTGGCATCCACTCATTCCATCCCCCATATGCATTGTGGCATCCCCCCATATCCCATCCTCCATAGGCATTGTGGCATTCTCTCACCCCATCCTGTTGCCATAGGCAGTGTGGCTGAATCTCCCCCTGAACCCCAACGCTGGACAAAAATAAAAAAAAAGATATACTTACAGCCTTTTGCTAGGGACACCAGCCGATGAAAGAGCAGCGGGCAGGGTAACTGAACCCCGCCCACTGTCATCGCTT
Source organism: Gastrophryne carolinensis (assembly GCA_027917425.1). Classification (NCBI taxonomy): domain Eukaryota; kingdom Metazoa; phylum Chordata; class Amphibia; order Anura; family Microhylidae; genus Gastrophryne; species Gastrophryne carolinensis. Next base: position 285,244,936 of record CM051237.1, on the reverse strand, counting down.
TGGCCACTGCCAGTACCGCCGCTAATTCTCGGGGGGCAAGCGTACACACCCGGGCCATGCAGTCAGGGCGCAGACACAGGCCACACCCATCGGCTGCATGGAACGCATGTGTGCGGGCATTGGCTCCAGAATTAGCGGCGGTACCAGCAGCAGGGTCAGTTACCCTGCTTTCTTCCTGCCCACCGCTCTTTCATCAGCTGGAGTACTGGTGGCTTCAGCGCGAGGCTCATGTAAGTACCTTTTTTTTTTTTTTTTTTTTTTTTTTTTTTTTTTTACATTCGCTCAAGAAGATGCACTGACATTCCCAACCCCCCCCCTTTTTGGGGGAAAGTGCGTATTATAGGGCAAGAAATATGGTAAATGTTCTAACAATATGGCCTATGCTTACTTAAAAATTATTATATTATTATAATAGTAACCATAACCCAAGGAAATGTCCTCCTCAAGGGTGGCAATGTTCTTAGCAGCTTAGTCATTTTGCCCTTGCTTGGGCCAGCTGGACTACAGCCATGGCTTCACACAGTCTTGACAGCTTCTGTGGTCATCCAATACATTATTCACCCTGTTTTCTACTGGATTATATTCATATTTTGACATGTATGTACATCACATGCATACTGGGAAATTGTTGAGATGAAGTACAAGGAGTAGCAGTCTAAAGGGAGGGGTCTAGGTTCAAGAAAATGTATATGAGTGGGGGGTATAGGAATAGAAGTTGGGAGTGAAGAGTAGAGGAGGGGACCTCCCTGAACTGATGAACTTCTGCCCAGACAGCCATTTCCATTCCAAGACGTAACTTGGTGGTGGTCCTAGCTGAGGTAGTTGAGTAGCAGAAGTGGGAAAGGTCTAAGCATATGCTGGAGGGTTAGGGAGTCCTATCAAAGGTTAGGGTAGACCGCCAGGCAGCCAGGCCAGTACCCCATAGTTGGACAGTGCATGAGTTGTGTGCTGTCTCCTTTTAAATTCTGGCTGATAGCAGCGGTGGGTACTACTGCATTTGCCCTGGGGACCCTGGGTGGCTGTGGTCCTTTTCTTTGCCTGGGACGCAGGGCAAGGTAGGAGAGTTGCTGACCCGGCGGTGCTCTGTAGTCACTACCAAGTGGGGCTACCAGGTTGTGTAAGCAGCATGGGTTCTACAGCCACTATACAGGCTGAAAGGGATTCCGAATGGAGAAAGGTGGTGGCACCAGCACAGTGGAGACCCACCGGGAGCCCACAGCAGTATGAAGTCTCTGTTCTCAGCCCAACAATGCCATTCAAGTAACTGTCAGAAAGGCATATCTAACTTTAGATATATAGAGGTTCCATGTGACATATAGAGGTTCCATGTGCACGCTTTTGCTTAGTGTATAGATTAATTTTTGTCATAAAGAAGTATAGACTATAATTAAAAGTGATGGTGGCTAACGCCTCCTGACTCTACTTGTGATGCCTTTGTTTTGCTCCCCAGGGAGTGATTTGTGGTGGCAGACGGTGATGTACTGTTTCAGTGACATTTGGTGTAATGGTGCTGAAGTAATGTTGTGCACACAGAGGAAAGTGATACTCTTCAGAAGCATGCAGATGAAATGGCTCCCTTTCTTCTTGCTCGAAAGATTTTTGTTGGATGATTGATTGGGAAATGTACCTATGAGGTAAAACCATTAAAAAAACCCTTATTGCTGTGTCTCTTCATCAGTGTACAGTATGTGCCATATGTCTTGGTGACACCCATTGCCCTGCTGTAAGCCGAATATAAGTTATGATACAGTGGCCCTACTGTCTGATTTACTTCATCACCCACCCCTTATGCCCAGTAGTATAGCTACCCCTGAAAAAGTAATAAAACTAGCTTCCACTGCACTGTCGTAGCCAGTGGGGCTTGTTGGTAGTGAACTGTGAACCTTATGGTCTGCCAGCGATCTTCTGGCAAGGCAGTTTGTGGCTGTGCTGTGGAAAGCTGGGTTAGCTGCCTGTTTAGCAGCTCCTCCTCAGCAGTGCACACATTTCTATTTACTTGTACTTTAATATTGTTAGCTGTTACATATCAAGAATGTCTGCATTTCATACGTGCTTCACATCAAGACTCATTCCAGTTCATGTACCAGAAATGTCTTCTGATTCAGCAAAATTGATTTATTCGAAATGCGTTTGAATGGGTGCTTTTTGTGGAAGAACTGATTCTTCTGCCAGTAAATGTAGTTGCTTGCAGTATTGTAGCCACAGGAATACACATGTGTTCCTAGAATTCTTTCCTCCTCCTTGTTTTTCTTTTTTTCCCCAGGGGGGCATGGTAGTACATTTTAAGCAAAATGGATATTGTGCCAAGCGTGGGGAGGGGGGGCATCCCAACAGCCGATTCCCTCACTCTCGTCTGTACATCAAACCCAGCAAAGCAATCTCGGCTCTCCAACTCCCCAGGGATTATTGGGGCTGCAACTAACATTTTTTCCTGGATGTAGAGCTAGGCAGTAGGTTGTGCATCCCTGATGTAGGGCTAGGCAGATCTGTCTGAACGTTTGAATGGTATCGCCCTCGCCCACTGAAGTTCTCTGTGTAGTGTTTAGAAGGGTTCATGTATGAGGGCAAAGATTCTTCTTGCCTAAAATGGCTTGAGGCGCATGAGCTACCTATTTTGCTTACATGTATAACTTATCCTCTCCTTTGATACTCCGGAACCTATAGCTATGTTGCCAGCAATGCTTGCATAATGCTGTGATTGGTATTTAGATGTTTTCAAGTATTTCTCAGGGGCTCATATTTTGGGGTTGATGGGCGTATGTATACTTAGGAACTGAGATGGTTGGCACAGCAGGTGCAACTAGGTTTCTTGGCCCTCTCCAGCCATTTCCTCACTATAACTTTAACTGTATTTCAACTATGCCTGCTGCTTTTCTACATGTGGACATGGAACAAAGGCTGCATAATTCCGCCAATCTAAAAGATGCTTCTAACACCTGGGGGGTGTGCTGGCTCCAGTACTATACATGCAATTGTAAAAATCCCATGCACATTACAAATAAACTGATCTCATTATTTTAATCTGGTAATCCTAACACGTGCTCATTTGGGCTCCTGTACTCTCCAAAGCATAGATTGTTTGGTCTCAAAGCATGTCCAGAACTCTGTTGGACCCAGAGGTCTCCATGGGGGGGGGGGGGGGGTCCCCATCAGTGTATGAAGTCCAGGAACTTTTGTCTTTCATCTTTGGGGGGGGGGGGGGGATGGCATGTTGTACCTTGTGTCAGGAGGAACTACATGCCCCTTCAGCTGTTTTGCATCACTTGACTAAGGACCAACAACTGACATATATTTCATCTTGCATTCTAAATGTAACTTACCCACTTGTTTGTTCCCTTCTGACTTGTATTTGTATCCATTGTATTTTTATAGTTTGTCTAGTGTGCTGTAAAAGCGATTAAATAGATAACCTCTTTTTGGATTGCTGTTATCTTGATCCCAAACCTACTGGTGCATTCTTCTTGGCTATATCTACTTTGTAAAGCGCTACGGAAGATGATGGCGCTATATAAATAAACAATAATAATAATAATATAATAAACTACCAGGCTGGCTTCTGGCCTAATATAATCCTATGCTGCTCTACACTTACCCGAATTCCGAACCAACGGCGCAGGCCGCAGCCGCATCCCTGGCATCCCTCTAGTAGGGGGCGTACCTGCGCCTGCAATTTGCGAATGGCTGGTGTGTGTGTGCGCTCCTTGTTAGAGGGAAGCGTGAGATGCGGCCACCAGCGCACTCTGAGCCGCTGAGTTAAGACATCTCTTAGAAATGCATATCTCAGCGGCTCAGAGCGCGCTGATTGGACGAGCGGCCGTGCATGCACCATAGGACCGCAGTGAGGTGACTTGAAGCTGGTGATCTGGGGGTTTCACATAGCGGGGCACCCCCGATCGGGTTGCCCCGGGGGAGTGGACCAAAACCCGGATGGTCAAAATCCTGGGTTTTGGTCCACTTTTAGAGACTGGGGCTAGACCAAACCAAGCTGGTGGCATATCTACGGAGCTGGCAGGACTCTGTTCATAGTTGGTAGTGAAAGCCTGTCAGGGTCTTGAAGGTCTTTATTAAGGGACTGTACCACGTGATCCTGGTGGCTGGGACATCAGTTGAGGCCACAAGGTACAATTCCCTCACATACAAATAATAAAATTTGAGTGGAGGTACATTTTTTTAATCTGTTGTGCTTTTTACACATGCAGTAGTGGTTATGTATGCATCTAGGCAGTAGATAATGTGCTGATTTGTATTCATTAGAGAAAAAACAAAGCAATTGTATAATGCTCCAAAGACCTAGCTGCATGCTTAACTGTTTAAAATCTGTGTAATGCTATGCAGTTAGGCTTGCTATATTAGTAGATGTTCATGGTGATGTAAAGCAAATGGCTCTCATGGGATGTTTATAAAACCGCTGAAGATGGGGTGGGGTAGAGCAACTTTCCTGCTCTATTTAAAGTGTAGTTTGTGTCTGTATTGTGACCTCATTCAGTCGTTTTTTGTAACTATTGAAAAAACTGAGCTCCCATTCGGCCAGAATACCTTCTACCCTGCGACTAGCATTGCTGACCTGCGTACGATGAGTGTATACATTTGATTGATACCTTTTATTGCTGATCCTGACACTCATCTCAGTTTCCTGGGTGAGTTGGAGGCAAGTTGTCAGATAGCTTAAGTCCCTGTAGAGCCTGGCAGTTCAGCAGGAGGGAAGGGAGCAGGGAATACTAATGACTTTGAGTTGATTTTTTGCTATATACATAGCAGTCTTGGGGAAATTTGCAGTATAGACAACACACACCATGTGGGAATGTTAAAGAGTTAATGTGCTGTGGCTTGGCAGATGGTGTAATTAGTCCGCAGTAGCTCCTTGTGCTGTCTTTTTTTCTTTTATTTCCTATTTGATGGGATCTATCAGTCTGATTTACTGACGCATAACATTTACATTGTATACAAGGTTTTTTTATATATTCAACCACGTGTTCTGGTCAGAATCTATGATATGTAGTTCTAAAGCGTTTCCTTTAACAATTGCTCCTTATACTTTGACTCAGTAGTCTTCGGTCAGAAGAGCTTATCACAGAACATGTAGGGCTGGGTTTTGTGGTTACATGGTTTAATTATTCCTCTTCAATGGGCCAATAAAATCTAAGCTGTGTAAATGCGGTCTATGCAGGCAGGCATTGCTTTCTCAGGTGGGAATAGGTGGGCTAGGAATAGGGTGAGGTGGGATAGGAGGGAGATGCGAGTTTAGCAGGGAAGGGATGAGATAAGTGGTGGTGGGGGCAGAGGTGATACAGGAAGAGGTGGGCAGGAGTGAGAGGGTTAACAGAAGTGGGAAGATGTAAGCAGAGTTGAAATTGCAAGAGAAGTGATGGACAGAGGAGAGATAGGAAGAACCGAGCAGAGGTGGATAGAGATAGGTAGGAGTGAGCTGAGATATTTGCAGCAATGCTTAAACACAATACAATGTCCCCTGCAAGCTTTGAAATAAAAACACAGGCATCTCTAGACACACTCAACACATTCGCCAGTAACGTTTTTCAACCACCTCTACAGGATTACTCTGCAAATGTGGTCGCATAGGGACCCGTTTCCCCCGGTGCCCTCTTCGAACGACCATGGCTAATCACTAGGGGTGTGAATTGGCAAGAATCTGGCCGATACACATATGATGATACAATATATCCCGATAAAAAACCTTAAACTCCCCCAATAAATGGTATGAGGTCCCCCTTACCCAGCATAACTTGCCCGGACATCGGCTATGGGGGCTTGTAGAACAGGGCACAGGGGCCAGCTCTGGTTGCCCCTGGCCCTGCAGGCTACATGCCAGCATAGCCTAATGGCCCTGGCCCTTCTGCCCCCCTCCCCTGGTATTTGGGGAGGCAGGTATTGAGGGGCTCACGGTTAATGGCAAGTCACTCGCTAGTCGCAGGTGACTTGCCAGCCCCCTAAGTCATGTGAACTGGTATAGGGGTCTCATGGACCTCTTACCAGTTCACAAAGGGTTTAACAGTAAATAAAAGACACCACACAAGAAAAAATGACCTTTTACTTGCCTCCAATTGTCAAATTCTCTGTCCCTCGCCTATCCGATGACAGATGCAGGGATCGCTGGGGGGGAGGCATGAGATCAGAGGATCCGCATCTGAGATCTGGAGCGGGATGACGCCTGCATGGTAACATCATCTCTCTTCTGTGGAACCTGAGGACATTTTTGACACTACTGGTTATTCCCCCCCTGGAGGAGGGGGAATTGTTCTCTGATTCAGAATCATCTGAGGAGATGCCTAGGGTTTATGGTGGTACAGGGTCTCCCTTTGGGGAAGATCTATGGTCCTCAGATGACACTGACAGGCTTTTGGCTCATATTTTTGAAGTGCTCTGTATCTCCCCTCCTGCCGTGGCTCCGCAGCAGCAGGGTGAGCTCTTTCATACGGTTAAACCACGTTTGGAATTCCCAGAGCAGTCTCACTTTAACAATCTGGTGCTCAAAGAATAGGAGTGGCCTAGAAAGCTGCCAGGGGTTCCCAAGAGTTGGGACAAAAGGTATCCCTTTCCTACTGATGCCATTAAGCGTTGGTCATGTCCTCCCGAGGTGGACGTGCCTGTTCTGGGGCTGTCCAATACATCTGTCATGCATTCTCCTGACACTACTACCCTGAGGGATGGTGAGGACCGGCGTATGGACCAACTGGCTTGCCATGCCTTTGCCTACGTGGGGACCGCGCTACCCCCAGTTTGTGCCTCTGCCATTACAGCTATTGCTATTAAGGGTTTGCTTAAGAGTCTCTTAGAGGGGGCCTCTGATGACGTGGGAGGAGAGGAGTATAGATCTCTCCTGCTTTGCTATGAATTTGTTGCATCCTGACCTCTCCTGGGGTCCTAAGCCAAAATCCTCACCCAAGCCTCCCCACGCATGAAGGGGCGCCGTCACCCATCTGGGTGGGGGGGGGCGGCTTCGGCTCTTTGCTCACGTCTGGAGGCTTCACGTCTCAGACCGGTGTATCCAGGAGGTAGTGTCCTCCGGTTACAAGATGGAGTTTGCAGCCTGGCTGCCCCCAAGATTCATCAAGTCCCGGATGGCTCTAAACCCCCTGTCAGCTCAGGGTCTGTGCCTTGCTGTCCAAAACCTTCTGGAGTTGGGGGTCATCTGCCAGGTGCCTTTGAGGGAAAGGGACAGAGGCTACTATTCCAATCTTTTCACTGTCCCCAAAAAATACGGGTCCATCAGACCTATTCTGGATTTCAAGTGCCTCAACAAATTTGTCAGATTCAAACACTTTCGCATGGAGACTCTGCGCTCAGCTGTCAATTCACTACGCCCAGGGGACTTCATGACCTCTCTAGACATCAAGGACGCTTACCTTCATGTACCAATCTTTCCAGGTCATCAGAGATTCCTCAGGTTCGCTCTGGAGGATCAGCACTATCAATTTGTGGCTTTGCCTTTCGATATCACCTCGGCTCCTAGGGTATTCACCAAGGTGCTGGCAGGCGTACTGGCTCTGCTGAGATCTCAGGGCATTCAAATCCTTCCTTACTTAGGAAGCAGGCTGAGCTGGATACTCAGCTGGTGGTGTCCACACTGGAGTCCTTCGGCTGGGTGATCAACCACCCCCAAGTCTTTCCTGTCACCGTCAATGGTGAGGATCACTCTGGATACATCTCGGGTCAAGATTTTTCTCCCTCAGCAGAAGGTGGAGAGTCTTCAGGCCCAAGCCAGGTTCCTTATGTCTTGCCCTCATCCCTCCATCCGTAAGGGGATGCAGCTGGTGGGCCTGATGGTGTCTTGCTTCGAGGCAGTTCCATACGCTCAGTTCACATGAGACCTCTTCAACTTCACCTCTTGTCAGTTTGGGATCGGGACCCTTGGTCCCTGTATCAGGTGTTGGTTCTGTCCCCTCTGGCCAGACGGTCTCTCTCGTGGTGGCTGGACTCAAGAAACCTGTTGGTGGGCAGACCCTTTCTGGCCCCGTGCTGGGAAACAGTCACCACAGATGCCAGTCTGACAGGTTGGGGGGGCTTCTGGAAATCCCTGAAATTCCAGGGTCAGTGGGGCCCTCAGGAGGCCCACACCCCTATCAACGTTCTGGAATTGAGGGCGATAAGGTTGGTTCTCGCCCAATTGACTCCACACCTTCGGGGCCGGGCAGTTCAGGTCCACTCGGACAACCAGACGGCGATTGCCTACATCAATCATCAGGGAAGGACCCGGAGCAAGAGGGCTCTCAAGGAAGTGTCCTTGATACTGTCTTGGGCGGAGGAGAATGTTCCCTGCATCTCAGCTGTGTATATTCCGGGGGTGGAGAATCTGGAGGCAGACTCCCTCAGCAGGGGGACCTCTCATCTGGGAGAATGGTCCCTCAGCAGCAGGGCGTTTCGCTCCCTGTGCCACCGCTGGGGTCAGCCAGAGGTAGATCTGTTTGCGTCCTGTCACAATCACAAGCTTCCAGTCTTTGTCTCTCTGTCACAGGACCCTCTGGCCTTGGCCATGGATGCACTAGCAATGTCTTGAAAGAGCTTTCAGCTTCTCTGTGTTCCCTCCTTTACCTCTGCTGGGCAAGGTGCTGCTCAAGATTGCTCAGGAAGGGGTGCCAACCATTCTGGTGGCCCCCTGTTGGCCAAGAAGGGTGTGGTTCGCAGACGTCATGCAGTTGGCAGTAGATCAGTATGCTCTGCCCAAGGATCCAGACCTGCTCATTCAGGGGCAGCTACGCCATCCCAATTTACAAACGCTGGCTTTAACGGCCTGGCTGCTGAAACCTCCATCTTGATGGAACAGGGGCTGCCTGCCTCTGTTAATAACATGATTTGGCAAGAAAGAAGTCCTCGTCATCCATCTACTATAGGGTCTGGCATGCTTACATTGACTGGTGTGAGTCTAAGTCGCTTCCCTGTAGGGTGTTTTCTATCCCTAGGATTCTGGAATTCCTGCAACATGGTTTGGATTTGGGTCTTCAACTTAGTACCCTCAAAGGTCATGTTTCTGCTTTGGCCATTTTCTTCCAAAGATCCTTTGTTCACCATCGTCTGGTTAAGACTTTATTCCAGGGGGTCACTCACGTAGGTCCTCCACGTAAGCCTATGTTACCAGTCTGAGATTTGAACTTGGTCTTATCTGCCTTGCAGGGGTCTCCCTTTGAGCCTTTGCGTGAGGCCCTTTGTCCATTTTGACTCTTAAGGTAGTCTTTTTGGTGGCTATCACTTCTGTTAGGCGTGTATCGGAGTTGGCGGCGCTTTCCATCAAACCCCCTTACTTTAAGAGACACCAGGACAAGGTGGTGTTTCGTTTTAAGCCAGATTTTCTGCCTAAGGTTGTGTCTGCTTTTCATCTCAATCAGGACATTGTTTTGCCTTCTCTATGCCTAGTAACCCTAAGGAGCGGGTTTTACACTCTCTGGATGTGGTCAGGACTCTGAAGTACTATTTGGTGGCTACTGAATCCTTCAGGGAGACTGATGCTCTTTTTGTGCTCCCGTCTGGACCTAAGAAGGGTCTGGCTCCAGCTAAGTCCACTATCAGCAAGTGGATCCTCCAGGCTGTGGTACAGGCCTATTCTGCTAAGGGGAAGGAGCCTCCCTTCTGCCTTACTTCTCATTCTACTCGTGCTACTGGTGCCTCTTGGGCTTTTCAGCACCAAGCTTCTGTTTAACAAGTTTGCAAGGCCGCCACTTGGTCTTCTGTTTATGTTTTACAAGGTTGATGTTAGGGCCTCAGCTGATGCTGCTTTTGGTCGCAGGCAGTTCTGCAGGCGGCAGTGGTTTAAACTGCCCGCTGTTACTTTTTGGGGATCCCACCCTACCTTACGGACACTGCTATTGGATGTCCCAGGAGTAAGGAATATTCTGGAACAGGACGTGCTGTATACATAGAATAATACAATTCTGTGATTACTCACCTGTAGAATTGGTATTATATGTATACAGCACGTCCTGTTCCATCCCACCCTTATCATTATTCTTAGTTACCTCTGTATGGTGATTGTTCATATGTACTTCATAACTGCTTGTCAATACTGGGGAATTTGTGGGAGGTCCCTGACTTATATGGGCCCGGGAGGAGCCACAAGCTGTTTTCTGCAGTCCAGCACCATCTTGTGGATGTATTACCCAGGAGTAAGGAATATTCTGGAACAGGACGTGCTGTATACCTATAATACCAATTCTACAGGTGAGTAATCACAGAATTGTTTTTTTTTTTCCTTCTGCCATTGAGTTACAACTGAGCAACATATTTTGAGCCATATGTGGTAAGAAGAAGGTAAAAAAAAATCTCAAAGGGAAACATTTATAGTAAGAATGAGTTTTTTCCTGAAGTGTGTGTTTTATTTCACCTGTGAAATGTGTTGCAGGTAGTATTTCTGATATTTATCCTAAATCTAAGCTTTGCAAAGCCAAGTTCTCTAGCAATAAATGCGTGCGTGCCTGTGGAAGAAGCTGGGCTGTAAGGATGGGTGTTTGTGTGATTGTAGCTGATTACCTACTTACCTCTGTTTCAGTGGTACAAATCCAATCCAGAAGCATGCACTGTGAGACGATTGGGAGCAAGTAGAGACCATGTCTTATTTTATCTTTATTAAACCAGTTTATTAGCAGTCTGTGGTAGCACATCACAGTGAATAGGGTGATTAGTAGTGTTGCCTTCCTGCCAGTAAACATTCCTTTAAATAGGGGGTAATTGTGTTTTCTTTCTTTTATTTTTTTCTTAAAATCAGTTGATGTTCCTCATCTAATTGCATCAATAATCGAGCTACCCCGCTCATCTCTCCAAAAGAGCCTTGTTTGGAACCGCTGTCAAAACCAGTGTGCCTTTATTTCACACAACTACATGTTGTCCTGAGAGCTTTGCATTGTATGCTTACTGAAGTAGGATCTAAGTCTCAGTGGGGCTGATTTGCCTGCATTATATGTTAATGAGAAGATTACACATTTATATTTTATTTTTGCTGCAGAGAACCAAGCGCTGCTATTTTTTATTTTCTCCCATCTACTTTGTGGAGAAAAAAGGACTACCGGCTGTTTTTAATTCTTCCCTTTTATTAAAATGCCCTGTAGAAAGGTTTTTCCCTCGTCTCTTTATTTAATTTAGTGCCCTCTTGGGCCAGGTTGTTAAACTTGATTGGTTCTAGCTGAAAAAAATACCAGCTCCAAGCAAGTTTGGCTTTTATTTCAGACCCAGTAATTGAATTAGATTGAGAAATGTAGAAAAGCAGTTTTATTTTTCAGCTTCTAACTCCTCATCATGGCAACAATTCTGCTAAAACTGAAGACTGCTGCAGCCGTACTAGTGAAATAAGCACCGGGCTATTTCCTAACAAAAGTAAGGGTTCCTTATAACCTGATCATTAAAGCAATTTTTACAAGGTACTTAAATGGAGTTTTACCAGCTTTAAAGGCCAAGTAGATTCTTAAACCGGAGTAACACCCGAAATAAAACTTGGGCAAATAATACTTCCACTTTGGGCGGCTGAAGATCACACAGGCCATTATGCCCCTTAACAAACACTTTTAAAGCAAATGGAAAACCATCCAAGCAGCTAGGCACTACTGTTGGCTCGGCAGTGGGCTTTTCCCTGGCAAAGCCTCGTCCCGCAGCACTTTTGAGAGAGCCCAATTTTGTCTCTTAAAAACTGCCTGTGACGAGGATACAGCCGGCTGGCCGCATCCTCCGCTCGTTGTTCAGGTGCGCACGCTCCCTTACCCAGCCGTTCAGAAAGGGATCACAAACAACCTCAGGGGAGCTGGGGATGCGCTGTTAGAGGAAACACATTGTGGGAAATGCTGGGATAATGTAAGATCACTGGTTCTCTGGGGGGGTCACACAGCGGGGCATCCAGTGTAAGATACCCTGAGGGTAAACTAGCTGAGATGCACCAAGGGCTTGATAAGGGGTAAGGAGATGTGGTTACCCAAAGGGGTGGTATCTCACAGCTGGGCATCCCAATTCGGGGGTCCCCAGAAAGTACGACATAGACTGCCCTGCAATTTTTTAGCATTAAAATGAAATGTCTGTGGGCAAAACTATTAACAATCAATTCTGTGTCATTGCAACAAATCGACACATTCATTGGATGGATCTCGTTATTGGATGATTTTGTTGCTTGATCTGTTGTGATTTCCCTGTTTCTCCCCTGCCACTGTCTCCCGCCACAACCCTTGCTAAGTAACAATCGCTTTGGCCTGTGTTTAAGCTTCCCTACCCTATGTTTCTTATGCATCCAAGTGAGTTGAAGAGATTTAGAGGTAAAAGGATATCCTGATTTGATTTTTCAAATTGGTAGTGTGTGACACTGACTTCCCCAGCCCATTTTCTTATGCCTTCAGGTGAGGTACAGACATTTTGTACTGAGGTATAGACCATTTTTGTACATTGGTAAATAATCCAAGCAGATGCTTCTGTGTTCACATTATGGATATAGTTTATCCCGGCATCCACCAGTTTATGCATTTATAAGTGAAATTTTACAGCGGCGATGTCGGTGTTTCTTGGATTTACTTCTACTCCAGTTTGGCTCTGTCAATGCTGGCAAACACTTTTGCATTTGCCACCTTTTAGTGGAGAACCCCATAGGAATCAATATTTAGGGAGAGATTGTGACTTTAGTTTTTTTAGCATCTTCAACTTCAATATCACCGACATTCTCCAAACCACTTTTTAACGTAAATACCTGTGACTTTTGCCAGTTAGTTGCGGTGCAGACACAGCAAAATGCATTGGGAGTCTGTGTTCACTGGTGTTCTCTACAGTAAGTTTTGCTTACTTGCTGGTCTGTTGCGGGTCTGAACATACTGCAGTGTTTGTAGGTAGGGGGAAGATTTATTGCTTTCAGTCTCATGCCTCCCTCAAGCTTCAGGCCCCAAGGTGTTTTGTCTTCTCCAGCGGCGGAGCCAGTCATAATATGTTCTTTCAGGCCTTCTGTCCTCGGGGAGGGAAGGGATCATTTTCCGTTTTTAATTGTGTGGTTTACACTTAACCTGTCTGAGCCTGCAGATCCTTTTAGTTGCAAATTGCAAGTGCACTATTTCCAGTGTTCCTGCCATTCAGCTGTGTATATATAATACTGCAGTTTTCTTTGTGATGTGTACATGCTGCAGTTGTGTAACATGTACATATATCATACATATTTATCTATAGAATTACTGTATTTTTAGACCTCCTGACAGTCAGTTTAGCTTTACACATGTAATATTGTAACCGTTGCTTAAGGGGGAGGAACAAAGGGGGTGGGAGCAGCTCAATCACTATTATTTATACAAAATTATTATTATTATTATTCAGGGCCTGGGAACTGATTTACCGCCCAGTTTAACCCTCTCATCAAGGGGGAGGCATTTGAGATCTCGGCAGCAACAATTTTGGATCTTCCGGTGATTGATCATTGTCTAGGGGTGGTTTAGCAGTTAAACTAGTGACACTGGCTGAAGGTGGGTGGATGTCCATTTCAAACCACCAGCAGCAGCTGTCCTTACACCTTTAAATCTAATGAACTGCGGCAACCCCTCTTTGTGATCCTGTTTGGATGCATATTGGCTGAACTGTACCACATCTGCCTGCGAGAGAGGAGCTTCATGCATTTTAGTTGGCTTTGGTTCCACCCAAGAGAAGAGTTTTGTAAAATACTAAGTTTGCGTCTTGTGTGTGTTTTAACCATGAGTGGTAGGGCCTATGTCTGTCAAGACGATTAATAAAGGCATGACATTCCTTTTTATAAATAAATATATTGCTTCCTGTTTTTCTTACATGCTACCTCAAAGGAGCCATTTGGAATGATCTGGCATATGTGCGAGCCATAGACTGGATGTGATAGAATGTATATGGCCTTTCCTGGATTAGTGGTGGTGGCCTGTGCATGTAAACTATTCATTTAAGAGCTGTGCCATTTGTCGCCATGCCAGACATTCCTTTCTAACGTTCTGTAGAGAGGGACAGCTGAACAAAGTGACAACTGCACTCGTGTGGCTGGATTGAGATGTTTGTGGCTTGAGTTGCACTCTGGTCCAGGGCATAAAACTGCTCTTTTGCTGCTTTTAAAGCACTGGGTTAAAGGGTCACTTGTGGCAACTTGTTTTTGTCACCAAGAGGCAGTCCAGCAGCCACACTGGCATCCCCTTTTGCCTTTAGTGTCAAAACTGATGCTCTTGAATTTTACAATAAATCGTTTTTACATTCTTTTTCTGCTTCCAGCGTCAAATTAACTAGACTCTTTTTTTGTAATCTCAGAATAGTACGGCAACTGTAGTGCATTGTGGAAAATCTCTTCAAAATTGATGTGAAAGCTAGGAAAGACCCAAATGCATTCGTTTTTATTAGGAATTATTTGCTTCAGGAGGTTGGAGGAGGAAATGGGATGTCTGAGCAATAGATGGCTTTTCTCTCTGTTTTTTACATTTTGCCTTCAGGTTCCTTTATGAATAAAGAACAAGTGAAAAATGCAGGATGGTTTTAGCTTTTTAATCAAATCCGCTTCATTTCTCTGGGCTTTGCTGCCACAGCCAATCTGCTGGTGCTTGGGTATCGAATATAGATTTTTTTTTATGCCATGCTATCTGCTTTCCTCCAGGCTCTCTAATTGCCCGTACAGAAGTGTGTATGATTTGGACCGAGTCAAGTATAACACTGCGGCCAGTTAATACAGTAATTGTTCATGAACCCTGGGGTTATATGAAGTGGCGCACAAATGTATTAATGCGTAAGTGAAAAGAGGAAAAAAGAAAGCACTCCAAAGGCAGTACATCAGTGTTCACACAGCAAATTAATCTAGTATGTGAAGGGGTCTGTCTAGGCGAGGAAGGAAAAAATAAACTCCTTACTTTGCTGATTTCTGACATGGTTAATGCAGATTCCCAAGATGCGGTTTTGGCATGTGGCTATGATCATATAGCTTTTCTTTTTCCAGCCTTAATTTCCCCAGCTGTCATGAACTACAAAACCCAGCATGCCCCACCTTCAGTACACAAAAATTGGGTATTATATATTAGAAAATATCCCAGGCAGCGCTATTCCTCTGACAATCACAGACTTAACCTGAGGCCAGGACACACCTCAGCAGTTTCTTTTTTTACTGCCGGTTCTTTCGGGGATGAAACGGCACAACAGAGGAATATACGTTTTATTTAATGAGACTAGGACAGACCTCTCCATGTGGAGTGGCTCGGTGCTTTCAGAAATATTGCTTGATATGTTTCTGGAAATTTTGTAAGATTCCTTATGTCTTAGGGAGCTAGGTTATGGCACCAAACCTGTAAAACTGGCCTAGCTCCAGTCTGAGGTGTTGCATCAGAAATACAACCCCATTTTAACATGTGGTGAAGGGTCCTAAAAAAATTTATAGTTAGTTTGTATGTTATGGTCAACTGTCTCCAAAGATTAAGATGTCTTTGTAACCTTAGTTGTATTTCTGAAGCAGTGAAAAAGATAAGTTCCTTTTATAGTACATCTGACATTTGTCACAAAGTCCGTAGTAACTCTTCCAGACAAGTAATATAGAATCTGTATTTTTACGGTCCTCTTTAATGACCAAAACATGGGTTACATGCAGTTCTACATGAAATATAAAGTGACCTAATATCCAATGTTTGTTTTGGCTTAATGCTTGGCTTCCCTTCAGCAGGCTTGATCCAGTGTGCCCACAGTGCGTTTCCAGTCCAGAAGGGTTGACCCAGAAACAAATTGATAGTGGCCTTGCATTGTGCATGAACCTGCACATAGCCAGTGAGGAAGTCATTGTGACTGCAAGGGACATGCAATGAAGCAGGCCCATGAACGCATTGTCAGCACCTGAACCAATTGCACTGAAAAGGGTGAGCTGCAGATGGTGCGACTACTCTGCATTGCAACACCTGCAGCACAGGTAAATATTTTGCTATAAAATGGGGGGTGCAGAGGGGCTTACCAAATGTAAAAAAAGTATTTTAACAAACTTCCTAATTCATTGTCACCATTTAGGCTTTTATTTTCTGCAAATGAGGCCCAACAAAGATGTTTCTGGTAAAAATGTTCACAGCCTATTGATTTTGATAGGAGCCTTGCCTGCCATCCTGAACTCTGGTGATAGATTCGCTTTAAGACCCAGTTGTGTAACTGGAGCTGTGCATTGCTGGTCCCCAGCTGTTGATAGCGCTGTCACGCGACATTTTGGCCGAGGCCCTGATTAGTTCATGGAATCCTCTAAAACTGTGTGCATGGCCAGCTTTTAGGCTTTCTCATTTCCACAATGGTGTGCATGTTCTTCCAAGTCTAAGCATAACATATTATATTTTTCATTGTTTAGGCCTTGCTTCTATGAGAAATAATGAAATATAACAAAAGCGGAGAGTGTTTCTGATAAGGTTTTTATCTGTGCTGACAAGTACTGTGGGCTGCGCTGGGCTCCTTTTACGGAAATAAATTATATTCATTCCATTGTTTGAGCGAGGCCTGAACTTTGCCTTCGTTTTTTTCTTTCACATTAATACAATTTATTTTTGAGGTGTCACCTAGCGTGGTGTGCAGAGCTAGAAACTGTCACTTTTCGTGGCAAAAGCACTGTATAAAACGTAGCCTACAAATGTAAAGAACACAAGCCTAGGAATAACAAAATGTTTGTCTCATTGCTTTGCCTTTTCTTGGCCTCCCTTGTATTAGGTATGCATGCCTTCATCTTTACTACTGAATGATGCAGTAGTAAGTGTTGCATATAAATATACTTACAGTTCCTACAAAGTTAATGAATACATGAGGGAGTTGTTGCAATGAACCTTTCTGCTTAGTGTAGCTATGTAAAGCATTGGTGTTTAAGACGGCCTTTCTCGAACATGTCCCCCCCCCCCCCCCCCCCCCCCAGCTTTTAGATCTCTCAAAACCCTGGCATATTCCGGTTGTTGGTTATACACGATAGGTCCTGAATGAATGGCAGAGGGTAACCAATCAGGGGACCGGCCATTGGAGTTGAGCAGATCTCCCCTTAAAAATAATTTCATTTTTATATCATCAAATCCTGTCACTCCAGATTTTTCTTCTTCCTTCTTTTAAAATAAAGGGGCTTAGCTGATTTTTTTTAATGCAGGATGATGCAGGGGGATAACCCCCTGCTCCTGATATTTACCATGTTATATAGATTTTATGCCACTGAAAAGCAGTTACATTTATCCAAACTTTATCAACAGAGAACAAAGCCTTTTCACCTTCTTGGGACTCTGATAGTAATTAGATGCACATGCATTATGTTTATATAAGTATTAAAAAAGGTGGCATGGTAGCTGATTTAGGCGAGACAACAATCTCTAGCTAAACTAATAATTGTGGAACTAGTTAAAGTGGAACAAAACCCAGCAGAAGGCTGGCCTGGAATCTAAAAGGTAGCTTTTCCCCAGGGCTTCCCGCTTTGAGATGTTGTGTGAAACCACCCAGTTCGCCCATAAAAT
Organism: Gastrophryne carolinensis; assembly: GCA_027917425.1. Lineage (NCBI taxonomy): Eukaryota > Metazoa > Chordata > Amphibia > Anura > Microhylidae > Gastrophryne > Gastrophryne carolinensis. The sequence goes on along the minus strand of CM051237.1, from coordinate 285,227,537 downwards.
GTACTATTCTTAGTATACAGAACGTCCTGCTCCAGATAAGATTCTTTACTCTTGGGTATTAATCCGCCAGATGGCGCTGGACTGCAGAGACATCTAAATTGGCTCCCCCCGGCCCCTCAAATACCCAGGGCCTCCCACAAATCCCCAGATTTTCTCTGCAATCTGGACTGCGAGGGTCAAGAAGATGGCTCTCTCTCCTCGCAGGTGAGCGTGGCTATTGGCCTCCCAGCTTTGGCTGCGCTGGTGCGGGTGATGGTAGGCAGCACCGATGTCAGGTGCTTAGGAGCGCTGCTCCACCGCAATCCCCCACCAAAGGGTAGGCGGTATAGGCACTTGGTGAGCCTTATGGGATGCCCCTCCCGCACTATTGCCCCTTGCCCCTGTCTATCGGGCCCTACGTTAGGTGGCCGCTGCCCTCCCTTGTAGTTCTCGGGTGGGGGGGGGTGTGAGTGTGTGTTTGGTACATTCACTTTTTGTTGGTGTGCTTGGTTTGCCTTTAGTCCTGTAACTGCACAGATTGGTTGCACTGGTTGCTTGTTTGAATATGCCACCGCCGCCGCGCACGCCCTTACGGCGTTCCGCGGTCGGCGGCGACATTACCTCAGGTGCTGCTGTGCCATCATTGGTTGATTCTTTCATGTGTGCGACTTCGCGCTCTTCGGGGGGGGGGCTTGCGGATGGCGTGTTCCGCATCACTGTCTCCGCGGCCCGCCCCTCGAGGTATACTCGGCGCCATTTTTGCTTCTTCGTGCTGCCTGGCTGGCGCTTACCTACCGTGGTCCGTGAGTGCCCTCGCGGGCTGTTTGTATATATTTTAATGTATGCATGTCGCTTACAGGGTTTTTCTTGCTTATGTCTTACAGGCGGGTCAAACTCAATTGGTTTCTCCCAGACCTACCCGCTCTATTTAGTTTATTAAACTTATTGGGGCCTAGTGTGCTAATTCCTCCCACTTCCCTAGCGGGCTATTGGGGCATCCTGGGTTGCTTTTATAGCGTGAATCCCTATCGGCCTATTGTGCCACTATAATCACCATATGGAGGCGTCTCAGGATAATGTGCTCGAGGTTCCTTCGGGACAAGCCTGGCTGTGTGTGGCGTGTGGGGTGTCCCCTACCAGTGTTGACAATGTGCGGGTTTGTGTACCTTGTGCCCAGCAGGTGCTTGCACTGCAGCCTGGTTTACCAGCAGCTGGGCCTATGCCACGTATGGCTTCGCCTACTCCCCCAAGCTTACATTTGACTCCCAGTGAGCTGCATACTAGTGGGGAGTCTCAGCCTGATATGTCTACTAGACTGGCCAGTGTTGAAAAGTTGCTTGCTAATACTATGGCACGTAAGGCCTCTGCTAAGAGGTGGCATTTGGCGCCTGATGTCACTCTTTTCCCTATGGAGGCTGAAGAGTTCTTTGATCTTCTGGTTATACCCCCCTGGAAGAAAGGGAATTGTTCTCTGACTCAGAATCATCTCATGAACGGCCAAAGGGTTATGATGATTCTGGCTCTGATCCCTGGGCCCCAGATGATACTGATAGGCTTTTGGCTCAGATATTTGAAGTGCTTTCTATTTCTCCCCCGGCCACGGATCCTAAGCAGCAGGGGGAATTGTTTCATATTGCTAAGCCACGTTTAGAGTTCCCTGAACAATCTCATTTTAATAATCTCGTGCTCAAAGAATGGGAGCGTCCTAGCAGGCTCCCCGGAGTACCTAAGAGTTGGAATAAGAGAGATCCCTTTCCTGCTGATGTGGTTAAACGTTGGTCATCCCCCTCCCGAAGTGGATGCCCCAATTCTGGGTTTGTCTAACACCTCTGTCATGCATTCCCCTGACTCTACTACCCTGAAGGATAGTGAGGACCGACGTATTGATCAGCTGGCTTCCCATGCCTTTGCCTGTGTGGGGACGGCGCTGCGCCTGGTTTGTGCCTCTGTTATTACAGCTGTGGCTATTAGGACTCTGCTTAGAAGTGTCCTAGATGGAGCTCCTGATGATGTTTCTAGTGAAGAGTATAATGCACTCTCGCGTTGTGAGTTATTTGTTGCTTATGTCCTCCCTGCTTTAGATGATACCATTAGGATGTGTGGCAGAGCCTCTGCCTTGGTGGTGGCTATACGCCGCTCGGTTTGGCTGCGCCAGTGGGCAGCTGGAAACGCTGCCAAGAAGGCTCTCACTGGGTTTCCTTTCAAAGGACTACGCCTATTTGGGGACCGCCTGGACCTGTTTGCTAAGGGAGGCAGGTTACCCCAGCGCAGAAGGCAGTCTCGGCCCTTTTGGGGCCCGGGCTCCTTTTCTTCCCCCTACCGTGGATCCAGAACGGGGAGAGGGGTCTTCTTTACTGGGGCCCGAGGAGATTTCTGGGGTAGGGGCAGAGGACGTGGACGCCCTGGCCCATCCTGGGGCTCCAAGTCTAAACCTTCCCCCAAGCCCCCTAGGCACGAAGGGGCGCCCTCATCCATCCGGGTGGGGGGACGGCTTCAGCTCTTTGCTCACGTCTGGAGGCATCATGTGTCAGACCGGTGGATTCAGGAGGTAGTGTCCTCCGGTTAGAAGATACAGTTTGCAGCCTGGCTGCCCCCAAGATTCATCAGATCCCGGATGTCTCAGGACCCCATGTCAGCTCTGATTCTGGCGGTGCAAAGCCTTCTGGAGCTGGGGGCCATCTGTCAGGTCCCCTTACGAGAAAGGGGCAAGGGGTTCTATTCCAACCTCTTCACCGTGCCCAAAAGAGATGGGTCAGTCAGGCCCATCCTGGACTTGAAGATCCTCAACAAATTTGTCAGATGCAGGCGCTTTCGCATGGAAACTCTGTGCTCTGCTATCAGTTCCCTGCGTCCAGGGGACTTCATGACTTCTGTGGACATCAAGGATGCTTACCTTTATATTCCCATCTTTCCAGGTCCTCAAAGATTCCTCAGGTTCGCGCTGGAGGATCAGCACTACCAATTTGTGGCATTGCCCTTCGGTCTCACTTCAGCTCCCAGAGTGTTCACCAAGGTGTTGGTAGGAGTGATGGCTCTGCTCAGGTCTCAGGGCATTCACGTTCTGCCCTATTTGGACGACATTCTCATCACTTCTCAGTCCCTCCAACAGGCAGAGCTCAATACTCAGCGAGTAGTGTCCACACTGGAGTCATTTGGCTGGGTGATCAACCATCCCAAATCTTCTCTGTCTTCCTCCTTGGTGACGCCATTTCTGGGAATAAATCTGGATACAGTTCAGGCAAGGATCTTTCCTCCTCAGCAGAAGGTGAACAGTCTGCTAGCGCAGGTTCAGTTCCTTCTATCTTGCCCTCGTCCCTCCATCAGGCAGGGAATGCAGCTGGTGGGCCTGATGGTGTCGCGCTTTGAGGCGGATCCTTATGCCCAGTTTCACATGAGGGGTCTGCAACTCCACCTCTTGTCAGTATTGGACAAGGATCCTGCATCCCTGGACCAAGTCCTTGTTCTGTCCCCCCTAGCCAGGCAGTCCCTCTCGTGGTGGCTGGACTCCAGGAACCTGTTGGCGGGCATATCCTTTCTGGCCCCCTGCTGGGAGATGGTCACCACGGATTCCTGTCAGGTTGGAGGGGCTTCTGGAGGTCCCTACAATTCCAAGGGCGGTGGGGCCCTCGGGAGGCCCACACCCCTATCAACATTCTGGAACTGAGGGCGATCAGGATGGTTCTGGCTAACTTGACCCAACACCTTCGGGGCCGGCCTGTTCAGGTACGCTCGGACAACCAGACGGTGGTTGCCTACATCAATCATCAGGGAGGGACTCGGAGCAAGGGGGCCCTCAAGGAAGTGTCTCTGATCCTGTCCTGGGCAGAGGACAATGTTCCCTGCATCTCAGCTGTGTACATTCCGGGGGTGGAGAATCTGCAGGCAGACTCTCTGAGCAGGGGGACCTCTCACCTGGGAGAATGGTCCCTCAGCGACAGGGTGTTTCACTCTGTGTCACCGTTGGGGTCAGCCAGATGTGGATCTGTTTGCGTCCCGTCACAATCACAAGCTCCCAGCCTTTGTCTCCCTGTCCCAGGATCCTCTGGCCTTGGCCACAGATGCTCTAGCAATGTCGTGGCAGGACTTTCAGCTTCTGTATGTCTTTACCCCATTCCCCCTGTTGGGCAGGGTTCTGCGCAAGATAGCTCAGGAAGGGGTGCCAGCAATCCTGGTGGCTCCCCGGTGGCCAAGAAGAGTGTGGTTCGCAGACATAGTGCAGCTGGCAGTAGATCAGTACGCTCTGCGCAGGGTTCCAGACCTACTCACTCAGGGACATTTACGCCATCCCAATTTACTAACGCTGGCTTTGACGGCCTGGCTGCTGAAACCTCCATCTTGATGGAAAAGGGGCTGTCTGCCTCTGTTGTTAATACCATGATTAGGGCTAGGAAGAAGTCTTCTTCTTCCATTTGCTATAGGGTTTGGCGTGCCTACATTGACTGGTGTGAGTCTAGGTCTCTTCCCTGTCGTGTGTTCTCTATTCCCAGGATTCTGGAGTTCCTTCAACATGGTTTGGATCTGGGGCTTCAACTCAGTACGCTGAAGTGTCATGTTTCGGCCCTGGCTGTTTTCTTCCAAAGATCTTTTGCTCAGCATTCTCTGGTCAAGACCTTTTTCCAGGGGGTTACTCATGTGTGTCCTCCACGTAAGCCTATGTTGCCTGTCTGGGACTTGAACTTGGTCTTGTCTGCCTTGCAGGGTGCTCCCTTTGAACCTGTGCAGGAGGCTGCCTTGGTCATTTTTACTCTCAAGGTTGTCTTTTTGGTGGCTATCACTTCTGTTAGGCGTGTTTCTGAGTTGGCGGCGCTTTCCATCCAGCCCCCCTACTTTGAGAGACACCAGGACAAGGTGGTTTTTCGCTTCAAGACAGATTTTCTGCCTAAGGTTGTGTCTGCCTTTCATCTTAATCAGGACATTGTTCTACCTTCTACCTTGTGTCCTAATCCTAGTAACACTAAGGAGAGGGTTTTGCATTCCTTGGATGTAGTCAGGAATCTGATGTACTATCTGGTGGCTACTGCGCCTTTCAGGAAAACTGATGCTCTTTTTGTGGTCCCTTCTGGTCCTAGGAAGGGTTTGGCTCCTGCTAAATCTACTATCAGCAAATGGATCCGTCAGGTGGTGATTCAGGCCTACGCTGCTAAGGGGAAGAATCCTCCCTTCCGCCTTACTGCTCATTCCCCTCGTGCTATTGGTGCCTCTTGGGCCTTTCAGCACTAGGCTTCTGATGAACAAGTTTGCAAGGCCGCTACCTGGTCTTCTGTTCATACCTTTTCCAAGTTTTACAAGGTTGATGTTAGGGCCTCAGCTGATGCTGCTTTTGGCCGCAAAGTTCTGCAGGCGTCAGTGGTCTAAACTGTCTGCTGTTACCTTTGGGGATCCCACCCTACTTTACGGACACTGCTATTGGATGTCCCAGACGTAAAGAATCTTATCTGGAGCAGGACATACTGTATACTAAGAATAATACAATTCTGTGATTACTCACCTGTAGAATTGGTATTATGAGTATACAGTACGTCCTGCTCCACCCCACCCTTGGTTTTCATTATTCTTGGATCCCCTGTATGGTTATTGTTATCATTGTTATGTTATCATTCTCCCGGCTTCTTGTTAACTGCTTTTCAATACTGGGGATTTGTGGGAGGTCCCGGGTATTTGAGGGGCCGGGAGGAGCCAATTTCGCTGTCTCTGCAGTCCAGCGCCATCTGGCGGAGTAATACCCAGATGTAAAGAATCTTATCTAGAGCAGGACGTACTGTATACTCATAATACCAATTCTACAGGTGAGTAATCACAGAATTGTATTTTTCCACTCTCCAATTGCACCTGTATGGACTCTCGTGCTGTGAGAGCCGCCAGCTGGGACTAAATCCTTCGGCAGGCGCCGGTGTCGTGCTCCAGCCAGTCAAATAGGCTGGAGCTTTGTTTTTTTTATACTAAATTGCTGATGTTGCTGTTTACACATATTGGCCTCTAAACTTTTTTGAAAAGGAAATATGGCTTTGGGATAAAGGGTTATGTGTACACACTTTTATTAAGCTTTGATGAATTCGCCCGAATTCTGCTTAAAACAGAACTGTACTACCTGCTATTAGTGGTGCCACAGGACCCCATTTCTTAGGTGTTGGTGCAACTTTTTAAAGAGGCTGACCTTAAACAATCCTGCCCATTTTGATTAAACTGGTATATGAGCTTTTAAATGGGGGTTCGTCCAGGCAGTTCTTGCCTCGCCTGTTCTTTTGCGGCACTTCTATCCTACTCCAGTTCCAGAATTTCTTTTTAAATGCACCCCCCAAACCAGTGAATTTGCGTAAATGTCCCCAATTTTTGTGAAAAAAAGTCAGGCGGTTCTATTGTTTCAAGTAGGCTGCTACCTGATTACTATTGCACTGAAGACTTTAGAAGTAGTGTCCAGCCAAAGAAACCCTTACTTGCCTTTTTTCCCTCTCAGCTGTTCAGTCCTATTTTGATGTTGTAAAACTTGCCTATCCTGAGATTGAGCCCTGCATTGCTCAGGCACGACCGCCATAACCAAGGAGGGTGCTGTGACGGATAGCAACCCTTAACTATCCATCAGTGCTTGCTGTCGGGTCTCGATACTCTCCCCTTCTATTGCAGCAATGGAAGCAGTGGTCAGTCGCTATGACTGAGGGTGAGGAGGGATAGGCTTTCTATAAATGTAGATCGGATACCATGCCATGCGTGCCCAATATTGTTTGTCTTTTACACTGCTGGACTTGGACTGATCAGATGTGGGGGGAGAAAAGTTGAGAAAGCTATTATTGTTTTTTGTTATTCTTAAGTTATAGTTAATACGGTTGAAAGAAGACATATGTCTATCAAGTTCGACCAAGGGTGTTTGGGTAGGGGAAGTTTTTTTTTTTTTTTTTATGGATAACCGCTAATAGTAACTATTATTTTCTTCTAAATAAGCGTCTAATCCTTTTTTTGAAGCCGTCAGCAGTTGATACTGTAACAAGCTTCTGTGGGAGGTTATTCCACGGATTTATAGTTCTTATGGTAAAGAATGATTGTCGCCTCCAGAGACTGAATTTCTATTTTTTCCCAGTTGAAGGGAGTGCCCCTTGTCTTTAGAGAGGATTTTACCTGAAATGGTGTTTCCCCATATTTTTTGTGTTGCCCATTTATATATTTATACAAGTTAATCATTTCCCCCTTAGTAGTCTCCTCTCAAGACTAAACAGATTTAATTCTCGTAATCTTTCCTCATAACTAAGATCTTTTATTCCTCTTATTAGTTTGGTGGCTCTCCTCTGAACCCTTTCCAGAGTCAGAGGGTCCTTTCTATGAATGGGTGCCCAGAACTGGACGGCATATTCCAGCTGAGGGCGCACCAGTAAAGAGGCAAGATGGCAGACCTATCCCGTGATTTCATGTCTCTTTTAATGCATGATAATATCTTGGTGGCCTTGGAAGCAGCTGCTTGGCATTGCGTGCTGTTATTTAGCTTGTGATCTACCAGTACCCCCAGATCCTTCTCAACAAGTGTTTCTCCCAGTTTTACTCCTCTGAGGATATATGTGGCATTCAGGCTGTTAGACCCCAAGTGCATGACTTTACTTTTCGCCACATTGAACTTCATTTGCCAAGTTATCTGGACAGTTCCCTTTTTAACTGTGTTTTGAAACTTTCCTATGGAGAGATACACATTAGAAGTCCATTTCCACAGATGTAAACTACCTGTGCCATCTAGAATAGTATGGTTTCAACCCTTAAAGGTTATTTTTTAACTTGTTTCTTTTGTGGTGATGCTGTACACCTGTCTGTCTAGTTGCTGTTCACTTGAGAAGAAGGGATTATGCCTTCACCAGGAGTGTTTTATTTACACTCTGCCACTGAAATCTAATTTCAGAAGATGTGCACTTCACAATCTCACATGCCTCACTTCCTGTGCAATGAGTCAAAATGATGCTTGAAATTTCTTATAAAGCTCCCCGCAGACTTCTGAGCAGGCAGCCAATCTGTGAAGAAGGCCAAGTCTTCTCAGGGCTTTCTGTACATAGGAAATGATCACAACATTTTGTAACTCGGTGGCTGCAGGCCAAGAGGAAAACATGGTTTTAACAAACATATTACAAACACACTTTGGGTTTGTATGCATATTTTATTTGCTATATAACCAGGGCCGTATTTGCGTGTAGGCACGTGCCTAGGGCGGGGCTACGTTGTGGGCGGGAGCGGAGACCAGCAACTATTAATAAAAAAAAAAAATTAATCTGCCAGCAACCTGAAGCTGTCTCGAACGGCAGCACCCTGCCAGTGTATTGGCCTGCCTCCCTCACTGATGACAGGAGGAAGACTCCGCCGCCTCCCCTACTACGTGCGTCAAACGCAGTGACAAGATGGTTCACTTCAGGCTCTGCTGGCCGCCCCCTGCGGGCCCGCACAGCCCGTCTCTGCCGCTGTCGATGTGACGCTGCATACATCGGCTGTATCAGCCTGCTCCCTCACAGGTGACACTCAGCTTCCCTTCTACCATCTGAGCAGCATGGAGTGAAAGGTATGTTTCATCGTTATGGGGGGGGGGGGGGGGGTTGGGTAGCCAGGGCTGTTAGATCCGCAGAAGAACAGTCAGAAGCCTCAGGGCCCTGAGCAATTGAAGCTTACTCTGGTAGGCATAGGTAGCTCAGGGGTTAATACGGCCTCCTCTCCCCCCTCCCCGCTGACAGTCTGTACCTCTCTACATGAAAAACAAGCAGCTTCCGGTTCCTCCATCCACCACCTCCAGGAGCAGCGATGCTGGGAGTGACGTCACCCTCTCCAGCCGCCTCTGCGCTGCTTGTCTGGCTGCTCGTTTTATCTTGGAAGGAGAGAGCTACAGACTGTCAGCAAGTAGTGCCGGGAGGAGGGAGGGAGAGAGGCCTTATTAACCCCTGAGCTACCCATACCTGCCAGCATACTGTTTAACTTCATGAGGCCATGACCCCCCCAGCTCAGGGCGGTCACTAAGTGGGCAAGTCGAGGTAAAGAACTTTACAAAAACTGTTCAATTTGTGCTGCTGTGAAGCGCCACGATTTGGGATTTCCCCTGTGTGTGAAGCCCCTAGTGCTGCCAGATTTACTCCATATTCCTACCTGCATTTGGAGCCTCTCGTCCAGGCTGGCATCACTTTGCCCACTGCCCCGGCTGTGTACATCCCTGCCAGTCATTTAGATATAAACAGTTGGTGAGCGTGCAGCAGCTCCTTGCACCAGAAAAACACGAGTTTTCTCAGCGACCTAGGAATTTGCCCCATAGATAGGGAGGGCCATATAAAGGGGCATAACTTGAGTGAGTGCAGAAGGTCAGGGGGGGCCCATAAGTGTTGCTCAGCCACCTTATTTATCATATTTGTGATCACTTACTATCATTTTAGCTAAGAAAAGCATAATTTGTCTCTGCTGTTTCAGTCTTTAGTTGTTTAGCTGCATCTAACTGCAGTTAAAATACAGAGCCCCACTTAATCTACACACCAGGACCCTGTCACATTTAGTTATACCACTGGCCATGTGACTGGTGGGTTTTGGTCCACTTTAATGCATATGCTCACAGAAGGTTGTAAAGCCATTGTTGCAGCACATGTCAGTGCACTGCAAGGCTGTATCTTTATCCCATTACTATTATATTCCTTCTGTTTTGCCTCTGTTCTTACTTTTTCACCATCCTTCACATTCCCAGGCTCCGTCCTTTTCTCTGCATTTTGTCCCTTCTCCCCCACAGTAGGGCCAGGAGGAGATGATAGCGGCAACATGCCAGGGTCATGCCACAGGTGTATAATATATATAGATATATATAGAGAGAGAATTGACTTGCAAGAAAAGAAGCACAGTGCTATGAGATTTAGGCTACTTTCACACCTGGGTGGTCGTAATGTGCTAGCGATTTCCTTTGGAAATCAATAGTGCACATGCAAATGTGTTAGCACAGTGATTTACTGTACAATAAAAGGGCAAATAATGCAGGTCCTGGACCGTTTTTTTGTTCTCAGTCCGCCCCTGTATGTGGCTGCCATGGGGCCCAGTCATCACAATATAGGATTTGGAGGCCAAGACATAATAGGTTGGTTGCATGATCTGGATCCCCTATAACATATACGTGAGGAATGAGCAGTATTGTACGAGGCTGTAGTTTATGGGGCCCAGACACAAAAGGTTGTATGATGACAAGGAGACATAAAGAATTGTGCAGGCAATTGTAGAGCATTGAAATTCTGCCTATAGTAGCCTATGGGCTGTTTCACATGTCAGGGCTGCAACAGCATGCCGTGTTTTTGTGCCAAAGGAAATCACTAGTGCAAACTATTTCACTATTATGGTGGTTGGTCCGTTCTAATTTGGGATGCCCTGCTATGTGAGCCCCCCAGATTGTCCTCAAAATTCACCTTTCCAGCAGTCCCAGGGTGCATGTCCAGACTCTTGTCTAATCAAAGCTGTATCTCATGCACATTAATGAATGGCATACAGTTCTGTTTGGAAACAGGGCTTGGCATATAGAAATGGGAGTGAACGCGTTCCTGGTGTCCCTGCGGTCTGGGTGCAGGAGCTCTTCTCGGTAGTTATGGGGATGCGAACCCAGGACTAGCGAGAGGTGAATTTTGTGGACGATCAGTGGGGCATCGCACAAACTAAATAGGGATGCCCCGGAGGTTGTTAATCATCCAGTCTTGTCTACAAGACTCCAGGGCCGGCCAAATCACTGACAGGTCCACTTTAGGTGTAGTTCCACCGTCGCACAGCTGCGAACAATCTCACAGGAAAGTGATTCCTCCCTCCTTGTGTGAGTTGCTGGGCCAAAAGAAGCAACTTACCTTCCTTCTTTCTTGTAGCACATGTATGTGCAGGTAGCTGCAAGTAGGGGAGATGCAGTTATCCCAAAACAGGATGCCCCCCTCCCTCACCAAAAAGGCTTTTTTGGCTGTTGGTCATCTTTAAAGATGAACAAAAGCCTCTTTTGCCAGCCCTATAGTGTTTTAGACCCCCTGGGGCATCCCGATTTGAGATGCGCCACTGGGTGAAATCCCCTGAATCGCCTAGTATACTCACCTCACCAGTGATCCTGCTGCACATAGTATGCGTTGCCACGACAACACTGACTTTCCCCAGTTGACATGTGCATCGGCAGCAGGCATTTCTGAATGACTGAAGCAGGTGTACACAGTGGGAAGGGAAAGGTCAGCACTAGCTGCTGCACAAGCACCAGGGATCGCCAGTAAAGTAATAATTTACACGTTCTGGGATGACCTCCTTGAGATGAACAATCACCACGATAATGACATTTCTGGGGGTTGTTACTCTTTAAAGTGGGACTACAGTTAAAAATTACTGTAGTCTCACAGTACTACTTAGCAGCGGGGCAGCATGACCTGGGCTGCCGCCATTAAAATAAGAAACCGGGTGCTGGGAAATTCACCACTTCCAGGCAGAATCGCAGCCAGGGCTGATATGCTCGCCCACTGGCCGCGCTGCTCTAGGTCACGTAGGAGTGTCATTACTGATTCTGATAGGCTGTGGCGCGGCTGCCACAGAATAGGCCTGGAAGTGCCACCTGGTCTTATTGGTGCATGATACGCAGCAGGGCTGCCCGGGTCCTTCTGCCACGCTATGAAGTAGTACTACGGAGCAACAATCATTTTTTGAGTGTAGTTCTGCTTTAAACCAGATCAACAGGTATCCATACCCCCTTAAAGCCAGCCTGATACCAGGTCTGCGTGAATGGACTTCTAGCCAGGAAATGGACTACAGGTGCAGATATTTTTCATGTAAGTATGCATAGTGTGATAAATGGGGGGGGGGCGTGAGCACTAAAGGTGCCTAGGGCAGCATGTACTCTAAATACGGCCCTGTATATAAAGCTTTGTGCCAACTGCTCGTATCCTGTGGTTGACTGCATAACTGATACAATGTAACCACCTATACATTTAAAAGTTCTTTCTGATTCCTGTTTTTTCAGTATTCCCATTTAAGAGGAAGAACACACCCGATTTTCACTTTTCAGGGTGGTGTTTCCCTCAGTGGCGGCAACCCGAAATTGGCCCGTTCATCCAATCGGTGCGCTCGCTTTCACTCGGCTTTCTTCAACTCTGCATCCTCCGCTCACCTCCTATCCGCCGTGTGCCTGTGCCGCCCATTCAGAAAGGCCAGGCACGGGTGAGTGCTGGGACAAGGTGAGTGAGACAGGCCTTCTGGGGGGGGGGTTACGCAGCGGGGCATCCCAATTCAGGATGCCCCAAGGAGTGGAACTCGGATAACTCCAGGGCCTCCGATGTTCCTCTTTAACATGCTGATGTTAGGGCAGCACTTTACAGGTACAAATCTGTGCTTTACACTCCAAAAAAAATGAGGGTGGTAAAATAATGTAGTAGAAGGATATACACATAATATTTTAATATGTAAAGTTAATCAGTTCATCAGATTGCAATTAAGAACATTCATCTTCTTAAATGATTTCATATAAAATCTGATGGCAGTTTGTGTTAATATTCTAGAGGGCGTTTGAAGTATTAAAAGGGTAATGACTGCCCTGCAGGTGCGGGTCTCCATCATGTGTCATTTTGTCCTCCTGCTGACAAGGTTAGGTTAGCCCCGTGTGTCTGACAACGAAATTCATCCATAGAGGTAATGCGAGTCTTTTAAAGAGCTTATAAGCGAACAAAAGTCATATAGGGAATTTGTATCCACATAAAACGTTAAAGACTTTTTTAATCATGTCTCTTCGATCCACCTACCCTATTGCCACTCTCCTCGGTGTGCACGGCATCATTCAAATTTCAGAGTGGGTTCACATGACTGATGGGAACGGGGTGAACTGAATTGGTCTGTTACTCTTCAGCATAGCTACTTATTTTGCATCACTTTGGAAACTGCCTGATCATTGCTTATACAGTACAATTCTGTTGTCCTGGCTGAATACAATAGATAACAAACTTTGTCTGAAGGGAAGATTAGAATAAGGGGAATGAAACCGGTCAGGCTGGCATCGGCTCCAGGTTTAGGCTGGCAGGGCTGGCATCGGCTCCAGGTTTAGGCAGGCAGGGCTGGCATCGGCTCCAGGTTTAGGCAGGCAGGGCTGGCATCGGCTCCAGGTTTAGGCAGGCAGGGCTGGCATCGGCTCCAGGTTTAGGCAGGCAGGGCTGGCATCGGCTCCAGGTTTAGGCAGGCAGGGCTGGCATCGGCTCCAGGTTTAGGCAGGCAGGGCTGGCATCGGCTCCAGGTTTAGGCTGGCAGGGCTGGCATCGGCTCCAGGTTTAGGCTGGCAGGGCTGGCATCGGCTCCAGGTTTAGGCAGGCAAGGGCTGGCATCGGCTCCAGGTTTAGGCAGGCAAGGGCTGGCATCGGCTCCAGGTTTAGGCAGGCAGGGCTGGCATCGGCTCCAGGTTTAGGCAGGCAGGGCTGGCATCGGCTCCAGGTTTAGGCAGGCAGGGCTGGCATCGGCTCCAGGTTTAGGCTGGAAGGGCTGGCATCGGCTCCAGGTTTAGGCAGGCAGGGCTGGCATCGGCTCCAGGTTTAGGCTGGCAGGGCTGGCATCGGCTCCAGGTTTAGGCAGGCAGGGCTGGCATCGGCTCCAGGTTTAGGCAGGCAGGGCTGGCATCGGCTCCAGGTTTAGGCTGGCAGGGCTGGCATCGGCTCCAGGTTTGGGCTGGCATCGGCTCCAGGTTTAGGCAGGCAGGGCTGGCATCGGCTCCAGGTTTAGGCAGGCAGGGCTGGCATCGACTCCAGGTTTAGGCTGGCAGGGCTGGCATCGGCTCCAGGTTTAGGCAGGCAGGGCTGGCATCTGCTCCAGGTTTAGGCAGGCAGGGCTGGCATCGGCTCCAGGTTTAGGCAGGCAGGGCTGGCATCGGCTCCAGGTTTAGGCAGGCAGGGCTGGCATCGGCTCCAGGTTTAGGCTGGCAGGGCTGGCATCGGCTCCAGGTTTAGGCTGGCAGGGCTGGCATCGGCTCCAGGTTTAGGCTGGCAGGGCTGGCATCGGCTCCAGGTTTAGGCTGGCAGGGCTGGCATCGGCTCCAGGTTTAGGCAGGCAGGGCTGGCATCGGCTCCAGGTTTACCAGGGCTGGCATCGGCTCCAGGTTTAGGCAGGCAGGGCTGGCATCGGCTCCAGGTTTAGGCAGGCAGGGCTGGCATCGGCTCCAGGTTTAGGCTGGCAGGGCTGGCATCGGCTCCAGGTTTAGGCAGGCAGGGCTGGCATCGGCTCCAGGTTTAGGCTGGCAGGGCTGGCATCGGCTCCAGGTTTACAGGGCTGGCATCGGCTCCAGGTTTAGGCTGGCCGGGCTGGCATCGGCTCCAGGTTTAGGCAGGCAGGGCTGGCATCGGCTCCAGGTTTAGGCAGGCAGGGCTGGCATCGGCTCCAGGTTTAGGCAGGCAGGGCTGGCATCTGCTCCAGGTTTAGGCAGGCAGGGCTGGCATCGGCTCCAGGTTTAGGCTGGCAGGGCTGGCATCGGCTCCAGGTTTACAGGGCTGGCATCGGCTCCAGGTTTAGGCTGGCCGGGCTGGCATCGGCTCCAGGTTTACAGGGCTGGCATCGGCTCCAGGTTTAGGCAGGCAGGGCTGGCATCGGCTCCAGGTTTAGGCTGGCAGGGCTGGCATCGGCTCCAGGTTTAGGCTGGCAGGGCTGGCATCGGCTCCAGGTTTAGGCAGGCAGGGCTGGCATCGGCTCCAGGTTTAGGCTGGCAGGGCTGGCATCGGCTCCAGGTTTAGGCTGGCAGGGCTGGCATCGGCTCCAGGTTTAGGCAGGCAGGGCTGGCATCGGCTCCAGGTTTAGGCAGGCAGGGCTGGCATCGGCTCCAGGTTTAGGCAGGCAGGGCTGGCATCGGCTCCAGGTTTAGGCAGGCAGGGCTGGCATCGGCTCCAGGTTTAGGCTGGCCGGGCTGGCATCGGCTCCAGGTTTAGGCTGGCCGGGCTGGCATCGGCTCCAGGTTTAGGCAGGCAGGGCTGGCATCGGCTCCAGGTTTACCAGGGCAGGGCAAATTCATCAATATCTAATGTTTGTTAATGTTACATTCTATTATATCTCTATTATAACAAATATTAACACCTATATAACACTTGATCGCAGGTTCAGTTAGGTTCTTGATAACACAGTGAGACTGTGGTATAAAACATTATATATTGTGTAAAAAAAATGATCCAGACCCTCGCCAAACATCTTATATAATAATGTAGAAATGTAAAAATCATTAAAATTCTAATTTCAAGCCCGATTGTTGTCCAATTGCCTCGGGCTACACTTTTTTTTTTTTTTTTTTTTTAAAGACCCTGTAGTTCCTAAAAGTATAAGAGCATTGGAGATTCATAGAAAACACGAGGAGAAACAGTGGGTGTGGCAACAGTGATGTGATGTAAGCACACGGAGTGTGAGATGAGAGAGGAGGGCTGGGTTTCTGAGATGCAGAGAGAGATAGCCTATCAGGATGTCTGGGCAGGAAGTGTGGGGTTTTTCCATCTTTGGTCCACTGAAGGTTGATTGATGGACCAGGTCAGCAGGGTAGGGACTGAAGGCTGAATGAGGAAGTGATTTTCCTCACTAAGAAGACCTACAGAAGAAGCAGATTGCTGTAGCTTCTCAGTGAAAGGTAAGCTACTGATATTTATTCAACTTTTGACTTGCCAAACACCTTAAAACCATAAAGACAGCACAATCAGTAGGTCAGGCCATGATCACTGTGTTTCAAAAGTGGCTAACTAAAAGATTAGCTATGGCAAGACTCCAGTAGCAGTTGCATATTATGGTTACCCTACTTACGGACCACTGCTCTCTCTGGCCTGTCATAGCTATCCCTCTGGAGCAGTTTCTCCTCGACTCTTGAGCCCCTGGACTCTGACTGCCCTCCAGAGCTCCCTTGTACCCTGCACTCTGGTCAGTTATTTACCAAATATGTCCTTTCAGGTCCAGAACCTGTTCTCATAGCTCCTCCAGCCTGAAACTCGTCCCGGCTGACTCCATGCGAGACTTCTAGAACTTTCTGCTCTCATTTAGTCCTGGAAACGGCTAAAAACACTTTGCTTGTGTCTAGTCTTAAATAGTCTTAAACGTTAAATTCCCAGCAATTCACATAAACTGCAAAAAAATCTCTGATTCTGTGCTGAAACTTTGAATTCCTAGATATTCCCACAAACAACCCAAAACACCCTTCCCTGAAACTGAATCTGATTTTATGGCGAGCTCCCGAATGGTGGAGTCATTTCAGGCTACAGTTTCTCAATGGCCTACCTGCTTTAAGGCCTTTCCACATTCTAAGCAACTTTTGACTAACTTACTCCTAATGCCATGCCATAATCCAGCAGCGGTGGACTTGAGTGACAGTTGGACTTGAATGACAGGGCTCACTTCTCCATGGGTTAAGTGGCTTTTTTTTTTGCCCAAAGCAGGCTTAGCACCAGAGGAGGGAGCGGGAGTGTTACAGAATGCTTGGACGTCCTCTTTAAGTGAGTTAACTGTGCTTACATTTTTAATATGGTAAAAAATGTAAGGGAAGTCTATTTGTGGGCTCACTGGAGTTTTGATGGCTGTGGGTGATGGCAGATGTGTGTTTTTGGCAATGAGCGGTTTCATTCCATGCAGAGCAACAAAGAAGTGTTGTGTGTGTCATGGCTTTTCGGCCAAAGGAAATGCCAAGTTTGCAATCTTGTAATTACATTTCTAGATTGATGTACTTTTAATAACTTTATTAGTCTGTCTAAAATTATCATTCAGAATCCATTACATTAGCCCTTTAAACAATACCGTCTAAATGAGGAAGCTTGCCGTTAATATATTGTCTCTACAGTGTTTTTGACAGAGGTTAAACTGAATGATGATCACTTTGTATATTGGGAAAGACACATAAATGATCTGTGACTCATGAAGTCTGATTCAAGACAAAATAAAAAGCTTGCTTCTGAAGGAGGTCCGCAATCATTTAGAAAAGCTGGATAAATTGTGGCTTGATTACTATCCTTTTCTGTGGTGCTGTACAAAGTGTAAATTACAGGAGGGTGGGACGAGAAACATACTAATATACAAAGCGTTAGGAGTTGTAGATAACAGAAAAATGAATATGTAAAATACATACAGTCAGCTGCAACAAAATACATTGGTACTGGAATACATTGGGAGAGAGAGCCCTGCCCTTGTGATGTTCTGTTTGACTTTGCAAGCAAATGTTAGTGAAAAAGTGTCTTTAATTTAAGCGGGAGAACAATTGTCATGCAGTTGTTTTATATTTGAGCATACTCAAAGGGGGTCATCAGAGGAGTTTTTAAAAATCCCCAAACTTCACCAACCTGCCTTTTGGGCGTACCTAGGATTCCGGGAAACCTCTGCAGGACAGCGCCATCCATCAGGTGCTATGCGCAACACCTACTTTCGTGTCTGTGCTGTGCTGATAAACAGGAGGAAAATCTGTAGCCAGCTAGCGGCGCTTTTCAAACTGAGGAGTGAGGCTAAAACTGCTGCTGTCATTTAGCAGCAGCTAAGCTGGTAGGGGGGAGAGAATCTGGTCCTGAATCAGCAGGATGTCACCATATCAGCAGGCGGTGACATCCGAAAGGTAAGCAGAGCCCGGTTCAGGGGGCGTAGTTTAAATTAGGTGTGTTGCTCCTCTTTTAAGATGATATATTCTGTTTTAAGAACTGCATTTCCTTTTCTTTTTTTCTTTTTTTTTTTTTAAGGCAGTCTGGGGTATTCTTAAGTAGTCTGGGGGAAGTCTATATGAAACACCTACCCCAAATACTTGATCCCCTACAGCACCGTGGTATAAAAAGCTGAAGGTATTGTGCTGTCAGCACATGGCTTTGACCACGGTTCCTCTGCGGGACTAGAGTGCTTGTTGGCCTTCCTCAGCATATAGGAGGGGCCCATTCCCCACCAACTGCCCTGAAAGCTTATATATCACAAGTGGTTTTCTGAAGCATGTAGGATTCAGGCTGAAGGGGGGTTACTGTTGATTAAAAATAAGAAAGTTATGTATAACTAAATTAAACCTCCTTCAAGATGTCTGACGAAGTGAGATCCAGGACTATGATGCATTTAATCTACATCCCTTGCTCTATTAAAACTTGGCTGCAGACCAAGTAAACCTTTTATCAATCTGGGAATGGCAGGAAAGACCTAAACTGTAAAATTTATGTCGTGGTCCTTTAAAGTTTTTTTACTAATAATGTTTTTACTAATTCAAATAATATATTGTCTTTCAGGAGGATGTACCTTTGATGATGGCCCAGCAGCTTGTGACTATCATCAGGACCTATACGATGACTTTGATTGGGACCATGTCAGTGCACAAGAGCCACATTACCTGCCTGCTGAAATGCCAAAAGGTAAGATGAGCAAAGTTTATAAATCTCTGATAACTGACTTCTGAATCTTTTTAGATCTTGCCTAAATAAGTTAATGTATTAGGCTGGTGTCACGCCAAGCAATTGTGGGGCGCTCACAATTTCAGGGCATGTGCCCCACAATCGCTGGTGTTCAGTGTTCTGAGCGCTAGGGCTTTCCGCTTAATAGAGTGGTGTCGCTAGCGCAGGCGCCTCCAAAATGCTGTAGGCAAGGCTTTTTCGGGGGTTTTCAGATTGTTCTGCAAACGCTGAATGCTGATATGAAGGCGCCCATATGTTACTATGGGCATTGTTTCACTGGTGTCCTGATACATAACCAGCCTCAGAGTTGCTGCCTGAATGCATCCATTTACTTCTAAAGATAGTCTTAGGCCTATATACAGTTACTTGTGTTGCCTAGTACACAGTTTTAGTCATACTCTGAATTTCTAGCACAAATGGTCAGTGAAATTCCTAGCGTTTATTCTAGTTCATATTTAAAGAAACACTGAATTAGGACGAGTGACCATAGCCATCAAATCTCCATGTCTGGAACCTTCTGAGTGGCAGGTGAGCTTGCAATGCCATTTTTACATACCAGTTAAATACATTTGATAAAGGAGGAAAGAAAATTGTCAATACTTTTATGTATTTCACTCGATTTGGGATGCCCCACTAAAAGGCAATTGGGCAACCCTTTAGTCTTTGAGATTCCAGGGAACGAACTGGCTGTTATAATTACTGAGTACTTGAATTAGTTATTACAGGCTTTAGGATCTCTTTTGTGTCACAGTTGTGTCAATCGATCCATGAGAACAATGTTTAGAACTGTTTAGAAAAAACGAAAGTCTTGTGCTGTCCAGGCACATGCTAACTTTCTCACACCATATGCCTCGTGGGAACTGTAAAATGAGCCATTTCTAGGCATGTCAAAATCTCTTTATTATATGTAAAAACCTTATGTATTCTAAATGAATCTAACTTTTGGCTTTACTTTCTGGGTCACAGCTGAGTCATGAGCATGCTCTGCTATGGTCTGAGAAAGCTGTGGTCCCCAACTGTGGCTTGCCATGTCCTATCATGCTGAGACCTCCAAGGGACAGAGTACCCAGCATTACAGGCAGTGGAGGAGAGGCACATGGGGCATGCATTAGAGGAGCTGATTTCTTCCTTATTATTGCCATTGGGTCTATAGTCAATTTAAAATAATTTTCTATAAATACAGTTTTTAAACATTTATAAAGGTTATATCTCCTTTCTGACAGCTTATTGGTATTAATACTTAGTATTATGATAGCAAAGCTGCTAGTACAGCAATCTATTTAAGTATATTCGACATTTTCACCAGCCTGCTTGAAGAAGCTGTAATTACATAGTGATTAGAGTTTTAAGCCAATTTTAACTGATTAATAAATAGTCGTCCTCTCTGGCATTTGATAAGCTGCTGCCATGGAGTTGTTGGGTTCATGGTATACTATTAAAAGGAAAATGGTTTCAGGTTTCTGTCACAAATACAGATACTTTTCCATTTTGGCCGCCTACTGGGGTTCCAGAGATTTTCTGATACAGATTTTATTCTCCAAAATGGAAGAAAAAATGGCCTCCTTCTATCCCCTGTGTGGTATTTGCTGTAGTCTGAGCAATGTGATTACACATTAAGACATGCCTCCCAACTGTCCCTGATTTGGAGGGACTGTCCCTCTTTTGAGCCCATGTCCCCCTGTCCCGTGTTTTGATGAGGTGGTGTGGCCTAATTTACCACATGTCCCTCTTTCCCACCCTGAAATGTCCGTAGGTATGATTAAGAATTTAATCTAACATTCAATATTGACACGTGACTTTTTCATTCAAATCTTTATTCATCCATCTGATTCGTAAACTTTTTGTGAACTATGCAATTGCCCGCTTACAAAGCATGTTTCAGCATTTCGCCTTGGTCACCTTTTAGGTGGACCTACAATTAAACATATCATCATACATTCAATATATTGATTAGCATACTCATAATCTGCTTGCAGCAGATTAAAAGCATGGTTTTCCTCAGGGAGGGATTTCAGGACAATCTGCCTGGATACACTATCGAATGGCTACATTATTTTCAGGGCTATATGCTTAAAGGATATTTTAAAGGAAATGTTGCATGTCAATATTGCATGTTATGGCTAGATTAAGATCTTGATGTGTAATTACATTGCTCAGACTACAGCAATTCCACACGTGGGATAGGAAGCCACTTTCTCCCTTCGTCCTTCAGGACGACCTACGGAGAGAGTGGTCCCATTACTTGGGAGAGAACCCAAACTGAACAAAGGTCAGATGAGTTGTGCGCTGGCCCCTTTAACCCTTCTAGTGCCAGCTACGTGAGTAGCTGCCTCTACTCCACTTAAGTTCCAGCTAAGTGAGACTCACAGTAAAAAAAATATAAAAGTAAAATACTCACCTAACCTCTCGCGTTGGATCCGGCCGGGTCTCCTCTTTAATTTGGTGCCCCCGTGTGGGCTCGGATTAAAATTAAAAATGACATTTACTTACCTGAAGTCGCCTTGCCTCCCGACGGGTCTCCTCTAAACTGGGGGGGCCTCCGATCGCCCCCCCAGGCTCTTCCGTGGCGAGGAGAGGGCAGAAATCACCCTCCCCCCCCCCCCCCCCCCCCACTTCCTGGATCGGGTCTGCTAGCCCCGCCCCCTGGGGCGGATGACATCACTGTGATGTCACCAGCAGCCGGCCTCTTAATACCGGCACCCGAGACTAAGAATCAGTCTGCTCGGGCTCTTGGAGGAGAGAGGTGGGGTGGGGGAGAGGGCTGTGATCGCCCACCCCCCTCCCCAGGCTCTCTCTTCCAAACACCCGAGCAGACTGTCATCGCAGATCACCGGGGGACACAGGATCAGAGGTGAGTAAAAAAAAAAAAATAAAGATCATTTTTTTTCTCTTTGTGTGTCTGTGTTTTTTTTTTTTACATTTAACCCCTTTTGAACTGGAAAGGGGTCCATGAGACCCCTTATACCAGTTCACAAGGCTGTGGGATGGCATTTCACCTGCGGCTAGCGGGTGACTTGCCATTAACCCCCAGCACCCCCATTACCTGCCTCCCCAAACCCAAAGGGGGGGGCTTGTAGCCTGCAGGGCCAGGGGCCACAAAAGCTGGCCCCTGCGCCCTGTTCCTACAAGCCCTGCATAGCTGGTCCCGGGTTGGTTACTTCGGGGGAGGGGGGACCCTATGCCCTATGTCATTTTTTTTTTAATTATCCCCTTATGCTCAGCAGCTATAAAAGGCTTCCAGCAGGTTAGCAGAAGCCAGTGATTGGGAAGGGACACAGTGCAAGATGGATGGGAGGGTTTATTTTGTGTGTGTGTACTTCGGGTAAGGGGGACCTCCATGTCATTTTTTTTTTTGGATTTTTAAGGGTTTTTAACGCTTAAAGATCCCCCCCAAAAAAATCCCCCCCCCCCCGGCAGGGGGGACTCTTTTCTAAAAGGAGACAATTTTCTAAAAAAAATTATTTATTTTTTGTTTTACTTAATAATAATATTGTAAAAAACAGAATTAAATTTACAAACAGGATACTTCATGTTAAAGCCTAAACTCTGCTGCAAAAAAAAATATATAATTTTCCTGAAAATTCTAGCAAAAATGGTGCAAGAATGGCACAAAATGGGGAAAAATTACCTGTCAACAGAGGGTGACAAAATCTCAAGTAGACTGGCAATTAAAAGGGTTAAAAGTAGCTATGCATGTTGGGTATTCTGTTCGGGGGACCTTGCGCTTTCAGACTTAGCTCGTTTTTTCTTGTTTGCATATTTATATTTTAGGAAAAGGTGTTTTTTATTCAGTTTTTTTATACATTTTTTAGGGAAACCCTGCGCAACCAAAGAATTCTTTGAGGAATTAATTCCAGAATGATGAGCCCAATACAACAAGCTGGGTACACGTAGAAAGCTTAACGTGTACTTTCAGGGAATATATGGTTTATGGGGGATATTCCAAATGTAAAGGGTTGTTTTGGTTGAAAAATCGCAAGGTGCGCACTTTGTCTGCAGAGCTGAAATTTTCAAGTAAAATTGCCGTTACGCACATGCTTTACTTTGGGGTGTTTGGCAACTCTTCCCTATGCATGTTGGGTATCGTTCTGTTCGGGGGACCTTGCTTTTTCAGATTAAATTTGTTTTTTCTTTGTATATAGTTTTTTTTAGGAAAATGTGGCTTTGATTCTGCTTTTTGCCACCATAGATTACATTGAGGGATTACTTCCAGAAAACTGTGGCCACATCAACAAGCCTGGTACTCCTAGAAAGCTTGAGGTGTGTACTTCCAAAGAATATATAGTTTGTTGGGGGTGTTTCAAATGTAAAGGGTTGTTTTTCTGGAAAAACTGCAAGGTGCGCATATCGCAGTGGTATTTTATCTGAAAATCCCCTAAAGCGCTGTTTCAGTTTGGGGGAGTCTCCTTGGCAGCAAAGGGTGTCTACCTATACATATGTGGTACTGCTGTATCCGGGAGAAATTGGGATTTCACACGCAATAAGATTTTTTTGACAAACTTATTTCACCCAAAAATATTGAGAATACACCTAAAAAATGACAAACAAGACATTTCATGTTAAAGCCCAGACTATGCTGAAAAAAACAATATATAATTTTCCTGGGAAATCCCTTCAAAAATCACATTTGAACATGGGGAGCGCAAAATGGTCTGGCAACAAAGGGTGACAAAAACTCCAGGTAGGCTGGCACTTAAAGGGTTAAATCCTGGCTGGTAGCAGCGGTGGGTGCTACTGCATTTGCCCAGGGGATCCTGAGCTGGCTTATGGAGTTTCCGGCCTCAGTCTTTTTCCTTTCTCTTCCAATCCACTCCAGGCCGTTGGCATTCCGTAACGAATCGAAGGGCCAAAAGATGTGGACTGCAAGACAAAGGTGTGGCTCCTCCTAGCCTATCTGCTTCTGGCTGCACTTCCACAATCCAGTTTCATTCTTGCAGTTGGAACTGGACTGCAAAGGTGTACCTGGATTTATATTTCTCCTACTTTTTTTTTCTTTGTTTTATAGAAGTTTTATTTAGGAAGCAGGGTATTTAAACCTGTCTGTCTTCCATGCTCCTATATCTCACTGATCTGATGGACCCATTATGCCTCCTCAGCTATAGTAGGGTTAAGCGTCAGGGTCTTGGGGCACTATAGGTTGTCATTTTTGTTTTTAAAAGTTGTCACTTTTGGGCTGGAATTCCATCTTAAGGGCAGTCGAGCGAGAGCTAGGCTGCAGGAAAGGGCAAACGCTTCCTTCCGTCAATGCAGCGAGGAAGGATTTCTGCCTGGTCCACCACCTTAGAAGCTGCTGTCAGCCAGGTGTTGGTATCAGGCCTGCTAACTGCTGCCACCGGTGTCTTTCTGGCTTGTGGCTCTCTTCTTTGGCCTAGCTGCCGCCGTTCAGTGCTGTTGTGGCCTGCTGCCTCTGGTGGCGGGCGGCTTTCCCGGGCCTCATACTGCCGCTTCATTGCCTGGATGGATATATATTATTGATTGATAATTATAATAAACTATTATTGTTTTATAGATTGTGGGAAAGCAATAATTGGTGTGGTTCACCCCTACGGTATCAGAGTAGTCACTTGTGACTATCGAGGTCTGTTAAAATTCGGTATTAGGCCCTCAGGGATTTTTAGACTGTATTATTTTTTTCACTGTGACAAAGGTATCCAGGGTAATCTTGTCCTTTAGCAGACAGGTTTACCCCATGTCCGGTGTGTATGCAAAGGCCACTGGATGAAGCCAGCACTATCTGTTGGGATTGTAATACAGTTGTAAATATGTAATACTGTTGCTAAATATGTAAGAGAGATTGCGGATAGGTTAGAGATAGAGTGCCATTTGGAGCCACCAGTCCTTAAGAAGGCATTAGAGAAAAAAGCAAAGATTCTGAAGGAGATCTTTTTGCTGCCGTAGTCTCTCAGGATGAGTTATCAGAGGTGGAAGCTTTATTTAGATCCATTTTAGAGATTTTGGATATCTTGGTTCCAAGAGGTATAGATCAGGTGGCACGTCATACATTCTCTATTGTAGGATTGACCTTACAACTTGCCCGTGCTAGATCCATAGCATCCTTGGTGAGCAGAAAGTTGTTAAAGCAACTGCATTCTAAGTCTCGGTCTAGGGGTCATTCACATGCTCCCAGTTAATTAAGACCAGTATGGATATTAACAGGTATGTAGTTTCTGCTATGGATGTTTTGGTTAGGTTAAGTGTCAGAGGTTTAGCACGGTTAGTAGCTTTAAGGCGTTCATTATGGCTAAAGCAATGGTCAGTTGATGCTGCCTCCAAGAAGAATTTGACAGGACTCCCTTTTTGGGGGGCGTTTGTTTAGGGAGCATTAGATGAGATGGTAAAAGGAGGCTACTGGAGGTAAATCTACTAGACTTCCACGAAGAAGGTCTTTGCATCACAGGTCCCAATCCCCAGCCCTTTTGTGGTTCCGGGATACCTGATCAGACCAAAGTCTCAAAATAGGGCAAGATCTTTTCTGGCAAAATAGGGCAAAAGCCCCACCATTTTGTTCCCATTTGCACCATGTGACAGATCTCTGGATACAGGAAGTTGTTTCCTCGGGTTACAAGATCGAATTGGGGGCCACTGAGTTTTTTTTGGTCAGGGGTATCCCAAAATCCAGTGAAAGCAGAAGCATTGAGATCTGCCATAGCCCATCTATTGAAGTTGTTTGGAGTAAAACCCTTGACCCCTCTCTAAAGGGGAAACATGACAATTTGTGCATAATTCCCAAGGAGGACTAATCTTTATGCCTAATATTAGATCTCAAGGGCCTCAACAAGTTTGTCCGCCTGAAGAAATTTCACATGGAATCTACAGAATTTATGACCACAGTGGATATAAAGAATTTCCATGACACATTCAACAAGGCAGTCCCTAACCTGGCGGCTGAATCCTCAGCCTCCTTCAGATGGGCAAATCTTTTTTTTTTTTTTTTCAGTACAATGGAAGATTGTCACCACGGATGCGAGCCTAACAGGTTGGGGGGTGTCATGGAGTCCTAAACGATCCAAGGGGGATTGGGGGAGAGCAGTCTTCCCATAAATATCCTGGAATTGAGAGGACCCCCGATCTGAAGGGTCATCCCATCAGGATTCAAACAGTCAATCTGATGGCAGTGTCATACATCAACCACCAGGGGGGCACCAGAAACAGGAACGTTCTCAAGGAAGTGAGCAGGATCTTACTCTGGGCCAAGAAGCATGACCATGCATCTTGGCGATCCACATGCCAGGAGTGCACAACTTGCAGGCTGAGTAGAACGGTATTGCATCAGGGAGAATGGTCCCTCAGAGGATTTTTCAGTCCCTTTGCATCCGTTGGGGGTTCGCAGAGGTAGATCAGAAGATTGCTGCCTGGTGGCACGTGTACTACAGGCTTTAATGGTTTCTTTGAGTGCAGCTTTACTTTTTGTGCTTTTTGCATTTTAACTTAATCATGCACAGGAATTATGCTTTGTCCCCGGTGACTTTAAGGGTTTTTTTTTTCTTGAGTTACTGAAGTGAAAATCAAAGTGTCAAAATGAAATGCCCCGATCTCAAAGGATAAGAGGCCAATCAAAGAAAATGTGATTTATGTAAATGTTGGCATTGCAAATTACCATGGAGAATCGCTGCCGAATAGATGAAGAGAAACAGCCTTCCTGACCTTGCCTGCGCACCTTTAATGAAGAGCTTAATTGTCTGTTCTAAGACAATGGTATTAAAAAAAAAAAAAGCCACAAAGTTTTCAATTAATGTTGTATTATGTAATTAATCATTCTTTCCAGTTCACTAGTACTTAAATACTTGCTTTTGTGGCAAATTAACATTGGTTTGTTACTAAAGCACGTGGGTACATTTAATATTTGACCTTTCTCTTTGAATGATAAGTTGGCTTTGCCCTATCTATTTCTATTTTTGTTTTTGAGTAAAGTTTTCAGACTTGGAAAATATAAAGCCTCCTGAAATAATATAAATGGAATCAGAATCTTAGAAAAGCTTTTGTAATAACCAAAGTTGGGGTTAGTACTAGTGTTGTGCGAACCCCTCAAAGATCGGGTTCGGCAAGTTGGGAATCCCAAACCCAGTCCCCATTGAATTTAAAAGGGGCAATTCTACCTCTCGGACCCCTTCATCCCCCTTCATGGGGTGTTTGTCAAGGGTCTCCCAGAGGTCTCCCAGGAAGTTAAGACACGTCCTGCTGCACACGCTGAGCATCTCCGCTCAGCGTGTGCAGCAGGACGTGTCTTAACTTCCTGGCACTAGGAGTGTCTTCACTGAGCAGCAGCCATCTTTCTGTAGATTTGGCCATGGGCCATTTGAGAGCAGGGACTGGATTCGGGGCTCAGGTAAGTTAAAGACCCTTCCTGCATAGGTAAGCTATGTTGATGAGCAGATTAGTAAGTAGCCCATAAACCAGCTTTTCTGTGTTCAGGCCAAACTTTCCGGAAGTCCGTGTTCGTTGCAGCAAAAATTGGAAAGGTCAGCACTCCTTAAAAATGTTCGGGTTTCTATACTACAAAACAGGATGTTGATGACCATGTTAAAGCAGAGGAATTGTGCACCAAGATGGCTCATTGCCCCCATTTGTGTACAATTAGTGCTTGAAGTGTACCACAGAATATTTTCTTGAAATATTTGGTTGCCAACTATTTTGAAGAGCTCTTTCCTTTCTGTTACCAATACTGCAAGCTGCTCTGATAGCTACAGTGTACCTCATGACTACAGGCAGGACAGTGGGCAGGGCCAGGCTGGGGAGTTTGTTGCTTTTTTTTAAAGTGAACCAAAGCCCACATTTTTACTTCTGGCCCCTGTATCTGTCTCCCTACCTTTTTGTATATTTTGGATATTGTCTTTATGCTGCTCTCTGTAGCGTTTACACTAGTTGGAGTAAGTAAAAAGTAAAATAAAGACAATCGCACACATGCCAGCTAATGCTTATTCCTAAGGGCCACAAACACTAACCTTTCCACTGATCCCAAGCACCCATTCCCAGGCTCCCTACAGCTGGGGTGTATTTCCACACCCAGCCGATCAGATTGGCTGGGGACGGGTAGTGTTCCGCAGACTGCATGGAGCTTGGGGATGCGATCCCTCCTCTTTTTCTCTTTTCCAACACAATAATATGCATGGCATACAGCGCTGGTTGGATAAAAGCCTGTGCAAGCACTGAGGGACCAGAGGGAAATTACATTTGTTTGGGGAATTTCACATAGCAGGGTTTTGGTCCATTTTAGTAGCCTCCTTATGGGGTTTCCTTGGTTAGGGATGTCCTATAAGGTTATAGATATACAAAAAGCTCAAGAACACTCTTAAATTTCTTCTACATCCAATGAAGCAGCCAACTGGGAAAAGAAGCTCAGGCTGCAACATTGTACTGAAAGTACATTCCATGTGGCCACCAGTGATGGCTTGTGGCCAATATACAAAGTACAAGTAAAGTTTTTCCTTTATGCAGAATCGCATCAGATTGAACTGGGAAACACATGCTTTCCCCCATTTGCTCTGGGGTTTTTCAAAAGCCAGCAGCTGATGGATCTACGTTTGTACATGACCTAGAAGTATGCTGAATAGTTAAAAAAAAAATTGTGTTCCTCCTTATAAAGGTGTAATCTACATGTAGATGTCCAAAAATGTAAAGCACTGTAGTGTTTTGAGGAGACCTGCAATAGGTTTTTTTGTGGGGACTGGTAATTTATCTCAAGATGTTGGAACCACACATGCAAGTAATTAAAAATTTTTATATACACAGATTAGTTATAAAGCAATGTCATTTCACAGGGGACATATTTTAGATTTAGAACTCCATATCGCAAGTGACAGGTTTGATAAGTTGGGTTCTGTCTTTGTTGCAAAATATTTAATATTTTTGCCCTTCAGGAGTTCTAAAAGTAGACTTTCTGTGTAACAAATCTATAAACCGCGTTTTGTAATAAACTTTAGAAACTAGATTTAAATTGTGCTGTTAAATTGAAACTCCTTGCTAAAGAGAAATGTGAAAATTAAATTTTAAAGCCTACCATAATGTTGGAATTTTGTATCCAGAGAACTTTCGTCACAACTAAGCATGGATGCATTGTGTAGCCGTACAAGTGACTCTTGGTGACTCTGCTGTCTCCTTGTATAAGAAAACGGTTATGGCTTTTGGCTGCTAGTAAAACCTAAGCACTCTTGAGCTTTACATTATTCAATTGACTGCTATTGATTGCACAGTAAGAGTGATGATCAGACTTGTACATCGGAGCCAAAGATTTCATTTAGAGTGCTTTTTGAAGCGCTTAAAACACTTTCATTAGGATTTGGTATCCATTTTCTAAGACATTGAGCTCAAAGATATGGAGTGCCAGGGTACATTAAAACGGCTGTTGGAAACTACAAGACACCACAAAAGACAAGTAATATACTTATTGGCAGGATTGGTTGATATCTGCTTACCTTCACTACTTTAAAGTGAGTTCTAGCCCAAACATTTATTTCCTCTGTTCTTGTCAGTGGACATTGGGCTCTGTTGTTAACTGAACATATTGGATGGTTTCCTTCTGGAAGTCCATTAAAGGGCCAGTGATGCCACAAAACACCAAAGCTCTTTGAAATATTTAAAAAATTTAATAGGGAGATTATTATTTAAAAAATTAATAGGGAGATGATTACATTCAAGAATGGAGACTAGACAGCTCAGTGTGCGGCCTATTCTTGATCGGAAGAGTGTGAGGATTATTCTCACCAAAGGAGATATGTATTGATAGGAAGGGAAAGAGGCACTTTCCTATAACCAAAAGTATTTGCACAGGGCCCAACACAAGGAATAATAGATTTATCCGTCACTTCTTGCAGTAGGCGGAGCCATGCATATCATCTCTTTACTTCTCAGTGACATCTAAAGTAACCAGAAAGTCTAGTTTAAAATGTCCACAGTCAAACACCTTCCACTTCTGAACACGTTTGGCCCCGTGGTCCTCACCAGAGAAGAATATATATTAAAGAACAGTAATAGGGTGATACCTTCTTATAGCTTGAGTTTGACAGTACGTTTTTTACATACCATCATGCTTAAAGTGGACCAACACCCAGGATTTTGACTATCCTGGGTATTGGTCCACTTCCCCGGGGCACCCCGATCGGGGGTGCCCCGCTGTGTGAAACCCCCCAGAAAGCCCCCAAAACTCACCTCTCCCCGCTCCCACGTGGCCGCGCCGTCCAATCGGCACAGACGGACAAGCTGATTGACAGCGACGTACAAGCAGCTTGCCCGTCGGCGCCTCCCGCGCATCACTCTTGACGTGTGCGCGCCCGCGCCGGCCATTCAGAGACGGCCGGCGCGGGTGCGCGCACGTCTAGAGGAGCGCGAGTGAGGCGGCGGCGCCGGAAGCAGCGGCTGGAGAGGTAAGGTTTTTCGGGGGTTTTGGGGGGTTTACACCCCGCGGGACATCCCGATCTCGGATGTCCCGCGGTGTGTGAGGTGATCGGCCCGGGAA
The DNA here is from genome assembly GCA_027917425.1 of Gastrophryne carolinensis. NCBI lineage: Eukaryota > Metazoa > Chordata > Amphibia > Anura > Microhylidae > Gastrophryne > Gastrophryne carolinensis. Next base: position 285,197,774 of record CM051237.1, on the reverse strand, counting down.
TCTTATAGATTCCCGGGCCGATCACCTCAGGGTGTTGGTCCACTGTAACAAGGAAAACGAAGTATTCTTAAAAGCTTACCTTCAGTTAGAAAAGAGACACCAATGATAAAATCTGAATATTACATCCTACCTTGAAAATTGCATCTTAATTTGCCACCATTATCCTATCCCTGTTTATGCAAGTTTTCAGGTCATACTTTCAGGCTTTTAGAATTCTTTTCTCAGGCCCTTTCTACCTTCACCTCTTTCAATAAAGTTGTGATTTGATTGCAGTTATCCTTCCATTTTGTGAAATGAAACCCAGCATTGTTTATTCCAACATGCAGGAAAATAGTGTAATGTTACGTGTAGTGCTTTTTAAGACTACCTTGTTAGTACAGTATGTTGTGAGGATTGCTCATTTGTAAAAAGCTTAGCTTTGCAGTGTTTTGATTGAATTCTAACTACCGGTATACTAATTTAAACAAGTCCATATGGTAGAACACCCATGAATTTACATAGTTATGGCATATGTTTTTCTACCTGCGCAAACATTTTTTTTGCTTATTTATTTATATTTTTTTAGATGTTTTGCCAGATTTATAATGTCATTGGGAAGCAAGGAGCAGGAGTCTGTCCATTACAGGTTTGGGTGCACGCCACCAGGCTTTTGGCACACCACCTAGGTCAGGTCTGGAGACGCCAATTGAGAATATCAGGTTTGGGTGGCAGTGATGTATGCCAAAATGAAACTATGACTTGTTGTCCATTTTAGGAGGGGAAGGGGGGATTGGAGAGTCCCGATTGCCAGAGCCCCCCCCCCCAAAAAACTTCATAAATCTTACTTTAATCAGTCCTCCCTCCGTAATTGGCCAGCTCCGGGCCACGTGTCTATATTTTCAGCTGGCAACACCGGGGTTAATCTCTGGGGGGGCCCAGTATAAAAACGAATTTATGTAAAATGGTTCTTGGTACGATTTAATCTGGCTGGGCTATCCTGTGCAAGTACCAGAGACCCTTATTCTCCAAAAGGAGAAGTATCAGTGGTCTACTGGATCCTCATGAACAGGCTACCAAACTTTTGTCAACACATTAGTTTAACCTTTATGGCTACAATACTATATGCTAAGTTAAATACCAGTCCTCCACATCAGGGGCCAAAGCAAAATCTTTTCCCCAAGCAAGCTGTTGCCTAGGCAATGGGTGGCTCCTAGAACGGAAAGTATTTGCAGAGCACCCAACACAAGGAATAATATAATTACCTATCACTCCTTGCAGCCAATCCTTACGTCTCAGAGCTGTGTGCAATGCCAAGTATTGGCTTTATATTTACATAGCCAAACACATCCACTAGTGGACATGTGCTTTGAGCTTTAGGTTCTCATCGACACTAGATGGATGTCATTAGCTCTATAGGGGATGAGTGTCAATGGGCCACCCACATTTTAAATTGGCACTATAATCAAGTTGCATGACTGCTGGGAATCAGTTAGGCTTGCACGTCAAACCTGAATGGTTGCTGGCATCATGATTGCCTGCCCTTTGCTGCCATAAAAGTGAATTAGGTTGATGGCTTGACTATAGTGTCCCCTTTAAAGTGGACCAACACCCAGGATTTTGACTATCCTGGGTCTTGATCCACTTCGGTGGGGCACCCCCGATCAGGGTGGGGGGGTTTCACCCCGCGGGACATCCCGATCTCAGATGTCCCGCGGGGAGGGAGGTGATCGGCCCGGGAATCTTATAGATTCCCGGGCCGATCACCGGAGGGTGATGGTCCACTTTAAGCTTTCTCTGCCAGTGCCCCTCTTTGGATCCTGGGACACCCATGGCTCTTCTGTTGATCTTTGACAATCTCCACAATGTGCACAACAGGCTACAATTTTATTTTTCTGATGCAATCTCCCAATGTACAGAAATGATATAGCACATTATCAGGTAGTTGATCTGTAAGCAGTCTTTTCTACAAACATAAAGTGGTATGTGGATGCCAGCCATTCTGCTCCGCACACGCATCATTGTGGTCGCATAAAGCAATTTTCTGATGGGTTAATGAGAAAACTGTACTGCTTGTCTGACCAGATGGCAAGTTTAATGCTGCAAAGGGAAGCACAGTTTGATGCCAAGACTTTACTGTTCCAAACTGCATGTCCTTTTCCTGCCTCTTGTGATCTTCCCCAAAGACCCAGGACATTAATGATACGTTTTCCCCTGTGCTTTAATAGGAGATCCTCAATGCTTAGTATACAGCTAATTTTGAGAAAAGGCAGTTTATGGTAACACTTATTTTATGCAATTTGCTTTTGATTTGAATTTTTTTTACCTTGACAAGCTTTTATTGGGTGGGCGGAGTGGGGGGGGGGGGTTCTGGGTTATTTTCTATATAATGCATGTATAATTGAGCAAAAGATGTTCTATGCTAAAGCCAGGAAACTAAATCAATAATTGATATATTTTAGGGCCTTGACTCTGTCCTTTATATATCAGATAGTTATATAGTAATAGTAATAGCTGCAGGGGGGAGTGGCCTGATGATTAAAAAAACTCTATACTGTAAGGCCCCTTTCACATTTTCCCACTTGGGTCAGGATGAAGAAATACTCAGTGCAGGGCTGGATTATGAGGGGGGTGCAAGGGGCGTGCGCCTCGGTGCCTCTACCACTTGCCCTGCAAAGGGGGCCTCCACCACCAATCTTATATTCTGGTCCAGGAGGCTTTTCAGTCTTTGGTTTGACTGTCTGCAGTGCTGGCAACAAAGCTATCGGCATCAGTGGGGGCACCCCTGGGCAAACCAAAGCCTCCACAGGGCAGGACGGAGAGTGTAGAGCAGCAAAGCCGCCGCCAGTAATGCTACAGTGATGGGTGCCTGCAGAGCTCTCAATCGGCGGCCGCTCACTGCACATAAGCCACCAAGAACAGCCACTGGCAACTCAATGCAGGAAACTGTTTTCTGCTGGACCAGTTGGGCGACTACACTACCCCCCGCCCAGAATGGCAAAGCAGGAGTTCCCGAGCAGCACGCACCCACACAAGGGGGGCACAAGGGGCTCGATCTGACATTCCAGTAAGTTGGTGGGTGCAACAACTACCAGAAAAAAACAAAACAGATGTGTATGGAGATTCTAAGTTACTGGCTAATTTTCCTTTTAGGTATGGGAGTGCTCTAGATATGGGGTTTAAAGTGGCCGGCTCCGTGTCCCAGGGCATGCTGATCGGGGATGCCCCACTCTGTAAACCTACCGCAGAGGCCCGCAATGTCTTACCTTTCCAGTGGTCCCATGGCCCCACCCCTAAGCAGAGGCGTACATCACAGGGGCCGCTCCCTATGCTGATGCTCTGTTCATAACACCTTTTATTAGCAAGCACTAATTAGATGAGAGTCCACGTATGTGGGTTTTACATGGTGAGGCATCCTGGGGGGGGGGGGACAAGGTCCTATAACCATGATAGTGAAAATTCTGGTGTTTCATTTTAAGGTGGAATTGTCAAATAGTGCTAAAATATTGATTCCGCTGATCCTGTGTGTGTGATATATAGATATTATATAAATATTTTTTTTTATATTGATTACTTAGCAGCACATTTATAGTTGTAGGACAAAATGACAAATCAAATGGTCTACCGTTCTTTTACGATCAGCACTGCTGCGCTGTTTTCTGTCTCTCCAGAGGAGAAGCTGCATTGGTGCAGGCACCTAGAGTAGCAGAGGCTGGTCCAAGCAGTGGATGAATGAGCTCCCTGCTCCAGCAGACCAGTGGTTGTGCAGTGGTACCTGGCACTGCAGACTCCTCCTTCGGGGTCCTTCAGGCCTCTGCTTCAGCAAGGACCCGGTGGAAGGACCGGTAGTAGGTTGATATTGCAAGCAATGGGGTCGAGGGACCAGCTGCAATGGACTAGGAGGTGGCTGTGAGTATGGTCCTTTTATTCCACCACAGGTAAAGCGCAGTACACATGCTTTACCTGCGGTGCCTGCCGACAATCTATGGGCTGCATTGCTGTTGTGCTGCATGCAGCGCAGTGATGTGAATGTGCCCATTTGGGACACCTTGGAGTATTTGTACTCCAATGCGATGCAAATGGGAAAGTGTGAAAGGGGCCTAACTCTTTGACCTTCATTTGTAGGTCCAGGGCGACAAATATATGGGGCTGTGCTTAAAAAGATATTTTTATTAAACTCTGTATTTTCTTGCTAGTTTAGATGGGATATTATTTATGAAACCTGATCTAATCTGTAATATATAATCTAAATAAAATCTAGATAGAACTGCAGCCATGATTCAGGGACGAGCCATGAAATCCAAAATGTTTGATAAGGACGTTGGTTTTCAGATCAGCTGTGGTGGTTAAAACTTCAAGAGTGATCTTGTCCTGGCTGGCTATGCAAATGTTCACGCTTGTGGTTCTGATACAGGTCAAATAATAGCCCATTATTTAATGCCAGGCAAGCGTTTTCCCTGAAAATGGGCCATTATTTGTCACTCGGGGAACCAGCACTGGCTACACCTGCAGTATTCAGCATGCCACTGTGATGCCATTTCAAGGATTACACTCCCTGAATGCTAAAGAAGATTTCCAAAATGACAGGCAGTTGTATACAATGTACCCATTCTCTGCTGCTATCTGAATCATGCCATGTTTCACACTGATGCCAACTTGGCCTTCAACTGTTTCCACTAAGGCTGCTCTTTTTATGCTTCTCCTCTGGTCTGTTCTTCCGTGTGTGTGTGTAATATATATATGTGTGTGTGTGTGTGTGTGTGTGTGTGTGTGTGTGTGTGTGTGTGTGTAATATATATATGTGTGTGTGTGTGTGTGTGTGTGTGTGTGTGTGTGTGTGTGTGTGTGTGTAATATATATATATGTGTGTGTGTGTGTAATATATACTGTATGTGTGTATGTATCAATTTCCTACTTTGATATGTCTTGTGTTACTCTCGTGGATGGTGACTTGAAAATGCTCTGAAAAGGAACTTGTGCTCTGAAGGAGAATTGATGGCACCCGCAATGCAGTGTGTAATTATTTCTCTATGAGAAATGGTGGGAATAGTTATGGAAGAATGGCAGGTGCATGTGGAGTTTTTAAAAAACAGTAACTAATGGAAACTGAATTAAAGTTTCAGCCAGTATGATTTAGGGTTTCTGATCCAAATGTCAGCAAGTAATTGTAATAGTTGTAATGAGTAATTAAGTATTTGGGTGAACATTTTTTACTTAAACCGGACCGTCACCATGATTTATTAAAAAGACCAAACCCTTAAAATATATTAACTTTAGATGCTGAGGAATAGTTTGTTTTTAGTCATTTATTATTCTTTCCCCCACTGGGCTGCAACTCTGTTTAGGACTTTAGGACGCCGCCATCTTGACTCAGAAGCATCACACTTACTAAGAGGAGAGGAGAGCGGGATAAAGTACAGGGGGGGTGGGTTAGAGCTGTGCTTTGCTCAGTCAGAGCCGAGCTGGGATCAGGAATGCAGAGCAGCACAGTCAGGAAGCACTTCCTGTTTGCAGGCAGCCTGATGTTCCATGAGCCACCATCTTGTATGTTTAAAGGCTCATAACATGCAGGAGATGCAGGTAGGATGATTTTTCATGTGGACAATCTGTATGTACAGGGTGTGGGAAACATATAAGATAGACTCTTATTCAGAGTGAAGGTCCTGTTTAAAGGGACTGGCCAGCCAACAAGGTAGCAAGCCACTTAGCTAATTCCTGTCCGAGCTGCCTGTCTTCCATTGCGTGCAGGACTCCAAATGTTTCACTCCTTTGAATAACGTTTCTCAGGAACCATGCAAAAAAAAAAAGGTTTAAAGTGGACCAAAACCCAGGATTTTGACTATTCTGGGTTTTGGTCCGTGCCCCGCTGTGTGAACCCCCCCAGGTCGCCCGAACAAACTCGCCTCTTCCCAGTCCTATGACGCATGCATGGCCGCTTGTCCAATCCGCAAGCTTATCTAATGTGAGCTGCTCCGATTGCACTGGCGGCCGCATCCCCCGTTACCCTCTAACAGGCAGCGTGCCTGCGCTGGCCATTCACAAATGCCTGGGTAAAGGGGTAGCAGGGATGTGGCTGCTACTCGTGTATGAGCCCTTGGATCGGATAAGTAGGTGTGTTTCCGGGTGACCAAGGGGTTTCACACAGTGGGGCACGCCAGATCGGGGTGCCCCATGGGGAGCGAGTATGCCTGCCCTGGAGTCTGACTCCAGGGTGGGTTTTGGTCCTCTTTAACAGTCCTCCTAAAGCTGTGTCATGACATGCTCTAGCCATTTCCACCACACTCACCACACAACAATGTCTTTAAGGTATTTACATATAATCATGAGGAAAATGATGGGGAGGGGTCAGCAAATGTCTGGACAGGGACTTTTAAAAAGGCTTAACTGGCTGGCATGGACCTTTTTAAAGTTTACCTCAGCCGCAATCCAGTGCAGATTATTGATCATATTCAGTTCTGGGCGCCACAATCTTTGCTCCGGCCATTTATGCTGCCAAGAGCGTGTTCCCTGCGCTGTGTGCGCGCTCCCACCCACCTATTGGCTTGAATGGGAGGGTTCTGAGGTCACATTAACACCTAATTTAGCGTGGGAAGGGGCCGAGAAGATGACTAGTACCTTTTAACACGAGCTTTGCCTACAAACATGGAGTCTTCATATATTCTTGGTGTGCCACACACCCCGCTTCACTTCTTAAATATTCATTACTTCATGGGTTAATCCACCGCAGGTGACGTAGTGCAGAGAGGAAGTCTTGTAACGAGCCCCCTTCCGGCCCATATATACCTGGTACCTCCCTTCAATCACCAGTATTTTTCTCTCTGCTTGACAAACAGAGGTTGGAAGTTTCCTGCTTACAGGTAGGTCGGGGTATTCTTACCCCGCCACCCCCCTTTTGGTCTATTTCTGCCCGGTTTGAGTTTGTATACCTTTATGGTGGATAGGAAGCCTCCCAGCCTAGGCTGCTCACCGGGTAATTGGTAGACGGCACTATTGGTGCCTAGGAGCTTATCTCCTCCGCTCGTCCCCCTCTTTTGGGGGCAATGCGGCAATCCGGCATGGTGATCCGGAAATGGGATGCCCCTGTCCCGAGGGTCCCCGTAGCCCCTTACTCTCCCGTTTCGGTCCCTTCTCCCTTCACTATGGGGGGGGGGGGGTATAGAGGGTTGTGTATCTTGTATAGTGTTTTCACTGTATTGCTGTCTTTTTCTATGTGTTCACTTTGTGCATAGAAGCAGACTGCGCAGCAGCATGGTGCGCTTTGTCTGTTTTGCTGGAGCTCCGGGCAGATACTTTTTAGAGATGGCCAGTGTGTTGGTCAGCTTTATGGGGGCGGGGCAGCGGACCGCGCTCAGCTGCTGTGCTTTCACTTCAGATGCGTCCCCTCCCGCCTCCCTCCCTTCCCCGCTGCTCCGTGCGGCAGCCTGTGTAGCTGCGCTTATGTCTCCTTCCCCCTCCTCCGCCGCCTGGCTGTGTGTCAGCCAGCGCAGCTGGTGGCAATCCCTCAATGAATGGAACGGGGCGGCTCCCTGTGACGCGGGGGGGGGGGGGGCGTGGCGCCGGCGGAAGCGGCGCTCGGCGGCCCCAGCCTCACTTCCTTCCTGTCTCTGCTAAGAGAGGTCACGTGGGGGGGGCGCGCGCTGCAGCAACACATGGGTTTTGTGTTCTACTGCTGCGGCTGCTACATGTCCCTCCGGTCTTGCTGTCAGGTAAGCGGCCCCGCTTTTGTGGGGCCGAGAGTGAGATTTCTTATGGGGCAAGCTTTTAAGGATGCACTCTTATCATACTATTGTGAACATGCTGCATATGTTACACTCACAAGGGATCTGATGGTTTGTTTTTCTTTCCTTTCAGATCCTGGGATCCCTCTTTTATTGCGGCCCTCCGGCTCTATATTGCCTGGCTAGTCATTCTTTATATATGAAATTGCACATTTTAGATATATATATACATATATATATATATTTATTTTGAGACTGTTAAGGGGGACCTTTTCTCTTAAAAAAAAAAAAAAAAAAAAGTGTATTTACAAAAACCCTCCCTTCCGGGACATTCTTTATAAGGGGGCATCCCGGGTTGGCTTATGCCTTAAAAGTCCCAGTATTTGCGATACCATAAATCACCAATATGGAGGCTTCTGTTACTACCGGAAACGACTCGTCAGAGCCGTCCAGGGGGTGTGTAAAATGTGGGGCTGCGCTCCCTGCTGATGATATCTTTATTTGCATTTCTTGTGCAAGGCAGATTATTGCGCGTCAGTCTGTTGATCCGGCTGCTGACCCGTCGCAACCTTCATCATCTCCTGCCTCTCCCTCCCTGTTCCGGACCCCGCATGACACTGTCAAGGGCGGGGATTCGCAATCCGAGGTGGTGGTAAAATCGGCCAGTCTTCGGGAAGTATTGCCCGTTAAAGCGGGGCTGAAGGCCCCTGCAAAACGGAAGCGCCTGACTCGGTATCTTCGGCTCCTCAGGACGAATTGTGTGAGCCTGTGGAATGGTCCGATGGCTCCCCGGATGAGGGTGAATTCCTCTTGGAGTCAGATGAGCCGGCAGATCAGCTTGAGGCTGATGCGATTGGCGATTGGTCGGCGGGGGTTGCCCTTGACACCCCCTCCATTCTGGCTCAAATGTTTGAAATTCTGAATTTAGATCCGCCTGAGGCTGTCACCCTGCCAAAGGGTCAGTTGTTTAAAGAGCCTCAGCCGCGTTTGTTTTTTCCCAGACAGCACCACTTTGAGAGGGTGGTCCTTAAAGAATGGGAACATCCCACGCGGTTATCTGGAATCCCTTCCAGTTGGGAAAAGCGTTATCCTTTTCCGCCAGAATTGCTGAAGCTTTGGTCCGTCCCTCCTGAAGTCGATACCCCTGTGCTAGGGCTATCTAGCTCCGCTATGGTACAGTCTGCTGAGACCTCTGTCCCTAAAGATGGGGAGGATCGTAGGATTGACCAGTATGCTTGCCATGGCTTTGTTTATGCTGGGTCAACGATGCGCCCCCTGTGCGCTTCGGCCCTTCTTCTTTTAGCAGTAAGATCTGTAATCCAGGGGCTATGCGAGGATCTCAATCCCGCTTGTGATGAGTTCGCTGCGCTTAAGCAGTGCGATTCTTTTGTATCTTACGTTCTATCCGCTCAGGACGATGCGCTGGCTATGAGTAGCAAGACAGCGGCAATGCTGGTCGCTATTCGTCGGTCAGTATGGCTGCGACAGTGGTCGGCGGACTCAGCTTCTAAAAAGGTGCTCACAGCTCTCCCCTTTTTGGGGTTGCGTCTGTTTGGGGAGAAAATTGATTCAGTCGCAAAGGGTGGTAAGATGCCACAACGCAAGAGGCCTTGACGCCCCTTTAGAGGGGCAGCTTCTGGTAGGCCGTCCTTTCGAGGATACAGAGCGGGTAGGGGGGCTTCCCTCTACCAGTCGTACAGGTTGGACGCGGGGGAGGGGCCGTGGCCGTCCCGCCCAGTCCTGGGGCTCCAAGCCCAAACCTGCTGGTAAGCCCGCTCAGCAATGAGGGGCTGCCCTCACCCGTGCGGGTGGGGGGACGATTGCGACACTTCTCCCAGGTTTGGAACCGGGAGGTTCCGGACAGATGGATTCAGGAGATAGTGTCGTCCGGTTACAAGCTGGAATTCGAGTCTCGCCCTCCTTCACGGTTCTTTCGGTCTCGGGTGCCCAACGATCCTTTGGCCGCACAGGGGCTCCTGGCGTCGGTAGAGAATCTGTTAGAGATGGCGGTCATCCGGCCGGTACCGCGTTTAGAGATGGGCCTCGGTTTCTACTCCAATCTGTTCGCAGTCCCCAAGAAGGATGGGTCAGTTCGTCCCGTCCTGGACTTGAAGTTACTCAACAGGTTCATCCGTTTTCGGAAGTTTCACATGGAAACCTTGCGCACTGCCGTCGGCTCTCTTCGGCAAGGGGACTTCATGACGTCCATAGACATCAAGGATGCTTATCTGCATGTTCCCATCTGCCACCCTCATCAACGTTTTCTTCAATTCATGATGAAGGATCGGCATTATCAATTCGTGGCACTTCCGTTTGGCCTTACCTCAGCTCCAAGAGTGTTCACCAAGGTGCTGGCAGGGGTCATGGCCATTTTCAGAGCTCGGGGCATTCGTGTCGTACCTTATTTGGACGACCTTCTTATCATGGCTCCGTCACTCGATCAATCGGAGAAAGACACCAGGGTGGTGCTCTCCACGCTGGAAAGTTTCGGTTGGGTGATCAACCTCTCCAAGTCCTCCCTCGCTCCGGCCAGGGTGGTGTCCTTTCTGGGGATGCAGTTAGACTCTCATCAACACAGAGTGTTTCTCCCTCAGTCCAAAATTCTTCTGATTCAGGAGTTGGCTCGGGTCCTACTCTCCAATCCTCGGCCGTCCATCCGTCTGGGGATGAGGCTGGTAGGGTTGATGGTTGCCTCCTTCGAGGCAGTTCCTTTTGCTCAATTCCACACGAGGACGCTTCAGCTTTATCTGTTGGCGTCTTGGGACCGGCAGCCTCGGTCGCTGGATCAGCCCTTCCAGTTGTCCTCCCGGGTCCGGCAGTCCCTCCAGTGGTGGTTGGTCTCGACCAATCTCGTGAAGGGCAGGTCTTTCCTGGCCCCCCTTTGGGAAATTGTCACCACGGACGCCAGTCTGTCGGGATGGGGCGGATTCTGGAAGGAGCTGCAGTTCCAGGGGCAGTGGGGACCTCAAGAGGCCCACTTACCCATCAATATTCTGGAACTGAGAGCCATCCGTCGGGTGCTTGCTCTCCTGACTCAGCACGTTCTGGGCCTTCCGGTCCAGGTGCGTTCAGACAATCGAACAGCGGTTGCTTACATCAATCATCAGGGAGGGACTTGCAGCCTGAGTGCTCTCAGAGAGGTGTCCCTGATCCTGACCTGGGCAGAGGCCCATGTTCCTTGTCTCTCGGCGGTATACATCCCAGGAGTGGAGAACCTGGAAGCGGACCGCTTGAGCAGGGGCTCTCCCCGTCGGGGAGAATGGGCCCTCCATCCTCGGGTATTTCGCTCACTGTGTCGCCGATGGGGGACACCAGAGGTGGACCTGTTTGCCTCTCGTCACAATCACAGGCTCCCGAACTTCGTGTCGCTCTCCCAGGATCCTCTGGCTCTGGCAGTGGACGCCATGTCCCTGAGCTGGGGGGATCTGGGGTTTCTGTACCTGTTTCCTCCGATACCCATGCTAGGCAGAGTGCTTCGGAAGTTGGCTCTGGAAGGGGGGCCCCAAGTTGGCCGAGGCGAGTGTGGTTCGCAGACATCGTTCGGCTGGCAGTGGACCAGGTCGTTCTGCCTCTTCGGCCCGATCTGCTCACTCAGGGTCGATTGTGTTACCCCAATTTACCAGCGCTAGCTTTGACGGCCTGGCTGCTGAGACCTCCATCCTAAAGGAGGAGGGTCTTTCTGATTCAGTCGTTAAGACTCTGATCAGTGCCCGGAAGAGGTCTTCTTCTATCATCTACTATAGGACCTGGAAAGCCTATATCGCTTGGTGCGAGATGAGATCTTTTCCTTGTAGGGTATTTTCGGTCTCCAGGATTCTGGAGTTTTTACAATCTGGGCTGGACTCTGGTCTTCAGCTAAGTACGTTGAAAGGGCAAGTTTCTGCCTTATCTATCTTTTTTCAGAAGCGTGTTGCGCTTAAGCCTTTAGTTAAAACTTTTTTCCAGGGGGTTACGCATGTGCGGCCTCCCAGGAAACCATTACTCCCGGTTTGGGATTTGAATTTGGTTCTTTCTGCTCTTCAGGCTCCTCCTTTTGAGCCTTTGCAAGATATTGCTTTATCTACCCTGACTCAGAAGATGGTCTTCTTGGTAGCGATCACTTCGATCCGGCGTGTCTCGGAATTGGCGGCCTTGTCTATCCAGGCGCCTTACTTCGAGAGACATCAGGATAAAGTGGTTTTTCGGTTCAAGCCAGACTTTCTTCCTAAGGTGGTTTCTGCTTTTCATTTGAACCAAGATATTGTTCTTCCCTCCTTGTGTCCTAATCCTAAGAATGACAAAGAGAGGGTTTTGCATTGTTTGGATGTAGTACGCTGTGTTAAGTACTACTTGATTATCACGTCTCCTTTCCGTAGGACGGATTCCTTTTTTGTTGTGCCCCATGGGCCTAAGAAGGGTTTGGCACCAGCCAAATCTGCCATTAGCAAGTGGATACGTCAGGCCGTTACTGCGGCCTATTCTGCTAAGGGAAGAGTTCCCCCTTTTCGTATTACTGCTCATTCCACTCGCGCTGTTGGGGCGTCTTGGGCTTTTCAGCACCAAGCTTCTGTTGAACAGGTTTGTAAGGCCGCCACCTGGTCTTCTGTTCACACTTTTTCTAAGTTTTACAAAGTTGATGTGCGGGCCTCAGCGGATGCTGGTTTTGGCCGCAGAGTTCTGCAGACTGCAGTCATTTAAGTTATGCTTCACCTGGCCTTGAGATGCCCTTCCCTTGTGGACACTGCTTTTGGATGTCCCATGAAGTAATGAATATTTAAGAAGTGAAGCGGGGTGTGTGGCACACCAAGAATAATACCATTTTGTGAGTACTCACCTGAAAAATGGATATTGTTGGTGTGCCACACACCCCGCTTCACACCCGCCCTTTTCGGTATTACCGAAGCCTTTATATGGTGAAGCCTTTTTATATCAAATTTGATTTTGAGGTTACTGGTGGAATACTGGTACCTTGTATTACTGCTTTTTGATTATACTGGTGATTGAAGGGAGGTACCAGGTATATATGGGCCGGAAGGGGGCTCGTTACAAGACTTCCTCTCTGCACTACGTCACCTGCGGTGGATTAACCCATGAAGTAATGAATATTTAAGAAGTGAAGCGGGGTGTGTGGCACACCAACAATATCCATTTTTCAGGTGAGTACTCACAAAATGGTATTTTTTGTCTCTTTCTAGTTGCAAGGTGTACCTGAAAAGCTTTAACATGATTTAGGTTTTGGAGTCATCCATATAATGATGGCAGCAATTTATGTTGCACTGGCCTGTCACAATAACTGCTGAAACACAATATGTGTTTAGCTGGCGGTGCTGTCCAAGTGCTCATAATGCAGCAAAATATCAGTACACCAGGTCTAATCTTTGTCTCATTTAAACAGTTGGGGCTAGAATAAATGCTACAGTGCCTTGAAAAGCTGAAGGACATGGAACGGTAGCGCACACTTCACTTCTTCCATGTTGAACGTTTTGGTGCCACATCCACCTTGTGTATGGTTAACCGAACAACATTTCTACTTGTCAAGGGTTTTTTCTTAACAGTAAAGCTCTTGGTGGTATACCGTATATACTCGAGTATAAGCCGAGTTTTTCAGCCCACTTTTTGGGCTGAAAAAAGCCGCCTCGGCTTATACTCGAGTCCAGGGGCGGGCTGCCAGGGAAGGCCGCAACCCTGAACCCAACAGATGCTGGAGGGTGAGGGGCGGCCGCTGCGGGTCCCTGCTGTACCCGCTGCTACCGCCGCCACCGCTCTCATACACACAAACACGCACACACATTCACACATTGACCGACACTTCCAGGCTGCTGCGCGCTGGTCGTCAATGGGCGGCGTCCAATGTTTTCATTGGACGCCGGCCATATGGGCCACGCCCACCGACAACCAGCGCGCAACAGCCAGGAAGTGCTGGTGTGTGTATGAGAACGGTGGCGGCTGGTGGCTGCCAGGCGGAGCTGAATGGAGGGTGTTGTGTGCCGAGCGACCGGCAGGAGGAGGAGGGGAGGGGGACCCCGCTGCCCCTCTGCAGGGTAACCTCGGCCAAACCCTGACCCCCGACACCTGCGCGTCTGAGAGCGGCGGCAGCAGGTACCCACAGTGTGTGTGTGTGTCTGTGTCTTTTTCTGTGTGTGTCCCTTTCTGTGTGTGTGTGTCTCTCTTTCTGTGCGCCTCGGCTTATACTCGAGTCAATAACTTGTTCCATTTTTTTTGTGGTAAAATTGGGTGCCTCGGCTTATATTCGGGTCGGCCTATACTCGAGTATATACGGTAATTTTTGTATTGTAGCTTACTTGCCTTACTGGCACACCTGCGCTGCTGATTATCCTACTGCAGCCTGTCAGACACAGCGGTGCAGGAAGGTCAGCAAAGCGAGTGGACAGGGGTTAAGAATAAAAAGTACATTTCACACCTTAGTCCAGATTCTGATCCATCGACATGCATGGTGGCTGCACTGACTCCATGAGGGGCCCTGCTCGTCTGTTCTATGCTCTGTCAGAGCTGCCACCTGCGTGGATGGATCTGGATCCCAGCCAAGATGAGAACATTTTTTTGGTAACCTGTCTGCCACAGAGCCTGTTATAAGGGGTATTCTACTGGCTTCTTGTTATGGGGGAGGGGGATTTGGCATCCTCCTGCATGTTATAGGGGGAGTTTGGGGAGGATCTGCCACACTGCCTATTATAGACGGGTTAGAGTATTCTGCTCACTGCCGGTTATGGAATGAATGGGGAGGGTTCTACACAGCTTGTTTTTGGGGATTGGGGGGATTCTGCAGACTTGCACACTTTTATAAGGGACTTGGACACTGCAAATTATAGGGGTGATTGGGGGTGGGTTTTGCGTTAGAAGATTCTTGGAGGAGGGTTATTTTAGTACACCATTTGGTTTAGAATATCTTTTTTTTTACTTATTTTCCACCTCCAAACCCTAGATGCATCTTACAGTGTGAAAACTATAATATCAAGTAACTATGTCACTGTGTTCCCTTAATGACACAATAATTAGGGACCAAAAATGACCAGCCTGGTCGTTCTGGCTTTTATCTGAGCAGACAGTAGGCATCTTCCAGGCAGCAGAAAAAAATGTGTAATGAATCTCTGGTTTATTGGAGTTGTTTATACAGCCTGGAGCCATCTGATGCTAGGCCCGCTTTAATTTTAGCGGTGGCAGTCTGCAAGAGGTACATGGGCCAAATCCTGCGCAGCTTGTTCACGCTTTGCCTTTTTTGGACAAAAGGTAGCGAGAAATTAGTAAAACTATTCACTGAGACGGTGTAATAAGAGGGAGCCAAGCTTTAGGGAATGTCTGCTGAGATCAGCCAATAGAAGCCTAAGCTGCATGTTTTGTTTTGCCGTCTAATCTTTAAGAAATGCCTTGAGAAACCTTTTTTCATTTTTGCAATAAAACAAAGTTTAGATTTTACCTGGTGGGGGTTACTTAGGAAAGGAAAGGGCACTGAGAAATGAAAAGCTGTGAAACCAGCAAAAATTGAAATTGAAAGGGGATTTGGATAGACTGTATTAATAATGATATTGAGCGGACACATGGGTGATGAAATTTAAATCGGAAATGTTCTAAATATTCAGCTATACCGATCCAGAAATGAAACGGAATAGAGCACAAGTAAGCAAGGGGACCACAATGAAATTCTCTAGCCCTGCTGTGCTCTGATGCTGTTTTCACCTAATGCCCTTTTAATTACAATTTGACCTATACTTTTTCAGATATTTTTGTATGCGGGGAATGTCTCTTGCCAATTTGCCTGCTCAGATTTTGAGGTTGATGAGAATGTAAGGTACAAACCTCTTTGGTCCGTTTTGTACTACAATCGTAAGAACACTTACCAAAATGAGCTCTCAGATGCCTTCATGCTTGTCTATGGCTCGGATTCAGGAACATTCAATTAGATCTCATGTTGGTGTTATGTTCTGGTATAATAGTCTGTGAGTAAAAACTCTTTTAAGCTAATTTTATAGTAATCTGAGCAGAAGAGTAAATGTGGCATCACTTTCAGTCTGCATTCTCTAAGGTAGTGGTTCTCAACCTTTTTATGCCAAGTAATCCCTAGCGTCAAGAAGCTGCAACCAAGTAGCTAGCCCGAGGAGGGGGATCAGTTCTAAATGTTACCAAAATAATTACTATATATTTGCCCGATAAGACGCATCTGCCCATAAGATGCTCCCAGGATTTGGAGGGGAAAAGTAAGGAAAAAATATTCTGAACCAAATGGTGTGCTAAAATACCTCCCAATCACCCTATTACAGACCGCGTGTCCAGGGGGCGTCCCAACATTACAGGCAGTGTCCGGGGGGCGTCCCGACATTACAGGCTGTGTGGGGGCGTCGCCACATTACGGGCAGTGTGCGGGGGGGCGTCGCCACATTACGGGCAGTGTGCGGGGGGCGTCGCCACATTACGGGCAGTGTGCTGGGGGCGTCGCCACATTACGGGCAGTGTGCGGGGGGCGTCGCCACATTACGGGCAGTGTACGGGGGGCGTCGCCACATTACGGGCAGTGTACGGGGGGCGTCGCCACATTACGGGCAGTGTACGGGGGGCGTCGCCACATTACGGGCAGTGTACGGGGGGCGTCGCCACATTACGGGCAGTGTACGGGGGGCGTCGCCACATTACGGGCAGTGTGCGGGGGGCGTCGCCACATTACGGGCAGTGTGCGGGGGGCGTCGCCACATTACAGGCAGTGTGCGGGGGCGTCGCTACATTACAAGCAGTGTGCAGCATGCCCCAAAACCAAAAAAAAGTACATTCCCTGGCTCCCACGCAGCATCTCCCGCCGACTTAAACCGAGAGAGACAGACACACGCACATACATACATACATACATACATACATACATACATACATACATACTGGTGTCCTCCGCTTGCCGATGCCTTGACTGTCACCTTGGCAGCAGCTGCCGCAAGTTTGGTGCGAGCCTGTTCTGGCTTCTGGGTGGGCGTGGCTTATGCCAGCCGTCATGTGACGAAGTCATGCAGCAGGTGCCATAATGCATTGCAATTTTGTCTTAAACTGCTCAACTTTGCAGCTTTACCATTGTGAGCAACGCTTTTTTAATTGGGTTTTTCTTTAAGTAAAATATATTTATATATTTTGTTCATGAGTTGTATAACAACTATAGCCCTTGATTCATTTTCTTTAAAATGGCTGCTAAAAACAAGTACACTGGTATATGTATAAAGGGGAGCGCCAGTCTAATAGCAAATGAGCATTGGCATGCCCCTGCTGCACATCCTCTACTGACCTTTCCCAGCAGCACTTCTACCACACCTGCTTTCCTGGTCACCCCCTGGCCCTGCAAACCAGATTGGATGTGTATGTATTTAACCCCTTGTGCTAAAAAGCCCCTAAAAAGTTCTACCCAAGTTACATGCTTATTGAACTGAAGTTTACCTGTGTGCATTCTGTCACATGGTCTGTCAGTATATACACCGTATATACACACCTGCTGAAATACCACAGAGGCTGCAACACCATTATGCAAGGGAAACCACTACCCAAACGCCATGCAGACCAAGGAGATCCAAGAAGGGTTGCACAAGGGACGACTACAAGTGAGGGTTGATTACCAAATCTCTAATGATCCCCTGGAGCACCATCAAATCTATTATCCTCAAATCGTAAGAACACGGTACCACAACAAACCTGGCAAGAGAGGGCTGCAAACAAACCAGCCAAGGAGGGTGTTAATCCATGGAGACGCCCGCTGTGATTGAGAATTCGCTCATTGGTCAAGTGTTGTATCTTTTTGATGGACAAAAAAATCTTTCGTCTGACAGCATGTGGAAACAGAAATTTTCCTCAAATAGGATGGATAGCGCATGGCACACACATCGCAATACTGATCACGCTAACGAATGGTTAACCAACAAATCCTCTGCATCTGGACGCAACACAATTGATCACATACGATTTGTATGATTGCTCTCTCGCTAAACGAGCAGTCCATTTATCTGTTCATGGAAATGGGCCATAAGCCGTTAAAAACTGATACGCATGACTAACGAGCAACAATGAAGGTCGCAGATAGTGGAACAATGGTTGTTGGAAAAATAGCGGGAACATTTAAACTGATTAGTTGCTGCCTTTTTTTTTTTTTTTTTTTTAAATAGTGCTTAGATTTGCCTATGGGAACTTTCTGAAGTAACTTTTTAACCAAATACATATTGAAAGGAAAACTCCCTTTTTGTCAAGTTTTGGGTGTTCTGTCCTACAGTTTTCCTCTTTTGAAATGTAAACTAAACATTTGTGTTAGGATTGTGCCCCCAGATCTGTGATTTTAATTATTAGCATGGTGTTTCTAAATGTCTTATATTCATTTTGCTCTGTGTGGCTTAAGGGGCAGTTGCTTTTTTATCCTTGGGTAAAAACGGACTACGAGTCCCAGGATCCTTCCACTGTAATAGGTGAGCTTATCAGCAGATTTGGCTAAATCGAGCAGCACGTGAGAACACTGCCATTACCTACTGGAACACAAGATGTTGTTCCCCTGCATCTGAAGAATCTGAATTACAGCAGGAAGGAATTGTGAGCTCCGTAAACCTGGATCGTCATCTCTGTCCCAGTCAGATGATCAGCAAAGCTGGGAAGTCTCTGATATGTTCTTCAAAACACCACGTTGGTGTACATTGCTAACACAAATGCACAGTTGCCACAGAAAAGTATTTTCTTTTAGAACACTGTTCCAAACAGAAATGAAATATAAATCACACAAGCTCAGCACCTTGAGGACATAATGTTGGCACACAATAATGGAAACTTTTTTATATGCCATTGAAGGTGGAAATACCCCTATAACTTGACAAGAGAGCTAGTGTCCGCTTCATTCTGGTGGTTGTGTGTTTTTTTTCCTTTTCTTTTTACTCACAAAGTAAACCCCTAATTGCATTTTATGAAGGACCATAAAATTGAATGAAATGTTGGCAAGAGCCTAAAATACAAGAAGCATAAGGTGTGCTGATGACATTCTGAGCTGGGGGTGTCAGGGAGGCAGTAATATGCGTAGACTGATTAGCCCCTTGTTATTTCCAGGGAGGATATGCGCTTGCTTGATAAGGATAATCTTTCAGCAGTACGACTTTGGCTGAATTATGGCGCTTTAGACATTTTGGAGCAGTTAGCTTTCCACAATTGATCATCTACATATTTAATAGTATTCCAAGGGCAACCGTGAAACTAATCACCAAGGAAGTTTCCCTTTCCCAGTAAATAAAATATAGCAGTAGCACAATTAATAATTCCTTACACACTATCTTTTTATGAGAGGCACTTCTGAAGAATGTTTTATGCTTCCTGTACCTTGACTGACTAATACGCTTGCGACACCTGAATGTCAATATGCAAAACTGTTTTTTGCAGGATAGTAAAGTCTGCCTTTGCTTTTCACGATTAAATCGTGATTGAGGGGGACACCTTGTCTGCATTTGCTCCCCCAGTGCGTCTTTTTGCGAATAACACTTATGCAAAGTTCCGGGTGTATCCTTTTAAATAAAATTCAGACTATAGTTAAAAGGGGGGTCGTTATCCGTTTTTACAGCAATAGTTTACACATTCTATTTTAACCAGCAATATAGCTGCTTCCTTTGAAACAGAAACGTACCACAAAAACTGACCAGAGCACTTTCTAGGCAAATTGGCTTTCAGTGCAGGAAGGCAACAATTCTGCCGCCTTCTCACCAATTCTATGATGTTGCTGCTTTCCATGCAGGTATGTGCCATGCTGTGCCTCTACCTTAGCAGTGCCCCCCCCCCCCCCATAGTGACTGAGCCCAAAATAAAGTGTTGAGGGGCCTTTACTATGGCCTGCACCACTAACAATGGCCCTGAATTAACTGCAGAATACAGAGTAGCTTTAGAAATGTACAGGAAATACAGATCTACCTCCTATCTATCTACAAATCAACACAGGGCTCAAATATCTGACCTTGATTGTTCATAGCCCACAGACCACCATGCTGAGCTAAAAGTCGTTATGACCTTTTAGTCAGTGTTTTCTAATGAGAATTCTGCACTGAATGGGAGGGGCTAATAAAAATAATTTAATGGTGTTTCTTTAGGACCACTGTGGACAGAGTTATAATTATGGAAATGATTTGTCAGTGTGTTCAAAAGTACACACACACATTTTTCTTCATTGGGGCTTTCCAGGTAAACTGAAAATGTTTTTTGGGAAAGACTGTTGCAATCAGACCCTCCAGGCTAGCTGTCTGCTGGTCTATGTGACTGCTGGCGACAGTTGTGTTCGTTGAGCAGACGTGGTCTGTCTCTCCCTCCCAGCAAATCCAGTTGGCTGAGATTGACTGCTGTTTGAAGGAACGCGTATCATTCAGCCCGCTTTATATCGCTCAATAACTTCCAGTGAACTCTGCCACCTTTTCAGGGTCTCCTCAGCGCCAGATGATAACTCATCTATGCATGTGTCTATGTAGGGGTCCTTTCAGAAGTCACTTCCTTTTGGAGACCCTGAAAAATAAAACTGCAATAAAATGAGTTGTCTGGCAATAACTTTCCATCTCTATCTATAGCTAAAACTTGTAGTTATAAATTGCATTTTATAGGCAAGAAGTGGGAAAAAAACTTGCCTGGTACACTGCAGACAGGGAGTGATCTATTACATGGATGTAAGGTGAATATCCCTTTTTGTAGCATACAGGTCCCCTGTATGAAATAAACTTCCTTTGCTGAGCTCACCTCTAAAGGGTTTGGGTGGCCCACTATAATGGTACATTTACACAGAACAATTTGCAAACGAAAAATAGCTAAATCGATTGCATATGTAAGTAATGAATAATCCGATGACTTGTATTCACATATGGAAGATTATTCGGCAGATGTTCGTATTTAAAGAGGACCAATACCCACTCTGGAGTCTGAGACTCCAGGGCAGGCATACTCTCTCCCCTCGGGGGACCCCCATTGGGTATATGATTGCCCGAAAACTCACCTTCGTTCTCTGTTCAACGGCACATGCGCGAGCAGCGGCCACATCTATTTGTGAATGTGGCTGGTGCAGGCACTCTCTCTTTAAGGTAGCGAGTGATGCGGCCGCCAGCTTGCTCGGGTCCACTCACATTAGACAAGCTCCTGGTCAAGCGGCCATGCATGTGTCATATGACTGAGGAGAGGGGTGTTTGTTCGGGGCGACCTGGGGGGTATCACACAGCGGCGAACCCCCAATCGGGGTTTCCTGGGGGCAAGGGCCAAAACCCAGGATTGTCAAAATCCTGGGTTTTGGTCCACTTTAAAGCAGAACAAAACCCAGGAGTTTAACTAGCACAGGTTTTTGTTCCTTGCCCTGGGGAAACACAGTGGGATGCCCCGCTGTGTGAAACCCCCCAGATCGCCATAACTCACCTCTTCCTGGTCCAACTTCTCTGATTTGCTTCAATGGGGAGTGCAAGCAGGCGCATCCCCCCAGCAGTGCGCACACTCCGGTCCAGCCTACCTGAAAAGCGGGAGTGCGCGCACAGTCCGAGGATGCAGGGGATGCGGCAGCTTGCATTGAAACAATCAGAGCTGTTTTCTGAAGTCACTCCAAACTGCTCTGGTTGGATGAGAGACTGTGCCTGCACGAGTTATGGGTGGTCTGGGGGGTTTCACACAGAGGAAGATCCCAGAGCTGGCCACTCAGGGCTTTATCTTACATTTAAGATATTTGTATAGTCCTATTTATAGCTGATTTCGGTTTCCAAGTGCTGACATTAATGCAATGAACGAGAAATTTTATGTCGGTCAAAATGATACGATGCTTGTCCAACTAGCAAATTCTCGTTCATTGCAGCAGGCATTTCCACAAATCATTTATCGCCTTAATGCAATTACTTTAACGATTATTCGTTCACTAATTGCTACAGCACCTTGGGAGGCAAAATGATTCATTGTGACACCTCCTGTTGTCCTTTCAGAGAATGGGTAAAAGTTTTTTTTTTTTAGGGAATACTTTGAATTATTTATTTTGCTGTAAATCGGTGATGCACCCTCGTTACAATACTTAGTAGTTCTAATTTGTTGTTCGTAAACAGGTCTAAATAGTTTTGATCAGTAAAATGTAGAACATCAGCCAATGCAGACAGTGATAAAGAAGTTTCACCAGGGTGATGTACAGAGGGAAAAAAAATTACATATATATTATATTATATTATAATATATATATATGTACATATATATACGTTTTAGTGGACTTTTTCTTTAAAAACACATACACTTCAGAATAAATATTAGCTTAGTTTATGGGAGTACTGCAGTTTTTTTTCTTTAAAGTTTATCTAGAAGTAAATATGTGACTCATTCTAAGCATGACTTGAATGTTTCCCGATACCAAGACCGTAACACTGCTTTCATTAGCACAGCTTGCTGAACTGCTTCTTTGGCAAATATAAGGTGTCACAAGGGGTTGAAAATCCAGTGTGTGTGTGTGTGTGTCCAATGCTGTGTAATACACCTGCCACTCCTTGTTCTTTTGTTTCTATAAGTAAAATTGGGCTATTGTGTATTTGATATATAGAGAGTGCCCTGTGCTTAGGCATGTCTGTTATGCTGTGGTTCAAAACCAAGTTTCTCTGAGTTTAATGCAATTGAGGAAGTAAAGTACACTTGTATGGCTGCAGTTAGTAATGCTTTGAAGCATATAGATTGCTCCTAGCACAGTGCACATATTTGTATGGGAAAATAGAAAGGTTTCTTAGGGAGGAACAATACACAAGTAAGTGAAATTCTTGGCTTTTGTTTTTCTTTAACAAGGTATCCCAAATCAGGACGTATCCCCCGGGATCACCAAACAGTGCCACCCATTCAATTAAGTTTTCTTTGCAGCACTGACG
This sequence comes from Gastrophryne carolinensis, assembly GCA_027917425.1. Lineage (NCBI taxonomy): Eukaryota > Metazoa > Chordata > Amphibia > Anura > Microhylidae > Gastrophryne > Gastrophryne carolinensis. The sequence continues at coordinate 285,175,249 of CM051237.1, read as the reverse complement.
TCAGCTCTCTCCTCTCTATGGTATGCGGTGGTGAGGATTCCAGAAAGAGGTCTGTAAATCTGGGTGATCGGGGGGGGGGGGGGGTGGTACAGAGGGGCAACCCTATTCTGATGAAAAGGGAGCACACTGACCCTTCCGTTTTATAGACTAGAGAGGGGTGGTTGCTACTCTTTAAATCAAAGTTAGACTTTTTATGTGCAGGTTGACACTACTCTGTTGCAGGAGTGCTCAACCTTTTGACAAGCGTGGGGCACTTAAATATTAAATTATTTGGACCGGATCCCAGGCCACCGTTAATAGATTCAGAAATGTTTCATTTGAAATAGCAAAATTAACAACATCATTCAGGGTACCCCCGTCTCTGTAAACTCCACTCGTATGCCCTTTACCCACACCCCTACATTCACATGTAACATTCCTCACATGATAGCAATGCTCATGCCGATTGGCTTGCCTCTCTGAATGAATGGGTCTGTTATAAATAGCCCTCCCACATCTTCACCATGTTCCCAGTACTCAATCCATGAAAGCTCCCACCAATGATTAGCATACAATTATTACAGAGAAAACCAATTTTTTATCATATCCTATTCTGCCACACACAGGGGTGGTTGTGCCGTGTTCCTACAAATCACTGCTTTCATCTCTATTTGCCAATGTATGCCTCTCTATAGTTGCCTATCCTTACTGTACCCCTGTTTAAATACCTTTACATGCAAGCTTTGTTTACTCCCAGGGGCCACATGTGACCTCCAGGGCTGCAGGTTGAGGTTGTGTGAGAATGAAAGTTGTGTTTGCACTGGAGCTTGCTGTACTTTAAAGGAAAACTCCCTTTACGTCAGGTTTTTGGTGTTCTACCATATTGTTCTCCTCTTCTGGAATGTAAAATAAACATTTGTGTTAGGATTGTGCCCCCAGACCTGTGATTTACTTATTAGCATGCTGTGTTCAAGTTTCTTTTATATTCCTGTGGCTCTGTTGGTAACTTGGAAGTGGTTTTCCTGGCCTTGAGTAAAGCCCTTACAATAGTTTTGATGTCTACAAATCCTAGAAACCTTCCACTGTGACAGGTGAGCTTATTGGCCCCCAGAATATCCCCCCGTTTGGCAGCAGCTGCTAACTGTAAAAAAAAAAAATAAATAAATCAAAATGACATTTACTTACCTGCAGTCGCACTGCCTCCCTCCGGGTCTCCTCTTCACTGGGGGGGCCTCTGATCGCCCCCCCCCCAGCCTCTTCAGCTTCAGGGGAGAGCCTGAAAGGGCTCTCCCCCTCCTCTCCCGATGGGCGCCGCCATCTTGCTGTTAAGCCCCGCCCCTTTGGGCTTATGACGTCACTCCCGGGCGTCTTGCTGCCTCTCCTCGACTTAGCTGTCAGATGCCCTGGTAATCGCTGGGCAGAGCAGTGGAGCGGCAGGGGATGCTCTGATCCCCTGCCCCCCCTCCTCTGGCCATCGATCACCAGGGCATCTGACAGCTGATGAACACAGGAGCTGACAATCGGGTGAGGTGAGTAAATTTTTTTTTTTTTTTTTTTAATAAATAAAAATTTTGTGTCTTTTTTTTTTTTTTTTTTTTTTTTTACTGTTGACCCTTTGTGAACTGGTAAGGGGTCCATGAGACCCCTTATACCAGTTCACAAGGCTGGGGTCTGGCAAGCCACCTGCAACTAGCGGGTGACTTGCCATTAACCCCCGCACCCCTAATTACCTGCCTCCCCAAAGCCCAGGGGGGGGGGGCAGAAGAGCCCGGGCCCACACAGGGTATGTGGGCTCGTAGGCTGCAGGGTGGGGGGGCCACAAAAGCTGGCCCCTCCACTCTGTTCCTACAAGCCCCCATAGCTGGTCCTGGGCTGGTTATAACTGGTAAGGGGGACCCTACGTCTTTTTTTTTTTTATTGTTAGGGTTAGCCTAACCCTAACCCTTTAAATTAAAAAAAAAAAATGGGTTCCCTTCTACGTCATTTTTTTTATTTTTAAGGGTTAGGGTTAGCCTAACCCTTAAAATTAAAAAAAATATTCAGAACATTTTTTTTAAGGGTGAGGGTTAGGCCAACCCCCCCTCCCCCCCCCCCCCCCCCCCCCCCCGGAAGGGGGGACCCTATGTCATTTTTTTTTTTTAATTAACCCCTTATGTTTATAGTGTGGATAATATTTTATTTGTAAATGTAATAAAGTGCTCTTTTCAGTTTGGGGGGTCTCCAGGGCAAGAATGGGGGGGGCTACCGATACATATGTGGTAGCGTTGTAATCGGGAGAAATGGGGCTATCACATGCAATATGGTTTTCATTAAAAAAAAAAGGTTTTATTTAAAATAAAGGAGACAATTTTCTAAAAAATTATTTTATTTTTTTTTTGTTTTTTTAAGCAGAAATATTCAAAAAACAGTAGAAAAATTACAAACAAGACATTTCATGTTAAAGCCTAAACTCTGCTGAAAAAAATGTATATGTAATGTATATAATTTTTCTGGAAATTCCAGCAAAAATCAATCATGCCGCAAAATGGGGAAAAATGACCTGTCAACAGAGGGTGACAATTAAAAGGGTTAATAGTAACTATGCATGTTGGGTATTGTTCTGCTCGGGGGACCTTGCGCTTTCAGATTTAGCTTGTTTTTTCTTGTTTGCATATTGATATTTTAGGAAAACATGGTCTTCTGCTTTTTTTTATAATTGTTTTTAGGGAAACCCTGTGCAACCTAAGAATTCTTCAATGGATTACTTCCATAAAGATGAGCCCACTACAACAAGCTGGGTACGCTTAGAAAGCTTAACGTGTACTTTCAGGGAATATATGGTTTATGGGGATATTCTAAATTTATAGGGTTGTTTTGGTTGAAAAATCGCAAGGTGCGCACTTTGTCTGCAGAGCTGAAATTTTTAAGTAAAATGACCGTTATGCGCATGCTTTACTTTGGGGTGTTTGGCAACGCTTCCCTTGACAGTACCTATGCATGTTGGGTATTGTTCTGTTTGGGGGATGTTGCTTTTTCAGATTTTACTTGTTTTTTTCTGTTTGCATATAGTTTTTTTTAGGAAAATGTGGCTTTGTTTCTTTTTTTATTCTTTTTTAGGGAAACTCTGTGCAACCAAAGAATTGATTGAGGGATTACTTCCAGATAATTGCGCCCATGTCAACAAACCTGGTACGCCTAGAAAGCCTGAGGCGTATACTTCCAGAGAATATATAGTTTGTGGGGGTATTTCAAATTTAAAGGGTTCTTTTTCTGGAAAGACAGCAAGGTGCGCTTAGCGCGATGCATAGTTGTATTTTATCAGAAAATCTCCTAAAGCGCTGTTTCAGTTTGGGGGAGTCTCCTGGGCAGGAAAGGGTGTCTACCAATACATATGTGGTAACGCTGTGACCGGGATTAATTGGGGTTTCACATGCAATAAGATTTTATTGACAAACTTACATTTTTTTTATTACAAAAAACACTACAAATTGCAAAAAATAGATTTTTTTTTTATTTTTTTGCACATATTTCACCCAAAAGTATTGAGGATACACCTAAAAAATTACAAACAAGACATTTCATGTTAAAGCCCAGACTCTGCTGAAAAAAACAATATATCATTTTCCTGGGAAATCCATGGAAATCCCTTCAAAAATCACATTTGAACATGGGGAGCGCAAAATAGTGCAAAATGGTCTGGCACCAAGGGTGACAAAAACTCCAGGTAGGCTGGCAGCGAAAGGGTTAAGCCACTGGAACACAGGAATGGGGATCCCCTCATCTGAATAAGCGCAATTACAGCAAGAGTGGTTAAACCTCAGCCAATCAGATGATGACAAGCCAGATTCTATCAGATCCTGTACATTAACATATTGATAGCAGTGTTGCTGGAAATCTGCGTCTTTTGTGAATAAAACGAGGAAGAAGCCTGTTAAATAGTCCTATTTCAGGACTCAGAGTTTTAACATGTTAACCAGCTTACTCATGTTAGTGTTAATATTGTGGCTAAAATATATTCACCAAGATTAACACGTTTGCCCTTTAATATTGGTGAATAGGCAGAACAATGTAAATCCCCCCCCCCCCCCCCCCCTTATGCCTTCAAAACTTTAGGTGATCAGAGCAAGGGTAAAGAAAAACACACGCTCATGCGTTTTTTTAAAGACCTTGCGGTCATCTCATTTTTCTCCACTGCTTGTCAGGCATTGTGCTTTAGGACTCTTTGTTTGACCAGTCAACCTTCTGTGCTTTTTAGTGCCGTGTACAACCTTGTACAAACTTTAAATGTGTCGACTAACAAAGAACAGATGCTATGGCTGTGTGACACGCAGTTATTTGAGGCATTCCAGGTTGTCTCCATATGCAGCAACTCATTGACTTGTATGTCTGTTCACTGCTATGCGGTTACTCGACTAAGCTACTTTCACTCTATATGTAGTGTCAGTTACCCGGTCATGTTCTTGCCATAGAGATATATCAATTCAGTTTTATATTTTACATATGTTTAGTTCATTATATAACCGTAAAAATGTGATGTTTGTAAATGGACAATGCATGCTACGCGCATTTAAAATGTCGTAACAGCGCCAGAGAAAGTTTCCTTTAAATGGTTATAGGCTCTGGATTTGGGCTAAAGCTAAATTTGACCCTAATCCCAGAGAGGCATGACCTAGGTCAGACATCTAGCCATTTATTTACATAAAAGAAAATACTGGGCTTGTGTGGTGGGCTTCCGCACCCCATTGGACAGTGGATCTGTGGGTAGGGGGTCAAGCAAGTGACTTGCTGCTTCACCTGACTCCCTTTTGGAGCCATTACTAGTTCACAAAAGTTTAAAGGTTAAATAAAACTGTGAAAAAACAGTTTAATAAAATTACACTATACTCTCATATACTTCAGACCTCTTCACTCCCCAAGCCAAGTATATAATCAGATTTTGAGATGCTTTGAAATGGCTCATTTTAGTTAGTTGAGGCTAATTGGTATCTGCTTTCCATATTCTCCTCCTGTGCCCCCCCCCCCCCTCTCCTTTAATATGCCACATTTACTTAGCTTCTAGCTAGGGAACAGAGCCATGGTTGCGAAAGAGTAAAATACATTAATACATGACTGTCTGCATTGACCACAGTGCCATCATTGTATTTGTTTCCTGTGTTTCCAGTGTTGTTATAGTGTTCTGGAACACCTATTCAACAGCGAATGACAAAAATTGCATTCAGGAGCTCTGACAAAGACATTTTACTTTCCTATTTCGCCCAGGGACCCAGGTTATCTGGCAACAGCTCTGTCTATGGAATTCACTGTGTCTGCTTTTGTCTGAGAAACACAATTCTTTGAGGGCACTATATCCTAAGGCCACAATGCAGCAAATAGACTTTTCTTTTCTGCTCCTCCTGCATTTGTTTTTTTTTTTTTAATCTATGTTGTCTGACAAATGTAAATCGAAAAAATTGTTTCCACTGATCTAGGCTGTGAAAGCTTTATTTATGTAAATATATGGTATTTAAATGTAACTAGCAACAACTACACCTGCATTGCAGAGTGACTGTTTTCAAAATGTCTGCCTCTATAATATGTCTGCCCCCCCCCCCCCCCCGCTGTGTAAAAAAAAAAAAAAAAAAAAAAATGTTGCCCAGTAAACTCGCCACCTCCCAGATCCAATGGCACATGCACGAGCAGTGGCCGCTGCCTGCTATACCTTTAGACAGAGTCTTAGAGAATTTGACGCCGAGCACATTGATTGCATGGGAAGCCGCGCATGTGCTGTACGACTGGGGGAAGGAGTTGTTGTGGGTGACCCTGGGGGGTTTCACCCAGCGGGGCATGCCACATCAAGGTGCTCTAGGGGCAAAGACCAAAACCCAGGATAGTTTTGGTCCAATTTAAAGAGGGCCGAACGTTGATTTAGAATGCCGATATAGGATTAATAATGTATGTTAAAAAGATGCAAGCTTTTTGTAACCTCCCGAGCCGCTCCCTCTACCCCTGTGATAAACACGATTTGGGTGTTAAAATAATAAAGCCACTAACCTGATTGCTGCAATCCTTCCCTGATGTCAGCTGCAGACAGGGTTCTTCATTGCAGCCTTGGACTTAAGGTGGACCAACACAAGAATCGGTGCTCATAGGCATCCCCCACTAGGGCAATTTAGATTGCTGCACATATACGTTTACCTTTTTCTAACTCCTACTGTGGTAAATTTCGAAAACAAAATGGCAGCTCATGGATGTGCAGGCCATCTGCAAACTGAAAGGGCTGCAGGGTTTCCTGTTACTGTGCATTGTCGGTTATGTCAGTTGAATCCAGGCAGCAGCATGGCTGAGATGCTGGGAGAGGAAGCACCAAAATGGCCACTACAACTATTTTCCAACTGTGCCAGGCTGTTGGCCTGGTTTAAGGGACAGTTGGGCTTAAACCGGACCAACAGCCTTACACATTTGGAAAAAGCTCTCCAAAGCTCCCTTGCTCCATCTGCATGCATGATACTGAATCATGGTCCTCACTTACTTTTGCACCCACTCAAAGCTAAAATGCCACCTCCCAGATTTTCTCCTGGTAGCGCCTTCTCCCAGCATCCTAGTTATGCTGCTGCCTGAATTTAACTGACATAACCCCATAACGCACAGCGGCAGGAAACTTTTGCAGGCAGCCTGCAGCTTCGTGAGCCACGGTTTTGATTTTTTGATTACAGCAAGAGTAACAAAAAGGTAAATGTGTTTTATGTGCAGCAATCTGGGGAAGGATGCATTTGCGCACGGTTTCTTGTAAGGGACAGGTTAGTACAGTCACATTGCTGCATGGATTGGGTAATTGGCCTGTCACTCAAGGCCCCAGCTTCTGTGCAGTGAGGGTTGTAAAGAAATTACAAAAAAATGCAGCTTTAATTTTATTTTTTTTTTGTTCAGATTTTTTATTCTCCAGCAAAAGTTTTTAGTGTCTTTGTAGGGTAAACTTAATGAAGGGCATGTGCTCCATTGGGTTAGCATTTGTGCTCTGTCAAATGCTGGCAGCGATCTCCGATCCTTGCTCTCAATGTAGCGATAAAATCCTCCAGAAGATATTTTTTGTCTGATTTTGCAATGCGCTCAGCAAATTCAAATTTTATAGCCTTTAAAAAGTGAGAATTCCCTGTTGTGGGAGGACGTTGGCGTTATTTCAAGATATAGTGTTGATATAAATCTTTTTTGCTTTGTTTTAAAGGTTCCTACATGATTGTGGACTCCTCCAAACATGATCCTGGAGAGAAGGCTCGTCTGCAGCTTCCCAACATGAAAGAGAATGACACGCACTGCATTGACTTCAACTATTTACTCTTCACTCAAAAAAGAGACAGTCCTGGGGCATTAAATATTTTTGTGCGGGTAAACAAAGGACCCCTTGCCAACCCTATCTGGAACATCACTGGTGCTACTGGCAAGGACTGGCTGAGGGCAGAACTGGCTGTTAGCACCTTTTGGCCAAATGAGTATCAGGTAAAGCCAATCTTATCTGATTAATACTTCTGTCAGTAAAGACCGTGACTTTTGATAGTTTGTTTCTATCTTTTTCTAGATGAGGTTACGCCTTTTTGTTTAAATGAATAATTCAAACAGATTTGAGTTACCTCAGAACATTTATGACACATGTAAATCGGTCCTAATCTCTGAAAAAGAGGCATTTGAATTTGTGGTGCCCTGCAATAGAATAGTAAAATAGAAGCCTGAATAGCCTTAAAATAATGACCACTCCCACATTTAGTTCTGTCGTCCAATGTTGCAGAGAAACGTATATATCGTGCCCCCCCCGCGCGCTATTGACAGCCAGGGTTCACAGGTGCTTATGTGCTGCCAGCAATCCTGATAGGTTTAGCATCTGCCATGAGCTAGAAGGGGGAAGCATTGGCTACAGTACTGGAGCCCTGAAATGGTAAATATTTCAGCACATGCTTGACATTTCTATTCCAAGTATGTCACACACCCCGCTTCCAATAATCATGACATGTGGGTTATGGCCAGTAGAGGGCGAACTTTGCAGAGATGACAGGAAAAAAGGAGCCCCTCCCAGTCCATAAATACCTGGGACCTCCCACACATTCCCCAGTAATCGTCTCTGCAGACGGCGAGCAAGTCCTTGCAGGTAAGCCGGGTTTACACCCGGCCATTTTATTTCCCTATTTCTGCCCGGACCTTGTTTTTATTAAGCCCCTATGCCTCCCAGCCCTGGCTGTTGGTCCGGGTGAAGGTAGGATACACCATAGTGGTGTGATAACTTGGAGCCATGCTCCTCCGTGAGACCCCCTCCAAGGGGTAGGCAAATACCAGGTTCGGGATCCTGGTTTGAGATGCCCTGTCCGTAATTTTCCCTGCGCGGCATTAGGTGGCTTGGGACTTCCCCCACCCGTTGCTCCCTGTCCCTGGATCATGGGGGGGGGGGGGGGGGGGGGGGGCATGTCCCTCCAATTTTTTACCTCAGACTTTGCCTGGCCAATTAGCTGTCAGTGTGGTATGAGTGTATGTGTGGTGTGTGTGGCTTTTTGCTGCACTTGTTGCTGGGCCGTGTCTGTTAGACGGCGGCCCGGATCACGCAACCTTGTGGGAGCGCGGCCATGTTTTTTTGCTTCTCTGTCAGTCAGGAGAGGGGGCGGGGCCAGGCACTCGGCGCGCTGATGCGGCCTGCCCCCCTCTTTTGGCGCCCAAGGAGGTTCCCAGCTATGGCTGGGTACCGCGGTTACTCTTTCCAGCAACACGGGGGGTGGGGCCACGTACGGCGCGCAATCCGCGCTGGCCCGCCCTCCTTCTCTTCGCCTGGCTGCTGCTGCTGGGTGTCCGGTCGCCATCTTGCATCCTAACTGTGAGTGCCCTGCGGGGCTCGTTCTATTATCTGCCTTTTTTGTTATGCATAATCGTATTTCTATTGGGGTGCCTTGTATGCTGCGTTATCCTTGACATATACTTTAAGGTTATACAGATATATTGTATGACTGGGATTATATCTGGATGTATGATTGCTGTAATGACTTCATGCTTATGGTACCCTTTATTATGTCTTCCAGGGGGATTACCTTCCTTGATAGTTAAAAGGGGGTTCTCCCGGTCCTTAGGTCCCTCACTCAAATAGGGGCTTTACAAATCCTCCCACTAACGGACGTTAAGGGGCATCCCGGGTAGCTTACTGGCGTAATTCCCACTGGTCATTGCGACTACCATAAAAAAATCACCATATGGAGGCTTCCCAGTATACCGGGCTCGGGCTCCCTTCGGGGCAACCCCGGCAGTGTGTGGTTTGTGGGGCATCCCTTGCAGGGGATAATGTGTTTATTTGTATTCCATGTGCACAGAAGGCCATTACGCGGCAGTCGGGGTCCCAGGCGTCTGGGTCCGTGCCGCCGGCCTCATCACCTACCCCACCCCGCCTTATCCGTACCCCAAGTGACACTGTCATTAGTGGGGAGTCGCAAGCTGATGTTTGTCCTAGGCTGGCCAACATCGAAAAGTTGATTTCTAGCTCTGCGGCCAGTAAGGCCTCAGCTAAGAGAAGGCATCCGTCGCCGCCCGCGCCGGTACTGGATTTTGAGGACTATGATTCCCTTGACTGGTCTGATTATTCCCCACTCGAGGAGGGGGAATTGTTTGAGGAATCTGATGCTGACGATCAGCAGTTTTTTTTATACTGATACTGGGCAGGCGCTGGGGGATGCCGTGGATACCCCAAGATCCTGGCCCATCTATTTGAGGTACTGGATATTTCTCCGCCTGTGGAGAACCCCCCGCAGAAGGGGGAATTTTTGGGGACTTATAAGCCCCGCTTGGAGTTCCCAAATCAGAATCATTTTGATTGCATAATTCTTTAGGAATGGGAGAGGCCTAGCCGGCTCCCCGGTGTTCCTCAGGGATGGGATAGGAAGTATCCCTTCCTGGTGGACGCGGTGAAGCGCTGGTCGTCACCTCCCGAGGTCGATGCGCCCGTTCTGGGATTGTCCAACACCTCCGTTGTACATTTTCCAGACGCCGCCACTCTTAAAGATGGTGAGGACAAACGCTTTGATAAGATGGCATGCCATGCCTTTGCCAGTGTGGGTTCAGCCTTGTGGCCCGTTTGTGCCTCGGCGCTCGCGACTGTGGCTACCAGGTCTGTGGTTAGAGACCTATTGAGTAGTTCCCAGCATAGCCCGGCCAGTGATGAATTCACAGCCCTTAAGCGGTGTAAATTATTTGTGACCTTTGTTTTATCTGCTATGGATGACGCGATTATTATGTGTAGCAGCGCTACCCTTCCTGGGTATGAGGCTGTTCGATGATAAATTGGATTCAGTGGCGAAAGGTGGAAAGTTACCTCAGCGTAAGTAGCAGCGTCGCCCCTTTCGGGGGGCAGGCTCCTTCAATCCTTCCTTTCGCAGTGCCAGAGCAGGCAGAGGCTTTGCCTACTCTAATTTCAGAGGTGATTCCTGGAACAGAGGCAGAGGACGCGCACGTCCAGGCCTTAACTGGGGTCCCAAGCCTGCTGCCAAGACAGCTCAGCATTGAGGGGACACCCTCACCCTTGAGGTTGGGGGGTTGGCTGCGGCACTTCTTCCAGGTCTGGGCCCGGGAGGTCACAGACAGATGAATCTTGGAAGTGGTCTCTTCCGGGTACAAACTGGAGTTCGAGTGCCGGCCTCCTCCCAGATTCCTAAGGTCTCGGGTCCCCTCGGATCCCCGGGCTGCACAGGGGCTCCTGTTGGCTGTAAAGAATCTTCTGGTCATGGATGTCATATGCCCGGTGCCTTTCTCAGAGAGAGGCCTTGGCTATTATTCCAACCTCTTCACGGTTCCCAAAAAGGATGGATCCATAAGACCCATTCTGGATTTGAAGCTTCTCAACGGGTTCATCAGAAACAAGAAGTTCCGCATGGAGACTCTGCACTCAGCCATCAATTCCCTTCTTCAGGGGGATTTCATGACATCCATAGACATCAAAGATGCTTACCTTCATGTACCAATCTTCCCAGCACACCAGAGATTTCTCAGGTTTGTGGTGGGAGATCAGCACTTTCAGTTTGTGGTCCTCCCTTTTGGGTTGACTTTGGCACCAAGGGTGTTCACCAAGGTGCTGGCAGGCATAATGGCCCTTCTCAGAGCCCAGGGCATTCACATTGTTCCGTATTTGGACGACCTCCTCATTACGGCATCCTGTCAGGCGGAGCTGGACACCAGGTATGGTGGTGGCGACGCTGGAGAGGTTCGGCTGGGTGATCAACCATCCCAAGTCTTCCCTCTCCACCTCAAGGGAGATCTCGTTTCTGGGCATGAATCTGGATACCATTCGGACCAGGGTTTTCCTTCCTCAGTCCAAGGTGCAGATGGTTCAGGATCTGATACGTCGTCTTCTGTCCAAACCTCGTCCTTCTATCCGGCTAGGGATGAGACTGGTGGGATTGATGGTGGCTTCCTTCGAGGCAGTTCCCTTTGCTCAGTTCCACATGAGGTCGCTCCTGCTCCATCTATTGTTGGCCTGGGACAGATGTCCGCAGTCATTGGATCAGTCATTCATGATGTCTCCCCGGGTTCGGCAGTCCCTTCAGTGGTGGCTGGAACCGAGCAATCTGATGAGGGGCAGATCCTTTCTGACCCCTTGTTGGGAGACGGTTACCACGGATGCCAGCCTGTCGGGTTGGGGAGGTTTTTGGAAGACACATCAGTTCAAGGGGCTGTGGGGTCCTCAGGATGCTCACACCCCATCAATGTCTTGGAGCTGAGAGCTATTCGGTTGGTTCTGTCATGCTTGACGCATCACCTACGCGGCTTACCGGTTCAGGTTCGATCAAACAAGCGAACTGCGGTAGCTCACATCAATCACCAAGGAGGGACTCTCAGCAGGAGTGCCCTCAGGGAAGTTTCTCTGATTCTTGCATGGGCGGAGAGCAATGTTCCATGCATCTCAGCAGTGTACATTCCGGGAGTGGAAAACATGGAGGCGGACTCCCTGAGCAGGGGATCCTCTCGCCGGGGGGAATGGTCTCTCAACCACAAGGTATTTCGGTCCCTCTGTCACAAGTGGGGGTTTCCGGAGGTGGATCTCTGCCTCACGTCACAATCACAAGCTCCCAATGTTTGTGTCTCTGTGTCAGGATCCTCTGGCCCTGGCAGTGGATGCCATGTCTCTTGCCTGGAGGGATCTGGGGTTCCTGTACCTGTTTCCCCCCTTCTCCATGGTAGGCACGGTGTTGCGCAAGCTGGCTCTAGAGGGTGCGCCAGCAATTCTGGTGGCCCCAAGGTGGCCAAGACAGGTTTGGTTCGCAGACGTCGCAAGGCTGGCAGTAGATCAGTACTGGCTGCCCCTGTTTCCGGATCTGATCTCTCAAGGTCCACTACGTTACTCCAATTTACAAACGCTGGCTTTGACGGCGTGGCTGCTGAAACCTCCATCTTAAGGGAGGAAGGTTTGTCTGAGGCTGTGATTCAGACTCTTGTTAGAGCTAGGAAGAGATCTTCCTCTAACATATACTACAGGACTTGGAGGTCCTATTTTGGCTGGTGTGAGGCTAGGGCCTTGCCTTGCAGGGTGTTTTCTAATTCTAGGATTTTGGAGTTTCTTCAACACCTGGGGTTCCAGCTTAGTACCTTGAAAGGGCAGGTCTCTGTTCTGACTGTCTTCTTTCAAAGGTCTTTTGCTCTGCATCCTCTGGTTAAGACTTTTTTTTTTTTCCAGGGGGTTACTCATGTGCGGTCTCCTAGAAAGCCTTTGTTGCCCGTTTGGGATTTGAATTGGTTCTGTCGGCCCTCCAGGGGCCTCCTTTTGAGCCGGTGCAGGATGTTGCACTTTCTATGCTCACTCAAAAAGTTGCCTTTTTGGTGGCTATTACCTCTGTTCGGCGTGTCTCTGAGTTGGCGGCTCTGTCCATTCAGGCCCTTTACTTTGAGAGACACCGTGACAAGGTGGTATTTTGCTTTAAGCCAGATTTCCTTCCTAAGGTGGTTTCTGCCTCCCACCTCAATCAGGATGTAGTTCTCCCTTCTTTGTGTCCTAAGCCTAGCAATGACAAGGAGAGGGTTTTGCACTCTTTGGATGTGGTTCGTTGTGTGAAGTACTATTTGGGGCCTATACTGCCAAGGGGAAGGTTCCCCCTTTTCAGATCATTGCTCATTCGACTCATGCTGTTGGGGCTTCTTGTGCTCTTCAGCACCAGGCTTCTGTTGAACAAGTTTGTAAGGCTGCTACTTGGTCCGCCGTTCATACTTTTTCCAAGTTTTATAAGGTTGATGTGCGGGCCTCAGCGGATGCTGTTTTTGGCCGCAAGTGTCTGCAAGCTGCAGTGGTTTAAAATTTGTGCATTTCCTGCAGTATTGGGATCCCCACCCATGATGGACACTGCTATTGGATGTGCCACATGTCATGATTATTGGAAGCGGGGTGTGTGACATACTTGGAATAATACCATTTTGTGATTACTCACTTGTAAAATGGGTATTATAAGTATGTCACAAACCCCGTTTCATCCCGCCCTTATTGGTATTTTGGATCTTTTATATGGTGAACCTTTTAGTGTTATGATTGTTTATATTTGGCTCTTCCTGGTCCCCTTACTGCTGTCCTATACTGGGGAATGTGTGGGAGGTCCCAAGTATTTATGAACTGGGAGGGGCTCCTTTTTTTTCTGTCATCTCTGCAAAGTTCGCCCTCTACTGGCCATAACCCACATGTCATGATTATTGGAAGCAGGGTGTGTGACATACTTATAATACCCATTTTACAGGTGAGTAATCACAAAATGTTTTTTTTTGTACTGCAGGGCTCTTTGGTGGTCCCAAAGTCTTTTTAGACTTAAGGTCTGTTTTAAGGCAAAAGGGGACATTCTCTGGCATGTTTTTCCAGGTCTGTGACTCGGCTAGAGAACCTTTTTGCCCTGTCTATCCCAGTGGCACAAAGCAAGGAAGTTAATCCTGATGGTGTGAGTGGCTGGCTCAGGAAAGGGATGGGGCCAATTCCATCTAAAAGATATCTAGTGACCTATAGTTCACTAACTGCATCTTCGGCTCTCAACTTGACCTACTGGGAAATAATCCCCCAATTAAACGAAATTACAGAATTAAATAAAAAAAATTAAAAGTACTACAAAAAATCGTCTTGGCTTACCTTTTAAAGCCAAATGGCTGGACCTTGGCCAGTGACATGAAATAGATGTACAGGAGAAAGCATGTGAATATCATTGCAGAGACCTTGCCGTACTGTTTTATTTACAAAGTCCGTGTAACAGCCGTAAAGCTTACCATAGTTTAGTCCCATCAGGGGATGCAGGGTTAAACGGGCAGCGGAGGCGCCACAGTCCAAATCTAAGAGTACAAAGACCAGCACTCCAATGGTAGACCAGTCTTGTATTATAATCCACAGAAAATGACAGTAGTTAATGTTTTGGGGCCCTGAAAGACCCCTTTATCAAGACAGGCAAACAACAAGAGTGAGAGCAGTGCTAAACTACTATAGTCCAAACTAGCCAATCACAGGCTGCCATTGCAGCTCTGCATGCAAACGGCTAATCCGCAGCTTCCACATCAGTCACTGAGGCAGCTGCTGGATGTCATGTGACGTCACAGACCACAATAGGTTGCTGTATGGTAAATAAAAAACTGTACAGTTAAAGAGGAACATCGGAGGCCCTGGAGTCTAAAAGACTCCTGGGTCGTCCCGAGTTCCTGTCCTTGAGGCTTCCCGAAATGGGATGCTTCAGAGTGTGAACCCCCCCCAGATGCCCACTTGTGTTCTCCCGAGCCCTTGCTGCAGCCGCATTCCCTGCTCACCTCTAGCCGTGTCCTGAATGAGTGGCACGTGCATCACAGCTGCAAGGTGAGTGGAGAATGTGCCCCCCCTGAGTTGCAGGTTCCCTGGGACACTGATGACATGAATATATTGGAGCGGTTTCACACAGCAGGGCATCCCGGTTCTGGATGCACCGGGGGGAGGGAATCAATCGACCAGGGAATCTTATAGATTCCTGGGACGATCTCTGTGGGCTTTGGTCCACTTTAAGGTGCATCTGCATGATGTCCCCAACCCCTTTACACTGCCCCCTTATGTGTGACAGGTATATGGGGTGGCACTTGCACAGTGATGGCTGTCTGTACAGTAATACAATGAAGTGTTGAACTTCATATCCAGCAACTTGAAATTTCGTGAAAGCACATTTAAAGGGGACTTCTATCCATTTGTAAGGAGGTCCACTTTAGTTCAGGAAGCTTCTTCCACAGAGCTAGGCTTCTCCGTAAAACAGAGTTTTGGGCCCTTTGGGGAGCTTGGTCCTGTATCACAGGCTTCTTTTTTTGCAATCAAAGCAAGGCTGCTGGTTCCCACATACATGGTATCCCTTCAGTCCCATATAACATGGCTGCCTGGCAGAGACCCTCTGAGATCATGAACTTTAGGTTTCAAGAGGAACAACACTCAGGAGTTTAACTCTCCCGTGTGGTGTTCCTCTCAGGCCAGGCATCCTGATTTGGGATGCTATACTGTTTGTATCCCCACAAATCCAGTGGCTGCATCCCAGCTGACCTCTAGCTGTGTGCGTGCCCAGGCTGCCAAATCAGAAAGGCCTGGCCTGGGTACACACAGCAGTGAGGAATGCTGGGAATGTGTCTGCTGCACTGAGTTGCAGCGAGGGCTCTGTGAAGAGATGAGTAGACCGGGTGATCCGGGCTTTCCACAAAGGGCATCCCAATTCCGGGTACCTCTTTAAAGTGGACCAAAGCACAACATTTTTACCCGCCCTCCAATAGGGGCATGTGGCCAAAAAGTGGCTAGGACAGCATGAACCCTAAATACGGCCCTTGCTATGGGGGCGGGGGGGGGGTGTCAAACATGCTGGAGAAGAGTGATTTCCCTTTAGAACCAGCGGACTGGCAAAATAAAAACCCTGTATAGTACTTGCTTATCAGCCAGGTAATCCAGTGCAGTGATTTCTACATTTAAATGCTCCTGCTTCCCTCTTCTGCAGTCCCCTGCAGCGGTTTCCTCCTCCTGTCTGACAAACAGAATAGAATATTGGTGGCATGACAAAAAACCCTCATTGAATCTGACTTCAGATCTGCTCAGCCTCCAAATCACTTTCAGCTGCAATTTGGGCCGGGGGCCGTTTAGGACTTCCTGTAGTGACATGACCTCTGCTCGTCTGGACACTGACTGATGGTGCAGGGCCGAAGGAAAGTTGAGAGGACAGGAAAAAATTTACTTAGTCTTTTTATTGCTAATATTTGTTGTATAGTATGTCAGGAATTCTGCCGTACTGGGAGCTGGTTATACTGCCTTCTTTGTGTTTACAAAGTCATAACCCCAAAGCATTGAAAATGCATGGAGCAGGGTTGTCCTGTTTTTGTTTAGGAACCTGCTTATTTGACATTCAGTTGTCTACAAAGTAGTTTCATACTCGAGAGGGGACTTTTCCAAATGATCTACGTTGCAGAGATATCACTGCTGCCTAATACATGTAGCATGTTTGGTACTGTAGTTACTGTGATGATGATAGAAGCCAAATAAAAATCCTGTCCTTTCACAGATCTTTCTGCAGCAGATTGTTTAAATGTGCTGCCCAAATATGTTTTCCTAGTGCACAAGGTGGCACAGTGTACTGCAGAAGAATTGTGGCTCCTCCCGGCTCCATATAAAAACCGGAATCACCCATAGACCTCCAGTGTTTCCTCTGCAGTGATACTGCGAAGATAGAAGATGGCTTTCTATGTTGCGCAGGTGAGCGGGCAACCAAGCCTGCAGCCCTGCATGTCTATTTCCACCCGCTTCCGGACCCTCTGTGCCTCCCAACCTTGGCTGACGGATCGGGTGAGGGCAGAGGAGCACTAGGGTCAGGTGCTCGGGGAGCGCTGCTCCAAGCCGCAGACCCTGTACCACAAAGGGTAGCTGGCCATAGGCTTTATGGTGAGCCTGCTGAGGGATGAGGAACTCCTGTCTCTGCTATGTGTGGGGGTGAGTCGTGTTTGGGGACTTGTGTTGCTATCCAGTCTCCTCTTGTTTTTGTTCTGTTTCCCTTCCCTTTGGTGTCCCCTGCCCCCCCTCCCTGCCATCCGGCCCCGTCTGGCTGCTCCCGCCGCTGCCTGCCCTCTCCCCGACTGGTGTCCCGGGGGGGGAGGGGGGGTGGTAGCGGTGGGTGGGTTATTCGAAGTATACAGCACGTCCTGTTCCAGAATATTCCTTACACATGGGTAATACATCCACAAGATGGTGCTGGACTGCAGAAAACAGCTTGTGGCTCCTCCCGGCCCTATATAGAAGATGGCTCTCTATAGACGCAGGCGAGTGGGGCTTACCAGCCTGCGGCCCTGTAGGACTATTACCACCCGTTCTGGACCCACTGCCTCCCAGCCTCGGCTGACTGGTTCGGGTGAAGGTAGGACAGCACCCGGGTTAGGTGCTTGAGGAGCGCTGCTCCGACCGCAGTCCCTGCTTTGACAGGGTAGACGGTATAGGCCTGTGGTGAGCCTTGTGGGATGCCCCCTCCCACTCCTGGGGTTTCCCTTTAATCCCTACCCACCTTAGGTATATGCCCCCTCCTCTCATTTTGTTTCACTGAGTAACCTGCTACCCTTGCTTCGCTCTCCCTGGGGAGATCTCGGGGGGGGGGGGGGGGTGGGCGTGTGTGCGGTATGTCAAGCAGCCTGAATGTTCACTTGCTTGTGCCAGAATTGACTTTGTTTTATCCTGCACATCTTGCTTAATGTGTGGCTGGCAGCCACCGCCGCGCGTTTGTACAGCTCCGCCGCGCCACCATTGGACGGCGGGATCATGTGGCGCGATTTACGTTCTTCAGGGGGGGGGGGGGGGCAGTCTCTGCGGATGATGTTTTCCACATCACTTATCTAGTGGCCGTCCCTCGAGATATATGCAGACGCTATTTTTACCTCCCTCGTGCTGCGTGTCTATTTCCTACCGCGGTCCGTGAGTGCCCCTGCGGGGTGGCGCATATATATATATATATATATATATATATATAAATTTTTTATTTTTATTTTTTTTTTTTACTGTATTTCTTACGGGGATATCTTCTTATGTCTTTCAGGCGGGTAGACCTCATTGTGGTTTCTCCCGGTCCTCCCCCTTTTAGTTTCGGGCTATTACTATTATATCTCCCACCTCCCTAGCGGGCTTTTGGGGCATCCCGGGTTTCTATCATTAGCGTTAAACCTATATTGGTCTATTGTGCCACTATAATCATAATATGGAGGCTTCTGGGGATAATGTGCTTGGGGTTCCTTCGGGACAAGCCCGGCTATGTGTTGTGTGTGAAGTATCCCCTATAAGGGTGTGTGTACCCTGCCCCAGCAGGTACTTGCACTGCAGCCTCGGTTGCCTGTTATTGGTGTGGTGCCCCCTCTGGCTTCGCCTACCCCCCCGCGCTTACATCTGTCCCCCACCGAGGGGCATAATAGCGGGGAGTCTCAACCTGATTTTGCTGCACGGGTAGCCAGCATTGAAAAACACCTTGCTGGGTCTGCCCCACGTAAGGCTTCTGCTAAGAAGCAGCATTTATCACCAGCGGTTTCCCTCTTCCCTGTAGAAGACTAGGGCCCTTACTCACTCTCAGGTCCTTACCCCCTTCAGGAGGGGGAATTATTTTCTGATTCGGAATCCTCTGAGGAACAACCTAAGATTTACGGTAGTACTGGGACTCCCTTTGGGGAAGACCCGTGGTCTCCTGATGACACTGACAGATTGGTGAGTCATATTTTTGAAGTGCTTTGTATTTCTCCCCCGGCAGTGGCTCCGCAGCAGGGCGAGCTTTTTCATACGGCTAAGCCACGCTGGGAGTTCCCTGAGCAGTCTCACTTTAATAATCTAGTGCTCAAGGAATGGGAACGGCCTAGCAAGCTTCCAGGGGTGCCTAAGAGTTGGGACAAGAGGTATCCCTTTCCTGCTGACGTTGTTAAGCGTTGGTCATATCCTCCCGAGGTGGATGCACCCATTCTCGTGTTGTCCAATACATCTGTCATGCACTCTCCTGATACTACTACCCTGCGGGATGGGGAGGACCGACGCTTGGACCAATTGGCCTGTCACGCCTTTGCCTGTGTGGGGACGGCGCTGCGCCCGATTTGTGCTTCTGCTATTGCCATTAAAGGGGTGCTTAAGTGTCTCTTGGACGGGGCATCTGAGGATGCGGGTTGAGAAGAGTATAGATCTCTACTGCTTTGTGAGGAATTTATTGCATATATTCTGTCTGCTATGGATGATGCCATTAGAATGTGTGGTAGAACTTCTGCCTTGTTGGTGGCTATACGCCGCTCTGTCTGGCTACGTCAATGGGTAGCTGATAATGCTGCTAAGAAAGCTCTCACTGGTTTCCCTTTCAAGGGCTTGCATCTTTTTGGTGAATGCTTGGATTTGTTTGCCAAGGGCGGTAGGTTACCTCAACGTAGGAGGTCGTCCTGGTCCTTTCGGGGGGATGGGTGCCTTTCTCCCATCCTTCTGTGGTTAAAGAACTGGCCGGCCGAGGAGTCTCCTTTACTGGGGTCCGCGGAGATCACTGGGGAAGGGACAGAGGACGTGGCTGTCCTGGCCTCTCCTGGGGTCCCAAGCCAAAATCCTCACCCAAGCCCCCTCAGGCATGAAGGGGCTCACTCACCTATCCGGGTGGGGGGATGGCTCCGGCCCTTTGCTCACGTCTGGAGGATTCACGTCTCAGACCGGTGGATTCAGGAGGTAGTGTCCTCCGGTTACAAGATGGAGTTTGCTTCCTGGCCGCCCCCAAGATTCATCAAATCCTGGATGGATCAAAACCCCCTGTCAGCTCAGGGTCTGTGCCTTGCTGTCCAAAACCTTCTGGAGTCGGGGGTCATCTGCCAGGTGCCTTTGAGGGAAAGGGGCAGAGGCTACTATTCCAATCTTTTCATTCCCAAAAAAGACGGGTCCATCAGACCTATCCTGCATTTAAAGTGCTCAACATTTGTCAGATCTAAACACTTTCGCATGGAGACTCGCTCAGGTCATCAGAGATTTCTCAGGTTCGCTCTGGAGCAGGGGTGGGCAATTATTTTTTCCATGGGGCCACATGAGAAACTAAAAATATTGTGGAGGGCCGCTGAGCTATAGGCGTCTAAGCGACGTCTAAGCTCAGCGGCTCTGAGTGCGCTGGCGGCTGCATCTCGAGCTTCCCTCTAACAGGGAGCGCGCCCGCGCTGGCCATTCTCAAATGGCTGACACAGGCACGCGCCCTGCTAGAGGGATAGCGGGCATGCGGCCGCAGCTCGTGCATGCGCCGTTGAACGGGGAAAGAAGGTGAGTTTATGGGCGACCTGCGGGTTTCACACAGCGGGGCATTCCGATTTTGGATGCCCCGCGGGGAGGGGATCTATAAGATTCCCAGGCTGATAAAGCAGGGTTTTGGTCCACTTCAAACGTTCTGATGTGATAATTTCCCAGCC
Organism: Gastrophryne carolinensis; assembly: GCA_027917425.1. Taxonomy (NCBI): domain Eukaryota; kingdom Metazoa; phylum Chordata; class Amphibia; order Anura; family Microhylidae; genus Gastrophryne; species Gastrophryne carolinensis. The sequence continues at coordinate 285,154,912 of CM051237.1, read as the reverse complement.
AATCAGAGAAGCCCTTGGCTTCTGGCAGTCTGGAAGGAGAGCTTATATCAGCTGGGGCAAAGTGTAAGAATGGTGGGCAGCAGGAAGGGGGCATGGTGAGAGCATGATGGACAGCAGGAAGGGGGCATGGTGAGAGCATGGTGGACAGCAGGAAGGGGGCATGGTGAGAGCATGGTGGACAGCAGGAAGGGGGCATGGTGAGAGCATGGTGGACAGCAGGAAGGGGACATGGTGAGAGCATGGTGGGCAGCAGGAAGGGGGCCTGGTGAGAGCATGGTGGGCAGCAGGAAGGGGGCCTGGTGAGAGCATGGTGGGCAGCAGGAAGGGGACATGCTGAGAGCATGGTGGACAGCAGGAAGGGGGCATGGTGAGAGCATGTGGGCAGCAGGAAGGGGGCATGCTGAGAGCATGGTGGACAGCAGGAAGGGGGCATGCTGAGAGCATGGTGGACAGCAGGAAGGGGACATGGTGAGAGCATGGTGGACAGCAGGAAGGGGGCATGGTGAGAGCATGGTGGACAGCAGGAAGGGGGCATGGTGAGAGCATGGTGGACAGCAGGAAGGGGGCATGGTGAGAGCATGGTGGACAGCAGGAAGGGGGCATGGTGAGAGCATGGTGGACAGCAGGAAGGGGACATGGTGAGAGCATGTGGACAGCAGGAAGGGGGCATGGTGAGAGCATGGTGGACAGCAGGAAGGGAGCATGGTGAGAGCATGGAAGGGGGCATGGTGAGAGCATGTGGACAGCAGGAAGGGGGCATGGTGAGAGCATGGTGGACAGCAGCAAGGGGGCATGGTGAGAGCATGGTGGACAGCAGGAAAGGGGCATGGTGAGAGCATGGTGGACAGCAGGAAGGGGGCATGGTGAGAGCATGGTGGACAGCAGGAAGGGGGCATGGTGAGAGCATGGTGGACAGCAGGAAGGGGACATGGTGAGAGCATGTGGACAGCAGGAAGGGGGCATGGTGAGAGCATGGTGGACAGCAGGAAGGGAGCATGGTGAGAGCATGGAAGGGGGCATGGTGAGAGCATGTGGACAGCAGGAAGGGGGCATGGTGAGAGCATGATGGACAGCAGGAAGGGGGCATGGTGAGAGCATGTGGACAGCAGGAAGGGGGCATGGTGAGAGCATGTGGACAGCAGGAAGGGGGCATGGTGAGAGCATGTGGACAGCAGGAAGGGGGCATGGTGAGAGCATGTGGGCAGCAGGAAGGGGACATGGTGAGAGCATGTGGACAGCAGGAAGGGGGCATGGTGAGAGCATGTGGACAGCAGGAAGGGGACATGGTGAGAGCATGTGGACAGCAGGAAGGGGGCATGGTGAGAGCATGGTGGACAGCAGGAAGGGGACATGGTGAGAGCATGGTGGACTTCAGGAAGGGGGCATGGTGAGAGCATGGTGGGCAGCAGGAAGGGGGCATGGTGGGAGCATGTGGACAGCAGGAAGGGGGCATGGTGAGAGCATGGTGGACAGCAGGAAGGGGACATGGTGAGAGCATGGTGGACAGCAGGAAGGGGGCATGGTGAGAGCATGTGGACAGCAGGAAGGGGGCATGGTGAGAGCATGTGGACAGCAGGAAGGGGGCATGGTGAGGGCATGTGGACAGCAGGAAGGGGGCATGGTGAGAGCATGTGGACAGCAGGAAGGGGGCATGGTGAGAGCATGGTGGACAGCAGGAAGGGGGCATGGTGAGAGCATGGTGGACAGCAGGAAGGGGGCATGGTGAGAGCATGTGGACAGCAGGAAGGGGGCATGGTGAGAGCACGGTGGGCAGCAGGAAGGGGACATGGTGAGAGCATGTGGACAGCAAGAAGGGGGCATGGTGAGAGCATGGTGGACAGCAGGAAGGGGACATGGTGAGAGCATGGTGGGCAGGTACATGGTGAAAAAGAGACAGCAGGCAGGAAGGGAAAACACAAGCAAACTACATAATCTTTCTGAGCAGACTTACTGATGCTCTGGAGCCCCTACTCTGTCCTTCCAAAGTCCCCAGGTCTCTATCACCTGCTCATCGGGTCTGGCTTCCTCAGAGGAAGGGAGAATGTGCCAGACCCGACGAGCCGAGCGGCCGATCAGCTGCTGCTTAACCTAAGCCTCTCACACTGTACACAGGCGATCACCTAAGTTAAGCAGCAGCCGATCGGCCACTCGGCTCGTCGAGTCTGGCATGTTTTCCCTTCCTCTGCGTCTTACTGGCCAGCTCAGCCCGGGCCGGTAAGAGCCTAGCAAAGGGCCGTATACGGCCCGCGGGCCGTACATTGCCCAGGTCTGCTCTGGAGGATCAGCACTATCAATTTGTGGCCTTGCCTTTCGGTATCGCCTCAGCTTCCAGGGTATTCACCAAGGTGCTGGCGGGCGTACTGGCTCTGCTGAGATCTCAGGGCATTCGCATCCTTCATTACTTAGACGACATTCTCATCACTTCTCAGTCCTTCCAGCAGGCCGAGCTGGATACCCAGCTGGTGGTGTCCACACTGGAGTCCTTCGGCTGGGTGATCAACCATCCCAAGTCTTTCCTGTCACCGTCAATGGTGAGGTCCTTTCTGGGCATGACTCTGGATACATCTCAGGTCAAGATCTTTCTCCCTCAGCAGAAGGTGGAGAATCTTCAGGCCCTAGCCAGGCTTCTTATGTCTTGCCCTCATCCCTCCATCCGACAGGGGATGCAGTTGGTGGGCCTGATGGTGTCTTGCTTCGAGGCGGTTCCATACGCTCAGTTTCACGAGACCCCTTTAAATTCACCTCTTGTCAGTTTGGGATCGGGACCCTCGGTCTCTGGATCAGGTGCTGGTTCTGTCCCCCCTGGCCAGACGCTCTCTCTCATGGTGGCTGGACTCAAGAAACCTGTTGGTGGGCAGATCCTTTCTGGCCCCGTGCTGGGAGACAGTCACCACAGATGCCAGCCTGACAGGTTGGGGGGACTTCTGGAAATCCCTGGGTCAGTGGGGCCCTCAGGAGGCCTACACCCCTATTAACATTCTGGAATTGAGGGCGATAAGGTTGGTTCTCGCCCAATTGACTCCACACCTTCAAGGTCGGGCGGTTCAGGTCCGCTCGGACAACCAGACGGCAATTGCCTACATCAATCATCAGGGAGGGACACGGAGCAAGAGGGCTCTCAAGGAAGTGTCCCTGATACTGTCTTGGGCGGAGGAGAATGTTCCCTGCATCTCAGCCGTGTACATCCCGGGGGTGGAGAATCTGGAGGCAGACTCCCTCAGCAGGGGGACTTCTCGTCTGTGAGAATGGTCCCTCAGCAGCAGGGTGTTTCGCTCCCTGTGCCACCGCTGGGGTCAGCCAGATGTGGATCTGTTTGCGTCCCGTCACAATCACAAGCTTCCAGTCTTTGTCTCTCTGTCACAGGACCCTCTGGCCTTGGCCACGGATGCTCTAGCAATGTCTTGGAAGAGCTTTCAGCTTCTCTGTGTTTCCTCCTTTCCCTCAGCTGGGCAGGGTGTTGCGCAAGATTGCTCAGGAAGGGGTACCAACCATTCTGGTGGCCCCCTGTTGGCCAAGAAGGGTGTGGTTCGCAGACGTCTTGCAGTTGGCAGTAGATCAGTATGCTCTGCCCAAGGATCCAGACCTGCTCACTCAGGGGCAGCTACGCCATCCCAATTTACAAACGCTGACTTTGACGACCTGGCTGCTGAAACCTCCATCCATCCTGGGGCTACCTGCCTCTGTTGCTAATACCATGATCAGGGCTAGGAAGAAGTCCTCGTCATCCATCTACTATAGGGTATGGCATGCTTACATTGACTGGTGTGAGTCTAAGTCTCTTCCCTGTCGGGTGTTTTCTATTCCCAGGATTCTGGAATTCTTTCAACATGGTTTGGATTTGGGTCTTCAGCTTAGTACCCTCAAAGGTCATGTTTCTGCTTTGGCCATTTCCTTTGCTCACCATCGTCTGGTCAAGACCTTCTTCCAGGGAGTTACTCACGTGCGTCCGCCACGTAAGCCTATGTTACCAGTCTGGGATTTTAACTTGGTCTTATCTGCATTACAGGGGTCTCCCTTTGAGCCTTTGCGTGAGGCCCCTTTGTCCATTTTGACTCTTAAGGTAGTCTTTTTGGTGGCTATCACTTCTGTTAGGCGTGCTTCTGAGTTGGCGGCGCTTTCCATCAAACCTCCCTACTTTGAGAGAATCCAGGACAAGGTGGTGTTTCGTTTTAAGCCAGATTTTCTGCCTAAGGTTGTGTCTGCTTTTCATCTCAATCAGGACATTGTGTTGCCTTCTCTTTGTCCTAATCCTAGTAATCCTAAGGAGCGGGTTTTACATTCTCTGGATGTGGTCAGGACTCTGAAGTTCTATTTGGTGGCCTTCAGGGAAAACTGAGGCTCTTTTTGTGCTCCCGTCTGGACCTAAGAAAAGTCTGGCTCCAGCTAAGTCCACTATCAGCAAGTGGATCCGTCAGGCTGTGGTACAGGCCTATTCTGATAAGGGGAAGGAGCCTCCCTTCCGCCTTACTGCTCATTCTACTCGTGCTATTGGTGCCTCTTGGGCTTTTCAGCACCAAGCTTCTGTTTAACAAGTTTGCAAGGCCGCCACTTGGTCTTTACTTTTTCTAAGTTTTAGAAGGTTGATGTTAGGGCCTCAGCTGATGCTGCTTATGGTCGCAAAGTTCTGCAAGCGGCAGTGGTTTAAACTGTCTGCTGTTACTTTTGGGGATCCCACCCTACCTTACGGACACTATTGGATGTCCCATGTGTAAGGAATATTCTGGAACAGGACGTGCTGTATACTTAGAATAATACAATTCTGCGATTACTCACCTGTAGAATTGGTATTATACGTATACAGCACGTCCTCTTCCACCCCACCCTTGTTATCATTATTCTTATTTACCTCTGTATGGTGATTGTTCATATGTTAATTTTTGATGTTATTATTCTCCCGGCTTCTTGTTAACTGCTTGTCAATACTGGGGAATTTGTGGGAGGCCCCTGACTTATATAGGGCCGGAAGGAGCCACAAGCTGTTTTCTGCAGTCCAGTTCCATCTTGTGGATGTATTACCCATGTGTAAGGAATATTCTGGAACAGGACTTGCTGTATACATATAATACTAATTCTACAGGTGAGTAATCACAGAATTGTATTTTTCGGTTGTTGTCCGTTGTGCTGTTTCGCCACCGCCACGGTTGTACTACGCTCTGCGGCGGGCGGCGCTTCTGCTGTTTTGCGATGCGGACTGTCATGGCGCGGGTCACGTGATCGTGTTTACGCACTCTTCGGGGGGCCGCGGTGCCGTGGGATGACACGTACCGCGTTATGTCCCCGCGGCCCACCCCTCGAGGTTCTCATTCCGGCGCCATTTTGCGGGCTGTGTTCTGTGTCCGAAGGCCCATCTTTCAGTGTGGGCTGTGGCGGTGACCTGTTAGCCTGATCCTCCATTTGGTGGCCCAGCTGTACGGCGATCGACTGTGTGCGCTGCATGTGCTGTGTCTTTGGTCCATGAGTCCCCCTTGGGGGTTGATTATTCTTTTTTGGGCATGTACTGCGGGATGCTTGTGTGTTTTTGCTTATGCCTTTCAGGCGGGATAACTGTGTATTGTGGTTTCTCCCGGTCCTATCCCTTGCATCTTGGCGGTCTACATTCCGGGGGTGGAGAACCTGAAGGCAGACTCCCTGAGCAGGGGGACGTCTCGGCTGGGTCCCTCAGCAACAAAAGCAAAGTGTGTCACTCCCTGTGTCACCGCTGGGGTCAGCCGGATGTGGACCTGTTTGCGTCTCGCCACAATCACAAGCTTCCCAGATTTGTCTCTGTCGCAGGATCCTCTGGCCTTTGCCCTGGATGCGCTAGCGATTCCTTGGACGGAGTTTTGGCTCCTCTGTGTTCCCTCCTTTTCCTCTGCTGGGCAGGGTGCTGCGCAAGATAGCCCAGGAGGGGTTACCAGCCATTCTGGTGGCCCCCTGTTGGTCAAGGAGGGCGTTGTTCGCAGACGTTGTGCAGTTGGCAGCAGATCGGTACGTCTTGCCCAAGGATCCAGATCTTCTCACTCAGGGACAGCTGCGCCATCCCAATTTACAAATGCTGGCTTTAACGGCTTGGCTGCTGAAACCTCCATCTTGATGGATAAGGAGTTGCTGGCCTCTGTTGTTACTAAGATTTGGGCTCGGAAGACGTCCTTTTATCTACTACAGGGTTTGGCATGCTTACATTGCCTGGTGTGAGTCCAAGTCTCTTCCTTGTCGGGTGTTTTCTATCCCCAGGATTCTGAAATTTTTACAACAGGGTTTGGATTCGGGCCTTCAACTTGGTACCCTCAAGGGACAGGTGTCAGCTCTGGCTATTTTTTTCCTAAGATCCTTTGCCAATCATCGGCTAGTTAAGACTTTATTCCAGGGAGTTACCAATTTGCGTCCGCCACGTAAGCCTATGCTACCGGTTTGGGACTTGAATCTGGTGTTGTCTGTTTTGCAGGGTCCTCCCTTTGAGCCTATCCGTGGGGCTGCGTTGCCCATTCTGACTCTTAAGGTGGCCTTTTTGGTGGCTATTACTTCGGTCTGGAGAGTTTCTGAGCTGACGGCGCTTTCCATTAAACCTCCTTATTTTGAGCGGCATCAGGATAAGGTGGTGTTTCGGCTTATGCCGGATTTCTTGACTAAGGTTGTGTCTGCTTTTCATCTCAATCAGGACTGTCTTACCTTCCTTGTGTCCTAACCCTGCTAATTCCAAGGAACGGACCCTTCATTCTCTGGATGTTGTCAGGGCATTGAAGTTTTATTTGATTGCTACTGAGTCTTTCAGGAAATCTGATGCTCTTTTTGTTCTTCCTGCTGGACCTAGGAAGGGTTTGCCTCCGGCTAAATCCACTATTAGCAAGTGTATACGTCAGGCGGTGGTACAGGCCTATTATGGTAAAGGGAAGGTTGCTCCTTTCCGGATTACTGCTGATTCCATTTGTGCTGTTGGTGCCTCTTGTGCTTTTCAGCACCAAGCTTCTGCTGAACAATTTGGAAGGCCGCTACTTGGTCTTCTGTTCATACTTTTTCCAAGTTTTACAAGGTTGATGTTAAGGCCTCAGCTGATGCTGCTTTTGGCCGCAAGGTACTTCAGGCGTTAGTGGTTTGAACTGCCTGCTGTTACTCTTTGGGGATCCCACCCTACCTTACGGACACTGCTTTTGGATGTCTCATACGTAAGGACTACATGAAACAGGCCGTGCTGTGCACTAGGAAAAATACAGTTCTTTGAGTACTCACCTGTAGAATTGTTTTTACTATGCACAGCATGGCCTGTTCAATCCCTCCCTTGTTATCGTTATATTTGGTGGCCTTTTGATGTTGATTTGTTCCAAAGTTAGTTGTGAGGGATCTTTTTACCTTTATTACCTCCTGGCTTCTTGTACAACTGCTTTTCAACACTGAAGGTCTATGGGTGATTCTGGTTTTTATATGGGGCCGGGAGGAGGCCCAATTCTTCTGCAGTACACTGCGCCACCTTGTGGCGGAATACCCAGGCGTAAGGACTACATGAAACAGGCCGTGCTGTGCATAGTAAAAACAATTCTACAGGTGAGTACTCACAGAATTGTATTTTTAAAGCAGAACTCTTTTAACCCTTCTATTGCCAGCCACATAAATTTTACGTGGCTGCCACATAAAAAAAATGAGGTCCCCCCCCCAACCCTTTAAAATTCCAAAAAAATGAGGTCCCCCCCCATTTTTTTAAAAAATGTTTAACAGTTAGGGTTAGCCTAACACTAACCCTTAAAATTCCCCCCAAAAATGGGGTCCCCCCCTACTTTTTTTTTTATTTTTTTATTTTTTTTAAAGTGGACCAACACCCAGGCTGATCGGCCCGGATCAGATCCCTCCCCGCGGGGCATCCGAAATCGGGAACACCGCTGTGTGAAACCCCCCAGGACGCCCCATTCGCCTTACCTTATCCCCGTTCTAACGGTGCATGCGCGGGCCGCATCTCGCGCTTCTCTCTATCAGGGCGCGCACACGCGCCGGTCGTTTGTGAATGGCCGACGCGGGCGCGCTTCCCTCTAACAGAGATGCGGCTGCCAGCGTGCTCAGAGCCGCTGTGGTTGTCTGTCCCTTGTCCGTGCATACCACAGCGGCTCTGAGCGCTCTGATTGGACGAGCACTCGCGCATGCGCCGTAGGAGCGGGCTGAGGTAAGTTTTTTTTTTATACCTTTCTCGGGGGTTTTACGCAGTGGGGCACCCCCGCGGAAGTGGATCAAAACCCAGGATAGTGAAAATCCTGGGTGTTGGTCCACTTTGCGGGTTAGGGTTAGGCTAACCCTAATCCTTAAAATTCCACCCAAAAATGGGGTCCCCCCACCCCCTGGGATTAAAAAGAAAAAATTAAAAAAAATTAAAATTTTAAAGAATTAAAATTAAAAAGAAAACGACATAGGGACCCCCCTCCAAGGGGGGGGGGGGCACTATTTTTTTTTTATTTTAAGGGTTAGGGTTAGGCTTAGCCAAAAATTCCCCCAAAAAAATTTGGGGTCCCCCCCTGGGAGGGGGGTCCCTATGTCATTTTAAATTAACCCCTTATGTTTATAGTGTGGATAGTAGTATTTTATTTGTAAATGTTATAAAATGCTCTTTTCAGTTTGGGGGGTCTCCTGGACAAGAATGGGGGGGGCTATCGATACATATGTGGTACCGTTGTAATCGGGAGAAATGGGGCTATCACATGCAATATGGTTTTTATTACTAAAAAAATGTTTTATTTAAAATAAAGGAGACAATTCTTTAAAAAATATTATTTTTTTTTTTTTGTTTTTTTTACGCAAAAATATTTAAAAAACAGTAGAAAAATTACAAACAAGACATTTAATGTTAAAGCCTAAATTCTGCTGCAAAAAAATATATATATATTTTACAAGAAATTCTGACAAAAATCACGGTTAAAGTGGACCATCACCCTCCCGTGATCGGCCCGGGGATCTATAAGATCACCTCCCCCCCCCCCCCCCCCCGTCTGTGAATCAAGAGTGACGCGCGGGAGGCGGCGGCGGAGCCGCTTGTCCGTTGCTGTCAGATCGCTTGTCCGCGGCCACGTGGGAGCGGGGAGAGGTGAGTTTTCCGGGTGATCGGGGGGGTTTCACACAGCGGGGCACCCCGATCGGGGGTGCCCCACCGAAGTGGACCAAGACCCAGGATAGTCAAAATCCTGGGTGTTAGTCCACTTTAAACATGCCGCAAAATGGGGAAAAATGACCAACTGAGGGTGACAAAAGTTCAAGTAGGCTGGCAATTAAGAGTTAATAGTACCTATGCATGTTGGGTATTGTTCTGCTCGGGGGACCTTACGCTTTCAGATTTAGCTTGTTTTTTCTTATTTGCATATTTGTTATTTTAGGAAAAGGTGTTTTTTATTCTGCTTTTTTATACATTTTTTTGTGAAACCCTGTGCAACCTAAGAATTCTTCAAGGGATTACTTCCAGAAAGATGAGCCCACGACAACAAGCTGGGTACGCTTAGAAAGCTTTTATATGTGTACTTTCAGGGAATGGTTTATGGGGGATATTCCAAATGTAAAGGGTTGTTTGGTAGAAAAAGCACAAGGTGCGCACTTTGTCTGCAGAGCTGAGATTTTGAAGTAAAATTACCGTTACGCACATGCTTTACTTTGGTGTGTTTGGCAACTCTTCCCTTGACAGTAGCTATGTATGCTGGGTATTGTTCTGTTCGGGGCATGTTGCTTTTTCAGATTTTCATGTGGTTTTGATTCAGCTTTTTTATACTTTTTTTTAGGGAAACCCTGTGCAACTAAAGAATATATTGAGGGATTACTTCCAGAAAACTGCACCCATGTCAACAAGCCTGGTACGCCTAGAAAACCTGAGGTGTGTACTTCCAGAGAATCTATAGTTTGTTGGGGGTATTTCAAATGTAAAGGGTTGTTTTTCTTGAAAAACTGCAAGGTGCGCTTAGCGCGTAGCATAGTTGTATTTTATCTGAAAATCTCCTAAAGTGTTGTTTCAGTTTGGGGGAGTCTCCTGGGCTGGAAAGGGTGTCTACCTATACATATGTGGTATCGTTGTAACCGGGTCTCACGCGCAATAAGATTTTATTGACAAACTTAGACGTTAGAACTAAAATCTTTCAGATAATATCTGCCAATGGAGGGGCTGACACAGAAGGGCCACACTCGAAGCAAAATGAGTGGTGGATGAGGGGTGTCGTGTTTAGAATGGTTTGTAGGGATACCAGTTTGTTTGCTAATAGACCACAAAGATTGTTGCAGTAGTTTAGTTAGGGCATGATCATAGCAGGCACTGATATTTTAGTGGTGTCAAGTGTGAGGAAGAAACTGATGTGGAATATGTTTATAGTATGGAGATGGGGGGATGGCAAGATTGAGAGAGGGGGAGTCCAGTAGAACACCAAGACCTTAGGGCTGTGAGATCTTATTCTCACTTTTTGTGAGAAAAAAGTGTAATGATTTTCTTTTCCTTAGTGCAATTAAAGTGGACCTTCACCCTGAATAAGAGCCTATCTTATGTTTCCCACGCCCTGTACATACAGATTGCTCACATTAAAAATCATCCTACCTGCATGTACTGCATGTTATAAGCCTTTAAATATCCAAGATGTCGGATGGTCTCCCAAGGGACATCGTCATTAGGCCTACTTTTTACCGCACGAAAGAGGCCATTTTGCAGGCCTCTAGAGGTGAAGCCAATCTGTCTTTTCAAAACCATGCTTATCAGATATACCCTGCTGTTGCTCCCCAGACACCCCAGCGTCGGCGGGAGATGAAATCAGGGCTGGACGTTTTGAAATCGCATAATATCGGGTACTGCTGTGGAATCCCCTTTAAGTCGATGTTCTCTCATGCGGGTCGCCAATGCGCCGCTGGCTCCCTGGATGAGCTGTGGGGCCTCATGCAGGAGCTTCATCTGCCCCTAATTGAGCCGCTTGCTGCGTCCCCCGGCCGGGCGGCCCAGCGGGAGCCCAAGCACCAGCCTTTGCGGCCCATATGGGAGAAGGTTCGCCCGCGGAGGAAGCGGGACCGGGAGGTGGATCGCCCTCCCGGTCCCGGCTCTAACCCGGGTTGAGGCCGGTCGGCCTCGATTTGGGTTTAGGTTTGATGTTGTGGCGCCCCCCCCCCCATGTTATAAGGGGAATTAACGGGCGTGAATCGGCTGCCTGTGTTAACCTCACTAAGCTTTCCTTCCCCCTGCACTGTTGTTGGTTACTTATATTATGCAGTTAACTCCTGTATTTTGAAAACAATAAGGTTAATGTTGTTCTCTTTTGTTGTTGCACCGGGCCTCGTGTGTGTTGGGTTATGGGGGAGCCGGCGCATTCCGGCCCCTGGGGTGCTGGTGGCGACTTGGGTTGGGGCCTGTGTTTGGTGAAACGATCCCCTGTGCATGAGCGTCTCTCCACCATGGGCCCGCGGGATGTTGCAGCTTTGGGCTCTTGGTCCTTGGGGGCCCTTGGTGGCGGGACTTGAATCCTTTTGGGTTCCTGCAACTGGCCCCTCGCCCCTCTTGGGGGGTGAGCCGACACATTCTGTGCCTGGTCACTTCTCCCTTCTTCCTTAGTTAAGGTGCTGGTAATCTCCAATTTGCGTTAACCGCCACTTTAAAGCGTGGTGATAGTCTGCGCCCCTGTGAACTACCCCCCACACACTAAATGTCGACCCACATTGGGGTATTTTTGTCCCCAGTGGTTGAGTCGCCCTCTGCCGAGGCAGAAAATCCTTGGGCCACCATGGGCCTAGTGCGCTATTTTGGACTTTGGTTCATACTATTTAGATTGTTAAATTTCGATTGTTTAGAATATTAAGTTTCCTTTTGTTTATCATAAATGTCCCCCCTTCTTCCCCTCCCCCACCTACCACCCCCCTCTTCCCTAGTCCCCTCACGTCTAGCCTGCCTTTTCTCTCTACTCCTGGAGCAACTCTATCCCGATGGTGGGGCTAGCGGTTAAATTAATTTCCCATAATGTCCAGGGTTTCAACAGTCCTGTTAAGAGAAACAAGGCCTTTCACTACTACAAATTGTGCAAGGCAGATATACTTTTCCTTCAGGAAACCAGGTTCTCAACTCACTCTAAACCAAAGTTTCTGAGTCATTACTACCCTGTGTCTCATATGGCGTGTGCTAGAGAAAAGGGGGGTCCTGATAGCTTTTAGGTTTGTTTTGCTTCAGGGGGTCTCTCTATGATATCGATATCACTCTAGTGACGTACTATACGCCTAATTCCTTCCAGACACGCTTTTTTAAACACCTGCTGACAGTTGTCCGGAATAACACCAAGGACATTCTGATAATGGGCGGGGATTCAAACATGGTGGTGAACCCTAAGGTAGACAGACAGAGGACGGGCCATCCCGCGAACGTGACGCAGGAATCAGATCCTCATTCTGTTGCGTTTGGTGATCTTCTGGACACTCTTGGTCTTTGGTGTTTTTTTTTCCCTCCAGACATCGCAAAGACTTCACATTCTATTCTAACCCTCATGGGCCCTTCTGCAGGATAGATCATATTTTCGTCCCCCAGGCTATTCTCCCGGCTGTTATTAACTCCAGAATCTACAACTCGACCTGGTCTGACCATAACCCGGTGATGGCGGGCGTTGATCTGCTGGTCCCAACTAGGCGCTCCTTTAATTGGAGACTCAATGATCCCCTCCTTTGCTCTCAAGACACTTGCTAAAAAATCCATGAGGCCCTTAAAGAATACTTCACACTGAATGTCGAATCCGTCCGCTCCCTGATTACCCTCTGGGAGGCCCAAAAAGTTGTCATGCGAGGTGATATCATAGGCATAGCTTCCCGCAAGAAAAGGGAGAGGCAGAAGCGACTGAGGGAGCTGACGATGAGATATGAGCAGGCTGAGTTGCACTGGAAGAGAGCCCCGAATTCTAGAAGTAAGAAAACTTCCATCTGGTTCATCATGCCCGGACAAGGAACATCCCAGCCTTCCTGTTGTCCCTGGATATACAGAAGGCTTTTGATACCATCTCATGGGATTACTTGCTCTGGGTTTTGCAGAAATGGGGTTTTGGGCAACGATTTTTGGACTGGATCAAGGCCCTCGGACGCCCCGACAGCACAGGTAAGGTACCTGGGCTTTATCTCCGAGTCGCTCCGTATTTTTAGAGGTACTAGGCAAGGTTGCCCCCTCTCCCCGATTCTCTTCATATTGGCCCTGGAGCCCCTGGGTATAGCAATAAGGCAAAACCCGAATGTCAAGGGACTGGAGGGTTGCGGGAGTCCATCACAAGGCCTCTTTTTTGCAGATGATGCTATGCTGGCGGTCATGCAGCCTATCGCCTCCCTTCCAAATCTATACACTATTTTGGATCACTTTGCCCGCATCTCTGGCCTGACTATAAATAGTGACAAATCTCAGGCACTTAATATATCCCTGGCGCCTGCGTTGGTGGCTCAAATTAAAGCGAGTTTTCCCTTTAGATGGTCGACGGAACCACTTCTATACCTGGGGGTACGTATCCCGGCGAGATATGAGGACCTCTAGGGGGCTAATTATCCACTCCTATTTGGATCCCTGACGCGGTTGCTTGAAGCCTGGATGCCTTATCCACTCTTTGCTGGGCCGTATCAACGCAGTTAAAATGTCTATTCTCCCCAAACTTATATACTTTTTTAGAACGCTGCCAGTATCGATCCCATCTTATAGGCTACGTGCAATGCAGAAGAGAATATCGACCTTTGTTTGAGCTGGTGCACGCCCGCGAGTACCTATGCGTACATTGCTCTGCCGCAAGTCTCTAGGAGGGCTTGGTGTCCCTAACATTAGTATGTATTATACGGCATCTCAGATAGCCCAGCTAATCCCCATGCATTCCCTCTCAAAGCCTCCCCTCTGGACCTTCTTGGAACTCCCAGACTGCTCGCCGGCCCCTATAGATGGTCTGCTTTGGATGGACCCGGCGCTTAGGCCCAAGACACTTAGTCCCCTGATGAGGCATTCACTCTCGGTGTGGGACTCGATAAAATATTCCGCCTCCTTGATGTCTCCCCACGCCCCTCTAGCACATCTTTGGGGTAATCCGACCTTCCCCTCCGGGCTTGGAAAATAGAATAACCTTCAAGTGGTGGACGGATCACGGGATAACTAGGGTGCTGCACCTTCTCTCGGAGGACGGGTTTATACCTTTCGGTTCTCTGAGAGAGCGATATGATGCCCCCCAAGGCGTCTTTTTCCAATATTTACAATTAAGACACTGGTTATCTCCCTTAACTAGATTGGGGCCGCCCTTCCGGAGATGTACCCCCTTTGAGGAGGTCTGCAGTGTGGATCCATTTCGCAGGGACAGGCATCCAGCATAGATGCGGCCCATGCCGCTTGGAGAGGGGGTGGACGGAAATTTGGAATGCCGCTTCCTCATGCTCCATAAATGTTTTGACAACTGAGACAGCCTATAAAGTTTTATACCGCTGGTACCTGGTACCAAGTCGCCTCGGCAAAATGCTTCCGGGGCAGGCCAATACTTCAGGGGTTGCAGTGTAGAGGGTTCTCTTTTACACACTTGGTGGACATGTCCCATGCTGACCCTTTTCTGGTCTCAAGTATATAAGATAGCCGGTAAAGTATTCTGGACGACCATCAAAAAGGATCCCTGGGTAGCCCTCCTCCACTGTAGACCCCCAGAGCTCACCAAAAAACAGAATAAGCTATTTGTATACTTGCTTTTGGTGGCTAAGCAAACCATTGCCAGAGCGTGGAAGAAGCAGATCATCCCGCTGTCAGAGGTGTCGTCTAGGATGAATGGGTTTTTGGTTAACGAGAGGCTCTCAAGCATCCTGGCCGACACCCAGGACAAGTTCCTCTCCATTTGGGAGCCCTGGATACAATATGCCTGGCCTAATGCGTGAGCGGGTATGCTAAATTAGGTGACCCATGCGCGCTAGGTCGCGAGGACCCCTCCCCCTCCCCTGATCCCCTCCCTTCCCCCTGTACCGATTTTCTTTTTTTTTTTTCCTGAATAAAATTAAAATATTGATAAATAAATATCCAAGAAGGGGGCTCATGGAACATCAGGCAGTGTCTTCTGACTGTGTCGCTCTGCATTCTGGGATTACTGTCCTTTCCCTGACTCCAGCTCTGCACGGTCTGTGCAAAGCACAGCTATAACCCCGCCCCCTGTACTTTATCCCTCTGTCCTCTCCTCAGTATGTGTGATGCTTCTTAGTCAAGATGGCAGCGCCCGTATCCTAGAGTCCTGAACAGAGTTGCAGCCCAGTGGGGGAAAGAATAAGTAAGTAACTAAAAACGTACAATATATTAATTTTAGATGCTGGGGAATTTAAGAGTTTGGGCTTTTCATTAAATCATACTGAAGGTCCGGTTTAAGCACCATTTCTAGCTGTGGGAATTGCGTAAACATTTGCACAGCTAAAAATGGTGCTGAACTCATACAAAAAGGGAGAAAAATTGCTTTAATGGAGCTGAATCAGGCCTTTTGTGCTTGTGAAACTGCAGTGTTAATGAGGGCATTGACAGATATTATATTGGGGACAGATGCAGAATTGGATAGTGGAAAGAGATGTGAGATGGTGCAAATGAAGGGATAGCTGTGAGAGATCTGGGCGTGAGAGGTAAATCTGCATAGAAGTAGTGTTGGAACCAAATTGAGTAGGCCAAGCCCATTTGCCTAAACCAGTGATACTCAAAAGGATGAAGGGAGACCCATACAGACCTGAAAAGACCCATACAGACCTGAGAAGCAGAAGCAACGGTTTCATGAGCAGTCTCATTTTACCAGACTTATCCATAAGGTATGGTCCTTTTTCACCTGAGGTGGATGATTCAGTTTCAGGACTCTCAAAGAACACTGTTATTCCTACTTCGGGCACTGCTTCCCTAAGAGACCCGGTGGATAAGCCTCTGATCAGATCAGATATCCAGGCATGTTTTTTCTATGGTGGGGTTTGCCTTACGGCCAGCCTGCCCCGCGGCTTTGGCAGGTAGGAAGTGGTTAAAGCAGTTGAGTTTTCGAATTCAGGCTGGTCACTTCCATACTTTATGCTCTCAGTTGTTAAAATCCAGCAATGAAAACTAGTATAATATAAATATAAATATATATAATATATATATATATATATATATATGTATATCATCGTTTCTATGGATGATATTGTTAGGCTAAATGCTGGGGGTATAGCCCTGCTGGTGGCTCAGAGACTTTCAATATGGCTTAAGCAATGGTCTGAAGCAGACAACATGATGGCGGTGGCATATATCAACCACCAAAGGGGCACCAGAAGCAGGAGAGCTCTCAAGGAGGTGAGCCGGATCTTACTATGGGCCGAGAAAGAATGTTCTGAGCATCTCGCCGATCCACATACCGGGAGTGGTCAACGTGCAAGCCGATCATCTAAGCAAAAGCAACCTTGGATCAGGATGTTGGAAGGTGACCTCTGGTGGCTGCCCAATGATCCACATCTCCTCACACAAGGGCCTCTTCAGCACCCCAATTTACTAGTTCTGGCGAGTTTTGACGACCTGGCTATTGAAACCTCCATCCTGGAAGAAAGAAGTTCATGTGCCATCGGGACAATGATTCAAGCCCAAAAGCAGACTTCGTCAAAGATTTATCACTGACGGGTCTTTCTGCTTGTAGAACTTCCGCTTGTAAATCTGCACAAATTCCAGGATTCTGGAGTAGGGCCTAAATGAGGGTCTTCAATTGAGCACTTTAAAAGAACAGATTTCTGCCTTATCCATCTTTTTCAGAAACTCATTGCTGAAAATATACTTTATAAAGATGTTTTTGCAAGGGGTCACCCATGTACGTCTTCCCCAAAAGCCACTTCTGCTGGTTTGGGACTTGAATTTTGTGTTATCGGCTCTTCCGCGTCCTCTCCCGCCTTTAAACCAATGACATAAGTTTCACTAGTGTTGATGACGCTTAAGGTCATCTTCCTAGTGGCACTAGTGGCCATTATCTCTGTACGGCGGGTTTCTGAATGAACAGATTTATCTGTTAAACCTCCTTACTTAGTCCTAAACAAGTATGAGGCCTCCACTCTCTGGATGTAGTGATAGCAGTATTTTTTGGTTTTGCCTGGGCAATCTGCAGCCCCTCTCCCCGGTGCTGATTTTGAACTATCAACCGTGACAGCCCTCCACCCGGACCTTCACTTCTCACCGGATGCCTTTTTAAATGGACCTTTACAAGTAAGTAGAGTAAGGATCCAAGGAAACAGATAAAGGGGTTGATTCGGAGCCAAGTGAAAAAACTCTCTCCTTTTTCAGGAGAGAAAACATTAATTTTCATTGTCTACCTTTGTGCTGATTTAGCACCAGGTGAAAATGTACATCCGTTTGTTGAAAGAACAAGACTTTTAATTTCAAGGGGCTGTGTATTTAAAGCTCTCTATGAAAGTCCGATGTCAGGCTACTGGCAAGCAAAAGCATATATCCTTAGGCGCAAAACCAACCAACAGTTAACAGAAGAAACTGCAGTGGTATGTTTCTGGTAAAGCCTTAGTGGACTTATTTATCAGGGACTAAATACATTAAAATCCTACTTTGTCATTTAATGATTCCTGACTGTGTGGTCCATTTTTCATGTGGAGACTTAATCATAAACCCCAAAACAGATTGTTGTGTTCTAATAAGAAAAGGCAGTTCTTGTAGAGGTACTTGGTCATTGCCATCTTTGTATCCAAAGCCGTAATCCCAGCAAAGTGCATACATTGGCTTGAGGAGCTATATCGCACAACAGATGAAATCAGTCAATGAGGTACTAAGGCTGAAGCTGTGCTAATGACAAGGTCAGCCTCCATGTTTATCTAATTCCCTATAAACCGGAGATTTAGATATCGTCTATGCATGTGCAATGATTTATTTTATGACTAGTTATATCAGGGGGCTCAGCCAGAGCCTTTCCCTGAGGCAATTTCTCATTGTGTGAACCCCCCCCCCCCCCCAGGTCATCCAAATCAACTCGCCTTACCTCTCTTATGGTGCATATGCGGCCTCTCGTCCAGTCGGCATGCTCCACCCCTTCATCCTAAGAGCTTGTCTAAGGTAAGCGGATCCGAGCATGCTGGTGGCAGCATCCCCTACTACCCTCTTAACAGGGAGCGTGTCCGCAATGGCCACTCACAAATGCCTAGTGCGGTCAGGCACCCTGCTAAAGGGATAAGGGGGATGCCGCAGTTGCTTGCGCATTCTCTGTTGGAAGGTGAATTTCTGGGCGACCTGGGGAATTTCTCACAGCAGGACATCCTGATCCTGATTCCGGATGTCCTTGGGGAAGGAATCTAGCATCCCTGGAATCTATAAGTCAGGGCGTGGGTTTTGGTCCACTTTAATATACCAGTAAGAGCCTTTCATCTGCTTGAAACAGGTCACCACAGGCTCTGGAAGATTGGAAATTCTCTCCCGTAGATTTTAGTAAACAGAAGTTAAAGGTACATTTCTCATCTCTTCCATTCCGGGGCACCAACTGTATCAATGCTTGGGTTAATCTCAGCCATAGGAAGGGACTGCAAGATAGAAAAAAAACTAGCTCATCCCAGCCTATATTGGGCAGGCTGTGGCAGGATATCCTCAGTACTTTTCTTAATCAGGAGATAGTGCTACCCTCCTTGTGCCCACAGCCCGCTCGCCATAAGGAGTGACTCCTGCATTTCCTCAATGTGGTCATGGTCTTAAAGTATTACTTGGCCGCTACTCGAGAGGTACGTAAAACGGATGTCTTGTTCATGATCCCAAAAGGACCAAGGAGGGGCCTCTTGTCTGCCAGGTCCACTTTTAGCAGATTGATCAAGCAGGCGGTCATACAAGCCTATGCCTGCAAGGAGGCGCCCTTACGGGTACCGCTCATTCCACCAAGGTAGTTTCAGCTCCTGAGAATCTCGAGTTACCACACAATCCGCCACAGCTTCATTAATTTCAATGAGTGGCGTAGAAATGACAGTTTCTGACACATGCTATGCCATGGTGAAATGTCATTTATTGGAATTAGTAATAAATATTTCTCAACATATTGTTAAATATTGTTTTTATGATTAATCACTGTTTAAATTATGTTTGATTTGTAGCAATGAGAATACATAATGCATATCAGGTATTTACATTCTGAATCATAACTGTAGCAAAATTACAGTTTTGAAGTAGTCACCGCAACATGAGGAACTGTATTGCGGGGTCACGGCATTAAAAAGGTTGAGAACCACTGCATTAAAATAAAGTAACCTGCCTGGCTGGATATTTCTTTATTGCCGGGTGTATGAGTGACCCCTCTGCCATCCAGCATAGTTTTATCATTGGGCCAAAATATCAACAGCTGAATGCTCGTTTCTGTTGGGTGCTTTATATTGCATTCATTGTAACATGTAGAAGTAATTATTTATTTCGAAGGCATCACATGTTAGAACCACATCCATACGCCTCTGGCTGTAGATTGCTTATGGCTTGTTACCAGACTGGGAAATGCGGGCAGATTTTAGGATCACTTGGAGCATTAATGAATTTAGGTAGTTTAGAAAACAGTTGTTAAGCACAGTCTTCCCTGCACTTGTTCCTGTGCCATGAACTATAGCATCCTGGTACACAGTTGTTTGCCATCCTTGATTGGCACAGGAGGAGATGAGTTTGCCAATGTACTGTTGGCTGTAATTCTAAGCATTAAAAGGCACGCAGGAAGAATTGAGTACTGGCAAGTGGCACTCCATCTTTGTTTCCCTCTGTCAGATGGCCATTTCTTTTGTTTCCCCTGTTAGCGCCGGTGTATAGATGAAAAAATGAAGTATAATTGCTTGGCAGGCCTAGCTCATAAGAACACTACATTCTAAATTTTGATTCTTTCACTACTGATAAATACTAATCTTATATAACATTTCACTAGGCAATAAAGATAAAAAACACATTGCAACTATTTTTTAAATAAAAAAGTAGAGATTTGGATGCTGCCAAAGCGTGGCATTGTGTAATTACACAATGTTAACTCTTTGGTAGCATGCTAATTAACTGCATCTAAGTATCCATTATGACTGCTTGAATACTAGAAGAGCTGTAGCTTGCTTTTTTCACAATTTATATATCTCTCAGCTTTTTTTCCCCTAGCATCCTCCAGGACAGCTTAGCCACCTTCTTCTCTCTTGCATAGGAAACGCAATACTGGAAGAGCATTAATAGGCCCACCCCTTCCCTTTGGCCCTGTGTTTTTTTGTGTCTCACCCCCAGGAAACATGTGGAAGAGCAAAGTCGCATTTGTTTTTTTCTGTTCCCTGGGGTTGATAGCGGGTCTGGACCCTCCCACTCCCCCAGAGGTCTTCCACCTGAAGTCGGGAACTGGAAGGTGGAAGACCGTGACCACAGATTGTACCTGGGGGTGGATGTCCTGTTTCTGACCCAGGGTCTCCAGACCTCCTTCCCTGTCTCCGCCGGGTGGCAGGCTCCAGGGTATGCCCAGCACAGGAGACCAAGAGGGTAGCAGCGGCGCTCGCAGACACGGGCAGGTGGGGGGGGGCGGCCGTGTCCAGAGGGAGTGCAGGTAAGTAAGTGGCGCCGGTCATGATGACGTCCTTTCTGGGTGCTCAGGAATGGAGGAAGGCGCAGGTCTGGTGGGCCACGGGAGCTGCACCAGTGACCGGAGGGTTGTGAAGATAGGTGGCGCAGATTTGCTGGAGGGGGTTGGTGAATTTGTTTTTTTGTGATTTTGTATCTTTATTGCAGCAAGGCCCCAGGGGGTGCCATAATTAACACATTTTTAACTGGGGGGGGGGGGTGTATATTTTTGCTCCTTTTTTATGTCTTTCAGAAGGGCCATAAAGGAAAAAGAAAAGCATGTTAAACCTAAGGACACTAAGTATATTAAGGAACCTAAAGTGCCGAAGGAGGTTAAAGAAAAGCCCTCCCCTAAAACTTGCCCTTTCATTTCCGGATAGCTGAAATATTAATCTCTGTGCCCACTGTCTGGAGTACAGTCCTCAGTCTTGAAGAGTAAGAATTTTCTGGTTAAGAGAAAGGCACTGGTTCCAGTTCTGAGGGTAGACTCAAAGAAGCCTAGATTTCCTTAGAGGGAGTTTAGTAGGCTTGAAATCGGGAAACCCTGGCAGGCACAGAAGGGTAGGGGTAAGGGAATATTACTTTTCAGCCCGCCACCTCCATCCAAGCTCCACTCTTGACAGTCAAGTGGGAGGGAGACTCCTTTTCTTTTTAGACTTGGAAGGAAGTCCCCAAAAGTCCCTTCATGTTATAGGGATAGTACAAGTTGGAATTTACCCAATGGCCGCACAACACTTTTTTGTTGACCCAGCCTCCGAGACATAGTCAAAGGAAAAGCTTTTCCAGGAGTCATTTCTGAACTGTATCACAAAGCATTGATAGAGCTGGTTCCTGGATTTCTCAGAAGGGAGGGTTTTTACTCACGTGTTCTTAGTGCAGAAGCCTTCAGGGAAATCTTAAACCTAAAAAATCTAAATTGCAGTATAAAATGCAAAAAATCGATTTTATACAATCAGAAACATTCTCCTAAGGGATGCCCTAATGGTGTCTATAGACCTTCAGGATGCTTATTTACATATCCCAATTCATCCTTCTCACCAGAGATTCCTAAGGTTTGCAGTCCATCTGGAGTGTAAGGTTTCTCATTGGCAACACAGAGTTAGGCTCTTCGGGCTCTCTTCAGTCCCTCAGATCTTTACAAAGATATTGGCGGATGAAATGGCTTATCTGAGGTTAAAGCAGATAAACATAGTTCCCTACTTGGATGATCTCCTCCTGTTCACCACGGACCGGTCTTCCCTGCTAATTGGGCTGCAGAAAGCCATTCAGTACTTGCGCAGCCTGGGATGGATCTTGAATTTAGAGAAGTCAAATCAAATCCCAGGTTGCAGAGGCTCTTACCTGGGTTACGAGATTGATACCCCACATCTAAATATTTTTCTGCCTTAATCCAATATAGACTGCTAGGGGCTGTCTCACAGCTTCATCAGAATCCTCTAGTGTTCTTGAGACAGATCCTGGCCGTGCTGGGTCTTATGACATCAGCGATGCCGGCAGTAGTGAGCTCAGCTACATTCGAGGGGTCTCCAAATTTTTCTCAAAACATCCTTCGGCAGCATACGCTTGAGACCTCCGGGCTCCTCCTACCAATTGGGAACACCTGACCACCAGTCAGAATAAAATCTTGACTCCTCCTTCCATTCCCCAGTTGTTTTCGTGTTCCTCTGTGAGGTAGGAGCCAGACCACTAGCTCCTGAACCAGGAAGGCTTAGGTAAGTATTTCCGGCGCTGTGGGCCTTGGCAGGGGGCTTATTTCTCGGTCCTGGAGGCTTGTATTGTTGCCTGGGGCCTGGGATACCCTCGGGATTTTTAGGCCAAGAATCCCATTCTTTTAATTTTTTACAAAGGGGGGGTAAGCTTTATTTTCCCTCTTACTGAGGATGACTGTTTGGAAGAAGCTGGGGTGTCCGGCCATAAAAATGGTATTTATGTTGTGATGGCTCAGAGGAAGCTTTTCCCTGAGAATTGGTTGCACTGGATATATTTTATTCTTCATTTGTGGTTGAATGATTATTTTCACACTGTACCTTTAAGAGGCGGGGAAGACAGGTAAAAGACGCTTCTCTCTTTCTTTCCCGCATGACATTACTTCAACTCTGATGCCGCTTATCTCAGTGTCAGCTGGGTAGCGTTCGGCCCGGGGGATCGTTCGTCGGCAGTGCAGCCAACCATCACGCGTTCCTCGACAGGCGGGACGCCCTCCCCTTCCTCTTCCTCCATGGCAGCGACTGCATTCCTGGGAAGAAACACGTGTTTTGTCTTAAAGGGACAGCACCAGTGTCTTCCATTCATTGCTAATGGCCTCCCTCTTGATCACTCCAAGGTGGCCAAGAAGGGTTTGGTACGCAGACGTCGTAAGGATGGCCGTAGATCAGTACCGGCTTCCCTTGTTGCCGGATCTGCTATCTCAGGGTCAAGGCTGGCTTTGACTGCTTGGCTGCTGAAACCTTCATCTTGAAAGAGGAAGGTTTGTCTGAGGCTGTTGTTCAGACCCTGATTAGGGCTAGGAAGCGGTCCTCTTCTGGCATTTACAATAGGACTTGGAGGTCCTATATTGATTGGTGTGAGGCTAGGGCCTTGCCTTGCAGGGTCTTTTCGATACCCAGGATTTTGGAGTTTCTTCAGCATAATCTGGATCTTGGGTCCCAGCTTAGTACTTTGAAAGGACAGGTTTCTGCTCTGTCGGTTTTCTTCCAGAGGTCTTTTGCCTTACACCCGCTGGTAAAGACCTTTTTCCAAGGGGTCGCGCATTTGCGGCCCCCTCGGAAGGCTGTAGTTCCTGTTTGGGATTTGAATTTGGTTCTTTCGGCTCTGCAGGGTCCTCCTTTTGAGCCGTTACAGGATATTGCTCTTTCGGTTCTCGCTCAGAAGGTTGCTTTTTTGGTGGCTATTACCTTGGTTCGGCGTGTCTCTGAGTTGGCGCCCTTGTCGATTCAGGCCCCTTACTTTGAGAGACACCAGGATGAGGTGTTTTTTTGTTTTAAGCCAGATTTCTTTCCTAAGGTGTTGTCTGCTTTCCACCTCAATCAGGATATTGTTTTCACTTCTTTGTGTCCTAAGCCTAACAATAACAAGGATAGGGTTCTGCACAATTTGGATGTTGTTCGCTGTGTGAAGTACTATTTGGTGACTACTTCTTCCTTCCGCAAGACGGACGCTTTTTTTCGTGGTGCCCTGCGGGCCCAGGAAAGGTTTGGCACCTGCTAAGTCTACGATTAGCAAATGGATTTGTCAGGCCATTGTTGGGGCCTATTCTGCTAAGGAGAGGACTCCCCCTTTTTGGGTCACTGCTCACTCTACTCGTGCTGTTGGTGCATCCTGGGCTTTTCAGCACCAGGCTTCTGTTGAACAAGTTTGTAAGGCTGCTACTTGGTCTTCCGTTCATACTTTTTCCAAGTTTTACAAGGTTGATGTGTGGGCTTCAGCGGATGCTGTTTTTGGCCGCAAGGTTCTGCAAGCTGCAGTGGTTTGAGTTGGTACATTCTTTACTGTTTCTGGTTCCCACCCATGACGGACACTGCTATTGGATGTCCCATATGTCATGAAGATCGAAGTGGAGTGTATGGCACACTTGGAATAATACAGTTTTGTGAGTACTCCCCTTTAAAACGGGTATTATGAGTGTGCCATACACTCCACTTCGCCCCACCCCTTTTTTCAGGTATTGGTTTTGATTGTTAAGGTTATAATTGGTTCTTCCTGGTCCCCTTACTGCTTTTTTACACTGGGGAATTGGTGGGAGGTCCCAGGTATATATGGACCGGGAGGGGCTTTCTTTTTTTGCATATTCATCTCTGCAGAAGTTCGCCCTCTACTGGAGATTACCCATATGTCATGAAGATCGAAGTGGAGTGTATGGCACGCTCATAATACCCGTTTTAAAGGTGAGTACAAAACAGTATTTTCTCCTATACCCATGAGGTTGGAGGAATGATCAGACATTCAGGAAAGCCTGCTAGACATGGGGGCCAGGGGAGTCATTATCCCAGTTCCCAGTCACCAGCGAGGAATAGGTTGTTATGCCACTGTCTTGCTGGTGAAGGAAGTCTTGAGTAGAGACTCATTTTAATTTTATAGGAATCATCTCTGGGTTGATACAGACATTTGGAATAAAAAAAAAATTTTCAGTGAAAAATATGCTTCCACAGGGCCCTTTCATGGTCTCAATAGATCTTAAGGATGCTTGCTGACAAGTTCCAATGAGCCTTGGGCTCAGTCCTGTTTTTAAGATTCATAGTAAAGGACTGTGTTTTTTACACTTCCAATTTGTTTGCTTTGTTTGTCTTTTTACAAAGACATTGGCAGAACCTCTGGCATATCTAAGACAGTTCAAGCAGATCGGCTTTTTTAAGGGACTTTTCAAATATGGATCTATTGCTTCAGCAAGAAGTCACAAGCTGGTCAAGTACTTTGAATCCAGCGGGTCCAGCAGTGGGAGCGGACACCTTATCCCTTACACGGCATTTCAGTCTAGCCTATGCATTTTTCCGGTTCAGTGGTGTTATCCATTCGGGTCCCTATCAAACCCTAGGATGTTTCTAACCTTGGGCTGACTCTGACCCTTGGGCTGACTCTGACCCTTGGGCTGACTCTGACCCTTGGGCTGACTCTGACCCTTGGGCTGACTCTGACCCTTGGGCTGACTCTGACCCTTGGGCTTGTCCTTACTCTTACCATAGCATCGAATAGGGTTAAGGAATTCAAACATGATCAAGCCCAGGTTATGTTACTTCAGACCTGATCAATTTTTGGAAAGTGTTATTTTCGGGGCTATCACTTCTGCATGCAGAATCGGTGAGGTTCAGGCCCGATCTTCATCCTGTTTTTCTATTTTTTTTCCCCGATCCAGTAATTTTGAGAATGGATCTTGACTATTTACCTTCATAGATGCAAGGATGGTCCTTCTGTCAATAGCTGATGAAGAAGCTTTGAATGAAATGCTTTGGATGTTAGATCACATCTGTTGGAAGTACCTTTACCGAACCAAGGATTGGAGGAAACCCAACAGTTGGTTTGTGTCCTTCGTAGGTCTGAGGAAAGGACAAAGAGAGTTTTAGACTACCTTAGCAAGATATAGTACAACTGAAATAAAAATTATACCATGCCAAGAAGTAATTCTACATCTTGGGCAGAGCAGGATGAGGTCTCTATGGAATGGGTATGTAAAGCAGTCACTTAGTCCTCAGCCAAGACTTTTGCTAGATACTTTAGGTTGAACCTTCTGTCCCAGTGGGATCAGGTTTTTTTTTTGCCAGAAGTATCCTTCGTGCTGTTCTTCCCACCCAATGAGGTAGTTCTCGTCTATCTCTCATGCGTATGCTGCCCGAAGGATGTTTTGAGAAAACTTGGTAACTTTTTTAAACATCCGAAAGGGCAGCATACGCAGTTTTCCCTTCCTTTTACTTATGTAGAGTTGTATTATGTGTTATGATAAAGTTGAGTTGTGTGTCTGTTTCTTTTTCTCTTTTTCAGATCTCTACAACAACTGGGGAATGGGAGGAGGAGTCAAGATTTTATTCTGACTGGTGGTCAGGTGTTCCCAATTGGTAGGTGGAGCCCGGAGGTCTCAAGCGTATGCTGCCCTTTCGGATGTTCAGAAAAACAGTTACCAGGTACCTAACTTAAGTTTTTTTCTGGACATATGGGACATAAGTCCTCTGTCGCTAGATCGGACGGTGACATTTTCAGATCAGGTCATGCGATGCCTTCCTTGGTGGACTCTTTTTCAGAACTTGGTGAGGGGCAAGCCTTGGCACCAAAAAGATCCCCTTATAGTTACCAGAAGATGGCTCTTCTTTGCTTGGACGAGAGTCCCTCCAGGACATCAGACAATTCCAAGGTGGTAGCTTATCTAAACCATCAAGGGGGAGCAAGGTCCAATGAACTATTCACATGAAGGGGGACCTAAATCTGGAAGCAGATGTCCTGAGCAGGGTTAAGACGGATCCGGCAGAATGGGCATTAGACCAGCAAGTTTTTTGCAAAAAGTTATGGGCAGCTAAACCATAGACCTTTTTTAGCTTCAAGGAGAAATGCCAAGTGCCTGAGGTACTTCTCGCTGTCAAGGGATCCACTTGCATGAAGTCTGGAGGCCCTCAGCAGCAATTTGAAAGACTTCAGCCTTTGTTATGCTTCCCCCTGATGGGGCCCTTACCACTGGTAGTGCAAAAGGTCAGGAGAGTAGTCCCTTGGCTGATGAGATCATGGTTTTCACTCCTAAGTCAGCTGTCAG
Source organism: Gastrophryne carolinensis (assembly GCA_027917425.1). Classification (NCBI taxonomy): domain Eukaryota; kingdom Metazoa; phylum Chordata; class Amphibia; order Anura; family Microhylidae; genus Gastrophryne; species Gastrophryne carolinensis. Next base: position 285,128,210 of record CM051237.1, on the reverse strand, counting down.
GAACCCCCCCCCCCCCCCCCCGGCTCCTTCCAGTATTTCCATGGCTGTTACATCAGGGACGCATTAGACACTCACATCCAGAGTCCCTCAGTCTGACACTATGGATCTTAAATGGGTCATGTTAAAGAATAAAGGACTTTGTACCAAAGTTATTGCTACCCTTCTGCAGGATATAAAATTGGTAACACAAAAAAATGTATTGTAAGACCATGAATTGGACCTAGCTGCGAGTACTTTAAAGGTGCAGGTATCGGCACTCTGTGTACTTAGGGGGGGTCAGTTGAGGAATAATCCCTTAATTGACTAATTTTTTTGTAGCTCTAGCCAGGGAGAGACTGGTCCAAGCAAGGAGGTTTCCTACTTGGAGCCTGACCTTAGTCCTGCAGCGATTAAACATGTCTCCATTTGAACCACTTAAGAAGGCCCCCCTGAAGCTGCTTATCTGTAAAGTAGCCTTCATTATTGCTATCGCCTCGGCTAGAAGAGCCAGTAATTCAGGGCAGGATATTCTTAAGGTCTGATCTGCTTTATTTACCAAACATTCTGACAAAATGTCACCAATCCCAGGAAGTGGTCCTTCCGGCTATTGAACAGGCTCAGTGACAAGGTTTCAGCCAGTTTGAACTACTAGATGCTAGGAGCATTCTATTTTTTTTACATTGAAACAACCAAGGATTGAATACGATCGGATCATCTCGTTCACTGGAAAGAACAAAGGCCCTTAAGCCTCTAGAGCTTCCATCACAAGATGTATTAGGAATGCTATCAGGTAGCATATCAGGCTACAGAAGCATTAGTTCCAAAAGGCATTAAGGCAAACTCTACCAGGGCAGTATCAGCTTCTTGGCATACAGTGGCAGCATTTCCTTTGAGTAGGTTTGCAAGGTAGCCACTTGGTCATCTCTGCACACCTTTCTGAAGCATTATAAGGTAGCATTGCTGGCCCAAGGGCAGTACCAAAGGTCTTGCAGGCATTGTGCCCGCCCTGATGTAGGGGGTTCTTTTCTTTCATTGGCTAAGCCGTCCTGGAGGACACTGGGAGAAAAACTCAGTCTTACCGGTAATGGTATTACCATTAGTCCACCAGGATAGGGGTCCTAATCCCTGCCCCTCTAGTATTCATCTTGTAGCATGGGTTTTATCCTAACCTTTTTTTATGTCGGCCCTTTGAGTTTGTTTTTTGGTCTTTCCTGTCTGCTTGCTAAAAACATAGAGGGCCAAAGGAAAAGGGTGAGTCTTTTTATGCTCCTCAGTTTTGTGTTTCCTGTGCAGGAGAGGAGATTGTTCTTTTCACATTTCCCTGTGTCCCTATTTTTGAAATCCACTTCTTCATCTCTGCTTTTTCAGTTTCATCCCATCTTTCTTGATTTTCCACATTTGCCCCTTCTTTATAACTCCCCCTCTTTTCTGCATTACCCCCATGTTTTTTCTCCTTTTTACATTCCCTTCATTGTTTTCTCTTTCTCCCTCTCTTGCACATTAACCCCATATTTTGCGCTTCTCCACTATTTATCATTCTCTTTCACTTTCCCTCTTATTTCCCTCGATTCTTTTCCACCCCTGTCTTCTGTCTCCCTCTAGCTCAACACTCCCTCCACTCTTCTCTTTCCTGTATTCTCACTGTCTTTCCCTTTATCCATTTTTTTCCTTAAACCGGATCAACAGCCTGACACAGTTGGAAAAGAGAGTTAGCGGCCATTTTCCTTTCTCTTCCCTTCCTTCCTTTCCCAGAATCTGAGGCTTGCTGCTGCTACAGTAACAGGAAGCCCAGCAGCACTTCTGTTTGCAGGTTGCCTTTTTTCGCACTCCTGCACGCTACCTCTGTACTGAGAGCAAGCCATTGTGCCGTGTTGACAAAACGAGATGAATATTCCCCCACCTTCCCACTTTCTCTCTTTTATGGTTTTTCTGCAAACGACTAATCCCATATACATAGTTTTTGTGACCAGAAAAATAAAGGTTCTGTAGCTGTATTTCTATTTTAAAGAAGTGGTTGGGTTACGCAGAATTGTTCAGAGTTTCAGTATAGATATTTTTCCCTCTTCTTCTTTTTTTTTTTTTTTTTTTTTTTTTTTTTTTTATAAGCTATAAAAAAAGCAATGTTTCCCATGCTGTAGTGGATGATGCCTATATGAGATTTCTTTCATTTAAAATTTCTACCATCCAATGTTCAGCACTTATTAGCGGAGTAGGCTGTCAGCGAGCACATTGCCAGGAGTTGTAGATAGTGTTGTGCATACTTCCAGATAAGTGTGTGCTCCCAGTGCCCTGTTTCAGTAGTGATACGCATCTCCCAGTGTAAATTGGAATGTCTTTCTCACATCTATAAATGGAAGGCAGTCCTCTAAACTGTCAAGGGAGAGAAAAGAGCAATGTGTCTCTAAAAGGAACTGTCTCTTATGACATTTCATTGGATATGGGACTCATTGTGGGGGTTACAGGTGTTTACAAATGCTTGTTATAAGACATAAGAAAATATGTGTTAAATCCTATAAGCAATATAAGGATAACTACATGTAACAATTGGATGCCATAGAAGGCTGTGGGGTGTGCCCCAACAGTACAGTTCAGAGCCTTTAGGATGTCCTTTTGGAACAAGTTGCATTACAATGCAAAAACCTTACAGGCTTTTTTGCATGGAATCTACCTGCCCTGTCAGAAATCTGCTTCCACTGGGTTCCTTTATGGTCTCAATAGATCCGAAGGATGCCTATTGGCAGATCCCAATGAGCTGTTATACTCAAACTTTCCTGAGATTTGCAATAAAGATAGGCAACAAAACGCTCCACTTTTAATTGGTCTGTCTTCCTTTTGGTCTTGAATCAGCTCCCAGGATCTTTACCAAGTTTCTAGCCAAACCTCTGGCGTATTTAAGGCAAAAAGGAATTGGGATCATAGCTTATTTAGACGATCTCCTAATTTTTGCCCCAAATCGAGAGAAATTACTCTAGGATCTATGTGTAACAAGGGATTTGTTGCTTCAACTAGCTCTCAGGTCATGACCTATATAGGTTTCGAGATTAAAGTGGACCAACACCCAGGATTTTGACTATCCTGGGTTTTGGTCCACTTCGGCGGGGCACCCCGATCGGGGGTGCCCCGCTGTGTGAAACCCCCCAGAAAGCCCCAAAATCTTACCTGTCCCCGCTCCCACGTGACTGGACGGTCCAATCCCCGCCAACGTCCAGGCGGGGATCAGGAACGTCCAAGCGGCTGCCGCCGCCGCCTCCCTCGCGTCACTTTCGGCGCGCGCGCGCCCCCGCTGGCCATTCGCAGACGGCCGGCGCGCGCGCACGCCTACAGGGGCGCGAGGGAGGCGGCGGCCGGCAGCCGCCGAAGATCAGGTAAGCGATTTGGGGTGTTTGGGGGGGTTTCACCCCGCGGGACATCCCGATCTCGGATGTCCCGCGGGGTGGGAGGTGATCGGCCCGGGAATCTTATAGAATCTGGGAATCTGGGGTTGGGGGGCCCAATTGCACATGAGGGGTCATGACGTTCAGATCAGAGCAGGCAATGCAACAACAATGAATTACTTGAGTCGTCTGTGTGGGGGGGGGGGGCAAGATCTCCCCTCTTACAAAATGCTGCAACAGAAATTCTGCTTTGGGCCAAACAAAATCTGTGTCTCTGTCAACCATTCATTTGAAGGGGTGCCTTGAATCATGCGGCAGACATTACAAGTCGCTGGCGTTTTTTTTTTTCTCTTAAATCCTTCTGAAACCGCTCTGGGAATTGACATCTTGGCCCACAATTGGCACTTTGGTCTGGTCTATGCATTTCCTCTAGTCCGAATGCTTCCACAAGTTCTCAACAAGTTATCCTGGCAGCCAGCTATGGTTCTGCTTCTGTCCCCTTGGTGGCTAAAAAGACCTTGGTTCTTGGCGCTAAAAGCTTTGTCCATTCAGGAACCTGAGGAGCTTCTGTAGAGACCAGACCTGCTATCCCAGGGACCAATGCTTTGTCGAGATCCCCAGAGGTGGTGTTTGACTCTGTGGATCCTGAAGTCGTCATGCATCTGTTATCAAGACCCTACTCTCCAGCAGGAAGATGATGACGAGAAAGATTTATTTAAAGGTCTGGAAGATCTTTAAAACATGGAAGACTCAGAACAGAGGACCTGCTTCTAATCTCCCGGCTATACTTGATTTCATCCAGGAGGGAGTTAATTTGGGTCTCAGTATCCGTACTCTGAAGGTCCAACTGGCGGCTCTTTCAGTATTTTTGGATAAGAGATTATCATCATTTTCGTTGGTCAGACGTTTTCTCCTGTCTTTTCTAGACTCATTGGGATCTGGCTAGAGTACTGACAGCCATGACGATGCCCTGGCCATTTGAGCAAGTATTGGATTCGCCTATTAAATTTTTCACATGGAAGGTATTATTTTTAGTGACAATTACCTCTGCCCGCAGAATTAGTGATTTTGAAGCATTATCCTGCGGTCACCCCTTACTTCAGGTTTTCCAGGTTCATGTGGTTTTTAACCCTTCTATTGCCAGCCACGTAATTTTTACGTGGCTGCCTCTCCAACCGTTAAAAATTTACGTGCCTGACTTTCCCCAGTAATAACATAAAAAGTAAAAAAAAAAGACACTTACCTGACCCCTCGTTCGATCCGGCCGGATCTCCTCTTCAGCCAGAGGGGCTCCGATCGCCGATTGGGGCTCCTTCAGCTGCAGGGGAGTGCCCAAAATAGGGCCCCCCCCCCCCCCGTTTCAGCAGGCGCTCGGTTTCCTGCAAAAAAAAAAAAAAAGACAGTTACCTACCTTTGTCCCTGCAGGCTCTCCTCTTCACGGGGGGGGGGGGGGGGGGCTCCGATCACCCCCCTCCTGCTCTTCCATCTTCTGGAGGGGGCATAACGGCTCTCCTCCCTCCGATGGCGACCGCCATCTTGGCTTCTAGCCCCACCCCTTCGGGGGCTGGGCCGATGACGTCATCCGATCGCCTCCCCCCTCCTCTGCCCAGCCGTCACCTGCATCTGATCGCTACGGGACACAGGAGATGAAGATCGGAGGTGAGTAAAGTAAAAAAAAATTTTTTTTTTAATAGTTATTTGAAAAAAGTTTTTTTTTTTTTTTTTTTTTTTTTTTTTTTTTACTTTTAACCCTTTGTGAACTGGTAAGGGGGTCCATGTGACCCCATACCAGTTCACAGGGCTCGGGGGTCTGGCAAGTCACCTGCGGCTAGCGGGTGACTTGCCATTAACCCCTGGCCCCCCAAATTACCTGCCTCCCCAAAGCCCGGGGGGGGGCAGAAGAGCCGTGGCCCTAGGCTATGACGGCTTGTAGCCGGCAGGCCAGGGGCCACTAACCAGTAGAAATTGGGGTTTCACACGCAATAAGATTTCATTGACAAACTTACATTTTTTATAACAAAAAAAACACTACAAATTGTAAAAAATAGTTTTTTTTTTCTTTTTGCACAACTTTCACCCAATAATATTGAGAATACACTTATAAAATGACAAACATTTCATGTTAAGGCCCAGGCTCTGCTGAAAAAAACAATATATCACTTTCCTGGGAAATCCCTGGAAATCCCTTCAAAAATCACAGTTGAACATGGGGAGTGCAAAATAGTGCAAAATAATCTGGCAACAAAGGGTGACAAAATCTCAAGGTAGGCTGGCGGTTAAAGGGTTAAGGGTGGACCCCAGCTACCTACCAAAGATCTTTTCTGACTTTCATCGAACACAGGAAATTGTTCTTCTGTCAGCAGATTTTTCGTTTGATGGCAGAGCATGTCTTCTGGAGTACCTTTGTTTTCAGCTTTATTAGTCTTCCTAGACAGAAGACTACGAATCACTCTTTGGTCAACAGATTCTTTATTTCTATAGACTAGAAGAAACCTATACTTCATAACCGTTGTCCTTCCTGGGACTTAGTCCTGGTCCTCCCTTTGAACCCTTAGATGAGGCTTTAGACAAGATCCTACCAATCAAATCCGGACTTTTTCTGGCCCTAACCTCAGCCAGGGTTAGTGGCTTTCCAGCTTTATCCATCTAAGCCTTATTGCACCATATTTCCTAGATAGAATCATTCTTAGGCCTGATCCCCTATATCTGCCTAAGATGTCCCCTACCTTTCACCATTCCCAAGACATAACCATTCCTTCCATATTACCAGACCCAGATAATCCAGTAGAATCCACAAAAGCTATTGCTGTTCACAGATGCCTCATTACAATTACCAATTTTTTTTACATCCTTTTCCGGAAAGAATATGGACCTGGCTTTCCTAGCCAGATGGATTAGACAGGCAATCTCCCTAGCTTATACATCCATGAATACCACCCTTATTCAGGATGACCCTTATAACCCCTCCCATACATTTGGTCCTACAGTTTACCACCTATTAATACTTATTTAAAATTGAGGACTGGGTAAGACTAATGGGGATTTTTACTATGATATATGTAAAGCACTCAATGTGCTTACATAACATCACTGTTGCTAAACCCACTGTTTCTTCACATTTTTCTCTACATCTCCAACGCTCTAATACTTTTACAAATAACTTAGGAACTACGGGCTAAAAACGGATTAAACGGGAAAACTGATTAAAGTTTGGGACAGTGCAACATATAGACCATGGCAATGGTACAACAATCAGGCTTACCTTTAGTATAACTTTAAGGCAATGCGATTATATGGTGGTATGTATGTAGTTGCCTGAACAATCCCTTTAGCAACCTTTTTACATGATGGCTACAATGTCTTGCTATTCCTGATTAGGGTTAGTGATATGAAACCATAGGCAATGCTTAAAAACTCTTGTTCCTCTGAAGCAGCTGTAATGGCTGAAGAAAACATGAGTCACTTTATTGGCTTCTCAGTGTGCATTACGTTCATGACCTCTGCAAAATGACTTCTAAATAACTAGGAAAACAATGAAAAGAAATACAATTTCCCCTCAAAGCCTGATGTTAACAGTCATGTTTTGTGGATGTCTGGTCAGTTTGCAGGATAAGGGACCCAAATATTTAATAATCACTGATGTGTATGGGCTTCTGACACTCTGACCAAAATACTGTAAAACTATATGTTGGATTTAAGATCTAAGTACTTAATCCATACTCGTAGTGCCTGGGATACCCAGTCTGTTAGTTGTAGCAGTGTTCTCCATGACAACTGTCGCATCAGTTTGCTTGATATCTTCCAGATTTACATTTCCACATCACCTGGTATTCGAGCTGAGTGCACCTTAGTGGGCCAAATGAACGTAGACAATTCTTAGAGCCACAGCACTCAATTTGTTTTAGCCAGCAGAAAGCCCCAAAATCTGGTTAAAAATTGAGGCCTTGGTTCACACACAAATGTATTTGATGGCTACACCACTGTGACAAAATCCTGTAAAGATTCCGTAAAAATGCAGTTGTAATGTTAGCTATAAGTGACCTCTACAGTTGGTTCGCCTGAGATTGCCCAATACCTATAGTGCTGCACGTAGGGGAGGGAAGGTTGAAAGCCACTACGATTGTACTTGAGCCCCAATGTGCTCACACATTTTAAAGATAAAATTGAGAAAAGTGGCAGCTGCTTTACTAATTTATAGTTGAGAGGTGCACATAAGCAGGGTAAAAAGACATAGACAAATCTTCAAGGGGCCAGTTTAGCCAGCAAGTGCCAATATCTGTGGCTAAAATCTGGGTGTGTACTTATTGCAATATAAAATTGTCTAACAAAGGTAATATTTTGCACTCTGTGTGCACAGGATTTTATTCATTTTATTAAAATTATTAAATAAAAAATGGAGGCCTTGGTTGGCACACAGATCTAAAAACCTGGCTGTCTGCCAAGAGTGACGACTTTTTCTGGATTGCGGTGCAGGTATACATTTTTTTTCTAAATTCATCTAACTGGCTCAGCTGTGGCTGGGAGCAATCTGTCACGCAATGCCTTATATATGGTGGGTTGGGGTGTTCTGCATGCTGTCTGTTATATGGAGAGGGGGGATTCTGCATGCTGCTTGTTTCTGGGGATGGAGGGGTGATCTGCCACACTGCCTTTTATAGGGGACTGGGGAAGTTATTGCACACAAATGTTATGGGGTGACTGGGGGGGGGGGGTTCTGACATGTCCTGTTCTGGTTCCTGTTCTCACTGTTTGGCTTCTTCCAAATACTAGGTGCATCTTATAGGGACAAAAAATGCGAGTATGTGCCTGATTGAGATACAATTACAGCTCCAAGACCGCTTAATAGTCCCTTGACAGCATGAATAATTGAGGGGATGCTCCTCCACCCAATGTATCAGTAATGTTCTTTTCCCAAATTAGCTTTAGGAAACAAACCTGTACTTCAAATACTGGCTCCTAATCTTCAACCTCAGTACATGCATTAGTGACCATGTACGTTTTCTTGAGGCTGGAAGTAGAGGTTCTCTTTGTGCGAGGTAAAACAGCCTTGTAAATCACATCTGAGCAGAGCCTGAGAGACATGATACATGATGTAATTCACAGCCAGCCATAATGCCCTGTGGGACATGGATTGCTTGGGTCATTAATTTTTCTTTTCTGTGTGGTATCCATATGAACTTTGTTACTTTTCGTTTCTTTCCTTAACAAAGAATAACAAAATCTTATATCTTATATTTGAGCTCAGTAGCACTAGCATCCAACTGTATTCTTGTAAAATCAGACAACCACCTTCAATTTATAAGAAAATTCTCCCTTAATTCCATTTTAATATATTTTGTTCCCAAAGCATTTCATTTGCTTCGCTATCTCACATCCTAGCCAGCAATGCGAAGATATTCTTTAGCGGCCAGACCTTTAGAGTACACTTTTTTATTTTGAGTTAGAACCAATTTATCATTATTGGTTTGTGACCCCTATGATGGGCATATCCATTTAATCATATACAATTGCCTGAGTCCCCTAATACCAGTCCGTTGCTTTTCATTCTTCCCTGTCACACGTGGCTTGCCAGCTATAAACTCACAACGGACCTAACCTCTCTAGGAAGGCGAATTGGAACCTATTTGTCAGATGAGCCAAGCCCTGGCTCATATCCCAGACTCCCTGCTGATTCTCTCATACCTCTGGACTGGGAAGGCCACACTGAGTCTGAGTCTGAGGCAACACCTGGAGAAGGCTCCCTCTCATCAAACACCAGTCCCTCAGACATCCAGGACCAGACCATAGCTGGGTAGCTGTGTCCCAGCACCAAGCCAGGCACTGAAACAAATGCAGCCTGGAAAGCTGCACTGATGCATATCCGACCAGTTGCCATAACTAGTAGGAAACCCTCAGAAATGTAGTATAACTCGGGGTTCTGGGTCAGCTCACACCCCAGTTCTTAGACACGAAAAATGTGTCATGACTAGCCCATTAGTTTGATGCCGTGCTGGCATCAGCATCTGTTTAGAGATTAGGTGGAGCTAGATCCTCAATCCAGAGGGGCATTGGGAGTGTTTGGCTGGGGGTTAAATCTGAGATCTCAACCAAGGGAAAGCATTCTTCATCCTGGGGGTCAACTTACATGTCAGGAGAGGTTCCACACAACAAGCTGCTTCATACCCATGGAAGCCGCTCTGCCTCGCATCTCATCAGAATGCATTTAAGGTAACTCTGACTGTCGTATATTTTCTTGTAACTCACTGTACCTGTAATCTGTATCCCACTACTCAGAACGGCATTTGTGTTCAATCCATCATAGCCAAATGTTTGTAATAACTGCCTAGTGTGCTTATTGCATTAAAATCTATTTTTAACTTGAGCGATCTTTTTGCCTCAGCCAAGAATCTGTGTCTCCTTAGCCCTTCTGGTCCTTATAGTCCAGCTAGGCTGGCGAGTGGACAGTGTTTTAGGAAAGCGGGCTGCGTGACCATAGGTGCTGGGCTGTGTGATCTTGTGACACTAATTTCCCTGACAACTTCATTCGGTTATAGCGGGCATGACTGCTTACAGCCTGAAAAGAATGATGTCGCTGCCGGCCGGGTGTTTGTTGGGAAGATAAGCATATCGGGTGACTGGGGGGGGTTTACACACAGTGGGGCATCCCAAATGCCCCATATCAGGCAGCCCAGAAATCTCCAGGGCTGCTTTTGGTCCACTTCAAAAAGATATTTGCCGAACTGCAAGGACTCCAATTTTTGACTATAGACTATCATGATAAGCTAAATAGATTGTATTATTATTACTACTTATAAGATATTCAAACGTGGGGGGGGGGGGGCGTGGGGCATATCCAGCCTTACTATCCAGCATGAAGGGGGGGGGGGGGGGGGATACTCTTCTCTCTCTGCCATGTCATATATGAAGTCCACTGTTATTGTATTCTTTAATAACCTTTCTAATATTCTTTTAGTTTCTTTATAGTTTGGCTAACATTATGTTCACATTTCGAGCGTATGTTGATATTCCTGAAGCCAGCAACCGTTTTTGTTCTATTCTAAGTGTGCCATACACTCCACTTCGATCTTCATGACATGTGGGTAATCTCCAGTAGAGGGTGAACTTCTGCAGAGATGAATATGCAAAAAAGAGAGCCCCTCCCGGTCCATATATACCTGGGACCTCCCACCAAATTCCCAGTTCCTTCTCTGCAGGGAAGGCGACAAGACAGAAGATGAAGACTTCTTTACTTACAGGTAAGCCGGGCTCGCGCCCGGCCGTCTATTGTCCTTATTACTGCCAGGACCCTTTCTAAATTGCCCGTTTGAGCCTCCCAGCTTAAGCTGCGGGTCCTGGTAAAGGTAGGCAGCACCATATGGGTGCGGAAGGAGCACTGCTCTACCGTGAGACCTCACTATGGGGTAGGCGGTTATCCAGGTTTTTTGGTGATCCTGGTGTGGGATGCCCCGTCACACTATGCTTATGGCCGGTTTTTGGCAGGGTTCCCTCCGTTCTGGGTCCCTTATTCCCCTCTGGGGGGGGGGGGGGTTTGCCTGGCATGGACATTATTCGTTTTCCGTTCTCCCACATATGCCCCTGTGTGTGTGTGGTGTGTGATTCACTGTGTGTGTGTGTGTGTGTGACAGTGAGTGTTTCACTTTTGGGCCATGGCAGGTGCTGTTATTAGCCTGGGGGAGCTTCTCCCCCTCAAGCTGTGTTCAGGGAGGGGGCGGCTCTCGGCGCGGCCGCGGTAGCCCCGCCCCCTTCTTTGGTGCGATTCTGTGGCTCGTTTCTAGGGGATCCGCGTTGCTGGGAGGGGGGCGTGGCCTGGCGAGCGTGCATTCTGCGCTGGCCCGCCCTCCCTCTTCCTGCATCAGGCACTTCTCGGGGGCCATTTTGACCTGCGCTCCGAGTGGTAAGGGCCGGATGGCCACTTTCTTAGCTTGTATGGGGGCCCCTCTCTAGCCGGGGGCCCCCACTGATTGCGGGCATGTGTGTGTTTTTTGTGGTGGTTAGGCATGTCTGGCTGGAATACAGATATATATATATACATATACAATTATATACATATACAATTAAGTATGTGTTATTGCCTTATATATGTAGGATTGCACTTATGTTGCCTGTTTTCTGTGTTAGAGATTGCATTGTATATGTGCATATTAAGGGGTTCCTCCTGGTCCTGGGGTCCCTAGTGTAAATTTGTTCACCTCAAATCCTCCCACCGGGACTTTTAAGGGGCATCCCGGGTTGCTTAGGCGTAAATTCCCTGTGGTCTTGCGACTGACCACAAAAATTCACCATATGGAGGCTCAGCAGGATACTGGGCTCGGGCTCCCTCTGGGACAATCCGGTGGGGTGTGGGGTATCCCTTACGGGGGAGAATGTGCTGATCTGTATACCATGCACACAAAAGGCCATAATGCGGCAGTCTGGTACCCAGCCTTCTGGGTCGACTCCTCCCGCTTCATCGCCTTCCCCTCCCCACCTTATCCGTACCCCAAGTGACATTGGTGCCAGCGGGGAGTCGCTCTCTGATGTTTGGGCTAGGTTGGCCAGCATAGAGAAAATTATTGCTAGCACGGTGGGCAAGAAGGCCCAGGCTAAATAGAGACATTTGTCGTCGGCCCAGCCCTTGTGGGATGTGGACGACGATTCCGCTGATTTGTCAGATTATTCCCCGTTAGAGGAGGGGGAACTGTTTCAGGAAACAGAGGCTGACTATGTTCAGTCTGGGAATGCCGATGTCAGGCAGGCCCTGGGGGATGCCATAGATACGGACACTGTTTTGTCACATTTATTAGAGGTGTTGGATATTGAACCGCCTGAGGCGCCCCCTCTCAAGAAAGGGGAATTTTTGGGGGCCTGCAAGCCCCGTCTGGAATTCCCTACTCAGGGTCACTTTGATGCACTGAACTTTAGAGAATGGGAGAGGCCCAGTCGGCTTCCTGGTGTTCCTCAGGGATGGCATAAGAAGTATCCTTTTCCGGTGGAGGCGGTTAAGTGCTGGTCTTCTCCTCCCGAGGTCGACGCGCCAGATATTTAGGTTTGACCAACTCTTCTGTGCTGAACACCCCTGACGCCACTTCCCTTAAGGATGGCGAGGATAAGTGCCTTGATCAGATGGCATGCCATGCATTTGCCAGCGTGGGCTCGGCCCTGGGGCCTGTTAGTGCATCTGCCCTGGTGTCGCTTGCTACCAGGTCTCTTATCAGGGACTGGCTGAATAACGCTCAGTTTGATCCAGCTGGCGCTGAGTTCGCTATCCTTAAGAGATGCAAATTGTTCATGGATTTTGTCATGGCTGCGATGGAGGATTCTATTGTGTGTAGTAGGACTTCAGCCTTACTGGTGGCTATGCGCAGATTGGTCTGGCTCCGCCAGTGGACAGCGGACTTTGGGGCCAAGAATTCGCTCACAGCTCTTCCCTTCTTGGGATCGCGGCTGTTTGGAGCTAAATTGGATGCTGTTGCTAAAGGAGGTAAGTTGCCTCAGCGGAGGAAACAGCGCCGCCCCCTTTCGGGGGGCTGACTCGTTCACTCCTTCCTTTCGAGGGGCCAGAGCAGCTAGGGGTTTGGCCTTCTCTGGTGTCAGGGGCTTGTCCTGGAACAGAGGCAGAGGTCGGGCTCGTCCTGCGGCTGCCTGGGGTTCCAAGCCCAAGCCTGCCGTTAATGGCTCAGCAATGAAGGGGCGCCCTGACCCGCAAGGATGGGGGGACGGCTGCGGCTCTTCTTCCAGGTCTGGGCCCGGGAGGTCGCAGACAATTGGGTCTTGGAAGTGGCCTCCTCCGGGTACAAACTGGAGTTCGAGTACTGGCCGCCCCCAAGATTCTTATTGTCTCGGGTGCCCTCGGACCCTCAGGCTGCACAGGGGCTCCTGTTAGCAGTAAAAAACCTTCTGGACATGGGGGTTATATGCCCGGTGCCTCTGTCGGAAAGAGGCAGGGGTTACTACTCCAACCTTTTCACGGTTCACAAAAAGGAGGGTTCGGTGAGACCCATTCTAGATCTCAAGGTTCTCAACAGGTGTTCCGCATGAAGACTCTGCGCTCGGCTATCAATTCCCTTCGCCAAGGGGATTTTATGACATCCATAGACATCAAGGATGCGTATCTGCATGTTCCGATTTTTCAGGCACATCAGGGATTCCTCCGGTTTGCGGTGGAGGATCAACATTATCACTTTGTAGCTCTTCCTTTCGGTCTGACCTCGGCGCAGAGGGTCTTCACCAAGGTCTTGGCGGGAATAATGGCTCTGCTCAGAGCGCAGGGCATTCGCATTGTGCCTTATCTGGACGACCTGTTGATCTCAGCGTCTTCCCTCCGTCAGGCGGAGCTGGACACCCACCAGGTAGTGTCGACCTTGGAGAGGTTCGGGTGGGTGATCAACCGCACCAAGTCTTATCTCTCTCCCTGTCTCGTGTGATTTCATTTCTGGGCATGAATCTGGATACCATTCGGGCCAGAGTGTTTCTGCCCCAGACCAAGGTGCAGGGGATTCAGGGTCTGATCCGCCTTCTTCTGGCCACTCCTTGTCCCTCTATCCGACAGGGGATGAAACTGGTGGGCTTGATGGTATCCTCCTTCGAGGCAGTACCGTTTGCACAGTTTCACATGAGATCTCTTCAACTTCACCTATTGACGCATTGGGACAGGTGTCCGCAGTCATTGGATCAACCTTTCAAGACGTCTCCCAGGGTTCGGCAGTCCCTTCGGTGGTGGCTGGAATCAAGCAATCTGTTGAAGGGCAGATCCTTTATGGTCCCTTGATGGGAGACGGTTACCCCGGATGCCAGCTTGTCGGGCTGGGGAGGTTATTGGAAAAGTCATCAGTTCAGCGGGTTGTGGGGTCCTCAGGAGGCTCACACCCCCATCAATGTCTTGGAGCTCAGAGCCATACGGCTGGTTCTGACTCGGCTGACTTTACATTTACGGGGTCTGCCGGTTCAGGTTCATTCGGACAACCGAATGGCGGTAGCTTACATCAATCACCAGGGAGGGACTCACAGCAGGAGTGCCCTCAGGGAAGTGTCTCTGATCCTGCACTGGGCGGAGAGCAATGTTCCTTGCATTTCGGCAGTCTACATTCCGGGAGTGGAGAACACGGAGGCGGATTCCCTGAGCAGGGGATCCTCTCGCCAAAGAGAGTGGTCTCTCAACCCCGAGGTTTTTCTGGATCTTTGCCGCAAGTGGGGGACTCCGGAGGTGGATCTCTTTGCCTCGAGGCACAATCACAAACTTCCGACCTTTGTGTCTCTTTCTCAGGATCCTCTGTCTCTGGCAGTGGATGCCTTGTCACTGGCTTGGAAGGAGTTGGGTTTTCTGTACCTGTTCCAACCCGTCTCCATGCTAGGCAAGGTAGTTCGCAAAGGGGCACCAGCGATTCTGGTGGCTCCAAGGTGGCCAAGAAGGGTTTGGTACACAGACGTCGTAAGGATGGCCGTAGCTCATTACCGGCTTCCCTTGTTGCCGGATCTGCTATCTCAGGGTCATCTACTTTACCCCAATTTACAAACGCTGGCTTTGACGGCTTGGCTGCTGAAACCTTCATCTTGAAAGAGGAAGGTTTGTCTGAGGCTGTTGTTCAGACCCTGATTAGGGCTAGGAAGCGGTCCTCTTCTGGCATTTACTATAGGACTTGGAGGTCCTATATTGATTGGTGTGAGGCTAGGGCCTTGCCTTGCAGGGTGTTTTCGATACCTAGGATTTTGGAGTTTCTTCAGCATAATCTGGATCTTGGGTCCCAGCTTAGTACCTTGAAAGGACAGGTTTCTGCTCTGTCGGTTTTCTTCCAGAGGTCTTTTGCCGTACACCCGCTGGTTAAGACCTTTTTCCAAGAGTTTGCGCATGTGTGGCCCCCTCGGAAGGCTGTAGTTCCTGTTTGGGATTTGAATTTGGTTCTTTCGGCTCTGCAGGGTCCTCCTTTTGAGCCGTTACAGGATATTGCTCTTTCGGTTCTCACTCAGAAGGTTGCTTTCTTGGTGGCTATTACCTCTGTTCGACGTGTCTGAGTTGGCGGCTCTGTCGATTCAGGCCCCTTACTTTCAGAGACACCAGGATAAGGTGGTTTTTCGTTTTAATTCGGATTTCCTTCCTAAGGCGGTGTCTGCTTTCCACCTCAATCAGGATATTGTTCTCCCTTCCTTGTGTCCTAAGCCTAGCAATGACAAGGAGAGGGTTTTGCACAATTTGGATGTGGTTCGCTGTGTTAAGTACGATTTGGTGACTACTTCTTCTTTCCGCAAGATGGATGCCTTTTTCGTGGTGCCCTGCGGGCCCAGGAAAGATTTGGCACCTGCTAAGTCTACGATTAGCAAATGGATTCGTCAGACCATTGTTGGGGCCTATTCTGCTAAGGGGAGGACTCCTCCTTTTAGGGTCACTGCGCACTCTACTCGTGCGGTTGGTGCCTCCTGGGCTTTTCAGCACCAGGCTTCTGTTGAACAAGTTTGTAAGGCTGCTACTTGGTCTTCCGTTCATACTTTTTCCAAGTTTTACAAGGTTGATGTGCGGGATTCAGCGGATGCTGTTTTTGGCAGCAAGGTTCTGCAAGCTGCAGTGGTTTGAGTTGGTACATTCTTTACTGTTTCTGGTTCCTACCCATGATGGACACTGCTATTGGATGTCCCACATGTCATTAAGATCGAAGTGGAGTGTATGGCACACTTAGAATAATACTGTTTTGTGAGTACTCGCCTTTAAAACGGGTATTATGAGTGTGCCATACACTCCACTTCGCCCCACCCCTTTTTTTCAGGTATTCTGGGGCTTTTATATGGTGAACCATTGGTTTTGATTGTTAGGTTATAATTGGTTCTTCCTGGTCCCCTTGCTGCTTTTTTACACTGGGAATTTGGTGGGAGGTCCCAGGTATATATGGACCTGGAGGGGCTTTCTTTTTTGCATATTCATCTCTGCAGAAGTTCGCCCTCTACTGGAGATTACCCACATGTCATGAAGATTGAAGTGGAGTGTATGGCACACTCATAATACCCGTTCTAAAGGTGAGTACTCGCAAAACGGTATTTTTCTACATCGACTGTGTCCACGCTTGCATTGTATTACCCCCTTTTCTGCAGTGAAGTCACATCCCTGCTGCTGTCTGCTGATTGATGTCATAAGGAAAGTTCATGCAGGTTCTTCGTGTTAGCTTTAGAAACTGCCAAGCTGCCTGGAATGATGTGCAGAGAGAGTAATTACTCCTGCCTGTGTCACAGCAGAAATCTATTTAAAAGTCTCCCACTTTTTCTGTAATCGGGAGTAAGACAAATCTTAAACTCATCATGTAGTCAAAGTTTTCTTGTTCTGAAGCATCCCGCCATTTTTTTTTTTTCTGACACGTGAATGTGCTGATAAGGACCTAATTAGACAGCAGCAATCCGTTGTTCTCAGTATCATGCAATCTAACCGTTTAGATTAGTATGTAAAAGACTGTAGGTGCCACAAGTTGTCTGTGTCTGTTGTGTTTTTTTTCCTAACATGCTTGTTGATCTCTGAGCAAACGGCCTAAAAATGAAATGGTTTAAGGCATGGGTTAAGCCATGAAGTAAAACACCCAGGATCTTTGAGCTTCATATAATCTGATGAGCTAATGCATATTGTTGGAATAATGAATGAAAATAGACCTTCTATCTCCATGAAATCTCTGTGCCCGGGAGAGTGCCTCATGCCATGCTCATCTTTTCCTATCAGAACTTCATGTAATGGGGGACAGGAAACGGCTGTGTACCCATGTAGTAGCCACATTCCCTCATGTCCCTCATTGTTCTCTTTTATCCCTCTTTGAGCAACCATAAAATTTGCAAATGTTTAGTAGGTTGGTAGGACAAAGACTATCCCAATAAAGAAAAAAAGAGGTCAACCAGGGGATTCCTGCCATTTGAATGCTTAAATGGAAATACAGCCTAGCTTGTAGTGCCCACCTTTCCAGTTGCAGAGAAGAATTAATGTCCCCTGTAGAGTTGTCATGTATTTTAATATGAAATATCACCCAATGGCCAAGAGGATTACTCGGTGCCAATTAGTTCTGAAAAAGCTTGCTTGTAATACCCAACACATTATTTGATTACCATCCCATAAATAGCATTAATAAGATCTTCTGAGGTATCCTATAATGTGCAAGTATTGTGATTATTTATTATGTTATTTTTATTACTGGATGTGCAGATATGCTAATGCAAAAGCTGCTCATTTTCTTCTGCTTGTCATATCGCCTGTTTTCAAATTTGCTTGTGCTGTTATTTTGTGAGGTGCTAAGTACTGTAAGTGTTATTAATGTGTCGGCACTGGCAGAGTGCTATTAACGTGTTTGTAGAAGGGAATTGGGATGATCCTACATACGTGGTGGACAAATACTGAGTTTGTACGGCCAGTTATCTTAGGTAAAGTGTTTGTGTAAGCATTTTTCTTACATTAATTTCCCTCCTGAAAGACTAAATCCTCTCCCCTGGGGGGGGGGGGGGGGGGGGCGGGGGGCATAACAATCTGTGTGAAACACATGTTATTCCCATATACTTTCCTCAATTCTTGTACTTATGAAATATGCACCGAATTTACCCAACTTCTTTGATGTACACACTTTGAGCACAGGGTTACTGCACCCCTAAACAGTGAAGCTACTGAAGTCCGCCAGGGCAAAGTCATGCATGTGCCATGGAATCGATGACTGAGGTGAGTATATGGCGATTCCACTGGGCTTCACATAGTGGGGCAAAGAAGATACAAGAGATTTTGTCCACGTTAAGGCTTCTATGTAGAATACATATTATGGAAAAAAAATATGGATGATGGAAAACCTGCATATTTTTTAGACCAGTCTTCTGCCCCTACAAAAATGAAATGAAATTTAAGCAGTTAAGCTGATGTTCGGTGGTGGGGTGCCCTAATGTGTCTGGCAAATGACCATGTAATGTCAATGTTTCTTAAGGAGGACCAGGGGGCATTTTGGAGAGGAGAACATGCTGGAAGGATGTGAAGAGCATAAATAGGTAGCACTGCTAATATGAGACCGGTACTAGAAACTTTTTTAGGGTGTACCTGTGTAAAATAAGTGCGCTGCTCCATTTACTGTTGCCATGCAATGCTTCGCCATGCTCTCTTTGTACAAGACAGCAGGAGGCAAGCAAACAAGTCTGTTCTATTACATAGGTTTTTTAGGTAGGTGTGTGTAATTTTTTTGACCATTCACTACCTTGAAGATCCCAAGTAGATGCACCCCCTTTAATTTTCTGACAGGTTACCTTAAGCCGCTAGCTAAATGTTTGTTAGCACAGCAGCACTGTTAAGCTAGGATGCACCATAATAACACTGAAACAAAATAACGATATTGGTAAATAAGCACAATTAAAGCCGATGAAACTGAGCGTGTCTGCTGCTGTTTCCCCCTAACAGCTTTAGATAAGGCCTGGAAAGGAGGTGCTCAGTTACAGCAGGCTGGTTTTACTCAAAGCACTTTATCATGAAAAACTGCTTAACAAGTTGTAGTAGCTATATTATTCACTGAGGCGTGCCGGCTGCAGCTGAGCAGCTCTGCCTTTATTGTTAGCGCATCTACGCCACAAAATATCCTGGAGTGTGGCTCCTTCATTGCTCCTTGCTGCGTGTTTGGTCTTTTCCCCATAGGCAGATGGATTAAAAGACACATTAAGATTTTTTTTTTTTCTGTTTAGTACTCTGAAACATGCATATTGCACTTCAAATGAGAAGGTTCTCTTTTCAGTTAAAGGGGTTCTCCAGGCTACATGTAAAAACAGGGATGTACACACATAGGTTTCACAGGACCAATAGCAATACTCCTAGTGCCCCCCCCCCCCCCCCCCCGAAAGTTCAGCCCTCATCATTAAATTGGACCAAATCCCACAACACCTGGCCCTAGAGCTGGAAAGACTGGAAAGAGAGTGGCGAAAGCCCTCAGGGGTATCCCAATGTGTGAATCTCAGAGGATTGCCTTGTTCCTAGATCTTAAATGCATGTGTGGTCCTCCCCAGGCATTGTAGCATTATTTGCACAACCTGAGGAAGCGGGGGTGGGGGGCTCCCGACATTCTATTTCAGCATTGTTTGCTATTCACACAACAATCAATGCTGATTGGTGGAGAGCCTGTAAATGTGGCATGGTAACTTTTGGATGGGGGCTTACGCATGTAGGCATGTAGGTGTGGGGTCTGATTGGAGTTCTAGCTAGTGTTGGCATAGTGTGGCCCCTGGGTGGTCAACAGTGGGACCCAGTGAGGTAGGTTCTTCCTGAGGCATTATTGTAATACGCAGTGTTGGGCCGCGGTCTACACCAGGGGCCAAAACCACAGTCCAAATCTTGTTTTCCCCAAGTGCTCTATACACAGAGCTTTGGGGGAAAACAGCATAGTCATGTATACACCCTCCCTCCACAGTTTAAGCATTACTTTGGAGCCTGGGAGACGGCTTCCAGTGTTATAAATTCAGCTTTCCTGCTGTTCCTATATTTGTACCACCATCATGATTGTGGTCACAGGTTACGTCAGGAGGACTACAAATCGTATTTTTCCACCAACTGAATCATTTAGGAACTTCTAGATGTAATACAATACTTTTACATGAACCGGTTTGATCCTTTGATTGTGACAATCCTGGTTTTGGTCTGTTTCGCTGTGACCTCCTGATTTAGTATGCCTCGCTATGTAAACCCCCCTCGGGATCTCCCACAGTACATGCACGGGCTCTCATCAGAGCTGTATGATTTCTATATTAATGAACGTTTGGAGCAGCACCCCAGATAGTAAATAGGCAGCAGCTGCTTCTTTATTTTGGATGCCCAAATTTGTGAAACTCCTGCGATTGTATTGATTATGCTCATGTAGCTGGCGGTTACAGGGCACATTCATAGACCAGGCCACATCTCTGCTTACCCTTGTCTGATGTGTGTACCTGCGATAGGCATCTGCGCATGCAGACAGGTGGGTTTTTCTTTATTGCATGGCACGGCCCGCTTCCGCATTCATTACAGTTGGGTTATTCCGCCACAAGGTGGCTCAGTGGTACTGCAGAAAAGCTGTGGCTTGTCCCGGCTCCCTATAAAAACGGGCTTAACCATAGAGTTCCCCAGTGTTCTCTCTGCAGTGGACTGCAAGGTTAGCACTCTCTCTTGCGCAGGTGAGCGGGGCAACCAAGCCTGCGGCCCTGCAAGTCTATTTCCATCCTTTTCTGGACCCTCACTGCCTCCCAGCCTTGGCTGACAGATGGGGTGAAGGTAGAAGAGCACTAGGGTCAAGTGACCCATATCGCGTCGTTCACCTCACGGCCCGCCCCTCGAGGTACCTCTGCCAGCACCATTTTGAATGAGCTGCGCGTCTGTATTTCTGGCTGCAGCGCTGATTCCTCCTTCAGGTCGCCTTATTCAGCGGCCTGTGCCTGTGTGACCCCGCGGTGTCTTGGTCCGTGAGTCCCCCTTTGGGGGGGGGGTTTAATTGAATTGGGGTATTTTGCTGCGGGATGCTTATGTGTAATTTTACTTATGTCTTTCAGGCGGGATACCTTTGGGTTGTGTTTTCTCCCGGCTCCACTCCTTTTCTACCCCTCATCCCCCCTTTATTAACTTCTGGGGGCATCCCGTGGGAGGGCATCCCGGTGGCTTCTGTATTAAGCCTGTACCCACTGCTGGCCTATTGCGCCTGTGCTAATCACCATATGATGGCTTTTGGGGATAGCACGCTTCAGGGCCCTTCGGGGCAAGCCTGGCTGTGTCCCATGTGTGCGGTATCCCCTGTGAGTTACAGTGTCACTGTGTGCGTGCCGTGCGCTGAAAGTGCCCTTGCGCTTCAAGCTGGTTTGCCTGCTTCTCTTCCCAGCTCTGCGCCTCACTCGGCTTCACCTACTCCCCCGCTCCTGCAATTGGGTCCCAGTGAGGGGAATGTTGGCAGGGAGTCACATTCTGATTTGGCTCTGCGGGTGGCTAACACTGAAAAGCAGCTTGCCAGGAATGCTCCTAGGAAGGCCTCTGGCAAGAAGAGACACCTGGACCCCAGGCCTGCTCCCTTTACTGACGGATTGATGAGCTTGGTGACTGTCACCCCCTTGAGATGGGGGAGCTCTCCCAGGATTCTGACTCCTCTGGGAACCAGCAGGAGGATTGCGATAGTGACCCTGGGTCTGCGTCCGGAGAGGAATCGTGATACCCTGAGGACACTGATAATCTGCTGTCACATATTTTTGAAATTTTGCACATTGCTCCCCCTGGGGTAGCTAAAAGAAAGCAGGGGGGGCTTTTTCGCCCTGGTAAACAGCGTCTAGAGTTCCCTGAGCAGGAACATTTTACCACCTTGGTGCTTAAAGAATGGGAACGTCCTAACAAGTTGCCTGCGGTGCCCAAGGGTTTGGATAAAAGGTATCCCTTTCCCGTTGATCTTGTTAAGAGGTGGTCATTTCCCCCTGAAGTAGACGCTCCCGTGCTAGGCCTGTCCAATACTTCGGTCATGCCTTCCCCTGACACTACCACTCTGAGGGATGGAGAGGACCGGTGCATGGATCAAGTGGCCTGCCATGCTTTTACCTGTGTGGGGGCTGGCTTGCGCCCTGTATGTGCTGCCGCCATTACTGATTTTGCCCTTAAGAAACTGCTTAAGCGTCTCCTTGATGGCACAACAGCTGGTAGTGTGGGGGAGGAATATAGGACTCTTACTTTGCACTGATTTTGTGGCCTTTATCCTTACTGCTATGGATGATGCTGTGCGGCTGTGTGGAAGGACCCCTGCGCTCTTGGTGGCTATGCGCCGCTCTGTCTGGTTGCACCAGTGGGCAGCTGACGCTGCGGCTAAGAAAGCTCTCACTGGCCTCCCCTTCATGGGGATGCAGCTGTTTGGGGAACGTCTTGATGTTCTAGCCAAGGATGGAAGGCTGCCTCAGCGTAGGAGACAGTCTCGGCCCTTTCGGGGGTCCTCTGCCCCCCTCCCTTTCTTTCGCATTCCCAGAGGGGGCCGTGGCTCCCTCCTCTCCAGTGGTCGCATAGATTCTTGGGGCCGTGGCAGACCCCGTGGCCGTCCCAGTCTCTCCTGGAATCCCAAGCCCCCTCAGGCATGAAGGGGCGCCCTCGCCCACCCGGGTGGGGGGTCCGCTTCGGCTCTTGGCTCACGTCTGGAGGCTTCATGTCTCAGACCGGTGGATTCAGGAGGTAGTGTCCTCTGGTTACAAGATTCATCAGATCCCGGATGTCTTTAACCCCCCTGTCTGCTCAGGGATTGCTTCTGGCTGTTCATTGCCTGTTAGAGTCCGGAGTCATTTGTTTGGTGCCTCATCAGGAAAGAGGTCAGGGGTACTATTCCAATCTTTTCACGGCCCCCAAAAAGGACGGCTCTCTGAGGCCCATTCTGGATCTGAAGGGCCTCAACAAATTTGTCAGATTCAAGCATTTTCGCATGGAAACGCTGCGCTCTGCTGTCAGTACCCTTCGCCGGGCGACTTCATGACCACTGTGGACATCAAGGTTGCTTATCTTCATGTGCCTATCTTCCCAGGTCATTAGAGATTTCTAAGGTTCGAGCTGCAGGGTCAGCATTACCGGTTTTTGGCTCTACCCTTCGGTATCACCTCGGCACCTCGGGTGTTCACCAAGATGCTGGCGGGAGTGATGGCTCTGCTAAGGAACCAGGGCATCCGCATCATTCCTTACCTAGACGACATCCTGATTGTGGCCGAGTCTTTTACTCAGGCCGAGCGGGACATTCAAATGGTGACATCCACTCTGCAGTCTTTCGGCTGGGTGATCAACTATCAAGTCCTCTCTGTCCCCGTCATTGGTGAGGACCTTTCTGGGCATGACGCTGGATACCTCTCAGGTCAAGGTGTTCCTTCCTCAGCAGGAGGTGGAGGGTCTTCAGCTGCAGGCTCGGGCTCTGCTGTTGTGTCCTCATCCCTCCATCCGTCAGGGGATGCAGTTGGTGGGCCTTATGGTGTCCTGCTTCGAGGCGGTCCCCTTTGCTCAGTTTCACATGAGACCTCTTCAGTTGCATCTCTTGTCAGTTTGGGATCGGGACCCTGTGTCCCTGGATCAGGAATTTGTTCCGTCTCCCTTGGCCGGACAGTCTCTCTCGTGGTGGCTGGACTCAAGGAACCGTCTGGGGGGCAGGTCCTTCCTGCCCCCTTGCTGGGAAAAGGTCACCATGGCTGCCAGTCTGACCGGCTGGGGAGGCTTCTGGAAGTCCCTGAGGTTCCAGGGTTGGTGGGGCCCTCAAGAGGCCCATGGAACATCCTGGAACTGAGGGTGATCAGGTTGGTTCTTTCTCGCCTATCCACTCACCTCCTGGGTCGGGCTGTTCAGATTCGCTCAGACAACCAGATGGCGGTTGCCTACATCAACCATCAGGGAGGGACGCGGAGCAAGCGAGCCTTCAAGGAAGTGTCCCTGATTCTATCTTGGGTGGAACAGCATGTTCCCTGCATCTCAGCGGTCTACATCCCAGGGGTGGAGATCCAGGTGGCAGACTCACTGAGCAGGGGGACGTTTCGTCTGGGTGAGTGGTCTCTCAACAACCAGGTGTTTCTCTCCTTCTGTCACCGCTGGGGTCAGCCGGACATGGACCTGTTTGCGTCCCGTCACAATCACAAACTTGCCAGATTTGTCTCTCTGTCTCAGGATCCTCTGGCCTCCGCCACGGATGCCTTGGCAATACCTTGGACGGAGTTTCAGCTTCTCTGTGTTCCTCCGTTTCCTCTCCTGGGCAGGGTCATGCGCAAAATAGCCCAGGAGCGGGTACCAGCCATACTGGTGGCCCCTTATTGGCCAAGAAGAGTTTTGGTTCGCAGATGTCGTGCGGTTGGCAGTAGACCGGCACCTCTTGCCCAAGGATCCAGATCTTCTCACCCAGGGGCAGCTACGCCATCCCAATTTACAAACTCTGGCTTTAACGGCTTGGCTGCTGAAACCTCCATATTGATGGAAAAGGGGTTGCCTGCTTCTGTTGTTACCATGATTCGGGCTAGGAAGAAGTCCTCGTCCTTTATTTATTACAGGGTCTGGCATGCTTACATTGCCTGGTGTGAGTCCAGGTCTCTTCCCTGTCGGGTGTTTTCTATTTTGCAACATGGTTTGGATCAGGGCCTTCAACTTAGTACCCTAAAAGGCCATGTTTCAGCTCTGGCAATTTTTTTCCAAAGATCTTTTGCCAATCACCGGTTGGTTAAAACCTTTTTTCAGGGTGTTTCTCATGTGCGTCCACCCCTTAAGCCTTTTCTACCAGTCTGGGGATTTGAATCTGGTGTTGTCTGCTCTGCAAGGACCTCCCTTTGAGCCTATCCGTGATGCTACCTTGTCTATTCTGACCCTTAAGGTAGCCTTTCTGGTGGCTATCACTTCTGTAAGGCGAGTTTCTGAGCTAGCAGCACTTTCCATCAAACCTCCTTATTTTGAGAGACATCAGGATAAGGTGGTGCCCTGGCTCAAGCCAGACTTCCTGCCAAAGGTTGTGTCTTCCTTTCATCTTAATCAGGATATTGTCTTGCCTTCATTGTGTCCTAATCCTGCTAATTCTAAGGGGCGGACTCTGCATTCCCTGGATGTGGTCAGGGCTCTGAAGTTTTATTTGGTCACCACTGAGCCTTTCAGGAAGTCTGATGCTCTTTTTGTTCTCACTTCTGGACCTAGAAAGGGTTTGCCTCCGGCTAAATCCACTATCAGCAAGTGGATCCGTCAGGCTGTGGTTCAAGCCTATTCTGCTAAGGGAAAGGAACCTCCCTTTAGGATTATCGCTCATTCCACTCGTGCTTTTGGTGCCTCTTGGGCTTTTCAGCACCAAGCTTCTGTTGAACAAGTTTGCAAGGTCGCTACTTGGTCTTTTGTTCATACCCTTTGCAAGTTTTACAAGGTTGATGTTAAGGCCTCAGCTGATGCTGCTTTTGGCCGCAAGGTGCTTCAGGCAGTAGTGACTTGAACTACTGGCCGTTACTCTTTGGGAATCCCACCCTACTCTGGACACTGCTTTTGGATGTCCCAACTGTTATGAATACCGAAGCGGGCCGTGCCATGCAATAAAGAAAAAAGCAATTGTGAGTACTCAACCTGTAGAATTTTTCTTGTTCTTGCATGGCATGGCCCGCTTCGCCCCACCCTTGTTATCGTTGTTGCTTGGTTGCCTCTTTATGGTGATTGTTCCAAGTTAATTGGGGTCTTTTACCTTTTTCACATTTTTTACTTATTCTCTCCCGGCTTCTTGTCTCACTGCTTGTGTACGCTGGAGAACTCTATGGCTAAGCCTGTTTTTATAGGGAGCTGGGACAAGCCACAGCTTTTCTGCAGTACCACTGCGCCACCTTGTGGCGGAATAACCCGACTGTTATGAATTCCGAAGCGGGCCGTGCCATGCAAGAACAAAAACAATTCTACAGGTGAGTACTCACAGAATTGCTTTTTTACAGGCCATCTCAGGATTTTCACACAGCAGGACATCCTAAGATTGAGCGGAGCAATAACCGGTAGAATGAAAATCCTATTAGATCCTCATTTTCAATAACTGTGTCTTTGCTGTCATCTATGGCAAGTGGCTGAAGTTATGTGTGCCTTACAGATAAATTGTGGGCAGCAGTACAGGTACCCAGCGTGCCATTTTGGTGGGCAATTGCTGGTCTAGCATTTAGAAGTTGGCTGCTCAGTCTAATTTGTCAACCATGTGTGTTGATGGCTTGGTTCAGTAAGATTTGTAAAAAATTCCCATGGTTGTAAAAATGTCACCTTAGGTGAAAAAAGCCAGAAGGTTTCACTGTGGTTGAATCACCAGTTAGGATAACAATGAAAGGCAATGGCAGGTTTTACTACAGTGTAAAAGCTTCACTACTTTGCTTGAGTAAAATAGTATCACTGACTTTTACTGTCAGCTGGTGATTTAGCAACAGTGAAATTCTCATGCTTTTTTCCTCATAAAGAGAATTTTTTAATACCATGAAATTTTTTTTCAACTCTTACTGAATCAAAGACATTGCGTTGAAGGTGTAAGAAGGGAAATTGCAATACCCTTTACCAACTGTGCATTTTGTCATGAGGCTTGTTTCCTGTGAAACTATTGGCCTAACTGAAGAAAAACTACGCATACCCTTGCTTTAGAAAGTATAGGATACAATGGGATCTGCTTAGGCTATACAAATGCCAAAGCTATTCTGCATTGCATAGGATTTATTATAGGGCCTCCTACAGACGCAAGTAATTTGGTTATAAAAAAAAACACATTTTGGTGCACTGAGAACATCGGCACTAGATCTTTTTATATGTATATTCTTGTCTATTTCTGAAGCTGGTCTGGGGGCAGGGGTTCATGATCTTATTCCCCATAATGTTTTTCAAACAAGGGCCGGCTCCAGGATTATGTGGGCCCTTGGGCAGCATGGTCTCAGTGGACCCCTTTGTGGTGAAGTCGTGTCACTCTAGTTTTGGTCTTCTTTAAAGTGCACCAAACTTCTTTAAACCTGACCTCAGAGTCTAGATCCTCCTGATTTTGGATGCCCCCCCCCCCCCCGGTTCATTACTCTGGGTATGCCAGCGATCCCAGGGTGTTTCACCCAATAGGGTGTCACAGGTTGGGATGCACCAGGGATAGGAGATCGGCTCGGGTGGGCGACTTAAAAGCAGAAGAAAACCCCCAGCACTTCCTCCCCTGGAATCTAAATTGTGATGCCCCGTTGTGTGGAATCCCGCCATTCGAGGAGATGTGGGTACCAGCAGCTGCCCCACCTTGCCGGGTGCTGGCGCTAGCCCTGTAATTTCAACAACCCCTTCTCTAGTATCTAAAGACTGTCCCTTATAAATTGTACAACAACAGATCTCTATGACCTACTGTACATGAGAATCTGTCCCTTATACGGTCTGCTCTAATACGTATATGACCATTCACATGCATATACAAGCTTTTATTAAACGCTTCTGAAATGGAGTTAATGGAGGCTTTGGTTGCCCAAAGGGTGTGACAGCAAGACAAAAGAGGTGTGGCCCCTCCCGGCCCATAAGTAGCAGCTGCCTCCTAATCAAGAACAGTTTCATTCTTGCAGTTGAAGTGACTGTGAAGGTTGTTAAGGATTCTCTCTTAAGGATTGGCAGCAAGCGGGGAATGCACCCTGTTGGTTTCCTGCACAGCCTTATACCCACGGATCCCCCAGACCCAATTGTGGCCAGGGCTAAGTCTCGCAGACATACTCAGGAGTCCAAGGATTTTAGAGCTTGTTGGACTTTAACACTTTTGCTATCACTGCTATGGATGATGCAGTCAGGTTAGGTGCCAGGACCTCTGCCCTTCTGGTTGCCTTGCGCTAAGACAATGGTCAGCGGATGCTGCCGCTAAAAAAATCTCTCATAGATTTGCCCTTTTTAGGGAGCAGACTTTTTGGGGAGCGGCTTGACCTTATGGTCAAGGATGGCAAACTTCCTCAGAGAAAGAGGTCGGCTCGCCCTTTTCAGAGGTCTGCATCATATCGGCCCTTTCGGAGCGGTAGAGGCTCCTTCTTTTCATGTTCCCGTAGGGATTTTTGGGGCAGAGGCAGGGTCCGCTACAGGGCGGGGGGGGTACTTGGAGAAGCAGGCCTAAGCCTCCAACCAAGCCCTCCCAGACATGAAGGGGCGCCCACACCCCCGGGCGGTCTCAACAAGTTTATCCGGGTGAAACATTTCCGCATGGAAACTCTGAAGTCAGCGGTAAGATCAATTCAGTCTTATGACCACAATAGACGTAAGGGACGCGTATCTTCATATCCCGATTTTTCCAGGGCATCAGAAATTCTTAAGGTTTGCCCTGGAAGGCCAACATTTCCAGTTTGTGGCACTTCCATTTGGCATATCCTCGGCTCCAAGGGTGTTCACCAAGGTCTTGGCAGGTCTCATGGCCATTCTGAGGTGCCATGGGATATGCATAATCCCATACTTGGACGATCTTCTCCTGAAGGCCCCGGCAGAAATCAGATCAAGAGGGACACACAGACGGTTTTATTGACTCTGGAAGAGTTCGGCTGGGTGACCAATTATCTGAAGTCTCATATCACTCCTGCGCCAGTAAGGGTTTTTTTGGGGAATGTCTCTGGACACAGTTTAGGTCAAGGTGTTTCTGCCAGAGCAGAAGGCCCTGGTGATTCTGAGTCAGATAGTCCCTACTGGCTTGTCAGCAGTCGACTATTCGGCTAGGGATGAGACTAGTAGGCCTTATGGTGGCCTGCTTCGAAGCAGTGCCCTTTGCCCAGTTTCACATGAGGCCTCTTCAGTTAAATCTGTTGTCGAGCTGGGATCGGGCCCCGCAGTCTCTGGATCAGTCCTTTGTTCTGACTCCCTCAGCCAGGCAATCTCTTCTGTGGTGGTTGGACCCTCTACACCTATCAATAGGCAGGTCCTTTCTGACACCTCAGTGGCAAATCGTTCCACGGATGCCAGTCTTACAGGTTGGGGGGTCATCTGGCAGACTCAGAAGATCCAGGGGCAGTGGGGTCCGAAGGAGAATCATCTTCCCTTAAATATCTTGGAGTTAAGAGCAGTCTGGCTAGTGCTTCAGCATCTGACCCCCAGTTTAAAGGGGCAGGCTGTCCAGGTCCAGTCAGACAATCGGACGGCGATAGCCTATATCAACCATCAAGGGGGTACTCGGAGCAGGAGTGCCCTAAGGGAAGTAAGCCGGATTCTGGTTTGGGCAGAAGAGTATGTTCCCTGCATCTCGACATTTTACATCCCGGGGGTAGAGAACCAGGAGGCAAATTACTTGAGCAGGGGCTCCTTGCTTCGGGGAGAATGGTCTCTCAGTCAGAAGATCTTTCAAGCCCTTTGCCTTTGCTGGGGTTGTCCAGAGGTGGATCTCTTTGCGTCCAGACACAATCACAAATGGCCGAGGTTTATGTCTCTTTAGAGAAACTCTCTGGCCATAGCAACGGACGCTCTGACAACCCCATGGACAAGGTTCAACCTCCTTTATGCATTTCCCCAGCTCCCACTTCTGAGCCGTGTGCTAAGGAAGGTAGCTCAGGAGGGGGTACCAACCATCCTGGTGGCTCCTCGCTGGCCAAGGAGAAGCTGGTTCTCAGACATAGTAAGGATGTCAGATCAATTGCGCCTGCCACACGATCCAGAGCTTCTCGCACGGGGCGCTTCGGCATCCGAATTTGCAGATGCTGGCTTTGATGGCCTGGCTATTGAAACCTCGATCTTGACAAGGGGTTTATCGGCTAAGGTTATTCATACCATGATCCAGGCCCGGAAGAAGACATCTGCCAAGATTTACTACAGAGTCTGGCGGGCTTTCATTTCCTGGTGTGAGTCCAGGAAAATTTCATGCAGAAAATATTTGGTTGCTAGAATGTTAGAATTTCTGCAGAATGGTTTAGAAATGGGTCTCCAGTTAAGCACCCTAAATGGGTATGTTTCGGCCTTATCTTTTTTTTTTCAGAAGTCTATCGCTGGTAATAGACTCATTAGAACTTTTTTTCAGGGAGTCCGAGCACCGCGCAAGCCTATTTTACCGGTGTGGGACTTGAATCTGGCACTATCTGCTCTCCAGGGTGCTCCCTTTGAACCTATGATTGACGCCCCATTGAGCATTTTGATGCTTAAGGTGATATTCTTGGTGGCAATCACCTCTGTGCGGCGAGTTTCCGAATTAGCCGCCTTATGTATGAGGTCTCCTTATTTTGAGTTACACAGAGACAAGGTAGTGTTTCGGTTTAAACCTGATTTTTACCTAAGGTTGTTTCTCCGTTTCATCTTAATGAGGAGGTAATTCTACCTTCTTTATGCCCAGTATCGGCTAATGCTAAGGAAAGGGCGCTTCATTCTTTGGATGTAGTCAGAGCCATAACCTTTTTGTTATATCAGAAGGACCGAGAAAGGGGCTTCCGCCAGCTAAATCCACTGTCAGTAAGTGGATTAGGCAGGCAGTGGAAAGAGCCTACTCGGCTAAGGGGAAGGAACCCCCTTTTTGGGTCACGGCCCATTCCACTAGGGCCATTGGTTCTTCTTACGCTTTTCTGCATCAGGCTTCGGTGGAGCAGGTTTGTAAAGCTGCTAGCTGGTCTTCGGTTCATACATTTACCAAATTTTACAAGGTAGATGTTAGGGCCTAAGCTGACGCTGTGGTTGGTCGAAAAATTCTTCAGGTAGTGAAATAAGCTACCTGCTGCTTCGCTCTGGGGATCCCACCCATAGATGGCACTGCTTTTGGAGATCCCAAGTGTAAGGAGGGTCTGGAATGAACGGGAAAAAAAAACACAATTCTGTGAGAACTCACCTGTAGAATTGTTTTTTCTGGGGATCCATTCCAGACCCTCCGGCCCACCGTTTTTTGGGTCATGATCTATCTTTTGATGCTTTTTTATGGTGTTTAGTCCATTTAATATAAAATTGGAAGAAAAGTGTGTATATTTGAGAGAATTCTAGTGGAGTTCGGTGTGAGGTAACATTGTCTCCTATAAGGGGGCCTCCCGGCCTGCCTCTGGTTTATGTTTTACTGCTTTTTAAGTACTGGTCTTGATTAGGAGGCAGCTGCTACTTATGGGCCGGGAGGGGCCACACCTTTTTTGTCTTGCAGTCACACCCTTCGGGCAAGGAAGTAATCCCAAGTGTAAGGAGGGTCTGGAATGGATCCCCAGAAAAAAACAATTCTACAGGTGAGTTCTCACAGAATTGTGTTTTTTCTTTGTCCAAGTTTTGATTGTACAACAAAAAATCATGTTCAGTGTTAGAAGATGATCCTGTTTAGTCCTGCCTTGTAACCTTCACTCTCTTCCTTTTCTAACTGTCATGTATTAATACAAAGGCAAAACGGCGTTCTTGTTCCTTGCACACAAGGCTTTGCACAGCTTTGGTGCCTCTTGAAACTGCATGGAACTTGTAAATGATGAGTCTGTTAGCTCTGTGTGATTTGGAGCAGAAGTTAGCGGCTAAGCCCCTTGCAGTCAAGGCAATGCTTCACCAGTTTCCTTTTGCCTGTGGAATGAAGGCAGTCTGCATTTTACAATTTTGTATACACACACGTATTTAGTTTGATTGTACAAATACAGTGTGTGTGTAATATATACGTATTTTTAGTAATTTAAAAAGTATTTCTTGAGGAATGTGAAATGCATAGTAAAGATTTGCATGACCCCACCTGCTTTCTAAGGATAATGGGTATAGCCTGTTTGAATGCGTCTGTTTTAGTTAAACTTCTTTACCTTGTGCCCTTGATAGATGTCATTTCGGTCTTTTGCCCCACTATATTAAACCTAGCTGGTTACACTGCATGAATGCATAAAGTAGTCAAATAGTATTAGCGGTGGACACTCATACGCACAGCTCCAAAATTGGACTGCTGCTGCCTGCTGGAGTCAGATCTTAGGTTGGTATCTAAGGCATGGAAATATACAGAGACCTTATTGGTGGTTAGTGGTGAATATAAGGGATGGAGTTTCACTGCTGCCGAGGTGTACATGCCTCAAGATTGACGCCAGCGACCTTGCTGGTCCACATGTCATTGGCCTCCCACAGAATTCACCACCCAACCCTGGAGAAATTTACATCTCTTGAGTGTCACTCCGAAAAATGACTTGCTCACCCAAGGTTTTTTGCACCACTAAAATCATCCAACAATTCTCCAATGGAGTTCGCCACATAAATACACCTGTGTCTTGCTATCTAAGGGACGTGGGGAAAGGCCCTAACTCATATTACTAAAGCCCTTTACAGCAGCCATTTCTGCAGCAAGTTTATCAGAATTCTTACCAATACAAGCCCCTCTGAAGAGGCCATCTAATGGTAAAACTCATAAGGACATAGGCATACCGTGTATTACCAATTATATATAACCATTAAGAACCAGTATATGAGATTCTGTACCTTTTTTATGTGGGGAAAAACACATGTCTTTAGATATTAGGTAATATATACCTTTTACTAATGCACTCTTATTGACATTTCTTTATTGATTAAGATGCCATTTTGTGTGACCCACTACCATATTGGAATAATATTCCCTGTAAGCTCCAGACCCTTGCTTTAGACATATCATGCCTGTCTGTTTTTTTTTTTTTTTTTTTTTTTTACCATGTCAGTGAATGGAAATGTTAAATATATATATTTTTTTTCTTTATACTATTCTAGCTCCCAGAGATAAAATTAAAATGCTGACTGTGATCTAGACTCTGTTGCCCAGCATATCATGTCTGAACTTTTAGCTGCTCTTGGGTCATGACTCCTCTTCTGCAATCACCCAGAGAGACTACAGGTCATCGGACCAGCCTGAATACATTCAACTAAATGTCCTGAGAACGTTGTTAGGGAGCTGGCCATTTGATATCTATACCATATATTTGAACATTTCATTACTCTGTTGGCCTTGCTGCAGTGGCAGTTATTTTAAAGCTGTTAATATTCTTAAGATATATAATGTGTAAATTGAGCCCTTCGCTATTATGTTTTGTGTTGGAAAAATAATTAAAGTCTGTAAATTTGATTTTGTTGTTGCTGTAAAATAAT
Source organism: Gastrophryne carolinensis (assembly GCA_027917425.1). Classification (NCBI taxonomy): domain Eukaryota; kingdom Metazoa; phylum Chordata; class Amphibia; order Anura; family Microhylidae; genus Gastrophryne; species Gastrophryne carolinensis. Next base: position 285,095,450 of record CM051237.1, on the reverse strand, counting down.
TGCCTAGTGGTCACTGGAGGATTCCACTGCACAAGCCTGGGCTGTTTAAATAAGCTTGAAGTTTCTAAGTGCAGTGTGTGCAGTTCATCGAAATGTGATTTTTACTTTTTATTAATAGAAGGACTGAAGCAAATGGCAATTATGTTGATTTATGTGGTGGATCTGCTGTTTTGGACTCAAATAACAAATTGTTACCTTAGATTAGCAAAGCCATTTAAAGTTGGTTGATATTTCTGTTATAGATGTGGGGGATGGGATGTTGTGGAATAGAATACATTTATAGAATGGAGTGCCTGTGCGGTTTCTAGATTTCTAGGTCTGTGGCAGGCTTCTTGGCACTGACTGGTGCAATGACAACAGCACAAAATTAGATTTGCCCCAAGACTTCTTTTGGATTTAGTCATTTTACATGCACCATATAAGAAACAGTCATGGCCTAGAAGTAAGAAAGCGATCTTGTGACCTGAGGGTTGCAGGTTCCTTTTTGGGACATGGGGGAAGTGCTCTTGAACAAGCCACCTACCCCACCCCCCCAAACTGCTCCCTGGGTACACGCGCTGTGTTTGTCTCATGTTTCTATCGGGAAGCCTGACGTGGTATAGAACTTGCCTCCAGCAGCAAAAACATGGATGCCACACTTGGCCCTTGGCCTGTGCCCAGCCGCCACCGGCTCACCTAATGTTGAAGCTTGAGTGTGCACCATATCCTATTGGAGAATCACCACATGACGTGTGTATGATGACTGCCCTCTGCCCTTCCCTCGTTGTTTTTTTCCCCAAGACACTTGAATTTTAGCTTGACGAGTATATTCCACAGCACTATACACTATACATAATAACATTCATATTGGGCAGTTTAACCCCACCATGTTTACCACTCACACATTTTATTTTACATAGAATATGGGAAGTACTACAGATGAGACCAATTTTCAAATGTAGATTGTAAAATATATTTTACTGGAGAATTTTTTTAAGGGTTTGGACTTTTCCTTAAATGATGCTGAAGGTCTGGTTTACGACCTCATGAAGGTAAAGAGGTCATTGCATTTACTAGATTAGAGCTGTGAGGTGTTGGTATGCATGCGGCATACAGAAAATGCATCACCCCTGTCTCTGTACTCCATTTAAAGTGGACCAAAACCCCTGGCCCAACATCCCTGCAATCTATAAGATTTCGGGGCCGCTTGATTTCCGCTCAAGATCGGGATGTCCCACTATATGAAACCCTCCAGGTTGCCCAGTATACTAAGCTTCTCCCTTGGTCCAATTGTGCATGTGCGAGCATTGTCTGCTCCCCGCAATCCCTTTAGTAGGGCAGGCATTTGTGAATCGGGTCTGCTCCTGTAGACAAAAGTTTAGATGAAGGGGAGGGAGCAGTGCTGATTGGACGAGAGGCCACACGTGTCATAGGATCATGGATAGGTGAGTTAGATTGGGTGACCAGGGGGGTTTCACACATATTCAATGGGGTGTCAAGGGGGAAAGGTCCAAAACCCAGGATAGTCAAAATCCTGGGTTTTGGTCCACTTTTAAGTATTTTCACAGATGCCTCTCATGTAAAAATGCCCCATCATAGTGGTAAGTGATTTTTTGGGAACTATTAGTTCACATCCAAAAGTACACCCAAAGAAAAAACTTGCTTTACCAGATATTTAGCATGACACTGACTGCTTCTGCAATGGGTTCTAGAAAACAGCCACAAATTGGACACTCAATCCTTTGAACTTTTCGATCTAGCAGATGGTGACAAAAACAGGTACTATTTTTATCTCTCTATCCTCTCACTGTTACTAGATAGTCCACAAAGCCAGTGCGATGTCTTGCACATCTTCTAGGGTGAATCCCATTATGCTTTAATACATTTTGTTTTTAAGAATATCTATTTATCTATGTATGGCTAGGATATGGGCGACTCCATCTTGCCTCAGAGGCATCACATACTGAGGAGAGGGGGAGGGGAGGGAGGGGGGTGGGTCATAGCTGTGCTTTGATCAGACAGAGCAGAGCCGGGGTCAGAAAAAGGAAAGCAATCCCACAATGCAGAGCAGCACAGTCAGGATACGCTTCATGGGCCACCATCTTGTGTGTTTAAAGGCTCAGAAAATGCAGTAGATGCAGGTAGGAAGATATTAATGTGGGAAATCTGTATGTACAGGGTGGGAGGAACATATAACATAGATTCTTATTCAGAGTGAAGGTCCGGTTTAATATCATGATGGTTATGATGAACAAATTGAGCTGATTCTTGTAATACTGGTTTATATACTGGGACATTTTCTATACAGATGTTTAAACTGAGAGAGCTATGTGCGTGGTTTTGTAGAAAAGTGTTCTAATAAAAACACAGCAAGTCCCACCATGGCATGGTGTAGGGGCTGTAGTAGAGATGGAAAATTTGGCATCCTGAGTGACTATGATGATTGTTATTGTGCCGGAAATAATTGCGAATACGGTTAACCAGTTGTGAGGGCTGAATTTTGTAACCTAATTAGTTTCTAAGTCCAAGGTGAATGAGTTGATTTACAATGTAAAGTATTGTCAATTGCTTTTACTCTATGTATACGATCAATGTAAATGACGTTAAATGGTAGCAATGGCAATTTCATTGTAATATGTACCATCAAAAAGCATCATCCCTTGAGCAATTGCCCTGTAAGTTACAGCATGAATAAATTAAGTTTTTCGTCAAATATGCATGTAACAAATGAAAATCCTGACATTGCAAGCACTCTAATACATAATTGAAATGTTCTTATTAATGCTTGTTTATTATTTTTGGCAGGTTATTTTTGAAGCTGAATCCTCTGGCGGTAGGGGTGGATACATTGCCATAGATGACATCCAAGTTTTGAGCTACCCTTGTGGTAAGGATTAATTAAAATATTTCCTCTTCTGTATTTTCTTTAGCAATATCTATATAACAGCTAATGATTATCCCCTCATAAAGACAGTGGCTTTTGTGCAGCTGCTGTATTATTTGCCATGACACGTTTCCCCAAGACAATGCCTCAAAACAACAATGGTTAAAACCTCTATTGTTTGTCATACCATGTGGAAAATGATACTTTAGCTACATTAATTACGTGCTAATCTGAACTTCCAAAAAGGCCTCTGTAAGTAAAATCTAATCCCCAATTAAAAGAATAAATTATTTGTGCCCTATCTAAATTGGTTAGTTGGAGTTGTTCCTCTGCAGTTAAGATACCTTAATGAAAATGTAACATGCACTCCCACTTAATGTGACCCAAGGGATTCTTTACTTTTCCTGTTCTGGTTTTGCTCAAATGTGATGCTGTTTGTACCAGTGCTTTCCCCAGAAATATAGCAGGTGGAAAGTATGATAGGATTTGTCAAAACTGTTAGCCTACATCATACTCAAGCAGTTGGAGGAGCTAGAAATTACTAGATTTGACCTGCACCTTGCGTATGGCAAAGCACCAAAATGGCTTGTGATCCAATAGTACATGGCACAGGTCACTGCTCATAGACATCCAGGCAAAGCCAGGGCTTCTAGAAAGATGTGTTCTTGACCTCGAGGGCAAGGATTATTGGCTACACTACCAGAAGATGAATTTAGCTGAAAACAAAGCATTTGAACCGAGTAACCTAATACTGGCTTTAATGCGACACAAATGAGTTGTTGCTACAGCCACAATATATCACAAATGTTATACCGGCTGTCACATGTTGGAATTGATATGGATTTTGGCTGGTGCACGGTTTCAGGAATCAAACAGGTAATCTTTATTAAATCTTTTCTATGAATTATTCATTGTCCCATTGGGTGCTTGCTGACATCATAAGACCTCAGCTCAGACTTTTGTGAAGTTTCCCACATCCAACCCTAGATCAGACTTGCCTCCTGGCACAAGGCTTCCCTGCATTGCTGCTGCTTCAGAGCCCTGCACTTCTGGCCTGTGTTCGAAGCGGGCCCCTTGGTCCAAACATCATACTCGATATGTGTCCATCTACAGGCTGAAAGCTGGAACTGCAGTAAGATCACAAAAGTGCTGGAACCCGAACACAGCAATAGTGGGGCTGGGAAGCTCTGGCTTGGACTGAAATGCCACAAATATGGCGTTTACATTTAAACTTAAAGTGAACCAAAACCCAAAGCAGGTGGTCCTGAAAGCTATAAGATTCCAAGGCCGCCTGATCCCCCCCGGGGTATCCTGAATTGGGATGCCCCAAGCCTCCTAAAAAATAAAAAAATTCTCCCCGATCCAATGGCACATGCGGGAACTTCAGGCACCATCAACTATACCTTTAGCAAGGCACGCGGCCATGCCAGGCATGTGTGATTGGCCAGCGCATGCACCCTGGGGATGTGGTCGCCGGTGTGCTAGGCTCCACTCTGTTCCCCTTGGCTAGACTTCGTCCTTAAGTGCAGCCAAGTGTGCTAATTGGAGTAGAGCCAGCACATGCACCATTGGATCTGGTAAAGGTGCGTTTTACTGGGCAACCTGGGGGGTTTCACACATCGAATCGGAGTACCCTGGGGGCAAAGACTAAAACCCGGGATAGTCCCAGGTTTTGATCCACTTTAACAAAGGAAGCATTTGGACATAGCAATGACCCTAAAGGTTTTCTAGTGAATCCACCAAGGAGTGTTATTTAAAGCTGGAAATGTGCTGTGAATTGTATCTAGCTCAATTCTATGCCAATATCCCAATCAGCTGGTCTTCTCCACACGTCACTATATGCTTGATTAAAGTAGCACTATCGCAAAATATGGCCCAATGACAAAAACCCATATAAATATGCGGGATGGGGGGTCACTTATATACCCGGCATCAAGAAATATCCAGCCAGGCTTGTTTTTCTTTCTTTTAATGGAGAGAAAAGGACATCCAAGGTGACAGGCTCTGTCACCCTGGATAGACTAAACCTGTCACCCCTGGATTTTATTCCTACAATGAGCAAATAAACGACAAGCTTGGCAGGAGTTTTATTCAGTTTGGGTATATAAGTGGCCCCTCCTCTCGTTAGCTGACGTGTTTATATGTATTTTTAATATTACACAATTTCGTGATAGCGCTCCTTTAATGCCAGCCTATGCACTATAAACATGTTAAATATGAAAGTAACCATGTAAAGCTGTTAACAATGGGGAAAAAAACTTGAGGTACAACTAATCTAGGAGCACTTGTACATACAAGTCATGCTTCGATGCACTCTGTGTATTGATCTCTACCAATTACAAGGACCAAACCGTATACTAATGAAACCTCTTTAATTACAGTCCTTGCTGATACTCAACCAGGCTTTAAACACTTTTTGCTTGAGTCATGCAAGGGAAGATATTAAAAAAAAAAAATCACATTTTATAGTAGAAGCCAAGGCAAACAAATACCTGCATTGCTCATTGAGATTGAAAAAGCTTACAATGTACCCTATGCTATAGAAACCTAACCTCAGTTAATCTAGAGTTGGGTTGAAATGTTTAGTTGCTCTGGGTTATTACTGGTTTATGCCAAGGTATGTAATTAGTCAACCAAAGTGTGATTGTGTTTTGTTAGGGCATGTCAACATGCATACTTTTACATTTCTGTCATTCCACGCAACCCATTTACAAATTAAAGTGTAAAACCAGGAAGAACAGCATAATATATTTATATGACGCATAATATATATGAGTAATCATTCCTTTTCACAGATCCAGGCCCTTTGCAGCAGCATATAACTTACAGCTATTTTCACATTTTAGCCCTCTCCTCATACTATTTTTTTTTTTGCTAGTGATCCCCCATTCTATTTTTTTTATATTATAGCATAAACAAAGAATTTTATTATATTTGTCTTTGCAGATAAGTCCCCTCACTTCTTGAGACTGGGAGATGTTGAAGTGAATGCCGGACAGAATGCTACATTTCAATGTATTGCAACAGGACGAGAAGCTGTGAACAATAAACTTTGGCTTCAGGTAAAGGACCTAATTAGAAAGATGCCATAGTGCCTGTGATTGTGGGCGTAGGATTGGGATAGGGTGATCCAGTAAGTGTCTCCACGTTGGTATATCTTATGTGGGAGGTTTAAGGCGAGTATGGCTTTTTTTTTTTCATGCAAAATGACTGTCTCTATCCACAGGAAGCCGCTCACATAATACTGCTGAAGGTTTTATAATTATATACGTGTTTTCTGAGTCAAAGTGATATTGCAGGCAAAGTTAATTGTTACACCATTGCATCGGGCTAAGTTTGGCAGTGTCCTAAACTGTTTTACATTTTAAGATTAAACCCAAAATGGCAGAGAAGGTTTAGAGGTTTATAGGTTCAGCCAATGACATTCTCTTCTTCATCCCGTCCCCCAATCAGCTCAGCAGAGCAGGACAGGATTGCTGGTCCCTCCTCCCGTCCCCTCCAGACTCATCACATTGCGGTCAGCGCAGAGAGATGGATTATTATGCAGCATCACAGATCCAAGGGTCGCTTTTTTCAGAGGAAAAAAGCTGAATCTGTAAACCTCAATATCGCCATTTATTTCTTCAATTTAAAAACAAAAGCAGTTTAGGACAGTGCCACATGTAGCCTGACGCAATGGGCTTACTATTACCTTTGCCTGCAGTAGCAGTCTGCCTGTAGACTTTCAAGCCCACATTTAGCTTTTTTGCAGCTTATTGCACACAATCTGAGACTAATATGTGATAAAACAGGTTGCCGGGAATATTTATTAAAATTCTCCAGTCTTCAGGGTCCCTATAAATAAAGAAAATGCTGAAATGGTCAGATATTTTGAAGGTGATGCCTATAATGACCAGTAGCTATAGATTAACCACCTCCACGTCTTTTTATATAGTCTACATAATTGCTACTCGATTGCAGTTTAGTATTTTTAGTGAGTTGGTTAACTGCTTCTGGTTTTACCAGGTGGCAGAATCCACTGCCTTACTACAGGACTAGAGTATTTTTCCATTTTTTCTTTTTATTCTCAGCCCACTCCAATCCACACCTACCAGTGCAATAGCAGTAGGGACCTTGTCTTACATAAGGTGCAAATGTTCAGAAAAATGCTGGAGCAGCTGATCCCCTTCATACATGAAGTGGAAAGATTTTTTACATAGCAGTTCATATGCCCTGAGCATCAGTCTAGAATTTTGACCGAAGCCCAGCAGATTTTGTGCAGGAAAGCAAAGAATGAGGATGTTTCAATCCATGCTTTCTACGTATTTTTTTCTCCTCTGTAAAAATCTGCTGGGTTGGAGATCTACATTTTCAATCTCTTGCAATGTCTTTTGTGCAGACAAGTATTGTTCTAAAGAACATGTGAAAAATGTCAGATGTCCTTTCAATAGCTTTGGGACTTTATAATTATCACATCTCATCTACACATGCCTGATCGTTCTTTAAAATGTGCCCCATATATCACATGCTCAAAATTGCCTCAAGCAAGTGTACACAGTAATAATTTTTTATCTTTATTACATGGCTGCTTGCTTTACAAATGACTAGCAGGAACGATAATTGTCACTAGGCAGCAATGTTAAAGACCTTGCCATGTATATCAGTCCACATGTACAGTATATTATTGCTTTGTAATTTACTTTAAATGATCAAGTTCTTATTATATTAGATAATTGCACTTTTTTTAGTTTTTTTTTTTTTTTTTGGGATGGGGTGCGGCTTACAACTGCTGTAAGATATGTCTGATTTATTTTCAGAATTTTCTGTAACTGGACCAGTGGCTTGATGAGGGTATATTAGAAAAATAGAAATGATGGAACTCAGTCCATATAGTTGTTTGACAATATGTAATGATTGTATTTGGAAAGTCCCTTTATGGAAAACCCCACAGAACTGCAGCATTGTTACCTCGCATGCATGTGCTGGTTATTGTCCTATTGGAACAGATTGCAATGTATGTTAATGCCCAGCAATTTTATGTATTTTGAATGAACTGATTGCCAGGGGGCTTGCCTCTCTCCAGCTGAACACACTGCCAGCAGCTATTCATATGCTGGCAGGGGTGTATGTCTCCGATAGATGTGCTTGGGATTCTACCAGAGGCCCCACGCATGTGCCATAGGAGTGGTGATCAAGGTAAGTATACTGGTGATCGTGGGTGCTTTTACACAGCAAAGTATCCCCTGGGAAGAATGTTTACCCAACCTTGGGGCCGTTTAAACAATAGGGTACATAGATTTTTGGCCCTTTTTTATTAACTATGTGCTCATGATGTAGCCTCATCATACCTCGTGGCCCCACCTGATGTTGCTGTGATGCTAGGATCACATGGTACGGTCTCTTTCTTGACCAAAATCTGACATCCACACCCCCTTCATGGTACACACACAAACACCTGTCCACATGCCACGGGGGGCACAGGGAGTGAAAAAGAGTGGTCTATGTGGCTGCTGGTGGGGCAACCCTAACGGGCTGAGAAGTCTTTTCACTAACACTAATGAACAGAGCCCTGCCGGCCAAATAAGGCTGTCTCCCAAAAGTGGAATATTGGCATCTGTCTTCTTTGTACATTCAAACGCCTGTTGGTCACTCCCACCCCCACCCCTGGCATGGGTCTAGATCTCTTTCCCCACTTGAGCTGCTGGCTGAGATCTTTCAACCCTATTATTGCTAGTTTGTCAAAGTGTAGTTGGTAACTGGCTAAAATGCAGATAAATGCCATGATCTATTATGAAATGATGGCTCCTCCACATCTGCATGCTGGTTTTGAAGACCTGAGTGGGCCCTAGATGTGACATTCTTGCCAGTATTCCTTACACCAACCAAACACCTTTCATGGGGTCACTGTTGATCATAATAACTGTATTTGCTGCTATTTTTCTCTGCAAAGTGGTCTGATCTTTTTCTGTTTTCTACATCACACTCCAATTGCTCCCACCTTGTGCTCAGATATACAGATATGTAGTTTTTATGAATGATGTAGAGTGATGGAGAAATCACTCACATGTCAGTCAGCTGTGTAGCAGATTACATTGCACTATCCAGGTGCCTTGCATGCCTGGCTGACAAGGTAACATAGCAGGACTCCTGTCTTGTTACAATGTATCAGGAAAATAACATTTGCAAAGTACTTGAATTGTCTCCACATGCATTCTTTTTGGCTGCACAGCCAAGAGGTTTTTGTTTTGTTAGTTTTTTTTTTTTATGTGAGAAAATCGAAATATTAGCAATGTGGATGGTGGTGTACTACTAACTCTTCTTTGCCCAGCGAAACCAAATTCTTCATGCTTATAGGGAGGTGTTGTAAGCCCTGTGAATATACCCCTAATAATTCCCTACCTATGTATTTTTTCACACCACTTTGTTAAGCATATTAGGACAAATGTACAACTCCTGTCTTTGTGTTTTTTTCCCCTGGGTTCCTCATGTTTTCTTGTTCCGATTTCATATACAGAAAAACCCGCCTGTTATGGTGTACCTCTCTGGGGAAGGTTGGCATATGGTAATAGATTCTAGAGTGCTATCCCCAATGAAAAGTTTTCACTGTATCAATCAGTTCAGCCATCCATCCCTTTTTTCTCAGAGGTTTGCTTTAATGTACCTGAATCATATCATATCTGGTAGCCGTGCAGAAGCAATCTGCTGTGTTTCAGTTTAGCCACAGAGAGATCCCTAGTGGATGATTTGAAATGTGATTGCTCAGTACACAAGGGCTCTCAGGCTGTTGAAGGAACAGACTCGAATTCATTCCGTTTGACAGCTGTGAACTGCATTGGGTTTTTGCAATTAAAGTGGGCGAAATGCACTACACTTCCACACAGGAATGAGCACAATGGGACAGGGACCACATGCCACCACCGCTAAATCAAAAGCAGGCCGTGAATAGCGAGGCGGCAAAGTTTAGAGAGAGAAAACAAGCCTCTAAATAACATAAGTTTAATTAGTTTTCCTCAATTTTACACTTTTTTAATTGCTGTTTTTACTAGTCACTTTGCTATGCAGTGTTAGCCATGAATTGTATCCATATATTGTTTAGGTCAATAATGCAAAATGGTACACATGAAATCAAATGTAAGCATTAAAAGTGCAAACGTGACTGTCCAGGCAAACCATTTAATATTTCCACTCTTTCAGTTATAGGATAAAAAATAAAATTGGTAAGCACACTCTAAGTGAATCAGGAAAAAGAACCAAGGGATCTATGAGTACATTCATATAACAAGGGATAACTATCCCAGTATCAGTATATGAAAAAACAACTTATAAATGCACACCTAACACTATAAGGTATGATTAAAAAAATTGGATTTATTAATATACAAACTATGGATCACACTGTGGTGGTAAGGTTATTCCTATGGGGATATATGATACAAGGGATGGGAGACACTGATATACCAAACACATAGACATATAAATCATATATACATAATATACATTATATACAGTAAAATTGCGTCAATTGGAGAGAATACTGCTTGTCTATTGTAACTCATATAGCTATGGTGCAGGTGCAGTATTCAAACGATTTTTGCAGAGCTGGAGCAAAAAAGGCTCAATATGAATTGTGGTACCTGGTAGTGCAGGAGGCACTTCACTAGTTTAAACGTCAATGCTGCTTAATGGTCAGTCTGCTTTAAGAAGTCCATGCAGAGTTAAAGTGAGGCAGGCGAGGAGTCCGGTCTGTTATGGGTCCAATCCTTTAACCTGAGCTGACACGTGTTTCGGTTGTAAAAAACCTTCTTCCGAGCTGGTGCATAAAATGCGATAATGCCAAGAATGATGCAAGCAGTGAGTAGAAGCGGTGCCTGTCATGTATGCCTAACACTGTTTAAATGCGCTCAAAAGGCGCGAGAATCCCCCCGGGCCGGCCCAGTGACGACAATGACGCAAACCCTGTTCACGTCACCATGCGTCACTCCGGTCGCGCGCCAACCATCCATCGGGTTACGAGCTCGCCAACCCTTAGATGGCGGTGCACAGGTCACTACGGAGAACAGCGGAACGATGCTGGGTGAGTATCAAAGACACTTGAGGGGGATAAACAGGAAGGGGGGATCCGTCTGGAACAGAAGAAGAGATTACAGCTTTAATAAGGCAGTACAATAAGGACAATCAAAGATTATGCACGGCATATATGCAGGTACAGCAAAGTCATTCACAACAAATAAGCGTATATGATTGTGAATATATTGAGGAGAAAGTAAGGCTGGACTCAAAATATGGTCACTACTGAGATAGCCTCTGATGCCTATAGAGAGCTGGACATCACTGATACGAATCCTAAAGGGGCTATGCGCTATGGAATGGAGAGCCAATCCAGACTAATATAAGAGAACATCTCTATTAAGGCGCCTCATATGAGTCTAAGAGGAGGATGTGCAGTTCTGTAACGATGTGCCCAAAGCAAGGGAAAAGTGCAAACAGCTATGGTCAGTTTTAACTCTGGATTAATGATTAATTGGTGGTGGATATGTAAGGTTCTTAAACTGAAACGTAAGTGTAAAATCATTTAACTAAGATATATGCGGATGGTATAACCTCATTAAAGAGGTGTCAATGAAGAGTTGTATGGCCCTTTGTAGAAAATAGGTTCGGTCAAGAGGGGAAGACCTTTCAAAAGGGGGGAATATACTGGTCCATATGTTAAAAATGGAGACAATTGCTTGAGACCAATACCATTACAAGATCAAAGTGCACTTTCTGGTGGATGGTATGGAATGGATAGAAACGTCATCTAGTACATAGCTGGCTGCTGAAGAAGCAAGTAAAGAAGATGTCAGTTAGTAGTATGTGGGGATTTACAAGTAGGGGGAAAGATCACAATCCTCATTCATGTCCCTAGGGGTTTTAGTATTCAGCTTGTAAATCCAATAAAGTTCTCGTCTAGAGAGACGGTTCACAGGATCACCACCCCTTTTGTGTGGGAATACTTTTAAGATCACCAGGAAGCGCAGCTGCGATACCTGGTGATTTACTTCTGCAAGATGTGAAGTCAAATCTTCTAATGGCACTCGCTTATGCGGGATTTGATAGTTCTCTGCGTTTGCCCCACATATGCTTTTCCACAGGGGCATTTCAATAAATAGATGACGTTATTGGAGTTGCAATTGAAGAAACCTTTAGAGGGTAAGTTTTGCCTGAAGAGGGATGGTTAAAAGAGGTGCATCCGATGACTGAGTTGCATTGGGCGCAATTTCCACAAGGGTGCATACCAATAGGTTTAGGGAGTGAGCTCAGTCCATACCACCTTGTTCTTCAAACTTACATGCTGTATCAGCCTGAGTTGCATTGGGCGCAATTTCCACAAGGGTGCATACCAATAGGTTTAGGGAGTGAGCTCAGTCCAAACCACCTTGTTCTTCAAACTTACATGCTGTATCAGCTTTTATAAGGGTATCTCTTAGGTTCTTGGAGCGCTTGTATGTAAACATTGGGGGAGCTCCATACGTCTCTCGTAATCTTTCATCACATGTCAATATTTTCCAATGTCTATTGATTATCGAACGAACAGTCTGGTTTTGGCTATTATATGCTAGGAATGTGTTGGGATGTTTGTTTAGGTTTATACTGTAAGAGAGAGGCCCGTGGCAGTGCTGCTGCTTTCTCAAGGGCCAAAGTTATATCAGAGGGGGAGTAGCCCCACTTTTCGAAGTTGTGTGCCATTTTCATGGCTCTAGTTTGGAATGTATCGTCATTATCAACAATGCGTCTAAGACGAGCAAACTGACTGTAAGGAAGGCCTTTTTTCAATTTGGGTGGGTGAAAACTGGTCACATGCAAATAAGTATTGCGATCCGTTGGTTTCGTGTAAAAGTCTGTGTGTATGAAACCATCTTGTTGTCGAACACGTACATCTAGAAAGTGTACCTCACTCTCATCTGTCTCCATACTGAAGGAAATAGTTGGCCATGCTTGATCAAGGTCTCCCTTAAACTGTTTAAGGCTGTCTGTGTTTCCTGTCCAGAGAGAGAAAATATTGTCAATATATCTGTACCAAATTAGTGAGTGTTCGAGATATAGTGGGTGTTGGTAAACAATCATATTTTTGCATTCTGACATAAATTTGCGTAGGCGGGGGGCAACGTTGGAGCCCATAGCGGTTCCTTGTTTCTGTAAGTAAAAGGAGTCATTGTAGCTAAAGTTGTTCCTAGTGAGTATGATCCTGAGGAGTTCAACACATAGTGTTCTATAGGTGGGTGTGAAAGGCATGGATTCCAAGACTTTTCTTATGATATTGATGTCTTCTGTGTGTGGTATGGATGTACAAAGACAGTATACATCCATGCTGCTTAGAAGTGTGTTAGGGGAAATGGGTCCCAGAGAGGAAAGTTTAGACAGGAAGTCCCCTGTATCGAGCAGGAAAGATGGAATCTGAAGCACTTTTGTCTGTAGGATTTTATCCAGAAATATTGCAAGGGGTTGAAATGCTGAGTTGGTGCCCGCAATGGGGCGGCCAGGTGGTCTTGTTGCATTTTTATGAATCTTAGGTAGAATGTAGAAAAGAGGGGTCATAGGATGTAGTGGTTGTAAGAAATCTTTCAATTTTCTGTCAATTAAGGATTTAGAAAAGGCTTCTTCAATTACCTCTCCAATCTCATGTTGAATATCTGGTAATGGGTCTCTAAGCAAACGTTCGTATACTTGTGTATCAGATAACTGTTCCAATACAGTTTCATTATAGTAGGATGCATCCAAAATGACAGTGGCGCCCCCCTTGTCAGCCGCTTTAATTACTATAGAATGGTCCTCGGTTAGGCTTCTCAAAGCGATACGTTCAGCTTTAAGCATGTTATTATGATGGCGGTGACCTTGGGGGTGCCATTTCAGGTTGGATACGTCCCTCTCCACCATTTTAATAACGGTTTCCACATTGTGTAAAGTCGTAGGTGGTATCCACTTACTAGGTGGGTGGCACTGTCTCAGGTCTACTCCCATGGCTGTAAGTTCCGAAGTAGCTGGTGAGAAACTTATAGGTGCAGTATCGAAATAGGAGCGAAAAACCTCTGTAAGTCAATATCTAGCTCGAGCGGGTTACCCCAGTGTGTGGGTACAAACCCCAAACCCTTTTTCAGTACCTTGTGTTTTATGGGGAGAGTACTCGGGTGGAAAGATTCACTACTAAGAGCGAGGATGTTGGGATTGGCTTTGTAGTACTCGTTGGGAATCTACTGGTCCTGGAACGTTTCTTCCCCTGCTGCGTCTTTTTGAGTTTTGGCTATGTGGGGCTTGAGTCTGGCCTAAAAAAGGTCGGTGGTCTTGTTCGTCTGATGACCTGATGACACTCTATCAGTTATATCCTCAATTCTCCGCTTTGCACACACAAAGCTTTAACCTTCTGGCCTTGAGGACTAACACAGTGCCCAAAAAGATTCTTGAAATACCTTTTGCAATTGATTGGTTTAATTGCATTACTCTTGCTGCCAGGGCAGCTTAAGGATTTCTAAACCTACCTAGTTTTAAAATTGCTTATGGTCTGAATATGTTTGCACAGCCAGCAAATAACTTTATTTGCTCAGTTCTTGAAGGGAGAGTCTACTTTTTAGGAGACCACAGACCTCAGATCATGGTTCCATAGGGACACACAGCTCCGCTGCCTAACACTACCAGTCCTGCTCAAGTAATCTATTTCCCACAGGTATCTTAAGGTCTAAAAATAAAAATCTACATAAATATTGTAGATGACAAGGGGAAGAGAATCTTACATCCCTCCATCCCAAAAAATAATTTTACTGTACAGAAGATTTAGGGGTGTAACATCTTTAAATGTATCATTCGGCTTTTTTTCTGGGTAATTGCTATGTTTTGGGCAGATTTTAGAGTGGCTATTTCCCAGCCTGGGTCAGGACAGGCAGTTAATGTAAGCAGATGCCGTGTTTAGATGTCTGGTGTTGTGGGCAGTGGTGGACCACTTCTGATTTTGCAATTATCTCAAGTCCCACCATACCACAGCTAAAAGCGAATTCATGAGTAGGTTGGGGGTCTTGTACTGGCCCAACAATGCAAGCTCTTCTGCCAGCACTGGAGTCATCCCTAGATGCTCTACTCCAGCACTTATGCAGCCTGTTGATTTGAACACACTGTTGGAGCATTAGTTTGTCTGCAGTGTTTCATGTCTCCCCATTCTCACTTTCAGTAGTTCTGGGTACCACCTGAGTGGAGTTAGAGCACCACCAGTGGTTGGGAACCCTGGTCTAGATTACTGTCGTTCTCAAAGTTAAGCGATATTGGTTCTGGTTGAAGATGTCGGCCTGGTACTTTGATGTTTATAATTGCATCCTACTCTGATAGGGAATGCTATGGGATGTTGGGAGTTGTTGGTGTCCCAGAATGAAATGAGAACAACATTTTTGTTTCTCATCTCTCTCATTCCAGGCCACCACCATTAGCAATGCATGGGTTAACATCAGCTACAGGCAGGGACTGTAAGATAGAAAAAAAAAACTAGCTCTTCCCGGCCTATATAGGGAATGCTGTGGCAGGATATACTCAGTTCTTTTCTTACAAATGCAAGGGATTGTGAAGAGGTTCTGAATTGTTTTTATCGTTACAGTGCTGATCTGGAGCGGGGGGCTTTGACCCCCGTCTGTCTCCCAGCCCCTCGCCAGCTGCAGTGTTCCTGGGGACCCCCGTTAGATGCTGGAAGTCGTGGAGTTGTGCAGAGTGAGAGTAGCGCACATGGGTCCAGGCAGCAGGTAGGTTGCTTTTCCAGTAGTGCAGGCAGGCCTAACAAGTTGTAGACAGGCAGGAGGATGTGGGGACCAGCGCTCCAGCTGTATTGCTTAGCAGTTAGATCACCCATTTTACCATATCAAAGGCATCAGGGTTTCATATTTTGAACTGAGAGTGGTGGAGTGTGCCCCATCTGCCAAGCGCGCCTGACCTTGGCCGAGGGACCCTCATGTGCCTGGTGCACTACTGTCCTGCGCCACCTTACACAGCTGTCGGGTTCCGCGCCACTGCTGAATCGTCTAGTTTCCCCTGTGGCTTCAGGCTTGAACTCGTCTGATCGGGATACTCCCTCTGGGGGACTGCCAGGCCCATTTTTGTCCCAGGATCCACCTACTGATGAGGTTACTCCTCCGGGCATGGCGACTCGGTTGGAAAGCATGGTCAGTGGCCTTCACCAGAAGGGGTGTCCCGAGTCAGTCTCTGCCCGTCTAGACAGGGAGGCTACTGCCAAGCATAGGCATATACAGACGGAATCCTTGAAGGATTCTAGTGCCTACGTCGAGGACCTATTAGGAGTTCAGGATCTAGTTCTGGACGATCGGGGGTGTCATCCGGCAGCGGAGAGGAACCGGAAGCCGCTCATGCACCAGGGAACCCTCCGGATTACCCGACAGATCAGAACGAGGAGCTTATTGAGGCAATATTGGAGTTTCTGCACCTCTCTACTGCCGAGGTGGCAGAAGATGGGTGAACCCTATAAACGCCAGAAGGTCAGGCTGGTTTTTTACTATTGCATGGCACGGCCTGCTTCAAGAAGTCCTTACGTATGGGATATTCCGCCACGAGGTGGCGCAGTGTACTGCAGAAAAGTTGTGGCTCCTCCCGGTACCATATAAAAACAGGATCACCAATAGACCTTTCCAGTGTTTCCTCTGCAGTGATTCTGTGAAGATAGAAGATGGCCCTTTGTATTGCACAGGTGAGCGGGGGAACCAAGCCTGCGGCCCTGCATGTTTCCACCCGTTTCTGGACCCTCTGTGCCTCCCAGCCTCGGCTGATGGATCGGGTGAAGGTAGAGGAGCACTAGGGTCAGGTGCTCAAGGAGCGCTGCTCCAAGCCGCAGACCCTGTCCCACAAAGGGTAGCCGGCCATATGCTTTATGGTGAGCCTACTGAGGGATGCGGAGTTCCTGTCCTAGCTTCTGAGGGGGTGAGTGTTTTGGGGACTGTGTGCCTTGTTTCTCTGGTGTCTGGGGTCCCCCCCCATCCCTTGCCTGGCTCTCGCCGCTGCCTGCTCGCTCTCCTCCCGCCCCCCTCTCCCCGACGTTGTTCGGTGGGGGGGGGGTGGGTGGTAGCGGCAAGTGTATTAACTGTTTTTCGCTGCTGCTTTGCGATCCGCTCGCGGCAGGCGGCGCTATAACTTGAGGCGTTTGCTGTATTGCGATGGTGCGGTCACGTGAGCGCCATTTTCGCACTCTTCGGGGGGGCGGGTCGGATTAGGACGCGCCCCTCGAGGTTCTTATGCCGGCACCATTTTGAGTCTGCTGCGCGTCCGGGCCCCTCTTTCTCCCTGGGCTGCGGTGGTGATCTTTCCTGTGTCGCTTCCTCCTGTGGTCTGGCGGCTTGGTGATCCTTCGTTCTGCTTGGTCCGTGAGTCCCCTTTGGGGGTTTTGTTTCCTTGGGCCATGGGCTGCGGGATGTTTATGTGCTTTTTGTTTGTCTTTCAGGAGGGACAGCTGGGGGTTTGTGGTTTCTCTCGGTTCTGCTCCTTACCTCCCCTCATCTCCCCCTTACTGGCTTCTGAGGGCATCCCTTGGGGGGGCATCCCTTGGGGGGGGGGGGCATCCTGGTGGCTTTTTTATTAGCCCTTACCCTGTGCTGGTCTATTGCGCCTGTGTTAATCACCATATGGGGGCTTCTGGGGATATCGTATTCGGGGCACACCCGGCTGTGTGCCATGTGCGGGGTATCCCCTTTGAGTAACAGTGCTGCGGTGTGCGTGCCGTGCTCCCAAGGTATCATTGCGGTGCCCACTTCTCTTCCCAGTTCTGCACCCCCTTCGGCATCGCCTACACCCCCGCGCCTGCATTTAGCCCCCAGTGAGGGGGATACTAGCAGGGGGTCACAATCTGATCTGGCACTTCGTGTGGCCAGCATTGAAAGGCAGCTTGCCAGGCCTGTTCCAGGTAAGGCCTCTGGCAAGAAGCGTCACCTGGCTCCCACGCCCTCCCTCTTTGCTGAGGAGGATGAGGGAATTGATGCCTTTGGTGGCCGTTACTCCTTAGAGAAGGGGGAGCTTTTCCAGGACAATGACTTCTCTGGGGACCAGCAGGAGGGGTACGACAGTGACCCTGGGTCTGCGTCCGGGGAGGACTCATGGTTCCCTGATGACACTGATAGCTTGTTGGCTCACATTTTTGAAATCTTGCACATTGTCCCCCCTGAGGTGGCTAAGAGGAAGCAGGGTGAGCTCTTTCATCCTGATAAACAGCGTCTGGAGTTCCCTGAGCAGGGCAATTTCTCTAATATGGTGCTCAAGGAGTGGGAACGTACTAATAGATTGCCCACCGTGCCCAAAGGGTTGGATAAGAGTTATCCCTTCCCTGCTGACCTGTTCAAGCGATGGTCGTGTCCACCTGAGGTGGACGCTTCCGTTCTAGGGCTGTCAAACACCTCGCTCATGCCTTCCCCTGACACTACTACACTGCGGGGCAGCAAGGACCGGCGTATGGATCAGCTGGCCTGCCATGCTTTTAAATTTGTGGGGGCTGGGCTGCGTCCGGTCTGCGGCGCTGCCATTACAACTATTGCCCATAAGAAAAAGTTCAAGCGTCTCACTGATGGCGCTATGGCTGGTAGGAGGAGGGAGGATTATAGGGCCCTCTTGCTTTGCTCTGATTTTGTTGCCTTTGTCCTTACTGCCATGGGTGATGCGGTGCGCCTGGGTGGTAGGGCCTCTGCCCTCTTGGTGGCTATGCGCCGTTCTGTTTGGTTGCATCAGTGGGCAGCTGACGCTGCTGATAAGAAGGCTCTCACTGGGCTCCCCTTTGCTGGGCTGCAGCTCTTTGGTGAGCGTCTGGATGTTCTAGCTATGATGGTAGGCTACCTCAGCATAGGAAGCAGCCTCGGCCTTTTAGAGGGCCCTCCGCTTCCCTCCCCTCCTTTTGTGCTCCCAGAGGAGGTCGTGGCTCCCTTTTCTCAGGTAGCCGCAGGGATTCTTGGGGCCGTGGCAGATCCCGTGGTCGTCCCAGTCTCTCTTGGGGTTCCAAGCCCAAACCCCCTCCCAAACCCCCCTCAGGCAGGAGGAGGCGCCCTCACCCTTCTGGGTGGGGGGGACAGCTTCGGCTCTATGCTCACGTCTGGAGGCTCCACGTTTCAGACCGGGGGATTCAGGAGGTGCTGTCCTCCGGTTAAAAGATGGAGTTTGCAGCCTGGTCGCCCCCAAGATTCTTCAGATCCCGGATGTCTTAAAACCCTCTGTCAGCTCAGGGTTTGCGCCTTGCAGTTCAACGTCTGTTGGGAGTCAGGAGTCATTTGCCTGGTGCCTTCCCAGGAACGGGGTCAGGGGTTCTACTCCAATCTTTTCACGGTTCCCAAAAAGGATGGGTCTTTTAGGCCCAACCTGGACTTGAAGGGTCTCAACAAGTTTGTCAGGTTCAAGCACTTTCGCATGGGGACGCTACGCTCTGCTGTCAGTACCCTTCGCCTGGGTGACTTCATGACCTCCGTTGACATCAAAGATGCCTATCTTCACGTGCCAATCTTTTCTGGTCATCAGAGATTCCTGAGGTTCGCTCTAGAGGATCAGCATTACCAGTTTGTGGCTTTACCATTCGGTATCACCTCGGCGCCTCGGGTGTTCACCAAGGTGCTTGCGGGCGTGATGGCTCTGCTGCGGAATCAAAGCATTCACATCCTCCCTTACCTGTGCGACATTCTGATTGTGGCTCATTCTCTTCATCAGGCCAAGAAGGACACTCAGGCGGTGACCTCCACTCTCGAGTCCTTCGGCTGGGTGATCAACTATCCCAAGTCTTTACTGTCTCCGTCTTTGATGAGGTCCTTTCTGGGCATGACTCTGGATACCTCTCAGGTCAAGGTGTTCCTGCCTAAGCAGAAAGTGGAGGGCCTTCAGAAGGAGGCACGGGCTCTGCTCTTGTGTTCCCATCCTTCCATCCAGCAAGGGATGCAGTTGGTGGGCCCGATGGTGTCCTGCTTCAAGGCGGTCCCCTTTGCTCAGTTTCACATGAGACCTCTTCAGTTGCACCTCTTGTCAGTTTGGGATCAGGAATTTGCTCTGTCCCCACTGACCAGACGGTCCCTCTCGTGGTGGCTGGACTCAAGAAACCTTCTAGTGGGCAGTACCTTTCTGCCTCCGTGCTGGAAGACTGTCACCACAGATGCCAGTCTGACCGGTTGGGGGGGCTTTTGGAAGTCTCTGAAGTTCCAGGGTCGGTGGGGCCCTCAGGAGGCCCATGCTCCCATCAATGTCCTGGAACTGAGGGCGATCAGGTTGGTTCTTTCTCAACTGACCACACACCTTCGGGGTCAGGCTGTTCAGATCCGCTCGCACAACCAGACGGCGGTTGCCTACATCATTCATCAGGGAGGGAATCTGAGCAAGCGAGCCCTCAAGGAAGTGTCCCTGATACTGTCTTGGGCGGAAGAGAATGTCCCTTGCATCTCGGCGGTCTACATTCCGGGGGTGGAGAACCAGGAGGCAGACTCCCTGAGCAGGGGGACGTCTCGGCTGGGGGAGTGGTCCCTCAGCAACGAGGTATTTCACTCCCTGTGTCACTGCTGGGGTCAGTCGGATGTGGACCTGTTTGCATCCCGCCACAATCACAAGCTTCCCAGATTTGTCTCCCTGTCGCAGGATCCTCTGGCCTTCGCCACGGATGCGCTAGCAATGCTTTGGACTGAGTTTCAGCTTCTCTGTGTTCCCTCCTTTTCCTCTGCTGGGCAGGGTGCTGCGCAAGATAGCCCAGGAGGGGGTACCAGCCGTCCTGGTGGCCCCCTGTTGGCCAAGGAGGGTGTGGTTCGCAGACGTCGTGCAGTTGGCAGTAGATCTGTATTTCTTGCTCAAGGATCCAGATCTTCTCACTCAGGGACAACTGCACCATCCCAATTTACAAACGCTGGCTTTAACGGCTTGGCTGCTGAAACCTCCATCTTGATGGATAAGGGGTTGCCAGCTTCTGTTGTTGATACTATGATTCGGGCTAGGAAGAAGTCCTCGTCCTTTATCTACTACAGGATCTGGCATGCTTACATTGCCTGGTGTGAGTCCAAGTTTCTTCCTTGTCGGGTGTTTTCTCTTTCCAGGATTCTGGAATTTTCGCAACATGGTTTGGATTCGGGCCTTCAACTTAGTACCCTCAAGGGACAGGTGTCAGCTCTGGCAATTTTTTTCCAAAGATCCTTTGCCAATCACCTTTGCACAATGGTTAAGACTTTTTCAGGGAGTTACTCATGTGCGTCCGTTACGTAAGCCTATGCTACTGGTTTGGGACCTGAATCTTGTCTGCTCTGCAGGGTCCTCCCTTTGAGCCTATCCGTGGGGCTGCGTTGCCCATTCTGACTCTTAAGGTGGCCTTTTTGGTGGCCATTACTTCGGTCAGGCGAGTTTCTGAGCTGCCGGCGCTTTCCATCAAACCTCCTTATGTTGAGCGGCATCAGGATAAGGTGGTGTTTCGGCTTAAGCCGGATTTCTTGCCTAAGGTTGTGTCTGCTTTTCATCTCATTCAGGACATTGTCTTACCTTCCTTGTGTCCTAACCCTGCTAATTCCAAGGAACGGACCCTTCATTCTCTGGATGTTGTCAGGGCATAGAAGTTTTATTTGATTGCTACTGAGTCTTTCAGGAAATCTGATGCTCTTTTTGTTCTTCCTGCTGGACCTAGGAAGGGTTTGCCTCCTGCTAAATCCACTATCAGCAAGTGGATCCGTCAGAAGGTGGAGCAGGCCTATTCTGCTAGGGGGAAGGTTCCTCCTTTTAGGGTTACTGCTCATTCCACTCATGCTATTGGTGCTTCTTGGGCTTTTCAGCACCAAGATTCTGTTGAACAAGTTTGTAAGGCCGCGACTTGGTCTTCTGTTCATACCTTTTCCAAGTTTTGCAAGGTTGATGTTAAGGCCTCGGCTGATGCTGCTTTTGGCCGCAAGGTACTTCAGGCGGTAGTGGTTTGAACTACCTGCTGCTACTTTTTTGGGAATCCCACCCTACCTTCTGGACACTGCTGTTGGACGTCCCATACGTTAGGACTTCTTGGAGCAGGCCGTGCCATGCAATAGGAAAAAGACAATTCTGTGAGTTCTCACCTTTAGAATTGTTTTTACTATGCATGGCACGGCCTGCTTCACCCCACTTTTGTTATCGTTATTCTTGGTTGCCTCTTTATGGTGATTGTTCCAAGTTAGTTGGGGTTTGTTACCTTTATTCTTAGTATACAGTACGTCCTGCTCCAAATCTAATACTTACAGTTGGGATATACTCCGCCAGATAGCGCTGGACTGCAGAGACGTCGAAAATAGGCTCCTCCCGGCTCCTCAAATACCCTCCCACAAATCCCCAGAATTTCTCTGCAGTCTGGCTGCGAAGGACGAGAAATGGCTCTTTACTCGCAGGTGAGCGGGGCTATTCGCCTGGGGCCCTGTAGGACTATTCCCACCCATTCCACTAGTAATATGCCTCCCAGCCTTGGCTGTGCTGGTCGGATGAAGGTAGGCAGCACCGCTGTTAGGTGCTTAGGAGCGCTGCTCCACCGCAACCCCCCACCAAAGGGTAGGCGGTTCAGGCTTATGGTGAGCCTCTATGGGATGCCCCTGCCCATCGGTGGGCCCTGTTTAAGTGGCCGCTGTCCTCCCTCATCCTCCTTGTAGCCTTCGGGGGAAAAGAGGGGTGTAAATGTGTATGCTATGCATTCTGTGTTTTACACTCTTTTTCCATTCTGTTTAGTCTTGTATCAGCCGCCGCTCTGACTTGTCTTACTGTCTTTTATATATTGCCGCCGCCGCACGCTGACTTGGTTCAGCGCCTGGCGGCAGCATTACCTCAGGCGCTGGTGCGCCATCATTGGCTGCTTGCACGTTCTGGCTTTGCGCTCTTTGGGGGGGGGGGCGGGGCCCGTCTATGGCACGCTCCGCGGGCGGCTTTATCTGCTTCACTTTTGTTACGATGTACTTAAGGTCTTGCCTGCTTATGTCTTTCAGGCGGGACGAACCCTCCCGGCCCTGTTTTTAGTATATTACTTGTAGGCCTTGTAAAAATTATACTCCCACGTCCCTAGCGGGTTATTGGGGCATCCGGGGTTGCTATATAGCATTATTTCCTATCGGCGTATAACGCCGCTATAATCACCATATGAAGGCATCCCAGGATAATGTGACCGGGGTCCCTTCGGGACAAGACCAGCTGTGTGTAGCGTGTGGGCAGCCTCATGCTGACGCTGACAAGGCACGGGTCTGTGTACCCTGTGCTGAGCAGGTGCTTGCATTGCAATCTGGCCTGCCAATGGGTGCACCTCGTTTCACTTCACCTACTCCCCCAAGCTTATACCTCACTCCTACTGAGTTGCATACTAGTGGGGATTCTCAGCCTGATGTGTCTTCTAGACTGGCTACTGTTGAGCAGTTGATGCTAAGTCCTTAGCGCGTAAGTCCCCTGCTAAGAAGCGGCACTTGACGCCTGATGTCACTGTTTTCCCTATGGGAACTGATGAGTTTTGGAATCTTTGTGGCTATACCCCGTCTGATGGAGAGCTCTTTTCTGATTCAGGCTCATCTGATGAGAGACCAAGGGGTCATGACGATTCTGACCCCTGGGCCCCGGATGACACTGACAGATTATTGACCCAGATTTTTGAGGTTCTGTCCATCTCTCTCCCCGTTGCGGCTCCCAGGCAAAGAGGGGAGCTTTTCCATACAGCAAAATCACGTTTGGAATTTCCTGAGCAGGCACATTTCCATAACCTTGTGCTCAAGGAATGGGAGCACCCCAGTAAACTTCCCTGGGTTCCAAAAAGTTGGGATAGGATACTGGAAGTATCCCTTTCCTGCTGAGGTGGTTAAATGTTGGTCATCCCCCCCCCCCCCCGAGGTGGATGCCCCGATCCTAGGGCGAACACCTCTGTCATGCATTCCCCTGACTCCACTACCCTGCGGGATGCTGAGGACCGGTGCATTGACCAGCTGGCATCCCACGCCTTTGCATGTGCGGGGACGGTGCTGCGCCCGATCTGTGCCTCTGCCATTACTGCTGTGGCCACTAGAACCCTTATCAGAAATATGCTTGATAGTGCCCCTGATGATTTGCCTTGTGAGGTGTTCAATGCACTCTCCAGTTGTGATGTTTTTGTGAATTTTGTCCTCTCAGCATTGGATGACACCATCAGAATGTGTGCCAGAACTTCTGCCCTTGTGGTGGCTATACGCCGCTCGGTTTGGCTGCGCCAGTGGGCTGCTGACAACGCTGCCAAGAAGGCCCTCCCTGGGTTTCCCTTTAAAGGACTGCGCCTGTTCGGGGACCTCCTGGACCTTTTTGCTAAGGGAGGCTGGTTACCCCAGCGCAGGCGGCAATCTCGGCCCTTTTCGGGGTCAGGGTTCCTTCTCCTCCCCTTACCGTGGTGCCAGACAGGGGAGGGGGGTTTCCTTTCTTGGGGCCCGGGGAGATTTCTGGGGTAGGGGCAGAGGACGTGGACGTCCTGGCTCCTCCTGGGGTCCCAAAGCAAAATCCTCTCCCAAGCCCCCTCAGGCATGATGGGGCGCCCTCACCCATCCGGGTGGGGGGACGGCTGCAGCACTTCGCTCACGTCTGGAGAAGTTTGCTGCCTGTCCCCCTCCAAGATTCATCAGATCCCGGATTCCTCAGGACCCTGTGTCAGCTCAGGAGCTAGTGCAATCAGTGCAAGGCCTCCTGGAGCTGGGGGTCATCTGCCAGGTCCCCTTAAGAGAAAAGGGCAAGGGCTTTTATTCCAACCTATACACAGTACCCAAAAAAGATGCCCATCCTGGACTTGAAGATCCTCAACAAGTTTGTCAGGGGCAGGCGATTTCGCATGGAAACTGCGCTCTGCCATCAGTTCCCTGCGCCAAGGGGATTTCATGACTTCTGTCAACATCAAAGATGCTTATCTTCATATTCCTGTGTTCCCAGGTCATCAAAGTTTCCTCAGGTTCGCTCTGATGGATCAACACTACCAGTTTGTGGGCCCTTCGGCCTCACTTCAGCTCCCAGGGTGTTCACCAAGGTGCTGGCTGGCGTGATGTCTCTGCTCAGATGTCAGGGCGTCCGCGTGCTTCCCTATCTGGACGACATTCTCATCACTTCCCAGTCTCTACATCAGGCAGAGTTGGATACTCAGCTGGTGGGGTCCACTCTGGAGCCATTTGGATGGGTGATCAACCACCCCAAGTCCTCACTGTCCCCTTCCTTGATAACTCCATTCCTAGGAATGAATCTGGATACAGTTCAGGCAAGGATCTTCCTTCCTCAACAGAAGGTGGACAGTCTGATTGCACAGGCTCAGTCCCTCCTAGCTTGTCCCCATCCCTCCATCAGGCAGGGGATGCAGCTGGTGGGCCTGATGGTGGCGTGCTTTGAAGCGGTCCCTTATGCTCAGTTCCACTTGAAGCCTCTGCAACTTCACCTATTGTCAGTATGGGACAAGGACCCAGCGTCCCTGGACAGGGCCTGTGTGCTCTCCCCTCTGGTCAGGAGGTCCCTCTTGTGGTGGATGGACTCAAGCAACCTGTTGGGGGGCAGATCCTTTCTTGCCCCTTCCTGGGAGATGGTCACCATGGATGCCAGTCAGGTTGGGGGGGTTTCTGGAAGTCCCTGCGGTTCCAGGGGAGGTGGGGCCCTCAGGAGGCCCACACACCTATCAATGTCTTGGAACTGCGGGCGATCAGGCTAGTTCTGGCTCACTTGACTACTCACCTTCGGGGCCTGCCTGTTTAGGTGCGCTCGGACAACCAGACGGCAGTTGCCTACATCATCAGGGAGGGACCCGGAGCAAGGGGGCCCTCCCAGGAAGCGTCTCTGATCCTGACTTGGGCGGAGGCCAATGTCCCCTGCATATCAGCTGTGTACATCCTGGGGGGGGGGGGGGGGGGGGAAATCGCCTGGCGGACTCTCTGAGCAGGGGGACCTCTCGCCAGGGAGAATGGGCCCTATGCATCAGGGTGTCTCAATCTCTGTGTCACCGTTGGGACCGACCAGATGTGTATCTGTTTGCGTCCCGCCACAATCACAAGCTCCCAGCTTTTGTCTCTGTCCCAGGATACTCTGGCCTTGACCTAGGTTGCGCTAGCAATGTCATGGCAGGACTTTCAGTTCCTGTATATCTTTTCCTGTATATCTTCCCTCCAATCCCCCTGCTGGACAGGGTTCTGCGCAAGATTGCTCTGCAAGGGGTGCCAGCAATTCTGGTGGCCCCCAGGTGGCCAAGAAGAGTGTGGTTTGCAGACGTGGTACAGCTGGCAGTAGATCAGTACGCTCTGCCCTTGGTGCCAGATCTGCTCACTCAGGGCTCACTACGCCATCCCAATTTACAAACTCTGGCTTGGCTGCTGAAACCTCGGTTGTGGATACTTTGATTAAAGCTAGGAAGAAGTCTTCCTCTTCCATTTATTACAGGGTTTGGCGTGCCTACATTGACTGGTGTGAGTCTAAGTCTCTTCTCTGTCGGTGTTCTCTATTCCCAGGATTTTGGAGTTCCTGCAGCATGGGTTGGAGATGGGACTCCAGCTCAGTACTCTGAAGGGTCAGGTTTCTGCCCTCGCTATTTTCTTCCAGAAGTCCTTTGCTCAGCACCCTCTGATCAGGACTTTTTTCCAGGGGGTCACTCATGTGCGTCCCCCACGTAAGCCTATGGTGCCTGTTTGGGATTTGAACTTGGTTCTGTCAGCCTTGCAGGGTGCTCCCTTTGAACCTGTGCAGGATGCTGCCCTTGCCATTCTTACACACAAGTCTTTCTGGTGGCTATCACATCTGTTAGGCGTGTCTGAGTTGGCGGCGCTTTCCATTCAGCCCCCCTACTATGAGAGACACCAGGACAAGGTGGTGTTTCGTTTCAAACCTGACTTTCTGCCTAAGGTAGTGTCTGCCTTTCATTTGAATCAGGATATTCTTCCTTCTTTGTGCCCTAATCCTAGCAATGCTAAGGAGAGGGTTTTGCACTCTTTGGATGTGGTTAGGTATCTGAAGTACTATCTGGTGGCTACTGCACCTTTCAGGAAAACTGATGCTCTTTTTGTGGTCCTTTCTGGTCCTAGAAAGGGTTTGGCTCCTGCCAAGTCTACTATCAGCAAGTGGATTCGTCAGGCTGTGATTCAGGCCTACTCTGCTAAGGGGAAGAATCCTCCTTTCCGCCTTACTGCTCATTCCACTCGTGCTATTGGTGCCTCTTGGGCTTTTAAGCACCAGGCTTCTGTTGAACAAGTTTGCAAGGCCGCTACTTGGTCTTCTGTTCATAACTTTTCAAAGTTTTACAAGGTTGATGTTAGGGCCTCAGCTGATGCTGCTTTTGGCCGAAAGGTTCTGCAGGCGGCAGTGGTTTAAACTGTATGCTACTGATTTTTCTTGGGGATCCCACCCTACTTTATGGACACTGCTATTGGATGTCCCAAGTGTAAGTATTAGATTTGGAGCAGGACGTACTGTATACTAAGAATAATACAATTCTGTGATTACTCACCTGTAGAATTGGTATTATGAGTATACAGTACGTCCTGCTCCAACCCACCCTTGGTTTGCATTTTCTTGGATCCCCTGTATGGTGATTGTTATCATTGTTATAGTTGATAGTTTGGATTGTTTAATTCTCCCGGCTTCTCATTAACTGCTTTTCAATGCTGGGGATTTGTGGGAGGTCCCCGGGTATTTGAGGGGCCGGGAGGAGCCTATTTTCGATGTCTCTGCAGTCCAGCGCCATCTGGCTGAGTATATCCCAAGTGTAAGTATTAGATTTGGAGCAGGACGTACTGTATACTCATAATACCAATTCTACAGGTGAGTAATCACAGAATTGTATTTTTACCTTTTATTATCGCCCGGGCTTCTTGTATAACTGCTTGTCAACGCTGGAGAGGTCTATTGGTGATCCTGTTTTTACATGGTACCGGGCAGAGCCACAACTTTTCTGCAGTACACTGCGCCACCTTGTGGCGGAATATCCCATACGTAAGGACTTCTTGAAACAGGCTGTGCCATGCATAGTAAAAGCAATTCTACAGGTGAGAACTCACAGAATTGTCTTTTTCCCAGGCTTGCTCATTTTGATAGGCTGGTGAAAAAGGAGTGGAAGAAACCGGATAAGCTTCCATATCTTCCCAAGTTCCTGGACGACAAGTACCCCCCTTGAGAGACCTGGTGGATAGGAGGTTGGACCAGCTAGCCAGGCATGCGTTCTCCATGGTGGGGGTCAGACATGCACCCAGCTTGCGCCACATCCATGGCTGCTATGGCAGGCAAGGTCTGGATGAGTCAGCAGAAGAGGCGATTGCATCCTAGAGGACGACCCAGCGATAGATCTCTTACTGGACTGGGGAGTTGTAGTACCTGTGCCCCCTCAGCGCGGGGCTGTGACTTCTACTCAAAATTATTCGTAATCTCCAAGAGCAACAGGTCCATTTGGCTGATTCTGGATCTCCAGCATCTAAACTGTTATGTTCAGGTGCGGAAATTCCGCATGGAATCTCTAAGGTTGGTCATGATGTTGCTACGACAGGGGGATTTTCTGGCCATAGTGGACATAAAGTATGTGTATCTGCATGTCCCAATCTTCCCTGGCCACAAATTGGAAATGTGGGCACCTGACATTTCCAATTTGTGGCAATGCCGTTTGGACCATCCACTGCCTCGCAAGTGTTCACGAAGGTCTTGGAGGTGATGATGGTACTCCTGTGGAGGCAGGGTTTGCACATCACCTCATACCTGGACGACTTGCTCATCCGAGCCCCATCTCAGGCAGAGGCACTGCGGGATGTTTGGACGGTCCTGTCCATGAACTTTTTGGGTGTGTGATCAACTGACCCAAGTCCCAGGTGGTTCCCTCTTTGGTGACTACTTAACTAGATATGACATTGGATACTCGACTGGCATGGGTCTTTCTTACCGTGCAGAGGTAAATGGCTCTTCAAGAGGCGGTGAGGTAGCTGCTGCCAGACAAACATTCCACGATCAGGCAGTGCATGCAGCTGCTTGGCCTGATGGTGTCTGCGATCGAGGCAGTTCTGTATGCCCAGTTCCACTCCAGGCCATGTTGATGACGTTAATGTTGAAGGTGGCTTTTGTTGTGGTGATCACCTTCATCAAGCTGGTTTCAGATCAGATCACCCCCTCCAGGGGTCTAAGCTTGAGGTGTCGGTGCCATTGTTCATGCATATGTTTACGCTTTTGGCTGTTCTTGCATGGTCCTATCCTTACTGAGGGACTGCTTTGGGACATCCCATGCATTGCTAATGTTGGTGCCCCGAAATGGAAGAGATGAAAAAAGGGAAATTTGTGTACTCGCCTGTAAATATTCTTTCTTGTCTGCTTTCATTCCAGGGCACTACACCCACCCTACTGTATGTTAGAACTGTGTCGTGGTAGTTGATGCTCCCTACATTGTTTTATTTTTGTTGCACTGTTTCTAGTTGCGTGCATTATGCACAGGTTAGTGTTTCTCTCCTGGAGCTACTGTTGAACTGCTTTTTTATTAACTGAGGATATCCTGCCCCATCCCGCCCTATATAGGCTGGGAGGAGCTATTTTTTTTATATCTTGCAGTCCCCACCTAGGGCTGAGGTTAATCCATGTATTGCTAATTGTGGTGCCCCGGAATGGAAGAGGACGAGAAAGGAAATTTACCGGTGAGTACACAAATTCCCCTTATTCTGTAAAATGTATTTCTCTTCGTTTCCATTCCAATACACCACTGCCTCCCGCACCGTGGTGACTATATTGGTTGATAATGGGTCAGGGGAGGCTGCATTGCAAACTAGGGCTCCGCATTGGGGAAGTAGCTAGGTATCCAACCAGGGGTGTACATACCACAGAGGCAGTTCAGGCATGTGCCCCCGGGCCCGTGGAGCAGGGGGCCTGGTGCAAGCTACCTGCACCACCTCTGCAAAATGTACATCCTGCGCCGGCATACATCCTCACCTAGCCTGTCAAGCCGGCTCCCTTTCTGCCTTCATGTGCACACCTTTCACACTGCACTGTTGCCTCCTCCACCCCGGCGTGCGCTAAGCTCCTCTCGCTGCCGGGTGCTCATGACCGGCTTGTGAGTGTTTGCCGGGGGGGGGGGGGGTCTTTGCTGATGGGGGACCATGACGGGAGCCCTGTCCAGGCTATGTACGCCACCGGGTCCAACTATGACTGGACTTTAGCTTTAGCAGTCACCCCTGGAGCACTCCTATTTAAGATACCCTTTCTGCTAAAGATTGGAAGCCAAAATCGGTCATAGACATCCTTATAGGAGGGGGAAAATGGCTGCACACTGAAGTGGAGCCCTGTTTCCTATTAGAACTTCCCATTGGATATCTATAAGGGAGGACTCACTGATGATGCGAGTGGTGGACTAGCTTAATTTAGTGTCCCTGTAAACCAAAACCTTCCATGTGACTATCTTCTTTTAAAATCCTGGGATTTAATGCGTACACAGATGAAATTCTGAAAGACTGATCTTTTTAAAAAAAAAAGAAATAACATAGTAAACCTAGCTTTATTCTGCTTCTTCTGCTACAAGATTTTATCTTGACGAAATGGATGGTGCCTATGGCAAGATTTGCAGCTTTAGACCATAACATCCCATATCCTTTCTATCCATCTGTACAACATTCTGTCCCAAATGCTTTGTTGTTTAGAATTTACTCCTACGCTGCTCCTGCACATCCTCATACTTGCGTCTTTCTAGTTTACTGCTAAAGCGTTTTGTACCTGTGCCTGCATGTATAAATGTATAAGAATTTTTAGTGTTTGTACTACATCATATATTTATATATATATTTTATGCGTAAAACAGATTACCTTTCTGTGAGTGGAGTTCTGGAGCATTGACTGAATCTCTTCATGGTGCTGTCTGATAACGTGAGGAAATTTGCATCTCTTTCCTAGAACCTGGTTACTGATAGGACTTTTAATGAGCATCTCACTAGAAATTCCACTGTGCTTTTTGGAGTTTCCATTATTGCAGCCCATTGCAGTGGACCTGAGGCCAAAAATGACTGACTCCATCACCCTGCGACCATCCTATTTTGAATGCCCTGCCACATAGGAAAAAAAAGCCTGTTATTGAGCAAATGTACCTTGCTATACCTGACTCCATCGCTGGTGGCAGCCGTTCTGCCTCTAAATGTAACTGCCGGTGATCAAACAAGTTCACCAGGCAGACGTACATGTAACTGTGAGCAATATTGTGGTGCTGAAGCTCAGTTACATTAAGTAATTTTGCCCAATAATGGACTTGCTCTTTTTATATTTAGCTGAACAACTCACATTAGGTTACCTCCTGGGAGGGAACCATAAGTCATTATTGACTAATGGCTTGCTTATATGATAAAGCTATAAATAAGGCTCCGGAAGTATATTTTGTGAATAAATTGAAGAGCTAGAAATCCTAGTAGTAGTCTCAGTTTTTATGAAGGTTCATACATGATGTAGCACGGTACAACAGAGTATTCAAGTATTGCCTTTAGACATT
Organism: Gastrophryne carolinensis; assembly: GCA_027917425.1. Taxonomy (NCBI): domain Eukaryota; kingdom Metazoa; phylum Chordata; class Amphibia; order Anura; family Microhylidae; genus Gastrophryne; species Gastrophryne carolinensis. The sequence goes on along the minus strand of CM051237.1, from coordinate 285,064,191 downwards.
TTGTTGCTTATGGTAATGCTGAATAATGGCTTTTAGAATGCAAAGGATGATCTGTCCAAGCTAGAACCCCAACAGAGTTGGACACTGTGCGGTTATCGTTAGTAGATGCCTTCTCTACATACAATAAAGGTAAAAACGAATGTGTAAAGAGGATATAGTTCTAATTAAGGTCTTTGTAATGCTTCATGTCATGACTGATTGGTCCTTAAATGATCATCCTGAAGTTATTGTAGAGAAAAAAGGTCAGATTTCTGTTTAGCAGGCTTGATTAAGCAGCAGCTATTAAGATTTCTGCCACACAATATTGGTGAAAACAATTGGGAAAACATAAAAACTGGCCTATTTTACAGTTTTGGTATTTGGATTAAGAAAGTTCTTCTCTAAATATGAGGCTTTTACCTACCTCACTGTCAGTTATTCTTCTAAAGACAATGGTGTCACCACCTAATTATGAAGGCTCAATTAGTTTGGAGAGGAGTCTGCTAGAAAAGCAATATGGTACGAGATTTGAGTATTTTGCTAACAAGGGCCCTTAAATTGATTATTATTCATGTGTGGAATATAGGAATAGCTTTTTATGTTAAAATACCTGTTAATTGAAGTTATATTCACTGACAAAAATGTGTAACTGAGAACATAAAATTGGAAAGGGTTTTTTTTCTTATTTTTGTCTTGGCAGTCTCCTATCCTTTGCTCATTCAAATACCCAATAACTGTTTTTTTTTCTGTTTCAATAATTTTTTATTGAATCCAACATGTTTAAAACGCAAAAGTTGTACATCAGTTACCATGTTTTAAAGTCGCGCTTCACTATACAAAGAGAGCTAAATAAATAGCCGGTCTCATACAAAACAGATATATCGCCGTCAAGGAGAAGGGGTAACCCTCTCAAAACATAGAGAAAAACTATCTTCAAAAATAGCTTATACAGTTTTGCGTTAAAGTTGTCCAAAAACCTTCTTTTTTCCTTCTATATAAAAACTATAATATAAAAACACTTTAACAACTAACTTAAGACTTTTTAAAGTCTATAAAATATCAATTATCAACTACAAAAGTGATAAACTGGTACTCTATTCGTACCCTACCCAATATACAAAAAAGAAAAGAAAAACATATATATATAGACATATAAACAAAATATATATGTACTCATATGTAAGCTTCCCCGGGACAAACATAAAAGGAGAGAGAGAAGGAAAAAAAGAAAAAAAAAAAAGGGAGGGAAAGGGGAGGGAGAGAAGAAGAGAAGAAGAAGAAGAGAAGAGAGAAGAGAAGGAAAAAAAGAAAAAAAAAAAGGGGGGGGGGGGAAGAGAAGAGAAAGTAGTTTTTCAAAGAAATCAATAATTCAAGACTAAAGCAAGTCCAATTGTTAATCGCACCTCCACACAATTAAATAGTCAGTAAATATCGATCAACGAGTCAGGGAGAAAGCCTGCCACCCAAGGTTCCCACATTTCTCGGAACTCCTCCATCTTGTTGTTATGAATGGCCGATAACTTTTCCATAGCCATTATACTGTCCACTCTGCGTTTACATTCCTTAAAACTTAACGTAGCAGTTTTCCATGCTCTAGCTATAGACAATTTCGCAGATGAGCAAATGTTATATATCAACAATCTCTGCTTAGTGGTGCTATTTGTGAGAGGTTCATTTAACAGAGCTATCCACGGATCTAGGTCAACAACTCTCCCCACAATTTTACTGATAATTCCAAACACCTTGATCCAAAAGGATCTCACAACCTTACATCTCCACCAGATATGACCATAAGTGCCTAACTCGTCACAACCGCGAAAGCACTTTCCCTGATCTATACCCCGCATGTGTGACAATTGCTCCGGAACCAAATACCACCGCATAATAACTTTTAAATTTACCTCTATTACTGAGGCCGACGCGCCTTTGCCAAATGAAGTTAGCCACATCTTTTGCCACTGATCCGGACTCCTATTGTCCCCTAAATCCACTTCCCATCTATTCCTATATGGAAGGGCATCACGGCTATTCCCTAGAATTAATGATTGATAAATGGCCGATACAGCTCCTCTTCCATTTGGATCTTTCCTACATCTTGTTTCAAAGAATGTCATGCTATCAAACTCTGAGCAATTCCTAATCATTTGTTTCACAAAATGAGCCACTTGCAAATAGCCAAATAGATCACTTGCCCGAAAACCAAATCGATCCCGAAATTGCTGGAAGGAGGCCACCCCCGAACCCTGTAGACAGTCCACTATACAGCGGACCCCCACCTCTCTCCACCTACTGAATATTAACGGGTCCATAACGCCCGGAGGAAACATAGGGTTACCCCATAAAGGCATCAACGGCAAATACTGAGAGGCCAGACCCCCCGAAAATTTAACCTCGTCCCACAATCTTAAGGAATGAGCCAGTATAGGATTATCACCTAAATATCTATGTTTAGGAATAAGCCATAGTAAATTTTCAATTGCTATCGGGTAAATTAATGAACCTTCTATCTGAACCCAGCTAGGAATATCCTCTGTCGTATGGTAAGATAATAACTGCGCAATCTGCGCTGCCTGAAAATATCTTCTAAAGCATGGGAATCCCACTCCCCCCGAACCTTTAGATTTAATCAAGACCTGGCCAGCTATTCTCTGTTTCTTCCCATTCCATAGAAAGAACCACAAGCTTTTCTGAAGATCTTTTAAAATCTTAGACGGAACATAAACCGGTAAGGTCCTGGCCAAATAAAGAAATTTAGGGAGTATATTCATCTTGATAGCGGCAATCTTACCCAACCAAGATAAGTTATACTCCCTCCATTTAGTCAATAAAGCCTTAAACTTGCTACATAGAGGTATATAATTTGCAGCAAACAATGCATTATAATTAGTCAGATTTATCCCCAAATATTTAATTGCCTTATTTTCCTAAAATCATAATTAGCTTGTAGCTGTTGCCATAACACTAAGGGAATATTAATATTCAAGGCTTTCGATTTGGTAGTATTAACATGAAGACCAGACACCTCAGCAAATTGCGCTAATACTCGTAGCAGATTTGGTAGAGTAACACAAGGATTCGAGATGAAGATTAACACATCATCTGCAAATAGGCAGAGCTTGTGGTGAACGCCTCCAATCTCAATCCCAGAAATGTCCAAGGATTCTCTAATCTTTTGAGCCAACGGCTCCATTGCCAGGGCAAATAGCAATAGAGACAACGGGCATCCCTGTCTCGTCCCTCTGGCGAGGTTAAAACAGTCAGATTTGTACCCTCCATACTTAACAAAAGCTGAGGAAGCAAAATATACAGTTCTCAGAAATCCTAATAATTTAGGGCCAAATCCCCATTTTCCCAATAATCCAAAAAGGTACTCCCATGACACCGAATCAAAAGCCTTTCTAATATCCAGGGAGAGAAACAGGAGAGGCACTTTCCTTTCTCTAGCAATATGAGAGATCTGTATCGCCCTCCTAAGATTGTCTCCCGCTTGTCTCCCTGGAATGAAACCTGTCTGATCGTTATGAACCATTTGGGGCAGATAAGATGACAGTCTATCCGTTAAAATTTTTATATCCAGATTCAACAACGAAATCGGTCTAAAGTTAGACCACACAGTGTTATCAGCCTCAGGTTTCGGCAGCATACTAACAGACGCCATTAAAGATTCCCGAGAAAAAGCACCACCTTTCCGAATGGCATTAAGCGCAGCTGTTAACTTAGGTGCAAGAATAGCACTAAACGTCCGGTAGTATGCCGCAGAAAAGCCATCAAGCTCACCTTCAATACCTCATCCGTGCTAAAATCATTCTCCATAAGTTCCCGCAACTGATCAGGTAAGTTTGGAATTTTAACCCCTTCTAAAAATTTCGATATTTTATCTGGGTCCGGGGGGTGAGGGTTAGAATATAATTTAGATAACTGAGAACGAAAAAGCTCCACTATTTTAATAGGATTACTCGTTAAAGTACCCCTATCGCTACGTAGTCTAATCGGGCAATAATGCTGGTCAGGAGTTTTCAACCTTCTAGCCAAGAGGGAATCAGGCATATTTGCCTTGCAGTAGTATTTGTGTTTGAGCCATCGCAAAGCATTTTCAGCCTTACCCGCTAGAACTAAATTAAGATCTCTGGTCACTTGGTTTAACTTAGCCCGAATGGCCGGGGACAAAAAAACCTTTGCTTTCTCCGTTAGGTCTAGATACTCTTTTTCTAGCTTTTCCACATAAGCTGCCCTTTCCCGTTTTCTTCTGGACGCTAATTGTATTATTTTTCCCCTAATCGTTGGTTTATGAGCCTCCCAGCAAAGCACTGGTGAAATCTCAGGAGTCTCATTTAAATCAAAATATTCCTCTAATGCCTCAGCAATAGATTGTGTTATCCCTTGATCAGACAGTAGAGAAACATTTAAGGACCATAGAGATCCTATCGGCCTACGAAAAAGAGAATCAAGCCTAAGCATTAATCCCTCGTGGTCCGACCAAGAAACCGGAACTATTTTTACACTTTGTACCTGCGCCAGGGTATCTATCGGCAGAAAAATATGGTCTATCCTGGTATAGACTCCGCATGGATGCGAGTAGTGAGTAAAGTCTTGAGTTCCCGGGAGGGCCTCCCTCCAGCAATCCGCCAGCGAGTGAACATCAAGCAAGTGTCTAAACTGCCTAGAATTCGCTATTGCCTAAGCGCCAGTCATAGTAGTCATTGTAGATAACCTATCTAGAAAAGGGTTCAAAACCAAATTTGAATCACCACAGATAATCGTTTTACCCTTAGCTACAGACATTACTTTTTTTAAAAAGTTAGTTAAAAATGTGACCTGATTCACGTTCGGGGCGTAATATGTAGCCACCGTCACCTCCACATCTTGTAATTCACCTACTAAAATTAAATACCTACCCTCAGGGTCACTCTCTTCATGCCTACATTGAAACTGAGTCCCTCTCCTAAAAGCTATCATCACCCCCTTCTGTTTTGTACCTGCACACGCCAAATGAACCTGTGGATATTTAGAATCAAAGTATTTTGGTTTGGAGGTGACCGAGAAATGTGTTTCCTGTAGGCATAAAACATCAGGATGAAGTGTATTAATCTTGCGAAAAGCCAAGCTCCTCTTATTAGGGGAATTAAATCCCTGAACGTTTAAAGAAAAAATTGTAGTCATATTAAGATACTTAATAGGTGATCAATATTCCAAAAAGAGAAGAAAGAGAAGTAAAGGGGGGGGGGGGGGGGAGGTATAGGAAGGAGAAGAAAAAAAAAAAAAAGAAAGAAGGGGGAGGGGGGGGGAAATAATAAAAACAACCACCAAATAGGACAAATAGTGGGATCTCCAGATCCAGGAGGAACCAGCCCCCAACCAGTCACAAAAATCTCTTTAAAACCAAGAAGTACTGAAGATCCAACTACTGTCCACAAAAACTTTATCTATAAGCTGGTTTCAACCCCCTTTATTTTAAGGAGGCAGAAGCAGGTTATATAAATTCAACTGTCGCTGGTCCAGAGCACCTTAAACAATTTTGCGCCACAAAAGAGCGCAAAAAGATAGGACCAAAAGAGATGTCCCTTATGGTTCTACTGAAGGGCAGCATGTCAATGCCGCCGGACAAGCGAGGGTATAGAACAATATTAAAAACTCACTTATAAAACTTTAAACACATACATAAGCAAGGCTTATCATTTATAACATTTATAACTGTAAAAAGGAGAAAGCATCTATCTGGCTTAAAACATCACTTGTAAGGAGAATATCCATATTCTAAGCATTGCCAACCTTACACTACGATAGTTTAAAAGCACACATAACACTTTAACTAGTAAGATACCAATAAACATATAAAGAATACACTGAAGTAAGAAAAAAAAACCTTTTTCCTCTCCTTCCACCCCTCATGAGTGGGATCAAGGATCCTAAAAATAATAAAAGAGAAGAACAAGAGCAAACACCCCAAACAGCTTCAGGTGTCTCCAAATGACAAACGTGAGCCTCGGCTGCTTGAAGGGTTCCCACGTTTCTGTCTCTTGCCCACACGTTGTAGCTTGGGTGAATTATCTTCATATCTGGGGGATTTAGATGAAGTGGCCCTGGAAATATTCAAAAATGTTAAATGCTGCTGAAGCTCTTCCATGGACACTGCAGAATAGGATGAATTTTCGTAGGAGAAGGAGACCCTAAACGGGAAACCCCATTTATATTTGATATTATGGTCCCGCAGGATGGCAAGTAATGGTTTCAACTCCCTTCTCCTCATCATCGTGGCTCCAGAAAGATCAGAATAAACTTGGTACTTAATTCCCTGAAATTCCAGATTCACCGCATCCCTAGCCGCCTTTTGAATGCGCTCCTTAGTAGCATAATAATGAAACTTCACTATAATGTCCCGGGGAGGATCTTCAGGTGGCCTACGGGGGCAGAGGGCCCTATGGGCTCTATCCATTTTCAGCCTGTCCGCCGAAATCCCTGGTAGCAGATCTGATGAGGGGCAGATCGTTCCTGGCCCCTCGTTGGGAGACGGTTACCACGGATGCCAGCCTGTCAGGCTGGGGAGGTTTCTGGAAAGATCATCAGTTCCAGGGGTTTTGGGGTCCTCAGGAGGCTCACACCCCCATCAATGTCTTGGAGCTCAGAGCTATCCGCTTCACCTACAGGGTTTACTGGTTCAGTTTCGATCAGACAATCGTACTGCGGTAGCTTACATCAATCACCAAGGAGGGACTCGCAGCAGGAGTGCCCTCAGGGAAGTCTCTCTGATTCTGACATGGGCGGAGAGCAATGTTCCTTGCATCTCGGCAGTATACATTCCGGGAGTGGAGAACACGGAGGCGGACTCCCTGAACAGGGGATTCTCTCGGGACTCCGGAGGTGGATCTCTTTGCCTCTCGGCACAATCACAAGCTCCCAACCTTTGTATATCTGTCTCGGGATCCTCTGGCCCTGGCAGTGGATGCCTTGTCCCTTGCCTGGAGGGATCTGGGGTTTCTGTACCCATTTCCTCCCTTCTCCATGGTAGGCAAGGAAGTACGCAAGCTGGCTCTAGAGGGGGCATCAGCGATTCTGGTGGCTCCAAGGTGGCCAAGACAGGTTTGTTTCGCAGACGTCAAGTAAGTTTGGTGGTAGATCAGTACAGGCTGCCCCTGTCTCCGGATCTGATTTCTCAGGGTCAACTACGCTGCCCCAATTTACAAACGCTTGCTTTGACGGCGTGGCTGCTGAAACCTTCCTCCTGAGGCGGTTATTCAAACCTTGATTAGAGCTAGAAAAAGGTCTTCCTCTACCATTTACTATAGGACTTGGCGGTCCTATATTGACTGGTGTGAGGCTAGGGCCTTACCTTGCAGGGTGTGTTTGATTTCTAGGATTTTGGAGTTTCTACAACACGGTCTGTATCTGGGGTTCCAGCTCAGTACTTTGAAGGGTCAGGTTTCTGTCCTGGCTGTCTTTTTTCAAAAGTCTTTTGCTTTGCATCATCTGGTCAAGACTTTTTTCAAAGGGGTCACTCATGTTCGGCCCCCTAGAAAGCCTTTGGTTCCCATTTGGGACCTAAATTTGGTTCTTTCTGCCCTCCAGGGGCCTCCCTTTGAACCGATGCAGGATGTGGCTCTTTCTGTGCTCACTCAAAAGGTTGCCTTTTTGGTGGCTATTACCTCTGTTCGGCGTGTCTCTGAGTTGGCGGCTCTGTCTCTTCAGGTCCCTTACTTTGAGAGACACCAGGATAAGGTGGTTTTTCGCTTTAAAACAGATTTCCTTCCTAAGGTGGTTTCTGCCTTCCGTCTCAATCAGGATGTAGTTCTCCCTTCCTTGTGTCCTAAGCCTAGCAATGACAAGGAGAGGGTTTTGCACTCTTTGGAAGTGGTTCGTTGTGTGAAGTACTATTTGGTTGCTACTTCTCCTTTTCGTAAAACGGACGCCTTGTTCATGGTGCCTTCTGGGCCCAGAAAGGGTTTGGCGCCCGCCAAGTCTACCATTACTAAATGGATACGCCAGGCCATTGTTGGGGCCTATTCTGCTAAGGGGAGGGTTCCTCCTTTTAAGATAACTGCTCATTCTACTCGTGCTGTTGGTGCTTCCTGGGCTTTTCAGCACCAGGCTTCTGTTGAACAAGTTTGTAAGGCTGCTACTTGGTCTTCCGTTCATACTTTTTCAAAGTTTTATAAGGTTGATGTGCGGGCCTCAGCGGATACTGTTTTTGGCCGCAAGGTTCTGCAAGCTGCGGTGGTTTCAATTGGTGCATTTTTTTGCTGTATTTGGATCCCCACCCATGACGGACACTGCTATTGGATGTCCCATATGTCATGAGTAGTGGAAGCGGGGTGCGTGACATACTTGGAATAATACCATTTTGTGATTACTCACCTTAAAAATGGGTATTATAAGTATGTCACACACCCCGCTTCATTCCGCCCTTTTGTATTCTGGATCCTTTATATGGTGAACCTTTTATGGTTAAGAATGTTTTATTAGCTCTTCCTGGTCCCCTTACTGCGGTCATATACTGGGGAATGTGTGGGAGGTCCCAGGTATTTATGGACCGGGAGGGGCTTCTTTTTTGCTTTCATCTCTGCAGAAGTTCGCCCTCTACTGGACATAACCCATATGTCATGAATAGTGGAAGCGGGGTGTGTGACATACTTATAATACCCATTTTAAAGGTGAGTAATCACAAAATGGTATTTTTATGACTGCAGCTCAAGGTAAACTCAATAGGGATTGCTGGCAGGAACAGAACTGAGAGGTCTTTACCAGGAAGTTGGATCACCTCCCTAATCATTTGGGCACAGGCCCCACAAGAACAGGAAACCAATTCTAACTTGGGGCAGGTAATTTATGTTGGGCTTTAACAAATTTCTTGAGCTGATCAGTTCCTTATCCCCTCCATGTAGTGAAAATGGATTAGATGTATTATTGTTTTTTTTAGCACTGCATCAGCTGGATACCCTTTAAAATATTAATGAGACATAATTAAGAATCTTCATTGAAAGATATGCTTTAAATTTCTGATGTGCAGAGACTGAAGTACTCTAATTAAATGGCACAAAATACTTAACGGTAATAGCAGTAGCTGGTTGTAGCTAAGATATGTAGCTAAGCTGGATACATACCAGCTTCTTGTGTAAATGTTTTATAGAATATCTGGTGGTAACAAGTGCCTAGAACTATAACAAAAAGTTAGCGTAGTAAAGCGCACCAACACTTTAGTTAACTCGTTTCCATATAAATTAAAAAACTAACGTTTTTTTTTCTTTTTAAAGAGGAACATAAGGCCGAAAATTAAAAGGGGTGCTGATTCCCATCCCCCCCCCTCCCATCGACCCCTGCTTACCTTTTGAATGTCGCTGCGGTGATATACGGTTGCTTCAGGTCCCGTTCGCTGCCTCCCCACGCCTACTTAGCCGTCTGTTAGTGACAGCAGGATTTGGGTCAGCCCCACTGCACCCCATTCAGGGGTACTATGCAGATGCGAGATCACGGGCTACGCGCAGTGCCTTATGGGATGCAAGATGCTGCCGTCCGGAAACCGAGGAACCCAGAAGATAGATCCCTTGGCGAGGTGAGTATTACCCAAAGGTAAAACTGGAGGGGGGGAGCAGATGGGTGAGGCAATGTTCCTCTTTAAATATTGTAAACTGAATAATTTATAACATAAGTATAACATAAATTATCTTGGATTTGTATAGGGAAGAGTTAGAACCAGTTTAAAAACGGTTGTGGTCTGTGACTTTATTAACAAGATCATAGTTTTGACCGATTATGGCTAATGGTGCCCCAACTAAATAAGAGCAGATGTACTGTACTTTAGTTTTGATCTGTCCCCCAGGGGCAACCCTGTTTGGGGTGCCCTGCTGTGTTTAACCCCACTGTTTGGCCAGGAAACTTGTCTATCCTTGGTCCAATGGCACATGCATGGTTCTCTGTAGAGGTGGGTGGCACACATGTGGTACTGGAGTGTTTGTGCTGGCTGTGTCTGGAGATGCCCAAGTAGACCTACCTCTACTCACCGCTTTCCACCTTGTCCTATCTTACCCTCCCTCCCATCATCTCTACCTATCTCTATCCACTTCTTACTACCTCACCACTATCCATCATTCTTCTCACTATCTCTCCTCTGCCCATCCCACTTCTGCTCAACTCTTCTTGACTCAACTCCCCCCCCCCCCCCCCACCTCTACCTGGCACACCTCTGCTCAATTCTTTTCTCCCTGACTTACCTCTGATCACTCCTTCCCACCCACCTTTTCCTTTGAAATGAGCTTTCCCTGTCTTGTCTTTGCCCACTTCTTCTCACCTCACATTTTACCCATCTCTGGTAACCTTATCTCACGTTTGCATATACATAAAGGCATTCGTAGCTTACATTTATTGCGGCCCCTTGGAGTAGAACAATATGACAATGTTGCCCCTAGACCAAAACCCCGGCTAAATGTTTCCCACATTTCATATGATTTTTGGGGGGGGGGGGGTTATATAGTGAAACTATGGTGAAGATTCTGGTTACAGGTCCACTTTAACATCCCCCAGGCCTATCCACAATAACTTGGAATGTTTAGATGCAGTTATTGCTGAACAAAAGGGGTCATGCCAGTAAGCAGAGGTTTAGATACCACTCACCAATAAATGCTATCAGATCATATTCCTCAATACATAAAGGACCAAGTCTTTATTTGTGACTCATTTGTTTGATTTGATTACCTTAATCTACGTTTAGGACTTGTGTGAAATACCTTTAAGCATTGCTGTATAGTAGACACTTTGTGGACATGGGACTGCATAATGAAGACCTGTATCTGCATAATTTATAATGCCGTTATTTGCTTTATTCTTAGTATACAGTACGTCCTGCTCCAAATCTAATACTTACAGTTGGGATATACTCCGCCAGATGGCGCTGGACTGCAGAGACATCGAAAATAGGCTCCTCCCGGCCCCTCAAATACCCAGGGACCTCCCACAAATCCCCAGAATTTCTCTGCAGTCTGGTTGCGAAGGACGAGAAATTGGCTCTCTACTCGCAGGTGAGCGGGGTTATTAACCTGCTGCCCTGTAGGACTATTCCCACCCGTTCCACTAGTAATATGCCTCCCAGTCTTGGCTTCGCTGGTCGTGTGAAGGTAGGCAGCACCGCCGTTGGTGCTTAGGAGCGCTGCTCCACCGCAATCCCCCACCAAAGGGTAGGCGGTTCAGGCTTATGGTGAGCCTCTATGGGATGCCCCTCCCGAACTATTGCCCCAGCCTATCGGTGGGCCCTATTTAAGTGGCTGCCGTCCTCCCTCATCCTCCTTGTAGTCTTCGGGGGGAAAAGAGGGGGGGGGGTGTGTATGTGTATAGATATGTATGTTATGCAGTCTGTGCTTTCACTTTTCACATGTCTTTATTCTTGTGTCAGCCGCCGCGCGCTGACTTGGTTCCGCGCTTGGCGGCGGCATTACCTCAGGCGCTGGTGCGCCATCATTGGCTGTTGGCCTTTCTGGCTTCGTGCTCTTCGGGGGGGGGCGGGGCCCGTCTTTGGCGCGTCCCGCGTCATCACTATTACTGGCCCGCCCCTCGAGGTCTTTTCTGACTTGGTTGGCCTATGTGCGACGGACTCCTACCTACCGCGGTCCGTAAGTGCCCTCGCGGGCGGCTTTATCTGCTTCACTTTTGTTACGATGTACATAAGGTCTTGTCTGCTTATGTCTTTCAGGCGGGACGAACCCATCTTGGCTTCTCCCAGCCCTGTTTTTAGTATATTACTTGTAGGCCTTGTAAAAATTATACTCCCACGTCCCTAGCGGGTTATTGGGGCATCCAGGGTTGCTATATAGCGTTATTCCCTAACGGCATATAGCGCCGCTATAATCACCATATGGAGGCATCCCAGGATAATGTTACCGGGGTCCCTTTGGGACAAGACCGGCTGTGTGTAGCGTGTGGACAGCCTCATGCTGACGCTGACAAGGCACGGGTCTGTGTACCCTGTGCTCAGCAGGTGCTTGTATTGCAATCTGGCCTGCCAGTGGCTCCACCTTTTTTAACTTCACCTTCTCCCCAAGCTTAAATCTCACTCCTGCTGAGTTGCATACTAGTGGGGATTCTCAGCCTGATGTGTCTTCTAGACTGGCTACTGTTGAACAGATTATTGCGAAGTCTTTATCGCGTAAGGCTCCTGCTAAGAAGCGGCACTTGACGCCTAATGTTACTGTTTTCCCTATGGGAACTGAGGAGTTTTGGAATCTGTGTGGCTATACCCCGTCTGATAAGGGGGAGCTCTTTTCTGATTCAGGCTCATCTGATGAGAGACCAAGGAGTCATGACGATTCTGGCTCTGACCCCTGGGCCCCGGATGACACTGACGGATTATTGACCCAGATTTTTGAGGTTCTGTCTCTCTCCCTGTGGAGGCTCCCAGGCAAAGAGGGGAGCTTTTCCATACAGCAAAATCATGTTTGGAATTTCCAGAGCAGGCACATTTCCATAACCTTGTGCTCAAGGAATGGGAGCGCCCCAGTAAACTTCCCGGGGTTCCAAAGAGTTGGGATAGGAAGTATCCCTTTCCTGCTGAGATGGTTAAATGTTGGTCATCCCCCCCCCCCCCCCCCGAGGTGGATGCCCCGATCCTAGGGCTATCTAACACCTCTGTCATGCATTCCCCTGATTCTACTACCCTGCGGGATGCCGAAGACTGGCGTATTGATCAGCTGGCATCTCACGCCTTTGCATGTGCGGGGACGGTGCTGCGCCCGGTCTGTGCCTCTGCCATTACTGCTGTGGCCACTAGAACCCTTATCAGAAATATGCTTGATAGTGCCCCTGATGATTTGCCGTGTAAGGTGTTTAATGGACTCTCCAGTTGTGATGTTTTTGTAAATTTTGTCCTCTCAGCATTGGATGACACCATCAGAATGTGTGCCAGAACTTCTGCCCTCGTGGTGGCTATACGCCGCTCGGTTTGGCTGCGCCAGTGGGCTGCTGACAACGCTGCCAAGAAGGCCCTCACTGGGTTTCCCTTTAAAGGACTGCGTCTGTTTGGAGACCGCCTGGACCTTTTTGCTAAGGGAGGCAGGTTACCCCAGCGCAGGCGGCAACCTCGGCCCTTTCGGGGTCAGGGTTCCTTCTCCTCCCCTTACCGTGGTGCAAGACAGGGAAGGGGGGTTTCTTTCCCTGGGGCCCGGGGAGATTTCTGGGGTAAAGGCAGAGGACGTGGACGTCCTGGCTCCTCCTGGGGTCCCAAAGCTAAAGCCTCTCCCAAGCCCCCTCAGGCATGATGGGGCGCCCTCACCCATCTGGGTGGGGGGAACACTGCAGCACTTCGCTCACGTCTCATGTCTCAGACCGGTGGATTCAGGAGGTAGTGTCCTCTGGTTACAAGTTGGAGTTTGCTGCTGATCCCTCTCCAAGATTCATCAGATCCCGGATTCCTCAGGACCCTGTGTCAGTTCAGGAGCTAGTGCAAGCAGTGCAAGGCCTACTGGAGCTGGGGGTCATCTGCCAGGTCCCTTTAAGAGAAAAAGGCAAGTGCTTTTATTCCAACCTATTCACAGTACCCAAAAAGGATGGTTCTGTCAGGCCCATCTTGGACTTAAAGATTCTCCAACAAGTTTGTCAGGGACAGGCGCTTTCGCATGGACACTCTGCGCTCTGCCATCAGTTCCCTGCGCCAAGGGGATTTCATGACTTCTGTGTTCATCAAAGATGCTTACCTTCATATTCCTGTGTTCCCAGGTCATCAAAGGTTCCTCAGGTTTGCTCTGATGGATCAACACTACCAATTTGTGGCCTTGCCCTTCAGCCTCACTTCAGCTCCCAGGGTGTTCACCAAGGTGCTGGCTGGCGTGATGTCTCTGCTCAGATGTCAGGGCGTCCGCGTGCTTCCCTATCTGGACGACATCCTCATCACTTCCCAGTCTCTACATCAGGCAGAGTTGGATACTCAGCTGGTGGGGTCCACTCTGGAGTCATTTGGATGGGTGATCAACCACCCCAAGTCCTCACTGTCCCCTTCCTTGGTAACTCCATTCCTAGGAATGAATCTGGATACAGTTCAGGCAAGGATCTTCCTTCCTCAGCAGAAGGTGGACAGTCTGATTGCACAGGCTCAGTCCCTCCTAGCTTGTCCCCATCCCTCCATCAGGCAGGGGATGCAGCTGGTGGGCCTGATGGTGGCGTGCTTCGAAGCGGTCCCTTATGCTCAGTTCCACTTGAGGCCTCTGCAACTTCACCTATTGTCTGTATGGGACAAGGACCCAGCATCCCTGGACAGGGTCTGTGTGCTCTCCCCCCTGGTCAGGAGGTCCCTCTTGTGGTGGATGGACCCAAGGAACCTGGGGGGCAGATCCTTTCTTGCCCCTTCCTGGGAGACGGTCACCACGGATGCCAGTCTGTCAGGTTGGGGGGTTTCTGGAAGTCCCAGGGGAGGTGGGGCCCTCAGGAGGCCCACACACCTATCAATGTCTTGGAGCTGCGAGCGATCAGGTTAGTTCTGGCTCGCTTGACTAGTCATCTTCAGGGCCTGCCTGTTCAGGTGTGCTCGGACAACCAGATGGCAGTTGCCTACATCAATCATCAGGGAGGGACCCGGAGCAAGGGGGCCCTCCAGGAAGCGTCTCTGATCCTGACTTGGGCAGAGGCAAATGTCCCCTGCATTTCTCTGTCCAGGGATCCTCTGGCCCTGACCTCGGATGCGCTAGCAATGTCATGGAAGGACTTTCAGTTCCTGTATGTCTTCCCCCCAATTCCCCTGCTGGGCAGGGTTCTGCGCAAGATTGCTCTGGAAGGGGTGCCAGCAATTCTGGTGGCCCCCGGGTGGCCAAGAAAAGTGTGGTTCGCAGACGTGGTACAGCTGGCAGTAGATCAGTACGCTCTGCCCTTGGTGCAAGATCTGATCACTCAGGGCTCACTACGCCATCCCAATTTACAAACTCTGGCTTTGACGGCTTGTCTGGTGAAACCTCCATCTTGATGTAGAAGGCGCTGTCTTCCTCAGTTGTGGATACTTTGATTAAAGCTAGGAAGAAGTCTTCCTCTTCCATTTATTACAGGGTTTGGCGTGCCTACATTGACTGGTGTGAGTCTAAGTCTCTTCCCTGTCGTGTGTTCTCTATTCCCAGGATTCTGGAGTTCCTGCAGCATGGGTTGGAGATGGGGCTCCAACTCAGTACTCTGAAGGGTCAGGTGTCTGCCCTGGCGATTTTTTTCCAGAAGTCCTTTGCTCAGCACCCTCTGATCAGGACTTTTTTCCAGGGGGACACTCATGTGCGTCCCACGTAAACCTATGGTGCCTGTTTGGGATTTGAACTTGGTTCTGTCAGCCTTGCAGGGTGCTCCCTTTGAACCTGTGCAGGATGCTGCCTTGGCCATTCTTACGCTCAAGGTTGTATTTCTGGTGGTTATCACTTCTGTCAGGCGTGTGTCTGAGTTGGCGGCGCTGTCCATTCAGCCCCCCTACTATGAGAGGCACCAGGACAAGGTGGTGGTTCGTTTCAAACCTGATTTTCTGCCTAAGGTAGTGTCTGCCTTTCATTTGAATCAGGATATTGTTCTTCCTTCTTTGTGCCCTAATCCTAGCAATGCTAAGGAGAGAGTTTTGCACTCTTTGGATGTGGTTAGGTGTCTGAAGTACTATCTGGTGGCTGCTGCACCTTTCAGGAAAACTGATGCTCTTTTTGTGGCCCCTTCTGGTCCTAGGAAGGGTTTGGCTCCTGCCAAGTCTACTATCAGCAAGTGGATTCGTCAGGCGGTGATTCAGGCCTACTCTGCTAAGGGGAAGATTCCTCCCTTCCGCCTTACTGCTCATTCCACTCGTGCTATTGGTGCCTCTTGGGCTTTTCAGCACCAGGCTTCTGTTGAACAAGTTTGCAAGGCTGCTACTTGGTCTTCTGTTCATACCTTTTCAAAGTTTTACAAGGCTGATGTTAGGGCCTCAGCTGACGCTGTTTTTGACCGAAAGGTTCTGCAGGTGGCAGTGGTTTAAACTGCCTGCTGCTGATTTTTCTTGAGGATCCCACCCTACCTTATGGACACTGCTATTGGATGTCCCAACTGTAAGTATTAGATTTGGAGCAGGATGTACTGTATACTAAGAATAATACAATTCTGTGATTACTCACCTGTAGAATTGGTATTATGAGTATACAGTATGTCCTGCTCCAACCCACCCTTGGTTTGCATTATCTTGGATCCTCTGTATGGTGATTGTTATCATTGTTATAGTTGATAGTTTGGATTGTTTAATTCTCCCGGCTTCTCCTTAACTGCTTTTCAATGCTGGGGATTTTTGGGAGGTCCCTGGGTATTTGAGGGGCTGGGAGGAGCCTATTTTCGATGTCTCTGCAGTCCAGCGCCATCTGGCGGAGTATATCCCAAGTGTAAGTATTAGATTTGGAGCAGGACATACTGTATACTCATAATACCAATTTTACAGGTGAGTAATCACAGAATTGTATTATTTTGCAAGACATATCAGTGCTCTTAATTGACTAGACAGTCACTTTAAGTGTTAAATACAAAGTTCACAAAACCGGAATTGTGGCAGAATGTGTTACTTGTTGCATTTTCAGACATTCTTTTATTTGATATTCTGACATCAGTGCTATTAATGTTTTTATTAGAAACGAAACGGAGAAGACATCCCAGTAGCCCAAACAAAAAACATCAATCACCGGAGATTTGCAGCCACGTTTAAATTGCGGGAGGTGACAAAGACAGATGAAGATCTATACAGATGTGTAACACAATCGGAGAGAGGATCTGGGGTATCAAACTTTGCTCAACTCATTGTCAGAGGTAAAACAAACCAAAGTACTGTATTTGCTTTCATAGGCCTTAAAGCCTTTTTGGACGTTGCCTAAATCTTTGACTACATAGCTTTAATTCAGCAGCAGAAATGGGCAGAATTCTTTATACAGTGCAGTTTGTGTCCAAAAGGCTGATACTTGTAGTTTCTGAAGACCCATAGTTCACTCTAGCAGGAAAAGGTAATGGGACCAAGAAAGGACAGAATGGAACAAACTGTGTAATCTTGGTGAAGAGCTTTGAAAAGCTTCTCTCTTACAACTCATTGGTATTCATGTCAGTCACTTGGTTATATAAGGTTGCTGTTGCTGCCTGACATTTTCCTTTATTCACTGCATTTGTTATAAAGCTTGTCATATACATGAGGCACATTAAATTAGATGATAAATGTATATATGTTGAGCCCCACAAGGTCTTGTATGTCTAGCACTAACCTTGCAAATTGGTTCTGAAAATTCCAAGCAAAGGGATTCAAGCAGTATTGTCTTGAGATATGAAAGAGCCCACGGAAGCCATCCTTTGCATGTCTGCAAATAACTTTATTTAGTGTAATTTCTTCTTTTTAAAGCTGTACTTTCCATTATATTGTACTTTATCACATAGCTACACTCGATTAAATATGCAACAATGCATTTTCACCAGGTTTTTAATCAAATATTGCATAATATATATATATATATATATATATATATATATATATATATATATATATATACCTGTTCTTTGCCCTTGCTAATCTGTACACTGCTAACAGATCAGAATCTGTTTATTCTAAGTGTGTATATGGTATGCATAAACATACTACTGTGCAAAGAATTTATACTGACAGGGCAGGCATCAGCACTGGGCTTACCCGGACAGGTGCCTACACCTTGGGAGGGACAACCTCATTCCCTCTACCCTGGGCAGCACCTATGCAGAACACAGGGCCATGTAGTAACACGGTCTCTAATGACTGTCAGCCAGGAGCTGATTGGCCACTGGGAGAGCCTTTTTTTCTTTCTGCCATACTTTATATTTTTTGCTTTTTTCACTCTATTCTTTTCTTTCTTCATTTCATCTATTTTTTGTCAGTCCTTCTATTCTTTTTCTTTCCTTATTTGTTTTTTTCTTCTAGTCTTTTTTTTTCTTTCCATTTGTTCGTTCTGCCATTGATTTTCTTTCCTTCTTTCTATTGGACTGATGTCTGTCATTCATTCTATTCTTTCTGTCCTGCCTTCCACTTGTTTACTCCTCTTCTTTCTCTCTGCTTTTTTTCTGTCATTCCTTTTATCCTCTTTGTCATGCTATCCAATGTTGCTGGTGCACTCTTACAAATCCATAGTTAGTGGGTGCCAGGACCGCGGTGGCGCCGCAATACATCCAGGTAAATCAATAGGAACGGCACTCCAATAAATGAGTATAAATGCTTGTATTCTGTCAAAGCAGTTATAGTTCCATTACCAAACATGGAACAGAAGATACAATCCATATCATGGCCAAAAAGACAGTCTTTTACATTCATCCAACGTTTCGGGGGTCAGGAGCCCCCTTTATCAAGGCAGACTGTGAACCGGTGTGCATGGTTTCCCACATCTATATGTACCATGCCAGACACATTCAAAATTCCCGCCTGACGTCATAATGACGTCAGCGGGGTGTGTGTACGCCCCATGTCCATAAGATAACCACTACTAATGTGTGACAATGCAAGAAAATAAAGAAGATGGGGCTGTTACTACTTACCCGCACCCGTCGGGGCTCCATATCCCGGGAGCTCCGCCGATCGCCGCTCGCTGTACTGGCGGGCGGCGATTTCCCCGCCTGTCAGGGGTTTGCAGAGCGCTGGCAGCCGGGCAGCAAAACCGGATCGCAGCCCCCGTCTCAGCCACCAGCCCATGAGACAGGCAGCGTCTATCCAGACGCCACAGCTCCTATGAAGAAGCTGCGCCGTGCTGGGGATCGCTCCACGGGCCTGTCAGCGCCCTTGGGTGGCGGTGTGAGTCCATTGAGGGTTCACGGGGGCAGGTTATTAAGTGTTAAAAACCACGTTATATCACATAATGCACAAAACAGAGGGGGGACGATGGAAAGGAGCGCGGACCAAAGAAGAAACAGGGGGACGATAAAAAGAAACAGAGGGACAATAGAGAGGCCAGATAAAAAGGACATAAAGCCTAATAGAAGGGGAACAGTAAGTGAAAGGAGAGGTAAATGCTATGCTTTTGTTCTTGCTTTGTTACATTCCATTTATATTTTCTTTTTCTTTATTTCTTCACATCTATTATTTATCTTCTTTTTGTCATTCATTTTCATTTCTTTGTTTACTTTTCTCTTTTTTACTTCTATACTATGGCATTGCTTTATTATTTTTTTTTCTTTCTATTATTTGGCAGTATTCACTATACGTGCCCATATTCACCAATGTACCGTATTTTTCACCCTACAGGACGCACTTATTTTCCCCAAAAGTGGGGGGAAAATGCCCATGTGTCTTAACAGGCGCCTCCTTCATCTGGTTCCAGGCCCTGGGTAGGGCGTGGAACCGGCTCGCTGTGAACGTGCAGCTGATTACCGCTTCCATGGCCGCAGCTCGCTGCCGCCTCCTACAGAGGCGGTGGGGAGCGGCAGTCAGCCTCAAGTTCATAGCGAACATCATGGGCCGATATCGGCTCACTATGAACTTGCTGCTGACTGCCACTCCCCACTGCCTCCTACTCTCTTACAGCGATGGTGAGGAACGGCGGCGGGAAGCGGCAGTTAGCCGCAAGTTCACAGTGGGCCAGTTCCCGTGGGGGGTGGGCATGGCCTGTGACTCCTGCTAGCGTCATTGGACACTGGCAGGAGTCACAAGCCAAGCCCACCTGGGCGGGAATTGTCCTACTCTGAACCTGCAGGGCGGATCGGCAAGAACGCCGGGGAGTACACGGTAATTTTTTTTTTTTTTTTTTTATGTTGCACAGTTTGTATTGGGGATGCCCGCACATGCCGCCTGTATTGGGGATGCCCGCACACGCCGCCTGTATTGGGGATGCCCGCACACGCCGCCTGTATTGGGGATGCCCCCACACACCGCCTGTATTGGGGATGCCCCCACACGCCGCCTGTATTGGGGATGCCCGCACATGCCGCCTGTATTGGGGATGCCCGCACACGCCGCCTGTATTGGGGATGCCCGCACATGCCGCCTGTATTGGGGATGCCCGCACACGCCGCCTGTATTGGGGATGCCCACACACGCCGCCTGTATTGGGGATGCCCGCCCACGCTGCCTGCATTGGGGATGCCCGCCCACGCCGCCTGCATTGGGGATGCCCGCCCACGCTGCCTGCATTGGGGATGCCCGCCCACGCTGCCTGCATTGGGGATGCCCGCCCACGCTGCCTGCATTGGGGATGCCCGCCCACGCCGCCTGCATTGGGGATGCCCGCCCACGCCGCCTGCATTGGGGATGCCCGCCCACGCCGCCTGCATTGGGGATGCCCGCCCACGCCGCCTGCATTGGGGATGCCCGCCCACGCCGCCTGCATTGGGGATGCCCGCCCACGCCGCCTGCATTGGGGATGCCCGCCCACGCCGCCTGTATTGGGGATGCCCGCCCACGCTGCCTGCATTGGGGATGCCCGCCCACGCTGCCTGCATTGGGGATGCCCGCCCACGCTGCCTGCATTGGGGATGCCCGCCCACGCCGCCTGCATTGGGGATGCCCGCCCACGCCGCCTGCATTGGAGATGCCCGCCCACGCCGCCTGCATTGGGGATGCCCGCCCACGCCGCCTGCATTGGGGATGCCCGCCCACGCCGCCTGCATTGGGGATGCCCGCCCACGCCGCCTGCATTGGGGATGCCCGCCCACGCCGCCTGCATTGGGGATGCCCGCCCACGCTGCCTGCATTGGGGATGCCCGCCCACGCCGCCTGCATTGGGGATGCCCGCCCACGCCGCCTGCATTGGGGATGCCCGCCCACGCCGCCTGTATTGGGGATGCCCGCCCACGCCGCCTGTATTGGGGATGCCCGCCCACGCCGCCTGCATTGGGGATGCCTGCCCACGCCGCCTGCATTGGGGATGCCTGCCCACGCCGCCTGCATTGGGGATGCCTGCCCACGCCGCCTGCATTGGGGATGCCCGCCCACGCCGCCTGCATTGGGGATGCCCGCCCACGCCGCCTGCATTGGGGATGCCCGCCCACGCCGCCTGCATTGGGGATGCCCGCCCACGCTGCCTGCATTGGGGATGCCTGCCCACGCCGCCTGCATTGGGGATGCCCGCCCACGCCGCCTGCATTGGGGATGCCCGCCCACGCCGCCTGCATTGGGGATGCCCGCCCACGCCGCCTGCATTGGGGATGCCCGCCCACGCCGCCTGCATTGGGGATGCCCGCCCACGCCGCCTGCATTGGGGATGCCCGCCCACGCCGCCTGCATTGGGGATGCCCGCCCACGCCGCCTGTTATGTGGGGTCTGTAATGGTGTGATCGGGGGGAATTCTGCACACTGTCTATATTGGGGTGATTGGTAGGGGGTATTTTAGCACATCATTTGGTTCAGAATATTTTTTTCTAATTTTTCTCTTCCAAATCCAGGGTGCGTCTTATGTGGCGAAAAATACGGTATGTAGGGTTCTACCACACTACAAGGTGCCCATTTCGAGCTCAAGAGCCTGCAGAAACCTGTAGCCAGCCCTGTGAGAGTATAGAGAAAGTTACACACCTAACCGACCTAACTGCTAACTGCTCACAAAGGAAATTTTACACACTTTTAAAACACCACTAGACCAAAGAGCTGTTCCATACTATATACGCGCACCCAATAATAATAATAATAATTTAAAGTGGAAGTCCAAGCTTTTTGTAAACCTGCCCATTACAAAGCCAAATTTGGATATTAAATTAATAAAACAACTCGGTCACTGTGATCCTCCACTGATGCAGGAACTCTGCGTGGTAGCCGTGGACTTGGGATTCCGTAATATCGTTTTGAAATATTCTCAAATAGGATAGGAGATCAAGACGAACAGTTGCCAAACACTTCTTTGTTACTCCATACTTAAATAACTTTTTGCTTTTGGGCTAGACATCATTATAAATGCGTTGTTTGGGATTGTTAAACATTTGGTTCCTTTAAAGTGGACCAACACCCAGGATTTTGACTATCCTGGGTGTTGGTCCACTTAGGTGGGGCACCCCGATCGGGGGTGCCCCGCTGTGTGAAACCCCCCCGATCGCCGCAAAAACTCACCTCTCCCCGCTCCCACGTGACCTCGTCCGGCCAATGACAGCGCTCAGAGCCGCTCTGGTATGCGCGTCCAAAGCCGCTTGGACGCGCATACCAGAGCGCTGTCGTTGGCTGCGTCTCTCGCTTCCCTCTAACAGATCTGGATGCACTTTTGGAGCTCTAACCCCCTGTTTTTAAATACCTAAATGGCCTTTAAGCTCTTTCCATATATGCCTGTTTGCCTGCTGCAGCCACTCAAAACAACAACATGACTCCTTGCAGCAAGTAGCCCCCCCCCCCCCCGCATCCAGATTTGGAATGCCTGCCCCCTTTACTTATGCCAATTTGGACAAGCCAACTGTCAATGGGTTGCACAGGAAGCCTCCTGCACACTGCTTGACCAGTGTGTCCGCCTCCATCGCTGCCATGTGCAGTTTTCTGTGCATCTTGGAGGCGGAGTTGGCTAATGGAGATTGGGAAGTATTCCTTTCAGGCAGTGGTCATTTGTGGTACTCCTGAAATGGTGGGTGTGGCAGTTGGGTGGATGCCCTACTAAGAAGTAGTGAGATTTCATTTTAAATTGGAAAAAAATAGAAACTATGCACATTTTAACTCCTATTTTTCTAGCTAATTTATTTAGCATAACCTTTTTCAGTGGGATATGTATCTCTATGTTTAGTTTTAGCATGATTGGAGAATAGGTTTTAATATGTGGAAAGCTAGTCTATTATTCATATAAGCTACTTTTACTCTTTCTGGTTATTGTTCAGAAGGCAAAGGAGGCTTTAACATTGATTTTAGGCACACCCTGGAAAAACACAGCTGCATGTACTTATCAACTTGGCATGTGTACTAGTGAGTAGTTTGTATGGCTTGCCTGTAACATCCTGTTCAGAGTATCACGTGCCAAAAGATTTTGGCAAACTTAAATCTTAGACGTAAAGAGCATATAATCTATGCATACTTGAAATTTGTTTTTGCTGCCCTATAGTGTGTTTCAACTGCTTTATCTTAAAGTGTAAACACACCTTGTATATGGTTCCTGCCTGGCAGTTTCCCCTGCATTCACCCTACCTCTCTTATCTTAACACTTAACTATATTTTCCAGAAAAAAGGACCGTGAATGTGAACATTTGTAGTTTTGTATATTGATGTTCATTTGTCAGTATAGGTCCACATTAAAGCGGAACTCAACCCACTGTGGCTGCCCAACATGTCAATATGACTGCTGCTAAAAGATTTCAGGGCTGTCCGCTGGTCTTCTCCGGGGGCATCCTGAATCGGGATTCCCCTCTGTGTGAACCCTCCATTCAGATAGGCTGGGAATGGAAGCACACATGTTGCGGGGGATGTGCGTGATCCCAATTGACAGGCTTTACATGTAAACAGAGTTTGCGAAGCATTTACATATGCAAGGCAAACGAATCTGCACTGTGGGACTGGGAAGAGGTGAGTTTTAAAAGAGGCTTGGGATGCAACCAGGCACTGAACAAAACCTAGGTTAGTCAAAACCCTGTTCTGCTTTGTTCCGCTTTCAAATGTTACTGCCTGGTAACCTTCTTGAATCCCTTACCATTAATGATACACAAATCTATGGATTCAGTAAACTGCACATAGTTTGTACTACATCACATTTATATAAGATTAAAAAGACAGTGCTATCATTTGCATAAATAAAAACAGTATATTCTAAGTGTGCCATACACTCCACTTCGATCTTCATGACATGTGGGTAATCTCCAGTAGAGGGTGAACTTCTGCAGAGATGAATATGCAAAAAAGAAAGCCCCTCCCAGTCCATATATACCTGGGACCTCCCACCAATTTCCCAGTTCCTTCTCTGCAGGGAAGGCGACGATGAAGACTTCTTTTACTTGCAGGTAAGCCGGGCTTGCGCCTGGCCGTTTATTTTCCCTATTACTGCCAGGACCCTTTTTAAATTGCCCCTAATTGAGCCTCCCAGCTTAGGCTGTGGGCCCTGGTGAGGGTAGGAGCACCCTATGGGTGCGGAAGGAGCTTTGCTTCACCGTGAGACCTCATTATGGGGTAGGCGGTTATCCAGGTTTTTGGTGATCCTGGTGCGGGATGCCCCGTCCCTACATGCCTATGGCCTTATAATGGCCGGGTTCCCACTCCCTCTTCCGGGTCCCTTACTTCCCTCTAGGGGGGGGAGGGGGCTGGCGGGCTGTCCTCCTTGGCCTCTCCCTTTTTCATTTGTTAATATTTATATATTTATATATATGAGTGTATGTGTGATGGTGTTCACTTTACATTGTGTTGTGTGTGTGTGTGGATCTCCTGGAAGTATCCATGGATGAATTGGTGCATGGTGCCTTCTAGCCTGTGGTGGTTTTCCTGTTAGCCTGGGGAGTTTCTCTCCCTCAGGCTGTGTTAAGAAAAGGGGGCGGGGCCGGGTGCTCGCCGCGGTAGCCCCGCCCCCCTTGTTCGGCGCATTTTGCTGGCCAGATCCGCGCTACTGGGAGGGGGGTGGGGCCGGAAAAGCGCGCCTTCGGCGCTGGCAGTCTGGTACGCGGCAGTCTGGTATTCAGCCTTCTGGGTCGGCTCCTCCCGCTTCATCGCCTTCCCCTCCCCGCCTTATCCGTACCCCAAGTGACATTGGTGCCAGCGGGGAGTCGCACTCTGATGTTTGTGCTAGGTTGGCCAGCATCGAGAAATTTATTGCTAGCACGGTGGGCAAGAAGGCCCAGGCTAAAAAGAGACATTTGTCATCGGCCCAGCCCTTGTGGGATGTTGACGACGATTCCGTTGATTTGTCAGATTATTCCCCGTTAGAGGAGGGGGAATTGTATGAGGAAACAGAGGCTGACTATGTTCAGTCTGGTGATGCCGATGTCGGGCAGGCGCTGGGGGATGCCGGCCACTGTTTTGTCACATCTATTGGAGGTGTTGGATATTGAACCGCCTGAGGCGCCGCCTCTCAAGAAGGGGGAATTTTTTGGGGTCCGCAGGAATTCCCTACCCAGGGTCACTTTGATGCGCTGATCCTTAGAGAATGGGAGAGGCCCAGTCGGCTTCCTGGTGCTCCTCAGGGATGGGATAAGTAGTATCCTTTCCCGGTGGAGGCGGTTAAGCGCTGGTCTTCTCCTCCCGAGGTCGACGCGCCTGTTTTAGGTTTGACCAACTCTTCTGTGCTGAACACCCCTGACGCCACTTCCCTTAAGGATGGCGAGGATAAGCGCCTTGATCAGATGGCGTGCCACGCATTTGCCAGCGTGGGCTCGGCCCTGCGGCCTGTTTGTGCATCTGCCCTGGTGTCGCTTGCTACCAGGTCTCTAATCAGGGACTGGCTGAATGACGCTCAGTTTGATCCAGCTAGCGCTGAGTTCACTACCCTTAAGAGATGTGAATTGTTCATGGATTTTGTCTTGGCTGCTATGGAAGATTCTATTGTCGTGTGTAGTAGGACTTCAGCCTTATTGGTGGCTATGCGCAGATCGGTCTGGCTCTGCCAGTGGACGGCGGACTTTGGGGCCAAGAAGTCGCTCACAGCTCTTCCCTTCTTGGGTACGCGGCTGTTTGGAGATAAATTGGATGGTGTTGCTAAAGGAGGGGAGTTACCTCAGCGGAAGAAACAGCGCCGTCCCTTTCGGGGGGCTGGCTCGTTCACTCCTTCCTTTCGAGGGGCCAGAGCGGCTAGGGGTTTGACCTTCTCGGGTGTCAGGGGCTCGTCCTGGAACAGGGGCAGGGGTCGGGCACGTCCAGCGGCTGCCTGGGGTTCCAAGCCCAAGCCTGCCACTAAACCGGCTCAGCAATGAAGGGGCGCCCTCACCCGCAAGGGTGGGGGGACGGCTGCAGCTCTACTTCCAGGTCTGGGCCCAGGAGGTCACAGACAATTGGATCTTGGAAGTGGTCTCCTCCGGATACAAACTGGAGTTCGAGTACTGGCCGCCTCCAAGGTTCCTCCAAGATTCCTAAGGTCTCGGGTGCCCTCGGACCCTCAGGCTGCACAGGGGCTCCTGTTAGCAGTGAAAAACCTTCTGGACATGGGGGTTATATGGCAGGGGTTACTACTCCAACCTTTTCACGGTTCCCAAAAAGGAGGGTTCGGTGAGACCCATTCTAGATCTTAAGGTTCTCAACAGGTTTATCAGAGCCAAAAAGTTCTGCATGGAGACTCTGTGCTTGGCTATCAATTCCCTTCGCCAAGGGGATTTTATGACATCCATAGACATCAAGGATGCGTATCTGCATGTCCCGATTTTTCTGGCACATCAGAGATTCCTCCGGTTTGCTGTGGAGGATCAACATTTTCAGTTTGTAGCCCTTCCCTTCGGACTGACCTCGTCGCCGAGGGTCTTCACCAAGGTCTTGGCGGGAATAATGGCTCTGCTCAGAGCTCAGGGCATTCACATTGTGCCTTATCTGGACGACCTGTTGATCTCAGCTTCTTCCCTCCGTCAGGCGGAGCTGGACACCCACCAGGTGGTTTCGACCCTGGAGAGGTTCGGGTGGGTGATCAACCGCCCCAAGTCTTCTCTCTCTCCGTCTCGTGTGATTTCATTTCTGGGCATGAATCTGGATACCATTCAGGTGTTTCTGCCCCAGACCAAGGTGCAGGGGATTCGGGGTCTGATTCGCCTTCTTCTGGCCAATCCTTGTCCCTCTATCCGACAGGGGATGAAACTGGTGGGCTTGATGGTATCCTCCTTCGAGGCGGTACCGTTTGCACAGTTTCACATGAGATCTCTTCAACTTCACCTATTGACGCATTTGGACAGGTGTCCGCAGTCATTAGATCAACCTTTCAGGATGTCTCCCAGGGTTCGGTAGTCCCTTCGATGGTGGCTGGAATCGAGCAACCTGTTGAAGGGCAGATCCTTTCTGGTCCCTTGTTGGGAGACGGTTACCATGGATGCCAGCCTGTCTGGCTGGGGAGGTTATTGGAAAAGTGATCAGTTCAGCGGGGTGTGGGGTCCTCAGGAGGCTCACACCCCCATCAATGTCTTGGAGCTCAGAGCCATCCGACTAGTTCTGGCTCGGCTGACCTCACATTTACAGGGTCTACCGGTTCAAGTTCGTTCAGACAACCGAACGGCGGTAGCTTACATCAATCACCAAGGAGGGACTCGCAGCAGGAGTGCCCTCGGGGAAGTCTCTCTGATCCTGCACTGGGCGGAGAGCAATGTTCCTTGCATTTCTGCAGTCTACATTCCGGGAGTGGAGAACACGGAGGCGGATTCCCTGAGCAGGGGATCCTCTCGCCAAGGAGAGTGGTCTCTCGACCCCGAGGTTTTTCTGGATCTTTGCCGCAAGTGGGGGACTCCGGAGTTGGATCTCTTTGCCTCGAGGCACAATCACAAACTTCCGGCTTGTGTGTCTCTTTCTCAGGATCCTCTGTCTCTGGCAGTGGATGCCTTGTCCCTTGCTTGGAAGGATCTGGGTTTTCTGTACCTGTTTCCGCCCGTCTCCATGCTGGGCAAGGTAGTTCGCAAACTGGTTCTAGAAGGGGCACCAGCGATTCTGGTGGCTCCAAGGTTGCCAAGAAGGGTTTGGTACGCAGACGTTGTAAGGCTGGCCGTAGATCAGTACCGGCTTCCCTTGTTGCCGGATCTGCTATCTCAGGGTCAACTACTTTACCCCAATTTACAAATGCTGGCTTTGACAGCTTGGCTGCTGAAACCTTCATTTTGAAAGAGGAAGGTTTGTCTGCGGCTGTTGTTCAGACCTTGATTAGGGCTAGGAAGCGGTCCTCTTCTGGCATTTACTATAGGACTTGGAGGTCCTATATTGATTGGTGTGATGCTAGGGCCTTGCCTTGCAGGGTGTTTTCGATTCCCAGGTTTTTGGAGTTTCTTCAGCATAATCTGGATCTTGGGTTCCAGCTTAGTACTTTGAAAGGACAGGTTTCTGCTCTGTCAGTTTTCTTCCAGAGGTCTTTTGCCTTACACCCGCTGGTTAAGACCTTTTTCCAAGGGGTCGCGCATGTGCGGCCCCCTCGGAAGGCTGTGGTTCCTGTTTGGGATTTGAATTTGGTTCTTTCGGCTCTCCAGGGTCCTCCTTTTGAGCCGCTACAGGATATTGCTCTTTCAGTTCTCATTCAGAAGGTTGCTTTCTTGGTGGCTATTACCTCTGTTCGGCGTGTTTCTGAGTTGGCGGCTCTGTCGATTCAGGCCCCTTACTTTGAGAGACACCAGGATAAGGTGGTTTTTTCGTTTTAAGCCAGATTTCCTTCCTAAGGTGTTGTCTGCTTTCCACCTCAATCAGGATATTGTTCTCCCTTCCTTGTGTCCTAAGCCTAACAATGACAAGGAGAGGATTCTGCACAATTTGGATGTTGTTCGCTGTACTATTTGGTGACTACTTCTTCCTTTTGCAAGACGGACGCTTTTTTTCGTGGTGCCCTGCGGGCCCAGGAAAGGTTTGGCGCCTGCTAAGTCTACGATTAGCAAATGGATTCATCAGGCCATTGTTGGGACCTATTCTGCTAAGGGGAGGACTCCCCCTTTTAGGGTCACTGCGCACTCTACTCGTGCTGTTAGTGCATCCTGGGCTTTTCAGCACCAGGCTTCTGTTGAACAAGTTTGTAAGGCTGCTACTTGGTCTTCCGTTCATACTTTTTCCAAGTTTTACAAGGTTGATGTGCGGGCTTCAGCGGATGCTGTTTTTGGCCGCAAGGTTCTGCAAGCTGCAGTGGTTTGAGTTGGTAGATTCTTTACTGTTTCTGGTTCCCACCCATGACGGACACTGTTATTAGATGTCCCACATGTCATGAAGATCGAAGTGGAGTGTATGGCACGCTTAGAATAATACAGTTTTGTGAGTACTCACCTTTAAAACGGGTATTATGAGTTTGCCATACACTCCACTTCACCCCACCCCTTTTTTCAGGTATTCTGGGGCTATTATATGGTGAACCATTGGTTTTTATTAAGGTTATAATTGGTTTTTCCTGGTCCCCTTACTGCTTTTTTTACACTGGGAAATTGGTGGGAGGTCCCAGGTATATATGGACTAGGAGAGGCTTTCTTTTTTGCATATTCTCTGCAGAAGTTTGCCCTCTACTGGAGATTACCCACATGTCATGAAGATCGAAGTGGAGTGTATGGCACACTCATAATACCCGTTTTAAAGGTGAGTACTCACAAAACGGTATTGTTAACAGCTTTTACCGTTAGGAGTTGCTTATAGAATATAAAGTAAATGGTATTTTAAAGCACTCCTTGCCCCTGCATCCCTGTTGTGAACGTTTCTGTATCTGTATGAAGCTAGCTGTGACTGCTAAAAATCAGTTGATTTTACTTGCCCCTTAACATTGCATCCATGTGACTGCCGGTGATCGATGCGGTTTATGAGCAGGATAAAAATGGTGCCATGCATGTCTGGCCAACAATTGTTTTTGCTCACCATTAGGTTATATGTACAAGAGCACTGGGTGTGAGATAAATAACATCAGCTCTGGATCTATGCACCTTGCACATGAATTGCAACTTAGTCTAGCTATTTAGTTTGTAGGAGGTAAGTACTCTGTGGGACATTCTGCATGCAACTTGTTGGGTGGGCATAGCATGTATGCTGGATGCTGCAGCTAAGCAGACCGTGGCTCAACTTAGCTGCAGCATCCATTGTCTGCAGAGCTTGGCTGGTATACAAAACAAGGATGCCACCAGAATTCTGTGCATACAAGGATAATTGAGGTGAGTTTATGGAGACACACTGACTCATGCTGTGGTGCATCCCAAATCCATTTAAAATGGAGGGTTGGGGAACACTGGTATAGAGGACTACTATGTGAGGGCTAGAGAATCCGGGAACCAGACAGCCAGGAGATATTTTATGCTAGACCCGCTCTTCCTTCCTCCCTCCTTCCTTTCCTCCTTTTAAATTGTTAACAAAAGTGTACATATTCCTAAATCCACAAAGTGTTACGGTTCTAGGATTTTCACCTATGATGTACTACAGATCAATTGTGGCGTCAACCCTGTGATCTCAGTGGCTTGTTAAATCTGACATCCTGCTGCAACCAGAATAAAGATTGTAATTTTAAGGGAAAGTTTGGGGCCACGGATATGAATTGCCTTTAATGTGAGTTGGCAGTGTATTGCCCGTTGTCAACGTGACCCAGGGGCAAGAGTTTATTAGTGCATTTCCTTCCAAAGCAAATGTGACAGGGCATGCCTAGAGCTTCTTTACCTCTTTCAGATTGGAACAAATAAATATTTCACTATAAAAAGCTGCTGTAGTTATATTGATCTGGGTGTTAATATAGCCAGAGGATGAAGAAAGTGTGCAGTTTGTTTTATGGTTTTGCCTAGCCATTCACAATAATAGAAATGGTATACTAATAACACATTTGCACTATAATATAGATATATATCTATATATATCTCTCTCTCTCTCTCTCTCTCTCTATATATATATATATATATATATATATATATATATATATACAGATGGGATGGATATTAGAATGTTTCTGCCACTAAACACTAGTGTTCAGGGGCGTGACTATAAAGCTGGTGCAGAGGGTGTCACCGCAAAGGAGCCCAGAAGGTCAGAGGGGCCCTTATCACTGTTGTTCCTCCATATCTTATTTATTATATTTATGGTCACTTGCCACCATTTAGAGAAAGTGCCCTTTGTTTCTGCTGTTTAGTTTTCTAAATGCTTCCAAACGGGTTAAGACAGTAAAATGTTAACCATAAAAGCCTGGAAAGGGCCCCATTTGTCGTTCACACCAGGGTCCCTTTTACATTTAGTTATACCAGTGCTGGGATTGCTGTCCTTTTCCTGACTCTGGGAAAGTTGTCCTTTTCATGATTCTGGCTCTACTCTCTGTGCAAAGCGCAGCTATATCCTGACCCCTGCACATCCCCCCCCCCTCTCATCTCCTCAGTATGTGATGCTTCTAAATACCATGCTGCCTGGATTCAACTGACAATGCACAGAAACAGGAAGCCCAGCAGCACTTCCTGTTTGCAGGTGACCTGCAAATGCATGAACCGCCATCTTTTTTTCTAAAATTTACCCCAGCAACAGTTAGAAAAAGGTAAATGGGGAGGGATGCATATGAGCACTGTTTGTTGTGTTGGTTCGGTTTAAGTCATTTTTGACCGTTTGGTCCGCTTTAAAATATATTCATTTTAGACCCTGGCGAGTAGTTTTCGGGTTTGGGCTTTTCATTTTAAGATGCTGGTCTGGTCTGGTCTAAAGATGCTACACCACAACACACAATGACCTACAGGTCAATCATTGCTTGGCATCTGATATTGAAAGTCTTTGAATCTAGTTTTAGAATGTTTAAGTGCTTCTTTGTACCATAATAATAATTTGTGATCTTCAAGGAGTCACAGGAGGACATATATTTGTTTCATATTTTTTTTGCTCACAGGCTCCTTTTTTCTTTATTGATAATATTCTACAATAAGAAATACAATTCAATTTTAAAATGGCAGGCCAAGGTTAAGATATCTCATTTTACACTCATTATTTTTTCCTGCGTTGGCTCTTCACATCCAATCCTTGAAGGACACAGCAGCTCAGAGGAAACATTCATTTCACCAAAGTTTTTTTTTTTCCTCTTAATAATTTCCTGTTTGAGTTGTTAAGATTATATTCTACTAAAGCTTTTTCATCTACAAGGAATTTTTCTAATTATTTTTTACACATCAAGCCATCTGCTATCTTAATTACGTTTCTAATTTTTCCTATTCTTGTTTTCGCTTTCAGCACAGTAAGAGGAGGAAAGGTTTTGCTGAGCCCTTTTTATGCTTACCTGAATGGATAGTGTGCCAATATTAACAAATGAACAGTTCTACAATTATTGATGGTGCAGTGTCTTTTTTTACGTAAAATAAAGGGTTACTGCAGCCAAATACATTCTTAGCTGTAGCCAGTGCTTACCTTGGCTCAGTTGTGTCAGCTGGTTAAATTTGCTGATGGGGATACAGAGATAATTTTCATGCTGAAACCACACCAGCCTTCACTCCGTCCCCAAATAAGCTTGCTAGAGCGGGCCGGAACTGTATGGCTGAATTTCCTTAGGATCGCCCCCTCCTCCTCCTTCCTGTGTGTGTGAAACGGTGCTAATCGCTGAACGGATGCCAGAGTGGCTGGCAGCTCTCGCCATTGTAAGGAGACTTGAGCATAAAGCGGACCAACAGTCAAAACTGACTTAAACCAGACCAACACAACATTCACTCATATGCATCCCTCCCCAGGGCAATTTAGATTGCTGCACATAAAAATTCATTTTCCTTTTTCTAACTCTTGCTGTAGTGAATTTTAGAAACGTGTGGTGGTTCATGCGTTTGCAGGCCACTTGCAAACATGTGCTGCTGGGCTTCCTGTTAATGCGCATTGTCAATTTTATGTCCGTTGAATCCAAGCAGCAGCATGGCTGAGGTTCTGGGAGAGGACACTCCGAAATTGCCGCTACCATTCTTTCCAACTGTGCCAGGCTGTTGGTCAGTTGACTCCCCTCACAAATCCCTCCACGCATACTTGTACAAACACTGAACATTCCAAGTAGTGCACTGTGTCTCATTTGTAATATTCCTCAGCAGTGTGATGTGGTGCTGGGTCTAGTGGAGCGCTTCATTGGAATGTGAGGACGAATAGTTTATAACCCTTGAGAGAAGAGAATAGTCATGTTTATTACTGTATCTATACATATCGGTGTAATGTATGTGTATATATCCGCACACACGTTTAAAACTGACATGCAATGACGTGTTCCTCAGCTGCTAAGGTTCAGGGAGAGTGCTGAGGCAGCACATGAGGCATTATTTATGGTTACTCCAATTACCACTCAATGCTGCTGGCAATGAGCGCAGACACTGGCCAGTTACACAGCCACGATCACGTGATCGCGCCTGTATTTTGCATAGGGGAGGCCTAACAGACTGCCCTATGCATATTCAATGACAGGAAACCCGGAACAGTCACCGGCACCACGCCCTCCGGCTAGGAAACATGTCCAGGTTAACTGGCATAAATCAACTATTTATGAGGCTTTTACAGCCTCATTTTTTTATACCTTTATCACTATTCACACCAGCAAAAGAAGGACTTTGTGAAAAATGGGCGAAAATACCCTGCCTGCAGTACTTCTCTAACTGAAGAGGAAAGGCTTCTCCATAGTGAACCCTGACATGGCACAAATAAAACCTTAGCCCACCCCCCACCCTATTCATTTGCAATGAATGGAGTAGACGCTGCAGTTGCAAAAGAAGTGGTCTAGTCACTTTTGACTGGACTTCCTCTTTATGTTGCAGCCACCTAAGGTTTAATGCTCCATTATTGAGCTCTTCCAAATGGACCATATAGTCTTGTCCCTCTCCCCCCCCCCCCCCCCCCCCCGACACCTGCTACACCATCCAGCTCTCAGCCACTCCACTTTAAGAAACATAGATGGCCATATACCCTCGGCAGATATCTGCTCCTTCTAGATATTGAGCCAGCAAGCTTCCCAGGCTCCTCTGCCACAACCATCTTTTTCCTGGAGAATGTTTCTAGCACTTATCTGAGGGTATTAGTGCTCTATAAAGTGGGCCAAACCTATTTCAGGTTTTTGTTTTTCACTCTGGTGCCCCGCTATTTGAAACCCCCCAGAATGCTGAGCTAACTCGCCTCTCCTCGAGCCCACTGCTCAGACATGGCCACTCGTCCAATCAGCTTCTCCTGCCGTGCAAATTAATTTGTGTTCAGAGAGGCTGAATGGTATCTCCAGCCGCACTTATGAGCAGTGCGCGGCACTTCTTCCTCCCTTCAGCTGTGCCCGGTCATCCACAGGCACTCATTTGCGGCGGGTTGGGTTTGGGGATAAGGCGAATTTACTGGGCACCCTGGGGGGGGGGGGGGGGTTCACACAGCAGCATCCCAGTTTGGGATGCCCCAGTTGAGGGACTAAGTTTGCCCTTGAGACTCATAGACTCCAGTGTGGGTTTTGGTCCACTTTAAAGGAAAGCTCCCTTTTTGTCAGTTTTTGGTATTCTGACTTATTTTCGTTTTCTGGAATGTAAAATAAACATTTGTGTAAGGATTGTGTGCCCAGGTATGTGATATATGTATCGGCTTGCTGTTTCCAAGTTTCTTATTCCTGTGTGTCTGTGACCCTAAAGGAGGCATGGTATTTCTAACCTTGAGTAAAAATGACTCTACAAATCCTTCTACTGTTACAGGTGAACTTATGAGCAGCTTTGGCAAAATATAGTGGCAGTAATGACCTCCCCAGGTGAGAGTGCCAGTAACGCTTTAGCTACTGAAACCTAAGTATGCCATCTCTTCATCTGCAGAGTTTGAATTAGCAATAGCAGACCGGATTAAACATGTCATCTCTACCTCAGATGATTAACAAGCCAAAGTCAGAAAGTTGTTCACTAAGCACACTACTTTGGTGAACATTTCTAAGGTAAACACATTGTTGCTAGCTCAACCCCTTGATTGGAATTACCCTTTAAAGTGGACTAATAGACTAAATAGTTGTTGGTCTTAGTTCAGGCTGCAGATGGTGTGCACTGTTTTCAGATGGTGCTGTCCATGTAACCCCTGGCATCCAATCACAGGGCTGCATTTAACCGGGTGAAGGAGGACCCAGTAAGATTATATTGGGCTGGTAGCAGTGTATGTGTGGGGGCATCGACAATCGGGACCCACCTCCCATAGTATTTTTCTCCTGGTCTTCCTGAAGTATGAATTACTGTGAGCAGGCATCACTGAAAATTGCTGTATAGGAATTTATAAACAATTTTTTTTAGCTCAGGATGGACTTTATAAATAAAATATGAAAAACCAGAGTGATTGTGGGACACAGTGCTCAGGGATGGATTATTGGGAGGTAGATGTTAAAACACATCAGATTTGTATTTTTTATTTTACATTTAACCCTTTGTGAACTGATCAGGGATCCATGAGATCCCTATATCGGTTCACAAGGCTTGGAGTGTGGCAAGTCACCCGCAGCCAGCCCCCCATTAAGCCTGTACCCACTGCTGGCCAATTGCACCTGTGCTAATCACCATATGGAGGCTTTTGGGGATAGCACACTTGGGGGCCCTTCGGGGCAAGCACGGCTGTGTTCCATGTGTGGGGTATCCCTGTGAGTAACAGTGTCACGGTGTGCGTGCCGTGTGCTGAAAGTGTCTTTGCGCTTCAAGCTGGTTTGCCTGCTTCGCTTCCCAGCTCTGTGCCTCACTCGGCCCCTGCTCCTGCAATTGGGCTCCAGTGAGGGGAATGTTGGCAGGGAGTCACATTCTGATTTGGCTCTGCGGGTGAAAAGCAGCTTGCCAGGAATGCTCCTAGGAAGGCTTCTGGCAAGAAGAGACACCTGGACCCCAGGCCTGCCCCTTTTACTGAGATGTATGTGGGGATTGATGAGCTTGGTGACTGTCACCCCCTTGAGATGGGGGAGCTCTCCCAGAATTATGACTCCTCTGGGAACCAGCCGGAGGGTTGCGATAGTGACCCTGGGTCTGCGTCCGGAGAGGAGTCATGGTATCCTGAGGACACTGATAATATGCTGTCACATATTTTTGAAATTTTGCACATTGTTGCCCCTGAGGTAGCTAAAAGAAAGCAGGGGGGCTTTTTCGCCCTGGTAAACAGCGTCTAGAGTTCCCTGAGCAGGAACGTTTTACCACCTTGGTGCTTAAAGAATGGGAACGTCCTAACAAGTTGCCTGCGGTGCCCAAGGGTTTGGATAAAAGGTATCCCTTTCCCGTTGATCTGTTAAGAGGTGGTCATTTCCCCCTGAAGTAGACGCTCCCGTGCTAGGCCTGTCCAATACTTCGGTCATGCCTTCCCCTGACACTACCACTCTGAGGGATGGAGAGGACCGGCGCATGGATAAAGTGGCCTGCCATGCTTTTACCTGTGTGGGGGCTGGCTTGCACCCTGTATGTGCTGCCGCCATTACTGCTATTGCCCTTAGGAAACTGCTTAAGTGTCTCCTTGATGGCACAACAGCTGGTAGTGTGGGGGAGGAATATAGGAGACTTTTACTTTGCACTAATTTTATGGCCTTTGTCCTTACTGCTATGGATGATGCTGTGCGGCTGTGTGGAAGGACCTCTGCGCTCTTGGTGGCTATACGCCGTTCTGTCTGGTTGCGCCAGTGGGCAGCTGACGCTGCTGCTAAGAGAAATCTCACTAGCCTCCCCTTTGTGGGGCTGCGGCTATTTGGGGAACGGCTTGATGTTCTAGCCAAGGATGGGAGGCTGCCTCAGCGTAGGAGGCAGTCTCGGCCCTTTCGTGGGTCCTCTACCCCCCTCCCTTCCTTTCGCATTCCCAGAGGGGGCCGTGGCTCCCTCCTCTTCAGTGGTCGCAGAGATTCTTGGGGCCGTGGCAGAACCCGTGGCCGTCCCGGTCTCTCCTTGAATCCCAAGCCCAAAACCTCTCCCAAGCCCCCTCAGGCATGAAGGGGCGCCCTTACCCATCCGGGTGGGGGGACGGCTTCGGCTCTTTGCTCACGTCTGGAGGCTTCATGTCTCAGACCGGTGGATTCAGGAGGTAGTGTCCTCCGGTTACAAGATAGATTTTGCAGCCTGGCCCTCCCAAGATTCATCAAATCCCGGATGTCTTTAAACCCCCTGTCCGCTCAGGGATTGTTTTTGGCTGTTCATTGCCTGTTATTTCGTTTGTTTGGTGCCTCATCAAGATAGAGGTCAGGGGTACTATTCCAATCTTTTCACGGTCCCCAAAAAGGACGGCTCTCTGAGGCCCATTCTGGATCTGAAGGGCCTCAACAAATTTGTCAGATTCAAGCATTTTTGCATGGAGACGCTGCGCTCTGCTGTCAGTACCCTTCACCCGGGCAACTTCATGACCACTGTGGACATCAAGGATGCTTATCTTCATGTGCCTATCTTTCCAGGTCATCAGAGATTTCTAAGGTTCGAGCTGCAGGATCAGCATTACCGGTTTGTGGCTCTACCCTTCGGTATCACCTCGGGTGTTCACCAAGGTGCTGGCGGGAGTGATGGCTTTGCTAAGAAACCAGGGCATCTGCATCATTCCTTACCTGGACACATCCTGATTGTGGCCGAGTCTTTTCCTCAGGCCGAGCGGGACACTCAAATGGTGACATACACTCTGGAGTCTTTCGGCTGGGTGATCAACTATCCCAAGTCTTCTCTGTCCCCGTCATTTGTGAGGACCTTCCTCGGCATGACTCTGGATACCTTCTCAGGTCAAGGTGTTCCTTCCTCAGCAGAAGGTGGAGGGTCTTCAGCTGCAGGCTCGGGCTCTGCTGTCGTGTCCTCATCCCTCCATCCGTCAGGGGATGCAGTTGGTGGGCCTGATGGTGTCCTGCTTCGAGGCGGTCCCCTTTGCTCAGTTTCACATGAGACCTCTTCAGTTGCACCTCTTGTCAGTTTGGGATCGGGACCCTGTGTCCCTGGATTAGGAATTTGCTCTGTCCCCCCTGGCCAGACAGTCCCTCTTGTGGTGGCTGGACTCAGGGAATCTTCTAGTGGGCAGGACCTTTCTGCCTCCGTGCTGGGAGACTGTCACCACAGATGCCAGTCTGACAGGTTGGGGGAGCTTTTGGAAGTCTCTGAAGTTCCAGGGTCGGTGGGGCCCCCAGGAGGCCCATGTTCCCATCACATCAATGTTCTGGAATTGAGGGCGATCAGGTTGGTTCTTTCTCAGCTGACCATGCACCTTCGGGGTCGGGCTGTTCAGATCTGCTCGGATAACCAGACGGCGGTTGTCTACATCAATCATCAGGGAGGGACTCGGAGCAAGCAAGCCCTCAAGGAAGTGTCCCTGATACTGTCTTGGGCAGAAGAGAATGTCCCTGCATCTCGGCGGTTTACATTCCGGGGGTGGAGAACCAGGAGGCAGACTCCCTGAGCAGGGGGACGTCTCGGATGGGGGAATGGTCCCTCAGCAACAAGATTTTTCATTCCCTGTATCACCGCTGGGGTCAGACGGATGTGGACCTGTTTGCGTCCCGCCACAATCACAAGCTTTCCAGGTTTGTCTCCATGTCACAGGACCCTCTGGCCTTCGCCGCGGACGCGCTAGCAATGCCTTGGATGGAGTTTCGGCTCCTCTGTATTCCCTCCCTAACCTCTGCGGGGCAGGGTGCTGCACAAGATATCCCAGGAAGGGGTACCAGCCATTCTGGTGGCCCCCTGTTGGCCAAGGAGGGTGTGGTTCGCAGACGTCGTGCATTTGGCAGTAGATCAGTATGCCCTGTCCAAGGATCCAGATCTGCTCACTCAGGGACAACTGTGCCATCCCAATTTACAAAAACTGGCTTTAACGGCTTGGCTGCTGAAACCTCCATCTTGATGGATAAGGGTTTGCCGGCTTTTGTTGTTGATACCATGATTAGGGCTAGGAAGAAGTCCTCGTCCTTTATCTACTACAGGATCTGGCATGCTTACATTGCCTGGTGTGAGTCCAAGTCTCTTCCTTGTCGGGTGTTTTCTATCCCCAGGATTTTGGAATTTTTGCAGCATGGTTTAGATTCGGGCCTTCAACTTAGTACCCTTAAGGGACAGGTGTCAGCTCTTTTTTTCCAAAGATCCTTTGCCAATCACCGGTTGGTTAAGACTTTTTTTCCAGGAAGTTACTCATGTGCGTCCGCCACGTAAGCCTTTGCTACCGGTTTGGGACCTGAATCTGGTGTTGTCTGCTCTGCCTAACCGTGGGGCTGCTTTGCCCATTTTGACTCTTAAGGTGGCCTTTTTGGTGGCCATTACTTCAGGCGAGTCAGGCGAGTTTCTGAGCTGGCGGCGCTTTCCATCAAACCTCCTTATTTTGCGCGGCATCAGGATAAGGTGGTGTTTCGGCTTAAACCGGATTTCTTGCCTAAGGTTGTCTGCTTTTCATCTCAATCAGGACTTTGTTTTGCCTTCTTTGTGTCCTAACCCTGCTAATTCCAAGGAGGGGGCCCTTCACTCTTTGGATGTTGTCAGGGCTCTGAAGTTTTATTTGGTTGCTACTGAGTCTTTCAGGAAATCTGACGCTCTTTTTGTTCTTCCAGCTGGACCTAGGAAGGGGTTGCCTCCGGCTAAATCCACTATCAGCAAGTGGATCCATCAGGCGGTGGAGCAGGCCCATTCTGCCAGGGGGAAGGTTCCCCTTTTTAGGGTTAATGCTCATTCCACTCGTGCTATTGGTGCGTCTTGGGCCTTTCAGCACCAAGCTACTGTTAAACAAGTTTGTAAGAATGCTACTTGGTCTTCTGTTCATACTTTTTCCAAGTTTTCCAAGGTTGATGTTAAGGCCTCAGCTAATGCTGCTTTTGGCCGCAAGGTACTTCAGGCAGTAGTGGTTTGAACTGCCTGTTGTTACTCTTTGGGGATCCCACCCTACCTTACGGACACTGCTGTTGGACGTCCCATTCGTAAGGACTTCTTGAAGCAGGCCGTGCCATGCAATAGGAAAAAGACAATTCTGTGAGTACTCACCTGTAGAATTGCTTTTACTATGCATGGCACGGCCTGCTTCACTCCACCCTTGTTATCGTTATTCTTGGTTGCCTCTTTATGGTGATTGTTCCAATTTAGTTGGGGTTTGTTATCTTTTTTACCTTTTATAATCTCCCGGTTTCTTGAATAACTGCTTGTCAACACTGGATAAGTCTATGGTGATTCCGTTTTGATATATTACTGGGAGGAGCCACAACTCTTCTGCAGTACACTGCGCCACCTTGTGGCGGAATAACCCATACGTAAGCAGGCCGTGCCATGTATAGTAAAAGCAATTCTACAGGTGAGTACTCACAGAATTGTCTTTTTTATTTTTTTTTTTTTTATAGACCCGTTTTGAAAGATGACTATTTCAAATATATTCAAATACAATGAATACAAGCTAATGCCCCAGATATTCCCTAAGATGGGCTGCTTTATCTTGCTAGCTGATCTGATCTGGTTGTGTAATTCTTTATAGCAGAGTATGTAGCAAGTCCCTGAAAGGCTGGCTGTTTGGCTGGCGACATTTTCGTATCTCTTTCTATGTATGTGTCTTCTAGGACAATTGGGAAATAAGCCTGGAAGCTTGTTTTGAAAAGCTTAGTTATTTATAAAGCAGTAATGAAAGATGGTGCAAAACGGAATTGCAGAGCTCATCAAACAAGCCTCAGAAGGCTGCATTTACATTCACTGCTGGCTTACACAATGTACACTTGCTGCATTCAATTACCAGGGAAAAAAATTAGGAATGTTGGAAATGTAGTAGTTTGGGTTTGCGTGAACTATATAAAAAAAACAAACAAACATAACATCCGAAAACAAGAATCCCCTTGTCTCGGATGTTTTTCTTCATTCAAGGAATGCAATGCCTTGATTTCTAAGGGTTGTTATGGTAATATATTGCTTCATGTTTGTCTAGGGATCTGCAGATTAGGGAAGAGATTGGTTTAATATAAGTGTTGCAAATTGGCTTACTATTTTTTTTTTCTTTTATCAACTTGTCTGTGTCTGATGAAATATTGTTTGAACCATAACATGTGTTAAGCTAGTTATGTGCCATCTACTTATAGCCTTACCACTAATGTTCTAACATTTCCCCAATGTGTTCAAGCCCAACTCCTGCTAAAACTTGAAAAATGAGATGTTAAGAGCAGTTTTGTTTTTATTTTTAGCACGTTTTTTTTGTGAAGGTCCAGGTTCACATCCTGTTTGGTGCCTAGGCCAGTAACGCCACCATCTCTTTCTTTAAAGTGGAGTGAAATTTCTGGGTTCTCTACTCTTTCTTCGCCCTAAGGCCCGCTCACCCGGCCCTGTTCAGATTACTTATTGGTTGACCTTAAAGTGCCGGGTGATGCGTCAGTTGGCTCGCTCTTAAAAGATTGGGGCATGCACAGATACAAGGACGCAGGGGATGTGGTGGCCGGCGAACACAGCATTGTGGGAGCGACTGGTAAAGGAATGTATATCGGTGACTTCGGGGGTTTCACACAGTGGGACATCCTGGTATAGGATGCCCTGAGAGGTAGGATAGAGGCCGGCCCTGGAATCTAAAAGATGCCGTATGGGTTTTGCTCTACTTTGAAGTCCCTGTCCATGTACTGTTAAACTTCTTTCTACTCATCTTTCTGTCCCATGGAAACCTCATAAAAGCCATTGCAAAGCATCTTAAAAAATATATTGAAGTATCATATGTATTCTGCATGAAGCTGCTGTCTTTTATTTCTGGACTGGGCTGGGCTGGGAAGGGTGTGTCATGTTGTAACTTTGAGTCTTGCGTATTCTCTGCTGTTGTCAGAATCCGCTGTGGGCCCACTCTAACTCATTGTGCATGCTTGCACTGAGTTCTCCAAATGACAGTGACCAATACACTTGGATGGGGGGTCCTGGGGAAAGGGAATGGAGGGCAATCTTTGGAGCCCTAGTCATAGGTATCTGGTGAGATGCACCTGATTCAGCATAAAAACATGGAAGGTTGACAGCAGGAGACTATATGTCCATCTAGGCTGTCCTTATGTGTATATTGTATGTACTCTTTATCTTGGGTTAGATGTGTGCTTATCCCAGGCATGTTTACATTCACTTCAATGATGATTTTTCTACTACCTCTGCCGGAAGTTTTTTCCAAGCATCTACTTTCTGTAAAAAATTCTGTTTTTTAACATTGCTCCTGATCATCCCTTCGACTAGCTTCAAAGCTTCAAAACACAAAGGTCTTGATCATGTCCCCACTCTCCATTCTTTTCTTTAGGCTATACAAATTAAGTTCTTTAAGTCTCTCCTGATAAGTTTTAAGTCATCTATCTTTTTGCTGATAAGGTCTCCAGAACTGCACACAGTATTCTAGCTGTGGCCTCACCAGGGCTCTATACATTGGCATCACAACCTCCCTCTTCCTACTGGTGATGCCTCGAGCTATGCAGCCGAGCATCCTGCTTGCTTTTACTAATGCCTGGCTACACTGTCCACTCATCTTGCAGCTTTCAGTAATCTGTATCCCTAAATCTCTTTCCTCTGAAGCACTGCGCATAAGGTACTGATGATTTTACATTTAGCGGCATTAAATTCCAGATTCCACAGTTTTTATCCAGTGAAGCTAAATTTTCCATGCTGCAGACACCTCCATGAGTATCCACCCTACTACTCACCTTTTGTATCATCGGCAAACAAGCCAGCTGGAAATCCACTGAACTATCCAGGGATTGACTCCTAACTTCAATAACTTATCTATGAGCTCTCTATATGATAGTGTCAAAGGCTTTGCTAAAATCTAGATGGGCGATATCCACAGCACCACCTTCATCCAACACTTTTGTGACAATGTCAAAGAAATTGATAACATTAGTCTTACATGATCTGCCCTCAGTAAAACCATGCTGTTTCTGGTCCAACATTTTTAGACAATTTTTTAATTAGAGAATTTCCATTAGTTTTACCACTGTAGATGTTAAACTAACTGGCCTGTAATTACTGGTGGCTTCTCTACTCTGGATTGGTACAACATTGGTCATTATTAATTGTCAGCAGGAAATGACATAAATCAGAGGGGCTGCAATCACAAATCTGAGTTCACTTAGAACCCTGGGGTGGATTCCATATGGACCCATTGCCTTTAGATGTGCCAGCTCAGCTAAGGCATCGGCCTTCAAAGTCCCCAGAGCTGGACCCTCCCAGCTGGATGATATGCTAAAGTGGACACCCATGATTTCACTATTTTAGATTCTTAGATATGGACAGAGGGGGGCCATATTGGCAACTGATATGTCCCATCCCTGGAGTCCTTCAGACACTAGGGCCGGCATGGGCGCCGGTCATAGAAACTTAAAAAGACTTAAGAGTTGTTCTAATCGAGCTTTGCATTCTCCAAACGAAAAAAAAAATGAATTTGGCCTTTGATGTAGTTTGAAAAAGTTAATAACCATCCACCTATCTGTCGGCAATCTTATAAGTCCATTTCTAATGGCACAAGATGGCTACCTTCAATAACATTCATGGGCAAACATTATCTTTTATTTTTTTAATCACTCATGCATCCACTTTACCCCAGCCTGGCCTTCATTGTTTTTAGCAATTTTGGCTTCTGATAACCTGGTTTCGAGTCTCGGTCTCGATGGCCCTGTGACAGGATCACTAGTCATAAACAAAGTGGCAGCCCCTCAGCGTGGGCACATTACATAGAAAAACACATTCTAAATGTGCAGGCTAGAATTGCTTTTTGGCTGTTTGGACTTGAACAATCCTTTGTGAGTTTAAAAATGCTCTATTGTTTGAAGATGATTAATCCCCCCCCCCCCCCAAATCCTCTGTTTTTTTTTTTATGCTGATTGGATCTGTTTATGTACATGTTTGCTTTGCCTCTAAACTTCACCTCCATGCTCTTAAAAGGGATTTGATTACAGTTATAATCACATAGCCCTAACGCTCCTAATGTTTCCAATTCTTTTTTTTACAAATGACCCCCACCCACCCAAAGCGAAGAGAACTTAATTTGAAGATCTCATTCATTTTTGACATTTCCAGGTTTTCTAGGTGCTGCTGCGAGGTTGCAAGACAGGAGAAGCCTCAATGTGACAACCAGGTTTTCTCTAATCAATAACAGTGGCATGATAGGTTAAAATACATTATGGGTTCTTCTGCTGTTTTATATTCCATGTAAAGCAAACAAGGGATGCAAAGAGGTTCAGTATCAGTAAGGGTCTAGCTTTATCTTTGTAGCTTGTCAGGATCCATATGATGGATGGCTTAGTTGTGGATGAACACCTACAGTAGCTGGAAAATGACACATCAATATGTTAATCACTGGTTTCTATGTGTTATCAGATTGGTGTTTAACTCCTGATTTGTTATCTTCGTTTTAGCTTGAACTTATCAGCTAGTTTAAAATACACAGCAGCCTTTTGTTGGCAGCTGTTAAAGAAAAGCCAGTCAAACCCCCCATGCATATTGGAAATGGACTTACTGCATATTAATGCAGATTGGCTGTTGACAGGATATTGTAAACTATGCTAATATGGTCGGCAGTTTGTTGCCTCCAAGAAAGTTTTGCTAAACCCTGTAAGAACCTGGAGTTGCTAATCTTGAGTTGTATGGCATATGAAGCCCACCTAAAGGATTTTGGGAATCCACTTTATACATATTCTTGAGCATTCAGTTACAGCACCCAGCAAAGAAGGCACTGTTTTTGAGTGTCTGCAGATTTGTGCTCCAGGAACAGCTTACCTTTTTGTGTGTCCATATCTATTTAAAGCTGCCCAAAACCCCCCAAAACACTAAGGGGAATTTTTTTTAAATTGAACTTTCCATAGAACCTGGTCTGTCCACTTTAAACTGGACCAACAGCCTGACATAG
The DNA here is from genome assembly GCA_027917425.1 of Gastrophryne carolinensis. Lineage (NCBI taxonomy): Eukaryota > Metazoa > Chordata > Amphibia > Anura > Microhylidae > Gastrophryne > Gastrophryne carolinensis. Next base: position 285,020,030 of record CM051237.1, on the reverse strand, counting down.
TTAGAAAAGAGAGGCCATTTTGGAGCTTCCTCTCCCAAATGACATAACTGAAATGAACAGTAACAGGAAGCACAGCACGACTTCCTGTTTGCAGGTGGCCTGCAAGCCAATGAGTGGCCATCTTGTTTTTAAAATTTACCCCAGCAGGCGATAGGAAAAGGTCAATTATTTTGTATGCGCAGTTTCTAAATTGCCCTGGAAAAGGATGCATATGAGCACTATTTGTTGTGTTGGTCTTTTTTTAATTCATTTTTGAATTTTGAAAAATTAGACGGATGCATTATTACTGCAGAAACTAATACTATACCCCAATTTGTCAAACTAGATAGGAACATAAAGTGTATGTTCACAAGCTTTGGTGCTGGCAGAGAATATTGATGTTGTTGGCTGAGACATGGCTGGATTCCACACATGACTGGACTGTCCATGTACAAGGTTTTGCAAAAAGGAAAGGGGGCGGCATGTGTCTTTATGTAAAGCAAGAGCACAAAGCATATATCAATGAGGGGATACTAGCAGAAGATTGTGAGGATGTAGAATCCTTGAGGGTAAAAGTGGGGGGCAATGTAAACAATGCTAAAATACAGTCTGGTGTAATCTATAGGCCCCCAAATATAACTGAGGAAATAGAGGGTCAACTGCATAAACAGAGTGGGTATCACAGGCTGGTACAGTGGTGGTGATAGGGGACTTCAACTATCCAGGAATTGACTGGAGACATGGTTCTGCTTCCACTACAAGGGGGAGAGCATTCCTCAGCTTGCTACAAGATATGAATCAGTTTGTGGAGGCACCTACTAGGGGTGATGCTCTTTTAGATATTGTAATATCAAATAATGATGACCTGATGGGGACTGTAACAGTCCGTGAAAATCTTGGTAACAGTGACTACAAAATAATTTAACATAAACTGTAAGATTTTCTGCCTGGGAAGACAAAAACATTAAATTTTAGGTGGCTGACACCTGCGGTTAAATGGGCAATAAGGAACAAAAAAAGGGCATTTAAACATTACAAGGCTGAACTCTCAGCTGAAACTCTTGAAAAGTATGTGCTAGTAAATAAAAATGTGTATGAAAGAAATAAGGTTGGCAAAAGCACAAAATGAGAGACTTGGCCAAAGAAAACAAAACAAACCCTAAACGTTTTTTTAAATATATTAATTCGAAGAAAACTAAATCAGAACAGGTAGGTACCCTAATTAATAACGGGGAAATGGTCACTGGGGATGAAGATAAGGTGGAGCTGTTAAATGGATTCTTTAGCTCTGTGTACACAAGAGAAGAGCAAGGAGCCAACCCAGGAGATGCCACCGATAGCTATAGCCCGAGTATAATAATTGACAAGCTAAACGTGGATATCATCCAAGAAAAACTAAATAATTTAAATGTGAATAAGACTGGAGGACCAGATGGACTTCACACAAGAGTTCTCGAAGAACTCCGTTATCTCCGTCACCTCTGTTGTTGATCTTTAAAGACTCACTAGCAACTGGTATATTGCCAAGGGACTGGCGCAAGGCAAATGTGGTGCCGATTTTTAAAAAGGGCTCTAGGTCTTCTCCGGGCAATTACAGACCTGTTAGCTTAACATCCATTGTGGGGAGATTGCTTGAGGGACTATTAAGGGACAACATACACGGATGTAACTATCCATAATATTATAAGTGACAACCAACACGGTTTTACTAAGGACAGAAGCTGCCAAACTAACCTGATTGGCTTCTATGAGGAGGTGAGTAGAAGCCTGGACAGGGGCGGCTGTGGTTATAGTTTTTCTGGATTTTGCAAAAGCATTTGATACTGTCCCCCATAGACGCTTATTGGGGAAATTTAGATCTTCAGGATTAGAAAACAGTTTGTAACTGGATTGAAAACTGGCTGAAGGATCGTGTGCAGAGAGTTGTGGTTAATGATACCTACTTACCAGTTGTAAGCGGTGTACCCCAGGGTTCAGTGCTGGGCCCACAATTATTCAACTTGTTTATAAACGACATAGAAGATGGAATTAATTTTTTTTTTGCAGATGACACAAATATATATAGCACAGTGCAGTCTATTGAAGATGTTCACAAGCTTCAGGCTGACTTGGACACATTGAGTGTCTGGACATCCACTTGGCAAATGAAGTTCAATGTGGAAATATGTAAAGTCATGCACTTGGGGTCTAACAACCTGAAGGCCACATATGTCCTCAGGGAGTAAAACTGGGAGAGTCACTTGTTGAGAAGGATCTGGGGGTACTGGTAGATCACAGACTAAATAACAGCATGCAATGTCAAGCAGCTGCTTCCAAGGCCACCAAGATATTATCATGCATTAAAAGAGGCATGGAATCACTGGATAGGGATGTAATTTTGCCTCTTTACAAGGCACTGGTGCGCCCTCACCTGGAATATGCCGTCCAGTTCTGGGCACCCATTCATAGAAAGGACGCTCTGACTATGGAAAGGGTGCAGAGGAGAGCCACCAAACTAATAAGAAGAATAAAAAATCTTAGTTATGAGGAAAGATTCCGAGAATTAAATCTGTTTAGTCTTGAGATGAGGCGATTGAGGGGGGGCATGATTAACTTGTATAAATATATAAATGGCCCATACAAAAATATGGGGGAACACTATTTCATGTAAAATCCTCTCTAAAGACAAGGGGGCACTGCCTTCGATTGGAAAAAAGAAATTTAGTCTCCGGAGGCGACAATCGTTTTTTACCATAAGAATTCTAAATCTATGGAATAGCCTCCCACAGAAGCTTGTTACAGCATCAGCCGCTGACAGCTTCAAAAAAGGATTAGATGCTTATTAACCGTTACCGTTATTAACCGTTACTATTAGCGGTTATCAGTAAAGGAAATAAAAAAATAAAAAATAAAATAGCTTCCCCTATAAAATAAAAAATAACTTCCCCTACCCCAACACCCTTGGTTGAACTTGATGGACATATGTCTTTTTTCTCAACCATATTAACTATGTAACTATGAATGTTGGTCCGCATTAAGTGTAGCACAAACCTTGCATTTGGTCAAGACCACTACAAATTTTTCAAAATAAAATGTTCGTGTTTTTGAATAAAGCCTTCTAAGACTCTGTTTTCACCTCTGTGCTTTCTACGCACAGAAAACATTTAATAGAATTCTAGATAGGATAGTTCACACATCTGCGCTGTGTTATGGAATGTGTGCATAGTAGACACCTTTTTCAGCACAACGTAGTAACAGCGCAGGTCAATAAAAGTCTGGCAATGCAGGTATAATGCATTGCTCCCCCCCTTCCCATTCCCACAGGCAGTGTGGCATTCCCCCATTCCCACAGGCAGTGTGGCATTCCCCCATTCCCATTCCCACAGGCAGTGTGGCATCCCCCCCCCTTCCCATTCCCACAGGCAGTGTGGCATCCCCCCCCCTTCCCATTCCCACAGGCAGTGTGGCATTCCCCCATTCCCACAGGCAGTGTGGCATTCCCCCATTCCCACAGGCAGTGTGGCATTCCCCCATTCCCACAGGCAGTGTGGCATTCCCCCATTCCCACAGGCAGTGTGGCATTCCCCCATTCCCACAGGCAGTGTGGCATTCCCCCATTCCCATTCCCACAGGCAGTGTGGCATCCCCCCCCCTTCCCATTCCCACAGGCAGTGTGGCATTCCCCCATTCCCACAGGCAGTGTGGCATTCCCCCATTCCCACAGGCAGTGTGGCATTCCCCCATTCCCACAGGCAGTGTGGCATTCCCCCATTCCCACAGGCAGTGTGGCATCCCCCCCCCCTTCCCACAGGCAGTGTGGCATCCCCCCCCCCCTTCCCACAGGCAGTGTGGCATTCCCCCATTCCCACAGGCAGTGTGGCATCCCCCCCCCTTCCCATTCCCACAGGCAGTGTGGCATTCCCCCCCCCCTTCCCATTCCCACAGGCAGTGTGGCATTCCCCCCCCCCCCCTTCCCATTCCCACAGGCAGTGTGGCATTCTCCCCCCCCCCCCTTCCCATTCCCACAGGCAGTGTGGCATTCTCCCCTCCTCCCATTTCCCAGCAGAACATGGGGAAAAAAAAGCCAGCTTACATTTCCAGTTCGAACAGCAAGTAGACAACACACTAGATGCCATTGATAGCAATAGCCCAAGTATAATACAAGCTAAACATGGATATCATTCAAGAAACACTAATTAATTTAAATGTGCATAAGACTTCAGGACCAGATGGACTCCACCCAAGAGTTCTTAAAGAACTCAACAACTGGTATAGTGCCAAAGGATTGGCACAAGGCAAATGTGGTGCCCATTTTTAAAAAGGGCTCTAGGTCGTCTTTGGGCAATTACAGACCTGTAAGTTTAAACTTCATTGTGGGAAAATTGCTTGAGGGGCTATAAAGGGTCTATATGTATAATATAAGTGGCACAGTTTTACTAAGGACCGAAGCTGCCAGACTAACCTGATTGGCTATAAAGGGTCTATATGTATAATATAAGTGGCACAGTTTTACGAAGGACAGAAGCTGCCAGACTAACCTGATTGGCTATAAAGGGTCTATATGTATAATATAAGTGGCACAGTTTTACGAAGGACAGAAGCTGCCAGACTAACCTGATTGGCTATAAAGGGTCTATATGTATAATATAAGTGGCACAGTTTTACGAAGGACAGAAGCTGCCAGACTAACCTGATTGGCTTCTATGAGGAGGTGAGTAGAAGCCTCGACAGATGGGTGGCTGTGGATATATTTTTCCTGGATTTTGCAAAAGCTATTTATGCTTTCCCCCATAGACGCTTATTGGGGCATTTGAGGTCTTCAGGATTAGAAAATACAGGTTGTAACTGGATTGAAAACTGGCTGGAGTTGTTTAATGATGCCTACTCTGAATGTTGTAGTGGTGCCCCCAAGGTTTAGTGCTGGGCCCACTATTATTCAACTTGTTTATAAACAAAATAAAGGATGGAATGAAATCCACTGCCTCTATTTTTGCAGATGACAAAAATATATGTAGCACAGCACAGTGCAGTCTATTGAAGAGGTTCACAAGCTTCAGGCTGACTTGGACACTTGGAGCGTCTGGGCATCCACTTGGCAAATGAAGCTCAATGTGGAGAAATGTAAAGTCATGCACTTGAGGTCTAATAATGTAAAGGCCACATATGTCCTCGGGGGAGTATGATTGGGAGAATCACTTGTTGAGAAGGATCTGGGGATACTAGTAGACCACAGGCTGAGTAACAGCATGCAATGTCAAGCATCTGCTTCCAAGGCCACCAAGATATTTTTATGCATCTAACCCTTCTATCACCAGCCAAAAAAAATTATACAATTTTACATGCCTGCCTTTGCCAGTTCACAAGGCTTAGGGGGCTGGCTAATCGCCTGCATCTGCTACCAAGGCCACAAAGATATTTTTATGCATATAACCCTTCTATTCTAGCCCCTGTGCCCTGTTCTACAAGCCCCCCATATCTGGTCACCGGCCTGGTTATGCTGGGTAGAGTGGACCTCACGCCATTTTTTTCTTTATTTTTAAAGTGGACCAACACCCAGGGGGATCCCTCCCGGCGGGCATCCGAGATCGGGATGCCCCGCAGGGTGAAACCCCCCAGGACGTCAAGAAACCTTACCTTATCCCCGTTCCAACAGCGCATGCTGTTCTAGCAGGGCGCGCGCCGGCCGTGCTCCCTGTTAGAAGGAAGTGCGAGGCACGGCCTCCAGCACGCTCAGAGCCGCTGTGGTTGTTCGTCGGTTGTCCGTACATACCACAGTGGCTCTGAGCGCTCTGATTGGACGAGTGCTCGCGTAGGAGCGGGGTGAGGTGAGTTATTTAGGGCGATCGGGGGTGTTTCATGCAGCGGAAGTGGACCAAAACCGAATGAAAATCCTGGGTGTTGGTCCACTTTAAAGGTGTTTAACCCTTTCCCTTCTTCCTTTCCCCGTGCTAAGCTGATTTCGGGAAATAACATAAACAACTCACTGAGGGCAAGCAATCTGCACGGACACCGAAGCTGGGACCTTGAGTGACAGGTCAGTCACCTAATCTCATGCAGTAGTGTGACTGTGCTGGTCTATCCAACTGACACTCAAGTGCACAGAGCCCTGCCCCACCGTCCAGCATAAGGGGATGATTTTCACTAGGTGAATTGTTTTATTATATTAACAGCCTAAACAAGCTTAGCAGAGGGAGAAATTGCTGGTGGACAGGGTTACAAAAAGCTTGAACTTTCTCTTTAAATAAATTATGCCTGAAATATTCTATTTCCAGCAGCATAAGGACATTTCTCTTATAATTAACTTCAAGCCCCAAATATGTGTGTTTTTTTTCTTCCAGTAAGAACTATTGGACCCACTAATGCTTGTTGTTGTTGTATCTATAGGGAGATCCAGACACTCTTGCTTGTTTAACAAAGAATTAATTAGTCCCAAAGGTGAAGATTAGCATAAAATTCTGTGTGTTCATGGCTATAAAACATGAATTTACTGTTAGAAATCTTATAGTTGGTCACAGCAGGAAATTAAACCTATATTAAGGTCATTGGCATCAAACCGAACATTACAGTAGCCCTAAACATTAATATTAGAAGCCTGTGAAGTACTGTGCTGGTGGAGTTGTCTGAAAGCTGATCATTTAGCATATTTAGATGGTGACTTTGTAAGCACCATATGTTCTCCTGACAGGTGTAGTTTAATGTAGTATGTTGAATGAAGAAAGGCACAGCTAAACGCACACAATTTACAAAATGTCTTGAAAATAACAGTGACGATTTCTCAGAGCAACAACTGCCACTTCTACATTATAGTATACAAGGTATGCCCAAGGTCCGACCTTCTTATATAGAATAGAACTGTGGAAACTACAATATTCCAAGTATACAGCACGTCCTATTCCAGAATATTCCTTACACATAGGTAATACATCCACAAGATGGCGCTGGACTGCAGAAAAAGACTTGTGGCCACTCCCGGCCCCTTAAATAGCCAGGAACTAATTCCTAATTCTTTCTGCAGTCTGGACTGCGAAGATGAAGATGGCTCTCTTCTGTGCAGGGAGTGGGCTTTGCCTAGGGCTGTGCAGGCTTATTTCCACCCGTTCTGGACCCATTGCCTCCCAGCCATGGCTGACGGTTCGGGTGAAGGTAGGACAGCACTAGGGTCAGGTGCTGAAGGAGCACTGCTCCGGGCCGCAAGACCCTGTACCAAAGGGTAGCCGGCGACAGGCTTTTTATGGTGAGCCTCATTGGGATGCCCCCAGCCCTTATCTCGGGATATTTATGCCTCCTTCCTCCCCCTCCCTCCCTTTTCACGCTGATAGTTGTGCAGCACCCCCTCATTGCATTCCACGTGGTCAGTAGGGGACGCCGGGGAGTACACTGTTGTGTTTTACTACTGTGTTTTCGACACTTCGTGTTTGGTGTGTGTGGAGGCCGTTGTACGGCGCTCCGCAGTGGCTGCGCTTTTACTGTGCTTTTTGTTTAACTGTCATGGCGCCGGCGCGTCATGTGATCTTGTTTTTCGCGCTCTTCGGGAGAGGCGGGTACCGCGGTTTGACGCATTCCGCGTCATGCGCCCGCGGCCCGCCCCTCTAGGTACTGCTGTCGGTGCCATTTTGTGGCCCTTCCATTGCGGTGCTGCGACGCAATTTGGCTTATCTGTGCGCTTGTCGGCTCGGTCCGTGAGTCCCTTTAGGGGGTTATTTATCTTTGGTTTATTATTGTATGGCTAGGGATGCTTATGGTGTACATTATTGTGTCTTGCAGGCAGGTCCTTTGACTGTGGTTCTCTCAGCCCTGCCTATTGCCAATCTCCCACTTTCCCTAGCAGTTTCCCTCAGGAGTCCCATACCCATATCAACATTCTGGAACTGAGGGCGGTGAGGTTGGTTTACACACAATTTACCCCACACCTTCGGGGCCGGGCTGTTCAGATGCGCTCGGACAACCAGACGGCGGTTGCCTACATCAATCATCAGGGAGGGACCCGGAGCAAGAGGGCCCTCAAGAAAGTGTCTCTGATTCTGTCCTGGGCGGAGGAGAATGTTCCCTGCAGTGTACATCCCGGGGGTGGAAAATCTGGAGGCGGACTCCCTGAGCAGGGGGACTTCTCGTCTGAGAGAATGGTCCCTCAGCAGCAGGGTGTTTCACTCTGTGTCACCGCTGGGGTCAGCCGGATGTGGATCTGTTTGCGTCCCGTCAGAAGCTTCCAGTCTTTGTCTCTCTGTCCCAGGATCCTCTGGCTTTGACCATGGATGCACTAGCATTGTCTTGGAAGAGCTTTCAGCTCCTCTGTGTTCCCTCCGTTTCCTCTGCTGGGCAGGGTGCTGCGCATGATAGCCCAGGAGGGGGTGCCAGCCATCCTGGTGGCCCCCTGTTGGGTTACAGACATCGTGCAGTTGGCAGTAGATCAGTACGTCCTGCCCAAGGACCCAGATCTGCTCACTCGGGCAGCTGTGCCATCCCAATTTACAAACGCTGGCTTTGACGGCTTGGCTGCTGAAACCTCCATCTTGATGGAAAAGGGGTTGCCTGCCTCTGTTGTCGATACCAGGGCTATGAAGAAATCCTCGTCTTTTATCCTTTACAGGGTCTGACATGCTTACATTGCCTGGTGTGAGTCTAAGTCCTTTCCCTGTGGGGTGTTTTCTATTCCCAGGATTCTGGAATTCGTGCAGCATGGTTTGGATTTGGGCCTTCAACTTAGTACCCTCAAGGGCCATGTTTCAGCCTTGGCTATTTTCTTCCAAAGGTCTTATAAGATTTTTTTTCCAGGGGGTTACTCACGTGCGCCCGCCACGTAAGCCTTTGTTACCAATCTGGAATTTGAATTTGGTTTTATTTGCCATGCAGGGTTCTCCTTTTGAGCCTATTCGTGAGGCTGCTTTGCCTATTTTGACTCTTAAGGTGATCTTTTTGGTGGCTATCACTTCTGTTAGGCGTGTTTCTGAGTTGGCGGCGCTTTCCATTAAACCTCCTTACTTTGAGAGACACCAGGACAAGGTGGTGTTTCGGTTCAAGCCAGATTTCTTGCCTAAGGTTGTGTCTGCTTTTCATCTTAATCAAGACATGTTTTGCCTTCTCTGTGTCCTAATCCTAGTAACTCTAAGGAGCGGGTATTGTACTCTTTGGATGTTGTCAGGACCTTAAAGTTCTATTTGGTAGCTACTGAGTCTTTTAGGAAGACTGATGCTCTTTTTGTTATCCCTTCTGGACCTAGGAAGGGTCTGCCTCCGGCTAAGTCCACTATCAGTAAGTGGATCCGTCAGGCTGTGGTACAGGCCTATTCTGCTAAGGGGAAGAATCCTCCCTTCCGCCTTACTGCTCATTCCACTCGTGCTATTGGTGCCTCTTGGGCTTTTCAGCACCAAGCTTCTGTTGAACAAGTTTGTAAGGCCGCCACTTGGTCTTCTTTTCATACTTTTTCCAAGTTTTACAATGTTGATGTTAGGGCCTCAGCTGATGCGGCTTTTGGCCGCAAAGTTCTACAGGCGGCAGTGGTTTGAACTGTTCGCCGTTGCTCTTTGGGGATCCCACCCTACCTTATGGACACTGCTATTGGATGTCCCATGTGTAAGGAATATTCTGGAACAGGACGTGCTGTATACATGGAATAATACAATTCTGTGAGTACTCACCTGTAGAATTGGTATTGTAAGTATACAGCACGTCCTGTTCCATCCGTTCCATGGTTACCTCTGTATGGTGATTGATCAGTTTTTGTTTGATTCTCCCGGCTTCTTGTATAACTGCTTTTCAACACTGGGAATTAGTGGGAGGTTCCTGGCTATTTAAGGGTCCAGGAGTGGCCACAAGTCTTTTTCTGCAGTCCAGCGCCATCTTGTGGATGTATTACCTATGTGTAAGGAATATTCTGGAACAGGACGTGCTGTATACTTACAATACCAATTCTACAGGTGAGTACTCACAGAATTGTATTATTCCAAGTATACAGCACATCCTGTTGAACTTATTAGAAAGTAAAAAGACCATTATATATGCCATTTACATTTACACATTTATAATCATTTTAAAGAATCATTGATCATTTATTTTAGGGCAGTGGAATCCTGGCATTGTGAAAAAGTATTCAATAAATGCACCCAAATAAATTATCCAATCTATTACTATAGAAGTATATGTCAAACTGGACCAACAACCTGGCACAGTTGGGAATGAAAGCGGCCATTTTGGAGCTTTCTCTCCCAGCATCTCAGTCATGCTGCTGCCTGGATTCAACTGACATAACTGGCAATGCACTGTTACAGGGAGCCCAACAGCACTTCCTATCTTCAAGTGGACTGCAGATGCATGAGCCGTCATTTTGTTTCTAAAATTTACTGCAGCAAGATTTAGAAAAAGATAAATAGATTTTTATGTGTAGCAATCTAAATTGCCCTGGGGAGGGATGTATATGAGCATTGTTTGTTGTGTTGGTCTGGTTTAAGTCATTTTTGACTATTGGTCTGCTTTAATGTCCTGCTCTAACATGGGGCATCCGATTTTAAAGAGGAACCCCAAGCTTTTTGTAACCCAGCAGTCACCCTCCCTCTCCCTGTGCTAAGCCTAGCCTAACCTGACCACCGCGATCCTCTTCTGATTCTTGCAGGGGACCAGACGCTCAGAATGGCAGATGTAGACCTGAGTGACAGTCGAACTTGCGTAAATGACCAGTATACTCTGTATTCTCTCCAGAACTGCTGTGCCCAGAACCTGAAGTTACCTGTTACCTAGATATTGGACTTCCACAAGTATCGTTTGCCAACTTCTCTGGTGACGGGCTGTATGTATTCATCAATGTCATCAATGACACTTTTCTGCCTCTCAGCTGATAAATACGTAACTTCTCCTTACATTTAGCTGGCCCTTTAGTTTTTGGTACAGTAGGAGAGGTAACAGACTTATCAGTTCAGCGGCAGAGAAGTGTCCTTAAGGGAAAAAAAAAATGCAGCCTGTCGCCAGAGCAGTTGGCAAATGGCTCAATGTGTGAAACCTACTTGGGATACCCCTAGGATATGAAATATGAAAATCACAGGTTTTGTTCCTATTTCATAATATATATATATATATGTGTGTGTGTGTATTCAACCAATAACTGCACCTAGTCACAAAACGTATTATCTAAAAGTAAAAAGCATATTTTTGAAACAAATATTACGTGAACTTGGCCTTGTTTACAGCTTGTGCTGACCATGGTAAAAGTCTGTCTGCTGTATTGCTTATTACACGAAGGGTAATAATAAACTGATTGCCTTGGTGTATCAAATCAAGGTGAACAAGATGCCACAGTGATGCATAGGATAGAAAATTCTGTATGCAGAAGCTAGCAGTTTCTGGTGGAAAATAATTCCAATCTCAGCACTTCATGCAGCCAGCAAGTGACATGTCAGAAAGATTAAATACTTCCAGCGGCACTCTGAATGTGGAAATTTTACGATTGTGGTTATGACACTTACAAAAAGACCAAATACGATTAACCTGTAAAGTACCAATGTAAGTAAATGGGGTGGGGGGGGGGGGTGCATTTTTCCTAGCTTATAGCAGTTCTTAATGTCCCTTTCCAGACAAAAAGGATACAAAAATGTAAATACTCAACAGTAGTTCCACACAAGTCGGCAATCTCGTCCCTGCATCTGGGGCGGCTGAAGCAGCACCTTTGTCTGGTGTCAAGGTGACTGGCTACATTTACTCTATTCTTTACAATGGACTGTGTCCCAGCCCTCGATAAGGATTGCGCAGTCTGAATCTCAGAGGTGGGTACATTTCAAACGGCGTTCAACTGTTCAGGACTATTGTTGATTATCTATTGTTTTGCCTGGACACATTCCCATTAAGTCTGTAATTTATTAGATCTTGATACATCTAGGCATGCTACACTATAAAGGTATTTTACGGGATGAGCCAGTGGATTTAGAGGAGCAATTTCCTTTTCCCCACTCTCTCCTTATTCCATCTTCCTCTCTATTATTTACATGTTAATACTTCACATTACCCTTGAAATTAGTTTGGGAAATGTAATTCTCAGTCCGTTGATTAGTTCATAACTACTCCTTCTCATCATCAATTGCCATTAGTATCGTATATACTATGGGCTGTATGAAAAATGTACCAGTTATACATGTTTAACTATCATTCATATGATGTAATGTACTCATAGTGTCCATTGAAATTAGGCATGGTACTTTGTTATACCATGCCTACCCCCCCAAATATAATATAATCAAGTTGTTTGTGTAAGATTACGGTATATACACATACAGCATATGGGTAACTTCACTTTGCATTTGGAAAGCTTGTGAATATAATTTTTAAGCATGCCTGCTCTGTCTTGCTATGGCAAGCTGGCCATACATATGTGTAAGGAATATGTAGACAGTCCTTTATTAAAAAAAAAATAGAAAAGATTTTACCATTACGGTAAGCTTGCCAAGCAATTTCCCATACAGGTTTCTATTGGGGGGGGGGTTGATTTCAAACTTGCAGATTTGAACTTTTGTGTGTCTTCTAAGAAGTATTTCATTTGTTGCTGAACAATCTTTAAGTGAACTAAAGTGTATGCATAATTTATACCTACATGGTGTTCATAAATAATCAGCAGTGTTTTCTCTAGGGTCTCTAAACAAAATGAATATGGTAATGTTGTGGTACAGTGTACCATCAACAGCAAACTGTAATCATATTAATATTGCAATTATGGAGGATCCTCAAGTGTGAAAAGATTAAGCAGGGTTTTGCAAATCATGTGGAGATTTGTTATAATCAGTGCTTGAGGTGATGAAGCAAAAGATATCCTGCAGACAATTACTTGTGTCCTATACAGGTATTGTTATATCAACAGTGTATGCCTGTAGGCAGAATAGATCGCATGGCCATTTTGTATCATCATTCATACTGGTCATACCAAAATAAAGATGAGAATTAAAGTGGACCAACACCCAGGGGGGATCGGCCCGGGAATCTATAAGATTCCCGGACCGATCAGATCCCTCCCCGTGGGGCAGAAATCGGGATGTCCTGCGGGGTGAAACCCCCCAGGAAGCCCAGAAACCTTACCTTAACCCTGTTCCAATGGCGCATGCGCGGGCCGCGGCCGCGTCTCGCACTTCCCTCTAGCAGGGCGCGCACCCGCGCCAGCCGTTTGTGAATGGCCAGCGCGGGTGCGCTCCCTGTTAGAGGGAAGCGCGAGACGCGGCCTCCAGCGACCAGAGCCGCTGTGGTTGGACGCCGCTTGTACGTGCATACCACAGCGGCTCTGAGTCTCTGGACGAGCGCCCGCATAGGAGCGAGGTGAGTGTTTCCGGGCGTTCTGGGGGGTTTCACACAGCGGGGCACCCCCGATCGGGGTGCCCCACCGAAGTGGACCAAAACCCAGGATAGTCAAAATCCTGGGTGTTGGTCCACTTTTTTTTCTTTTTTAAAGGTTGGAGGTGGATCTAAATTCAATATGATGTTAGATTAATTTGCATCCCCCATTCCCAGAGCACCTGGATTTGGGATGCCTCTCTAGTTATAGAGAAATATGAACCCTGTGTAGGACAAAATATTCACACTTTCCTATTTCCGTGGTGGCGGCTACCAGTGGAGTTTTCACTGCTTTATGGTGACCAATAAAAGGTGGGTGCGTACATGCTGTAGTCCCCTGTGGTCAGTTTGGGTGATAAATTCTGACCAGTGTTAGGATTCATTTTGCTCTTTAACCTTATGTGCATCACATATTGGGATACCCCCAGTGTGTAATTGGGGGGGGAAAAAATCAAACCACCAGATTTGGTAAAGTATATTTACATTAATATCCCAAACTTTTTTGAAAATCCACACCTATTTCAGCCTATTCATTCCAATTACAGCCTACTGAGTACCACGTGCACAAATTGGGATGCCCAACTGCCACACTTGCCAGTCCTGCGTCCCATGTGGCCTGCAAGCAGCCTATCAGGTTCATCAAGCATTCTGAGAGTGTGGAGTATCGGCTGCCCTGCTCCCCTCCCCTATCTTGTATGAATGCACAGCGAGGCATCCTGATTCAGACGCTAATTGGGATGAATTCCAGTGATCTTTGACTGGTTTTCTTTAAACATTCTGCCTGTGTTGGTAAAAACCTGCCTGCGAGTTATGTTGTGTTGCACTTCACAAGGCTTTATTTGAAATTACTCTGCATATAGGAGATGATGCAATAACTGTGGACTCATTGACCAGTTTGGTGACAACAGAAGTTGCCTTTCACAAGACTGAACATAACATGGTTACTGTCCCGAAGGTCCACTGTAGAAAGGGTATTTAAAATCCTTCCAGCTTCAAAAAAAAAACAAAAAAACAAAACAAAAATCACTTTTTGGAGGAGAGAGAGTCTGTAGGATCAAGGCTGCAGGCTGCTGTCCTCCAGTTTCAGTGCTGTTGGCTTTAGCGTGTGCTTCTCTCCCTGCTTAGCTTCGTGTTGTGACAACTTGAGAGCTCAAGGCCAAGAGAAAATTGTGTGGGGTGTTGCTGGAGCAGAGTGCGGACAGCTGTCCTGTGTTTTGGATTTGGATGGTGGGTTGAGTCTGCTAGCAAGAAAAGTGCTTTTTGTCATTTAGCTGGCAAAACAGTTAAAATTTGTGCACTTCTATATGTAAAGAAAGATTCAATGGGTACATAATGGCTAAATACTTCTCTCTGATTATAAAACCGACCTGAAATATAGTCAGTTCTGCCCCTTAGAGTTTGCTAGTTTGACTTCTGGCTCACAGGGGACAGTCGCATGTTTAACAAGTGTCCGGGTCATTTGTGTGTCTGCTAGCGAAGAATGTGAAAAATCCTATTACTAGACACTAACATTTCTCTTCATTCCTATGTAATCACAGCAGGGAAGGCTTTTCCTTGTTATAAGGACAGAAAAGCCCCGACTGAGTCCATGGGGTCAGGCTGTCTTTGAACAATCTGTTTGAAATTCATTTTCATGGTTGAAAGGGAATCTTAGACTTTCCTGAGCTTGCTGAAATCAAAATGATGTTTACTTTTCTTGTTAACCCAGTGTTAACCTTGGCTCAGATGGTGTCCAGTTTTACAAACTTGCAAAACGTTTTTTCTTCCTTTTCTTAGTGTGCTTGAAGCCTGATTGCTCTGCATTCATTGTAATGCCAATCTATGAATACATAAGTCAACATTTCCAAGGGGCACTGCATGCAGAAGCCATGTTTCTACACTAGAATAAGGGCAGTGCCACCTGGGTTAGGTTGCTTTAAATTGGGTGTATGAAAGCTTTATTTTTCATTTGCATGTGATCCCTGCCTATTCTGACAGTTCTCGTTGCCTTCTTCCAATTGCAATTTCCTCTACGCAGTCTGCAATTTCTCTTGCGTCGGTTTATGGAAATATCTGCAAAAGGCCAATCGGTTTGGTATTGTAACAGCACTGAATAAGCTATAAATGCATTTACTAGCTAGAAACAAATACCGTAGTACCCTGTCCCCTATAGAATTACCAGTGCATTATAGGTAGTGCTTTCTTCTGTCAGGAACTAGTTCTTTAGGGAACTTGAATTATGGCCACAGTTTGCCCAGGTCATATAGAATCTTTATAGCAAAGGTGACAAATATCGATAAAGTCCAATCGCCCCCTTTTCTTTCGCAGAATCAGTGCATTGGTGCTCTACTTGCATAGCCAAGCTATCTCTTCTGGTCTTGTGCCTAACTTCTGCATCATGTGGACTTCACTTACCTTTGCATGTTCTATTAGCATGTCAAGAGAAGCTAAGCTTTTTTCAATTAGTATTGTATATTAAAAGTGAGTATTCACTAAATGTATAGATTAACAAACCCTGGGGTTTCCCTATTCCCAGTTGTGTTCCTCATCCCAGGGGATCTAGGAATGGAATGCCCTGTTGTATGCTTACTTCCTCTGCAATCCCACTGTTCATGCGCGTGCATTATATGGCATGTGCATATTAATGAGCCACATAGAACACTGTATAAAACTGGCAGTAAGCATCCCTGCAGGCGTTTCCCCTGGCTCTGTGCACCAGCCATTCTGACATGGGAGTGCACAGCAGCCAGAAAGATGCCAGAGAAGATTGCAGGTATGTGGGATAGCCGGAAAGGTATTTTTTATGGCATCTGGGGCATCCCGAATCTGGATTAGTCTTAATTGCTTCTATTAGCATTAATTATGTTGGCTATACATTAGCTTTGCCATCAACGTTGTCCCTGCATCACTTAAACTAAGTGATTTAAAGAGGAGCAACCACCAGTCTATAATACTAGGGGTTTCCTTCTTTTAGGGGCGTCATGGTTTGATGTATGAAATCCCTGGGATTGTCTGTATAGGGCATCCCTCTGGCACCTGCACACTCCTGCTCCAGGCTTATCTGAACGGTTGGCAAGGGTACGCACGGCCTACGCAGTTCTGCCCCCTCCATTTAGCTTCTTATGCTGATCAGAGGAGAGTACATACATGCAGGTGAGGTAATTATACAGGGGTGTCTGGGGCTTTCATGGGGGTGGGGACCCAAATTGGTGATTATCTTTGCATATTGAGGTCTCTTCAAATATCAGGTGACTGCTGTATATGAATGTTAAAATGCTACTTCTTAAACATATTCCTGTTAAAGGAAGAGAGTGATCAGCCTTCAGCTTCCCATGAGTGCGATCGAAAGCTGATGACTAGTTAATTAAAACAAATGAATGGATGCATGAGCCATCTGGCATCCAGACAGAGACTCTGTCTTTTATTCCTTTTGCTGTTCTTTTTACAAAGGTGAATGAAGGAATGTAGTTCAGTTTTATGTAATATTTCCGTGTGCTTAAACATTTTAAAGTGTCTGATGCCATTGCTGAATTCCTAATACTTACACAAAACAACCTTTGTGGACTCTTTTGTACTCTAAAAATAAAGTTCCTTAGAGCCTAGATGTGCCTCAGTTTATTCAGGATGTTGATTTTGGCTGATGAACACGGTATTGTACTTGATTTGGCAGGCTTGATGATAGTGCTTCAGCATTCACAGGCAAACGTAAGTTCCCTAGAGCTCGATCTGATACCTTCAGTGGTTGGCCCTGAACACACAAGTCTTTTTCATTTCTGGAAATCTTGTGTGGTGGTGCTATGGCTTCAGTTCAGTTACATGCTTCAGCTTATTGCTGTTCTGGTTTATAATTTTGTTTTTTGTGTGCTAGTAGTACATTGACTTTAAGCTTTCACAAAAATTATCCCTTAAATCCAAATAAAAAATCACCATCCTTGTGTAAATATATTGTTTAGTACTCTGATCCAAAAGGCCTGAATTTCAAGGAAGCGCACGCTTAGGGGCCTGCTTTAAAGGTATTGCTAATTGAAAAGTCCTGGCCAGAGTTTGTTCCCAGTGGGGCAACACACCTTGAGATTTGACCGCTTCTCCAAGGAGGCTGACAAGAGACTGCAGAAGGCAAGAGAGACAGATTTGCCTAATTTCCAAATCCATCCCACCTCCACTATGCCAAAATATTTGGTTTGAGTATTGAAATTCTTAGGAGACACAAGCAATCTTCAGGGGCGTCATACTTGTTTTGGATGACAGCTGATGGTGATTTTCCAGTAAAAAATTATAATGGGGAAACCAACAATCTATATACATTTTGAAATGAAATGTCCTAATGTGATTGCTATAATCATTGCTATAGTATTGCTATAGCCGCAAAAGTTCTACCCATCAACCACATCCTACAGTAAATGTGAAAAGTAAAAATGACTCCATAATAGACAATATGCTACTCCCAGCAAGCAGTTTCTTAGACCCCTCCAGCACTCACCCATATACTACCCCTTTTTTCTCAACAGCCTACTCTTTACCTCATTTCCTACCTCATGGGTGTCGGTCTGCCCCACATTGTGACAAGCTCGAGGAGGGGAGTCCAGATTGATGAAGCCCTCAAATGCATTGACCCCACAACCCCTTGCAATGCTTACCTTCATCCCGATTCTTGACCCAAATGCTGCCCCACAATTGGCTGCCAGTGGTCACATGGGCCCTTATCGACGGGTGCAAAAGAGAACGCGACCCCACCATGCGTGGGGGGCTCCAGAAATCTGTATGCCCCCCGAGCCTGTCACAATGCGGCCACTTTGTGGGGAAGACGTTTACATAAAGCAGACCCACCCCCATTCTTTGTAAACTTCTTCCCCACAAAGTGTCTTCTTTATATGCCCTGACAAGGCTCAAAGCAGTGGCTTTTTTTAAATATGGCATTCACTTGGACAAAGAGCTCTGTACATTGCAAATGAATGAATGATTTGTCTTTCAATCTTTTATTGCAATCTTATGCAGAAGTATTTTTTCCCCTTGCAGAGCCACCACGACCAATCGCTCCACCCCAGCTTCTTGGAGTTGGTCCAACATACCTCCTGATTCAACTAAATTCTAACTCAATCATTGGTGATGGCCCTATTATTCTTAAGGAGGTGGAGTACAGGATGACTACTGGAACATGGACTGAAACTCACGCAGTGAATGCTCCAACTTACAAGCTGTGGCATTTAGATCCAGATACAGAGTATGAAATCCGAGTTTTGCTAACAAGGCCAGGAGAAGGTGGTACAGGACAACCGGGACCTGCATTGATTACAAGGACCAAGTGTGCAGGTAAGCCCATCACTAAACACAGGCACTTTTTAGAAGTTCTGTTTAGTTGATGTTCAGTTTAGGCATGTATTGATTTATGCTTTGATGTACATGTTTTTTCATAGGGATGCAACCTAAAAACAAAACTAAGGTGAACTTTGTCATTAATTGGTTTACCACTGACTAGTACATATGAGTATATGTGAGTTTTTATCCTATATCTTTTCATCAGAGATAAGGCAAACATTTGAGATTCTAATGAAGGCGTTAGAGACTCCCGTCGGTCTGTCTCATACTGTCCATCTAGTGCTCTATCTGACCATACATGTTGCAGTTGCAATGGTCCTTGTTGCCATAGATATTTAACATGTATATTATTAAAGTGAACCAAAACTGTTTTTGACCAATATACATCCCTAACTGGAATTTCATTGTGCAGGGGTGGCTCTTCTCTAATACGTTCTTTTGGCCATGCATATTAATGATCAGCTATAAAAGCTGAATTAGAGCTTAGCCTCAATCAAAATCTGTGTGTGGCATGCCTCTATGGCTGTGCACGGCCATGCATGCACTATGGGTTTCCCGGCAGGGTAAGATTACTGGTGCATTTCACACAACAGGACATCCTAAATCAGGATTCCCCTGGGATGGGTATTTTACAGGACCCCAAACAACCATGTTTGCCCCTGTATGCCATCTATTTCTGCAGCTTAATTATTCTAAGATAACTTTAATGTAGTGGGTCAGCCATGCTAAAACATCTTGCAAGTCTTGAGGGTGGCTTAAGTGGAATTGGCATTTGAATTTCTAAGTAGAGTGTGTCTGTCTTTAGCTGAGCAGCTATGCTAAACAGTACTTCAAATACTTGTTTTGTCAGGTCACATCACAGAACTGACAATTAAATGTTACCATCAGCATTTAAATCAGATAGACTATGGAAATTCCCGAGATTAAAACAGCTCAGCCAAGTCAGGTGGTGAGCTCAACAAAATAATGAACCATCTCCTGCCCCCCCCCCCCCGCCTTTTTTTCTATTTGACAATAGCAAGCAATCTGTGTTCTAAATCTCTGGCTTTATATTCCAAAGCACCTCAAAGTTCTCAACCTAATTGAGAAACAACTGTCAGGTTCCAGAATATTTGACAGACCCTGCCTTCATTATCTGCATTCATTGTTGTTTCAGTTTTTTTTTTACTCTTTCAAATCTTGGGCAAAGCACTGTCAGCATTTTGAAACTATGCTGTCTAAAACACAGGTAGAATGTAGCTGATGCTTAAAGCGGAACAAAACTGGGAATTTTTGGGGCATCCCCGTTCCCAAATTGTGTGAAACCCCCCCAGAACAATTCACCTCTCATCTGTCCAACGGCACATGTACAGTCAGAGCCCTTTGCCCCTTTTACATACTGAGGCAAAGGGCACTGATTGTTTCAATGAGGAGTACTCTCACCAGGGGTGCAGGGGATGTGGCAGTGCATGCTTACAACAATTAGAGCAGTTTGTCAAATTACGTAGTCATAGGAGAGAGCCTGCGCATACGCTGTTGAAGCTGGGAAAGGTGAGTTACAAGTGGCACCCAGGTATCACACAGCAGGGCATCCTGATTTGGGTTTTCTAGATTCAAGGCTGGCCACTGGTGGGTTTTGTTCCACCTTAAAGGGTCATTAAAGTGGACCAAAACCCAGGATTTTGACTATCTTGAAGTCCCCCGCTGTGTGCAACCCCCCAGATCGCCTGAAAAAAATCCTCTTCCCGTCCTATGATGCATGCGCGGCTGCTCGTCCATTCAACGCACTCGGATCTATTCTCATCCAGGAGCTTAAGTGAGTCTAAAGTGAGCGGAACCGAGCGTTCTGGTGGCTGCATCCCCCGCTACCCTCTAACAGGGAGTGTGCCCGCGCCGGCCATTCACAAATGCTTGGATGCGGGCACAAGCCCTGCTAAAGGGATATCGGGGATGTGGCCGCTGCTCGCAGATGCGGCGTTAGAGTTTTTGGGCAAACTGGAGGGTTTCACACAGGGGGGCACCCCCCATTCAGGTAGACTCCAGGGTGGGTTTTGTTCCTCTTCAAACCCAAAATTAGAAAAAAAAATTGTACTTGCCATTCCTGTTTAGCAACTCCTGGCCGATTAACTGCTTGGAAACTAGCTGGTTTCCAAGAACAGAGGGCGCAGTGAGTTCCCGCCAATCGCTGTGTGCCGGCATTCATTGCAATGGGCAGTGCTGTGCAAAGGCACAGTGATGTGAGGGCTGGGAGCATGCAAGGCATCGGGAGAACCATTCTCAGAAACTGGAAGGTTTCCTACCTGTAGACCGTATTGGGACCTGCTGTGCCGGAGAGGTGCTTAGAGTTGGTTTGTTTTTTAGTTTGGGTTAAGTAACCTTTAATGTTTAGGGGGCTGCTTGAGCACATTGTTCTAAAGTTTTAGCGATGGTGGTCTTTTGACCGGTTCAGTTTGTCCTGCAATTTTTCAATAAACCTGTCATGATAGAAAACATGGAAGGTGGCCATCTTCTAAACATGACCTTTTTTTGCACTGCAATGGTTCTTTGTTTAAATCTGACCTAAAATCTAATAAGAACTAATGCTAGACAGGGTTATTTTTTTTTATTTACTGATGATGCATATTGTTGCACATGCTATCATTGGATCCAGAGAATTGTTTTGGAATAGCAGGGCTTTGGACCAGAATTCTACCTTATGCTATGTGTAAGCAAGTACTGACATATAAATATATTTAGATTCTTATATGCATATTTCTAGGGGAGGGCAGGTAGGGCAATTGCCCTGTGCACCAAGGCCATTGGGGGCACCTTTATCCCAGCCATTCTTTCCTAACCCAACTGTTTACCAAACTAAACAGCCAAGTTCAGTAACCAAAAAAGATAAAAAGAAAAACTAAAGGAAGTATGGACTTTAGCAACCGAAACAGAATAAATGCTGTACAGCAGGGATGAACAACCTGTAAGAAAGCACCTATGAGATCTAGCTGCACGTCGGGTTTGGACATTGCAGACAGTGCAGAAAGCGCTTTTATTTATCCATATTCTAATGTTAGATGTCCCCCTTTCCCATCCCTTCCTCTGCCTACTTCCTCTTCCTACCTTACCTCTGACTCCTTTTCACTCCACACTTTTGTCTGTCACAAATCTTCCCATGTATCTCTGCTCACATCACCTCTGCTTATCATTATGCATTGAAGACTGGAAATCTATATATTCTTAGTATACACTACGTCCTGCTCCAGATAAGATTCTTTACTCTTGGGTATTACTCCGCCAGATGGTGCTGGACTGCAGAGACCGCGAAATTGGCTCCTCCTGGCCCCTCAAATACCCTGGACCTCCCACAAATCCCCAGATTTTCTCTGCAGTCTGGACTGTGAAGCACAAGAAGATGGTTCTCTCTTCTCGCAGGTGAGCGGGGCTATTGGCCTGCGGCCCTGTAGGGCTATTCCTACCCGTTCCAATTCTAATTTGCCTCCCAGCCTTGGCTGCGCTGGTGCGGGTGATGGTAGACAGCTCCGCTGTCAGGTGCTTAGGAGCGCTGCTCCACCGCAATCCCCCACCAAAGGGTAGGCGGTATAGGCACATGGTGAGCCTTATGGGATGCCCCTCCCGCTCTATTGCCCCTGTCTATCGGTGGGTCCTACGTTAGGTGACCGCTGCCCTCCCTCGCTCTCCCTTGTAGTTCTCTGGGGGGAGGGTGAGTGTGTGTCTTGTACATTCTCCTTGTGCAGGGTGTGCTTGGTTTTACATTCCTGATATCACTGTGCGCCTTGGTGGCTCTGGTTCCCTTTTTTTGAATATGCCGCCGCGCGTGCTTGTACGACGGTCGGCGGCATTACCTCTGGCGCTGCTGCGCCATCATTGGTCCCCTTTTGTCACGTGCGCGGCTTCGCGCTCTTCGGGGGGCGGGACTGGCGAGTTCCGCATCACTGTCTCCGCGGCCCGCCCCTCGAGGTATACTCAGCGCCATTGTGCTTCCTCGTGCTGCGTGGCTGGCGCCTACCTACCGCGGTCCGTGAGTGCCCCTGCGGGCTTTTGCTATATTTTTATGTGATCTATGCATGTCACTTACGGTGCCCTTTTGCTTATGTCTTACAGGCAGGTCAAACTCAATTGGTTTCTCCCGCCCCTACCCACTCTATTAGTTTTTTAAACTTATTGAGGCCTAGTGTGCTAATTCCTCCCACTTCCCTAGCGGGCTATTGGGGCATCCCGGGTTGCTTTTATAGCTCAGTTTCACATGAGGCCTCTGCAACTCCACCTCTTGTCAGTGTGGGACAGGGATCCTGCGTCCCTGGACCAGGTCTTTGTTCTGTCCCCCCTAGCCAGGCGGTCCCTCTCGTGGTGGCTGGACTCCAGGAACCTGTTGGCGGGCAGATCCTTTCTGGCCCCCTGCTGGGAGACGGTCACCATGGATGCCAGTCTGACGGGTTGGGGGGGCTTCTGGAAGTTCCTACAGTTCCAAGGGCGGTGGGGCCCTCCAGAGGCCCACACACCCATCAACATTCTGGAATTGAGGGCGATCATGTTGGTTCTGGCTCACTTGACCCAACACCTTCGGGGCCGGCCTGTTCAGGTACGCTCGGACAACCAGACGGCGGTTGCCTACATCAACCGGAGCAAGGGGGACCTCGAGGAAGTGTCTCTGATCCTGTCCTGGGCGGAGGACAATGTTCCCTGCATTTCAGCGGTGTACATTCCGGGGGTGGAGAATCTGCAGGCAGACTCTGAGTAGCGGGACCTCTCGCCTGGGAGAATTGTCCCTCTGCGACAGGGTGTTTCACTCCCTGTGTCACCATTGGGGTCAGCCAGATGTGGATCTTTTTGCGTCCCGTCACAATCACAAGCTCCCAGCCTTTCTCTCCCTGTCCCAGGATCCTCTGGCCTTGGCCACAGATGCTTTGACAATGTCATGGTAGGATTTTCAGCTTCTGTATGTCTTTCCTCCATTCCCCCTGTTGGGCAGGGTTCTGCGCAAGATAGCTCAGGAAGGGGTGCCAGCAATCCTGGTGGCTCCCAGGTGGCCAAGAAGAGTGTGGTTCGCAGACATAGCACAGCTGGCAGTAGATCAGTACGCTCTGCCAAAGGTTCCAGACCTGCTCACTCAGGGACATTTACGCCATCCCATTTTACAAACACTGGCTTTGACGGCCTGGCTGCTGAAACCTCCATCTTGATAGAAAAGGGGCTGTCTGCCTCTGTCGTTGACACCATGATTAGGGCTAGGAAGAAGTCGTCTTCTTCCATTTACTATAGGGTTTGGCGTGCCTACATTGACTGGTGTGAGTCTAGGTCTCTTCCCTGTCGTGTGTTCTCTATTCCCAGGATTCTGAAGTTCCTCCAACATGGTTTGGATCTAGGGCTTCAACTCAGTACTCTGAAGGGGCCAGATTTTCTGCCTAAGGTTGTATCTGCCTTTCATCTAAATCAAGACATTGTTCTACCTTCCTTGTGCCCTAATCCTAGTAACGCTAAGGAGAGGGTTTTGCATTCCTTGGATGTGGTTAGGTATCTGAAGTACTATCTGGTGGCTACTGCACCTTTCAGGAAAACTGATGCTCTTTTTGTGGTCCCTTCTGGTCCTAGGAAGGGTTTGGCGCCTGCTAAGTCTACTATCAGCAAATTGATCCATCAGGCTGTGCTTCAGGCCTACTCTGCTAAGGGGGAGAATCCTCCCTTCCGCCTTACAGCTCATTATACTCGTGCTATTCCTCTTGGGCCTTTCAGCACCAGGCTTCTGTTGAACAAGTTTGCAAGACTGCTACTTGGTCTTCTGTTCATACTTTTTCCAAGTTTTACAAGGTTGATGTTAGGGCCTCAGCTGATGCTGCTTTTGGACGCAAGGTTCTGCTGGCGGCAGTGGTTTGACCTGTCTGCTGTTACTTTTTGGGATCCCACCCTACTTTACGGACACTGCTATTGGCTGTCCCAAGTGTAATGATTCTTATCTGGAGCAGGACGTACTGTATACTAAGAATAATACAATTCTGTGATTACTCACCTGTAGAATTGTTGTTATGAGTATACAGTACGTCCTGCTCCACCCCACCCTTGTTTTCATTTTCCTTGGATCCTCTGTATGGTGATTACCATTGTTGTTAGTTACTGGTTGGTTATGTTATCATTCTCCCGGCTTCTTGTTAGCTGCTTTTCAATGCTGGGGATTTGTGGGAGGTCCCGGGTATTTGAGGGGCCAGGAGGAGCCAATTTCTCTGCAGTCCAGCGCCATCTGGCGGAGTAATACCCAAGTGTAAAGAATCTTATCTGGAGCAGGACGTACTGTATACTCATAATAACAATTCTACAGGTGAGTAATCACAGAATTGTATTTTTTGTGTAACTGGAGTGTATAAGGATGTAGGTGCATCTTATTCTAAGTATGTCACACACTCCGCTTCAGATAGTCATTACACTTGGGTTATACCGACCTGTAGAGGGCGATCTTGCAGAGATGTCATGAAAAAAAGGGAGCCCCTCCCGGTCCATAAATACCTGGGACCTCCCACTCATTCCCCAGTCTTTCATCTCTGCAGACGGCGAGCAAGTCAGAATATGGATGCCTCCTCCTTGCAGGTAGCCGGGTTATACCCCGGCCCACTTGTTAGTCTATTTCTGCCTGGACCCCCTTCTTAGCATTACACCTTGCCTCCCAGCCTAGGCTGCTGGTCCGGGCAAGGGTAGACGCCACCTAATGGTGCTTAGGAGCTACGCTCCACCGTGAGACCCCATACTAAGGGGTAGGCGGTTTGCCGGGTTGGTGATCCCGGTTAGGGATGCCCCGTCCCTTGCCCTTCCACCTTCCAGCGTGGATTCCCCCTCTCCCGGATTGCCCTTGCTCCTTAGAGGGGGGGTCTTTCTCCCTTAGTGTAGTCATTTTTTTTTATTTGGTCAGTACTTGTTGCGTGTGTGCGTGTTCACGTGGGTGCATTCCATCGAGTTCTCAGCCGGCGCCGGCCGTTGTGACAGCTTCGGTGGGGGAGCTTCTTCCCCTCAGGTGCGGGGGGGGCGGAGTCGGGCGCTCGGCGAGATCGCCTACGGCCCGCCCCCCGTGCTCTTGGCGCCGCTGCGGAGCCTGGCCTCTGGCCTGGAGTGGCCTTTCATCAGGGGGGAGGGGCGGGGTCGGGCGCGACGCGCGAACCGCGCTGGCCCGCCCTTCTTCTCCCTCTGCTGCTAGTGTCTCCCGCCGCTGGCTGGACGGACGCCATCTTCCTCTGTGAGTGGCCCTTGGGGCCTCATTATTTCTGACAAGCATATTCATATATATTTTATATATTATATTATTTATTATTATTTATTTATGTAGATTCCTTATGTCATTGCTACAGTATGTCTGCCTTGTGTGCTTGGGCATGATTGAGGTGCTGAATAGCCCTGTATTCTGTTTTCCAGGTGGACCCTTGTTGGATCCTAAAGGGGTCCTCCCGGTCCTAGGGTCCCTGGGTTAATTCTAGAACTCCCTATAAATCCTCCCACTCGGGACACAGAAGGGGCATCCCGGGTCGCTTATATTGCGTAATTCCCTCGGGTATTGCGACTACCAATAAAATCACCATATGGAGGCTTCCCAGGATACCGGGCTCGGGCTCCCCTCGGGGCAACCCTGGCAGTGTTTGGGGTGTGGGGCATCCCTTACAGGGGATGATGTATTCCTTTGCATACCATGTGCACAGCAGACTATTACGCGGCAGTCCGGTTCCAATGCGTCGGTTTCTGCGCCGCCGGTCCCTTCTCCTACCCCTCCCCGCCTGATCCATACCCCGGGTGATGTTGTCACAAGTGGGGAGTCGCAATCTGAGGTGTGTGCCAGATTGTCCAATCTTGAAAAATTATTTTCTAGTGCTGTGGCCAGAAATGCTAAGAGAAAGCACTTGTCCCCAGCCACGCAGGCTTCTGACCTTGAGGAGTTTGATTCACTGGACTGGTCTGATTACCCCCCACTAGAGGAAGGGGAGCTTTTTGAGGAGTCGGATGGTTCTGACGATCAGCAGTTTGTGGCGCTGATGCCGAGCGGGGTCAGGGGGATTCTTTGGATACCCCTAAGATCCTGGCTAATATGTTTGAGGTTTTAGCAATCTCTCCTCCTGAAGCGACCCTTCTGCAGAAGGGGGAGTTCTTTGAAGAGGCTAAGCCGCGCTTAGAATTCCCTAATCAAAGGCATTTTGACGGCATTATTCTTAAGGAATGGGAGGGGCCTACTCTGCATCCGGGGGTCCCTCCCGGTTGGGATAAGAAATGTCCCTTTCCGGTGGATGCTGTGAAGCGCTGGTCATCCCCTCCCGAGGTGGACGCCCCTGTTTTGGGGTTGTCTAGCACCTCTGTCTTGCATTCTCCTGACTGTTCTACTCCCAAGGACGGTGAGGACAAATGCATTGACCAGATGGCTTGTCATGGTTTTGCCAGTGTCGGGTCGGCCCTGCGGCCTGTCTGTGCTTCAGTGCTTTTAATAGTGGCTTCTAGGTCAGTTGTCAGGGACCTGTTGTCTACCTCCAGGCTTGACCCGGCTAGTGATGAGTTCACCGCCCTTAAGCGGTGCGAATTGTTTTTGTCATTTGTGCTAGCCGCCCTAGATGATACCATGGTGATGTATAGTAGAACTTCGGCCTTGCTGGTGGCTATTCGGCGATCGGTTTGGTTGCGCCAGTGGGTGGCTGATTTTGTGTCCAAAATGTTGCTTACGGCCCTTCCCTTTCTGGGCTTGCGGCTCTTTGGAGAAAAATTGGACTCGGTCGCAAAAGGAGGTAGGTTACCTCAGCGAAAGAAGCAACGTCGTCCCTTTTGGGGGGTGGCTTCCTTTATCCCGTCCTTTCGTGGGGTCAGACCTGGACGGGGATCGGCTGTCTTCTCCTCCAGAGGTGATTCCTGGAACAGGGGAAGAGGACGTGCCCGTCCAGGTCACAGCTGGGGCCCCAAGCCCAAAGCCGCTGCTAAGCCGGCTCAGCAATGAGGGGGCGCCCTCACCCTCGCGGGTGGGGGGACGGCTGCGACACTTCTCTCCGGTCTGGGACCAGGAGGTCTCGGACAGATGGATTCGGGAAGTGGTGTCTTCCGGTTACAAACTGGAGTTTCGAGATCCGGCCTCCTCCCAGATTCTTCAGGTCTCGCATGCCCTTGCTCTGGCCGCGCAGGGGCTCGGGGCGGCAGTAAAAGATCTCCTGGATACGGCTGTCATCTGCCCGGTGCCTCCCTCGGACCGGAGCCTGGGATACTATTCCAATCTGTTCACGGTGCCCAAAAAGGATGGCTCCGTTCGTCCCATCCTGGATCTGAAGTTTCTCAACAGGTTTATCCGTCCCAGGAAGTTCCGCATGGAAACCCTGCGCTCAGCCATAAATTCGCTTCGTCAGGAGGACTTCATGACGTCCATAGACATCAAGGATGCTTATCTGCATGTTCCAATCTTCCCGGCACATCAGAGATTTCTCAGGTTCGTGGTGGAAGATCGGCATTTTCAGTTTGTGGCTCTTCCGTTCGGCCTTACCTCGGCTCCAAGGGTTTTCACCAAGGTACTGGCTGGGGTGATGGCCCTTCTCAGAGCCCAGGGTGTCCGCGTCGTGCCTTATCTGGACCATCCTCTCATTATGGCATCCTCTCTCCGCCAGGCGGAGCTAGATACCAGGAATGTGGTGGCCACTCTGGAGAGATTCGGCTGGGTGATCAACTATCCCAAGTCCTTCCTCTCCCCGTCCAGGGTGGTGTTGTTCCTGGGAATGTCTCTGGATACTTCTCAGTCCAGGGTGTTCCTCCCACGGCCCAAGGTTCTTTTGATTCAGGAATTGACTCAGCTTCTTCTATCCATCCCTCGTCCGTCCATCTGGCTGGGGATGAGACTGGTGGGATTGATGGTGGCCTCGTTCGAGGCAGTTCCCTTTGCCCAGTTTCACACAAGGACGCTCCAGCTCCATCTCTTGGCAGCCTGGGACAGGTCTCCGCTGTCATTGGATCAGTCTTTTCTGATGTCCCCCCGGGTTCGGCATTCCCTTCGGTGGTGGCTGGAACCAAGCAATCTGATGAGGGGCAGATCCTTTCTGACCCCTTGTTGGGAGACGGTCACTACGGATGCCAGCCTGTCGGGTTGGGGGGGATTTTGGAAGGATCTTCAGTTTCAGGGACTGTGGGGGCCTCAGGAGGCTCACGATCCCATGGAACTGAGAGCCATCAGGTTGGTTCTGGGTCGCTTGACTCATCAGTTACAGGGTTTGCCGGTTCAAGTTCGGTCGGACAATCGGACAGCGGTCGCCTACATCAATCACCAGGGAGGGACTCGCAGCAGGCGTGCCCTCAGGGAAGTGTCCTTGATCCTGGCTTGGGCAGAGAGCAATGTCCCATGCATCTCGGCGGTGTACATTCCAGGAGTGGAGAACACGGAGGCGGACTCCCTGAGCAGGTGCTCATCTCGCCGGGGGGAATGGTCTCTCAGCCCCAAGGTGTTTCGGTCGCTTTGCCACCGGTGGGGGACTCCGGAGGTGGACCTCTTTGCCTCTCGTCACAATCACAAGCTTCCGGCATTTGTGTCTTTCTCGCGGGATCCGCTGGCTCTGGCAGTGGATGCCATGTCTCTGAACTGGAGGGATCTGGGGTTTCTGTACCTGTTCCCTCCGTTTCCCATGGTGGGCAAGGTGGTGCGCAAGCTGGCCCAAGAATGTGCGCCAGCAATCTTGGTGGCTCCAAGATGACCAAGACAAGTTTGGTTCGCAAACGTGATAAGGTTGGCAGCGGATCAGTTAGATCTGCTCACTCAGGGTCAACTGCTCTACCCCAGTTTACCAACGCTGGCTTTGACTGCGTGGCTGCTGAAACCTCCATCTTGAAGGAGGAAGGTCTTTCTGATGCTGTTATTCAGACTCTGGTTAGGGCTAGAAAGAAGTCTTCCTCTGCCATCTATTATAGGATTTGGCGGTCTTATATTGATTGGTGTGAGGTCCGGGCCTTGCCTTGCAGGGCGTTTTCTATCCCTAGGGTTTTGGAATTTCTGCAACATAGTTTGGACCTGGGTTTGCAGCTTAGTACGCTGAAAGGGCACGTTTCTGCCCTGTCGGTTTTCTTCCAAAGGTCTTTTGCTCTTCGTCCTCTGGTTAAGACCTTTTTGCAGGGGGTTACGCATGTGCGGCCTCCTAGGAAGCCTTTGCTCTCGGTTTGGGATTTGAATTTGGTTCTTTCTGCTTTGCAGGGTCCTCCTTTTGAACCTTTGCAGGACATTGCTCTTGCCATCACATCCGTTTGGCGTGTATTGGAGTTGGCGGCTTTGTCCATTAAGGCCCTGTACTTTGAGAGGCATCAGGACAAGGTTGTTTTCCGCTTCAAGCCAGCCTAAGGTGGTTTCTGCCTTTCATCTTAATCAGGACATTGTTCTACCCTCCTTGTGTCCTAAGCCCAGCAATGACAAGGAGAGGGTCTTGCATTCACTGGATGTGGTTCGCTGTGTGAAGTACTATTTGGTGGCTACTTCTTCCTTTCGTAGGACTGACGCCCTTTTTGTGGTGCCCCCCGGGCCTAGAAAAGGTTTGGCTCCCGCCAAGTCTTCCATTAGTAAATGGATTCGCCAGGCCATTGTTGGGGCCTATTCTGCCAAGGGGAAGGTTCCCCCTTTTCGTGTTACTGCTCATTCCACTCGTACCGTTGGGGCGTCCTGGGCCTTCCAGCATCAGGCCTCTGTTGAGCAAGTTTGTAACGCTGCTACTTGGTCTTCGGTTCACACTTTTTCCAAGTTTTACAAGGTTGATGTGCGTGCCTCAGCGGATGCTGTTTTTGGCCGCAAAGTTCTGCAAGCTGCAGTGGTTTAAGTTTGTGCATTATTGCCTTGTTTTGGATCCCCGCCCTTTATGGATACTGCTATTGGATGTCCCAAGTGTAATGACTATCTGAAGCGGGGTGTGTGACATACTTAGAATAACACCATTTTGTGATTACTCACCTGTAAAATGGGTATTAGAAGTATGTCACACACCCCGCCCTTTGGTATTCTGGATCCTTTCTATGGTGAACCTTTTTTACTGTTACTGGTTATTTTGGCTCTTCCTGGTCCCTTTTCTGCTGTCTTAATACTGGGGAATGAGTGGGAGGTCCCAGGTATTTATGGATCGGGAGGGGCTCCCTTTTTTTCATGACATCTCTGCAAGATCGCCCTCTACAGGTCGGTATAACCCAAGTGAAATGACTATCTGAAGCGGGGTGTGTGACATACTTATAATACCCATTTTACAGGTGAGTAATCACAAAATGGTATTTTTCCACAAAACCCCATTCATTTGTTTATGTCCTGTTTATAGCATATAAAATATATTCCCAATCTTTGTCTTCATATCTGACCTCCTGGGAAAAAAACATGGGTAAATCCTACCAATGCATTCTTCTGCATTTTTTACCACTATTTCCCTGTTTGGAGCAGGTATATGAGCTTTCCTTTGCTGATAAATAGAACTTGTATAGTTGTATACACCCATATTTAATAAGTGTTGTTTACTCTTTTGTACTCCCCAAGTGCATTTTTAGCGCTTCCTCTGTATTTTTGAGCAACCACCAGCCAGTCATTATGTCCATAACGTTAACATTCTTCTATTGTTTGTAAAATCACATTTCAGCAAGTTTTATTTTTGGTAAAATAAATGCCTTAATTGTGCTCCTAGTAGCCTGTTTTCCATTGTCTGTTGGATTATCATTCATTTTTAAGTGTGCCAGTTGCATGGGAGTTGCCAGATAGTCATGTACTTTTCTCATCTTTCTTTATAATCTTTGTACCCTGTGGGCATAATTTTCTAAAGGGTGGGGTGACTGGAAACTGGTGCTATTGATTGAACTGCTGCCTTGGATGGTTATCAGTCAGCATGGCAAGCCTTTATTATCTGCCTTAAGGACAAGATATCATTAGTTCACCAGTGGTAGTTGATGTTTATTGGTTACTTTAAAATGAGTTTTTTTGTAATTAGTTGTATTGACATGTATTTAACTTGACTAGCTTCAAGAAACTGTCTCTTAGCTGTCACTGCTTTTTCTATTTATGTTGTGTATAGTATCTAATTGGCTTCTATGTGATTTGTGTATTCTAAAGATCTTTATAGGAACACAATATACAGTACAAAATGTGCATTGCACAGTTGGCACCTCCAGATTAGGTAGTTAAACTGGACCTTCAGTATGATTTAATGAAAACCCCAAACCCTTAAACTATTCCCCAGCATCTAAAATTCATATATTTTTACGTTTTTAGTCACTTATTATTCTTTCCACCACTGGGCTGCAACTCTGTTCAGGACTCTAGGATACGGGCACCGCCATTTTGCATCAGAAGCATCACATACTGAGGAGAGGGGGATAAAGTACAGGAGGGTGGGTTATAGCTGTGCTTAGCACAGATAGAGCAGAGTTGGGGTCAGGGAAAGGACAAGAATCCCAGAATGCAGAGTGACACAGTCAGAAGACACTTCCTGTTTGCAGGCTGTCTGATGCTCCATGAGTCTCCATCTTGTAAGGCTCATAACTTGCAGTAGATGCAGGTAGGAGGATTTTTAATGTGAGCAATCTGTATGTACAGGGTGTGGTAAACAAGATATGCTCTTATTCAGGGTGAAGGTCCACTTTAATGGACAAAGCCTAAATTGCAGTATTTGACTTGAACTTGAGTCATTGTATAGGCAAAGAAAAAAAAAGCAATATCTGCCTTTAATCACCTTCAGACTTTATCTAGTACGGCACTCTAACTCTAAACTGATCAGCCAGTCCAGGTCCCCTGCCACCCACCGCGCTCGTCCACTCTTGTCCACTGCTTTGCTCATCTGCAACTGATGGACCATCCCGCATATAGCATAGCAGTGAAGGAAGGGGGAGTTCCATAACTTCTTTAAGGAATGGCGCTGGGTGCTCTGTTGGCAGTTGTGGACGAGCGAGGCAGCAGACGCACCACACACACAATCGAGCAACCAAGTTTTAGTGCCGAGCTAGCAATGATCGTCTGCGGGGGATTAAAGGGGAGTATACTTTTTTTTTTTCTTTGCCTATAGAATGACCTAGGCTACAAAGCAGCAGATGATTGGCTTCCACCCAGCCTATAAGAATGTTTGAGTACAATATAGCTTACTATTCACATGGGAGCCAATATTAGCGGATTACCAAAATAGTTACCAAACATTTTGATATTTAAGCCTTACTGCTAAAATTAATAATTCTAGGGAAGATTAAAGATATTTGCAGGCAAAAGTAAAAACTATATAAAACACTCTACTCCCCTTGTGTCCCACACAGGCCATCACTGCTAGCCCGGGGCTTCAGCTTACACCTGATCACTGAATTTGTTTCCTGCTGTCTGGCCAGATCACTCATATATTTTATGCTTTCGACAGAGAGACACCCCATGCCATCAGTCACTGTGAGTTGGCACCCCATTTGCTGCAATGTAAAGGGGCGTATGAAGACCTAAAGGTCTATGTTCGAGAGTTGGCAATTTCCTATCCAGCGTGAGAATCGTGCAAATGTCTGAGGCTCAGGGCTGCATGCTTTTCCCAGTACTGTTCACCTTCTATACCAGGGACCTCAAACCAGCTCCTCGAAGCCCGAAACAGGCCAGGTTTTGTAGCTCTCCACACTAATGCACATGTGTAATACTTAGGGCTATAGCTCTGTCCAAGCACTAATTACTTCACCTTTTCATGAGTGTGGAGAGCTGCAAAACCTGGCCAGTTTCCACACTCGAGGAGGAGGTTTGGGGACCCATACTCTACACCAACAACTATACCTTATCCAACAAATTGGTCATGGTAATTAAAATAGTGGATGGCACTGACCTCAACAGAAGGAAGGACGAGAGACCATATTGTATCTAGATTTAGAGGCTTAGTCACTGGTGTAGGGAACACAACTTTATTCGCAATACAGACAAGACAGTGGAAACGGTGATAGACTTCAGGAGACACCAAACTAAAGTCTTTCTGATCAAATCCTACAAGAGGGAGGTGAAGAGGTTTTGAAAGATGGCCAGTATTATAATTAAGTGCCTGGATCCAGTTATGTGAGTAAGCAGGTAAACAGGGATCCAAAACACCAGAGAACGGTACATTCACGTACACAGAGTGAACCCTGCAACAGTAAATAATAACTAAGTCTGAACATTTTAACACCGTGTAAACACTGAAAAGCATAGCAGCTATAACTACTGGGACAGGGAGGTGGATGGGGCAAGCCAGAAAGCGATGACCTTGGGTGCAGGCCACAATTTTGTCCACTTTATGAATTCCAGAATTTTGAGTTCAGAGTTTTTGGCTCAGGGCAAAATGACATGATATTTACCTACTGGGCCCCCAGTGGCAAAGGTGACATGAATACTTGTGCAATGGGCTGAGGGCAGACCAGATATTCTTAGTATACAGTACGTCCTGCTCCAGATATAGTACTTACACTTGCGCTGGTCGGGTGAAGGTAGGCAGCACCACGCGTGCTTATGGAGCGCTGCTCCTCCGCAGTCCCCACCAAAGGGTAGGCGGTGTAGGCTGATGGTGAGCCTCTATGGGATGCCCCTCCCGCATTACTGCCCCATGTAGAGGTGTGCCCTGTACCAAGGGCCGCCATCCTTCCTCGTTCCCCCCGTAGTCGGGGGGGGGGGGGGAAAGAAAGAGGGGGTGTGCCTGTGTGGTCTGTATTGGATCCTTGCACGTATATGGCCTTTGTCTGTCTTTGGACTCTTATAGATATGGTGTCAGCCGCCGCGCCCTTTTTATGTATTTTACTTGTATGACTGCCACCGCCGCATGCGCTTCTTTCCTTCGTTGAAGGTTACGTGCCGGGCGGCTGCGTTACCTTAGACACCTCTGTGTCCTCATTGGCTGATGTTGGACTTCGCGCTCTTCAGGAGGGCGGGGTCTGGTTTGGTGCGCTCCGCGTCATGGTACGCTCTGCCCGCCCTTCGAGGTACACGGCGCCATTTTGTCCGCGTGGGACTCTTCTGCTTACCGTGGTACTGTAAGTGCCCTCTCGGTGGCTTATTCTCGTTATAGTGTTTTCGGTTCTGACACCATTTTCTTCTTTGTGTCTTTCAGACTGGTGAACACCATTGGCTTCTTCCGGCCCGTTGTAATTTATAGCGGGCCTTGTTAAATTCTCCCACTTCCCTAGCGGGTCTTTGGGCATCCATGGTTGCTTATAGTGTAAATCACTACTGGCATATTGTGCCTAAATAATCACCATATGGAGGCATCTCAGAATTATGTGACCGGGGTCCCTCTGGGACAAGACCGGCTGTGTATAGCGTGTGGACAACCCCATGCTGATGCTGACAGTGCACGGGTCTGCGGACCCTGTGCCGAGCAAGCACTGGCTCTGCAATCAGGCCTGCCAGTGGCTGCACCTCGCTTCATTTCACCTATTTCCCCATGCTTAAATCTCACTCCTACTGAGTCGCATACAAAGGGGGATTTGCAGCCTGTTGCGTCTTCCAGACTGCCTACGGCTGAACAGATGATTGCGAGGTTGTCAGAGCGCAAGGGCCCTGGTAAGAAGCGGCACTTGACTCCTCCTGTTACTGTTTTTCCTATGGGAACTGAGGAGTTTTCTACTCCATGTGACTATTCCCCTTCTGATGAAGGAGAGCTATTCTCTGACTCAGGCTCATCTGATGAGTGGCCGAGGAGTCATGACGATTCTGCACCTGAATACTGGGCCCAGTATGACACTGACGATTTGTTGATTAAGGTCTTTATGGCTCTGTCTATCTCTCTCCCTGATGAGGCTTCCAAGCCGAGAGGGGAGCGTTTCCATACAGCAACAGCACGTTTGGAATTCCTAGAGCAGGCTCACTTCCATGGTCTTGTTCTCAAGGAATGGGAATGCCCCAGTAAACTTTCAGGGGTCCCAGTGGACTGGGATAGGAAATACCCTTTTCCCCCTGAGGTGGTTAATTGCTGGTCATCCCCCCCCCCCCCGTGGTGGATGCTTCGATCATAGGGGTTCCTAACCCCCCCTTTATTACAGCCCCTGCTCATAATACCCTTCGGGATGCTGAGGACCGGCGCATTGAGCTGCTGGCCTCCCACGCCTTTTCTTGTGCAGGGACTGCGCTGCGCCCGGTCTGTGCCGCGGCTATTACTGCAGTGCCCGCTAGAACCCTAGTCAGAAAGATGCTTGATCATCACTCTCCAGCTGTGATCTGTTTGTAAGATGTATCCTATTAGCGTTGGACGACACCATTAGAATGTGTGCAAGAACCTCTGCCCTTGCGGTGGCTATACGTCGCTTGATTTGGCTGCGACAGTGGGGTGCTGATGATGCTACTAACTAGACTCTTACTGGGCTTCCCTTTAGAGGGCTACACTTGTTTGGGGCCTGTCTAGACCTGTTTGGTAAAAAGGGTAAGTCACCCCAATGCAGGTGGCCGTCTCGGCCCCCTTGGGGCAGGGACACCCCTACTCCCCCCTAACATAGTGTTAAACAAGAACTGGGGGTGTCCTTCGTGGGGGCTCGCTCAGACTCCTGCCCCGGGAGCAGCAGACAACGCTCTGGCCCCTCCGGTGGGGCCAAGCCTAAATCTTCCACCAAACCCCCTCAAGCGTGATGGGGCGCCCTCACCCGTCTGGGTGAGGGGATGGCTGTGGCACTTTGCTCTTGTCAGGAGGCTTTACGCCTCATACTCGTGGATTCAGGAGGTAGTGTCCTCCGGATACAAGATGGAGTTTGCTGCGCGGCCTTCCCCAAGATTATCAGGTCCCAGGTACTCCTGGTCGCTGCCGCTGTTCAGGTGCTGGCACAGGCCATGCAAGGCCTGCGAGGTCTGAGGGTCACTTGCAGATTGCCCTTAACTGGCAGAGGCAGGGGCCGCTACACCAACCTTTCCACAGTCCCCCAAAAGGATGGGTCAGTCTGGCCCATTCTGGATTTACAGGTTCTCAGCAATTCTCCAGTTACAGGCAGTTTCTGCATGGAAACTCTGAGATGGGCCATCAGCGCCTTGCGCCCAAGGGGCTTCTTGCCATCCGTGGAGCTCAAAGATGCTTATGTTCACATCCCTGTGTCTTCTGGACACCCAGGCTCTTCAGGTTCGTGTTGGAAGTCCAACACTGCTAATTGGGGCCTTGTTACCTTCAGCTCCCAGAGTGCACACCATGGTGCTGACGAGGGTGATGTCTCTAAGACCAAGGGGCATCCACGCGAGACCTACCTGGATGTCCTTCTCACTTCCCAGTCTCTGCGTCGGGCTAAGTTGCATACTCGGCTGGTGGTGCCCATTGGGAGTCATGTGGACGAGTGATTAATCACCCCAAGTCCTCATTGTCCCCTTATCTGGATTCTGTTCAGGCAAGAATCTTCCTTCCTCAACAATAAAGTGGACAATCTGGTTGCATAGGCTCGGTCCCTCATTGCTGACCCCGTCCCTTCGCCAGGCAGGGATGCTGCTAGTGGGCCCGTTGGTGGCTTGCTCAGAAGAGGTCCCTTATGCTCAGCCCCCCCTTGGGCCCTTCTGCAATTTCTATTGTTAGTACAGGGCAGGGATCCAGCATCCCTGGAGCAGGGTCTGTGTGCCTTCCCCCTCTGGTATGGAGGTCCCTCTTGCAGTGGATGAACTCAAGGAACCTGTCTGGGGGCAGTTTCCTTCCTTGCCCCTTCCTGGAGAAGGTCACCATGGATGGCAATCTATCAGGTTGAAGGGGGGGGTTTCTCTTCTGAAACTCCCTGGGGTTCTGGGGGAGGTGGGGCCCTTAGAAGGTCCATACACCTATCGATGTTTGAAACAGTGAGCGTTCAGGTTGATTCTATCTTGTTTTGACTACTCCTCTTCAGGGCCTGCCTTTTCGGGGGCTGTATGACGACAGTGGCCTACATTAATCCTCTGGAAGGGACCTGGAGCAGGAGGGTCCTCCAGGAAGTGTCTATGATACTAATCTGGGTGGAGGACAATGTTCCCTGCATATCAGTGGTATTCGCTCCGGTGGGGGTCTCTCTACGACAGGATGTGCTAATCCCTGTATCACTATGGGGTCCAACCAGTTGTGGATCTTTTTGTGTCCCGTCACTTTCACAAGCTCTCGCCCCTTGTTTCCCTGTCCCAGGATCCTCTGGCAGTTGTCAGTATGCCTTGGTAACGTTATGTCTGGACATTATGTTCTGTATGTCCTTTCTCCATCCCCCCTGCTAGGCAGGGTTCTGCGCAAGATTGCTCTGGAAGGGGGACCGGTGACTCGGGTTGTCCCCGGGTGGCTTAGTAGAGTGTGGTTTGCAGACGTGGTACTGAGGGCAATAGTTCTGTACGTTCTGCCAGGAGTGCCAGCCCTGCTCACTCAGGGCCCCTTTACGTCACCCCAATCTACAGACTCTGTCCTAGATGGCCTGACTGCTGAAACATCCATCTTGCTGGAGACAGGCTTATCTGTCTCGGTGATTGAGACTATGGGAAGACTAGGTGCAAGCTTCTTCTTCTTCCATCTGTTATAGCTCTGAAGGACCATTTGTGATTTATTTTGTATTTTACGAGACCCTTCAGTCAGATAACACTGAAGGGTCAGTGAAAACAAGGAGGGATGCTCTGTTTTGAAGACTATCACATAGAAGGTCAAGCCCTGGCCCAGGTACTCTCCTACTTCCATGTTCCCACATTAACGTGGTCACGTGGGGCTTGGTTCATACTAAACCCCTTTCTATGGGGTTTTCAACAGAACAAAATGTAAGAAGAGCTGAAGGGTTTAGTTTGTATCAAACTAATTGCAGTGCAGGAAGTTTGTCTTGTTTACAGTATGTCAACATACTAAAATAGCAAATGCATGTAGCATCTTGACTAAAATGATGAGGTCTGAACCCCAGCCCCATTACCTACCTACTTGTGCGAACCCTCATTTCAATCGCAGGATCACAGCCCACCTGGTATGTGGAGCAGCACAGTTCTCAATGGATTGACCCTCCAGGCTTATTTTGACTTCTCACATATTTTATTTATATTCCTGCATGTGTTGTGTTATGCTGGCTCATATTAACATTACTTCCATTTAAATTGTTATATATGAAGCTGCCAGACCACCAGCTGGACAAAATTTTCCAGATTCCTCCAAATCATTCTTCATCTTGATTCCTGCCTGAGTCTGGTGTAAATGCTGCTTTGAATGTAGTGGCACATTCTACAGAAATGGCCCACCCGGGCTTAGTTGGTGCCTTGAGGAGCACACGACAATAATGTGCTCCCCAAGGAGATTATTTTTGCTGTCACTCAAATCGGATGACTTTTATATGTCTCCAGTCTGGCTCCAGACACAACTGGCACACCTATTATTCATTTTGAGATTAAAATTGAACCTACTATGCAAGGACCTGCAAGGAATAAAGAGGAACTAAATTGACAGCTGTAAGTCTACGGGGACCTGTGATTCCCTGGGGGTAGGCCTGAGTGCGTTTGGTTAGGTCTGTTTTTTTGCAATAAAGAACCATTTTTTTAATTTTGTTTGCAGTTGTGCTTTTAAATTCTGTATTGGTACCTTTTGAACAGAGTGATAATGATTTCCAAACTGCGTTTTCTAGATCATTCAGGGTTAAAAAAAAAATGCTGTTGCCTTGCATTGCCTCTCGATTATTCATTTTCATTTTTTTCATTTCGGCAAGTGTAATTATACATCCACTGCCTTCTTTCATCTCTCTTATGCTAAATAGCATTTGATTAATGCTTAAAGTGCCACCTTGTTTTCTTGTTTTATGCAAACCAGACTGGGGTCTGCTAAAAGTGATGTTGGATGTGCATGCTTGATGTTCACTGTCATTTTAAAGTTTTGTTTGTCCCCGTTATACACAAGCAAATAACTGCTGGGAGTCGCAGAATTGAAGGAACTTGTTTTAAATGTAACCTATATACAGTATGTTTAAAAAGCCTGGTTATTACTGAAATAAGACTTTACAGACTCAGTTTGAAGGCTTTGAAAATCAAATTTGAGACCATTTTTTAAACACCAAGTGAATAGGCATTAAAGGCACCCTGTAGTTTCAAATGACATTGCCCACCTTCCATAGACTGACCATTTTTTGGGCTCCTTAAAGTGGGACAGTTTAAAACAGTTTGCAGGTATTGGGTGTGGCAGGAGTGTGGTTTAGGGTGTGGCTTAATTGCAGGCCACATGCTCTAGTAATATTTGGTCCATAGAAGATATTGGTGAGTCAGCCAGTGCTTAGATGTCCCTGCATTCTACTACCACCATTCAACCAAGAGTCAGAACAGCTGTAAACCACCCAGACATTCAGCGTTCTGCATTTGGTCGAACAGGCTTCCCAATGTCAGCAAAGTGGGACATTTAGGTTTCCAGAGTTTTAGGATGGACAGTGTGCCTCAAAATGGAATTTTCCCACCGAAGTAGAACATCTGGTCAGTATAACCTCCCATTCCTCCCCTGCACTGTCAGATTCATTCTGTCATCATATGCAAAGGACTGATGCCTTCTTACCAACTTTTGCCTTGCATGGTAATTTGTTTCATCGTTTTATGACAGTAACACCTAGGAACCCATTAATTACTATTGAACAATTTAAGGAATGTGATTTGTTATAATATTGTATTCTAGACACTGGAAGGTGGTTCTGTAGCTACTTGCCTCCAGCAACACATAATGTAAGCCATTGATGCAGTGACAACAAATCACTGATTCTATCTGCAGTTGCCTCTCAGCGCCACCTCACATCTGTGGGAATCTATTAGCTGGATGGGTAAAAAATGGTAAGGTGTGGACCTGACCAGATGTCAGAGGGGTGTATGTGCTCGGGTACCTCTGTTTTTTTTTTATGCCAATTATGTCCTTGCAGGACATGTAGGCAAATTATTTGATATTTTTTGGGCTAGACTTTAAAGTGGACCGAAACACAGGATTTTGACTATCCTGGGTTTTGGTCCACTTCGATGGGGCACCCCGATCGCCCCGCTGTCTGAAACCCCCCGAAAGCCCAGAAACACTCACCTCACCACGCTCCCACGTGACCGCTCCAGCCAATCACAGCGCTCAGAGCCGCTGTGGTATGCGCGTCCAAGGCCGCTTGGACGCGCATAGCAGCTCAGCGGCTCTGAGCGCTGGAGGCCGCGTCTCGCGCTTCCCTCTAACAGGGAGCGCGCCTGCGTTGGCCATTCACAAACGTCCAGCGCGGGTGCGCGCCCTGCTAGAGGGAAGCGCGAGCCGCATACGCCGATGGAACGGGGCTGAGGTAAGGTTTGGGGGCCTCCTGGGGGGTTCCTCTCTGCGGGACATCCCGATTTCGGATGCCCCGGGGGGAGGGATCTGATCGGTCCGGTAATCTTCTAGATTCCCGGGCCGATCCCCCCTGGGTTTCAAGCCACTTTACCTTCCTTGATCTTGACTTTGGCCTTGATGTGTCTCGTACAGGGCTGAGCTGTGATTATGCTTTTAGTATAGTGTCCTCTGGACTGTGTTTATCTGCTTGTGAAGGGTAGATGGATTTATACTTACTTTAATAAGCAGAGGTAACAGGCCTACTGCAGCCAAAAAAACCTCTGATGTAGACTGTTTGAAGACCATGTAGGCCTGCTAGCAGTCACATCTGTGGAGGGCAGGGTGACTTTCAGCACCCCTCCTCATTTTTTTTTTATTTATTTTTTTTTTTTTGCAGAGCCTGTTTTTTTAGGTTTTAGATTGTTTTCTTTTGAAGAAACATAGAAACATAGAAGGTTGACGGCAGAAGGAGACCATACGGTCCATCTAGTCTGCCCTTGTATGTGTATACTGTATGTACTCTTTATCTTAGGATAGATGTTGCTCCTGATCTTCCCCCCGACTAGCTTCAGGTTGTGCCCCCTTGTTCTATCATTAAGTTTCTTCTTAAAAACACTTCCCTCCTGAACCTTATTCAATCCTTTCACATATTTAAAGGTCTCAATTATGTCCCCCCTCTCCCTTCTTTCCTCCAGACTGTACAAATTAAGTTCTTTAAGTCTCTCCTAATAAGTTTTAAGTTTAAGTCCTTCCACCATTTTCGTTGCCTGCCTTTGGACACGTTCTATTTGAATAATGTCTTTTTGCAGGTAAGGTCTCCAGAACTGCACACAGTATTCTAGCTGTGGCCTTACCAGGGCTCTATACAGCGGCATCACAACCTCCCTCTTCCTACTGGTGATGCCTCGAGCTATGCAGCCGAGCATCCTGCTTGCTTTTCCCACTGCCTGGCTACACTGTCCATTCATCTTGCAGCTATCAGTAATCAGTACCCCTAAATCTCTCTCCTCCGAGGTCCTGGCTAACACAGTACTGCCCATACGGTACTCAGAGCAGGGATTCCTTCTACCCAAGTGCATGATTTTACATTTAGAGACATTAAACTCTAGTTTCCACAGTTTTGACCATCTATCCAGTAAAGCTAAATCATTTTCCATGTTGTAGACACCTCCAGGAATATCCACCCTATTACTAACCTTTGTATCATCAGCAAACAGACAAACTTTTCCTACCAAGCCTTCTCCTATGTCACTTACAAATATATTAAAAAGAATGGGGCCCAGGACAGAGCCTTGCGGCACACCACTTGTTACTCGCCTTTGTTCAGATTGCACACCATTTACAACAACGCTCTGATACCGATCCCTCAGCCAACTGGAAATCCACTGAACTATCCAGGGATTGAATCCTACCTTCAATAACTTATCTATGAGCTCCTTATGTGGTACAGTGTCAAAGGCTTTGCTAAAATCCAGATAGGCGATATCCACAGCACCACCTTCATCTAACACTTTAGTGACATTGTCAAAGAAATCAATAAGATTGGTCTGACATGATCTGCCCTCAGTAAAGCCGTGCTGTTTTGGGTCCAATAGGTCATTAATTTTTAGATGGGAAATTATCAGTTTTTTTCAAGAGTGTTTCCATTAATTTGACCACTATAGATGTTAAACTAACTGGCCTGTAATTACTGGCTTCTTCTCTACTCCCCTTTTTATTGATTGGTACGACATTGGCCATTCTCCAATCATCTGGAACCTCACCAGTTGAAAGGGAATAGTTAAGTAAATCAGTCAGAGGGGCTGCAATCACAAACCTAAGTTCCCTTAGAACTCTGGGGTGGATTCCATCTGGACCCATCGCCTTACTTACCTTTAGATGTGCCAGCTCGGATAGGACATCAGCCTCCAGAAACTCCGGAGCTGTGCCCTCCCAGCGGGATGCTGTGCTATGGCCATGCCTGCTACTATCTGAAAATACCGAACAAAAGTAGCTATTCAGATGGTCAGCCACAGCCTTATCTCCATCAATATATGTATTTTCCCTATTTCTAATTTTTGAGATTGCATTGTTTTGCAATTTTTGAGCCTGGTTTCTGAAGGAATCGCCTGAATATAGCGTTATACTTCTTCAGCAGGTGCTCACTTGCCAAGGAGACCAATTTGCTTTTACTATTTGTGTTAATGTCTGCAGCCAGTAGTTAGCATTTACAGGGCCAGGCTAAAGCAGTTATGTAGGGCTAGTACATTCACATAAAACGAATTCCGGCTGGGATGTCCATGTACCCTGACACTGAAAATAAATATCGGTGTCTGTTATACGTAAGTATGCATTGAATTCCTTTGTACACTCTTTATGGTCCTTCAGATGAGAAGATGGGAAGCTCAATGATGTTGCCAGTAAAATTGGAGCAGACAGTACTTGTACAGT
Source organism: Gastrophryne carolinensis (assembly GCA_027917425.1). Lineage (NCBI taxonomy): Eukaryota > Metazoa > Chordata > Amphibia > Anura > Microhylidae > Gastrophryne > Gastrophryne carolinensis. The sequence goes on along the minus strand of CM051237.1, from coordinate 284,976,900 downwards.
ACAGTATTTCTGTATCCTTGGGTTTCATGGGGAATTTTTAGACTAATGCTATTGTAAAAGACTAATTCTTTAGTAAACACAATACTGCTTTGCACAATTTCGAGTGATTAAGAAGGCAAAAACTCCCCTGATTATACTGTGTAGCAATCCACCCAACATCACATTGATGTGAGATAGGCCCATTATTCTGATCTCTTTGGTCACATAATGATATCATTTGAGGAACTAAATGATTTAATCACTTCTGAACATTTTAATGCTTCTGCATTAACACACAATGTTTGTGCAGCTAGTACCATTATTCTTTACTAAGCAATACAATACCTCTCTGTGAAATTGGAACATTTCAAATGGTTATGTTTACAAAATATTTTGTGGATGTTGTTCAATCTTCTCAGGACCAGGCTCCATTTTCTGTATGTCACGGCTCACTTTAAAAAGGAGTTCATTTTTTTCCACAGGACTAAAGCTGGAAAACTGGAGCACTCTGTGATTCATTTTACAGCTGGGTTTTTGATGTGACCTCCCAGTGACTTGAGGTAGTGAGGAATATAAACTGAAAGGAAATGTAACAATTTGGGGATGTAAAAGGCTGTTTAAACACATGGTCTCTTGCTAAAATGGAGAAACATGAAAATAGATATTGAGTTGTGTCAAAGGCCCCTGTACTGTGGAAATAAACACCCAGGCTTATAAAAATTAAAGCGGTGTTTCACTCTGAATAAGAGTCTATCTTATATGTTTCCCACACCCTGTACATACAGATTACTCACATTAAAAATTATTCTACCTGCATCTACTGCGTGTTATGAGCCTTTAAACATTCAAGATGGCGGCTCATGTGACATCAGGCAGCCTGCAAACAGGAAGTGCCCTCTGACTGTGCTGCTCTGCATTCTGGGATAGCTGACCTTTTCCTGATCCCAGCTCTGCTCTGTCTAAGCAAAGCACAGCTATAATCCACCCCCCCTGTACTTTAGCCCACTCTCCTCTCCTCAGTATGTGTGATGCTTCTGAGGCAAGATGGCCGCGTCCGTATCCTAAAGTCCTGAACAGAGTTGCAGCAGAGTGGGAGAAAGAATAATAAGTGACTAAAAACTTAAAATTTATTCATTTTAGATGCTGGGGAATCGTTTTTTAAGGGTTTGGGCTTTTCAATAAATCATGGTGAAGGTCCGGTTTAAAAAGAAAAATTGTAATTGTCCAAGCATTAAAGGGCACTTCTAGCCAGCATGGCTGTTTTTAAAGTACATGATCGGAGCACTGGGTGCCGTCATCTTTCTTTGGCCTTATGAAGCCTGCAGAGCATGGCCCCCACTCCTGTGCACGCTGCCGACCACCCTTTCATGTTAATGGGTGTGCAGAGGTCCACACTGTTTGAGTGGCATTGGACGCCATCGGCAAGCTAAGATGGTGGTGCTCCGAAGGTGCAATCACTGGATTGTTGGTCTGGTAAAAAGTCTTTTTTTTCATGTAAACCACCCACCCTGCTTCAGCACTAAGGAAGGGTGGCAGGCCGGGGTGGGGGGAAAGGTTAAAAATGTCCATGCTGGCTTAAATGGCCCTTTAATCTCAAAATGACATGGCCCTAATGCACTCTCCAGAAAACCTACTTACAGTACATGTCTGCTCTCTGGGATGGAAGCATGCTTTGTGCTTGCATCAGCATAAGGGTCAGTCTTACAGGCTTTCAGCATTGAGAGGGAAGACCTGGTTACTGGCAAATTAAGTACTGAGGGGACATAAGTCGTCATACAGCCCCTCATTTCAGTGGTGGACCGAATTTTGGGGATGTTTTTTTCTGGGCAACCAAGAGAGGGAGCAGTAGCAAGGTAGGCTGTTTGCAAGGGTATTTGTCGGTTTCTATTGCTGATCACTTTGAACCAGAACACCACCCATTTTTTAGTGGGCCTTATTCCTAGCGCAGGGGGTTATACTGATTGCTGAGGCTTCCTTGCGCATTACCTGTTCAATCCAAGATCAACCTAATCACAGTGCTTTATTTCACCAGGGGGCAGATTGGCATGCCCCCCTTTGCTAGTAAAATCCATTTTATGAAAAATGGGTGGTGTTCTGGTTTAAGAAAATCTGTTTACTCGCAGAATTATTTATTTTAAACTGATACATGTCAGAAATAGACCCTGGTCTATTTCCCTGGTCCCAATCAGTTATCACTGGCCGTCCTCTCTCACACACCCTAAACTTTCTGCAATGTTCTTATAAGGTCAGGTGCTATGAGCAGCTTCAGCTGGCTCCTGATCAATATTTCCAGACTGTGGACCCGCCCATTTTCCCATTATGTAGTTGTTCTACATAATTGTAATTGTAGTTCAGTGCGAATGGGTGAACCCTTTAATATTTACCCTTCCTTTTACCAAACTGAAACTTTTCCCCAAACTAAAGATCAACTGCCTGCAGCTTTTCAGCTTTTACACAGGTTGAGTCAGATGTTTCTGCTGGGATTCCTCCTTTACTGTATAGTCAATTTGTACATTATATGTTTTCTGTGAAATTATGTGGAGGGAGCCAATTGTTTCAGTGGAGCATGAATTTAGTCTTTTAATAAATGTGTATGCAATAGAATGGAACATGCAAGGGAATACATTGCATTTCCAGCATGTTTGATCGTATCATTTTCCACAATTCCAGGCAGATTGATTTCCCTCTGTGTTGACTTTTTTGATTCAGCTAAATAGATCTCAAATAGATACTCATTCAACCAAAAAATACAATCCTGAGCAAGACGTCTGTTTTTTGTTTTTTTTTTTTTTTTTTTTTTTAAGTAACTATGGACTAGGTTTCAGGGGGATTATGTGACTTTTTCATTTCTGATTCCTGTTTTTTCTGCTCATAATTCAGCTGGTGTATGAAATATGATTATCTTGTGTACGGACTAAGATAATTTAATCAATTGGAATTGTAAGTTCATTTTGATTTGTGGTGACAGATATTTTTTAGATACTTTAATATTGTCATTACTGTCTGAAAAATTTCAGGGCCAGCCGCTACCCTGCCCCCAGGGCATCCAAAACATAAAACATAAGTCAAAAAGACCCCCGAGACTCGTCCCTAATAGCGGACATATTATGACTAAATGCCATTACCTGCTGTAAGTGTAGATGCTGTAAAACTGAATATTGGTCTGACTTTGCAAATGAGGAACTGCAGGGGCGTACATCCCATAGAGGCAGTGCAGGCACGTGCCCCCGGGCCCAAGGAACAAGGGGGCTCGACCAAGCTACCTACAATACCTCTGTAGAATGTACGCCCATCATATACATATTTACCTACCTAGCCATGCCGCCTCTGTCATGCTGGTCGCACGCATTGTCTGCCTCTACTCCGCTCCACCGACGCCTCTGTGCCTCCCTCGCCACCGTGCATGAGCCTGCACACCCCTCTCACTGCCCATGGGAGGGGGACCTGCTGATTATTGGGGCCCTGCTACGGGCCCCATCAGGCTTATGTGCGCCCCTGAGGAACTGTTTAGCTGCTGAGGAATGTCTTATAACCTAGTTTATGTATCGGTGTTAAAATGTATGCTCTCTCCCAAGCATCCAGCCTCTCTAAAATATATTGATTACTCACTTTCCAATAATAAGCATAAATTGTTTTTACCACTTTCACAAGACCAGTGATCTGATTTCTCCATCGGTTTCACCTTCGGCAAAGTTAATAAACGCATTCGTCTACATTAAGCCTTATAGCATCATCCTATGCTTTTCACTGTGAGGAAGTGGTGGCTTCTAACTATTTTTTTTTTTTTGTTCTTGAATGAAGCCGGCTAGGTTTAATCACCAGCAGCATTTAGGTTTGTCACATACTCAGCACAAGCCAAAGATCAATCCGACTAGTTGCCAATTTGCCAGATTAATGGGATAATGCTCTTTACATCTTTTAAAGATTCAATTGCTGGAGAGGGAGAAAAAGCCATTAGAGAAGTAATCAAAGCTGATCTTGTAATTGTATTAATAGTCTACTTCTCACCCTCCTAGTTGCCCTCTCTGCAAATGACTGCGTTTACAATCTGTGTTACAGTGACCTAGGTCACATCTTGCCTAATAACTCCTCTAGATCAGTTCTTGACTAGATTTAACGCTAGCTGTTGAGTCCTAGATACTTAAAATTGCCTTCCTAGGTTCTATTGTATTCTGTTTCCACATTAGTTACGATATATAAACAGATGGCTTCCATTTTTGGTTAATCAAAATTGTGCCCATCAATCAGGCAAGTAGATTAGGTGTACATATGTACATATATGCCAAAAGAACAAATAGATTAAGTATTTATACCAGTAATATGCTTCAGTTGTATGGACTATCCTCTGTCATGTCAGGGCCATTTAGGAAGAGTGTGACAAGAAGGAACAAGGCATTGTGGTCTAAAGTTTCTATTGCAGGGGCAGTTTAACCACTTTATATAAAGGTCTATTTAATAGCATCCGGTGAGAGGTAAAGATCTGGGTGGCGGGGTGGAAAGTTAGAAATCTGCACACTGGGGGAGGGGCTATAGATTCCACAGGCAAAACAAAAAGTCTTTTTTCCCCCCACCCCAAAAATCCTAAGGAACACTGGGGAAAAACAGGAGCTCTTTTTTTGGCCCCACAGAACCTGGCTCTGGCCTGTGGCACGCTACCCCACCCCTTGCATTTTGTGCAGGCTGCGTACAGGGGGACTAGGGCCCAAAATGTTACTGGTAATAAGGTCTGGTAACAAGGATGGATGGATAGATAGGGCTTGGGGGAGAGGGATGAATGGGAGAGGAAGGGCAGGGAGGGATGGATAGAGAGCTGGCAGAATGGATGGCAGAGCTAGGGGGGGCGGGGATGGAAGAGGCAAAGCTGTGAGGCTGGGGATTGGATGGGCAAAACTGGGAGAACAGGGGCAGAGAGACTTGGCTGGATAGGGCATAGCTGAGGGGACAGGGATAGATGGGGCTGAGCGAGGGCGGAGCAAAAGGATTGGATGGGGCAATGTGTTTGTGTGCACCTTCCCGCCCCTGCAGTACTTCATATTGCAATTCTAGGTGCCAGGGAGCCAAGACACTGACATGGAGAGTCATGAAGCACTACATAGCCCATCAAGGGGGCAGCTCTGAGCAAGGCAACATAGAAGCAACTGAGTCCAGGGCTGTGTGTGTGTGTGTGTGTGTGTGTGTTAATTACACTGTCTGGCTGGGATATGGTTAATATATATACATGTATATACATATTGTGTGGCTGCAAGATCGAATGCTGTGGTCTTTTACAATGTAAGGTTATGGCCATTTTTACACAGCTCTGCACTTATGTTGCTTGTTTTGTGTGTTACAGGTTGCCCTGTATATGTGCATATTAAGGGGTCCCTCCTGGTCCTGGGGTCCCTAGTGTAAAATTGTTCACCTAAAATCCTCCCACCGGGACTTTTAAGGGGCATCCCAGGTTGCTTATGCGTAATTCCCTGTGGTCTTGCGACTGACCACAAAAATTCACCATATGGAGGCTCCGCAGGATACTGGGCTCAGGATCCCTCTGGGACAATCTGGGCCATGTGTGGGGTGCGGGGTATCCCATACGGGGGAGAATGTGCTGATCTGTATACCATGCGCACAAAAGGCCATAACGCAGCAGTCTGGTACCCAGCCTTTTGGGTCGGCTCCTCCCGCTTCATCGCCTTCCCCTCCCCACCTTATCCGTACCCCAAGTGACATTGGTACCAGTGGGGAGTCGCTTTCTGATGTTTGTGCTAGGTTGGCCAGCATCGAGAAAATTATTGCTAGCACGGTGGGCAAGAAGGCCCAGGCTAAAAAGAGACATTTGTCGTCGGCCCAGCCATTGTGGGATGTTGACGACGAGTCCGCTGATTTGTCAGATTATTCCCCATTAGAGGAGGGGGAATTGTATCAGGAAACAGAGGCTGACTATGTTCAGTCTGGGAATTCCAATGTCGGGCAGGCGCTGGGGGATGCCGTAGACACGGCCACTGTTTTGTCACATTTATTGGAGGTGTTGGATATTGAACCGCCTGAGGCGCCCCCTCTTAAGAAGGGGGATTTTTTTGGGGCCTGCAAGCCCCGTCTGGAATTCCCTACCCAGGGTCATTTTGATGCGCTGATCCTTAGAGAATGGGAGAGGCCCAGTTGGCTTCTTGGTGTGCCTCAGGGATGGGATAAGAAATATCCTTTTCCGGTGGAGGCGGTTAAGCGCTGGTCTTCTCCTTCTGAGGTTGACGCGCCTGTTTTAGGTTTGACCAACTCTTCTGTGCTGAACACCCCTGACGCTACTTCCCTTAAGGATGGCGAGGATAAGTGCCTTGATCAGATGGCGTGCCACGCATTTGCAAACATGGGCTCGGACCTGCGGCCTGTTAGTGCACCTGCCCTGGTGTCGCTTGCTACCAGGTCTCTTATCAGGGACTGGCTGAATAACGCTCAGTTTGATCCAGCTGGCGCTGAGTTTGCTATCCTTAAGAGATGTGAATTGTTCATGGATTTTGTCATGGCTGCGATGGAAGACTCTAATGTCGTGTGTAGTAGGACTTCAGCCTTACTGGTGGCTATGCGCAGATTCGTCTGGCTCCGCCAGTGGACAGCAGACGTTAGGGCCAAGAAGTCGCTCACAGCTCTTCCCTTCTTGGGTTCGCGGCTGTTTGGAGATAAATTGGATGCTGTTGCTAAAGGAGGTAAGTTACCTCAGCGGAGGAAACAGCGCCGCCCCTTTCGGGGGGCGGGCTCGTTCACTCCTTCCTTCCTTTCGAGGGGCCAGAGCGACTAGGGGTTTGGTTTTCTCAGGTGTCAGGGGCTCATCCTGGAACAGAGGCAGAGGTTGGGCACTTCCCGCGGCTGCCTAGGGTTCCAAGCCCAAGCCTGCCGTTAAACCGGCTCAGCAATGAAGGGGCGCCCTCACCTGCAAGGGTGGGGGGGATGGCTGTGGCTCTTCTTCCAGGTTTGGGCCCGGGAGGTCACAGACAATTGGGTCTTGGAAGTGGTCTCCGGGTACAAACTGGAGTTCGAGTACTGGCCGCCCCCAAGGTTCTTAAGGTCTCGGGTGCCCTCGGACCCTCAGGCTGCACAGGGGCTCCTGTTTGCAGTAAAAAAACCTTCTGGACATGGGGGTTATATGCCCGGTTCCTCTGTCGGAGAGAGGCAGGGGTTGCTACTCCAACCTTTTCACGGTTCCCAAAAAGGAGGGTTTGGTGAGACCCATTCTAGATCTCAAGGTTCTCAACAGATTTATCAGAGCCAAAAAGTTCCGCATGGAGACTCTGCGCTCGACTATCAGTTCCCTTCACACGGAGGCGGATTCCCTGACCAGGGGATCCTCTCGCCACGGAGAGTGGTCTCTCAATCCCGAGGTTTTTCTGGATCTTTGCCGCAAGTGGGGGACTCCGGAGGTGGATCTCTTTGCCTCGAGGCACAATCACAAACTTCCGGCCTTTGTGTCTCTTTCTCAGGATCCTCTGTCTCTGGCAATGGATGCCTTGTCACTGGCTTGGAAGGAGTTGGGGTTTCTGTAACTGTTTCCACCTGTCTCCATGCTGGGCAAGGTAGTTCGCAAACTGGTTCTAGAAGGGGCACCAGCGATTCTGGTGGCTCCAAGGTGGCCAAGAAGGGTTTGGTACGCAGACGTCGTAAGGATGGCCGTGGACCAGTACCGGCTTCCCTTGTTGCCGGACCTGCTATCTCAGGGTCATCTACTTTACCCCAGTTTACAAACACTGGCTTTGACGGCTTGGCTGCTGAAACCTTCATCTTGAAGGAGGAAGGTTTGTCTGAGGCTGTTCAGACCCTGATTAGGGCTAGGCAGTGGTCCTCTTCTGGCATTTATTATAGGACTTGGAGGTCCTATATTGATTGGTGTGAGGCCAGGGCCTTGCCTTGCGGGGTTTTTCTTTTTCTATACCCAGGATTTTGGAGTTTCTTCAGCATAATCTGGATCTTGGGTTCCAGCTTAGCACTTTGAAAGGACAGGTTTCTGCTCTGTCGGTTTTCTTCCAGAGGTCTTTTGCCTTACACCCGCTGGTTAAGACCTTTTTCCAAGGGGTCACACATGTGCGGCCCCCTCGGAAGGCTGTAGTTCCTGTTTGGGATTTGAATTTGGTTCTTTCGGCTCTGCAGGGTCCTCCTTTTGAGCTGCTGCAGGATATTGCTCTTTCAGTTCTCACTCAGAAGGTTGCCTTTTTGGTGGCTATTACCTCTGTTCGGCGTGTCTGAGTTGGCGGCTCTGTCGATTCAGGCCCCTTACTTTGAGAGACGCCAGGATAAGGTGGTTTTTCGTTTTAAGCCGGATTTCCTTCCTAAGGTGGTGTCTGCTTTCCACCTCAACCAGGATATTGTTCTCCCTTCCTTGTGCCCTAAGCCTAGCAATAACAAGGAGAGGGTTCTGCACAATTTGGACGCTGTTCGCTGTGTGAAGTACTATTTGGTGACTACATCCTTCCGCAGGGCGGAAGCTTTTTTCGTGGTGCCCTGCGGGCCCAGGAAAGGTTTGGCACCTGCTAAGTCTACGATTAGCAAATGGATTAGTCAGGCCATTGTTGGGGCCTATTCTGCTAAGGGGAGGACTCCTCCTTTTGGGGTCACTGCGCACTCTACTCGTGCGGTCGGTGTGTCCTGGGCTTTTCAGCACCAGGCTTCTGTTGAACAAGTTTGTAAGGCTGCTACTTAGTCTTCCGTACTTACTTTTTCCAAGTTTTACAAGGCTAATGTGCGGGCTTCAGCGGATGCTGTTTTTGGCCGCAAGGTTCTGCAAGCTGCAGTGGTTTGAGTTGGTACATTCTTTACTGTTTCTGGTTCCCACCCATGACGGACACTGCTATTGGATGTCCCACATGTCATGAAGACCGAAGTGGAGTGTATGGCACACTTAGAATAAAACCGTTTTGTGAGTACTCTTTAAAATGGGTATTATGAGTGTGCCATACACTCCACTTTGCCCCACCCCTTTTTTCAGGTATTCTGGGGCTTTTATATGGTGAACCATTGGTTTTGATAAGGTTATATTTGGTTCTTCCTGCTCCCTTTACTGCTTTAATACACTGGGGAATTGGTGGGAGGTCCCAGGTATATATGGACCGGGAGGGGCTTTCTTTTTTGCATATTCATCTCTGCAGAAGTTCGCCCTCTACTGGAGATTACCCATATGTCATGAAGACCGAAGTGGAGTGTATGGCACACTCATAATACCCATTTTAAAGGTGAGTACTCACAAAATGGTATTTTTGGGCTTCCTAGGGGGGGTTTCACACAGGGGCATGGAACAAAACCTGGGAAAGTCAAATTCCCCTTTTTTCCCTATGTAAGCAATATTTGTATTACATTTCCTTTTGCAGTTGAGCTCATTTATGCAGAAATGTCATAGCATTTTTTACAGTTCTTTCTGTATCCACAATGGTTGCTTTTTATGTTTAGTGTCCAAGAAAAGAGTTACTATGACACTAAAAGGATTTTTGACAATAGGTCTACTTTATATTACTTGCACCCCTGTGAGCAGCATTTAGCCTAAAAGCCACTGAAATTTCATAATTAAATGGCAGCAAATATGACCTTACCACATCCTTGGCTTTTGTGTTATGCAGCTAGATTGTCAGTCAAGAGTTGCAAATGTTGTAGTCAAAGTTTAACGTAGTGGTTCATCTGAGGGGTAATCTAAACATTCATAATTGTGTTACCTCATCCACTAAGACTGCCATTGCCCCTCCCAATCTTATGATGAGGCTGCCTTGACCAATATAAAAACCTGCATTAAAGGACTGTGCACATCTGAATGCAAACAGCCAGACAGCAGTCTGCCTTCAGTAAGGCTTCTGACCCAATTTGGGCCTTAATGTTTTTCCATAGCCACACAGTTGCGTACAATACTACGCAATGGCAAACATTGAATTGAGTGTGTAAAAAAAAAAAAAAAATGCCCCCATTGGATTAGAGCAGTAAAAATGTGTTCTGTAGAGTGACAAGTCATACCTCTATATGTGGCAGACAGATCTGATGGACTGGGTTTGGCCGATTCCAGGACAATGTTACCTGCTGGGGTGCATTGTGGCAACTCAAAATTGGAATTTCTCCTCTTCCATTCTGGGGCCCCACTAGTAGCAAGGTATGGGTTAATCTCAGCTGTAGGCGGGGACTGCAAGATAGAATTAAACTAGCTTCTCGTGGTCTATATAAGGCAGGCTGTGGCAGGATATCCTCAGTTCTTTTCTTGCAGTCGCAAGGCATTGTGAAGAAGATTGGGTTTTTCTCTAGTACAGTGCTGACTCCATCTGTCTCCCAGCCCCTCAGCAGCTACTGCGTTTCTGAGGACCCCAGTTAGATGCCTGAAGTAGGTTCTCAAGTCCATAGCGTGGACTGTGCAGTGTGTGCATGGGTCCCCAGGTAAGTGTGCAGGGGCTCGTCCTATGGATTCTTAGCCCTGAGGATTGAGAACCCGCTGCCTGCAGGGAACCTGATTGTTGGGCCTTGCATGGTGGCGTGGCTTTGGCCGTTTTGGCCTTACAGTGGAGGACAGGGGCAGGGAGACCACATTTGTGAGGTTTGTGGCTCTGTCATCCTTCGTCTCACTAACTGCTTGAGACAGCACCATCTTGTGCTGTGCCGGAGGTCCTGGACGGCAAGTACCCCTTTCCGGATGAGGCCGTCAAGGTTCTCTTTATCCCTACTTTGGATAGTACAGCCTTGAGAGACCCGGTGAATAAGAGGTTGGACCAGTCGGCCAGGCATGCGTTCTGCATGGTGGGGTTGGCCTTGTGCCACCCTGTCCATTGCTGCTACGGCAGGCGAGGTCTGGATGAAACAGCAGAAGATGCATTTGCAACATGGAGGTTCACGTTCCTCTGTACTTCGCTTAAATTCCTTTGCTATGGAGGTCTTCACATACATTGTGCTGGCTATGGATGACTTGGTGTGTCTGGTGGCTAGGGGCTTGCCTTGCTGGTCACCATGCGACCGACAGTCTGGGTGAGACGGTGGTTGACCGACACAAAGAAGATGCTTACTACCCTCTCCTTTGCGGGGGGTTGTCTTTTTGGTGAGTCTCTGGATGACTTGGTCCAGGTGGGAAAGCGACTAGGCTTCCACAGAAATGGAAACTGGGGACCTTGTTTCGTAGGTCGCCTAATTTTCATCCGTTCAGACTCTAGATGTTGCAAGGATTTTTCCATATATAGGATTTTTCTTATATAGACCGGGAGGAGCTAGTTTATTTTCTTCTACCTTGCTGAGATTAACCTATGTGTTGCTACTAGTGGTGCCCTATAATGGAAGCAAATGAGAAAAGAAATTTACAGGTGAGTCCACATTTTTGTTTTCTTTTTTTCTTTTTTTTTTCTTTTTTTTTGGTCTAGGTAGGGCCATTTTTTTCCAGAGTGGCTATACACCAATTTCATTCAGGTTTTTTTTTTGGTCTAGGTAGAGCCATTTACTTCAGTTTTTTGCTCTAGAGTGGCTGTGCCCCATTGTACAATGCAAAAGGTGCAATTTGGTGAGTTTGGAAGCACATAAGTGGCTCATACAGAGCACTGACTACAACCTCCTGGAACTATATTAACGATTGCAAGTCAGGCCCTCTTGTCTATTAGTCTAGCCTCACAAATGCTCTCCTGGAATAAAATGGATGAATTTTAATGGAAATGGACTTTGAACACCTGCTGGAGTTTTTTTCCGACATTCCATTCAGATATTTCTGTCCATATATTTCAGAAGAAGTATCGGTCTCCTCTTTTGGTGAGGGGACTTTATTTTGTCACCAGTAACTTTTAGAAGTTGAATAGTGTTCTATTTTTTTGTTTTTTTACAATATAATTGTATGGATAATTATTTTGTCATATGAAATAAAGAAAAATGTTAATATATCCTCTATATGTAATAAGAATTGAGGGGTTAGGGAGGAGCTGGTGGAGGGGGATTTTGAAAATGAGATTGTGCTAAGTCTTTCTGGGATTCTGCCAGCTATGGGGTGCCGAGGGTATCAGTATGCCCCTCTCTCAGCTGTAACAAAGTCATTCAAAAGTGGGTCACACAATTGTATCAAACAAAGTTTTGGAAGCGTAGATGGGCCCTTGTATAAAGCAGCATAATTATACAATAGGATGTGCAGAACTGTTTATTCCGCAGCACATGCTGCAACTGTCATGCCTATATAATATGTATACATTTGCATATTCTGCTTTTTTAAGAAGTCTATAGATGTTTTATTACATCTGTAAGTTACATCAGCCATCTTCACGTTAGTATTCTAGTAATTGTTTCATTGCTTTTTTCTTTGTTCCTTGCCCTAAATTAAACTTCTCATTACATTCCTTTGTCCGGACGTTTGTGCTAATCCCTCTATCTTCGAAATAGGACTGTGATAGAAACATTTGTTCTCTGATCCATTTCATTTGGCTTACACTGAGTCACAGACCTCTTTTCTGTTATTATGTTGGGCCAGCTACTCAAAGGGAGAAGCAGCAATTTGTTACTCTTCCTGCTAGGTCACGGTTAACTTTCACACATCACCAATCTGTTTACAATGCAACCTTGTCATTTTCTCTATGCATATGTATGTATTTGTATTACACATAGTATCAAATATATTGCTTTCTTCCTGAGTGACACATGAAGGAAGGATACACATTTTAAATTGTGCTGTAACAAACTGGCTGATTATCTTTATTTTATGTTTAGTGATGATGCCAGACCAGTATTTTGAATATGAAATAAAAATCCCAAAAATAAGAGATTCTTGTGTTAAAAAGGATATCTATTGCCATAATTCAGTCTTACAGAAATTCTTTATAAACAACTGCGACTGTGTAAAAATTGAATTAAAATAACTTTGTGCAAACCCATACAATGACCCTAAGACTCGCTTATCTGCTTGTGCTGCTTAGCAGCAGTCACAAAGAAAGACCCTATTTTCAATGTACAAATTCACATACTGTATATGCAATGTGAAGGTGTTGGAAAAACATTTCATGCATACTTTTTCAACGCAAATCTAGCACAGGCCAAAGGAAGTCTATGGCAATGCAAGCGTAGAAAAGTTAGGATGCAGTGTACATACACTTTATCATTTTCTTGCTGTGCATTGTACTGTTTTTCTTGTTTCGGAAATACATCAAATCATAGAATATATTTTTGTTACACTGACTTTTATACTCTGTTTGACTTTTACTATTCTTTTGGCCACCTTTTAATGTTTGATTTAGTTAATGCTGTAGTGCGTTAACCACGCAGGGGATGGAAAGTTAGGACTACTCCAAACATTACCTGTGCACCGCATGTAGTGTTCTGCATAGCTTTGTTTTGATGTAGATGAGTTTACAAGCCATTTATCTCTGGCTGTTCCATCTTGGGCTCATTGCCATTTGTTACAGAAAAAAAGAAAAGAACAGTAGTAGGCCGTTCATTCTGTTCATGTTCCGAAATGTATACTGGATTGTGAATCAATTACACAGGCATAATGTGCAATTAAATACAGCCTGACTGATTGGCATTGAGTAGCTCTGCTTTTTTATGGTGCTCTTACAGATTTGCTCACTTCACACTATATTATTTTAGTTGATTATTCCTAATCTACCTGAACGGGATCTCAAAAGCTAGTGTTGACCAGCAAGCTTATCTTCCTCTCTGCAGGCAGCTCATTTTGAGTTTTTAAAGAGACTGTAAACCAAACGATAATAAGACAGCAAGCAGTTTACCCGATGCCTGTCCCTTGTTCCTCTACTCCATTTTCTGCAAGGTACAAGCCAAAGAGGGGCTCCATAAGTCAGCCCTCTTTTCAATTTCATTCCTTCAGGACCACACAGATTTTGGTCCCGCAGCCACTCTGTCCTTTGGTGCTCTGTGTGAGCAAGCATAGCAAGTCAGTGGTCCCACAGCTGCCTGACCATAGTGGATTGGGTTTAAAACTCATAAAGCTGCACAATGACATGCTTATCCCAGCTCTGCCACACCCCAACAATTGAAGGTGAAGAAATTGTTGTTGTTTAAAAAACATAATCTAATTACATATAATTATAGATTTTGAGATGCTTGTAAATGGCTGATCTTACACTTTTCCCAAGGGGGTTAACTTGGGAGAAAGTTAGTGTGTGCCTTTAAAGGGACTGTAAATCCAAGTGTTTGTTACTGTTAGGAAAGAATGTCTAGTGCAGCAGGTCCCTACAGCCATATAAGTTATGCTTTTCCTTCAGTGATTGTAAGATCTCTGTATATAAGAATAGAGGCATAAAAAGGTGCCAGTGTAGAGCCACATAGGCCCTGGTCCTCATCTTGGAAAATGGTAACAGATGTTACAGGCTTGATTGCATTTATTAATGTCTTACAAAAATATTTCAATTGTTGAATACATTGTAGAAATATATTTCGCCAAGATCCAACTTGTGTGATATTATAAATAAATGTAAAACACAGAGCAACCTCTAAAATGAAACGGTGCCGAAGATGACCTCAATCCCACGGCACATGCACCTCCACACGGTGAATCCACCACCAATCGTGCAAATCCTTACCGACTAGTGAAAATTAAAAGACCTTCATACGTCCTCATAGAAGTACTAGCTGTACGCTGTTCCTCCTTATGATACTCGCCGTTGTCCAGAGAATTGGAACAGTTGAACCGGTTACCAAAAGAGTAATAGAAACAGAATCTAGTGTAACTCCATTAAAACCCCAGGGTTTAATAAGTAATTTAAAAATTTACACTCACAAACAAATGGTTAAAATCAGCTTTTCAAAACAATCATTGGCAGTACTCGTCTCACCGGCCCTGGAATAACGCAGCTTTGCCAGCAGATAGACGTCGCATCGACCACTGAAGATAGGTACCAAATTTGTAACTAAAAGATGATTCCGCCACCGCCCGGCGGTTTTAATGGAGTTACACTAGATTCTGTTTCGGCATTGAGGTCATCTTCGGCACCGTTTCATTTTAGAGGTTGCTCTGTGTTTTACATTTATTTATCTACATTGGGTCCATCTGGGAATAAGGACTTGCACACGTGGAGCACCAAATGTGTGGACTTTAACTCTACTTAATTTTGTTCGTATGTTTTGAATTTTGAAATTTATTTTTTAGCGCGGTGTATGTACTATTATTGTACTTTTTTGTTTTTTGTGTGATATTATAGTGGCCTTCAACATTTTTATTCATGGGATATAACTGGGTTGTGTTTTAGTACTGGTATGTTTACTAGTTTGCTGGTAAGTTGTGGCGCTCTGTAATTCTTGCCCCAAAATCTGAGAGAATTATGGCAGCTGAATGGAGTCATGACAAAAAAGAATAACTTTTAAGCACAATGGAATTATTTTCGTTAGAATCACAATTACACAAAGTCACGTACTGCCCAGATCAAATATTTACTAATTAGTTTATTCTATGCTATTGAAATAATACTTCAGTAATAATCAGGGCAAATGAGATAAAAGGGACCTACTTTCGCTTTCAAATTTCGATTTCTTTGTGAAAAGAAATGGAGGTAAAGTGAACTGTTTTGACGCTAAAAAAAAAAAAAATTAACTGGCTGAAGGGAGGGAGGAGGGGTGGGAATTTTTTGTTGTATTTGGCTGGACCTACTAGCACTGAGTCTTTCCTAATCACATAATGATTTCCATATTCTCAACTGACAGTGATCAAATGAAATAAAGGTTTGTGGTAGGTAGCAGAGGCAGACTGGCCATAGGAGAACCTGGGAGTCTTCCTGGTGAGCTTGGTTGGATCCAATTCCAGCCTACCAATCTCCCATCATACCCTGCCCACTGTACTCCCTTATACAAGAAACCTCAGCACATGTCCTGCATTTAATGCTATAGCATTATGGCTGTAGGGTGCTTACATACCCTGCCTACAATACTAAAGTTTCCATAACATTGAATGGTTCATATTTGCCCCTGCCCATGTCCCGCCTCTTCAGTGCAATAGCCTTGGAAAACACTCATTGACCGGCAAGGGATCACATGAGGGGGCTGTTCAGATGGCATGTCACAAGCTGGTTATGGATGGCCGGAATAGAGACGCACTGGCTGTTTTTTTGTTTTTTTTTTTACCACCAGTGTCGACAAGGAACTTGAGCTCCCATTATGCTGAGGGAGAGGAAGTTCCTTT
The DNA here is from genome assembly GCA_027917425.1 of Gastrophryne carolinensis. NCBI lineage: Eukaryota > Metazoa > Chordata > Amphibia > Anura > Microhylidae > Gastrophryne > Gastrophryne carolinensis. The sequence continues at coordinate 284,960,840 of CM051237.1, read as the reverse complement.
ATGCCAAATGGGGACATAGTTATGGGTGGATAAAGGGTGGAATCTGTACTTTTCTCATTGGGAACATGGTAGATTGCAAAATATTGACCAGGCTTTGTGTAGCTGCATATAGATGAAGTGCTTTGTGAAAGCTGGATGACAGTAGCTGATGCAAGCAGTGAGTAATGTCACCCACCAGACGGAAGTATGATGGTAAGCATCTGGGGCATATCGGATATAGTAGATCATGCTGGCACACAAAAGACGGATGTTATTGTTCAGAGTTAAATAAATCTGCAAGTGTTTAGATTACAAGGGTTGCAGGCTGTCCTTCAGTTGCAACTTAAAAAAAAGCCCCATTCACGCTTTTTTTTCTTTTCTTCCTTTTTTCTACCCATTTTCTTCCTTTCTTATACATTTGATTTCTCCAAATACTGTACATATGGCTGGCACTTTGACGTTATAACAGTATATGTGGACTTGTGTCTTCACCTCATTATTATGTGCGCTGTATGATGTATTCAGCTGACTATTGATACAATAGCTTTCCTAAATAACCAATGCAATTTTTTTTTCTGTGATCTTTATTGTTTTGTCAATAAAAAGATTGGAAGTAAAAAGTTAATGCAAGTTTTAGGGACCCACAGTATTCAGAACTGTCGACCCACAGTCCTCACTAGAATGCCTTCACTGTATTAGTCCCCACCATCACCACCACTTTTTTACATTTTTTCAGTCTTTCAAGGTAGTTCCTCTGTTAAAAATCCAAGTAAGGTTTTTTTGCCTTATTTCATAGCACTCTGATAAAGACATGGGTAGTAAAAGCACACATTTTGTATAATATGCTGTGAATAGCAGCAAAGCCTTATGCAGTACTTGTGCTTGCCCACATCACCTTATAAAAGCTGTAATTAAGTGGAATTGTTAGCCTTTGTATGCTGGGGCCTTTTGTTAGACTGTTTTATGTTTCGATCAGAAAGGCCTAGGCTATTTTCCAGCAGGATCAGTGGGTAACACGAGCAATGGTTTATTTTCTTAAGTTATTAACAGTCTCGAGTAGGGAAATAAATCCCAGATAAAAGGCGGTTTTCAAACTAAAAAAAATTGAAGTCACTGTAAATATTTAAAGCTAGTAAACAGATTTCCTGCAGCCCTTACAATTTTGTGCTTTTGTACATGTTTTTTACGTTTTTTTTCTTGTTCTTTTTTCTTGTTCAGGGAAACATTTACCAAGTTTGCTGGAATAATTATTTTCCTAGAAATGTTTGACCTTAAAAGAAGGAATGCAAATGCATGAAAAAACTGTAATGCAGTTACATATTTTAATGCACACACTATTTGGTGCAACACATTTTCTCAGAAGAAAAGATTAGACAGGGATGGAGTACTTAATAACTCAATTTGCTGCTTGTGAATTCAATTATGGAACATTTAAACCTGTGGTGGTCAGCCTCATTGTTGATACTGTAAAATAGATTATGACAGGCCTTCTTTGTGTGCATTATTTAGTTCATTATGAGCGTTCCCGCAAACAAGCCTTGAAATGAATTTAATTTAAAGAGCATCATTTTTCTCCTGTGCCTCAGAGAGGGCAAGACTGCCTAATTTAATGTCTGCCTTTGTGTCTTATTTTACACATTTATGACTACCTTATAATCTTTAGTCCTATTTTCTTGTTATTAAATAAGAGAAAAGCATAGCGGGAAAAATCCATAAGGTCACTTTGTTTTACTAGTAGCAGGGTGAGAAATGACCGCTTAGATATTAGACAATATATGTAAACCATCATAATGTATTTAATCACAAGATTTAACAGGGAAATGCTATTTCTCACTTGGCCGTGGCTTCTAGTGCTACAGACCAACAATAGCTCATCTGAAGCTAGGTCCTTGGACCTTGGAATAACGGAAGCACTAAAACATTAAACATAGAAAGGTGAAAGAAAAGTGATGTCTTTTTGTAGGCTGAGTGAATTTGAAGGTGAGCTTTCAAGAACACCTAGTTCTCTTAATCAGACATATTACACAAGGAGCAGATTAATCAACCCTTCATACAGACAAGACCAGTACACTCAAAGGGCGTTTAAAAGAAAACCTAACTAAATCAGGTAAGAAAATTCAGATTCAACACTGGCACACAGTGACCGGTCTTGAAATTTTCAATGCATGTTAATGGATTCTGTGCTAAGGTAACTCGTTAATGGCACTGTCCACCCATAGCAAAGTTTAAGATCATTTTGCGGGTCCACACTTGGCAATTCCCTAAATTGCCCTCAGTTTTAAAATCGTCGGGTGGATTCCCCACCAAGGAACCCCCAGAGGATAGGTGAGTAGTTGTTTTTCTTATTCTTTCAATTACATTTGTTTGTTAATCATGTATTCCTATACATTTCTTATTTCATTTGCATGTCCTGCTGATGTCATTATGACATCAGGCGGGAATTTTAATCTAGGACTCTGACAACTGTCAGATGTTATTTGATTGTCTTTTCTGATTTCAATGGTGGCAGTTCTTCCCTGAGGCAGGGGGTCTGCTCCCCCGAAGCGTTGGATACAAGGAAATGCGCTACGTCACCTCATGTTTTACACATGTTCTTTTGAATATATTTTTCTGCATGCGATGATTTGGAGTGCTGGTCTTAGTTACTCATCAGTTTTAAAAGTGAAGACTTATTACAGAGTTATGAAGGTTTACATTTTTGCTTTCATTTCCATCCTGTGATTTCGGTGGTAGTGACCTGGGCACTGTAATGCAAGCACGCTGCCTGCTTTGCATTAGCACAATAGGTTGGTTTATCAGATATGTATAAGATGTAATAAATATCTACACAACACAAGCACATGCAAAAAAGGCAATCTTTTATTATATGCATTTATGAGCAACTAGTTAGTGTTCATATACATTTGCGTAACTGAAACATTTTATAAACATAGCAAAAGGACTTGAAAATGTGCAATGAGCTCTGTAAAAGGAAGGGGGTGTAGGCTCTTAAAAGCACAAAGCTATTATTCCACAACTGTGATTGTGACCTCTAGTCGGGCCGCTGCCGAGGGTAAAAGGCACGAGTTGATGCAAAGGCGAGAGGGGGGGGGGGCTGCAATGGATGGTTAATGGGATGACTTATACTGTAAGACTGAGCAGTAGACCTATGGGGGCATCGCTATAGACCTACGGTCTAGTCCTATGATTGGTGGTCTGTTGCAAGGGAAACGCCACAACTCTGTGCTTTGTTTTTGCTTCCATGTGCTACTGCAGGCTGATAGGAAGAGAGAGGGCAGCCATAAGGAGGTAAGCTGATAAAGCATAGTTTATACCCCTTGCTCAGGCAGTCCTTAAGTTTAAGAATTGCCTACTTACTATTTGCTGGACTTAATAATTTATTTTACTAACTTACTATTGTTTTGCTTAATGCTGAAAAAATCAGGCAGTAAACAATAAAAAGGATATTCACCTTTTCGCTCTTTACGGTACGGCAGGTGCTTTAAAGCTTACCCATGGTGTGGATGGCAATTGTATTTCACTGGCTTGTCCAGCTACCCTTGGCTATCATCAGAATTTGAGTGTGCAGTAGAAAAATAGGGGTGCTCTTGGTACTGAGGCACAGAGGCATGTCATCCTGAGATTTCCTGGTGACCGATTCAATTTAACCCAAATGTAAAAGAAGTACCTCTTATATTGGTTATTTAAAACTGCTTTGCTTTCATAGTAGTAAAATATCCAAAACTTAAAGTGGACCAACACCCAGGATTTTGACTATCCTGGGTGTTGGTCCACTTAGGTGGGGCACCCCGATCGGGGGTGCCCCGCTGTCTGAAACCCCCCCGATCGCCGCAAAAACTCACCTCTCCCCGCTCCCACGTGACCTCGTCCGGCCAATGACAGCGCTCAGAGCAGCTCTGGTATGCGCGTCCAAAGCTGCTTGGACGCGCATACCAGAGCGCTGTCATTGGCCGCGTCTCTCGCTTCCCTCTAACAGGGAGCGCTCCTGCGCCGGCCATTCACAAAACGGCCGGCGCGGGAGCGCGCCCTGCTAGAGGGAAGCGAGAGACGCGGCCGCGTCTCGCGCATGCGCCGTTGGATCGCCGGTAAGGTGAGGATTGTGGGCCTCCTGGGGGGTTCCTCCCCGCGGGACATCCCGATTTCGGATGCCCCGCGGGGAGGGATCTGATCGGTCCGGGAATCTTATAGATTTCCGGGCCGATCCCCCCTGGGTGTTGGTCCACTTTAATTTGCTGGCTTTGTAAAGTGTCTTGGTGTATTATCAAGACTCCTGACCATGCTATGTCACATTTAAATAACTTACTGGTAATCAGAATGACAATAGTTTTATTTCCCATTTAGTATATTAATCATTTGTATAATTATTCTCTGCAGTTTTTCCTTCTGCGTCTGTTCGCAAGGCACTTTTATTTATTTGTCTGGCAGTGCACCATTTTGGCTCGTTGCCCCATGCTTAACTATTCATTTGAATTGAAGAGCTCTGAATATGAGATGATTGGCACAGCACAAGCTGTGAGCATCACTCATCCTCTGTGTATTACTTCACTTTTATTTTTCTATTAATTATGCTGTATATTTTCATAATCTTCAAGCACTCCTCATTTGTAAGCTTTTGTTGGGATATGAAAACACTTGTGAAGCATTGGCTAGTGCTAAATATATATAGATATATATATATATATATATATATATATATATATATATATATATAGCAATGCAGACAAATGCCACCTCCCACCTGTCCAGCGCTTATATATTCAGACAAGGTCATCTTCTTGCCAGTTTCCAGCATACTAGTTAATTGATTTTACATTCCTAGTACCAGTTGTCCTTTAAACCGAACAAACGCCCTTACAAGAAACAAGGTTCAAATGCCTACCTCCCCAGAGTAATTCAGATTTCAGCAGATACAAACCCATTTACCTTTTTGTAACTTTTGCTATGGTCCATTTACCCCCTCAATTGCATCCTATGGATCTGCTACTAGCCTGCAACGAGGAAGAGCTTCTGGGTTTCCGGCTGCTTTGTTGTCCATTGTGGGTTATGTTGGTTAAATCCAGGCAGCAACACGGTTGGAATCCTCTGAAAGGAAGCCCCCAAGTTTGCAAAGATGGCCGTGACCATGAGATAATCTCTGCTGGCGTTTTAGATTTGAGTGGTTGCAGAAGCAAATGTAAGTGCTGACAATGATTTAGTATCCTGCATGCAGATGGGGTGAGATTTGGGGAGTATTTTTTTTTAAACTATGCAAGGTTGTTGGTCCAGTTTAAAGTGAATCTGTCATGATCAAGGCTCAAGGTGGCAGTTAGAGTGTTCAGTGCATGTGGCAACACCCCCCCCATTGGAATCAAAATGCTCATATGACTGGATGAGTTGGAAGTTTATGCTAATATACAAAGTTGGGGCCTCATTTGAATAAAATAAACTGTGCTTTAGGGAGTTTTACATATGCGCGACTAAAGATCCCATATACAGTCAAATTGACCGTTTGCAAATTCACAGTATAATGAACAAGTTTGATTAACCTTTTTATGTCTGGATATGTGCAATAATGTAAAATGGGAAATTGTAGATTTGTGTCTGAACCTTAGTCAATAATGTACATAAAGTGAAGCTCGGAATTCGTACACTTGACAAATACGGAATTCTCTTGAATCCCAGCCTTTCTATATAAGGATATTCGCATAATGTGCCCATATAGACTTATACAGGTCTCAGGCAATAAGGTAAACCAAGGGGACAAAAGGGATGGGATATCGTATGTTCTCATGGGTTACATGGTTCCCCCGCACACTTACCTATGAACTCTCTCCTCATTGATACATATTCTTGCCTAAACCCGGACCCCGACACCTATGAACATTGAGAATTGTAACACCATAAGGACAAGATCCAAAAAGAACTTCTCTCCTGTCACATATGGTGATGGCTGCTACAAGTTTAAGTATCTTTATCAGAAAATCAAACTAAAATGTATGTATTTCTGCTTCAGTGTAGTATTTATATCTGCAAAATATTCCCCTCAACATGAACACTGTAGGTCTCCTATTATTAACACTACCACCCAAAATGATATTAAAGTCAATCTAAAGGAATTTTCTAAAAGTTAGGTAGTACACCGATTCCTTATATTAAAAGGAACCCAAATCCGAGGCGCGTGTGATGGAGAAACGCATCTGGCCTGGCTGATCCCATAGTGAAAGCCACTTTCTCCTAAGTGGTTGCCACTGCAGGTTATGTGAAAACTGTGACACGTCATGATCTGTAGTGACCAGGCACACTGGTCCGGACTGCAGCATGGAGCTTCCATTATGTTTTTTTGTTAAAAAGACAAAAACCCACAATGGTCTCTGAAATAACACAACTAGGGTTTAGAGGAGAACTCCAAGAACCTTATAATAGGCAGTTAAGCAGTGTGCCCCCCCCCCCGAAACATTTTAATAAGCAAAATGTTGTTCACATGCCTATAGGCGTGGACAAAAAAAAATACAAAAAATGCTTTGGCCAGTGCCTTTTTCTATAATTTCCAAGGTTTATTCTTGCTTAATGAAACACCCCAGGCGGGCAAAGGTGACCTGAGTTTCTAGAGAACATAGAGGCAATCAATAAACTAAATGAAATGCTAGACTTGATTTTGCCCATTTTTCCTGGGTGCTACTAGCATGCGGCAGTAATAAAATTACAGTCATGTACGGCTCCTTGCTGAAAGTGCGAAGGGAAGACAGTAATAGATGCTGCACTGACAATTACCTGTCCATTTGCTTTGATACAATGTTTTTTCCCCCATCTCGGTCATGAAAGATTAACTGTTTGTGTATCCTTTAAAGTGTAATCAATATATAGGCGCTCTAGCATTAGCCTTACAGATTAGATGTCCCACGATAATACATTTCATCGATCCTGGACATGTCGCTGCAAAAATCTCAGAACGTTTCTCAGAGTTGAAATTAAAAACAGATATATGGCTGTTCAGTGAAGAAATGCCACTGCGATTACAGGGTGTGACCTCTTCAAAGTCCTTCTGCACTGCAGTTTATGCCTCCCCCCAATCATTAGCAATGAAACATTAGTCGAAAGTGTCAACAAGCATCAAGATATACACAGGCGAATGGAAGCAGAGTGTCGGAGCGCATTACTGAGCAGCAAAAAATCATCAGAGACCATAATTAAAACTGGCAGAGTGAGGGGTTCTAATTATTGGAATCAATTAGTAAAATTACAACATTGACACAGGACTAACAAATGAACATCCAGTTCAGTCCCTCAAAAAAAAAGCACCTGATTTCATTGGCTACCATGTATATACTGTAATACAAGGGCAAATTTAATATGCTTGTCTATAACAAAATGTAAATTTTTACTGGTTATGCAGATATTAGTCTTTATTACCTGTTTTACTGTATTCTGTACTATGGTCAATAGCAGGGGTTTCCAACCAGTGGTACTAGAGGTCCCATCAGGTGGTACTTGGCAAGATAGCTGAATGATCTGTACCCTAACCAGATATGCTGACATCTATACTATATATAAAAAAACGACCTAAAATGTGACCAAAACAATCTGTGTGCATTTCATGAGCCTTCAATGGTTGTTTTATGCTTTGTAACAGTTTTAGGTGACTGAAAACCTATACGTACCCCAAAGGTAGTAAGCAAGGCATTTAGAAAATGTTTTAGCGGTACTTGAAACAGCTGGGAACCCCTGGTCTAAACTATTTATAAAGGTAGACAAGGTAAAGAAGTACATGATTCTTTTTTAAAAAAGTATCTAGCAAATTTAGCATGAAAGTAGTAAAGTGTGATTTATGTAAACTAGAAACTGGCACTGCAGGTTGAAACATAAAGGCCCACAGAGGAACAAATGTTTTTGAACAGGTAGCATGAGAGTTAGCTGGGGCCATGGTAATAGTACGCCAAAGGTGGCCATTTTGCTTTAAAACTAGATTTCTATGTAAGACCTGGATGCAGATCATGCCTGTGTGGAAGATTCCTAGCACATGGCAGAGACTCTTGTCCAAAAGACTTGCTAATAGCAATGTGTCTCTGGCTATGCCAGTGTGTGTTACAGTTCCATTTCCTCCATGGTACATAAATCAAACGTTGAATGCAGTAAATATATGTGGGGGCGGTACTAAGGGACAGGCAAACCTGTCCCTTAGTACCGTTCTTCATTCCAGTCACATCGGTCAGCTTTGTTTTTTTAAGTACTTGACACCTAAGCATTAACTAAAAAAAAAAAAAAAAAAAAAAGTCGACAAAAGAGGATTTTTATTCTTTAACTGCTTAGCTTTCATGGTTAAATCTAGAATGTTAGTTGTTTCCTAGATCCTGAGAAAATGTATATGTAGGTATCTTGCATATTCTGAGCAAAATTTAATTATCTGTACTAAGATTTAGGTGGCTACAAACCCTTGAATTGAAAACTCTTTCCTACATTGAGAGACAAAAATGGGACATACAAAAATATTTTTTTTTGGTGGATAAATTGTGTAAGACAGGTTTTCTCTCAAGCATGGAAAATCGATGTCAAAATGTTAAAACTGGTAGCACAGATTGTTGCCTACATCTGTGTGGTATGCTTGACAAAAATCGCCATGTATAATTCAGTACCAGATACAAGAGACTTAAGATGTTTTGCATTTGACACTCCAAATAACTACTCTCCGTCAAGCTTTCAAAAGACTACATGGATATTATGTTCCTTTATGTATAGGGCTGTCTAAATCTATTTTATTCTGTAAAGCCATAATAAACTATTTATGTTATCAAACTACGCAAGACAGGATTTCATACCGGTTTTATGCTTCAGTTTAAATCCAGTTTTTAACGCTGATTAAATGCTACAAAATGTACTATGCACTGAAAAAACAACCAGCTACACACAGCTGAAACAAATACATGAAGAGCCTTCCCAGAGGAAAATGTGATGAATCTAGCAAAACTAAAAATAAATATATATATATATATATATATATATATATTATCCTGTTTCCCCCAAAAGAAGATCTTTTTTAAGGATTCTCAAACCCCAGTTACAGTTCATAAAGTAAATTGAGATAGTGTCAGGGAAGCTACACATATAAAAGGTAAAATCAATAAAATGCAGCAGGACGCATTGATCCTTCACCAAGGAAAGCATACACCCCCCCCCCCCCAAAAAAAAAAAGAATTGCACTCAAAAGACGCAAAACAATAACAGTTGGCAATGGCTGCACTTGCAGTGGAACACAACTCAGAAGTGAGCAGCTGAACTGTATCTTTTGAAGCAAAAACAAATTAAAGACCCTGTTTTATTTTTGGGGAAATGGTGTGTGTATACATACAAACACATATACAGTTAGGTCCATAAATATTTGGACAAGAGACTACATGCTTCTAATTTTGGTTCTGTATACATTACCACAATGCAGATAAAACAATTTAGATACAGTTGAAGTTCAGCTTTCATTCAGTGGGTTGTACATAAAATAGCATAATAATGTGAGTAATTAAAGCATTTTTTAAACACAATCCCTTTATTTCAGGGGCTCAAAAGTAATTGGACAAATTAAATAATTGTAAATAAAATGTTAATGTCTAATACCTGGTTAAAAACCATTTGTTGGCAATGACTGCCTGAAGTCTTGAACTCATGGACATTACCAGACATTGCTGTGTTTCCTACTATAAGATTCCCGGGCCGATCACCTCCCTCACCGCGGGACACCCGAGATCGGTGCCATTTTGGTCTCTTCCTCCGGCGTGACCTGTGACTCCCCACCGCGGTCTGTGAGTGCCCCTGCGGGCTTATGTCTTGTCATGTATTTTTTATTGTATGTTTATGGGTTGTCTGGTGCACCCCTGTTACTAGAAATTTATGGGTTGTCATCGTTTGTGTCTTTCAGGCGGGAAAACTGTATAGAGGTTTCTCCTGGTCCTACCCCCCTCTATTAGTTGCTAAAACTTTATTAGAGGCCTGATTAGTAAAATCCTCCCTCCTCCCTGGCGGACCTTTGGGGCATCCCGGGTTGCTTTTACAGCGTAATTCCTATTGGCCAATTGGCCCACTATAATCAACATATGGAGGCTTCACAAGATATTGTGCTCGGGGTTCCCTCGGGACAAGCCCGGCTGTGTGTGGCGTGTGGGGCATCCCCTGTAAGTGATGATGTGCTGGTCTGTGTACCCTGCGCCCAGCAGGCGCTTGCGCTGCATTCTGGGCTATCTGTGACTGGGGCTATCTACTCCCCCTCGCCTGAATTTGACTCCCAGTGAGCTGAACACGAGTGGGGAGTCTCAACCTGATGTGTATTCTAGGCTGGTTAACATTGAGAGGTTGATTGCTAGCTCTGCGGCCCGTAAGGCCCCGGCTAAGAGGCGGCACGTGGCGCCTGGTGTGTCTGTTTTCCCTATGGAAACTGAGGATTTTCTGGACATGACTGACTATACCCCCCTTGAAGAGGGGGAATTGTTATCTGATTCAGAGCTGTCTGATGATCAGCATTACAGTGGTGCTGACCCTGGCTCTGATCCCTGGGATGCTGATGACACCAATAGACTTCTGACTTACTCTATTTCCCTTCCTGCTGCTGCTCCCAAACAGCAGGGGGAATTGTTTAATACTGCTAAGCCACGTTTGGAATTTCCAGAACAGGCCCATTTCAATAATCTTGTTCTCAAAGAGTGGGAGCGTCCCAGTCGGCTTCCCGGAATCCCTAAGGGCTGGGATAAAAGGTATCCCTTTCCCACCTAAGTGGTTAAATGTTGGTCAACCCCCCTAGAAGTGGATGCTCCAGTCTTGGGGTTGTCCAACACTTCTGTGGTGCATTCCCCTGATTCCACTATCCTGAAGGATAGTGAGGACAGGCGCATTGACCAGTTGGCTTCCCATTCCTTTGCCTGTGTGGGATCTGCATTGCGCTCTGTCTGTGCTTCTGCTATTACTGCTGTGGCTATCAGGACTCTCCTTAAGGGTCTGCTGGAAAATGCCCCCGATGATGCTTCTAGTGCCCAATTCAGGGCCTTGTCATATTGTGAGATTTTTATTGCTTATATCCTTTCTGCTCTAGATGACACCATTAGGATGTGTAGTAAAACCTGAGCCTTGGTGGTTGCTATACGCCACTCTGTTTGGCTGCGCCAGTGGGCAGCTGACAGCGCTGCTAAGAAGGCTCTCACGAGGCTCCCCTTTAAGGGGCTGCACCTATTTGGTGATCGCTTGGACCTGTTTGCTAAGGGAGGTAAGTTACCCCAGCGTAAGAAACAGCCGCGGCCCTTTCGGGGTTCAGGCGCCTTTACCCCCTCCTTCCGCAGATCCAGGTCTGGGAGAGGGGTATCCTTTGCGGGGCACAGGAGTGACTTCTGGAGCAGAGGCAGAGGACGTGCCCGCCCAGGAGCCTCCTCGGGCTCTAGGCCCAAGTCTGCCACCAAGCCCGTTCAGACATGAAGGGGCGCCCTCACCCATCTGGGTGGGGGGGGGCGGCTGAGGCTCTTCGCTCATGTCTGGAGACAACAGGGGCCCGACCGGTGGATTCTGGAGGTGTTGTCCTCCGGCTACAAAATGGTGTTCGATGCCTGGCCACCCCCCAAGATTCCTCAGGTCCCGGATACCTCAAAATCCCCTGGCAGCTCAGAATCTGTTTCTGGCTGTGCAAAACCTTCTGGACATGGGGGTCATCTGTCAGGTCCCTCTTTGGGAAAGAGGTCAGGGCTATTATTCCAATCTTTTCACAGTACCCAAAAGGGATGGCTCAATCAGGCCCATCCTGGACTTAAAACTTCTCAACAAATTTGTCACAACCAGGCACTTACGCATGGAGACCCTGCGCTCAGCTGTCGGCTCGTTGCGCCTGGGGGACTTCATGACCTCCATAGACATCAAGGACGCGTACCTTCATGTTCCAGTGTTCCCAGGGCATCAGAAATGTCTCAGATTCGCGCTGGAAGACCAGCGTTACCAATTTGTAGCTCTGCCCTTCGGTCTCACCTCGGCTCCCAGAGTCTTCACCAAGGTGCTGGCAGGTGTTATGGCTCTCCTCAGAGCTCAGGGCATTCGCATTCTTCCATATTTGGACGACCTTCTCATCACTTGCAGGTCTCTCCATCAGGCAGAATGGGATACCCGGCGGGTGATGACCATTCTGGAGTCGTTCGGCTGAGTGATCAATCACCCCAAATCTTCCCTATCCACATCTCTGGTGACTTCCTTCCTGGGCATGAATCTGGATACTGTTCAGGCCAGGATCTTTCTTCCTCAGCAGAAGGTGGACTTTCTGCAAGCTCTAGTTCACTCCCTTCTGTCATGCCTTCACCCCTCCATCCGGCAGGGGATGCAGCTAGTGGGGCAGATGGTGTCCTGCTTCGAGGCGGTTCCCTATGCGCAGTTTCACATGAGACCTCTTCAACTCCATCTCCTATCAGTCTGGGACAAGAGTCCCCTGTCTCTGGATCAGGCCTTCGTTCTGTCTCCTCTGGTCCGGCGGTCCCTCTTGTGGTGGCTGGACTCGAGGAACCTGTTGGGGGGAAGATTCTTCCTGGACCCCTGTTGGGAGACAGTCACCACGGATGCCAGTCTGGCAGGTTGGGGGGGGGGGGGCTTCTGGAAAAGCCTACAATTCCAGGGGCTGTGGGGCCCTCAGGAGGCCCATGCTCCTATCAACATTCTGGAACTAAGGGCGATCATTTTGGTTCTGGCCCATTTGACTCCTCACCTTCATGGCCGGCCGGTCCAAGTACGCTCAGACAACCAGATGGCAGTTGCCTACATCAATCATCAGGGAGGGACTCGGAGCAAGGGGGCCCTCCCAGGAAGCGTCTCTGATCCTGACTTGGGCAGTGTCCTCTGGTTACAAGTTTGCTGCCGAGTTTGCTGCCGATCCCCCTTCAAGATTCATCAGATCCCGGATTCCTCAGGACCCTGTGTCAGCTCAGGAGCTAGTGCAAGCAGTGCAAGGCCTCCTGGAGCTGGGGGTCATCTGCCAGGTCCCTTTAAGAGAAAAAGGCAAGAGCTTTTATTCCAACCTATTCACAGTACCCAAAAAGGATGGTTCTGTCAGGCCCATCCTGGACTTAAAGATTCTCCAACAAGTTTGTCAGGGGCAGGCGCTTTCGCATAGAGACTCTGCGCTCTGCCATCAGTTCCCTGCGCCAAGGGGATTTCATGACTTCTGTGGAAAAAGATGCTTACCTTCATATTCCTGTGTTACCAGGTCATCAAAGGTTCCTCAGGTTCGCTCTTATGGATCAACACTACCAATTTGTGGCCTTGCCCTTCGGCCTCACTTCAGCTCCGAGGGTGTTCACCAAGGTGCTGGCTGGTGTGATGTCTCTGCTCAGATGTCAGGGCATCCGCGTGCTTCCCTATCTGGACAACATCCTCATCACTTCCCAGTCTCTACATCAGGCAGAGTTGGATACTCAGCTGGTGGTGTCCACTCTGGAGTCATTTGGATGGGTGATCAACCACCCCAAGTCCTCACTGTCCCCTTCCTTGGTAACTCCATTCCTAAGAATGAATCTGGATACAGTTCAGGCAAGGATCTTCCTTCCTCAGCAGAAGGTGGACAGTCTGATTGAACAGGCTCAGTCCCTCCTAGCTTGTCCCCATTCCTCCATCTGGCAGGGGATGCAGCTGGTGGGCCTGATGGTGGCGTGCTTCGAAGCGGTCCCTTATGCTCAGTTCCACTTGAGGCCTCTGCAACTTCACCTATTGTCTGTATGGGACAAGGACCCAGCGTCCCTGGACAGGGTCTGTGTGCTCTCCCCCCTGGTCAGGAGGTCCCTCTTGTGGTGGATGGACTCAAGGAACCTGTTGGGGGCAGATCTTTTCTTTCCCCTTCCTGGGAGACGGTCACCACGGATGCCAGTCTGTTAGGTTGGGGTGGCTTCTAGAAGTCCCTGCGATTCCAGGGGAGGTGGGGCCCTCAGGAGGCCCACACACCTATCAATGTCTTGGAGCTGCGGGCGATCAGGTTAGTTTTGGCTCGCTTGACTACTCCTCTTCGGGGCCTGTCTGTTCAGGTGCGCTCGGACAACCAGACGGCAGTCACTTACATCAATCATCGGGGGGGGGACCCGGAGCAAGGGGGCCCTCCAGGAAGCGTCTCTGATCCTGACTTGGGCGGAGGCCAATGTCCCCTGCATTTCAGCTGTGTACATCCCGGGGGTGGAAAATCACCTGGCGGACTCTCTGAGCAGGGGGACCTTTCGCCAGGGAGAATGGTCCCTATGCAGCAGGGTGTTTCAATCTCTGTGTCACCGTTGGGGCCAACCAGATGTGGATCTGTTTGCGTCCCGACACAATCACAAGCTCCCAGCTTTTGTCTCTCTGTCCAGGGATCCTCTGGCCCTGACCTCGGATGCGCTGGCAATGTCATGGAAGGACTTTCAGTTCTTGTTTGTCTTCTCTCCAATTTCCCTGCTGTTAAGGGTTCTGCGCAAAATTGCTCGGGAAGGGGTGCCAGCAATTCTGGTGGCCCCCAGGTGGCCAAGAAGAGTGTGGTTCGCAGACGTGGTGCAGCTGGCAGTAGATCAGTACGCTCTGCCCTTGGTGCCAGATCTGCATACTCAGGGCTCACTACGCCATCCCAATTTACAAACTCTGACTTTGACGGCTTGGCTGCTGAAACCTCGATCTTGATGGAGAAGGGGCTGTCTTCCTCGGTTGTGGATACTTTGATTAAAGCTAGGAAGAAGTCTTCCTCTTCCATTTACTACAGGGTTTGGCGTGCCTACATTGACTGGTGTGAGTCTAAGGCTCTTCCCTGTCGTGTGTTCTCTATTCCCAGGATTCTGGAGTTCCTGCAGCATGGGTTGGAGATGGGGCTCCAACTCAGTACTCTGAAGGGTCAGGTTTCTGCCCTGGCTATTTTCTTCCAGAAGTCCTTTGCTCAGCACCCTCTGATCAGGACTTTTTTCCTGGGGGTCACTCATGTGCGTCCCCCACATAAGCCTATGGTGCCTGTTTGGGATTTGAACTTGGTTCTGTCAGCCTTGCAGGGTGCTCCCTTTGAACCTGTGCAGGATGCTGCCTTGGCCATTCTTACGCTCAAGGTTGTATTTCTGGTGGCTATCACTTCTGTCAGGCGTGTGTCTGAGTTGGCGGCGCTGTCCATTCAGCCTCCCTACTATGAGAGACACCAGGACAAGGTGGTGTTTCGTTTCAAACCTGACTTTCTACCTAAGGTAGTGTCTGCTTTTCATTTGAATCAGGATATTTTTCTTCCTTCTTTGTGCCCTAATCCTAGCAATGCTAAGGAGAGTTTTGCACTCTTTGGATGTGGTTAGGTGTCTAAAGTACTATCTGATGGCTACTGCGTCTTTCAGGAAAACTGATGCTCTTTTTGTGGTCCCTTCCTAGGAGGTTTGGCTCCTGCCAAGTCTACGATCAGCAAGTGGATACGTCAGGCTGTGATTCAGGCCTACTCTGCTAAGGGGAAGAATCCTTCCTTCCGCCTTACTGCTCATTCCACTTGTGCTATTGGTGCCTCTTGGGCTTTTCAGCACCAGGCTTCCATTGAACAAGTTTGCAAGGCCGCTACTTGGTCTTCTGTTCATACCTTTTCAAAGTTTTACAAGGTTGATGTTAGGGCCTCAGCTGATGCTGTTTTTGGCCGAAAGGTTCTGCAGGCGGCAGTGGTTAAAACTGCCTGCTGCTGATTTTTCTTGGGGATCCCACCCTACTTATGGACACTGCTATTGGATGTCCCAACTGTAAGTATTAGATTTGGAGCAGGACGTACTGTATACTAAGAATAATACAATTCTGTGATTACTCACCTGTAGAATTGGTATTATGAGTATACAGTACGTCCTGCTCCAACCCAACCTTGCATTTCTTGGATCCCCTGTATGGTGATTGTTATCATTGTTATAGTTGATAGTTTGTATTGTTTCTCATTAACTGCTTTTCAATGCCGGGGATTTTATTTCCCCGGGTATTTGAGGGGCCGGGAGGAGCCTATTTTCGATGTCTCGACTGTAAGTATTAGATTTGGAGCAGGACGTACTGTATACTCATAATACCAATTCTACAGGTGAGTAATCACAGAATTGTATTTTTACATGATGTGCCATCAGATTATAGAAAATCTACACTTTGCCCTTCTAGTTAAGTCATCTAAAATCACCTAATAATATATATGCTGTTATGCCAAATGGCATAAGGCTTCATTTGGGATGTCCCATTGCATAGAAAAAAATCAAGCCTGATGTTTGCCAAAACAAAATATCTCTACCCGACTCAAGGCAACAGCTGCTCTGCTGCCCCATGCAACCAGTGATCAGTCGGGTTGGCCTATCAGATAGTATTTTTCATGTGGCCCACCAGCCTCAAGTACCATACGATTAAGGCCCTGTTCTTCTTTTTTTTTTTTTTTTTTACTTTTTTTATGTTGGCCCACAGACTCGAACAACATATCTTAACACAGACGCTGAGAGTAGGAGGCAATAGGAGAGAGAGACCTGTCCTTTGTTACATGTAGCAACAAAACATATTTTATTTTTCTTCTCAAATTCAGCCTTAACCCCCCCCCCCCCCCCAGATTTGCCCGAGTTTTTGTTTCTACAAGAGGAGCATAGTTTTAGCCTGAGTGCACCACTGACACGTTCTGCTCCCTCATCCCACACTGCACGGCAGACATTTTACTATTTTGTTCGTTTGATTACGGGGGTTTATTTGACCTAGTTATAACGAATGATGGTAAAGCTTATGTAAGTGGTGTTATATATGGTTTATATATAATTATGTTTATTAGCAACACATGTATAAATTATTTCTAAATGACCACCCCTTTCACTTTCTGAATTGAAGAATGGATATATGTGTGTGTGTGTGTGTGTGTGTGTGTGTGTGTGTGTGTGTGTATATATATATATATATATATACTTTTTTGTTATGAATCATATTGTGTGTGTAAGAAAGAATTCAGCATTATTGGTGCACGAAAACAAGAACACATCTATAAAAAAGTAATCTTGTGTGCGTAAAACATTTGGGTTTGCAGGGGCTTCTGACTCTCTTGGTACCTATAAGATATTGCCAGGTGTTCATATCCTTTCTCTGGAACTGAAAGATTTAATGTTCGGTGATATGCAGTAAGCCTGGATATGGCATCGCTTCCAATTTCATGCTGACAAGTGTGTTTTCCCAAGAGGTCAAGTAACTGATGCTCTCATTCACACAGATGGGTTAAATTGATGCAGGCATTGCAATCTACCCTTCTGGAGTTTGCTTGAAAAAAATCTATTGTCATTCTGCAAAGTTCTCATTGAACTTGAAACTTTGGAAATAGCTTATGTCAAAAGCTTTTGGAACATCTCTCCAGATTATCTTGAATCTGACAGCTGGATAATACATTTTATCATTAAGGTGTGCTTTGAGGAATACATGCTCAGTTATTGTTTAGCATTGTACGTGTAGAGTGCTAGTTTTGCTTGGAGACCAGGGCATTTATTAAATATATGAGCCTGAACATGAAAAAAAACCATTCTACAGCTAATAAGATGCATTGGGTTTCCTTAAATGTCAATCTACACATTGTTTACGTCATTAACAAATTGAGGGTGATTACATTACATTTTTAAATATTTCAAACATTATTCATTAACAAGCAGTCATCATTTTTATGATTGACCTGTCTGGTTGAATTCCGTGAGCTGGTTACCATGACTTTGCCAAGTTGAATGGGCAAAAATATATATATTTTTTTTTTACCCCTTATCTACTCTTTTTAACAGAATGATTGTGTTGATTGCGCTTTGTTATACCTCTATTCCTCTCCTAGGCTCATGCTGTAATATTTACTATTCATTACCTATTTTATGTACTTAAGGAATTTCTTATGCATATATTGTATATATCTGTGGAAAAATATAGTGTTCTGCTTTCTTGTTGACATCCTAAAATTGTCAGTATGCCTTTTAAAGAGGACCACAATCCAAACTACCGTCTAAGAGATTCTTAGAAATTGTTCTCAGGATGACCACAGTACTCTGCACTGCCCACTTCCTCCACTTTGCGTACACCCACCAGCAGAGCAAGGATGCTGCTATATAACAAAAAAGCCACAGAGGTTTTATGAAACAAGATGACTATACAGCAAGAACTGGGGTTTCACAATGCAGGCCTTCACAAACGGATACCTCCTAGGGAAGGTTTTAATATGGGCCACCCTAATTAGCTTTAAATCGATTAAAGTGTAATCTGACATACTTAATTGTATGATAATAGTATTAACTTGAGAGCTTTAGTCAATACATCACAACCACTGTGCATACACCGTGTGAATAGAGCAGGACGCACCAGACAACTCAGGCAAGTTTTAGAGAACAGTACACCATGCCGCTGCTGTAGGGGACAGGAATTGAGTATCTGTGTCTGTTTTTATAATACAGTTTGTGAGCTTTCCTGACAAACTATATACATTTTAAAAATGTAGCTGCTGTTGACATGGCCATGGTTCATGCAAACATGGCCCTCCTTTCATAAACCAGGCCACTACAGGCTCTTTAAGCTCTATCTATGGTGGGTTGTATTGGTCCAGTGCCTCCTGTGAGAAAAGGGAGAAAAATGGTGGCCCTTTCTGTATCTGAAGGATCACATTATTCCTAATCACAGTATATGTCTGGAATTTAAAGCCAGGCATTTTTGGTATACAGAATTTCAGATTATTTGGAGAATTACTTTCAGATCATTAGCAAAATAGTCAGTAGTTTGTCAATGGGTCTGATCATTTTTGAAGCAATTAATCTGATTCCATGGGAACTGTATGAAACACCCCAGTTCGCTCAGTTAAACTCACCTCCCCTTGGTTCAAAGGCGCATGTGTGGGAGCTCAGCCTTTTGCTATGTTTACATCTTTTGGCCAACTGATCTAATGGACTATAATGGGGAGTGCGTGCTGCCGCATCCCTGGTCATAAATGGGTGGGCTGGGGGATGCGGCAGCGCATGCTCTCCATTGACAACAATGAGAGCCATCTATCGAATCAGATCAGTTCAGCAGATGGCTATCATTGGACGAGAGCCAGCACGTGCGCCGTTGGACCGGGGAAAGGTTTTTTTATGGCCGTCCTGGGGGTTTCACACAATGGTCATCCCGATTCAGCCATAGAATCTTTTAGATTTCAGGCTGGTCCCTGGTGGGTTTTGTTCTGGCCTGGTAATGCTTGGTTAACTCACACACTCAATGCTTCTGTGGTGCTCTGTGGGTGTAGCAGCTGCAAATATTACCCATTTGGGCCACAAGAGCCACATGGAAGACGGATAGGCTGAGTTTGCCCAATGAGGGGAATTTCTGTAGTTGAGCATCCTAAATTTGGATGCTTTGGGTGATGGGGGCTGCAGCTTGTCTGCTGTGGGAATTCTGACTGTAGGGCCTCATTAAAGGTCAAAAACTCACTAGCAAATACATTTTTTCTAGCAAGTAAAGGCTTATTGATGCACTAAAGCTTTCAGGCATTGCTGCAGTAATTTTGAATTGTTGTTGCTAATTGTTTCTATTAAATTTTAATAAGAGAACCCACATTTTGATGCTACTTATTTGTGTTGCACATCCTAACTGCAATAAGTCATTGTTATGACCTTATTAAGCAAGGTTGCATGCATCACCGCAAGCAGTTTCATTAGCATTGGGATTTCTTGTAATGCTGTAGCTTATACTGTAAAGAAATGCAATTTTGTATAAAGTATTAATTTAAAAGAAATCAATATTGGAAACTATAGTTTAGATAATTCTGTCATATGGTTTTAAGAGGAAACATATTTTTTTGGTTGGAGTGGAATATATTTCACTTTAAAGAGAAAGTAAAGTCAAGAGACTTTACTCCCTCTAACCCTCTCATGGCCTCATGGCCAGAATAGAGTCTAAAAGACTGTAAACAGGTTAAACAAGCCATTCCCTAGAGGGCATCACACCATGGCCCCTGGGGGAGGATCTACTTGAGGCCACCTTTTATTTAGAGATTTATAGGGGTTTAGTTAAATTTAAATAAAATTCACGCCATAGTTATACTATACATTTTTCAGCGAAACAACCTTTAGCTATGCCCTAGTGAAGATTTAGGAAACGTAGAGTAGCAGACCTACTTGAAGTTTACAGTAGTTACACAAAGATGATTCTATTCAGCATAGCGTAAGTTGTTTTTTTACAGAATTACACCCTGAGCTCCAGTGAATCACCATGAGCAGACTGTCAATTGTAGAAGAGGCAGCAACCATATACTGGAAGTCGCTTGAATGAGGAGCATTAGTATGAGATCATTGTATTCCATGTTCTCAATTTTAAACCCCACTGCACCATTTTTAGTGTGCCTGTCAGCGCTGCTTCAGTATGCTACTGCTTTGATAACAAAGACTGTTAAAACTGAAGATATATTCAGTTGTTTTCGTTTATGGGATTGGTTTTACCTACTAAAGGCTATTATTGACATTTATTACATGTGTTTTTTTTTTCTTCCAGTGTCACAACCATATATTTCTTTTCTTTTTTGACTCTCAGCCATCTTACAGACTGATACCTATGGTCACGGCCATTAATTTCCACCGTGTGATAATTTAATTATATTAGATTGGGAAAGTTATTCTTGCATGAGTGATGATGCCACTGGGGAGATGAAAGTAATTGATGACAGCCCTGGGAGTATGTCTTGTTATACTGGTATTTTCCAGCTGAGTGGAAATCCATTGCATCTACTAATTTACCTTTAATGGTAAAAAAGACATGCATGATTAACAATTATTTTGGTTAAGTGATCTTAAATAGATCTACTAAGCCTTTAACTACTTCTATACATTTTCTGTTTTTAAAATAAATATAATTGTATTGTGACACTGTATGCTGGGATTAGTTTAGGCAGTCTACAAGGCTATGCCAATACTCTTAACTGCTCCTGTCGCATTGTACCATACCGGGAATATTGCTCAGTCGCAACCTGATTGATCGGATCTGGTTATATGTTATTGCACTGGTAATATTTTAAGTTGCATACCAACCATCGGTTTAATGGCTCTTTTCTCTGTAGTGAGATAAATTGACGAACTTGCAGCTCATATTTGAGCGGGCGATTAGCATTTGGACATGGAAAAGTTTTGTCTAATTGTTCATGGTTTGTAAGATTGCTCATGCATCTGAACATGAAATGAGTATGTGAATATTTCCCCTCAAAGGGTAAAACGTAACAATAGAAATTTTGAAGTAAACCTGTCATAAGACAAAAATGAGAACTGGCGTTAATCATGAAGGGTGATTAGTCTCTGGCTATGAACCTTTTGGGTAATAATCAAACTGGAGTGGCATGTCACTCAGATGAATAGTATAGTGACACATCAATCACTGTCCCTTAGGACAATCTTTATTTCCCCCTAACACACTACACTGTTAGGCAATTTAGGCGGGCACCAATGAATCTGCCAGCAGGTTTTTTGGATAGTGGTCGAAAGTAGAGCACCCAGACAACCCATGCTGACATAGTGAAGTATCCAGAATGGCATACAAACCCCCATTTTTAAAACATGTTTATCAGCCTATGAGTATCTAGATTTTCTATTTACAGTGATATTTCATTGATTGGGTTGTCATAATTGAAACCTGATTCATAAAATTGTTTTGTATTCTTGATAAGCATTAAGGCATGGATACCCCCCCCCCCATATATTATATTAGACGGTGCAAACAGCTTGGCAGGGGCACGGTTTTAGGATGTGTTTTTCCACTGCTGCGACCACTCCTACCTGTCATTTTTTAGATTGCCGATAGGCTGATCTCAAGAAGGCTGCTGATGTGACCCAGTCCGCTTGGTGGGTCACATCAGCAGCCTTCTTGAGATCGGTAGTGTAATCTGAATTGCTGGGCGCAAAAGCATGCCACAGTTACAGGGAAACTGTGGACATCAGGGAAGAAAACACTATGGGAGCTGCCGGTAAAGCGTTTACCGGTGGCCACGGGGCCTTCACACAGGGGGGCAGCCTGATTTGAAATGCCTAGTGGACAGGCTAGGGGGTAGACCTGGATTCTGTGCGGCTTTTTAGATACTTTAAAAGGAAAGATCTGGGGGTTGAGGCTTACCTTACACTTGCTCCCATGCCACTGATCGGTTTCCTGCAGCCCTGGTATGTGATGCATTGCATTTCCAACTTCTGACCTGCAAGTAGCCATGGGCATGGGTATGTACAAAGCTCCTATAGTGGGCTCCCCACAAAGAGGACTTTTTTTAGCACATCTGAAATACGTGCTATTTTTAATGAAGATTTAACAATGACCTATTATGACCTATTATGATCAGTAACATTTAATGCCATTGATGTGGACTCTCCATTTAAGGAACAACAGTTCTGAGTGTTAACAGAAGTCCATCTGTTCATATTCGCCCCACCCACTTGGCCTCTGGTGCTGAAGCAGGATGGGGGTGGGGGAAAAAATAGAAACTTGCCTTTTCCAATATCCATTGCCATTCCCCTGGCAATCCCAGCGCTGGGCACAGCCGTCTTGGTGAGACTGAATGGAATCCTCAGCTCTGAGTGTGGCCCCATCCACCCATTCATAAATTGCTCTGGGCATTTTCTGTGCGGCTGCTTCTTGTGCGCCATTGATGGCACTGAAGTTCTTTTTGTAACCACCATGTTTTCCTCGATTTTATTACAAGTCTGAGCATATTTGACTTAGTTAACTATTTTCCATCCAGGCTAGTTACACCTCGTGGTCCTATTTTATTTCCTAAATTACGATCCAGGACTCTTCTATCTGAACAATGGCATTTTTTCTATGTCGTGGTCTTGAAAGCGCTACTGCTTGACAGTTTTTTCAGGTAGTCTTTCTGGTTCCTCGACTTGGACCATGGGACTCATTTCACACAAACTGCTAGTAAATTGCTAATGCACAAATTCAGGATAAGCTGTGCCACTGTTATGCTATGTGTAACAAATTACCACTGTTTAACGTGTACGTGGCTTCCTGTAAAGCCTATATACATTTTTAATTGTATGTGCTTTTTATCCAGCCTTTCAAGTTCCTTTCCAGACATACACTAAATTTCTTCCACCTTACCCCCATGGGAATGTGAAATACACCATATCAAAGCTTCTCAAAATCTAATTTTAAATACCTTATGTATTCTTGCTTTATTTTCTGGTCCATGTTTGAGCTAGGAAGAGCACACAGTGGCACAGCTTTGAGTCATGAACGTACTCTTTGTGGTCAGAGACACTTGTGTGACCACTGTGCTCAATCGTACTGAGAGCTCCAAGAAACAATGGATGTTAGAACACTTTTCTGCATGGTCCTGTAGAAATGTATTTGAAAGCAGGGGTAAACTTTGGAGTCCAGGCTTATATGGCTTTTACCCGATGTTACATTAAATGGAGGAGAGGAACAGGTATCATGTAAGCTGCCTTATTGTTGCTATTGGGTTTACAGTTCCTTTAAAGCAGACCTTCTTCCTGAATAAGAGTCTATCTTATATGTTTCCTCCACCCTGTACATACAGATTGCTCACATTAAAAATCATCCTACCTGCATCTCCTGCATTTTATGAGCCTTTAAACATCCAAGATGGCGGCTCATGGAGCATCAGGCAGCCTGCAAAAAGGAAGTGTCTTCTGCCTGTGCCGCTCTGCATTCTGTGATTGCTGACCTTTCCCTGACCCCAGCTCTGCTCTGTATGAGTATAGCACAGCTATAACTCCGCCCTCTAGTACTTTATCTCGCTTTCCTCTCCTATGTATGTGTGATGCTTCTGATTCAATGATGGTGGCGCCCGTATCCTATAGACCTGAACAGAGGTGCACCCCCGTAGGGGAAAGAATAATAAGTGACGTAAAACTTGAAATATATTAATTTAAATGCTGGATAATAGTTTAAGTATTTGGGCTTTTTATTAAATCATGCTGAAGGTCCGGTTTAAATACCTGCCTTGGTATACAGTACTTTATTAAACATCCATAAACTGTAAGAACATTTTAAATGCATATTTGTAAGGTTATGTATGGGGGGGCAATAGAATACACGATCTATAAGCACCCCACACATTTTGCACTGCCTCTTTTTTAGCTTCTTGGAAAGGTCTGTGGCAGTAGGGCTGTTTTTAAGTAATATAATATAAGTTCTAAGCATTAATAGTTATACTAATTATATGTATAAATTTGCCAGTGTGTAATTGAGGTTTGTGAACACCTGGATACATTTTTGCATATATGGTTTCCTTCCTGTATTCCATCTCCAGTTTTGATCACTGGAGGAAAAGCAATTATGAATAATAGTAAATGAGAATTAAATGTGCGACTGCTGTTTAACTAATCAGTTAGTTCATTTAGCAGACTGCATCAAATGCAGAATCCAGGGGATATCCATGCTTTTCTGGGATGATATATTAGCCAATTTCCTTCCCAAGAAAAAAATTAAAAGTGACAGCTGCACGCACTTCTCATTGTATCCTTATACTTTCGCTCCAAGCACTGTTTAAATGGATCATGCTATTAATTAACATTTCCTCTTTAATGTCTGTGAGTCTTAAGCATTGATTAAACGCCCACAGGGAAGATGTCAGAATAGCAGGGGAGGAAGGAAAACTGCTAAGTGGCTGTACCTTGTGGGACAGCCTGGCAGGGCTGAAGTTCTGAAAGGTTGGCCTTTTACTAACAGGGCTCTTTGTCATCTCCATTTCTGTTTTGTAATCCTCTCAGGTGTTTTGACTTTAAAATATACTGCATTTATACTTCAATACATTTAGAGAGTTTGAGGCAATGTTATACCAAGTGTTTCAATCTCCTTTTCACTGAGGGCCACATCAGCATTCTGGTCACTCTCAAAGGGCCGGGTAATAACAAACGTGAAACAAACCACAAACACGGCCATTAAAAAGTAGGGTTACAGACACTGAATTATTTTGCCCAGCACAGATGCAGATGCAAAATTATTTTGCCCAGGATACATGCGGACACAGAATTATTTTGCCAACAATAGCCACTGAGTTATGTTGCCCGAGACAGATGCAGAATTGTTTTTTGCTCAGAGCTGGTGCAGACACAGAATTACTTTGTTCAGAACAGATGCAGAATTATTTTGCCCACGAGAGTCACAAAATGATTTTGCCCAGGGTGCCTCAAAAATGTTTTGGACAGGACGGCCACAAAATGATTTGCCCCAGGATACCATATAATTTTTTTGGCCAGGACAGCCACAAAATGATGTTGCCCATGAGGCCATACAATTATTTTGCCCAAGACAGATTCCTACACAGATATATTTTGCCCCATGCAGAATTATTTTGTCCATGACGGCACAAAACTTTTTTGCTCAGGATAGATGCAGATGCTGAATTATTTTTCCCATGATAGGCATCAGTGCCACATGCCAGTGTCAGCAACCTTGGAGTGACTGGGACATCTAAGAGGAGCGCTTTTCAGCCACTGCCACCTGGCAACTTGTTATAGGGTCACATCCTGCCCCAGGCCTTGAGTTTGACACCTGTGCTTTAGGGTATCCATTTTTTATTAGTATTACTTTGCCTCCAGGCTTTATGCATTCACCAGTGTTGATAAGCTAATGCAACATGGTACTCCTAGAAGGGCTTTACATTCAGGGCATGGGTAAATAAATATAAAGATAATACCAGAAGAATTGCAATAGACTGTTTTTGCAGCACAGGCAGTGCTGAGTTGAGCAGTGCTCCCCTTTAAAAGGTATAGAGGAATTCCACTGCTGATTGCATTTCTAAAAATGTCATTGTGTGCGCCAACATTTTTTCCTCAAGGTGCTGCATTTGTTTTGAAAAGTAATTTTCTCAGGCAACAATATGTTTACATTAACTGATGTGTTTGGTGTACAGGGCAGAGACTTTCTGACTTGCTAAAAATCTGATTGGCTGAGGCAGATACTACGTGCCACATTCCTAAGCAACTACTACTACTACCCAAAAAAAAACTTTTACATGAAATTAGGTGTTATTTCTGGTGATGTATCATTTGTCCTGTGAGGTAAGGCTTTTAGGTCTGATTCAGCACCATGAGAATTTTTTATCACTTTTTTTTCCTTGGTGCTAATCAGCCCAATTTTTAGCAGAGCATGAAAAATGGTGCTGAATTGCACAAAGGAAATATTATACAATTTTTTCGCAAAAATTGGAATCCTATAGAAATTGCACCCTATAGGTTATAAAAAAAAAGTTGCATTATTTAGCATACCCCATAGAGTGCAGTTCTTTCCAAAATAAAATTAACCTTACCTTACTATAGGAAAAATGATATACGCCCCATCACAAGTACAGGTGATTTGGGGGGGAAAAAGCACTTGTGTGTGTGTGTTCAAGTAAAAAAGCTCACTAAGATGCAGGCTGCAATTCACATACAAATGTGCACCCAAAGTTAAAGTGGCTAAAAAAGCTAATGTGGCCGCCCTGGTGACTCGAAGACTCCATGTCTTTGTCTTTGCTGCAATTCACATACAAATGTGCACCCAAAGTTAAAGTGGCTAAAAAAGCTAATGTGGCCGCCCTGGTGACTCGAAGACTCCATGTCTTTGCCAGCAGTCATGTACACGGCTTCCCTGTAGCTGTGGTGTGCACACGTGCCCAGCCATTCAATTAGGCCTGGGGCGGTATCACTTCCCATTGTACAGGGAAGCCAAGGATGCGGGAGCCAGAATTTTTGACATCAGACAATAGTCAATCTCAGTAGTCAATCAAATGCCAGGGAATGTAGCTTCAGCGGTGGAAAAAGTGTTTTTTTTTTCATTGAACTGGGCCAGGGTCAAGCTGGTGTGGGGGACCCCAAATTTATTTTGTGCCGCCTTAAATTTTTCATATCATATAATGAGAAATGTTTAAATGTAGAAATTTAACATGAAATACATTTATACCTTAAGCTCAACAATTTGATTACTGTTGCAGGACACATGAAATCTTTTTGTACTTAATGACATTGAAAGCAATATATAAAATATAGGATTATTCTCTTTTGTTTTATATAGAACCCATGAGAACACCAAAAACTCTGAAGATTGCGGAAATACAGTCCAGGCGCATTGCTGTTGACTGGGAATCTTTGGGCTACAATATTACTCGTTGCCATACTTTCAATGTCACAATTTGCTACCACTACTACCGAGGCCATGCCATGAACAAAGCTGATTGCTTGGATATGGACCCAAAGGCTCCTCGACATATAGTGGAGCATCTTCCACCTTACACAAATGTTAGCCTGAAGATGATTTTAACTAATCCAGAGGGTAGGAAAGAAAGTGAGGAGACCATTATCCAAACTGATGAAGATGGTGAGTATTAAATGTTTTCATTTAGGTCAGTCCTTTTTATAATGTGTATATCTAATATGATTGTGTGTTGTGTGACGTTTTGGCTTACATATTCTTTTGTGCGAGAGAGACCTGGTAAAGTGTTAAACCAATTTTGAGGCTGATGGCGCTTCACGCTATCCAGAGAAGTCTGGATTGGGCTACCTTCGTCTTAGCCTCTAAGAACATTTAAATGATGGACCTTACTATTATAATAATGGGTCATCTTCTCTGAATGGTGTGGTGATTTGTCAGCCACAGTGCACAAAGCATTCCCATTATTATTTCATGAACAATTTAAAACAAACAGACTAATTGTTTTTTAACCTCTTAAATGAGGTTTTATGGATTCCAGTATTTAGGTGAGTTCCATTTTTCCTTTTTGAAAGTTCCATTAAGATGGAAGAGCCTGTGGCAGCTTCAGTCTAGCCATTGTCTTGACACGCACAGCCTGTCATTTTGCATTGCCCTCTAGGTCTCCACACTCACATGTCATCTGACAAAGGGACAGGGCAATGCTCAGCTTCTCCTCACCCAGAGACACGGCTGACATCTCATCTGTCTGAAGGAAGAGGCAAGTCATATGTCCTCTTGATTTAGCAATGCTTTAATGTCACATGTCACCTCCCTTATTTCTAAATTGAATAGAAATTCTTAAATTACCAAAGCCTTTTGAATAAAGTAAAACATGCTTTTAAAGACTTTTAATGGCTTGAATCCTGATTAGAGGCACTTTTTAAAATTTTTCCAAAAGTACCCCTCTTTGCGATTTAGTAAATTCTAAAAATCACTTTTCTTTTGCAGTTCCTGGACATGTCCCTTTCAGCTCACTAAAAGGCACTCCGTTTGAGGACAAAATCTTCTTGAACTGGAAAGAACCTTTGGAGCCAAATGGCATTATTACTCAGTACGAGGTAACATTGCTTCATCTCCTTAAAAGTCATTGTTAAAATAATAGCCGTAATAAATCATGTCAGGTTTATACATATTGTTGCTTGAAAGTTTCTAGCAGCTTGAGGTTATTGGACCATCATGAAGGGCACAGTAGTGTTGAGACTAGTGAAACCCATTGACAGGTGCAGAACAGTCTGCGCTGGTCACATTGCAGATTCTTGTAATAAATTACAGAACACCAGGATCATTAGCACTTTGACATAAACAAGACATCTGCAGGTTCCATATTTTGGTTAGTACTGCATTTTTCACTCTATAAGACGCACCTAGATTTTGGAGGAGAAATATAAGAAAAAAATTATTTAAACCAAGAACACACCATTACAAACGGTGTGGCATTCCCCCTATTCCATTCCCATAGGAAGTGTGGCATTCTTCCCTCCCATTCCCATAGGCCTTGTGGGATGCACCCATTTCCATAGGTAGTGTGGCATTCCCCCTCCCCCCATTTACATAGGTAGTGGGGCATTCCCCCTCCCCCCATTTACATAGGTAGTGGGGCATTCCCCCTCCCCCCATTTCCATAGGTAGTGTGGCATTCCCCCTCCCCCCATTTCCATAGGTAGTGTGGCATTCCCCCTCCCCCCATTTCCATAGGTAGTGTGGCATTCCCCCTCCCCCCCATTTCCATAGGTAGTGTGGCATTCCCCCTCCCCCCCATTTCCATAAGTAGTGTGGCATTCCCCCTCCCCCCATTTCCATAAGTAGTGTGGCATTCCCCCTCCCCCATTTCCATAAGTAGTGTGGCATTCCCCCTCCCCCCCATTTCCATAAGTAGTGTGGCATTCCCCTCCCCCCCCATTTCCATAGGTAGTGTGGCATTCCCCCTCCCCCCCATTTCCATAAGTAGTGTGGCATTCCCCCTCCCCCCCATTTCCATAAGTAGTGTGGCATTCCCCCTCCCCCCCATTTCCATAAGTAGTGTGGCATTCCCCTCCCCCCCCATTTCCATAGGTAGTGTGGCATTCCCCCTCCCCCCCATTTCCATAAGTAGTGTGGCATTCCCCCTCCCCCCCATTTCCATAGGTAGTGTGGCATTCCCCCTCCCCCCATTTCCGTAAGTAGTGTGGCATCCCCCCTCCCCCCATTTCCATAGGCAGTGATCCATCCCCCCTCCCCCCATTTCCATAGGTAGTGATCCATCCCCCCTCCCCCCATTTCCATAGGTAGTGATCCATCCCCCCTCCCCCCATTTCCATAGGTAGTGATCCATTCCCCCCTCCCCCCATTTCCATAGGTAGTGTGGCATTCCCCCATTTCCATAGGTAGTGTGGCATTCCCCCTCCCCCATTTCCATAGGCAGTGTTTTACCCCCTAGAAGTTAAAAGAAAAAAAAAGTAAAACTCACCTCTCCGCTAACATGGCTCTGTGAATCGGGTGGGCGTGGCCTGCACCCCGTTGGCGCAGGCCACGCCCACCCTATTCACGGAGCCGGCCAGTAAGAAGCAGCGGCAGGCTCTGTCCCCGCCGCTGCCATCGCTGTCTTTTCCGGCAGCAATAGCAGGGCCAGAGACTGCGCCCGCCGCTCCTCCATCTGCTGCCTCTTCCTGGGCATGGGTGAACACCCAGGTCAGGGCAGCCGAGTTGGTGCAGACCACGCCCACCTGCTGCACTGACCTGGGTGCTCGCGTCTGCCCAGCCGGAAGAGGCAGCAGATGGAGGAGCGGCGGGCGCTGTCTCTGGCCCTGCCGCTGCTATTTCTGCCGGAAAAGACAGCGATAGCAGCGGCTGGGACGAGGACAGAGCCCACCGCTTCTCTGTCTTCTTCTGGGCTCCCACAGTGCCGCAGGCAACGCAGGAGCGCCGTTAACGGGTGAGGTGTTTTTTTTTTTTACATTCGCCCGATAAGGTGCACGGACATTTTCCCCCCCCCCACTTTTGGGGGAAAAGTGCGTCTTATAAGGGAAAAATACGGTATATTCTTGGTGTGCCACACACCCCGCTTCACTTCTTAAATATTCATTACTCATGGGTTAATCACCTGCAGGTGACGTAGTGCAGAGAGGAAGACTTGTAACGAGCCCCACCTTCCGGCCTATATATACCTGGTACCTCCCTTCAATCACCAGTATTTTTCTCTCTGCGTGACTAGCAGAGGTTGGAAGTTTCCTGCTTACAGGTAGGTCGGGGCTTACCCCGCCACCCCCCTTTTGGTCTATTTCTGCCCGGTTTGAGTTGTATACCTCTATGGTGGATAGGAAGCCTCCCAGCTTAGGCTGCTCACCGGGTAATTGGTAGATGGCACAATTGGTGCCTAGGAGCTTATCTCCTCCGCTCATCCCCCTCTTGTGGGGGCAATGCGGCAGTCCGGCATGGTGATCCGGAAATGGGATGCCCCTGTCCCGAGGGTCCCCGTAGCCCTTTCTCCCCCGCTCCGGTCCTTTCTCCCTTCACTTGGGGGGGGGTATGGAGGGTTGTGTATGATGTTTTCACTGTGTGTCATTTCTGTGTGTTCACTCTTACATAGTAACTGTGTTTTGGCCGGGGCTCCGGGCAGATGCTTAGGCACGGCCAGTATTTTTGGTCTGCTTTATGGGGGCGGGGCAGCGGACCGCGCTCAGTTGGTTCCCTCCCGCCTCCCTTCCTTTCCCGCTGCTCCGTGCGGCAGCCTGTGTGGCTGCGCCTGTGTCTCTTTTTTCCCCTCCTCCGCCGGCTCGGTGTCAGCCAGCGCAGCTGGTGGCATTCCCCCATTGATTGGAGCAGGGCGGCTCCCTGTGACGCGGGGGGGCGTGGCGCCGGCGAAAGCGGCGCTCGGCGGCCTCAGCCTCACTTCCTCTTTTGCGGTGAAAAGAGGTCTCGTGGGGGGGGCGCGCGCTGCAGCAACACATGGGTTTGTGTGCTGCGGCTGGCAACATGTCCCTCCGGTCTGGCTCCTGGCGTCGGTGACAGGTAAGCGGTCTCGCTTTTGTGGGGCCAGAATGAGTTTCACTCTTGGGGCTGACTTTTAAGGAGGCACTCTCTTTGTTTGAACTATTGTGAACATGCTGCTTTATTTCTCTCACAAGGGATCTGATGGTTTGTTTTTTCTTTCCTTTCAGATCCTGGGATCCCTCTTTTACTGCGGCCTCCGGCTCTATATTGCCTGGCTAGTCTTTCTTGATATAATATTGCACATTTTGGATATATATATACATATATATATATATGTATATATATTTATTTTGAGACTGTTAAAGGGGACCTTTTTCTCTAAAAAAAAAAAAAAAAAAAGAAATAATATATATATAAAAAATAAATCCCTCCCTTCCGGGACATACTTATAAAGGGGCATCCCGGGTTGGCTTATGCCTTAAAAGTCCCAGTATTTGCGATACCATAAATCACCAATATGGAGGCTTCTGTTACTACCGGAAACGACTCGTCAGAGCCGTCCAGGGGGTGTGTAAAATGCGGGGCTGCGCTCCCTGCTGATGATATTTTTATTTGCATTTCTTGTGCAAGGCAGATTGTTGCGCGTCAGTCTGTTGATCCGGCGGCTGACCCGTCGCAACCTCTATCATCTCCTGCCTCTCCCTCCCTGTTCCGGACCCCGCATGACATTGTCAAGGGTGGGGATTCGCAATCCGAGGTGGTGGTAAAATCAGCCAATCTTCGGGAAGTATTGCCCGTTAAAGCGGGGCTAAAGGCCTCTGCAAGACGGAAGCGCCTGACTCCGGTTTCTTCGGCTCCTCAGGACGAATTATGTGAGCCTGTGGAATGGTCCGATGGCTCCCCGGATGAGGGTGAATTCCTCTTGGAGTCAGATGAGCCGGCAGGTCAGCTTAAGGCTGATGCGATTGGCGATTGTTCGGCGGGGGTTGCCCTTGACACCCCCTCCATGCTGGCACAAATGTTTGAAATTTTGAATTTAGATCCGCCTGAGGCTGTCACCCGGCCAAAGGGCCAGTTGTTTGAAGAGCCTCAGCCGCGTTTGGTTTTTCCCAGACAGCACCACTTTGAGAGGGTGGTCCTGAAAGAATGGGAACATCCCACACGGTTATCTGGAATCCCTCCCAGTTGGGAAAAGCGTTATCCTTTTCCGCCAGAATTGCTGAAGCTTTGGTCCGTCCCTCCTGAAGTCGATACCCCTGTGCTAGGGTTAGCTAGCTCCGCTATGGTACAGTCTGCTGAAACCTCTGTCCCTAAAGATGGGGAGGATCGTAGGATTGACCAGTTTGCTCGCTATGGCTTCGTTTATGCTGGGTCAACAATGCGCCCCTTGTGCGCTTCGGCCCTTCTTCTTTTAGCGGTAAGATCTGTTATCCAGGGGCTATGCGAGGATCTCAATCCCGCCTCTGATGAGTTCGCTGCGCTTAAGCAGTGCGAGTCTTTTGTGTCTTACGTTCTATCCGCTCAGGACGATGCGCTGGCTATGAGTAGCAGGACAGCGGCGATGCTGGTCGCTATTCGTAGGTCAGTATGGCTGCGTCAGTGGTCGGCGGACTCAGCTTCTAAAAGGGTGCTCACAGCTCTCCCCTTTTTGGGCCTGCGGCTCTTCGGGGAGAAAATTGATTCAGTCGCAAAGGATGGCAAGATGCCACAACGCAGGAGGCCTCGACGCCCCTTTAGAGGGGCTGTTTCTGGTAGGCCGTCCTTTCGAGGATACAGAGCGGGTAGGGGGACTTCCCTTCCCTCTACCAGTCGTACAGGTTGGACGCGGGGAAGGGGCCGTGGCCGTCCCGCCCAGTCCTGGGGCTCCAAGCCCAAACCTGCGGGTAAGCCCACTCAGCAATGAGGGGCCGCCCTCACCCGTGCGGGTGGGGGGACGATTGCGACACTTCTCCCAGGTTTGGAACCGGGAGGTTCCGGACAGGTGGATTCAGGAGATAGTGTCGTCCGGTTACAAACTGGAGTTCGAGTCTCGCCCTCCTTCACGGTTCTTTCGGTCTCGGGTGCCCATCGATCCTTCGGCCGCACAGGAGCTCCTGGCGTCGGTGGAAAATCTGTTAGAGATGGCGGTCATCCGGCCGGTACCGCGTTTAGAGATGGGCCTCGGTTTCTACTCCAATCTGTTCGCTGTCCCCAAGAGGGATGGGTCGGTTCGTCCCGTCCTGGACCTGAAGTTGCTCAACAGGTTCATCCGTTTTCGGAAGTTTCACATGGAAACCTTGCGCACTGCCGTCGGCTCTCTTCGGCAAGGGGACTTCATGACGTCTATAGACATCAAGGATGCTTATCTGCATGTTCCCATCTGCCTCCCTCATCAACGCTTTCTTCGATTCATGATGGAGGATCGGCATTATCAGTTCGTGGCACTTCCGTTTGGCCTTACCTCAGCGCCAAGAGTGTTCACCAAGGTGTTGGCAGGGGTCATGGCCATTTTCAGAGCTCGGGGCATTCGTGTCGTACCTTATTTGGACGACCTTCTTATCATGGCTCCGTCACCCGATCAATCGGAGAAGGACACCAGGGTGGTGCTCTCCACGCTGGAAAGTTTCGGTTGGGTGATCAACCTCTCCAAGTCCTCCCTCGCTCCGGCCAGGGTGGTGTCCTTTCTGGGGATGCGGTTAGACTCTTATCAACACAGAGTGTTTCTCCCTCAGTCCAAAATTCTTTTAATTCAGGAGTTGGCTCGGGTCCTACTCTCCAATCCTCGACCGTCCATCCGTCTGGGGATGAGGCTGGTAGGGTTGATGGTTGCCTCCTTCGAGGCAGTTCCTTTTGCTCAATTCCACACGAGGACGCTTCAGCTTTATCTGTTGGCGTCTTGGGACCGGCAGCCTCGGTCGTTGGATCAGCCCTTCCAGTTGTCCTCCCGGGTCCGGCAGTCCCTCCAGTGGTGGTTGGTCTCGACCAATCTCGTGAAGGGCAGGTCTTTTCTGGCCCCCCTTTGGGAAATTGTCACCACGGACGCCAGTCTGTCGGGATGGGGCGGATTCTGGAAGGAGCTTCAGTTCCAGGGGCAGTGGGGACCTCGGGAGGCCCTCTTACCCATCAATATTCTGGAACTGAGAGCCATCCGTCGGGTGCTTACTCTCCTGACTCAGCACGTTCTGGGCCTTCCGGTCCAGGTGCGTTCAGACAATCGAACAGCGGTTGCTTACATCAATCATCAGGGAGGGACTCGCAGCCTGAGTGCTCTCAGGGAGGTGTCCCTGATCCTGACCTGGGCAGAAGCCCATGTTCCTCGTCTCTCGGCGGTATACATCCCAGGAGTGGAGAACCTGAAAGCGGACCGCTTGAATAGGGGCTCTCCCCGTCGGGGAGAATGGGCCCTCCATCCTCGGGTATTTCGCTCACTGTGTCGCCAATGGGGGACTCCAGAGGTGGACCTGTTTGCCTCTCGTCACAATCACAGGCTCCCGAACTTCGTGTCGCTCTCCCAGGATCCTCTGGCTCTGGCAGTGGACGCCATGTCCCTGAGCTGGGGGGATCTGGGGTTTCTGTACCTGTTTCCTCCGACACCCATGCTAGGCAGAGTGCTTCGGAAGTTGGCTCTGGAAGGGGTGTCCGCCGTCCTCGTGGCCCCAAGGTGGCCGAGGCGAGTGTGGTTCGCAGACATCGTTCGGCTGGCAGTGGACCAGGTCGTTCTGCCCCTTCGGCCCGATTTGCTCACTCAGGGTCAATTGTATTACCCCAATTTACCAGCGCTAGCTTTGACGGCCTGGCTGCTGAGACCTCCATCCTAAAGGAAGAGGGTCTTTCTGATTCTGTCGTTAGGACTTTGATCAGTGCCCGAAAGAGGTCTTCTTCTGTCACCTACTATAGGACCTGGAAAGCCTATATCGCTTGGTGCGAGATGAGATCTTTTCCTTGTAGGGTATTTTCGGTCCCCAGGGTTCTGGAGTTTTTACAATCTGGGCTGGACTCTGGTCTTCAGCTAAGTACGTTGAAAGGGCAGGTTTCTGCCTTATCTATCTTTTTTCAGAAGCGTGTTGCGCTTAAGTCTTTAGTTAAAACCTTTTTCCAGGGGGTTACGCATGTGCGGCCTCCCAGGAAACCATTACTCCCGGTTTGGGATTTGAATTTGGTTCTTTCTGCTCTTCAGGCTCCTCCTTTTGAGCCTTTGCAAGGGATTGCTTTATCTACCCTGACTCAGAAGATTGTCTTCTTGGTAGCGATCACTTCGATCCGGCGTGTCTCGGAATTGGCGGCCTTGTCTATTCAGGCGCCCTACTTCGAGAAGCATCGGGATAAGGTGGTCTTTCGATTCAAGCCAGACTTTCTTCCTAAGGTTGTTTCTGCTTTTCATTTGAACCAAGATATTGTTCTTCCCTCCTTATGTCCTAATCCTAAGAATGACAAAGAGAGGGGTTTGCATTGTTTGGATGTAGTACGCTGTGTTAAGTGCTACTTGGTTGTCACGTCTCCTTTCCGTAGGACGGATTCCTTTTTTGTTGTGCCCCATGGGCCTAGGAAGGGTTTGGCACCAGCCAAATCTGCCATTAGCAAGTGGATACGTCAGGCCGTTACTGCGGCCTATTCTGCTAAGGGAAGAGTTCCCCCTTTTCGTATTACTGCTCATTCCACTCGCGCTGTTGGGGCGTCTTGGGCTTTTCAGCACCAAGCTTCTGTTGAACAGGTTTGTAAGGCCGCCACTTGGTCTTCTGTTCACACTTTTTCTAAGTTTTACAAAGTTGATGTGCGGGCCTCAGCGGATGCTGTTTTCGGCCGCAAAGTTCTGCAGACTGCAGTCGTTTAAGTTTTGCTTCACCTGGCCTTGAGTTGCCCAGCCCTTGTGGACACTGCTTTTGGATGTCCCATGAGTAATGAATATTTAAGAAGTGAAGCGGGGTGTGTGGCACACCAAGAATAATACCATTTTGTGAGTACTCACCTGAAAAATGGATATTGTTGGTGTGCCACACACCCCGCTTCACACCCGCCCTTTTCGGTATTACCGAAGCCTTTATATGGTGAAGCCTTTTTTATATCAAATTTGATTTTGAGGTTACTGGTGGAATACTGGTACCTTGTATTACTGCTTTGTTGATTATACTGGTGATTGAAGGGAGGTACCAGGTATATATAGGCCGGAAGGTGGGGCTCGTTACAAGTCTTCCTCTCTGCACTACGTCACCTGCAGGTGATTAACCCATGAGTAATGAATATTTAAGAAGTGAAGCGGGGTGTGTGGCACACCAACAATATCCATTTTTCAGGTGAGTACTCACAAAATGGTATTTTCAGTGCTTGAGAAATGTATAGATCATATGTGCTATGTCACCATATGATATAACCTATGACATGCTGCTTAAGGCTTTTTGTATAAAAAGTGTTTCTCTTGAACAGGTAAAGTACAACAGCATACGATCTTTTGATCCTGCAGTGCCTGTGGCAGGTCCTCCTCAAACAGTTACCAAGCTGTGGAATAGTACACACCATGTTTTCTCCCAGCTACATCCTGGAACTACCTACCAGTTCCTTATAAGGGCTAGTACTGTAAAAGGATTTGGTCCTGCAACTGCCATCAATGTTACAACCAACATATCAGGTATGTTAAGCTCACATACATACCAAATGTAGTAATCTTTTGTTATTTGGAGGGAGGATAAGTTTGATTGTAATTATAACCGCAAATTAGCTTGGTTGCTATAAGCCCAACTTGAATCTAATTTCCTGCAGGGCTGTGGAGTGGGTAAGCCAAGTCTTCTTAATTTTATCAGACTCCTTCATAAATGGTCAATAATTAGTGATATTTCCTGCAGTAAAATTGTAATATCAGGCTTTTTCTCACTTCTGTTGTAAGCAATAGGACTACTTATACAGAACATAAAGCATACTTATCAAAATACAAATTCTGAACAATTAACTTAACCAGAGGATGATCAACCTTTTGAAGAGCACAGACCTATAAGCAATTCAAAACTGGTGGGCCAAAATGAATACATTTTTCATTTTATTCAGCACAACAAAGATTTTCTACGACAACCAGGATACCCACTGTCTTCATAAACTCCATACCAACCGATTACCACACTTATAGATCCATAAATCCCAGTATGCCACAAAAAAACATGCTGATTGCCTTACCTCTAGAAATATATAGAACCCATCCCCCTATCAATCCCAAATTATATTCCCATACTCAACCTCAACCCATGTAAATGCCTACCAATGATAACCATACAATTAAATATAGAAAAATATTGTTTTGTTCTGGTGTTGAGCTTTGAGTGGATGCAGGAGCAAATGCAAGTGCTGACAATGCTTCAGTATCATGCATGCAGAAGGGGCAAGGGAGTTTGGGGAGCCTTCTTTTTTTCAACTGTGCTAGGCTGTTGGTCCAGTTTAAAGCTGTGTGAAACCCCCCAGGTCTCCCAGAAATGTACCTTCTCTCCTGGTCCAGCAGCGCATTGCGCAAGCAGAGGCCGCATCCCTGCTATCCCTTTAGCAGGGCACGTTTCCTGTTAGGGGGTATGGGGGGATGCGGCCGCCAGCGCCCTTGGATCCGCTCGCTTTAGACAAACTCTTAGACCAGGGAGGCAGCAGTGGATCCAAGCGTGCTGATTGGGTGCAAGGCTGCACTTGCGCCGTAGGACTGGGGAAGGGTGAGACCTGAGGGGTTTAACACAGCAGGGCTTTCCTGATCGAAACCCTGATTGGGGGACCAGAACCCAGGATAGTCAAAATCCTGGGTTTTGGTCCACTTTAAGGTGGTCTTCTCTTACTGCACACATGTTCAGTTCCTGTTACGCTACTAATGTCTATCTGGATTTAAATCCGCTGCACCAAACTCACACTCCTCCTATATGACTCTCCTTGCAACCTCTCAAAATGTTTGTGTGCTAGCGGATTTTTTCAAGTAAGTCATGCATGGTGAGTTTTTTCTCTCCTAGTTGTCTTAAAGCAGATTTATATCTATGGTGGGCATCATGAAGGCATCTCTGCATCCTCCTGTTTGCCACACATCTTTGTCTCAGTTTTCTCTAGATTTATATAGTGGCCCTGATAGAGGAGAAGATCTGCATAATAATTAGCTTAGATTACGTTTAGGACCCTTTGCCAGGATGGTTCAGAGCCCAACTAGTGGTTCAGACTGAATTTTCTCAGAAGAGAGGCAAGTCTCAATCCATCAACCTCCAAAGAGTCATGGGTTTCTAAACCAGTCATCATGGCTACTCAAGCAGACTTTTTGAGAACCGCGCTTTCTCTCTTTCCGCGCATTTGGGCTGCTGTTCTGAAACTTCCAGTTATTTCTCAAACGTTTCCAGTGTTGGGAATCCCAGATTTGTACGTTTTTGATAAGAGGTAGGCCCCTATTGGAATAAATAGGCTGGTCAGACTTTTTCCAAAAAAAGTCAGGACATTTATGCATATTTGGCAAATAAACTGGTTCTTTTTAGTAGGTACAACCTTGTTGTTGCCTACCCATCATCCTATGTTGGGATATTCCATCGTAATGAAGTTGAAGAAAAAGTGATGTCTTCCAATGGAACCATTTTTTAAAATATATATTAGCACACAAAGAATATTAATATATATTTTGAAAAAACTATATTAGTATTCTGACGCAGCTGAAAAGTCAGCCAATGGGACATTTCTTATTGACTGCCCTTTCTGATCCAAGTATTGACGATGGGGGCAGGGTGTTTGACATGTGGGTTTTTCTGTATATTTTATACCTTTAACCACTTTGTAAAGTAAAATATTCTTTATGCCTTATATATAAAAAAGTATGCACATTCTCAAAAGTTATGCATAAGAATGGTTCAGTGTCAGCTTAGACCTTTTCATTAAGTTATTCAAAATTAAAGGGACAGTGCAGGCAACATAAAAAAAATGCACTTACCTACCAGCCGCAGGCTAGTTACCTCGTAATGCTGTGGACTGCAGTTCTCTCATTTCTGAGCTGTCTGCTAGCAACTAACTGATGCCAGGCTGGAAGCAAGCTGCCTGCAATGTTATTCCTGGTCCAGTACAAATTGTCATCCACAGCAACTAAAGAAAACCTACCCATGCTAACAAGTCTGGTATAAAAATGATTAAAATCATTTTTGCAGATGCTTCAGCTTATGTATCAGTTTGCTTTTCCTCTTTATTTTACCAGGTGGTCTGGGGTGACTTTTTGGAGCCCTATTGCATCTTTGCAATTTATCTACTATAAGCACTGTCCCACTATATGCAAGAAGGATCCACATACAGCTCCTAATCCATGTTGCCCTTTATTTAATAATTGCTTTAATGTTTTTTCTTTTAGCGCCAACTTTACCAGACTATGACGGCATAGATGCATCTCTTAATGAAACAGCAACAACCATCACTGTGTTACTTAGACCTGCACAGGCTAAAGGAGCCCCCATAAGGTATGTCATGCAGCCACGAACATTTATCTGCAACTTTTCTCCATGTCCCTTGCTGTCAAAGCTCTACACAGTGTACATATGGCATGCTTTGCTATATTAAAATATTAAGAAAAAATACAAAAGCAAGAAATATTACCAACAAACCAGAATATTTTAGATCAATATCAAAGCACTGTGATGAGTAAAGTAAAAAACATTATTTTTTAAGCTACTTTGCATTGACTACAGTCTATGCTTAGCCTGCCCTTCACATAAGAATGTTGTTGTATTTTTGGAAGTCTTGGGCTAAAGAATATAGTAAAAAAAAAAAAAAAAGAAACTTTGGTGTTTAAAGGAGAACTTTGGAAATCCTCAGACCAGCAATATGCCGGGATGCACAATG
The DNA here is from genome assembly GCA_027917425.1 of Gastrophryne carolinensis. Lineage (NCBI taxonomy): Eukaryota > Metazoa > Chordata > Amphibia > Anura > Microhylidae > Gastrophryne > Gastrophryne carolinensis. The sequence goes on along the minus strand of CM051237.1, from coordinate 284,921,042 downwards.
TGACCTGCTTACTTCACTGCCGCTCCTGCACCACTGATTGTCCTCCCATAGCCCCAGGAACTTGTAATGGAGTCACCCCTTGTTTAATGGGATCCTGCCATACACTGGCCACCCCAACCAGCCGGAACCAAGATGCATAGCTTCTGGCTTTACAAACCGGGGCTGTGGGCAGTGGTGAGGTAAGCGGGTCACCTGCGGGTGCTGCTGCAGCATGCAAATGCAGTGCCTGGCATAATCACACCATTGTAGTAAATAAATTGGGCATGCTCCAGTCACTGTGATTGATGCAGGGACTCTTCCACCACCTTTTTGTGGCCCCCCACCATAGGTTGGATACCCAGGGAATCCTGCATAACCTGCATACCGAGGGACGTTCTCTTAGAAACATGTATGTTTCGGAGTACCGGACCAAAAGGAAGCTGCTATGGGGGTGAAAAGATGAGTGTCCTTTATGTTTTTGGCTATACATGTAACAAAAAATAGCCTAAACTGAAACAAACGAGAGGCCTTAACTCTTACAGCATAAATGAAAGTCATTAAAGCATGAATAACACAGAAAATCAGTAAATTCAGTAAAAGGCTACTTCATTCCACTACTGTCATGCTGTTCCCAGAATGTTTTATTTTTTATGTTTTTATCTGGAATTTGCAGTTGTGCCCAATGGTCTATGTAATGATTTATAACCAGTGCATGGTAAATAGACAAATATATAACTAGCCATCATTGTTAATGTCGCAATCTAATAAATGTCACTGCATCAGTCATTGATTTTTAAAATTTCAGTCTTTTGTGTTAACAAGAGTGTCAGATTTACAAATGCCATTCATTAATTGTCCTAATATTATTGTTGGCTGTAGTACTTTCTTTCATTTGTAGTACAACATTCACGCACAGTGCTTCTCTCTGGGGTTTCTATATTGGTGGCCTTTTATTTTTGCTCCTGACAGATATGTTAGTCCTTAGCTAAAGGGTTCTCGTTTTTATTGCCCAGAGCCAGTAGCAAAATAGAAGTTTCGTTACGAAAATATGTAATTGTGGGTATGACAAGACTTCCTGGAAATTACAAGTCTCTACTGTCTCTGTCAATTATGGGATTTCTTTCCCTCCTATGTGGTTTGAATCTGCTGAGCTCCATTCATTATTACATTTTGATGCTACTGACTTGAAGCTGTGTGCACTTATATTAGGCTTGTGTTTCTTATATTGGCACAGGGAGATGCCTTGTTATGTTGCGGAACTCTACTGCAGTCACATCCCATCCAATTGTATGCTTTTTGCGGCTGGGAATATTTTTTCAAAGCAGTTTAAGAGAATATCAGCACAATTTTTTCTGACATGCAGCTCATATGGGGGGGGGGGGGAGCAACTATGTTACATAGACAGCACAGACACAATTCTTGAAATGTGTGGAAGTAATGGCACTTGCACAGTCTTTAGATTCAATTTGTGTCTAAGGAAATTGTATATTGTCAAGGTTAATACTTGATAATAAACTGAGCATTCTGACTAATGACTTGCTGTTAGAGATTAAATCAAAGCGTATGTTAGGTTGTTATAAACACAAATGAGGGTAAGGCTTTTTAGTTTGTTCTTGACAATTTACCAGCATAAAAGTGCAATTAATATATTTTTTGTGGAACTATTAGATCTTTTGGTTTTAATTGTTTCTGATGTTGTTGATTTTCCTTTGAAGCTAGAAAATGTAAAATTGAAATTCCCTAAAAAATACAAAACTGGTTTAAGTGTGGTTATGCAGTGTGTAAAAGCAGTCCCACACCCATTTCCTAGCTGACGGGTGTGGGGCTGCATTGGCTCGGGTGGGGCCGGTTGCTGAACCCCCCTGCGCAATTCCCCTGCAGCAGTCCTTACCTGAACCTCAAATCGTGTCTAAAATGAGGTCCTCCAATTGCCTGCTGGCGCTCATGGTCCGTCAGGACTGGCCTACATGTCCGGGGGGGGGGGGGGTTGGGGAGGTCGCATGCTCCAGCAATCTGGATCCCCCAGCCTTAGCTAGGAAATGGGTATTGGACCACTTTATTAGATGCGTGTTCTACAGAGTTTGCCAGGGAAAACTACTATGGCTACAGACTACTGTTCCCATATCCTTAATGGGTGATTAGTGTTCGTGATGTGAATCAATAAGAGGACCACAACCTGTGATCTTGACCCTCCAGATCTCTCCAGAACACACCTTAGACAATCGAGGTGAACCTAACCTCTCTGCTGCCTGAAGTGAAAGAAAGACGCCCCTCCACTCCTCAACAAAGCACTGCAGGGGGAGTAAAGGTGTACCAGGGATGCTGAGCCACCAGTAGTTGGCTTATAACATAACAGCAGCAAAAAAAAAAAAATGTTTTTTAGATAGAAAATAAATAGCAGGTCAATTGCTGCCCCCTCTGAGATGCCACTACTGCCCTCCCACCCCAGCTGGAGTGATGCTGCTTCTTCCGCCTGGCTGCCGAGATGGCGATGCTACTCCCGCCTGGCCTCAGTAATGTTGCTGCTGTGATGCCGCTGAAGCCCAGGCAACTACATACACACCCAACCACTTACCGACTTGCCCTGCTACTGTACCAGCCTGACCACCTTGCTGCAAGCCCATCCACACACCTACCTGCCTGCCAAACAGCATAACCACATGTCCACCCACCTACATTTTGTCTACTGAAAAAATTACCTTCCTTTCCTTTTAAAATAGCCCGTGTAAGGCCACTCAATACTGGATATATTCTCAGTGTGCCACACATCCCGCTTCCCCTTTAAAAATACGGACGTATGGGTTACACACCTGCAAGGTGACGATGTGCAGAGAGACGTCTTGAAACGAGCCCCCTTCCAGCCTATATATACCTGGGACCTCCCATTAACAAACCAGTTTTTTCCTCTCTGCATGAGGCGACAAGACAGAAGAGATGTCTCCTGCTTTCAGGTAGCCGGGGTTTACCCCGGCACCCCCTTTTAGTCTATTTCTGCCCAGTTTTAAATTGTGTTTGCCTTTAAAAGGTTAATGGAAGCCTCCCAGCCTAGGCTGTTTACTGGGCAACGGCAGGTGGCACTATAGGTGCCAAGGAGCTTATCTCCTCCGTGACACTCCGCTTGAGGGGCGATCGGCTATCCGGCTGGTGATCCGGATTTGGGATGCCCCCGTCCCGAGGTCCCGTTTTAGGGCACCCTTTTCCCGCTTGATCCCTATTCCCTTCGCGGGGGGGGGGGGGGTGAGTGTATGTGTGTATTTTTGTCTTTTTCACTCTATGCAGCACATGTGTGCTATTCAGTTTGTAAAAATAGTAAAATATAAAAAATCCTCCCATTCCGGGACGTTTATTAAGGGGGCATCCCGGGTTGCTTATATGCTTAAAAATCCCAGGGTAATTGCGAATACCATAAATTCACCGTAATGGAGGCTTCCGATGTTACCGGGGGCTCTTTGGGGCCTAGGCTGTGTGCGGGATGTGGGGCCCTGCTCCCAGGCGATGACGCATTAATTTGCGTTCCATGCGCAAAGCAGACTATTGCGCGTCAGTCCGGTATTCCGGCTTCTGGCTCTTCGCAGCTTCCGTCATCCCCTACCCCCCCTCCCTTATCCCGGACCCCGGTTGACACTGTCAAAAGTGGGGATTCGCAATCCGAGATGGCTGTGCGAGTGGCCAATCTCGAGAAAATAATTTCCGCCACTATGGCTCACAAAGCTACGGCGAAGAGGAAGCACCTTTCCTTAGCAGCGCCTGGCCCTGAGGATGAAGTGTGTGATTCCTTAGAATGGTCCGAGTATCCCCCTGATGAGGAAGGGGAGCTCCTTGAGGAGCCGGACGAGCCTGCAGATCAGCTTTTAGCTGACGTTCAGGCTGCAGGGGTGTCTGTGGACACTCCTTCCATTTTGGCCCAAATGTTTAAAATTTTGGCTTTAGATCCGCCTGTTGTGGATCCTCCGCCGAAGGGTGAGTTATTTACAGAACCAAAGCCGCGCCTAGTATTTCCCAAACAACAGCACTTTGTCAAAGTTGTTCTTAAAGAATGGGAACATCCTGCGCGCCTGGCTGGCATTCCTCCTTCTTGGGATAAGCGGTATCCCTTTCCAGAGGATTTAATTAAGCTTTGGTCTATCCCACCTGATGTAGATGCTCCTGTGTTGGGGCTATCTAATTCTGCTGTGTTACACTCCCCTGACATTACTACCATTAAAGATGGTGAGGATTGGCGGATTGATCAATTGGCCCGCCATGGGTTTATCAGTGCTGGTTCAGGTATGCGGCCAGCATGCGCTACGGCGCCGCTTCTTTTGGCGGTTAAGTCTGTTATTAGGGATCTGTGCGCAGGACTTGATCCCGCTTGTGATGAATTTATTTCTCTCAAGCAATGTGAAACCTTTATTTCATTTGCCATAAATGCTCAGGATGATTCACTTGCTATGAGTAGCAGGACAGCGGCACTACTGGTTGCCATCCGCCGCTCAATATGGCTACGCCAGTGGACGGCGGACCTTAACTCTAAGAGGGCGCTTACAGCGCTCCCTTTTGTGGGTTTGCGCCTGTTTGGCGAAAAATTGCACACAGTTACCAAGGGTGGTAAATTGCCGCAACGCAAGAAGCCACGTCGCTCCTTTCGGGGGGTAGCTTCGTTTGGGCCCTCCTTTAGGGGAGCCAGAGCAGGCAGAGGGGCTTCTTATTCCTCTACCAGGGGTACAGGTTGGTCCAGGGGCAGAGGCCGTGGCCGTTCCGGCCAATCCTGGGGCACCAAGCCCAAGCCTGCAGGCAAGCCCGCTCAGCAATGAGGGGCTGCCCTCACCCGTGCGGGTGGGGGGACGTTTGCGACACTTCTCCCAGGTTTGGGATCAGGCGGTTCTGGACAGATGGGTCCGGGAGGTAGTGTCGTCCGGTCTCAAACTGGAGTTCGAGTCTCGCCCTCCTTCACGATTCTTCCGGTCTTGGGTGCCTACCGATCCTTTGATTGTGCAGGGGCTCCTGGCATCGGTAAAGAACCTTTTGGAAATGGCGGTCATCCGGCCGGTGCCGCATTTAGAGCTGGGTCTCGGTTTTTACTCCAACCTTTTCACAGTCCCCAAAAAGGATGGATCAGTTCGTCCTGTTCTAGATCTGAAGTGTCTCAACAAGTTCATCCGCCCTCGGAAGTTTCGCATGGAAACTCTGCGGTCAGCCATCGGTTCCCTTCGGCAGGGGGATTTCATGACGTCCATAGACATCAAAGATGCTTATCTTCATGTTCCCATCTGCCAAGCTCATCAGTGTTTTCTCAGGTTTGTGATGGGAGATCAGCATTTCCAGTTTGCAGCACTTCCATTCGGCCTTTCCTCGGCTCCAAGAGTGTTCACCAAGGTGCTGGCAGGGGTGATGGCCATTCTCAGATCTCGGGGCATTCAGGTAGTGTCCTTTTTGGGAATGTCATTGGACTCTTGTCAACACAAGGTATTTCTGCCTCAGACCAAGATGCGTCTGATTCAGGAATTGGCTCAGGTCCTTCTTGCCAACCCTCGGCCATCCATCCGTCAGGGGATGAGGCTGGTGGGGTTGATGGTTGCCTCATTCGAGGCAGTTCCCTTCGCACAATTTCACACAAGGACGCTTCAGCTACATCTGTTGGCATCCTGGGACCGGCATCTGCGGTCGTTGGATCGGTCCTTCCAGATGTCTCCCCGGGTCCGGCAGTCTCTTCAGTGGTGGTTAGTCTCGGACAATCTCTTGAGGGGCAGGTCCTTCCTGACTCCTCTTTGGGAAATTGTCACCACGGACGCCAGTCTTTCAGGATGGGGGGGGATTCTGGAAGGATCATCAGTTCCAGGGGCAGTGGAGGCCCAATTGTCCATCAATGTTCTGGAACTGAGAGCCATCCGTCTGGTTCTGGCTCTTTTGACTCAGCATGTTCTGGGCCTTCCTGTTCAGGTTCGTTCAGACAATCAAACAGCTGTTGCTTACATCAATCGTCAGGGAGGGACTCGCAGTCTGGGTGCTCTCAGAGAGGTGTCCCTGATCCTGATTTGGGCAGAGGCCCATGTTCCTTGCATCTCTGCTGTTTACATTCCGGGAGTGGAAAACAGGGAAGCGGATCTTCTGAGCAGAGGCTCGTCCCGTTTAGGGGAGTGGTCCCTTCATCCTCAAGTTTTCCGGTCGTTGTGTCTCCGGTGGGGGACACCAGAAGTGGACCTGTTTGCCTCTCGTCACAATTGCAAGCTCCCGACCTTTGTGTCGCTCTCCCAGGATCCGCTAGCTCTGGCACTAGACGCCATGTCTCTGAACTGGGGAGGTCGGGGGTTCCTGTATCTGTTTCCTCCGATTCCCATGCTGGGCAAGGTAATGCGGAAGCTGGCTCTGGAAGAGGTGTCCGCCATTCTCGTGGCTTCAAGGTGGCCAAGGTGAGTGTGGTTCGCAGACATTGTTCGGCTGGCAGTGGATCAGTTCATTCTGCCTCTCCAGCCCGATCTGCTCACTCAGGGTCAACTACGTTACCCCAATTTACCCATGCTAGGTTTGACGGCTTGGCTGCTGAGACCTTCATCTTGAAGGAGGAAGGTCTTTCTGATTCGGTTATTAAGACTCTGATCTGTGCCCGGAAGAAATCTTCCTCTACCACCTACTATAGGACTTGGAGAGCCTATATTTCTTGGTGCGAGGCCAGATCTTTACCTTGTAGAGTCTTTTCAGTTTCTAGAATTCTGGATTTTCTGCAATCAGGGCTGGATTCTAAGCTCCAGCTAAGTACTTTGAAAGGGCAGGTTTCTGCCTTGTCTATTTTCTTTCAGAAGCATTTTGCGCTTCACCCTTTAGTTAAGACTTTTTTCCAGGGGGTTACGCATGTGCGGCCCCCCAGGAAACCATTACTCCCAGTTTGGGATTTGAATTTAGTTCTTTCTGCTCTTCAGGCTCCTCCTTTTGAGCCTTTGCAGGATATTGCTCTTTCTACCTTGACTCAGAAGGTTGTCTTCTTGGTAGCTATCACTTCTGTTCGGCGTGTCTCGGAGTTGGCGGCCTTGTCAATTCAGGCGCCATACTTTGAGAAGCATCAGGACAAAGTGGTTTTTAGGTATAAACCAGACTTCCTTCCAAAGGTAGTATCTGCTTTTCATTTGAATCAGGATATTGTTCTTCTCTCCTTGTGTCCTAATCCTAAGAATGACAAAGAGAGGGCCTTGCATTGTTTGGATGTAGTTCGCTGTGTTAAGCACTACTTGATTACTACTTCTTCTTTTCGTAAAACTGATGCCTTTTTTGTGTCATGTGGGCCAAGAAAGGGTTTGGCCCCAGCTAAATCTTCCATTAGCAAATGGATATGTCAGGCCATTATTGCGGCCTATTCTGTTAAGGGGAAAGTTCCTCCTTTTCGCATCACTGCTCACTCTACTCGCGCCGTTGGTGCATCTTGGGCTTTTCAGCACCAAGCTTCTGTTGAACAAGTTTGTAAGGCCGCTACTTGGTCTTCTGTTCATACTTTTTCTAAGTTTTACAAGGTTGATGTGCGGGCCTCAGCGGATGCTGTGTTTGGCCGCAAAGTTCTGCAGACCGCAGTCGTTTAAGTTATGCTTCATTGCCTTCGGATACCCATCCCTTTTTGGGCACTGCTTTTGGATATCCCATACGTCCGTATTTTTAAAGGGGAAGCGGGATGTGTGGCACACTGAGAAATACCATTTTGTGAGTACTCACCTGAAAAATGGGTATTGTCAGTGTGCCACACATCCCGCTTCCCCTTTAAAAATACGGACGTATGGGTTACACACCTGCAAGGTGACGATGTGCAGAGAGACGTCTTGAAACGAGCCCCCTTCCAGCCTATATATACCTGGGACCTCCCATTAACAAACCAGTGTATACAAAAGCAGAAAGACAAGGTACCAGGTAATCCAATGGTAACCTCACAAAATAATAATAACCATAAGCTTCACCGTATAAAGGATTCGGGATACCGAAAAGGGCGGGGGTGAAGCGGGATGTGTGGCACACTGACAATACCCATTTTTCAGGTGAGTACTCACAAAATGGTATTATTTCTTGCCATGTCATTTTTGATATATGTGAAAATCTGTGCTCTGTTTTCAGGGGAACATTACTATGTTTGCTGCCCGTAGCTTTATTTATACACTCTTTACACAGTTTTCCACTGTTGACAATAACCAAGAGATTTGTGTTGAGGAACCATTTACTACTCATGTCTCTATAGTAATCAATTTATATTATCTTAGTCTTTGACCATGCAAAGGAATGTATTAATAAAACTATTTATTAATAGAGATACCTGAAACTGTATCCGAATTGTGTGCATCTTGAAACTAAAGCCTTAGCATAAAAATGGATGTAAAACTAGGGTTTTTAGTATTTGCATGCAGTGACAATGCAGGTTGTATACCATCTGCTTAGAACATTTGTAATGATCTTTTCTTCAGTAACTGTAAAGATGCAAGGCAGTCTATTTTGGTAGAGTGGACAGATTTCTGCCCATCTGTGCCTTGCTACAGTATGTCAGTTGTAGTCTAGTTCTGCATAGCTGTAAGCCAACGTAGCGAGGAATCTAAAGCAAGGTCAGGAGCTGGAGATGCCTGTCAGCTCTTTCTGTCTATAATGATATGACAACTTAAAGCACAGCCCACAGCCATTCATTATGTTTATTCCGTAGTTTTAGCCACCCTTAAATCATTTAAAAGGGAATACACAAGTATGCAGAAGAGTTTTAAAGCCTAAAAGTCATATCTGCTGAAAGTCTGCTTATTAATATGTTGCCAGTTTGACATGTTAAACTGCAGATTTGTATAAGCTGGCAATCACATTGCGCATAGTGGCCTTTTAGAATATCTATATCTGCAAACTTCTTTTAGTTGGCACTGATGTTCTGCTACCGACTGTTACACTGGGTTGTGAATTTATGGAGTACCATGTAGCCCTTTTCCATCTATTTGTACAGAAAAAGTGACTGTCCTCATTTTATTCCATAGTGCTTACCAGGTTGTAGTGGAGGAACTGAACACTCACCGGACTAAGCGGGAGACTGGAGGAATGGAATGTTATCAGGTTCCAGTTGCCTACAACAATGCTGGAAATGGTGGTTCCCCATACTACTTTGCTGCAGAGCTTCCACCGTCCAACCTTCCCGAAGCTGCTCCTTTCACAGTTGGAGACAACAGGACTTACCAGGGATTTTGGAACCCGCCTCTAGCTCCCCGAAAAGGCTATAATATTTATTTCCAGGCTGTGAGCAGTGTTGAGAAGGTGAGAATAGCTTTCTTGTGGTGGTCTGTTACAGTAAGGTCCTAGCTACATGCTACTGTGCAAAATAGAAGTGTTAATAGTTTATTAATATTTATTTTCTGATGACCCAAAACCCAGACCCATCTTTCCATTACATGCAATTTGGGTTTTTTTCATCTTCCTCTTGGCACCAGAGCCATCAGGGTGGCACCTAAATAAAGTTTTGCAGTTTGGGTGCCCTGTTCCCTAAAGGGATTGCCATCACTGGTCTAGCCTGTGTTAAACCCTTCCTTTGGGGACAAATCGAGATAACCCACAGTGTAAATCCCTTATCCTCTCCAGATACTTACCTCGTTCTGGTAATATGCACAGCAAGGATGCTGTTGCAGAACATGAAGCAGTGGGCTCCCAAAACAAGGTGAGTATATGGAAAGTCCAGGGGCATCCCGATTGTGGAAGGGTTGCATTGGGGCCACCTGCTTTTAAAATGTTTTGGTTTATACCAGCCTCATGTGTCACCTTTCCTGATTTATGAAACAACCCGTTATTGCAATATAACGACTCTATTAGGAGTGGACATGAAAAACCACACCTCCCTCCCTATATGGAGCACCAAAAAATATACATATACCATATCCTTTAAAATTATTGAAATTTTATTTATACAAAACTGATCATAAAAAACACATATATAACACAAGACATTTTAAAAACAAAGCAGATCCCCACTCATATCATCTCAAATAAGTCTCAGCCACCACAATACAAATGGTGAATATAATATGGTATGAATCTGTGTGCTGTGTCCCTGCTGTAATAAACTAGCAGATATATTATTGATATGTGAATCTGTGTGAATGTGTATATAAAAATATACACATCTACACATACTCAGGTATCTGTGCCGGCACAAAGAGACCCGGAAAGGGCCCCTTTAGTTACAAAAGACCACCCATCCGTGTATTAAAAAATGTGTAACACATGCAAATGCATACAGTTTTTTATCCCGAAGAATAAATTACATATCTGTGAATGTAAGCTTGGTCAAATCCTTCTGTTTTCATGTAATATCAGAGAGGTGTTGGATTTTAAAGTGAAACTCCAGTCATAGGGAACCCCCGTCCTGCTACCTTCCCCTGGCACTGAGGCAGGACAGGGGCGGGAAAGGGGGGGGGGGGGGTTACAAAGAAAAAAGAAAAACCTTGACTCACTCATGGTCCTGCACCATTCTTTGGGGTCCTTGCGGCCATCACACAGACGCAAACGGCATTCCCTACAAAGTGGCATCCCTTCAATTTACACGCTCCTGTCTGCCTATTCACTTGAATAGGCCCTTCCATGGCCCTGGAAAGCCATGAGAATCTGTTGGACCATGGGCAAGTTAAGGGTTTTTTTTCTTTGTAACACCCCCTGCCTCAGCACCAGGGGATGATGCCACAAACTGGGCCCCCCACAATACTTCACTGTTGCCTGCAGACAACATATGCCCCTCTCCAAGCTTTCAGTGAACAAAAACTGCCTTCTGTTACATCAGTCTAGGACCTCTCCTGGCATCTTTTCAGCACCCCAGACATTGTATGTTTATGAATGGTTCATTGGAACACCTGTCTGCTTTTTGCCTAGGAGAGACTTTGCTGATACAGTATCTTGCTGACCTTTTGAAGTGGAGTTCGGCTGTTCCTCATCTAGTTTTAAGCTTCCTACACAGCTGTTTCCGTTTCCATTAATTACTGTTTCAGCCTACGTACGGAAAGGCTCATTATCACTGGTTTTGTCTAATCGTTTTGCTGACCCATAAACCTACCAAATCTGACTGTATGCAAGTATACCTAGAAGAACTAATGTGGTTTTAAAGACAAAGGGTTGTCGTGCCAAATATTGTTTGAGGGACCACAGCATGGAGTATTCCTTTTAGGCCAATGGTTCCAGCAATGCACAGGTTTTATCAACATGTATTAGGTATGTGTAGATTGTGGATCGGATTTCTATGTGCTTCCCCATATCCGGATGTGAGTGCGTTAATGTGGTTAGGTATGAGGAAGGGCTAGCACCTGAAACATTCTATCTCCAATGCCAAATCATGTGTACACCAATGCCAAATCATGTGTACACCTATGTATTCTAAGTATACAGCACGTCCCAGTAGATGGCGCTGGACTGCAGAGACAGAAAAGTGGCTCCTCCTGGCCCCATATATACCAGGGACCTCTCACAAAATCCCCAGTTCTTCTCTGCAGTCTGGGCTGCGATGACTCGAAGATGGCTCTTTCTACTCGCAGTTGAGCAGGGCTTATTAGCTTGCGGCCCTGTAGGACTATTCCCACCCATTCCTGTTCTCTGCCTCCCAGCTTAGGCTGCGCTGGTCGGGTGATGGTAGGCAGCACCGATGCCAGGTGCTAAGGAGCGCTGCTCCTACCGCAGTCCCCCACCAAAGGGTAGGCAGTATAGGCCCGTGGTGAGCCTTATGGGATGCCCCTCCCGCGGCCGTGTGCCCTTCGCCCCCTGTCCCCTCAGTTAGGCTCCTTTTAGGTGGTCCGCTGCTTCCCCTTCGCTCCCCCTAGGTAGATATGTTTTTCATGTTTTGCTTTTGCACTGCTTTGTACTATATGCCGCCGAGCGCTTGTACTCCGCTCTGCGGACAGCGGTGCCATCGCCTCAGGCGCTACTGCGCCGTCATTGACTGGCCTTGTCACTGGGGCGCGTTTTCCCGCTCTTCGGGGGGGGCGGGCCTTGTGGATGGCGTTTTCCGCATCACTTCTCCGCGCCCCGCCCCTCGAGGTATATGCGGGCGCCATTTTGGAGCTCCTGTGCTGCGTGTCTGGCGTCTCCCTATCACGGTCCGTAAGTGCCCCTGCGGGCTGGCTTTTACTTGTACTTTCATTGTATTATGCTTACGGGATCTTTGCTTTATGTCTTACAGGCGGGTCAAACTTTTAGTGGTTTCCTCCGGTCCTATTCCCTTTTAGCGTTAACTCCTTATTGTATATCTCCCACTTCCCTAGCGGGCTATTGGGGCATCCCGGGTAGCCTTATTGGCGTCAATCCCGACTTGGCCTATTGTGCCACAATAATCACCATATGGAGGCTTCTCAGGATAATGTGCTCGGGGTTCCTTTGGGACAAGCCCGGCTGTGTGTGGGGTATCCCCTATAAGTGATGATGTCAGGGTGTGTGTACCCTGCGCCCAGCAGACGCTTGCGCTGCAGTCTGGGTTACCGGTGGCTGGGCCTGCACCCCCTCGGGCTTCGCCTACCCCCCCACGCTTACATCTGACTCCTAGTGAGGTGCATACCAGTGGGGAGTCTCAACCTGATTTGGCTGCACAGGTGGCCAGCATTGAGAGACCTATTGCTGGCTCTGGCCCGCGTAAGGCTTCTGCTAAGAAGCGGTATTTATCACCTGGTGTTTCCCTCTTTCCTATGGAGGCTTAGGAATTTTTTGACGTTACCGGTTATACCCCCCTGGAAGAGGGAGAATTATTTTCTGATTCAGAATCATCTGAGGAACAATCTAGGGTGTATGGTGCCAATTCTGGGTCTGACCCATGGGCTTCAGATGATACTGACAGGCTTTTAGCTCATACTTTTGAAGTACTCTGTATCTCTCCTCCTGCCGTGGCTCCGCGGCAGCAGGGGGAGCTGTTTCATACTGTTAAACCACGCTTGGAGTTTCCTGAACAAACTCATTTTAATAATCTGGTGCTAGGAGTGGGAACGGCCTAGCCGGCTCCCCGAGGGTGCCAAAGAGCTGGGATAAGCGGTATCCCTTTCCTGCAGAAATGGTTAAAAGGTGGTCATGTTCTCTCGAGGTGGATGCACCAGTTCTGAGGTTGTCCAACACATCCGTTATGCATTCCCCTGACTCTACTACACTGAGGGATGGGGAGGGCAGGCGCATTGATCAGCTGGCTTGCCATGTCTTTGCCTGTGTGGGGACCGCGCTGCGTCCGGTCTGTGCTTCTGCCATTACGTCTGTTGCTATTAAAAGCCTGCTCAGGGGTCTGTTAGATGGGGCCCCTGATGATGCAGGTAGTGAAGAGTATAGAGCTCTTCTGTGTTGTGAGGAATTTGTTGCATATGTTCTCTCTGCCTTGGATGATACCATTAGAATGTGTGGCAGGGCATCTGCCTTGTTGGTGGCGATACGCCGCTCAGTCTGGCTGCGCCAGGGGGCAGCTGACAACGCTGCTAAGAAGGCTCTCACTAGGTTTCCCTTCAAGGGGCTGCGCCTCTTTGGTGAACGTCTGGACTTGTTTGCTAAGGGAGGGAAGTGTAGAAGGCAGCCCCGGTCCTTTCGGGGTTCAGGTGCCTTTTCTCCTTCCTTCAGGGGCTCCAGAATTGGACAGGGGGCTTCCTTTCCTGGAGCCCGTGGAGATTTTTGGGAGGAAGTGGGCCGTCCTGGCCCCTCCTGGGGTCCCAAGCCTAAGTCCTCCCCCAAGCCCCCTCAGGCATGAAGGGGCGCCCTCACCCATCCGGGTGGGGGGACGGCTTCGGCTCTTGGCTCATGTCTGGAGGCGTCATGTCTCAGACCGGTGGATTCAGGAGGTAGTATCCTCCGGTTACAAGATAGAGGTTGCAGCCTGGCCGCCGCCAAGATTCATCAAATTCGGGTTAGCTCAAAACCCCCTGTCAGCTCAGGGTCTGTCCCTGGCTGTCCAAGGCCTTCCGGATTTGGGTGTCATCTGCCAAGTGCCCTTGAGGGAAAGGGGCAAAGGCTATTACTCCAATCTTTTCATTGTTCCCAAAAAAGATGGGTCCATCAGACCCATCCTGGATTTGAAGCACCTCAACAAATTTGTCAGATTCAGACACTTTCGCATGGAGACTCTGCGCTCAGCTGTGACTTTCCTACGCCCAGGGGACTTCATGACCTCTGTAGACATCAATGATGCTTACCTTCAAGTACCTATCTTTCCAGGTCATCAGAGATTCCTCAGGTTTGCTCTGGAGGATCAGCACTACCAATTTGTGGCCTTGCTTTTTGGCCTCACCTCGGCTCCCAGGGTATTCACCAAGGTGCTGGCAGGAGTGATGGCTCTGCTGAGATCTCGGGGCATTTGCATTCTTCCCGCCTTGGACGACATGCTTATCGCCTCTGTCCTTCCATCAGGCAGAGCTGGACACTCAGCAGGTGGTGTCCACACTGGAGTCATTCGGCTGGGTGATCAACCACCCCAAATCTTCCCTGTCTCCTTCCATGGTGAAGTTCTTTCTGGGCATGATTCTGGATTCATCTCAGGTCAAGATCTTTCTTCCTCAGCAGAAGGTGGAGAGTCTTCAAGAGAAAGCTCAGCTCCTTCTGTCTTGTCCTCCATCCATCCATCAGGCAGGGAATGCAGCTGGTGGGCCTGATGGTGTCCTGCTTCGAGGCGGTTCCATATGCTCAGTTTCACATGAGGCCTCTTCAGCTTCACCTCTTGTCAGTATGGGATCGGGACCCTGTGTCCTTGGATCGGGTGTTTGTCCTGTCCCCTCTGGTCAGGCGGTCTCTATCGTGGTGGCTGGACTCAAGGAACCTGCTGGGGGGCAGATCCTTTCTGGCCCCCTGCTGGGAGACTGTCACCACGGATAACAGTCTGACAGGTTGGGGGGGCTTCTGGAAGTCCCTGAAATTCCAGGGTCAGTGGGGCCCTCAGGAGGCCCATGCCCCTATCAACATTCTGGAATTCAGGGTGATCAGGTTGGTTCTCGCACACTTAACCCCACACCTGCGGGGTCGGGCTGTTCAGGTCCACTCGGACAACCAGACGGCGGTTGCCTACATCAATCCTCAGGGAGGGACCCGGAGCAAGAGGGCCCTCAAGGAAGTGTCCCTGATACTGTCCTGGGCGGAGGAGAATGTTCCCTGCATCTCAGCTGTGTACATCCCGGGGGTGGAGAATCTGGAGGCAGACTCTCTGAGCAGGGGGGCCTCTCGTCTCTGAGAATGGTCCCTCAGCAGCAGGGTGTTTCGCTCCCTGTGCCACCGCTGGGGTCAGCCGGATGTGGATCTGATTGCGTCCCGTCACAATCACAAGCTTCCCGTCTTTGTCTCTCTGTCCCAGGATCCTCTGGCCTTGGCCATGGATTCCCTGGCAATGTCTTGGACAGGGTTTCAGCTTCTGTATGTGTTTCCCCTTTTCCCCTGCTGGGCAGGGTGCTGCGCAAGATAGCTCAGGAAAGGGTGTCAGCCATACTGGTGGCCCCCTGTTTTCCAAGAAGAGTGTGGTTTGCAGACATCGTGCAGCTGGCAGTAGATCAGTACACACTGCCCCGGGTTCCAGATCTGCTCACTCAGGGGCACCTACGCCACCCCAATTTACATACGCTGGCTTTGACGGCCTGGCTGTTGAAACATCCATCTTTATGGAAACAGGGCTGCCTGCCTCGGTTGTAAATACCATGATCAGCGCTAGGAAAAGTTCCTCTTCTTCCATCTACTACAGGGTTTGGCATACTTACATTGACTGGTGCGAGTCTAAGTCGCTTCCCTGTCGTGTGTTTTCTATTCCTAGGATTCTGGAGTTTCTGTAACATGGTTTGGATCTGGGTCTTCAGCTCAGTACTCTGAAAGGTCATGTTTCTGCCTTGGCTATTTTTTTCCAAAGATCCTTTGCTCAGCATCCCCTTGTCAAGACCTTCTTCCAGTGGGTTACTCACGTGCGTTCCCCATGTAAGCCTATGGTACCAGTCTGGGACTTGAACTTGGTCTTATCTGCCCTGTAGGGGTCTCCCTTCGAGCCCTTGCAAGGAGCCCCTTTGTCCATTATTACGCTTAAGGTGGTCTTTTCGGTGGCTATCACTTCTGTGAGGCGGGTTTCTGAGTTGGCGGCGCTTTCCATCAAGCCTCCTTATTTTGAGAAACACCAGGACAAGGTGGTGTTTCGTTTTACGCCAGATTTTCTGCCTAAGGTTGTGTCTGCTTTTCATCTCAATCAGGACATTGTTTTGCCTTCTCTATGCCTAGTAACCCTAAGGAGCGGGTTTTACACTCTCTGGATGTGGTCAGGACTCTGAAGTACTATTTGGTGGCTACTGAATCCTTCAGGGAGACTGATGCTCTTTTTGTGCTCCCGTCTGGACCTAAGAAAGGTCTGGCTCCAGCTAAGTCCACTATCAGCAAGTGGATCCGTCAGGCTGTGATACAGGCCCACTCTGCTAAGGGGAAGGAGCCTCCTTTCCACCTTACTGCTCATTCTACTCGTGCTATTGGTGCCTCTTAGGCTTTTCAGCACCAAGCTTCTGTTGAACAAGTTCGCAAGACCGCCACTTGGTCTTCTGTTCATACTTTTTCTAAGTTCTACAAGGTTGATGTTAAGGCCTCAGCTGATGCTGCTTTTGGTCGCAAAGCTCTGCAGGCGGCAGTGGTTTAAACTGTCTGCTGTTACTTTTGGGGATCCCACCCTACCTTACGGACACTGCTATTGGATGTCCCAAGAGTAAGGAATATCTTCTGGAACAGGACGTGCTGTATACTTAGAATAATACAATTCTGTGATTACTCACCTGTAGAATTGGTATTATATGTATACAGCACGTCCTGTTCCACCCCACCCTTGTTATCATTATCTTTAGTTACCTCTTTATGGTGATTGTTCTTATGTTCAAAATTTTTATAGATTGGTTATAGTTCTCCCGGTCTCATTTTAACTGCTTTTCAATACTGGGGATTTTGTGGGAGGTCCCTGGTATATATGGGGCCGGGAGGAGCCACTTTTTGGTCTCTGCAGTCCAGCGCCATCTACTGGATGTATAACCCAAGAGTAAGGAATATCTTCTGGAGCAGGACGTGCTGTATATGTATAATACCAATTCTACAGGTGAGTAATCACAGAATTGTATTTTTATGATGCACCTTTATGAATCTAAATTTAAAAACAGACCCGGGGATATCTTATGGGTGAACTGTCTTTCCTTGGTCGTTTCACTCAAATATTGATTTTACTTATAGAATGTATGGTATGATCTTTTCATCTATCATTCCTTGTGAAGAGCCATTTACCTCCACAAAACAGAGGTGTCTACAGCCTTTTTCTAATAGATTTTTCACTGATTTCTCACCATGCTAAAAAAGAAAATTGGGCCAGGAACCTAAAAGTAGAGCAAGACTATTGGTTATAGGACATGTGCCTGTGAATGATTTTCTTGTTTAAACTGCATGAGAGGAGAGCACAGCACGATAAACACATGATGCTTTAAAATCCAATTTGCAAATCTTTCACTAGATAAGTTGAATTCTAGCGTTACCATTCTGGTTGTCTGGGGATTAGGTGCAATTTCTAGGCTATGCAACAGATTTAATAGATGGCGATCTGTGCCTCAATGTGTATAACGGAAAGGAAATTGAACTTGATGTTTGTTGTTTTGATAGTCTGATGTCTGGGAAATAATAACTTTGTAGTTCTAGTGTGCTGCCCTTTTGATAATAGGGTTCAAGGTGTGGATATAAATGATTATGCAACTGCTTGTTTTTTGTCAAACAGGCTTTCTTTAAAAGGGTTATTTCATTGGACATGGCTTTCCATTCTCCATTTCACAGTATATGATAATGCTTTTTATTTATTCATTAGAAGCAATCTGTTAATGATACTTCTTTGTAACGGTATGTGTGGTAATAAAATACTGCATGTGTTAAATAGTACCTTTATGACCGCATGGCATCCCCATTACAGAACCAAGCCCAGCTGCTGCTTCTCGATGTTTACTAATACTTATAGGTGAAACTCTGATTTATTGAACATAGGCATCATAGAGCTATAAATGCATTGTATTTCTAAATGTTGGGGTCCAAGGATGTACTGTGTTA
Organism: Gastrophryne carolinensis; assembly: GCA_027917425.1. Classification (NCBI taxonomy): domain Eukaryota; kingdom Metazoa; phylum Chordata; class Amphibia; order Anura; family Microhylidae; genus Gastrophryne; species Gastrophryne carolinensis. Next base: position 284,903,066 of record CM051237.1, on the reverse strand, counting down.
TATACACAGGCCTGCCGGGTGTGCTGTGGGCACAGTTTTCTGGACACAAGCCCTCAGAGAATCCACTGGTTGCACAGCGTTTCCCTAAAAAATGTATAAAAAAAAAAGCAAAATAAACACATTTCCTAAAATGTTGATGTGAAAACAAGAAAAAACAAGCTAAACTAGAAACAGAAAAGATCTCTGAACAGAACAGAGCAATTGATACTTTTAATTCTTTTAGCCTACTTATGTCAGGCAATCTGTCACGATTGGGTTAACTCTCGACCAAATGGTGTGGACTGCAAGACAAAGGTGTGGCTTCTCCCTGCCTATATACTTCTGGCTGCACTTCCACAATCCAGTTTCATTCTTGCAGTTGGAACTGGACTGCAAGGTGTACCTGGAACTCCCCTCATGTCAGTCTTCCAGGCCCTTATATCCCACTGCTCTGAGGACCCACGATGCCTCCCCAGCTATGCTGTGATACAGATCTGTGTGGTAAGGGTAAGCACCAGGGTCTTTGGGTGCTTTGGGGTGTCACTTTTTTTTTTTTAAACGTCGTCACTCTGGGCTGCAGTTCCGCTTTAAGGAGAGGTCAGCCACAGGTTTTTTTCTGGTGAGCCTGCACGGGGGACTAGAGGAATAATTTTTCCTCTTTTACTGCTTTTTACATAATTTCTTTTGCTACTTTACATTTTGGCATTTCCCGCCTTTAGGTGGCAGAGCTGGGTGGCAGGAAAAGGCAGATGCTTCCTTCCGTCGATGCAGTGAGGGAAGATCACTGCCTTAGAGGCTGCTGTTGGCCAGGAGGTTTCAGCTAAGTACGTTGTGCTGGCACCGCCGGGTCTCATTTCGGCTTGTGGCTCTCTTTGTTCCCTTATTCCGTGGAATAGACCAAAGTCCCAAAATAGCGCAAGATCTTTCTGATGGAACAGGGAAAAAAACCCTTCAAAGCCCCCTCAGGAATGAAGTGACGCCCCCAATGGCTTCTGCACTTCTGTTTGGAGGCTCCATGTAACAGATCTTTGGATACAGAAAGTGGTATCCTCAGATTACAAGATCGAATTAGGGGCTAGACTCCCTCAGAGGTTCTTTTCGTCAGGGGGATCCTGAAATCCAGTGAAAACAGAAGCATCGAGATCCGCCGTAGCCCATCTATTGGAGATTGGAGTAGTTTGTCATGTTCCCCTTTTAGTGAGGGGTCAGGGTTTTTACTCCAATTTGTTTATAATTCTCAAGGAGGACGATTCTGTACACCCAATATTAGATCTCAAGGGCCCCTCTCAACAAGTTTGTCCCTTTGAAGACATTTTGCATCTTCAAGATCCACAGTGATGCCTCTTCAGCCCGGAAGAATTTATGTCCACAGTGGATATAAAGGATGCGTACCTACATATCCCAAATTTTTTTTTCCCAGGTCATCAAAAATATTTGCACTTTGCAGTAGGTGGCCTACATCTTTAGTTTGTGGCTCTGCCCTTCGGCCTGTCTTCAGTCCCAAGAGTATATACCAAGGCTTTGTTAGGCCTTATGGCTTTCCTAAGAAACCAGGGGATACACATAATCCCTTACCTAGAAAATCTGTTGATCACGCCCCCATGTTTTCAAGGAGCCCAAAAGGATACACAGACTGTCATTAGAAAAGTTTAGCTGGGTAGTTGGCTATCCAAAGTCGCATATCATACATTCAAGAGTTATATCTTTCCTGGGAATGTCATTAGACACCACTCAGGCCAAGGTATTGTTTTCAGAACAGAAGAGATTTTCAATTCAGGCCAAGAGGATCTCTTTACCTGCCCTCAGCCGACGATTTGTCAAGGAATGCATCTGTTGGGTCTGATTGTGTCTTGCTTCGAGACCTTTGCACAGTTACACACAAGACCAGTGCAGATGGAATTACTCTCTGGGATAGAAACACACAAACTTTGGATCACCCCCTTTACATGACAAACTCAACAAGGCAGTGCCTAACCTGAATCCTCAGCTTCTTCAGATGGGCGAATCTTTTCTTCCGCTACAATGAAAGATTGTCACCACAGATGGTGGTCTAACAGGTTGGGGGAGTGTCATGGGGTTACAAATGATCCAGGGACAGTGGGGACCGGGGGAAAGTAGACTACCCATAAATATCGTGGAGCTGAGAGCGATTCTATTGTCTCTCAAACATTGAACACCTGATCTGATAGGTCAACCCATCAGGATTCAAACAGACAATCAAACAGAGGTGGCATATATCAACCGTCAGGGGGGGCAACAGAAGCAGGAGAGCTCTCAAGAAAGTGAGCCAATTTTACTTTGGGCCGAGAGACCTGTTCCATGCATCTCTGCAATCCGCATTCCAGAAGTGGACATCGTGCACTGCCGATCATCTAAGCAGAGTGGTCCGGCATCAGGGGGAATGGTCCCTCAGTCAGAGAGTTTCAGTCCCTTTGCAGGCGCTGTGGGTTACCAGACTTAGATCTCCTTGTGTCCCGGCATAATCGGAAGGTTCCAAAGTTTGTATAATGCTTCAGGGACTCTCTAGCAATAGCAACAGATGCACTGACTCTTTAGTGGTCATCATTCCAGCTTCTTTATGCGTTTCCTCCGATTCCACTCCTTGGTCGAGTACTAAAAAAGATAGCCTGCGAGGAAATCCCAACTATTTTGGTGGCCAAGGAGAAGCTGGTTTCTCAGACATAGTAAGGATGTCTGAAGGCAACCCCCTATTTAAGAGTTCTGGCTTTGATGGCCTGGCTATTGAAACCTCCATTCACCGGAAGTATATAGGCCGAGAGGGGCCACACCTTTGTCTTGCAGTCCATGCCCTTCAGTCAAGAGTTTACTCAATAAGTACTGATTGCCTGGAGAAAAAATAGAAGAGAATGCAATTCTACAGGTGAGAATCACAGAATTGTATTTTTGCACTATGTTTATTTTTTATTTCAATGATTTCCAGGAAAATTATATATTGTATTTTATATCAATGTTGGACTTTTAACATGAAATGCCTTGCTTGTCATTTTTATTTTTTAAAGGTTGTGTGTTTTTTAAATAAATTAATTTAATATATTTAATCATTAAAATGAATTCCTTTCAATTACAACGGTACCACATATGTACTGGTAGACGCCTGTACCTGCCCAAGAGACCCCCCCCCCCCCCAAACTGAAAAGAGCACTTTAAGACATTATGAAATGAAATGCAACTCTTATGCGCACTATCAATGGTTAAATAAAAAAAAAATTGCATGGGGTTTCTCCTATCCAAGCATAACCAGCCCAGGCTCCTGCTATGGGAGGCTGGTAGACCAGGGCACAAAGTCTGACCCATAGCCCCTGGCGCTGAATGCTGGCAGCCCTAATAGTCCTCATTGGCTGTGTGCTCTTCTTCGACCTCACCCGGCCCCCCACCTGGGAGGCAGGTAATGTGGCTGGGAATTAATGGTAAGTTACTTGCTTGCCACAGGTGACATGCCAGCCCCTCGTGCCTTGTTAACTAGTATGGGGGGGGCGCAGTTTATAACAGGCTAAATGTAAAGGAGAGACACAGTAAAAATGTTTTTTTTCTTTGCTTACCTTCAATCCAACGCCGATCCTATGTCCTGCGCCAATCACTGACAGACAGTAGTGATCAGCAGAAAGCCTGGTGCAGATGTAGGGGATCGCCGATTACCGACCGGCTTCTGACAGCAATCTGGTAGCAGCCTTTTATAGAGTGCCATCATCCCACTCCTCCCTGCAGCCGCCAGTGCTGTCAGAAGCGGTGGGCAGAAAACAGATGTTCTCTGCCCCACTAAAGACCTAGGGGGGATAGCTCCCCCCCCCCAGGTGAAGAGGAGGCCCTGATGCTGGGTGATCCATATTTTATTCTGCTTATATTTAAGTTTGTTTTTTAAAATTGTTTTTGGCACTGGATTTCATGAAATAGAATGTATACAGGAAAGCTGGAAGTTTTTAGATCTGTAAAATGTGAAGTGGTTGTTCGCAGATTCTCTTTAAATGTGAAGTGGTTGTTCGCAGATTCTTTATCTGGTTTGGTCTGACTTTACATTTGTTTTTCTTTTCCATTAGGAAACTAAAACACAATGTGTGCGAATTGCAACTAAAGGTAAGAATGTGCTGCTATATCTCTGAGATGCATTTTAGTTGGGTCTTCTCATATCCCCTGCCTTCATGTACAGGCACACAGAGTGCTCACCCGCCACATTCTTGACACCACTTATACACCACCATACAGAAGGAGGAGGCTGCTCTGCAGGACCATGTTCCTAGGAACAGTTGGAGAATTTGTAAACTGCTAAAAAGTAAAATTCATCAGAAAAAAATGTCTTAGCTCCATCTTTACTTTCCAACAAGCTCATGGCACCTCCCCTCTAAACTTTTTTTAGTTTTGGATAGGGTGGGTCAGGGTTATAAATAAACTAAAATGTGTTTTTCTGTCTATGATCTCGTTGGGGTAGACCCTCCTTTTTAATCACCAAAGATTTAAAGTTTGTTTAACATAAAATCGTATCTTGCTAATCATAAACCTAAATTTATTTTCACAAGAGGGCCACATCAGCATTGTGGTTGCCTTCCAAGGTTTGGGTAATAAACCCAAAATGAAATGCAAGTACAACCATTCAGATGTGATCATTTGTTTGGTCAAAATGTACCATCCGTTTTTTTTTTTTTTTCTCAGGACAGCCACAAAATCCAGGACAGATGCAGACACTAAATTATTTTGCCCAGGGCAGATGCAAGATTATTTTGCCCAGGACAGGTGCAGGATTTTTTTGCCAAGAGGAGAGGCAGGAACTGAATAACTTAACCCATGAGTGAAGCAGAATCAGGACAGACACACACACACACACACACACACACACACACACACACACACACACACACACTATACTCTTCTCCTCCAGAATGTTAAAAAGATGTGCACCAGCTGTTTTTATAGGCACCACATTTGGGGGCAGGATTAGAGGTGATGTGTTGCATCACTCGGCCCATCCCCCACAGGCACAATGATATGCTGCCAGGTGATTCTGGGGAATTTAGATTTGGGATGCCCCACTGTTTGAACCCTCCACAGTGGCCCACATACCCCTTACCTCTCTGCTTCCCTGCAGCTCAGGTGCGCTTCCATGCCCAGCCACTCAGATAGGCCAGACAAAAGAGAATGAGCATTCCACAGGGAAACCAGTGATGCGATTGCCCCTGCTCCCTATGCCGATGCATTGTCCAGAACAATGGCGTTATTTACAGCATAAAGAGCTGATTAGACGAGAGCCCGTGCATGTGCTGTGGGAACAACAGAAAGGTAAATTGAGTGGGTGGTCTATTTAAAATTTACTATGCAGCACCTTTGTGGTTATTCTCAGTGATCTTTGCTGGTACATTAACATTTCTAATTAAATCAAGAAAAAGGCAACCCCACACAAGCAACCAATTAAATAAATTGCTCAGTCCCTATTGGTGTGCCCACGGATGTTAACAAAACCCGGAAACAATCAATTCATTTGTGGCACCAGCAACCACAAAAAAGTAACAATCCGTTGCACCCCCCCCCCCCCCCCCCACCCGACTTGGTAAGTTACTCACATAATCCGTAAGAACTCAAGAGTTCATTATATTAAAACCATACACAAACACAGAAAAATTAATAATCTGGGCATCCCATCTGAACCCACAATCCATATACCTTTAACAATATTTTTGTTATATAAAAGAAAACCTTAATACATTATTCCAATTCCCCTATTTTTTGACATAAAGTGATAATGAAAGTGCAAATCAATTCTAATATCCCATCAATAAAGTGCTAAACAGTTTCATCATGAGATATCAAGTAACGATAAGGTTAACAGTTAATCCATGAAAGACATCACCTGAGTGCTTAAGGTCAGATGGGTATGTCCTGTCCCACGGTTTGGTGTCACACATGAATTGATTCCGAGTTTTGTTAACATTCATAGGTACACCACGCATTTCGTGGCCCCAACAGCAGGCCATGTACAAGGTAATTAAAGTAGCTTGCTCTTGGAACCCTATGGCATTTCAGTGCAACTTTTTGAGTAGAAGGAACATCCCTCCAAGTGGGCACATAATGTCCCCTACCCCCCTGAAGTAAAAATAAATCAAGGTAATTTAACCCCCCCCCCCCAGACATTCGGATTCCAGATGCCCCAATGTCAGCCAAAAATAATTGCTAGATCTCGGTTCCCATGCTGCTCTTGCACCTTGCGTGACAGCTTGTGTTCTTTAGGTGCACATGCTTGGGTGTCGGCAGCAAAAGGCATGCTTGGGTTGTGCTTGCTGCATGCTAGAACATGGAAAAGGTGAGTATCAATTGCCCTTTGTTCTGCTTACTAGGGGGTTTGACAGGGGGTTTTCCCTGGGAGTGGTTATTAATAGACCTAAGAAAATTTTTTGAATTTCAGTCACCTTAATATTTTGCTCTGAAATTTCTGTTTAACTGGTTTATTATCTTAATAAATGCACTTTAGCCCGGGAAAAAATGGACCTTTCCTTTATTTTGCACCACTGAGTTTAATAATGTTATGCATATTTTGGGGTAAGGGGTAGAGATTTACTTGGTAAAGTAAATGTGCTATTGGTAACTTTTGCTTATAGTATTATTGTGGCTTGCTTATACCTAGGCCTATTTTTTTTGGTCAGACTTTGAAGTAACATTAGTCATAAAAGTTTTTAAGATCTGATGTTTCTCCTACCATGCGTCTCATCCCTTAACTACACACTGCAGTCTAGCACTCAGCAATCTTCACTTTTAGCAGTGTAAACAAGATCAGTCTAAATTGGTTCTCCAAACACTGTACACTTCTGTAAGTATCTAATTAGATCCGAGTGCACTGATGTATTTTTATTTTTTCCATGTACAGGGTGTATTACCTCTCTGCTTCATTTACTGCTCTCTGGCTGTAATTGCCCACTTTTCTTTTTTTTTTTCTTTGGGTACAAGAGATAACTAAACATATTTCATCGCATATTTTCTGGCCTCTTAGGTGCTTTTAAGGGGATCACAGATATATACCAGTTTTAAACTAGCATGTGACAAATGTTATCATGCTATAACATAATACATTCATTTTATCCCTTTTAAAACAAGCCTGTGAGTTTTAATGAGCTGTCACAGTGACAGTTGGCATTAGCAATACTCTCCTGGCTTCTGCTCTGCCTGGATCCTCTGTTCTCGTCCCATTGATTAGCCTATTGTCGTTGCCAGGTTCTGCCTTGACAACTCTTTATGGTCATTTTGGTCAGGGACCTTACGTCGACCTCTCTCTCTCTCTCTCTCTCTCTCTCTCTCGCTCTCTCTCTCTCTACAATTTAATTTTTATCCTAGCTGTCACAAATACATGCCATAGTATGGTTTTAAAACTACACACCATATTTTGGTTGATCATTCGATTTCATCATTTTTATTTACTTTCATCCTGTATGTATGTGAGGCCACAAAGATTCTATAAAGTTAGGTTTCCATTTCAGCAGTAACTATGGCTCACATTATCCATCTACGGTATATGGTCTGTATTTTTTATTTTCCCCTACATTTTATTTCTGCAGCAGTTATGGTAATTTAATAGAACACTGAACACCTTTCTTTGATATTATTTCCATAACGGTTACTTTCAACATATTCCTGCCCTGATGTATTTCTTGTTTAGGCATTCTTTTTTGTGTTGGAAAAAAATGGTGCAGTCCAGTGGGACAAAGCAGTGTCTTAATGTGCAGTTAACTATCCATTATCATTTATACAAGTTAATGAAGGGTACTGGATCATTAGTGCGTTTGTTCAATGATATGTAACCTGTTTGCAGATGTTGTTTTTCACATCTGTTTTTTTTGTCTTTTTTTTTTTCTTTTTGTATTTTTTTCTCTTTAAAATGACCCTGCTCTACTGCTGCCCTGGCTGTATACTGCTCTTCTTTTGCTGAGATGTTTTCCTCTTTAGATTCTAGATCTAATTAATTTATTGCTGAACTTTCTTTCTGACACAGAAGCCATGGGGTGGCAGGAGCTTGTCACTACGACACTTGCCACTTTGATCATTGTCCTGTAGTCCTTTGGGCCATGCATTGTTTATCCTATCATATGCAATTCAAGTCAGCACTTGCTGTGTCACAAAAAATTTAGTTCACTGCTTTCTTTAGAGACCTCTCTTTGCAGCAAGGTCTCTCAGGTATTGATCAGACAAATGTATCTCATAAATATTGAATTAGGGCAATGCATGTCTGTGCTTAATTCTATTCCCATCATAACAAATGTATTTGGAGGCGCAGTTTCAGTGGTCACTCTTACATACACCATTAAATTACAATATGTGTGTCATTAACCCTTTCTTAGACAGAATTTTTAGATTAGTGTGATTCTAAACTTGCGCACTTTGTCAGCAGAGCTAAAAATTTCAAGTACAATTACCGTTATGCGCACGCTTTACTTTGGGGTGTTTGGCAACTCTTCCCTTGACAGTACCTATGCATGTAGGGTATCATTTTGTTCGGGGCATGTTGCTTTTTCAGATTTTACTTATAGTATAGTTTTTTTAAGAAAAATGTGGCTTTGATTCTTCTTCTTTATTCTTTTTAGGGAAACTCTGTGCAACCAAAGAATTGATTGAGGGATTACTTCCAGAAAACTGCGCCCATGTTAACAAGCCTGGTATGCCTAGAAAGCTTGAGGTGTGTACTTCCAGAGAATATATCTTATTTCTAGTATGTCACACACCCCACTTCCAAATATTCATGACACTTGGGAAACCGGCCTGTAGAGGGCGATCTTGCAGAGATGACATGGAAAAAAGGAGCCCCTCCTGGTCCATAAGTACTGGGTTCCTCTCACTATTCCTCAGTCTTTTCGTCTCTGCAGTCGGCGAAGCATTCAGAAGACGACTCTCCTTCAAGCTGCAGGTAGCCGGGTTTGCTCCCGGCCCCTTTTTTTCTCTATTTCTGTCTGAAACTCTTTAAACCTGTTTAGTTTTATTGTATGCCTCCCAGCCTTGGCTGTATGATTCAGGCAAAGGTGGAACACGCCTTCTGGTGTATACAGGAGTTTTATTCCTCTGTGAGACCCAGATGTGGGTAGGCGGTTTCCGGGTTGGTGTTCCCGGCATGGGATGCCCCTGTCCCTTTATAATCCCCTTGTGCCTTATGGGTGCATTTCTATCCTCTCCCCTTTAGTTCTCCTTTACCCTGCTGGGGTAAAAAGGAGGGGGGGGGGCGTTATCTGGGCTTATTTGTCACCATGCACACAAATAATAAAAAAAAAAAAACTAAAAAAAATAAATAAAAAGATATATAAAATAAATCTTTATTACATATATATTATGTATGTTTACTATACTATTTAATAGGATATGTTTTATTTAGATTTTCCTATCTCTGTCTAGGCAGCATTCTTTTTTGCTTACCTTTTAAAGCTCTTTGTTTCTGGCTGTGTTCAGATTTGAACTTCCCTCCTTTCTTGGTCATGTGATTCTGGAGGTGGGCGGGGCTTAGGCACACAGCATCATTTCATTCCCAGAGCACCTTGGTGTGCTCTCTTTGTCTGCCTGGCTCCTGCAGCTTCCCTATGGTCTTCCCTCATGGTGTGAGCTGATTTCCTGGTGCTGTGAGTACCCCTCAGCTTGCTGAAGGGAGTTTCTGCCATTTTTTTTCATGCTTTGTCATTTATTGTATTGTGTGCATTAGTGACTGTTTGTTTTCTTTGTAGGTGGAAACTCTTTAAAGGGGTTTCTCCTGGTCTTTAGCCCTTAAAGCCTTATTTGGGGGTCCATTTGTGTTAATATCCTCCCACTTGGGACTGTTTAAAGGGGCATCCCGGGTAGCAATTGCGTAAAATCCCATATATACTTGGCGACTATAATCAATTATAGTATAATACTAAACACCATATGGAGGCATCTCAGGACAACTGGCATGCAGTTCCCTCTGCACAGACTCGGCAATGTTTTGGATGTGGGGCATCCCTTGTTGGGGATAACGCTATTCTTTGCATCCCTTGTGCACAATTAACTATTATGCAGCAAACTGGGGCCCAGGCTTCGGCGTCTGCGGCCTCTGCCTTATCTCCTACTCCGCCATGTCTTGTTCATACCCCCAGTGATATTGTCATGGGTGGTGAGTCGCATTCTGATTTTATGTGCCAGATTGGCTCATCTTGAAAAATTAATGTCTAGCTCTGTGGCCAAGAAGGCCTCAGCTAAAAGGAAACATTTGACTCCAGCCGTTCCGGTAAGTGAGTTGGATAATTGTGAAATGCTTTATTGGTCTGATCCTTCCCAGTTAGAAGGAGAATTATATGAGGATTCAGATGTTTCTGATGAACAGCAATTTGTTGATACTGTGATTGAGCAGGGTGAAGCTAGTGTTGTGGATACCCCAAAGGCTCTTGCTCAGTTATTTGAGGTTTTGGTTATTACTCCTCCTGAAGTAGTCCCTCCTCAAAAAGGGGAATTCTTTGGAGTCTCTAAACCTCGTTTAGAATTTCCAAATCAAAAGCATTTTGATGAAATTATTCTTAGAATGGGAGAAGCCTGCACGGCTTCCTGGCATTCCCTTTGGCTGGGACAAGAAATATCCCTTCCCAGCTGATACTGTTAAGCGTTGGTCATCACCACCTGTGGTGGATGCCCCTGTGCTTAATTTATCCAATTCTTCTGTGTTGCATTCTCCTGACTCCACTACACTTAAAGATGGAGAGGATAAGCGTATTGATCAAATGGCGTGCCACGCTTTTTCCAGTGTGGGCTCGGCCTTGCTGCCTGTTGGTGCTTCTGTACTCATGACAGTGGCTATTAGGTCTGTTGTGAGAGACCTAATGAATTACTCAGGGCTTGATCTGGCCTCTGATGAGTACGCCGCTCTTAAGCGATGTGAGATGTTTGCATCTTTTGTACTTTCTGCCTTAGATCATACTCTGCTCATGTGCAGCAGAACCTCTGCCTTGTTAATCGCCATTCGGTGGTCAGTATGGTTACGGCAGTGGGTAGCCAAGAAACCGCTTACAGCGCTCCCTTTTGTGGGATTGCGCCTCTTTGGAGAAAAATGTAATTCTGTCACTAAAGGAGGTAAATTACCTCAGCGTAAGAAACATCGTTGTTCCTTTCGTGGAGTGGCCTCTTTTAACACTTCCTTTCGGGGGTCTAGATCTGGTAGAGGATCGTCCTTTTCAGCCCCTAGAGGGAATGCATGGAATAGAGGAAAGGGACGTGGCCGTCCAAGTCACTTGGGGTTCCAAAACCAAATCTGCCACTAAGCCTGCTAAACAATGAGGGGACGCCCTCACCCTTACGGGTGGGGGGGCGGCTGCGGTTCTTCTTCCAGGTCTGGGGTCAGGAGGTATCAGACAGTTGGGTTCTGGAAGTAGTCTCTTCCGGTTACAAACTGGAATTTGAGTTCTGGCCTCCTCCCAGATTTTTCATGTCCCGGATGCCGTCAGATCCGGCAATTGCGCAGGGACTGCGGGCAGCATTAGCGAATCTGTTAAACATGGCTGTCATCTGCCTAGTGCCTCCAGCGTAAAGGGGTTTGGGGTTTTACTCCAACCTATTCATGGTACCCAAAAAGGACGGCTCTGTTCGGCCTATCCTAGACCTAAGGAGACTCAATCAATTTATCCGTTTCAGAAAATTCCGCATGGAGTCTTGGCGATCAACGATCGATGCTCCCCGTCAGGGGGACTTCATGACATCCATAGACATCAAGGATGCTTATTTGCACATTCCTATTGTTCCGGGTCACCAGAGATTTCTCAGGTTCTCGATAGAAGACCAACATTATCAATTTGTGGCCCTGCCATTCGGCCTTACCTCGGCCCTAAGAGTCTTTTCCAAGATGCTGGCAGGAGTGATGGCTATATTCAGGGTCCAGGGCATCCGCATTGTGCCTTTTCTGGACGATCTTCTTATCGCGGCGGCCTCCCTCGAACAATCAGAGTTGGACACCAGGACTGTGGTCTCTACGCTAGAGAGGTTCGGATGGGTAATAGGTTACCCCAAATCCTCTCTCTGTCCGTCCAGGGAAATTCCCTTCCTGGGCCTGATTCTCGATGCATTTCAGGCCAAGGTTTTTCTTCCTCAGTTCAAAATGGTTCTGATTCAGGACTTAATTCGTCTATTCTTGTCCAACTCTCGTCAGTCTATCCGTCTAGGGATGAGACTAGTGGGATTGATGGTAGCTGCATTCGAGGCAGTCCCGTTTGCCCAGTTTCACATAGGGACGCTTTAGCTCTTCCTCTTGGCAAAGTGGGACAGGTGCCCACTATCATTGAATCAGACTTGTCTATTGTCTCCCCACGTTTTGCATTCCCTTCAGTGGTGGTTAATATCGCTCAACCTCCAGAAGGGCAAGTCATTTCTGACTCTGCGTTGGGAACTGGTTACCACGGATGCCAGCCTGGTGGGCTGGGGGGGTTCTGGAAGAAGCCTCAGTTCCAAGGATTGTGGGGGCCTCAGGAGGCTCATTCTCCAAACAATGTATTAGAGCTTCGGGCCATACGTCTTGTTCTACTTCGACTGACCCATTTCTTACAGGGTCTGCCAGTTCAGATTCGGTCAGACAACCAAACAGCTGTTGCATACATCAATCACCAGGGAGGGACTCGCAGTTGGGGTGCCCTCCGGGACGTGTCTCTGATCCTTCAGTGGGCAGAGATCAATGTTCCCTGCATATCAGCAGTTTACATTCCGGGGATAGAGAATGTGGAGGCAGACTCCCTGAGCAATGGGATGTTCTCGCCAGGGAGAATGGTCTCTCAATCCAAGGGTCTTTCAGTTCCTCTGTCACAAGTGGGGGACTCCACAGTTGGACCTGTTTGTTTCTCACCACAATCACAAGCTGCCAGCTTTTGTGTCTCTATCCCAGGATCCTCTGGCAGTGGCAGCGGATGCCATGTCTCTGGCCTGGAAGGATCTGGGGTTCCTGTATCTGTTTCCCCCATTCTCCATGATCAGCAAGGTGGTGCGCAAGTTAGCACTGGAGGAGGCACCAGCAATTCTGGTGGCGCCAAGGTGGCCAAGACGTCTGTGGTACGCAGATGTCGTAAGGCTGGCAGTGGATCGGTTCCATCTGCCTCCTCTTCCAGGTCTCGTCACTCAGGGTCAACTTTGTTACCCCAATTTACAAACGCTGGCTTTGACGGCATGGCTGCTGAAGTCTCCATCTTGAAAGAAGGTCTTTCTGATGTGGTTATTCAGACTCTTTCTCTGTCATTTATTACAGGACTTGGAGGTCCTATATTGATTGGTGTGAATTCAGGGATTTGCCCTGTAGAGTATTTTCTATTCCTAGAATTCTGGAATATCTGTAACGAGGTCTGGATATGGGATTCCAGATTAGTACTTTGAAAGGGCAAGTCTCTGCCTTGGCTATTTTCTTTCAATGGTCGTTTGCTCTTCATTCTTTGGTTAAGACCTTTTTCCAAGGAGTCGCGCATGTGCGGCCTCCCAGAAAGCCTATACTTCCTGTTTAAGACCTTAACCTAGTGCTTTCAGCTATGCAGGCTGCTCCCTTTGAGCCTTTGCAGGATATTCCTCTTCCTATTCTTACTCAGAAGGTTGCCTTTTTGGTTATTTTTGCTATTACTTCTGTCCGCCGAGTTTCTGAATTGGCGGCTTTGTCTATTCTAGCCCCTTATTTTGAGAGGCATCAAGATAAGGTTGTTTTCCGTTTTAAACCAGATTTCCTTCCTAAGGTGGTGTCTGCTTTCCACCTAAATCAGGATATAGTTCTTCCTTCCTTGTGTCCTAAACCTAGTAACGACAAGGAAAGGGTCTTACATTCTTTGGATGTAGTTCGTTGTGTTAAGTATTTAGTTACTACTTTGGCCTTCCACAAGACGGATGCCTTTTTTGTTGTGCCTTCTGGGCCCAAGAAGGGTTTGGCTCCTGTCAAATCTTCCCTTAGTAAGTGGATACGTCAGGCCATCATTGGGGCCTATATGGCTAAGGGGAAGGTTCCCCCTTTTCGTGTCACCGCTCCTTCTACTCGTGCTATTGGAGCTTCCTGGGCTTTTCAGTACCAGGCTTCTGTTGAACAAGTTTGCAAGGCTGCGACTTGGTCTTCTGTGCATACCTTTTCTAAGTTTTACAAGGTTGATGTGCGGGCCTCAGCCGATGCTGCTTTTGGCCGCAAAATTCTGCAAGCTGCAGTAATTTAAGTTATGCATTATTCCTTGGGGATCCCCACCCATTATAGACACTGCTATTGGATGTCCCAAGTGTCATGAATATTTGAAAGTGGGGTGTGTGACATACTAGGAATAATACCATTTTGTGAGTACTCACCTGTAAAATGGTTATTACGAGTATGTCACACACCCCACTTCCCCCGCCCTTATGTGTTCTAAGGGATCCTTTATATGGTGATTAATATTTTCAAACTATTTTTCAATTATTGAATATAATTTGCTCTTCCTGGTTCTTCACTGCTTTTTAAAAAGACTGAGGAATAGTGGGAGGAACCCAGTACTTATGGACCAGGAGGGGCTCCTTTTTCCATGTCATCTCTGCAAGATTGCCCTCTACAGGCCGGGTTCCCAAGTGTCATGAATATTTGGAAGTGGGGTGTGTGACATACTCGTAATAACCATTTTACAGGTGAGTACTCACAAAATGATATTTTGTGGGGGGTATTTCAAATTTAAAGGGTTGTTTTTCTGGAAAAACTGCAAGGTGCACTTAGCATAGTTGTATTTTATCTGAAAATCTCCTAAAGCGCTGTTTCAGTTTGGGGGAGTCTCCTGAGCAGGAAAGAGTGTCTACCAATACATATGTGGTACCGCTGTAACCGGGAGAAATTGGGGTTTCACACGCAATAACATTTTGACAAACTTACATTTTTTATTGCAAAAAACACTACAAATTGCAAAAAATCGTTTTTTTTTTTATTTTTTGCACATATTTCACCCAAAAGTATTGAGAATACACTAAAATAAGGCCAAACAAGATATTGCATGTTGAAGCTCAGACTCTGCTGAAAAAAACAATATATAATTTTCCTGAAAAATCTCTGGAAATCCCTTCAAAAATCAAGATTCAACATATGTAGCGCAAAATAGTGAAACATGGTCTGGCAACAAAGTGTGACAAAAGCTGCAGGCAGGCTGGCACTTAAAGGGTTAAATTGCTACATACTGTTTATAGTAATCCTCCTCCTACTGGTTTGGGCAATCTTCAAAAAAACTATAATGTGAAAAGGAATAGGAAAGTTTAAAATCATTTCAAAGTGTTGTATCGATCACTGTCTTACTGTCTTGCCAGTGCCACTTTGGTAGCCTCCTACTGTGAAAATGGTTGCAAGCACTGGGTAAGAGCTATTAACTAAATCACCATTGAAGCAGCATCATGTGTGCATTGTTTATGATGATACAGAATGGCAGTTAACTCTGTGTTCCTTATGTGCAAAAACTAGAACATTAAATGTATTTCATTGGCAAGAAAACAAATGATTGCTGTGCTCCAGCTTATAAAGAATCATTGGCAAATTTTACTAAAGTGGACTAAAACCCACCTTAGAGTTTGAGACTCCAGGACAGGCATCCTGAACTGTGAAACCCCCCACCACAAAAAAAATCTTGCCTTTCCCCTAAGCCCACGACGGATGCTCAGCCGACATCATTCGCATCCCTACTTGCTTTGCACGGCCCCGTCCTCCGCAACTGAATTGTTGTGCCGCCCACGCACAGTCGAAGGGAGCGAGAAATGCAGCCCGCAGCTGGAATATGCGGCTAGGGTCTCTATTCAGCTTCTCTAGCCACACGTTTATATGCATGGCAGAAGATACTTATTGGAGGAGCAGCTGCGCCGTGGACTCGAGGTGAGCCGGCCTGGTGTTCTGGGGGGGTCTCGCACAGCGGGGCAGCGCCAACCGGGGTGCCCCAGGGGGAAAGACCAGTACCCAGATTAGTGAAAATCCTGGGTTTTGGTCTACATTAAGTTGTTTTTATACAGTGCATACCACCCAAGCAGCTGGCGTGTATATCCCTTGTGTGCTTATATATGCTTTTATCAGAGATTGAAACTTTAGCCTGAGAACCAGAAGAAAATTGTGTGTACTTTTTACCGAGCATTGTAGAAATATATATTATTCTAAGTATGTCACACACCCCGCTTCAAGAGGGCGATCTGCAGAGATGATTGGAGGAAAGAAAGCCCCTCCCAGTCCATAAATACCTGGGACCTCCCACTCTTCATCTCTGCAGACAGCGAGCAAGCAGCAGATGATGTCTCCTCCTTGCACAGGGGGATTTTAAGGTAGCCGGGTCTACTCCCGGCCAATATTTTTTATTTCCGTTCGGACTCTTTATTTCCCTTATGGATACTATGTATATATATTTGAATGCCTCCCAGTCTTGACTGCTGTCCGAGCGAGGGTATACTAGCACCACAGGTGCTCAGGAGCTATGCTCCGCCGCGAGACCCTATAAAGAGGGTAGGCGGTTATACCGGGCTGGTGACTCCGGTTTGGGATGCCCTGTCCATGAGAATAATTTTTTCCCCTAATTGGCCTATCCTCACATTATTAGCTTGTTCGGGGGCCCGCTCCTCTGATTTTGGTGTTTTCCATGATGTGGGGCGTCTAGAAGTATTCCTTCTATTTAATGCATTGTTTAGTGTTTGTCTGTGATATGAATGATTCTTTTTTTCTGTCACTTTTCTGTCACTTTTTTCCTTGCCAGACACCGCGGCCGCCATTGCCGCCGCGGTGCTGGTTTTTACCTCAGAAGAGCTGAGGGGAGGTTTTTCTCCCCTCACGCTCTTCTGTGTGGGGGCGGGGCCGGGCCTTCTGCGAGAGGCCGCGGCCCGCGCCCTTTATGTTCTGAGTCCACTGTAGCGTGGCTCGAGCGGTGAGCGGCTCCGCATGTCTTGCGGGCCGCTACCGGCTGTTTTTTATTATGCGCCGGTGCCGCGGGTGTCTGCGGCACCGGCGCGCGCGTTTTCTCTATGGAGGGGAGCTTTCCCTCATGACTTAGTCGTGGGGGCGGGACCGGACTCGCGGCGCGTCGCCGCGGCCCGCCCCCTCTAGTTCCCGGCACTGCTGAGGAACTTGTTCCTCATGCCCGTTTGCGAGGGGGGGGGGGCAGAGCCTTTCAGCGCGCTGGCCACGCCCCCTTCTTCGTCTCCCGCTCTGAGTTACCTCAGGCAGAGGACGCAGCGCTTCTGGCACCTGGAGGCTCCGTGAGTGGCCCTGCGGGCCTTTTTTCTTTTACACACTTGATTATATATATATATATATATATATATATATATATATATATATGGAGGGATTTGAGACTCATACTGTCTTTTCTGTGTTTTTTAGGCTGAATCTTCAGGGGTTTTTAGGCTTCTCCCGGTCCTAGGGTACCTGGGTACTTTTACTATTCTTTTTACAAATCCTCCCACTTGGACACTATAAGGGCATCCTGGGTTGCTTAATAGCGTAATTCCCTCACTCATAGCGACTTACTCAAGTTCACCTTATGGAGGCATCACTGGATTCCGGGCTTCCCTCGGGACAATCCCGGAAGTGCATGGGCTGTGGGGTATCCCTAACAGGGGATGATTTTTTCCTATATATATCATGTGCACAGCTTACTATTACACGGCAGTCCGGACCCCAGGCTTCTGGGTCAGCGCCGCCGGCCTCATCCTCTCCCCCTCCCTTTGTGACCCGTGCCCCGTGTGATGTTGTCATGGGGGGGCAGGCGCAATCTGATGTATGTGCCAGATTGGCCAGTATTGAAAAGTTTATTTCTTCTGCGGTTGCCAAGAAAGCCCTGGCTAAGAGGAAGCATTTATCACCGGTTAATCATTTTGAATATGATGATGATGCGGATGGCCTGGATTGGTCAGATTATTCCCCTCTTGAAGAAGGGGAGTTATGTGAGGATTCAGATATTTCTGATGATCAGCAAATTGTTGGCGCTGATTCCGATCGGAGGTCAGGGATTTCCTTGGACACTCCTAATGTTCTGACTCAGATGTTTGAGGTTCTGGCTATCTCGCCTCCGGCGGAGGTTCCTCAACAGCAAGGTGAGTTTTATGACGAATCCAGGCCGCGCTTGGAATTTCCTAATCAAAAGCATTTTGATAATATTATTTCTAAGGAATGGGATCGGCCTGCCCGGCTCCCAGGCATTCCTCAGAGTTGGGATAAAAGATATCCTTTCCCAGTGGATACGGTTAAGCGCTGGGCGTCCCCCCCCCCCCCCCGAGGTAGACGCCCCAATTTTAGGGTTATCCAACTCAGCCGTGTTGAATAGCCCTGATTGTTCCTCTTTTAAAGATGGTGAGGATAAACGCATTGACCAGATGGCTTGTCATGGTTTTGCCAGTATTGGGGCAGCCATACGGCCTGTTTGTGCCTCATCGCTGTTGGCGGTGGCTACCAGAAAGGTGGTCAGGAATTTGTTATCCTCCTCCGGTTTGAATCCGGACAGTGATGAATTTCGTGATCTAAAACAATGTGAGGTATTTTTGTCCTTCATAGTAGCCGCTTTGGATGAAATCCTTGATGATGAGTAGTAGAGCCTCTGCTCTAATGGTAACTATCAGGTGTTCAATTTGGTTACGCCAGTGGGCGGCTGATTTTGGGTCAAAAAAGTAACTGACGGCTCTTCCCTTTGTTGGGTTACGGCTCTTTGGAGACAAATTGGACGCTGTAGCCAAAGACGGAAGGCTACCTTAACGCAAGAAGCAACGACGTCCCTTTCGAGGAGCGGCTTCCTTCACCCCTTCATTTCGGGGATCTATAGCGGGAAGAGGTTTCGCCTTCCCTTCTACAAGAGGAGATTCCTGGAATAGGGGCAGAGGACGCGCCCGTTCAGGATACAATTGGGGCTCAAAACCCAACCCGCGGCCAAGCCCGCTCAACAATGAGGGGGCGCCCTCACCTGTGCGGGTGGGGGGACGGCTGCAACACTTCTTCCAGGTCTGGAATCAGGAGGTTTTGGACAAATGTATCCGGGAAGTGGTTGGTTCCGGCTACAAGCTGGAGTTCGAGTCCCGCCCCCCCCCCCCGCGTTTTTCTTCAGGACTCGGGTGTCCCCGGATGCACTGGCTGGCACCGGGCGGCGGTATCAAGTCTTCTGGAAATGGCAGTTATTTGCCCAGTACCCCCATTAGACCGGGGTCGGGGTTTTTACTCAAATCTGTTCACGGTCACCAAGAAGGATGGCTCCGTCTGGCCCATACTGGACCTAAAGATTCTCAACAGGTTTGTCAGGCTGCGAAAATTTCGCATGGAAACGTTGCATTCGGCTATTCAATCTCTTCGTCAGGGGGACTTCATGACGTCCATAGACATCCAGGATGCTTACCTCCATGTTCCCATTTTTCCCGCGCATCAGAGGTTTCTGAGGTTCGCGGTGGAGGATCGGCACTTTCAGTTTGTGGCTCTTCCCTTCGGTCTCACCACAGCTCCAAGAGTTTTCACCAAGGTGCTTGCTAGGGTGATGGCTCTCCTCAGAGCGCAGGGGATTCACATAGTGCCGTATCTGGATGACCTTCTCATCATGGCACCGTCATTCAGCCAGGCAGAATTGGACACCAGGACGGTGATATCCACTCTGGAGAGGTTCGGCTAGGTGATCAACTACCCCAAGTCCTCACTCCACCCGTCCAGGACAGTATCCTTTCTGGGAATGTCTCTGGATACAGATCAGGCCAGAGTGTTCCTTCCTCAGTCCAAGGTTCTTCTGATTCAGGAGTTGGTTCGGTTACTCATGTCTATTCCTCGACCGTCCATCCGACTAGGGATGAGACTGGTGGGTTTGATGGTGGCCTCCTTCGAGGCAGTCCCCTTTGCTCAGTTTCACACAAGGACACTACAGCTCCATCTGTTGTCGGTCTGGAACAGGTCTCCTCAGTCGCTGGATCAGTTCTTTCAGATGTCCCCCCGGGTTCGCCGCTCGCTTCGGTGGTGGCTGGACTCAACCAACCTGCTGAGGGGCAGATCCTTTCGGACTCCTCAGTGGGAGATAGTCACCACGGATGCCAGCCTCTCAGGATGGGGAGGCTTTTGGAAGGATCTGCAAGTTCAGGGTTTGTGGGGTCCCCTGGAAGCTCACGAGCATATCAATGTTCTGGAATTAAGGGCCATCAGGTTGGTTCTTTGTCATTTGACTCATCAACTGCGAGGCTTGCCGGTCCAGGTCAGGTAGGACAATCGGACAGCGGTGGCCTACATCAATCACCAGGGAGGGACCCGCAGCATGAATGCTTTCAAGGAAGTGTCTCTGATTCTGGACTGGGCGGAGAGCCATGTCCCGTGCATCTCGGCAGTTTACATCCCGGGAGTGGAGAACATGGAGGCGGACTCTCTGAGCAGAATGTCAGTCCGCAAGGGGGAATGGTCTCTCAATCCCAAGGTCTTTCACTCGATTTGTCGCAGATGGGGGTCACCGGCGGTGGACCTATTTGCCTCCCGTCACAATCACAAACTTCCGGCATTTGTGTCTCTGGCGAAAGACCCTCTGGCTCTCGCAACGGATGCCATGTCTCTGAACTGGAGGGATCTGGGTTTTCTGTATCTGTTCCCTCCGTTTCCCATGGTGGCCAGAGTAGTGTGCAAGCTTGCTCTGGAGAAAGCACCAGCAATCCTGGTGGCTCCAAGGTGGCCAAGACAGGTCTGGTTCGCAGACGTGGTAAGGTTGGCAGAAGATCAGTTCGTTCTGCCCCTGCTGCCAGATCTACTTACACAGGGTCTTCTTCGTTACCCCAATTTACCAACGCTGGCTTTGACGGCGTGGCTGCTGAAACCTCCATCTTTAAGGAGGAAGGTCTTTCCGATGCTGTGATTCGGACTCTTATTAGTGCTAGGAAAAGGTCCTCATCGTCTGTGTATTATAGGACTTGGAGGTCTTATATTGACTGGTGTGAATCTAGAGCTTTCCCTTGTAGGGAATTCTCTATTTCTAGAATTTTGGAGTTTTTGCAACATGGTCTGGACCTGGGGCTCCAACTCAGTACTCTGAAGAGACAGGTGTCTGCCCTGGCGGTGTTTTTCCAAAAGTCTTTTGCGCTTCATCCTTTGGTTAAGACTTTTTTTTCCAGGGGGTTACACATGTGTGGCCTCCTAGGAAGCCTATGATTCCAGTTTGGGATTTGAATTTGGTTCTTTCTGCTCTCCAGGGTCCCCCCTTTGAGCCTTTGCATGATATTCCTTTGTCTTCCCTTACGCAGAAGGTGGCCTTTTTGGTAGCTATCACTTCTGTTAGACGTGTTTCTGAGTTGGCGGCTCTTTCTATTCATGCTTTCTATTCATGCTCCGTTTTGAAAGACATCAGGACAAAGTGGTTTTCCGTTTTAAGACGGATTTCCTTCCTAAGGTAGTTTCGTCCTTTCATTTAAATCAGGATATTGTTCTGCCCTCTCTGTGTCCTAATCCCAGCAATGACAAGGAGAGGGCCCTGCATTCTTTGGACGTGGTTCGTGTTGTGAAGTACTATTTGGTGGTAACGTCTGCCTTTCGCAAGACTGATGCATTTTTCGTGGTGCCTTTTGGGCCCAAGACCATCAGCAGGTGGATTCGTCAGGCCATTGTCGGGGCCTATTCTGCTAAGGGGAGAGATCCTCCCTTTCGTGTTACAGCTCATTCTACTCGTGCGGTTGGGGCTTCCTGGGCTTTTCGGTTGAGCAAGTTTGTAAGGCTGCTACTTGGTCTTCTGTTCACACTTTTTCAAAGTTTTACAAGGTTGATGTTCGGGCCTCAGCGGATGCTGTTTTTGGCCGCAAAGTTCTGCAGGCTGCAGTAGTTTAAGTTGTGCTTTATGCCTTGTTTTGGATCCCCACCCCTTATGGACACTGCTATTGGATGTCCCACACGTTATGAATATCTTGAAGTGGGGTGTGTGACATACTTAGAATAATAGCATTTTGTGAATACTCACCTTGTAAAATGGGTATTATAAGTATGTCACACACCCCGCTTCAACCCGCCCTTTTGTATTCTGGATCCTTCATTTTGTGAACTTTGCGTTGTTATGACTTATATTTGGCTCTTCCTGGTCCCTTACCTTACTGCTTTCTTTATACTGGGTAATGAGTGGGAGGTCCCAGGTATTTATGGACTGGGAGGGGCTTTCTTTCCTCCAATCATCTCTGCAGATCGCCCTCTTCAGGTCAGTATACCCACACGTTATGAATATCTTGAAGCGGGGTGTGTGACATACTTATAATACCCATTTTACAAGGTGAGTATTCACAAAATGGTATTTTTTGAATATTGACTCTTGTGCCCCTTGTCAGGGGGAGGGGGGCTGTCAAGTTGTCCCAGTTTTAGGCCTGTGACATGAGGCTCTGTTTATATCTATGTGCTGTGGTCAGTGTGTGGTAGACTTGTATATTGTAGCTTGTTTTGCTGATGGTTGCACAGCTCTATGTGCTGAATTTTGCTTACATCCTGCTTCATGAGATTTTATAGTCAGTGGCAAAACCCCCAATGTGGTACTGTGCTTTACAATCACTATCCAAAAAACTTGCATTGTACATCTTGCACTGCTCTGCAGGACTTCAGGACTTTGTTCTCGTTTTGCCCACTAAGATATGAACAGGACTGTAGGAATGAATGACCAGAACTTTACCTGCAGTTTGAGTGTAGAAAAGTACTGCCCTGCCTTGGAAGGCACCCTGTGCAACGTTGCAGGATGGTATCTCCCCCCCCCCCCCCCCTCCAATGAGAAAACAAACTGTGTGCTTTCATAAGCACCCCCTTACTTCCAAAAAGATTAATCTTGCAAAGCTGAGGAGGTGGTGCCCCATCTCGGGATAAAACCCCACTTAGCCCCCAAAATGCAATCTAGCTTTTTCAGACGTGTGCGGATGGTGTTCTCTTCTCCTCTGTTCCTACCAGCACCAGTCCACTTTAAAAAAAATGCCAAGAGTGTGGTGCATCAATTCCCTGTACAGCTGCTCGATCTGAACACCCCAAGGCCAGCCATGTCTGTACCACCCCACAAAAGCATCTGTATGAATGGGCTTGTTCTGCCTGTAAATGTTATATCTTGTTTCCTCACTGCTGCTTTTATTTACTGCATTCAAAGTTATCAGATCTTAGTGGTTAGACACCATGCCCAAAGATCTGGACCTCCTGTCATGTCATATAAAATATTCCAAAATATTCTACATGGAACTGAAATAAAAATCACTGTTGCCCTGTTGCTCCCCGCCATTAGGTACATCTCTATTAAACCGGACCTTCAGCATAATTTAATGAAAAGCCCAAACCCTTAAACTATTTCCCAGCATCTAAAATTAATATATTTTAAGTTTTTCGTCACGTACTTATTAGTCTTTCCCCCAACGGGCTGCAACTCTGTTCAGGACTCTAGGATACGGGTGTTGCCATCTTGGCTCAGAAGAGGAGGAGTGGCTCTGAGGAGAGTGGGATAAAGTACAGAAGGTGGGGTTATGGCTGTAATTTGCACAGACAGAGCAGAGCTGGGGTCAGGAAAAGGACAGCAATCCCAGAATGCGGAGCGACAGTCAGAAGACACTTCCTGTTTGCAGGCTGCCTGATGCTCCATGAGCCACCATCTTGAGGCTCATAACATGCAGTAGATGCAGGTAGAATGATTTTTAATGTGAGCAATCTGTATGTACAGGGTATGGGAAACATAAAAGATAGGCTCTTATTCAGAGTGAAGGTCTGCTTTAATGGCAGACGTGTACATTTTGTAAGCTTATGTAACAACAGGCCTCTCCTAATGTTTGGATCACTCAATACGGAATTAGATGAGTCTAATCTGCTGCAGATGGCTGACTTTACAGGGGGTTTTCTTTAAAAATGTACAAATGTATTTCCGGGTTTTAAATATTGAAGGTATAGGCAGTAGCTGTAGATTAGGGAATTCTGTCCTGTAAATATGACTGCATACCTCTTCTATTACACTTAATCAGTTGCTGATTCGGGATATACTGCTGGAGTTGTTTGAGGTTCAGTACTCTGAGCAGAGCTATTTTTTCTCAGACTCTCGTTTTCTGCATTTCTTGGCACTAATGACTTTAAACTGCCAATTTACATAGCACATCAGTGCCTTAAAATTAAAGAAACATAAAAACACCTAAGCGCCTATTTTATTTAACAGACTTACTGTTCCCCATAAGTTTAATTTGTGGTTATATGCATTTAAGCTTTTCCCAAGACCTGGAGCAATCAACTAAAGTGGGATGCATTTGTGCTGTATTATGCTCTACTTTATTTTCAATTGCCATTAACCCCGACCCTAAATTTAATTTGGAATGAACATATCGACATAGTCATATGTTCTGGAAAAACATTTGAACACTTTCAAAAGTAGAAGGAAAAAGAACCCATAGATTTTAAATGTGTACTATGTAAGCTCACTAGGTTCTTGTTGCAATCTGCTAAACTCTTTGTAACAACTTGGGCTTTTAAATAAGCATTGGCATTGAGAGCTCAAAAAGTTTGAACTGATGTGTGTGAATTTACCACCATTAATGAGTTAGAATCTTGGGTTGAGCAGACAGTACTCTTTTCTGTTGGGTGTAAGCAGTGTTACACAGCATTACTTTCAGGTAGGATACATCTACATCAACTGTTGGTTGTCTGTAGCTTTATTCAGACATATTTTGTGTATTGTATGCCCTAATAAAATCTAGTATTTAAAGGGTCTCACCTGGGGAGGTCATCACTGCTGCTTTCTTTTGCCAAAGCTGCTAACGAGCTTACCTGTTACAGCGAAAGTTTTCTGGAACTTGTAGTAAGAATACTAAGAGCTTTACCGATCCTCTTCTACTTTACCTATAGAGAGCCACAGGAACATAAGAAACATGGAAACTGTATGCTGATATCACTGGTATAAGGTCACAATCCTAACCAAATATTTTTTGTTTTTCACGCGTGAAAAGCAATAATCCACCAGAAACTTGACAAAAAGAGAGATTTCTTTTAAGTCTGAGCTTCAGCAATCCAATGATCACCTGGCCCCAAGCTACTGTCGTGTCTGGGTGAACCAACACTGCCTTGTACAGCGGGGGCACGCCATGGCAGTACCTGGCTCACACTGTTGCAGTGGATAGTTCATGACGTTCTTCAGTTACTTTGAGTTGGGCCTTATTCACTGATTTACTTACAAATGGTAGATGAGTGTACAAGGAATCAGGCCCAGATTTAGAGAATGGCTGCGTATTAGATTGCTGGACCGCAAGAAAGGCAGCTGAGGGGGAGAGAGGGGTCATTTCAGACCATTTCAATGTGCAGCTCTGACAAGTTGATAATTTTTATTTACTACAATACTATACTTATATATAGTACATACAGTTTCGAACATCTTTCATAGTGTCACCAAAACTATACGGATAAGCATTTTTTTTTTCTTTTGCTTGATAATGTTATGCCCTCTCTGGTCCTTATGCCACTGCAGTGATGGTGTTAAACCTTAAAGCTGTCCGTATGTCGCACTCAAATCTTTCTAAATCTGTAAAAATGAGAATCAAGATGATGGTTTGCGAGCTTAGACCGATGAGCCATACGCTGAGCTGCTTCAGCAGATAAAGATTTGTCAGTTGGATCCCTAATACTGCTAAACTCCTAATGTTGCATGCAGGGCTTTTTACAATTCATCTTATTATGTCTAGCCACTGTGAATCATCTTAGCGAAGAAAAGAAAGTCCTACTTTTAAATGAAAAGCATATCTGCAACATCTGTGTCACTGCCCAAAGCGCACTCTGCATGTGGTGTAATCAGCAAAGCTTTTCTTAGCTTTGTGCCCTAGGCTGCATAGGCAACTGCAGTCTTTCAGGGATGCTCTCTAAAGTTTAGTTGCAACACTTCATTGTTATATTTTTCAGATTTTGAGAGTGCTAGGTTAATGTTTCTTGCAGTGCTATTAAGTTAAGTACTTCTTATTAAAGCCTGCAAACTCTCTTTTATATATAGAGTGCTTGAGACAAACCGTAAAGAGTCAAAAGTTCTGGTGTGAAACACTACCATTTGTTTTCAGATAGCTAATGGGCATTTCTTAAGCTTTAGGGTTTCTTTACAGGCAGTTTTAGCATGTATACTCTGTCATTGCAGCACTGGATAATTGTTTTATTTCCAGACTGAGTTTGTGAAGCGACCAGCAAAGCTATGGATGTTGGTGGGACAAAAATTAGCTGTGTGCATTATCTTACATGAGCGCAGCAGGGACATTATATTGTAACAAAACTTTGTCAGAGAAAGATCTATATTAATGTTTTTTTGTGTTGTCCCATTTGAATGGAGTGGTTATGAAACGAGAAATCGCTAAAGGGACTTCAATTAAAGTGCACCTATTCTCAGAAAGGAATTTTATGTGATCACCGTCCACTCCTAGCCCTGTGCCCCAAAACAGCCTGTGTTTGTTTTTGTTTTTTTGCCTTTGCCCAATATCCACAAAATAACAGAAAGTAGTATTATGTTAAATGGCAACAATATGCTAATTAATTCAGTTACAACCAAACTGTCACATAATGGCAATTAGGTTGAAGGGTTCTCCATTGCTGAGCTGTGTGTACGGTTGCATCATCACTGGGCGTGGGGCTGCTCAGCAAGGGAGCAATATGGTCCACTGCATCCATTTCGTGTTATGAATATTGGCCAAATGGTGAGGTAAAAAAAGAAACGCCGGCTACTTCGGAGCACTGGTCTGGGGATAGCAGTTGACTACATGTACTTCCCTTTGAGTATAGATGCACTTTAAGCAATAATCGCTCAGTGGAAATGGCAACTGCATTCAAATGATGATTGAGAATTGGTTCATCGGTCATCCGTCGTATTGTTTTGGCTGACCGAAAATCATTGGAATGTGGAAGTCACCTATAAAAAATAAAAAAAAACAGTTTTTTAAGCTATGAGGACAAGCGACACCAGCGACCGATTGACCTAAAAAACTTCAGTGTCTGAATGCAGACGTTAAATCGTACAAGATTTTTATGGTCTTTCGCTCACTGAGTGAACAGTCAATTTATCTGGGTATGGGGTGGGCTATTCTAGCTCTGTTCAGGGGAGGAAGGATCCTAAGAGCAGGGAATAAATAGGAACAGGTGTGCTTTGGAGAAAAGTAAACAGGAAAATTAATTTTTTTGAGGATTAACTAAACAAGGTTAACTAACTGGGTTTCCTATGTGTTAGTTTTAAGGCACACCAGTGCCATCCTCATACATTCATCAAACCCGGAACCAACACCAGGAGCCCGCACCGCTAAGGTAGTCATATACCTTCTCAACTCCAAATTATTATAACCCTATCCTAACCATTACTCCAAAGTGCACCTGTTCCTATTTATTCCCTGTACTTAGGATCCCTCGTCCTCTAAACAGAGCTAGAATTGCCCACCCCATACCTAGAAATAAGGAGCGCTGGTCAGCTCCTAACAAGTGCAGCTACAAATACACCCTTCCCAGCGCTGATATACACAAAACTACTTGCCTACAGTCAATTTATCTGCCCTTGTAAACTGGCCATAACATGTTACACAAGATTCTGTCAATACACATAATAACTATTAATAATGGCCTTTAATAATATTTTGTTATCAATATTAAGAGTCAGTCATTGGAAACCAGTTGTTTGTAGTTCTCTGGGACTTCTGCAGGTTGGTCCACTACTGCCCTGATTTTATTTGGTTCTTTTGACTGCATGTTTCAGCATTTTCCATAGTTGTTCGATTCCGTTCGGGACAAAAGAACACTTCAGAACTCTGCAGTGTTTTGTTCTTGGTCACTATTGGGTTCTTTTAGCTTATTCATTTTGGGCCACTATCCTGTTGGAGCACCCATGACCTGTGAGCTTTTCCCTTTAGTAGTCCCAAGGATTTATCAAATCCTGCAAGGTGATCAAGGCACTCCGCAAGCAACAGGGCAATCCTAGCTCAGCATTCTCCATGTTTGCCTTGAAAACAGAAAGCCGATGTGATTTACCCGTTTTTTTTTGCAGTTCGATATAGATATATAGATATATATATATATATATATATATCTATATATCTTTTCTGGAGTCAATGTTTTCAGATTATAAATTCAGTTTGACTATCATTTTCAATGCAGTTGAATACAAGATCTATTTATTTTAAAATTTCTAAATATCAGAGTGATGCAGTATGCCCCTGTTCTTTTTGTGGTTTCAGGTCCGCTGATATGGCAACCAGTCTAAGTACTATGTCTAAGTGCCAGAAGTGAAATAGGATTTTGTAACTGTATTTTGGATGGGATTTTCAGCTGCTGACTACAAAAATGTATATAGTTAAATAAGTCTGAAAGGGAAGCCCTAATTCCAATACTTTACAATTGTTAGTTCGGAAGCTGGAATAGAATGCTTGCATTTGATCCTTTAGTCTATCTGTAGGAATAAATCAAGGCAACTGGACTTGCTTTCATATTTTTTCGAACATGTTTCAGTTATCCGACTGGCTTTCTCAATTCAGAGTAACTTGTACAGAAATCTACTGACAATAAATAATTCCAGTCAGAAATAATTTATGTACGACGTTTGTAGCTGTCCAGTGTTATACATACAGAATTATGAATCGTTTTAACGACTTTTCCCAATCCATTTATCGAATCAAACAGAAGAATTGAATATATATATAATTTTTTTAACTTCTAATAATACACACAGATAATTGAGTAAAAGCAGCATATACCAAAAAAAAAAAAAAAACAGAAAAAAAAAAGAGCACTGTTCCACCCTGGGACATGCAACACTCTGCTTGGTAGACCACCAGTTTCGTTTCGTTCCCTTCTAGGAGGTGCTCTGCATCTTGCAAACTTTATTTTTCGGCACCGATTCCTGGCAGAGAGAAGACCATCCGTACATCCCCAGAGGACCATCCAACAAGTATATTTGTGTTGCATGGTCCTGTTGACTTACAAAAATAAATGGAAAAATGCAAGAATGAATATATAAATTAATCCGCCATTAGATGTTTTTACAACATCATCTACCCTAGGATGTTATTATATTGGCATTTCATTTACCTACAGTAGTTCATTTGTAAGTGAGATTTGTATAGCCCTTAGCATTATTATTTTAAGACCAGTGTCATCAGTGCTTTTTACTTGTGTACAATCAAAATGCTTTTCAGCCAACAACAGACAGGACGCTGAATTGACTGTAGCGCTTATAAATATATAGTCTGACACACACATGATCTGTATCCAGAGCCAAACTTTAGGAAACATTAAGCAATTTAGGAAAATGTTAAGCATTTCAGATGTTTGCCAAAAACGGCCAAATAACTAATTTTATCTTACATGCCATTAAAATGGGAATCTACCCCAACAGCTAAACCTAGTTTAAAAATTAATCTCACCTAAACCCATTGTATTTCTAGTGACTGAATGTCTTATTAATGACTTTGAGTAGAAACCTGTTGTCTTGTCAAGGTCTTCAGCATTGATAGTAAGGTACAATTAAAGAAATTTACTTGTCCATTACCTTCTGGATGGGAAAGTGTTGTGTGGAATCTCTGAATCCTGAACTACTTTCCCAGTTTAGCGAAGAGTTGTTTTTCTTCCTTGGTCATGATGGAGCTTGATAAGAAATCTAAACGTCAGAGCAAAGTCATTGAAAGTTCTTCTCTGCTGCAGTTTTTCCAGATTTGTTTGTAGTTGCATAGGTTTGAGCAAATCTTGTAAAATCATCCATGACTACTAGGTTATACTCATAGTTTCCTTTGCACTTGTCAAGAAAGTCTATGGACATCATCTCAAATGGGTACCTTGTAGTAATGTTTCCCATGGGTGTGCTTGTTGGTTTGTTAGAACGTTTGTCAAGCAACCACATTCTTTGGTCACATATCGTTCAAGGTTTTTTTTGCATGTATGGCCAGGAGAAATATTCTCATACTAAGTTCACTGTTCTTTCTATCCCTAAGTGTCCCATTTCCTCAGGAAGTTCTCTAAACATCATTTGATACACCCTTGGCAACACTAGCTGTGAGCATGGTCCTCTTGTGGTGTAGGATGCCTTCTGGAGCCAGGTATAACCTAGGCCATTCTTTAAGTCAACTTCAAAATATAAATAGTTCCATGGAGCAGCTTCTTATATAGAAAGTACACCACCTGGTGCAATAAATCACGCTCAGTGGTGCTCTTATACCTCTACTAGCTTGCTTACTAAATATATACTTGTAGTTATGCTTTAGTCAAAACCTAGGCTGCTGTTTGGGGATCATTCTTCAACATTTAATGGCAATCCATCAGCCAACTTTGCTTATTGTTATATCCCTTGTTATTACACTGGAGAAAATAGCAAATCCTTGCTAAGCACTCCGGCCGGCCATGCATGGGAACACAGAGGAAAGGAGCACAAGACATCGGACATAGCATGGTAGCTCTGCCCAGTGCGTTTCGTCATAGACTTCTACTGGGGCTTGCAGCCTTGGTACAGGATCATACTTTTATTATGATCGCCAGTTAATCCTTTATCACCCCTGGGGAACGTTAGGGGGGCGCTATCTCTTTACCTTGGTGCCAGCTCATACTTATCAGGCTAACAGTATTTTTATTTTTTTATTTTTTTTTATATCATTATAACAATAATGCACTAAGAAAATATAAACCACAATCATATTTACTACACCACTTCAGTGCATTCTTGTAAAAGATACAAAGTATTGGTGTAGCTGACATTAAGCAAAAGGATATTAAGTTACATTTCTCTGCAGGACTGTCTAACTAGATCTGGCTGATTTGTTGGGATCTGTGCCAAGATACATTTTTATAATCTAAATCATGGTTTGGTGCGCATTACAATGCCAGTGCCAGCGAGCAATGCTTAAGCAAACTTTTCATATGGAATGACATCTTGCCTTTATTAGCAATTATACAGTGGAACTTGAACTGCAGCTACTGTATAATTGGGTAAAGGCACTGCGAGACTGAGGGCCGTGCTATAGAGCAATATTTTTTTTTCTAAAAATATACTGTAGATTTTTCTCATTATGTATGCTCCGTTAAACCATTTATCTCCATGTATCTAGCACTAGGACGCTTAGATACTGAATAATCTAAATTTTGCTTCCTTATAAAATGAAAAGATCATAGGGCCGCATCTGTGCTACCACAGCTTTGTGTGTGTGGCTTAATAATTTATGGATGCTAGCTTTAAAGTGATTGTCTGGGTAAAACAATTCTTCACAACAGTCGCTTCATCTGGTGCATGCACTGTAACACTTACCAGATTTGGAGAACTGGTTTTGTGGAAGTTCATTTCTTGGGAGTATGTCCACCTTTTGCAAGCAAATTGGAATGTCTGACCCTGGTAAATAGAGAAGGGGTTTTTCTTGAACCTGTTATCTTGGGCCTGTTTTAAAATGAGGCTTACCAAACCTGCAGGGGTTTAATACAAGGGGCATTAACCCTGTATTTTTTTTATTGTTTATCAATTTCCGACCTCTGTGTTTCTTTAAAGGTAGGAAATACAAACTGGGGAAAAAAATATTGGATGGCTACTGGGTGATTTTAGGTGGACACAAACAGTCCTTTTTTAAGCTTTAGCTAGTATTTCTATGCAATGAGTGTGCAGACTGTTAATTTGTGTATTCATGCCTAGAGAGTGGTCACATTCCTCTAACACTTTAATGACTACTAATATAAGATGAGCACTGCCGTTCCATTTGTTCATAGGATGCTTGTGTCACATTGTGTTGCATATTTATACTGCTACTAAAGCCTCCTTTCCAAATGTCCTCAATCTGGCGTCTGCAATAGGCCTCACTAGCTGGGTCAAGGTCAGATAGTTCCCCTTTAGCAGAGGCCAAGCCACATAGCCAGACTTTCTAATTAAGTTGTAGGTCTACTTTAAATAGCAGTCTATTACTATTTATCAATAGAAATATTTGTGTTTTGCTTCAGCGCAAATTTACCCGGTAGCTGCACCTCTTGTAAGGCGAACCGATCCTTTTGTTTAGAATAAAAAGCTTGTTGACTTAACCCCTTCCTGTGGGAAAAAGGTAAGTGATAGGTGCGCTGGGGATGGAGGTAGTTGGAGGAAGGTTAATTCTGATGTTAATTGATTCACCTGTGTTTCTTAATTGGTTTGAAGTCTTGAAGCTTGGGTTGTAGGTCTGCTTATTGCTGTTTAGAGTGATGCTGCTGTGAGCTAAAAAATTTTAGGGATTAACGCCCTTACTATTGGTGCTTTGTTGGGCAATATTCCCTTATAATCACAGTAGGTCTGCTTTAAGGTGCTTAGGGTAAAGATGGGGCTTAGTAAGATACTGGTCCCTTATTGTTTTCAAATCAAGTGGATCTGCTCACAAGTGCTTAGAGTAATCCTGCTGCAGACCTGTAAAAAGTCTATATGGCGGAGTGGGGAAAACAGTGGCTTATTCTGGCTAAGAGAAATGTAAAAAGTTGTATTTCTGTTAATACGCTGGCACCTGCTAAAAAAGCTGAAAATGCAGCGTGGCCGGCGGGCCAGCCGCTCCTATGGCTTTAATTGTTATTAGGAGTATACTGCTCCTTCTGTAATGCAGCTGTGTAGCGTGGCCGGTGGGCCAGCCGTTTGTACGGCTTTGTCTTCCAGTTGTCCTTAAAAAATGTGGCGTGGCCGGCGGGGCCAAAACGTTAATGGCCTCTAATAAGGCTTTGATGGAGTAGTTTGAAAAAAACCGCAAATGCGGCTTAAGGTAAAGGGTTCCGTGGAGCCACTCCTGCGGTGATACAGCTGTAGCGAGGCCGAGGGGGGCTTGTCTAAGAGTTCACTGGAGCTGTCTATGGCAGTGGCTTATTCTGGCTAAGAGAAATGTAAAAAGTTGTATTTCTGTTAATACGCTGGCACTAGCTAAAAAAGCTGAAAATGTAGCGTGGCCGGCGGGCCAGCCGCTCCTATGGCTTTAATTGTTATTAGGAGTATACTGCTTCTGTAGTGCAGCTGTGTAGCGTGGCCGGCGGGCCAGCCGTTTATACGGCTTTGTCTTCCAGTTGTCCTTAAAAAATGTGGCGTGGCCGGCGGGGCCAAAACGTTAATGGCCTCTAATAAGGCTTTGATGGAGTAGTTTGAAAGAAACCGCAAATGCGGCTTAAGGTAAAAGGTTCCGTGGAGCCACTCCTTAAGCTGCAATCTGCGGCTTCATCGATTACTTTATTTAAGCCGCATTTGCGGCTATTAACCCCTGGCCCTGCCAGCCACGTTATAGCCTATTTACCACCTGGAGCGGCCATAGACAGCTCCAGTGAACTTATAGACAAGCCTCCCTCGGCCTCGCTACAGCTGTATCACCGCAGGAGTGGCTTCACGGAACCCTTTACCTTAAGCCGCATTTGCGTTTTTTTTCAAACTACTCCATCAAAGCCTTATTAGAGGCCATTAACGTTTTGGCCCCGCCGGCCACGCCACATTTTTTAAGGACAACTGGAAGACAAAGCCGTACAAACGGCTGGCCCGCCGGCCACGCTACACAGCTGCATTACAGAAGGAGCAGTATACTCCTAATAACAATTAAAGCCATAGGAGCGGCTGGCCCGCCGGCCACGCTGCATTTTCAGCTTTTTTAGCAGGTGCCAGCGTATTAACAGAAATACAACTTTTTACATTTCTCTTAGCCAGAATAAGCCACTGTTTTCCCCACTCCGCCATATAGACTTTTTACAGGTCTGCAGCAGGATTACTCTAAGCACTTGTGAGCAGATCCACTTGATTTGAAAACAATAAGGGACCAGTATCTTACTAAGCCCCATCTTTACCCTAAGCACCTTAAAGCAGACCTACTGTGATTATAAGGGAATATTGCCCAACAAAGCACCAATAGTAAGGGCGTTAATCCCTAAAATTTTTTAGCTCACAGCAGCATCACTCTAAACAGCAATAAGCAGACCTACAACCCAAGCTTCAAGACTTCAAACCAATTAAGAAACACAGGTGAATCAATTAACATCAGAATTAACCTTCCTCCAACTACCTCCATCCCCAGCGCACCTATCACTTACCTTTTTCCCACAGGAAGGGGTTAAGTCAACAAGCTTTTTATTACTATTTATCATGACGTGCCCTGCTCTATACATCATTTTGATATGTGGTGTCCTCATTTACACTATTAAAGGCAGCGGAGTGTATTCCCAGCCTTCTACAGGCCTAATGATCACCTGTTTCAAATAGTTAATTGTGTGCCATAGGCATAAGCACTACACACTACTATGAAAAAGAGAACTACAGTGCATTTTATAATGTACCTTTTGGTGGAGACCTTGCAAGTGATTTACGTTTGTTTTTTACTTGAACCTCATTAAATGTCAATTTTATTTAAGCTGCCGCAATTGAAGAGCCAGAGGTTATTCCTGATCCTGCCAAGCAAACGGACCGTGTGGTGAAAATAGCTGGCATTAGTGCAGGGATACTGGTATTCATCCTGCTGCTCCTAGTTGTCGTCTTAATTGTGAAAAAAAGGTAAGAACCTTACATGAAACGACTTATCTTGTCTTGAGTGTTCTGCGTACATGTGTTACACATAACCTTGCCATATATGTATCCGGTACATCGTTTGCTAGATTTTGTTGCCCCACATATATGACCTATATGCTAAATTATGTACTACCCCCTCAAAAACAGTTATTTTATTTTTAAAAACCCTTTGTCTCAATAAATGTCTACCCATCATTGGGTGGTAACTAGCTAATTATTTTGATCCTGAACCACGGACATCCTTCTATGAGAAAGGTGGTAACCAGCAGAACATTTCATTTATGTGGGTTCTTTGACATCCTATTTGCCTTTGCTTATGGATGTTTAAGTACCACTAATGGATTTGCAGACACCAAAAAAAAGGTCTCTGTATCCATGGCCCTCTAAAATTAAAACATGTGGCTGTATTATATAGTAATTGGGATCTAAAGCTACCTAAATAATAATTTGTGTCTAGTCACTTACTTTACAAATACACAGTTTATTTGGTCAGGTTGCTCGAGAAAGAATGTTTTATCCATGGGATTGTATTCAGATTTGTGAATGAAACTTTTAAGGGATAGTTGTAGCTCCAGTACATATTTCCATAGGTTTAGGAAAATGTGAAGGTTCCACGTTTTTGTCATAAACCTCCGCTTGATACATTGATCTACAACCTTCTTTGTCGTATTTAAAGATGTTGTGCTGCAGTTTATCTTTTCTTTAGGTCAGCCTCTTGCTTAGCACTTGGGAAGAAGTGGCAGGGGGTTTTCAGATGCTCAACAGGTTTTAATATTATTTTGGCATATATAACAGCGTTGAAAGACACAAACACAACATTTGATATTATATACACTGACCAATGATTAGTTTTTATCCAGCCAAAAAAACCTGTAATCTTTCATAGATCTTGTAAAACATGGAGGATTTTCAGTGCAATGATTTACCAAGACACAAAAATGTATTTGCATTCAAATTTCTAAAGTTAAGCATACCAGTGGCCTCAACCTGCCACTTCAAAATAGTGTGCTTCCATAGCGCCTGCTGCAAGGCAAGTTTCCCAGCTGAATGCTCTACGGCTTTCAACATACTGAAATTAGGCCAGCTTCTACACCATAAGGAGTAGCTTACAGGGCCCTCTGTGGTGGTAAGATATTATGTAAAATTGTGGAGGGCCTGTGGTTGGCAAGATAGTATGTAAAATTGTGGAGGGCCTCTCTAAAAAAAAAAAAAAAATGAAACCAAATCTGAGGGTTTGATACAGAAGTCTCTGCCCCACCAAGTGCTAAGAACTCTTGGTTAGAGGCTTCTGTCCTGCGTGCCCTAGGCGGATGATACGTGGTGGTCTGACGTTCAAGATGATCTTATTCAGCTGATCTTAAGAAGATCTTAAAGCATTTATACCAGTTGGTGGTGAAGTAATTTATTTATGTGAGACTCCATCTCACTCAAAGGAAAAGCATTTGCTGAATGTGGTCAGAATTTGATGCTCTACATTGCAGCAATAGTGGCTATCCATAGGACTAATAGTCCTCCATGATTCCTTAGTACCTGTCTTCCAAAAGGTTGATTTTCTAATTTTTGGCCCTGCAGTCAGTGGATTGAGTCTATAAAAGGGTTGGGTTGTTTTAATATCAGTGTCAGCTAATGCCAAAATGGTTAGGTTGCAAGGTGTTGTGGCAGTTTAAGACTTTGTTGTCTCCCTGGTTTCCAGTTGGGTCTGGTAGCCTCCTTTACATTGTATATTCATGCTCAAGTGTCGGAAATGTCTTGGGGCACCCTTATATTTCAGTGGAACCTATTATAGCATGTTCCCCTGTAGGCCGGGCGAAGGAGCATGCCGCACATCACAGGGGTGCAAGCACGCTGGTCTAAATGGTCCCTAAACATCTCCTAAAAGGCCCAGCGTCAGACACGCCAGATTTTGCAGATTGCCCCACAGATGTAAAGTTGAAGTAATTAGTGCAGCAGCAGAGCTATAAAGGCAGCTGTGTGGGCATCCACAAAACATGACCTATCGGTGGTTCTTGTAGAAAAGGTTTGGGTACCACTGCTTTAATATCAAACTTTTAGAAATGTAAAATAAGGTAAAATGTTTTGCTGCTACTGTATGTATGTAATTATTGTCACTTTTCAATTTGGAAGCTTAAACTGTGAACCTTGTGAAAAATGACTGGATGCCCCCACTCCTCACTGTGCTGCAGCCTGGATCCCTGAACCCTTATACCTGCCACACGTGACCATGAGCAGCCAATCTGGTTTCCTAGTGATCCTTACTGGGCAAGCACAGGCTGGCCAACTTGATCAGCTGCTGTCAGGACATAATGCAGAAAAGGTATTGAGGTGCAGGACCCACGCTGTGAAGCGGTAGGACATCCCCATTGTGCAGATCTAGCATTACTTCATGTTGAGCCAGGAACATTGTTGTTATGACCGAATTGTCACGGCAAGTACAGCTGTGGTATAAGTATTGGTGGTCCTGTTGTCATGATGACCCTCCAGACTCCGACACTTGACAGCTTTTCATTCACATGGGTATGTTTTTGATCCCCCATAGTGATTCTGCTGCTCGTTTTTGGGTGCAAAAATTGCAAAAGTATAAAAAATATATAGTAAAAATTAATCGCACAACCACTATCTGCCCACAAATTTTGATAAACCAAAAAAAAGAGAATAAAAACTGCTGGATGTTGTATGTACACACAGTTTAGTACACTATAGCCTGCAATTGGTGCACTATTTCCAAGTTTCCCAAAGATAAAGCATATTGGTTTCTAATCATTATTCTGCTTGGTCTGACAATAAAAATTAAATGCCACCACCTTGTGGCAGTCTTATGTATTGCTCCAGGTGACCATTATATGTACTTGCTTAATGTTTGCAATAAATGTTTTAGGCTTTTTAGTATGTAATATTTGAAGAAGTGTGTTCTTTGTAGTCAACTATAGAAATGTATTCGTAAATGTCTAACAAAAAAATGCAAATCGTTTTATCCCTGGCAATGTAATTGTGGATGTATGTTGTAGTGCATTTTGTGATGTTTTCTGATTAGACTCATTATTTATTGCTTTTTACAATTACCCTCTGGAGATATATTACATGGCGAAGGAACTTCTGCATTAGGAGTCTTAGGTATGATCCAAGTGTTGTCTGCAAGCCTAGCCACTCATGTGCTTTTTTGTATTTTATTTTAAATAGTGTTTACTGTTGCTGTTGTGGTTGACAAGTAAATCAGTTGCTTAAAAAAATATTTAGGGGCATTTTTAGTTTTAGCAATCCATCCAAAATAACATCCAGTAAAGTCTTATATCTTAGGGCCTTGGCATCAAAATATTTGTCTAGATCCCTATGTCCACTTATGTGCATTGGTGATTTAGAAGGGTGTGTTGTCCTTCTTGTGAATTTGTGATTTATGCCAGTTTCCCCTAGAGATACCAGCAGCCCCTGTGTAGATTTGCCTTTTCACAGCCACAAGCCACCATACAGCCACATTCTTCCAGCCATGTAATAAGGAGGGCCAGGGGCCTGAAATACTTGTCCACAAGTAGAAGCTGTTTGGGTGTGTACTTTTTAAACATATCCATGACATTGCACACGCAGTGGCTTTGTAAGTGCCTTATATGGCACCGGGTCGTAAAGTGATTTTTTACATGGCTCCACTTACTGCAAAGAGTGATGGTTTAAATCTATTATTCCTTGTGTTGGGTGCTGTGTAAATAATTTCAATTCTTAGGAAAAAAACCTTTTCCTTATTATTTTTAAGTAATAATCTCCAGGATATTACTTTTGGGTTAGCTGGTTAAAACCTTGCCAAGGATGTGTGTTACACATTATACCTGTCTAAGCTAACCAGGGAAACCCACTGCAGGGGTAAATAGTGCTATTGCCTGAGCAATGTTTATGGGAGCTTTGCTATCTTATGACTAGAAACTGCTCAACATTCTTGGAGCATTGCTGTTCTACCTATATCTTTGGTAGACTAGTGGAAGTCTAGCCCTCCATGTGGATTTTATGGAATAGCTGCACTCCTAAATTAATGGGAGTGGCCATCTTACTACACACCTGACAGTCCTGCTTACATATGATCATGGGGGGTTAATCTGTGCCAGCAGCCATTCACACCAAACTGAGAGAGATGTAGGTTGACAAGTAGCATCATATCTATATAAACACACACACACACCTGCTAGAACGTTCTGTGTGAGATGGAAAGCAGTTACATTGTTTGTTCATGGTATGTCAATTGTGAGGCAGCCGCAGATAATTTAGATAATTTAGTTTATTGCATCTGAAATGTATCTAAGAGATTTCTGCTGTGAGCATAGCAATGATGAGTAATCACAGCTGATGGACTTCTACTTATGGCAAGAAAAAAAAATGATTGCAGAGATTTGAGGCAATTTTGAGTAGCAGTGTTTTCAGGTTTAAATCAATATGGCAACTCCCATATAGTTCAAGAGAACATAATCTGCATGGGACTGAGACCTCTTACTGATTTCACAGGGGGGGGGGGGGGGGGGGGCTTTAGGGGAACAATTTACTAAGCTTTAACCCCTTCCTGACAAATGACGCACTATTAAGTGATGTTCAAATGGCGCTTCCTGCATTGTTAAATGCTTTTTACATGTATATTTTTTTCATGACTAGATAAATTCCTTGAATTCACATTATTATTTGTGGTCCTTGAGTGCCTTCATTCTAGAAGAATTTAGTGTTCCAGCTATTTTTTTATGTAGTGTTTACTTGAAGTGTTACTTCTGTCTTTTATACTTCACCTTGGTGCCTAAGTGCATTACAAGTTTCACCTCATTAAACATTTATGTTTTTTTCTGGTATCCGATTTCAGTTACATAATACACACACTGGTCTTGGAAAAGCACTTTATTAAATTCCTGCTTGACACAGGAGAAATTCATTACGGCTGCTAATTGGTTGTTCGTCTGATACAAAGTTTCTGTGTGTACTGTAGATTGAACATGGGAAGTGTAGTGCGGTGGTTGTAATAGCCCTACTAAGTAAGTCAGGAGTAGTATTCATTACATGTTCTTAAGGTATCATTGGTTACAGAAGGAAAGCGATCAGTTGTCTCCAGTGGCAGGAATCGGGTCTTTTGTAGGTTCTGCTAAAGAACTGAAATAACCTTATGGTTTTATATATACTCCCTGGTCAAAAAAAGTCCACACGCTCTAATATTTAATTGGACCGCCTTTAGCTTTGCATGCATTGCCTGTGGAATGGTTGCCATAAACTTTTGCAATGTCACAACATTTATTTATGTACAGAGTTGTATTTATTTCTCTCCATGATCTTGTTAAATCTTCTCCAGCACGTTTCAAATATTCTTAATGGGTTTTAGATCTGGTTGCCAATCCATGTGTGAAAATGATAATCTTGCTCCCTGAAGCACTCATGAACACACATGGCATAAGGGAAGAAAAAAATCATTGATGGAATAACGTGGTCGTTCAGTATAGTCAAGAAGTCATAAACGTCTTAATTGCTGCAGAACCCAATATTCTAAGTATACAGCACGTCCTGTTCCAGAAGATATTCCTTACTCTTGGGTTATACATCCAGTAGATGGCGCTGGACTGCAGAGACAGAAAAGTGGCTCCTCCCGGCCCCATATATACCAGGGACCTCCCACAAAATCCCCAGTTCTTCTCTGCAGTCTTGGCTGCGATGACTAGAAGATGGCTCGTTCTACTCGCAGGTGAGCGGGGCTTATTAGCCTGCGGCCCTGTAGGACTATTCCCACCCATTCTTTTTCACTGCCTCCCAGCTTAGGCTGTGCTGGTCGGGTGATGGAAGGCAGCACCGCTGTCAGGTGCTAAGGATCGCTGCTCCTACCGCAGTCCCCCACCAAAGGGTAGGCGGTATAGGCCCGTGGTGAGCCTTATGGGATGCCCCTCCCGCGGCCGTGTGCCCTTTTCCCCCTGTCCCCTCAGTTAGGCTCCTTTTAGGTGGTCCGCTGCTTCCCCTTCGCTCCCCCTGGGTAGATCTGGGGGGGGGGGGGGGGGTATGTATATTAATGTTTTTCATGTTTTGCTTTTGCACGACTTTGGACTATATGCCGCCGCGCGCTTGTACTCTGCTCCGCGGACGACGGCGGCGACATTGTCTCGGCGCTGCAGCACCGTCATTGGCTGACCTTGTCACTGGGGCGCGGGCCTTGCGGATGACGTTTTCCGCATCACTTCTCTGCGGCCTGCCCCTCGAGGTATATGCGGGCACCATTTTGGAGCTCCTGTGCTGCATCTGGCGTCTCCCTATCGTGGTCCTTAAGTGCCCCTGCGGGCTGGCTTTTACTTGTACTATCATTGTATTATGCTTACGGGATCTTTGCTTTATGTCTTAAAGGCGGGTTAAACTTTTAGTGGTTTCTCCCGGTCCTATTCCCTTTTAGCGTTAACTCCTTATTGGTGGGCTTTTGTATTGTATATCTCCCACTTCCCTAGCAGGCTATTGGGGCATCCCAGGTAGCCTTATTGGCGTGAATCCCGACTTGGCCTGTTGTGCCACAATAATCACCATATGGAGGCTTCTCAGGATAATGTGCTCGGGGTTCCTTCGGGACAAGCCCGGCTGTGTGGGGTATCCCCTATAAGTGATGTCAGGGTGTGTGTACCCTGCGCCCAGCAGACGCTTGCGCTGCAGTCTGGGTTACCGGTGGCTGGGCCTGCGCCCCCTCGGGCTTCGCCTACCCCCCACGCTTACATCTGACTCCTAGTGAGGTGCATAGCAGTGGGGAGTCTCAACCTGATTTGGCTGCACAGGTGGCCAGCATTGAGAGACACAGTGCTGACTCTGGCACGCGTAAGGCTTCTGCTCGGAAGCGGCATTTATCACCTGGTGTTTCCCTCTTTCCTATGGAGGCTGAGGATTTTTTTGACGTTACCGGTTATACCCCCCTGGAAGTGGGGGAATTATTTTCTGATTCAGAATCATCGAGGAACAATCTAGGGTGTATGGTGCCGATTCTGGGTCTGACCCATGGGCTTCAGATGATACTGACAGGCTTTTAGCTCACATTTTTGAAGTACTCTGTATCTCTCCTCCTGCCGTGGCTCCGCTGCAGCAGGGGGAGCTGTTTCATACTGTTAAACCACGCTTGGAGTTTCCTGAACAAACTCATTTTAATAATCTGGTGCCCAAGGAGTGGGAACGGCTTAGCCGGCTCCCCGGAGTGCCAAAGAGCTGGGATAAGCGGTATCCCTTTCCTGCTGAAATGGTTAAACGGTGGTCATGTCCTCCCGGGGTGGATGCTCCAGTTCTGGGGTTGTCCAACACATCCATCATGCATTCCCCTGACTCTACTACACTGAGGGATGGGGAGGACAGGCGCATAGATCAGCTGGCTTGCCATGCCTTTGCCTGTGTGGGGACCACGCTTCGTCCAGTCTGTGCCTCTGCCATTACGGCTGTTGCTATTAAAAGCCTGCTCAGGGGTCTCTTAGATGGGGCCCCTGATGATGCAGGTAGTGAAGAGTATAGAGCTCTTCTGCGTTGTGAGGAATTTGTTGCATTTGTTCTCTCTGCCTTGGATGGTACCATTAGAATGTGTGGCAGGGCATCTGCCTTGTTGGTGGCGATACACCGCTCAGTCTGGCTGCGCCAGTGGGCAGCTGACAATGCTAAGAAGGCTCTCACTGGGTTTCCCCTCAAGGGGCTGCGCCTCTTTGGGGAACGTCTGGACTTGTTTGCTAAGGGAGGCAAGTTACCTCAGCGTAGAAGGCAGCCTCGGTCCTTTCGGGGTTCAGGTGCCTTTTCTCCTTCCTTCCTAGGCTCCAGAATTGGACGGGGAGCTTCCTTTGTTGGAGCCCGTGGAGATTTTTGGGGCAGGGGCAGAGGGCGTGGCTGCTCTGGCCCCTTCTGGGGTCCCAAGCCTAAGTCCTCCCCCAAGCCCCCTCAGGCATGAAGGGGCGCCCTCACCCATGCGGGTGGGGGGACGGCTTCGGTTCTTGTCTGGAGGCGTCATGTCTCAGACCGGTGGATTCAGGAGGTGGTGTCCTCCGGGTTACAAGATAGAGGTTGCAGCCTGGCCGCCCCCAAGATTCATCAAATCCCAGTTAGCTCAAAACCCCCTGTCAGCTCAGGGTCTGTCCCTGGCTGTCCAAGGCCTTCTGGAACTGGGTGTCATCTGCCGGGTGCCCTTGAGGGAAAGGGGCAAAGGCTATTATTCCAATCTTTTCATTGTTCCCAAAAAAGATGGGTCCATCAGACCCATCCTGGATTTGAAGCACCTCAACAAATTTGTCAGATTCAGACACTTTCGCATGGAGACTCTGCGCTCCGCTGTGACTTTCCTACGCCCAGGGGACTTCATGACCTCGGTAGACATCAAGGATGCTTACCTTCACGTACCTATCTTTCCAGGTCATCAGAGATTCCTCAGGTTTGCTCTGGAGGATCAGCACTACCAATTTGTGGCCTTGCCCTTCGGTCTCACCTCGGCTCCCAGGGTATTCACCAAGGTGCTGCCAGGTGTGATGGCTCTGCTGAGATCTCAGGGCATTCGCATTCTTTCCTACCTGGAAGACATGCTTATCGCTTCTCAGTCCTTCCATCAGGCAGAGCTGGACACTCAGTGGGTGGTGTCCACACTGGAGTCATTCGGCTGGGTGATCAACCACCCCAAATCTTCCCCCGTCTCATTCCATGGTGAAGTCCTTTCTGGGCATGATTCTGGATTCATCTCAGGTCAAGATCTTTCTTCCTCAGCAGAAGGTGGAGAGTCTTCAAGAGAAAGCTCAGCTCTTTCTTTCTTGTCCCCATCCATCAGGCAGGGAATGCAGATGGTGGGCCTGATGGTGTCCTGTTTCGATATATGCTCCATATGCTCAGTTCCACATGAGGCCTCTTCAGCTTCACCTCTTGTCAGTATGGGATCGGGACCCTGTGTCCTTGGATCAGGTGTTTGTCCTGCCCCCTCTGGTCAGGCGGTCTCTATCGTGGTGGCTGGACTCAAGGAACCTGCTGGGGGGCAGATCCTTTCTGGCCCCCTGCTGGGAGACTGTCACCACGGATGCCAGTCTGACAGGTTGGAGGGGCTTTTGGAAGTCCCTGAAATTCCAGGGTCAGTGGGGCCCTCAGGAGGCCCATGCCCCTATCAACATTCTGAAATTGAGGGCGATCAGGTCCGCTCGGAC
Source organism: Gastrophryne carolinensis (assembly GCA_027917425.1). NCBI lineage: Eukaryota > Metazoa > Chordata > Amphibia > Anura > Microhylidae > Gastrophryne > Gastrophryne carolinensis. Next base: position 284,859,604 of record CM051237.1, on the reverse strand, counting down.
AACCAGACGGCGGTTGCCTACATCAGTCCTCACGGAGGGACCCGGAGCAAGAGGGCCCTCAAGGAAGTGTCTCTGATACTGTCCTGGGCGGAGGAGAATGTTCCCTGCATCTCAGCTGTGTACATCCCGGGGGTGGAGAATCTGGAGGCAGACTCTCTGAGCAGGGGGACCTCTCATCTGGGAGAATGGTCCCTCACCTTTTCCCGATCCTGTGGTGCATGTGCAGACTCTCATCCAATCAGACCTGTTTGCCGTGCAAATTTAATGTTCGACAAACTCTATTCTGTTTACGGGAGCGAGAAGGGACACATACCCAGCATCCGGTGAGCTCCTGTCCCTAGCCTATCTGGGATGCATATGGGCTTCCAGGAAGAGCTGTGCTGGTGGATTTAGTTGGTCGTGGTGGTGACGATTTAGGACAACCACATTGAAGCTCTACAATGGACAACTTTATTGATAAGACGCCATCCGTGCCTGGTCCATCAAATCCATAATTATCCTATCAAATGGGATATGCTTGTGTGGATCTTTACATGAATTTAAGACACCATGAAACAGAAGTTTCTTGATCTAGGATGTAGTAGCATTAGTAAATAGAATGTTGTCTTGGTCCTGTTGTTGAGAATTTCTTTCTCCTTGCTCTCTATGCAAGCCGGCTGTGTGATTTCCTCTGTGAGTGGTAGTGTATAGAGGGTAGCTCAGCTATTCTGGACAACTTTATCTTTTAGCTGAATTAATGTAATAACCTTTTTTATACTTATTAGGTCATAGTTACCCATTTGGTCCAGCTTATTTATATTACATTTTGGTTTGCTCTGGAGCCTATATACAAGCAACTGTATAGAGTACAGCATGTAGTATGTTTGACATATCCTGCAGATTTTTTATGAAATGCAAGCATTATATGATTTGCAAATGTAAATCAACATCTATGATGCTTACAAACCTAACAACTGAATTCTGAGTATTAAGGCTGAACTGAACTCCTCCTTGTCATTGGGTATTTAGGGTCTTTTTAATTCATTTCTATATTTTGTACAGTACTTATTTCCTTGCAAAGTTTAAAGTGTGACAGCTATACAGTTTTACATGGTTAAACTTATAAAGTGGATTAGTGAAATAGACACTCAACAGATTTCCCAAGCAAGTCAGGGTCAACCTGGAGACATAAACTGTGTAGCTGCTGCATAGTGTAGAATCCTTCTGAACTAAAGTTGCTTTAGTTTTTAGTTGCTATTGATTCTAAAGTTTCTCATGATGTGGCAACATTGTGAAGTGGCTGCTCCAGTGTGGCAAGAATGAACTGTATTGTGAGTTGTTTTTGTAAAATAATTAGGCCTTCCCTATCCAGTATATTTTGTGTTGCGACTGATTTAATGGATCATTTAAATCTTCAGTCAAGTAGCGCAACTTGGATATATGGATGAGCTAGTACCTGTACTGAATTGTACTTTTCCTTATTCAGGCGTGTCCTTAACTGGTTTCTTACGAAGCACATATTAGCAACTTCTGTTTTGTTTTTGACCATCCATATGCCAGTCATCAACATTGCTAAATGCTTTAGCTAGTGTGTCATTGATGTACCCAAGAGGTTGGTTTTCCAGGGGGGCTAGATTTAAATTTCAGCTTTGATATATAGCAGATGTCATTGCATTCAGGTTCAGGGATTCATTGTGTGCTTCAAGTACATAACCCATTTAAATGTTCATTATTATGTGTGTTCTTTTATTTACTTCCACTTTGCCATAATGTTATTGTCAGCATGTAATTTTTAGAATGTTTCTTTTCAGAAAATCACTTTATTTATGTATACACATTATTTTGCAGCTAACATTTTTTGCTAAATTGCATGGCACCATATACTTAGTGCATGAAAGCATTAAATTGCTAACAAATGACATGTATATGACAATGATTACAATATAATTTTAAGATCCCATTTTTTATTTATTTTCTTTATTGTGCTGCTTTGTTGAATGTGTATGGTTCATGCTTTTCATTTACCATTGCTTCTCTTTCCTCACTGTTTGTGATTTGCCTACCAGGAGGAGCTACTATTCTTACTCCTACTACCTGTAAGTAGAAAATGGCCACCTTTTCGTTTTAATTATTTATACTTAACACAGGATACAGTATCCCTTTAAAAGTAAATATACCAGCCACTGTATAGTGCACACTAGTTTAATTTGGCTTCCAAAATGTTAGTGCTACTCGTGGCCTTTGCTTTCTAAGCTACCTGGTAGTGGTGCAACTATATCAAATACCATATGTACCGTTTAAAACCATAGTAATCTGAAAGCCTGGTGGGGATTTTAACATATCCACTATATTTTCTAAGGATGGATTTGGCAATTGGTAATACACTATATACACAAAATTGAGAAAAATGGGTAGTGTGGAACATTTTCTTTACAGCTTACATTGCCAGAATAACTATTAGTGCCTGAAATGTATCACAAGAGTGTCAAATCAGAATGTATTTGAGTCAATGAGAAGATTTTTTAATTATTTTTAGAGGGATATTTTACTGTTTGTCATAAGTCACTAACATTTTTTTGTTGCACGCTGTATGTTACTGATCATGGTTTTTCTAACAACTTTACTTGTTACAGTTTGTAAGGTTTTAGTTATTTTATTGCAGTACCCTGCCAACGGTGGCATTTAATTAGAGTCCGTAGTATTTAGTGGTGATAATTGTGGGCACTAGACAAATGAATAGTATTTCATTTTTTTCGGTCTTGTACTATAGAGCCAGTTGTAATTTGTAAAGAAATGAATTGATTATGTACGTGTTTACAAAATTGTATATGCAAAATAACACACTGGGACTTTGGATATGGTATTTAGATGCTTTAGCATTGAGCAGAAATAACACATTGTATGTGGTAGTTAGATGCAGTAAAATTCAGCATTTGTTGTCTTCTATCCTAAGCAGGACATTTTTTTTCATAACTGCCAAACTCTGGAGTCTGCAATAGTCCAAATATAAAATAGTGTATTTGAAATAGTTTAAAATGTATCTTTGCACATACAGTATAATAAATTCTACTGTATACTTCTGGCTTCTGTCCCAAGCAGGACAGACTTGGTTGCATCTACCAAACTCTGGAGTCTGCCATAGTCCAAATGACAACATTGCAGTTTATCCTAATATATATATATATATATATATATATATATATATATATATATATATATATATATATAAAATTATGCACATGAATGTTTTAATTGTACCCTATATTACTATAATTTTATTACTGGATCCCCATAGTAATGCTGGCTGGTTTACCTCTCTCTTTCCTGCAATCAAAATAGCAGTAACGCACTGGGGGCAAAAGATCAGCTTGAGATTTTACCAGCCCATTAAACCCTGGCTAAGAGTCAGCCAGAGTGTCCACCAAGGCTGAATCTATAGCAATGCAGGAACAGGTCTTAAACAGGAATGGATACGGCCAACTTGATTGTACTGACGCTTTAGTATTGTGGGGGCAAATAAATTTGCATCTGTGGGTATGGCCTAAACAGTCTGAATTGTTAAGTTGTAGCATTGGGGAGGGCAGAACATGGACTGGGTATAATAAGTATTCCACGATCCTGAAAGTGACTATATTAGTTCAACTGAAATGGTTGTCAAGAGGGTGAAAAACCTATCGTCTGTAAAAAGTCACTCTGATGATGGCACGGCAGAGATAATTGAAATCCAATGGTTAATTCACAAGTTAAAGCAGAATTTCGCATGAAGCATGGTAACCTGATTTTCTGAAATCTGTGCTAAAAGCTGTATATTGTACAGTAGATGACCTAAAACTTGTGTTTAACATTTCTGAAAAGTTCAAACCACGATTACAATGCCATCTATTCAACAAGTAAACAAAAAGCAAAAATTAAGTAAAGCTAATTACAAAGAAGGCACTCGGTGCCTGTCGTCTTTGTAAAATGCAAATGGTCAATGACACAACTAACTATTGATTTGCTCATAACTTTAAGACTAGTTTTTACCCCTAACGTGACCCTCCAGTGAAATAAGCCCGGAGGGTCACTTTACAGGTTAGTGATCGGCATCTTCTTCACATAGTGATGCTGGGAGATGGCGACCAGTGCCTCTACATGCTTAATCTGTTTCGGCGGCCGAAATTCTGAGTGACCATCAGGTAAGGCTTGCAAGGTTGCATGGTGATCTGTAACTGCCCACCCCACAAACCATGCTGAGGGCCGCAGTGACTCTCAAGTCTTTTTTGACTGCAGGGTCACTTTAAATAGAAGCCTGGTTTCCATTTATCAGTACCACTTCTGCCTCTGGTTCCCCTTGCTTCAAATCTTATGTCCCCTGTGAGGATTGAAGTTCTGCTGCACACTAGTATGTGGCACTATGTGCTGCCCTCCAATCCCCCTTTCCAAGGTAGAAGAGAACCCAACCTAGACAGGGTTAGTTAGAAATTGGGTGACAAGCAGGCCAAAGTATTTTCTTGTACTGAGCAGATTCCTTTCCCTAATTTGTTTATGCATACAGTATTATGGGTCTGCTTTAATTTCCCAACTAAAGGAACGTTGCAGTTTATGTTCCTTTTTTATTTACAACATACCATTAATGGCCATTTACAGGATGTAATTGCATGTAAACAATCAGCAGATCCACTGACTGGCTGCGTGACACACTATACATCATACTTGTTATGTAGACCTGGTTAATGAAGGTATCTGGTCTCTGAAATTAACAACCTTTCAGTGTTAGGCTTATGCCAGTCTTTTTATCCTTACTGCACTCATAGAAACTGTGTTCCAGTGAGAATTGGATTACATTGCAAGCTACCAAGCCGAGGAAGACAGTGACACACATCAATATTTAAAGAGGCCTTTGTACCTAATATAGGCGTCAATGTGCTGCCACTTGCATTTAATTCCACTGTATTTTATACAGGGCAGCTTCCAATGCATTAGTTATGAGTAAAATGCAATTTCTTGGCTGATGATGATAAATTTAAAAAGGTGAAGAAAATCTTTAATAGCCATTTGTATTCATTTAAAATATAGTTTCACAACATTTGCTGCAGCTGCTATTTTCAGCAGTGACCTTTTCCCCTTTATCTGCTCAAAAGCTTTCTTGGTTACATGATATAAAAGCCAATTTCACCACATAGTAGAACCAACGCAATGAGATATGAGATATATGTATATTATTCCTATACTCACTTAGGTCATGTTATAACAAAGCAAGGAACAAATGTGAAAGGTTCTAAAACTCTAGTTTCCTCCTATTTTACATGACAACACTCTTCAGATTCTATAGACATTGGCCTCGATTCACTAAGAGTAGAAAAAAAAATGTCATGGTAGTAAATAATTCAATTCATGAGAAAAAAGCCTGAGAATTTCACTTTTAGTGAATCACTAGATAGGAAGACAATAAAAGTCAATGGTACTTTTTTACTCCTGAGAAAATCATTGAACTTTTTACCCCTTTTTACCTGTAGTAAAAAAATGTAATTTACTTTTAATGTCTTCCTATCTGGTGATTCACTAGCAGTGAAATTCTCAGGCTTTTTTCTCATGAATTGAATTTTTTACTACCATGAGAATTTTTTTCAACTCTTAGTGAATCAAGGCCATTGTGTCCCCTTTTAATGAGGAACAACAATGGGTATTTTCACTTTCCTGGGTGGTGGTCCCGTTTGGCAGGGCATCCCACTTAGGGATGCCCCCTGGGATTGCCTGAGAAAATTTCCTTCCGGCAACCCTCCTGTGCAGACATGGCTCACCAACCAATTGGCACTCACACTCAATTCATTCCTTCCTGATGTGACGTCCGGTCAGCTAGGAAAGCTATATGGAGCAAGCTGCAACCTGGCAGAAGTCTGCTGGATGCCTCCTGACTGGACAGGGATTTTACCAGTCTTAGAAGCTTCAACTCATGTTCCTTATCCTTATTTTGTCAGTGACTGGCAATTGCTATATTCAGCAATTGGTATATTCAATGAACAAATCTAAAGTATTGTGAGTGTTGTGAAGGAGATGACATTGCAAATACTTTTTACTATGATTTTATTTAACACATACACATTTTACATTTCAATTTTTTATGCAGTATTGGCATCCATATGATCTGTTTAGTTTTAGTACTAAAGTGACTAAAAGTTGTAAATCACCATTTAGGCAGGAGGCATAGACACGCAATGCTGGCTACTTTAATGAATGTATTTACAGGCAATATATACAAATACAAGGTTTTAAAACCTTGGCATACATTTGCATTAAAAATAAAATTTAGCTGATTTTTACTTTGAGGGAATGTTATGGAGGTTTTATCAATACACTTACTTGTTTTGCGAACAGTTGCCCTTTAAATATGTATGTATTATGTAGTTGCTGCAGAATGGCATAACCATTCACTTTGAATTCAGATCACCTATTTTTGATCAAGAGCTTTTATGTGCTTTTAAAAGAAATATACATACATTTGGAAGTACAAATTGTGTTGATAAAGTATCATGACATAATATAACCCAAGTTGTGATCAATCGAGTATTCAGTCCACATATGTTCATCTGTCAATAACAGAAGGAAATTCTAGATTGGAAACCTAAATCTAATGCAAACATTAAAATAAGTGTCTAACCTTTAAAAAAAAAAAAAAAAAAAAAAAAAGCAAAAGGGATGTTCAACTCTCTTCCTCTGCAGCGGATTAGTCTGACATTAGTGGTGCCAAACTTACCAGGTTGTGAGTTCGAGTCTTCAGCAGTCTCCGTAACGGCTACCCCCCCCAACATCAGTCTGTGACCCTTCCATGCCCACTCCAGTCCTTGCAATTGAGGGATATATGCTAGGCCTAAGATCAAGCCTGGACGACATGGAGACTCGATCATACACTCCGGTAAGTTTATCACCGCGGGAGTCAAACCAGTCGGCTGCAATGGACAATGTTTATCGGACTGATCCTTTAAATAATACATTTTTTCAAGAAAAATACTTAATGTAGAATTCTGTTTTTACTTTGACACGAGCTATGTTAATTTAGGTCTTTTCTGGGGTTGCTGCTCTTGCCCCAAGGTTTTCCTAGATTTTAGTTGAAAATATTGTCTGAGTTTAGAAGCTTGATTGTAGTGCAGATAGCACTTTGGAGTCAAGTCAAGGATACTGGCATTTCTTGCAAAATACTGTGTGTCTGTATGTATACAATTTCCCTGAAAAAATGAATGTTGTACTATATTTTTGGTTCTATAAAAGTTTTTGTGGTCACAGTCTATATGATTTGAAAATGTAATATTTAAATTGAATGTTTTCATTTTTGAAATATTGAAATATACTTTAACTTTTAGTAAACTGGCCAAGAAACGCAAAGATGCCATGGGTAACACACGACAGGAGATGACTCATATGGTGAATGCAATGGATAGAAGTTATGCTGACCAGAGCACTCTGCATGCTGAAGACCCTCTGTCTATAACATACATGGACTCCCATAACTTTCCCCCCAGATGTAAGTAATCCTAAACTATGTAGCCTAAAACTGTGGTAGCAATGAAACACCGGATATCCTTGTTGTACAGTCAATATTTCTGTGCACTACAAGCCCTACAACCTATGCTATATTCTTCTCAGTAAAGATGTGCTTCTGCGCAGTTATATATCTTTTCCTTTACAGATATTAAATCTTTTTCATGCAAAAGAGAATGTTTGGAGTGGAATGGGGCCAAGGGGGAGAAACTGGGAGGAAAAGAAGGGGGAAGGAGGCAGTGTTATATTAGTATTAGGAATCTACCCCTAGTATTCATTTATGTATTCTAATTAATACAACCTAGTTTGTGTAAAGCTTAACCCCCCCCCCCCTGTTGAGAAAGCATTCAGTCTTTAAATCTTAATATGTCATGGACTCTATTGATCTGTTGGCCCATTGGGGGGGGGGGGGGGGGCTTTCTGAGTTGCATGACCTTGCAGCATTGGGGAGGTGCTGGCATCAAATCAACTAAGAAGCACAATTGCCACATCTGAAACTGAAAGTATTTCAGAGCTCTGTCTCATGCAAAATTTCTGTTCTTGGACAGACTTGATCCCATTATGTGTGTGAAACTGGACCAATAGCCCATTTTACATAAAACAGGCGTTGATCTGCTCTGGATTGCTGGAGTCCCCCTTTGATTAACTCCCTGCAAGCCTTGTAAATCCTACTTTAATTCATGTCCCTGGCTTCCGCTTTGCCACTGAAAATGGGATAAATGACTGCCCCTGACCAATCACATGGCAGTATTTTGCCAGAGGAACGTAGATTAGAGTAAAATTTAAAAGGATGTCCGGCTACACTTGCCCTAAATGGGCACTATCATAAAATTGTGTAATAAATGCATTAGTGCTCCTTTTAAGGAATAGGAATATAATGACCAGCTACATCAGCCACATTTCTCCTGTAATGCATAATGAGATTGCCACTCAAGATCACCAGTGACCCAGCAGATCAGGCAGCAAGGACAACATCATAGAGCCACCGGCACTTTTCCTAACCAAGTGTGGGCAAGGGCACCAGGAGCAGGGATGATATTGTTCAGGCTGTGGCCCAGCAATATTAATATGCCATTGAGACACACACACATATACTCACTCCTACTTTTAGGTGGCCGTAACAATATTCGTAATATTTAGGAATGCAGACTTGTGGATCCTTGGCTATGTTGGTGCTCTTATTTCTTACTATTCCCCGTTTCTTTTAGTGTCAATGACTGCCTTTGATACTTCAGATTCCACTTTATTTGCTTTTCTTACCCTGCTCCTTAGTTGGTGCTTTCCTACATTTCTGCCAACCGTTTTAAAATTGGCTGTTTAAATGGTCATTGATGCTTTGTCATTCATCTTTCACATACGCTTTTTAATATGTCCTATGTATCTGCAAATAATGCATGCCATTTAAAAAGTATTAATCCCACACATGTATTCATGCAGTGTCTGTCTTGTAACTTAACCTAAGGGCAAGATTTATTGGTGTCTGTGCATACACACATATACCTACCGGAATGTTTATTTCCAATATGTACTTCAGCTCAAATTTGCCTAGTTCAAAGAGAAACCCCTGTTGATAGCATTTTTAAAAGTGTAGATTTTTGTGTGCCAAAACTATGTCCTCGGGCTGCTATTTTTATATTTTTTTTTATTTTGGCAAATGTGTTTTGTGGAAGCAGTACACAATATCTACAAGAAAAATGAAACAAGTCCTTTACACACACAACACTGCTGCTGGGCATGTGTCAGGTTGCGTGAGCTCCCTCACCTCAGGAGCGGCCATAGCAGCAATATTCTGGTATGTATAGGGATCACTTCTCTCCTTGTAAGTCTTTGGTGTACAGTTGGTTAACAAAAGCAACAGATTGCAGGTAGCAAAAACTGCTTCATTAAAGTGGACCAACACCCAGGATTTTGACTATCCTGGGTCTTGGTCCACTTCGGTGGGGCACCCCCGATCGTGGTGCCCCGCTGTGTGAAACCCCCCCGAACCCCCCGAAAAACTCACCTCTCCCCGCGCCGATGGACAAGCCCTTTGACAGGTCCGGACAAGCGGCTCCTCCACCGCCGCCTCCCGCGCGTCACTCTTGACGCGCGCGCGTGCCCGCGTCGGCCATTCACAGACAAGGTAAGGGGATTTGGGGTGTTTGGGGGGGTTTCACCCCGCGGGACATCCCGATCTCGGATGTCCCGCGGGGAGGGAAGGAGGGAGGTGATCGCGGGAGGGTGACGGTCCACTTTAAACCACACATTTGCCAACATAAGAAACACCAGAAAATTTCAGCACCTTGAGGACATCCTTTTGGCACAAAAAACGATATGGTGCTTTTTAGTCAACCTGTAATATACACAAGCGATAACTGGCTTGCTGAAAACATTTATTTCGAAAGCCATTAACATACTGTTTTATTCTCTTTTTGCCTGTATGTTTCCAACTGCCCATGGAGGTAGTAATGTGAATTTTTCATGAGCTTTGTTTTCCTGCAGTGCCCACTGATCCACTTGTGCCGACTGCCGTGTTAGGTGAGGACCTAGTCTAGCATCATCACCAATCCATGCATGAATGATGTTGCAAGTGACCAAAGAAAATGTTGCGAACATTGCCAAAGTCAATAGTCATATATGGAAATATTGTGCATCAATTAAAAAGTGAATGAGCCAAAGGTTCAGTCTGTGTGATTAACATGCCACTAGGGCTTTGTTAACACGGACTTGTGAACCATAATAAATGCATATTTAGTTGGTAGGCATTAGCCTGACATTTGAGTGCTAGTCAAATGAAAGGCACAGTATCTAAATGCAAAGTAAACTACTACTTTCCCAGAAAATGTATTAGGTTTGCAATTAACATGTAGTGTTATTTAGTTAGGGTACAGCTCTTGCAGTAATGCGCTAAAATAAAGTACCACTGAGCGTTAAACGGTGGGTTTTATAGCAGTATATGCAAACTTTAGTTGATTTACATATGAGTTTTCTGATCTTTCCTCTTTTCTCAAGATATCCAAAACATGGATTTTTTGTAGTGTCAAAGGACAATATGCTATAGGAACTATATGTAGCTAACCAATGATTGTGTTGTAAACTGCAGCCAGTCAAGGGTTTTACTAGCATAGGATATTGCAGAATATTGCAGGAATACTAAAGACATGCAAGTCACATGAAACACTAGAATGCAAAACTAACAAGAGTCTGTTATACAGCCTGGCGTACTGTCAGGAATAGTGTTGCTGTTCATGTTTTGGTTAAAGTTACATTTAACTACATTTTGCTTGATCAGAAATGCATTTGGCAAACTTTGAAATTGTAATTTTACCCTTTTAGCCAGTGAATATATTTTATTAGTAAGTTTGTCATGACCTTTTATCCCCAGCCCAGTTTTTACTAAAGCCTTTGCCCAGTATAACAGGATGCAGTCGTGTTGCTCTCCAGCCATAACAAATGCAGTTGCAAGCTAAACTACCAAATTGCCTACTGAGGTTTATATGGCAGTTTAGTTTGTAGTGCTTTCAGATTTATTGCAGTTATTATAACTGATGAGATAAGGCCCCAATAAGTAACTGAATGAATCCTCACTGGAGAGCACCAGTGAGCGCTGCTGCTGCAGGGCCAGAGAGCCTTATGGCTGCCATTCAAACATAATTCTTCATCCTGTTATATTTTTAATATTTTTGCAAAGGTTTTAGTAACAAAGAAACACAGGTAATGCTAGTAATTTCCTTGCAGATAATGGCCGGGCCAGCAATTTTTTTGTTATAGAAAAAAGGAATGGTAAACTCAAGTAAACGTTTCATTGTCCGCCATACATTGCTTTGACTTTTTGGTGTTTTTCCCCCTAAAATGTAAATAGTTTGATTGGGTGTGGTAAAGTATGCTACCCTCCCCCCTTTATTTTTGCAAAATATAGTATTTTGATAAAGGGAGAACTTTAACTTTTTTTTTACAAATATTTTAAGGTGGCTTCCTATAAAATCATATTTAAAAATTGGGTGGTCTCCCCGTGGTATTTTGAGGCATTTGGCTGCTTTCATTGTTTTTTTTATAGGTCAGATATGCAACACAGAATATTCAGAAGAACACCGGAATATTCAAAATAGTATGTCTGAACTGCAATTGAACCGTTGCATAATCTAGAAATGCTAGGCTTGAAGATCCTTTATACTGTAGGTAGAAGTCAACAGAAACCAAATGTTCACAAGCCAAGGACAAAGATAGAGTGGTTTGTCTGGAGGTGGGATCTGTAAACTAATGGTGGAAAGTTAAAGGCCCATTCATTTGTTTATTTTAATTTCCTGTGGTGAGAAGGTCAACTGGCATATAGACTGCTCCAGAACTGCATTTGCATCATGTTGCCCTTACATTTATGTTGTGGTAAAGGGGTCAAGCTACTTTTAATCAATATGGAATGGCCAATGCAATGTACCGTTTAAGGCTGGACATTACACATAACTTGGTTTTGTTATTTTTTGGGATTATCTATGTTGGGAATAAGGACGTGCAAGTTATTAAACTGTATACATTAGTTTCTCTGAGTCACTTGAGTTCTCTCTAAATTGTATGTTGTGGCTTAACATTTTATAAGGGCTAAACCCACCCAGGCCTATGTCCCGCCCAACTGTGGAGTTTCTAATGGAGGAGGTGTGTCTGCCTTAAGCATGAGGAAGAATATAAGAATGTCAGTATTAGAATGTTCATGGGCCATGTGGGGGGCTACTGTAACCAATGCCATTTGCTTCCCTTGAGCCCCACTATACTGAGATTCTTACTTTTTGTTAACAGTGGTCCACATTAACAATAGGGTATTGTACAATTTGTTAAAAAAAACTCTTAATGTTATGGCCCTCACCTGTTTAATTCTCTTTTATTACTACTACTTTTTGTGCCCCCCCCATCGGGTTTTCCCATTTCTTCACACTTGAAACAAGCAATAAAACATGTATTTTTAAGTACCAGATTCCTCTAGTGCTTTTGGTCATGTCACCTTCTTATGATAGTCTAGTTAAAACACAGAGGCAACAGTGCATTTTTTTCCTAAATAAAGTAGAGCATGCAGTTCCTATTTTTTATTATGGAAGTACAGCACAATGTTGAATAGGCCAGTTTATAACTTTTATTCAAAATGCACTGCACATATATTGTGCCTCTTGTTCTTTGGATTTGCAGTCCTGGGATTTATTAAGGATATTTTTTTCCATTCCTGTAATACATCTATTTTCCAGTTATTTTTTCATAATAAAAGCGTAGCCCTAAATGAGCACAAAATATGCTATTTTAGGGGATTTTTAAATAAAAAAACGGTAGCTTTTATTTTGCTTAAATGAATGCCGTAATCTTACCTTGTAAACAAAGCATTAAGAACAATTTCCTAAACAATTCATTTAAAGCCGACCCACAAGCTGTAGGCTCCCCCCCCCAAAAAATCCCATAAATCTTACCTTTCACTTGGTCTCCCACCAGTGTTCAAATGGGCAGCACGTATCGGCATCTGGAACAATGACACCACTCCCTACCCACCTGGGGTAGCGAGGCAGTACTGGAGTGCCCCCCCCCCCCCCCGTTCTGTCATTTTCGCGCAGAGACCAACACCCACACCGCGCTTGTATTGGTCCTTTTTAAGATGGCAGGAACAAATATTACAGAAAGTCATTTTTACTACAGTGGGGGTCTACACCGATCTATAATAATGTTGTAGTAAAATACTTTCTACTGCTTTTCTGAAAGCGTAAAATGATGCATGGTTAGGAAATCACTTTAAACTGGGCCTAAAAGCTAAAATTGACTGTCGCCAAGATTTCCACTGCCGGATACCCAAGACAAATACATACCTTCTTTGGGGGTTCCAGGGCAGTGACATGTAGCATCCATAGATGAGGCTGCTGAGTCACTGTATCTCACCCGTCTGCACCTGATGCACTGAGGAGAGATGCAGCTGGTCAATTGCACCTTCTGCTGGTGCCACATTTCATCACCACAGGAACCCAGAAGAATGTGTCATTGATCCCCCGACCATATGATAACCACTTCCTCATTTATGTATTGCTGGCATTTTATTTTTATTTTATTAGTAAACATGAAGGTTTAAAGCATACTTAGACTCTTGCTCTCCGTTACTTCAGCTGCTGCCATACCCTGCCGGGTACATTGTTTTTTGCTGTGATGATAGAATTAGTTTGCAGTTATCATTTTTTGTGATAGTTTAGTTTGTCTGCATGGCTGAATTGGTCATTCATTTCACGCAGCCCAGCTATCCATGAACATACCTTTCTTTTGTGTGTTTGAAACATGTTATCTGACAAGGTTGTGAAGATTTCATGCTAAATGTTTTTTTCTTCTGCTGCTCTGGTGCAGTGCCCATCACTGGTAAGTGAGATATGTTTTACTTTGGTGGTTTATTGTTCTGAGCAGTCTGCCTGCTTTGCTTAATATTTTGCAGGTGAAATGAGTGATTCTTTTGGTGTACACAATAAATAAATAAAATGGTTTGTTGCAAGGTCCCTCTGAAATGTGCAGCAGCTGCCACCCCAGCTGCTCTTGCCAGCTGCCTACACCTCGGTACCTCAGACTCTTTGAAGCATGTATCAGTAGTCCGTTAAGCACATGCCATTGCTGTTGTGAGGCTTAACTGCTAAACTAAAATCGGCCAAACCTGTTTTACAATGCCATAAACAATACTGAAAGAGTATATTGTCACAGACTTGACTATACTATGAGTTACCTGTGCTAAATAGTCCCTCTAATGCTTAAACCGGACCAACATCCTGGCACAGTTGGAAAAGAAAGGTAGCGGCCATTCTGGAGCTTTCTCTCCCAGAATCTCAGCCATGCTGCTTCCTATATTCAACTGGCATAACTGACAATGCACAGTAACAGGAAGCCCAGCAGCACTTCCTGTTTGCAGGTGGCCTGCACATCCATGAACCACCATTTTGTTTCTAAAATTTACAACAGGAGTTAGTTAGAAAAAGGCTAAATCATTATGTGCTGCAATCTAAATGGGGAGGGATGCATATGAGCACTGTTTGTTGTGTTGGTCTGGTTTAAGTAATTTTTGACTGTTGGTCTGCTTTACAGCTCCAAGTCCGTAATTAGAGGTAACTTGCCTTTGCTCCATTCTATAAAGCTGCCCTTGAAGTGTGGTCAAATCTGCTTTTATGCATCACTACATTTATTTTGGCATGCTATCCATGTACCCCTTTCTATATGACCATCTAGCTTTCTATGTTGTCTTTATGGCAAAACGTCATTAATAATTTTGGCACTTATGACAAAAGGTCCATGTTGCATTGAGATTTGCACTTGCTAAGCAAATTATACCTAGTCACCTTTTATCTGGTCCTCACAACCGAATACAGGCTGGCCTCCGTGTGGCGCCTGGAATGTAAGCCTGGGGAGGAGGCCACTACTTAATGGAAAACTTTTATGTAGTATGTACTGTACATGGTAAAGTAAATCTGATTTTGATTTTAAGAGTACACATTGGGTATAATTCCATCTGACTTGAAACAACATCAAAATAATGCCCGGATTTTCTAAATGTTTTACAGACCTTATATTACTGCTTTACTCCTTAGTCTCCACCCTGAACAAAGCAAGGGGGTCATATTTGTTTGTTTCAGTAGAGGGTCATTCTATATACTCAACCTTATTTTCTTTTCTTTTTTCTTTTCAGATGAAAACCACACAGTCACAGCAGAATCCAGTCGTCTTTTAGATGTCCCGCGATACCTTTGTGAGGGCACAGAATCCCCATATCAGACTGGGCAACTTCATCCAGCCATAAGAGTTGCTGATTTGTTGCAGCATATTAACCTCATGAAGACTTCTGATAGCTATGGGTTTAAAGAAGAATATGAGGTAAATAAATACATTTACCAAAGTTTAAATTGTGTTTACTACGGTATGGGAGGATGAAATGGTGCAGGCTTATTACCACATATTTTGTTTCTACCCTTTTTTTCTTCCTTTTTACTTTGTTTCTTTTAATGTTGGTTTACAGCATATTATGTGTACATAAAAATGTTCTTGTTGCAGAGTTTCTTTGAAGGTCAGTCTGCATCATGGGACGTTGCTAAGAAAGATCAAAACCGAACAAAGAACAGATACGGAAACATTATTGCCTGTAAG
Source organism: Gastrophryne carolinensis (assembly GCA_027917425.1). Classification (NCBI taxonomy): domain Eukaryota; kingdom Metazoa; phylum Chordata; class Amphibia; order Anura; family Microhylidae; genus Gastrophryne; species Gastrophryne carolinensis. The sequence continues at coordinate 284,843,995 of CM051237.1, read as the reverse complement.
TCTTGGCTCAGTCCATTCTTGTAACCTACGATCTAAAAAATTGTGTGTGCATCTTGGGGGCCATGATGCTATGACGTTTAGTAGGCTGCCTGGACAATGACTTTTCATGACCGCTTCAGTAGGTTTATTTTTTTTTTTACCTGCAGTGGATCGGAACCGAAGTTAATGGGAACCTATAGGTTTACTGCTATGCCCTTTTATGTTAAAAATTCAACAATCTGAAACAAAAAATGTTACAATCTAAAACCAAAAAATGTTCATGTAGCACATATCCACTGTGCAATAGTTTTGCATATTCCATGAAATGAAGTGTCCACATTTTTTTAATCAAATCATTTCATTATTGAGATCGATTCCGAGCCAGGTGAGAATTCTCACTCCCAGGTGAAAATGTACACCTGGTAGACAACGAAAGTCATTGGAGCTTCTCTCTCCTTAAAAAAAAAAAAGTGAGAATTCTCATCTGGCTTTGAATTAACTCCATTGTGATTTTACTCTTCGACAAAAAAAAATGATCCAATGCAGTTTTGTATAACTCAAGCATTGGAAAATCATATTGTTTCCTTTAACCAGATGATCATTCAAGAGTAATCCTTCAGCCAGTGGAAGACGACCCTTCATCTGACTACATAAACGCTAATTATATAGACGTAAGTAAGCTGCATAACCCCTGCTATATCCCTGCATGCCTTAGCATTCTGCTTTTTGTATATGTGCTTTTCTTGTTTTGTTTTTTGCATGCCTTGCTTCTAAAGTTGATTGCAAGTGTTTTAGAAGAGAAACTGTACACTTTCCTTGTTTCTAAGTCTTAGTACTCACTGACATTATTGTGCTTTCTTTCACACCTGGCTTTGGTTTGGGCTGTAGATTTGGCTGTACAGGGATGTAAGTACCACTACGTGTGCATAACAGAACCCTGCAGTAAAACTTTTAATATAGACATTGTTCCCAGTTAATTTGTAATTTCTACTAATGCTTTTTTACCCAGCATCTTGTGCATGCTCCACCTGATTAACTTTGTTACTTTCTTATCTTTTTGGTTTTGTTGTGAAACCTTATCTATATATATTAGAAATACCGTACCCTAGCTGTTTGTTGTCAGTCCCCTATTATTTTTAACCAATTGACATTCCATGCTTTTTATTATTGTTTTGTTTATTTTTGTACTTTTGGCTGTTTGGCCTTGTCTTTTTCTTTTCTGAATAATACATTTGATGTCTTTAACCTGTTTAACTGGATCCTGTCCTAAAGCAGAACCATGCACTAAAAATAAGTAAAGGACAACATTTCCATTGGCACCCCTACAGCTACCACTCCCTCCCCTTCTTAAGATTACTCTTATCTTTGATGCTGGGGTCTCTACATTCCTTGACTCATGTTGAAAATAAATTCTGGCAGTGGGTGCTGCGGTTTCCAGTCAGAGGATACCCAGACTTGGATAGTTGTAGGGAGGGGAGTCTGTCCTGTATGGAAAGACTCCCAACTTGTGGGTATAGGCTGCTTTGATGGCTGCTAGTAAAGTTTTGCCAGGAAGCGTTTTTTTTTTTTTGTTTGTTTTTTTTAATGCCTGCCCCTGTATTTCCTTTATAGTTTGTTTCTATTTTGTTTTTTTACATTTTTTAAAGGGAAAAACACATAGTTCCATCTAATTTGAAGCTTATATTTAACTTTATTTCACTGAACAGTACCAACAAGAAGCATATTAATCATTGGAACATGTGAGGTTGCCATTTCTTGATTTCTCTAAAAGATTGTTTACCATGCTCATATTGTGCATCTCTAGCTTGCAGAACTTGGGTGATTACATGACTAGTTTATGGAGGAAGAAGCCAGCATCCATAAATGATTTTTCACTTATATTGTATCCAAGAAATTCCATAGATAAAAACGCATCCAACAATTTGGGGTGCAGTTGAACAAACAAGCAGAACAGTGCAGAGAGTAAAGCTTGCATACCTGTAAGGGTCAATGGAAAAACCAGAAATTCAGGCAATGGTCTGTTGGCGGCAGACTTCAAGTCCCGTGTCACTGACTTGATCTTGCCCCTGCAGGTAGGGATAGCATGCTGTGTAGCAACCCCAGCAGCGGGAAATGCAGTTACACGGGGCGTGATTGTGCTGAAGCTCTAATTTGAAGCTTATATTTAACTTTATTTCTTTGTCAGTGACTCACAGTAATATAATCCCCAAACCCATTTCCAAAAAATATGGCACAACTCCAAAAGGGCCACCATGCATTCGAATGTAGGAAATAAATAAGCTTGTTAACATATTTAACTGCAAGTTATGTTGTTAGGTAGGAGAGCAAAGGAGGTGAGAGTTTAGGGGGAGGAAGGATGGTAGAGTAAAAGGGATATCTGGGGACTACCGAAACCTCCAGGTCACTTGATAAGTTAAGAGGACAGAAGTGTTTTTTAAAAATAAATGCAATGATAGAACAAGGGAGTACAGCCTAAAGCTAGTTGGGAGAAAATCCTAAAGCGGCATTAAAAATATTATTTTATATGGAAAACTATGGAGTAGTAGTAGATGCTTGGAACAAACTTCCAGCAGAGCTAGTTTATCAACAGTAAGTGAATTAAAATAAAATGCCTGGGATATGCATACATTTATCCTCCGATAAAGAGCACGTACAGTACACATACAAGGGCAGACTAGATGGACCATATGATATACTTCTGCCATCAACCTTCCATGTTTCTGTGTTATTCTTCCGCTAGGGGAATCTGCAGTCATGGCTAAAGAACAGGAAATTATCCCAACAAGTTTTTTCTGAGAGTTGAGACTACCAAAAATCTCTAGGAAGAACTCCTCTTTTAAAGAGTCATTAACCCCCCCCCTTCGAAAAACAAATTGCACTAACCTTCTCCTCTGGGAAGCTAGCCCTGGCTACTCTGTCACTCAGAAACCACCTGGTTTCCGAAACAGTGGTCCCACTGCTCACAGAAATTACATAGCGGCGTCCATTCATTGCAAGGAGGGGGTGGGGCAGGAATGCAATGAATGGATGGCACACTGTGACCAGCGTGACTGTCAGGCTCTGTGGGGCGAAGGCCAGTAGCAAGCCCAGATGCTCACTTTTAGTGGTGGAATAAGGAGCACTCCCACCCTTCATCCAGGAGGTTTCCGAGTGACGGACTAGGCTGAAGCTGCTACGCAGGAGAGAATTTAAGTGCTGTATTTTTGGGGGGCAGGGGGGTTAGTTACCCTTTAAGCTTTCATTTTACACACTATCTTTAAGTTATAGCATTGTCTTAATATTTATGCTGCTACACTGCGGCATTTATGCCACATGATCAGTCAAGTAGTAATAATGCACATAACATCAATATGATTATGATGAGCTCATTTGTATTAAAGCTGTTTCTTTAGGTTTTTTATAGCTGTAAAATCATCAGGTTTTATTAGGGATCACGTGTGCCATAAAAGAAAGATGCCAACAGGAATTAGCATATTTTTACTTACACCTAAAACTAGCTTTGCTAGCTATTTTTCTCGATCTCTATGGCAGCAGTTTTGCATGAGTGGATACATTGAATAAGATAAATATAAAAGAAATCACATTGAACAATTTCAGTCCAATCTTAAAACATCTAATTGTTCTGTTAGAATTGGTGTTCTTCTCTTCCCTATGAGTTGACACAGCCTTTCCCCTCTTAAAATAGTAGTTACCTCTGTAATTTACATTTGCTACCTTTGCCCGTAAATGAAGACTTAAAGTGGACCAACACCCAGGGGTGATCGGCCCGGGAATCTATAAGATTCCCGGGCCGATCACCTCCCTCACCGCGGGACATCCGAGATCGGGATGTCCAGCGGTGAGGGACCCCCCCAAAAAGCCCCAAAAAACTCACCGCCGCCTCCCGCGCGCCTCTAGGCGTGCGCGCCCCCGCGCCGGCCGTTTGTGAATGGCTGGCGCGCGCACTGTCAAAGGGGCGCGCGTGAGGCGGCGGCGGACGCGCTGTCTTGTCCGCAGCTGTCACCCGCTTGTCCGTGGCTACGTGGGAGCGTGGTGAGGTGAGTTTTGGGGGGTTTCTGGGGGGTTTTACACAGCGGGGTGCCCCCCTGAAGTGGACCAAAACCCAGGATAGTCAAAATCCTGGGTGTTGGTCCACTTTAAAAACCTATATTACAATATACACTAAGTTGTTTATGACAGAACATTCTGTTAAGACAAAAAGTTACATTTATATATGGTGGGTTAATTTTGGCTTCTGAACTTTAATAAAGTGCCCCACATTGGGAAGTATATGGAAATGTGTTCAGTAAGATTAGAAGAATAAATATATATATATATATATATATATATATATATATATATATATATATATACTTTGAATTAAAGTTTTATTACAGAGGACGGCTTTTGGGGAAAACAACACGGAATAGTACCTACAAGAAGTATATTTATCATGGGAACATGTGAGGTTGCCATTTCTTGATTTTTCAAAAAGATGGTTTATCATGCTTATATTGTGCATCTCTAACTTGGGTGATTACCTGGCGATACTAAAATGTTCCATTTTCCAGTTTATGAAAGAAGCAGTCAGCACCCCATAAATGATTTTTCACTTATATTGTATCCAAGAAATTCATAGATCAAAAATGCATCCAACATTTTGGGGTGTCAGTCACCCCTTCAGCAGAACAGTGCAGAGAGTGAAGCTTAAATATCTGTAAGGGCCAATGGAAAAAACTGAAATGAAGGCAATGATCTGTTGGGGCAGACCGCGTGACTGACCTGCTTTTGCCTCTGCAGGCTTAGCAACCCAAAAGTGAGAAAGCAATTAAATGGGGTGTGATCCTGCTGAAACGATCACCACCGGGAGGGGATCAGAGGAACAGCCTGACCTTGGGGATTCATCCCTGTAGTATTTTGTTGTATTTTGTTATTGTAATTCAGCATGATTTTCTATCGACCTGATGACGTTAGGTGGGAATTTCTGTTTCCCATTGGCTTTTACAGGTAATGTAAGCTTTATTCTGTGCTCTGTTCTGCTTGCAATCTTGGGCAAGTGAGGAGAAAAACAGGTGAGGGGGGGCCAAGTGCCACAAGCTAACATTTTTTAAGATCTGCAAATGAAGCAGCATGAAGGTTTATTTTTATCTGTGTGGGTAATTTAAAGTGGATGCTCTTCCCTGCATCACCTCCTCCCCCCCCCCCCCCCCAGTCTGTTTTGGGCAGTGCACCGACCTCCTCCTTACTCCGTAGGGGAGACTGTGCCTCATGATTACCCACTGTGAAATCTTAAGCAAAGCAAAAATATAAGTATTGCCCATAACAAATTAATAAAAATAGTGTGAGAAATGTATTATTTTCTTATGTCAGGGTTGGCCCTGCACCACCAATACAATACCAAACCATGATAATGGGGTGTGCTGGGCCAGCAAAATCATACAAGTATAATTGAGAACACATACTGAACCCCAGTAATGGGCATGCTATAAATAGCCAGCACATCACAAATAAAACTATTTGAAAACATATAACAAGTAATAATTTTGTTCACCATCTAAAAGAAAATACATTTTTCTTAATAAGGGGGCTGTATCGTGATAATTCAATATTAAAAATCTTTGTAACCATGTGAGAAAAGAAGCTACTTCAAGCTTGTGTTTGTTTTTCTCCTGGGTGAAATTATATGCAGGGGTTTTTGAGTGTACCATTCCACTTTTACAGGGGTGATCTCCTCTTTTCCAATGCCTGTCTTCTGAGTTGGCCTGTGGGGTGCAGCAGCATTAACCCCTACTAATATCCGCCCAAAGCATTGCATATTAGGTAAAAGCCTCTACGAACATCAGAATAATTTCATTAGCAATAAACCTTTTTTCCAGCACAGGCTGGCTCAGGAAAAGTCCATTAGAGTTGAGAAGATCTCCTCTGTAAAAGAAGAATGATATGTTCAAAACCTGTCACCCTGAATTTTTACTGACTGCATTTCGATTTCCTTTCTTTCACTGGAGCAGCGTGACGTCAAGGCTATTAACAATTTTAGAGGGTCATGACAGCCTAATTTATCCCTGGGTACTGGTTTCCTTTAATCTGGTCAACAGTTTTTAGTTGGGCCTTATAGCTGAACTCTATTTAAACTTTTTATTTTTAATTTGTGAAATGGTTGGGTTCTTCTCTTACAGTCTTTGACTGCATTTGGGGGAGCTTTGCACAGTTATCTTAATTTTTTGTTAAGTGACGGCAACCAACGTTTTGCAAAGAAAACATTTTTGATATAGGCAGATGGGTAAAGCTAAATCCTTTCAATTGGATTGCAAGGGCAAAAATACCATTCATACTGTTTTTTAGTTTTATTTTCTGTTCTGTATGTATTTGGCCGGCTTAGTTTGCTCATTTAAAGCGGAACAAAACCCACCAGAGGCCAGCCTGGAATGTAAAAGTCTAAAAACTCTCCTGTCCCCTGTCCAGTGGCACATGCACAGGCTCTCGTCCAATCAGAGCCGGCTGCTGAACTGACGTAATTCGGCAAGGCAGCTCTGATTGTTTACTGTGGGGAGCGAGAGTGGGCTCTTCCTCGGCCTGTGCCTGCGCTCCTGCCCTAGCCATTCAGTTAGGGGCAGCAGGGGATGCGGCCGCTCTCGCAAGTGGCTCTGATTGGACGGGAGCCCCCAGGCGCTATTGGACCAGGAAGAGGTGAGTCTGAGTGCAGCAATGGCGGAGGTTTCACACAGTGGGACATCCCAATGCAGGATGCTGGGGGCACGGAACAAAACCCAGGAAAGTTCAAATCTTTTTTTGGTCCGCTTTAATGCATTATTATTTGCATTATTTATTCACTTACAACAGGATACATTTGTTGAACTTCTTGTCAAACACTATGGAGGTTATACAAATCATTTTAAGAGCATCTTGAGCCTTTGGGGGCTGGCTAAGTGAGCTTTTCTTAATCATACAATAAATTGAAAAACATCTTCTATTCTAAAATCCATGCACCTGTGATAGGGCAGCTCTACAGATGAGGGCAGATTATTTATAATGTGGTAGGTAGATTGTTTTTAGAAATTTAAAGATGAGCAATTTATGAGGTGGTGCATGTAGCAAAACTGGAAGTAACTCTTCATGTCTAAACAATGTGTTATTGCATCGACCACTGTCTAAGAGAAATGTGATGCATACATGTAAGAATCATTCATTATGTATACTTATTTATACTATAAACACAATAAAAACCATTAAATAATGAACAACTTAAAGTGCAGGTTATTTCCAATGCATTTAAATACCCCTTTGACATTTCCAAGTAAATGTATGAATTAATATATTTACCATATTGACAACCTGCACCCCGCCTGTGAATTTTCCCACTTTATTGTGTGCTTAGTAAAAACATTTCAGTTGAGTCTCTCAAAAATCATCTGAACTCCTATTTTTCTTCCAATCCATTCCAGGCCGTCCTTATTCAATACGATCGGTTAATTCCCTGCCCGAAGGGGCGTGACTGCAAGACAAGCGTGGCTCCGCCTCCCGGCCTATATCCTTCCCGCTGACTTGCTAGATTCTAGTTTTCATTCTTGCAGTTGGGATGACTGCATGGCTCTCTAGACTCCTCTTCCATTTACTTTTTTTTTGTTTCTCAGATTATACCTTTGAAGCGGGGGCAAGACCCTGTCTGTCTTCCTAGGTCCCTTATGCTGCTCTGATCTGGATTGACCCATTAGGCCTCCTCAGTTTTCGACTTGGCGAAGTTCCATAAAACTGTATCCGGATCAGGAAGGTAAGGTAAGCGCAGGGTCCAGTGTGCGCTTTGTAGTGTTTTGGCACTCTGGCTGAAGGCTTTCATTGAAAAGTATAAGCAGCCACAGGTTTTTGTCTGGTGAGCCTGATTGAGGGGTGACCAAGGGAATGATTTTCCCTCTCTTCGTTTTTATTGCTCTTTCCCATGTGTTTCTTTGTTCTCTGTTTGAAAAATTCAAAAATTGCGCCTTTTTTAGGGGGCGGAGCTAAAGTAGCAACGAGGAAATAGTCTGTTGCCATGGAAAGATTTTCGGCTTGGCAAAGCACCGAGTCCCGGGCGCAGAGCGCTTCCTCCGTTCTTTTTAGCGGTACAACGCGTTTTCTCTATCCGGGGACGCTGGAAGATTTTCGGCTTAGCGAAGTCACCAGCTCCGCTGAAGTCGCCGGTTCTCCTCCGCGACGGGGCACGGGTTTCTCGCCTACCAAGCTCAAACATTTTCGGCTAGGCACGGTGCCTAGCATCGCCAGAGATCGCAAAAGGGCTTCTCTAAGCCGCTGTACGGCTACCCTCAAGTGGACCTAAACCTTTTGGTAGGTTATTTTTTATTTTAATTAATTTTTTATCTTTATTGATTGGGAAAAGGCAAGGTAATATATAATTTATATTGTAATATATAATTATATGGTGGTCTACCCTCAGAGGACTCGCAGTAGGTGACTGTCGAGAACCTATATATACTTGGTCTCAGATTATTAATTTTATTAATTTCACCATGGCGGAGGCATCTGGGCTAGTCATCTGGTCTTTTATCAGATTTACCCCATATCCAGTGGCATGTAGTGGCACTGGATAAGGATAGCACGGTGCGCAGGGATTATGCTAAGTTTGTAGTGGATAGGGAGACAGTCGTCTCCTCCCTGAAGGGGCTCTTACCCCTATCGCCGGTGCTTTCTGAGAAACCCCTTGGCAGTTTTCATGCGGACCGTAATGTGAATCGTACCGGTTACTAAGAAGGTTTTTTGAAAAAAAAATATATAAGAAATCCTCTGAGTATATTGAAGAGGATATTGTAGCTGCCATAGGCCCCTTCTGAGTCTTTAACTCTAAATCTATAGAGTCATCATGGAGTATTGACTACTAAAAAGGTTTTAAAGAAAATAATTTTTCCTCTGATTTGAAGAGGATATTGTGGCTGCGATAGTCTCCTTCTGAGTCTTTTAACTCTGTCGGCAGCCCTCAAGTGGTCCTAAACCTATAGAGTCATCATGGATTATTGGCTACTGAAAAGATTTAAAAAGAAAATATTTTTTCCTCTGGTTTGAAGAGGATATTGTGGCTGCTTCTGAGTCTTTAATCTCTGTCAGCAGCCCTCAAGTGGTCCTAAAACCTTTAGAGTGTCATAATGGAGTATTGGCTACTGAAAAAGAAAAAAAAAAAAAAGAAATTTTAAAAGAAAAGATTTTTTTCCTCTGAGTGGAAGAGGATATTGTCGGCCATAGTCTCCCAGGAAGTTATCTGTTGGAGAGTCCTCTACACATGGGGTGTCTGGTTAAGGAGAAGTTGGATGGATGGTTGATTTTCTCCATTTCTGGAGGATGTTGCAGAGCATTTGTATTATTATAATCTGATCAATAGGGAATAGCAGAAGTCAAGGTGTCTTTCGACCATTCCTAAAGTACTAGATACTATGTATCTCTTTCCTCCAGATTAGATTGAATTAGGGTCTTACCCTCCTGTGGCGGACGTTCTGGTGCCAGGTCTCTTTAAGATTTTCGTTTTACCATCCTCTGATAGTGCTTCTCCAAAGTATCCAGCAGATAAATGCGTGGATCAGGTGGCATGTCATGCTTATGTATTATGAGGTCGACCTTGGGGCCGGCCGGTGTTACATTCATAGAATTTTGGGAGCATCTGGTCTCTGACTCTTGGGTCATTCTTGGAAGCCATGCTCCCAGTTGTTCAAGATCAGTTTGACTCCAACAGGCCTGGCTATGGAGGATTTGATGTGGTTAAGTGCCAGAGGCCTAGCTCTGGGGGTCGCCTTAAGGCGTGCTTTATGGCTTAAGCAATGGCCAGCTGACATAGCCTCTAAAAAAAAAAAAAGATAAATTCTCTTCGGTATCCCAAAGTTCCAAATTAAGGCAACAGGTGCATGGCAGAGCAAAGCCAGATCCCCTTCGAAGCCGGCTCAGGCAGAAAGGGATGCCCCCGCCCCTTGAGGTGTGGGGGGGGAGCTTCTGCATTTGGCTCATTTTTGCAGGCTGCATGTAACAGATATTTGGATACAGGAAGGGTATCCTCAGGTTACAAAATCATTTTAGGAACCAGACCCCATCAGAGATCTCTGGTCAGGGGTATCCCGAATTCAGCAGAAAGCAGAAGCATTGAGATCTGCCGTTCTCACCTTTTTAGAGATTGGAGTTTTTATAACCACAGTGTATATATAAGGATGCATACCTACATTTTAGTAGGTGGCCCTACTTCTTCAGGTTGTGGCGCTACCCTTCGGTCTATCAGCCCCAGGGTGTTTACCAAGGTGTTGGCAGGTCTCATGTTTTTCTCTTAGAAGTCAGGGATACATGTAATCCCTTACTGAGTCTATCGGCTGATATGGGCCCCATCATATCAGGGGGCCCAGACGGATATAGTGTCTATCCAGTCGAATTCTTAAGTCAGACATCATTTCATAGCTTGAAGAGTTATTCTTTTCTGGGACTGTCATCAGACACGTCTCAGGCAAAGGTGTTTTTCCAACGCAGAAGTGACTCTTACTTCAGGCCAGGGTACAGGGTCTCTTGTCTTGTCTTCACTCGACGATTGATCAAGGAATATGTCTGTTGGGCCTGATGGTATCTTGCTTTGAGTCAGTATCTTTTGCACTTTTTCACACAAGACCCCTGCAGATGGAATTGCTCACAATCTGGGATCGGGACCCACACACTCTGGATCACTCTTTTTAAATGACACAGTCAGCAAAGCGGTCTCTAGCCTGGTCCTCAGCCTCTTCAGATTGGCAAATTCTTCCAGTACAGTGGAAGATCATCACCACGGATGCCAGTCTATATTGTTGGGGGAGTGTCATGGAGTCACAAATGATTCAGTGACAATGGAGTCTGAAGGAGAGCAGACTCTCCATAAATATCCTGGAACTGAGAGTGATTCTATTGTATTTCAGACATTGGACATACCATCTGAAGGGGCATCCCGTCCAGATTCAAACAGACAATCGGATTGCGGTGGTATATATCAGCCTCCATGAGGGCACCAGAGGCAGTAAAGTCCTGATGGAGTGAGCTGGGTTTTTACTTTGGGCTGAGAAACTGGTTCCATGTATTTTGGTGGTACATATACCAGGAGTGGACAACTTGCAGGCCGTTCATCTCAGCAGAACGGTCCTGCATCAGAGGGAATGGTCTCTTAGCCAGAGGATTTTTTAATCCCTGTGCATGTGCTGGGGGAGCCCAGACTTAGTTCTTGCATCAGGGCACAGTTGAAAGATCCGAAGTTTGTCCCGGTCCAGGGATCCTCTAACAATAGCAACAGATGCCCTGACTCTTTAGTGGTCAGCATTCAAGCTTCTTTATGCATTCCCCTCCGATTTTACTCCTGGGTCGTGTACTAAAAAAGTTTAGCTCACAAGGAAGTGCCAACGATTCTGGTGACTCCTCTGTGGCCAAGAAGAAACTGGTTCTCAGACATAGTAAGGATGTCAGAGGGCAACTTTTGGAGGCGATGATCCAGATCTTCTCACACAAGGGCCTCTAAGGCATCCCAATTCACAGTTCTGCTTTGGGCTGCCTGGTTATTAAATCCCTTATCTTGGCAGAAGGGTTTTTTTCTGCCAGAGTTATCCAGACTATGATTCAGGCCAGGAAGAAATCTTTATCAAATGATCTATTATTGAGTGTTGCAAGCAATTATCGGTGAGTCCAGGGGTTCGCTTGTAGTGCTGTTCTGTTTACAGAATAAATCGTGTTTTTTTTGCAGAGGTCTTGATGAAGGTCTTCAATTGAGGGCAAATATCTGCTATCTATCTTCTTTCAGAAACCCATAGCTGAGAATGTTTTTATCAGAACTTGTTTTACAAGGAGTCGCTCAGGTGCGGCCTCCTCATAATCCACTTATGCCAGGTTGGGGCCTGAACTTGTTTTCAGGGTCCTCCTTTTTGAACCATGGTAGATGCGTCATTAAGTCTAAGGGCGCTTATAGTTATCTCTTTGTGGCAATAACTTCAGCAGGCAGTTTTCTGAATTAGCAGCTTATCAGTAAGCCTCGTTATTTGAGTGTTTTAGGATTTCTTCCTAAAGGTATCTTTTCAGTTTAATGAAGAGATGGTTTTGCCTTCCTTATGTCCTGTTCCATTGTCTAATATGGAAGGGGTGTTCTTTACTGTTGGATGTAGTAAGAGCACTAAAGTATTATCTCATTACTACACAATCTTTCCATAGTTTGGACTTCTTATGTCATACCTGAGGGTCCACGGAAAGGTCTTCCACCAGCTAAGTCTGCCATCAGTCGATGGATTAGACAGACAGTTGTAAGAGCCTATTCTGCCAAGGGAAAGGAGCCCCTTGTTTTGGGTCACAGCTCTTTCCACTAGGGCCATTAGTACTTCCTGGGCTTTTCAGCATCAGGCCTCGGTGGAACAGGTTTGTAAAGCTGCCACCTGGCCACAAGGTAAGTGTTAGAGCCTCAGCTGACGCTGTATTTGGTCGAAAAGTTCTTTAGGCGGTAGTGAAAGGAACTACCTGCTGTTCTGCGTTGGGGATCCCGCTCATATTTGGCACTGCTTTTGGATATCCCAATCGTATTGAATTAGGACGGCCTGGAATGGATTGAAAGTGATACTCACCTTGTTTTTTCTGTTAAACCATTCCAGGCCGTCCGACCCGCCTCTTTTGGGGGAATATAGGAAGTTTCTATCTCTCCTTGATACTCTTTATGGTGTTCTTTGTTTATAACAGTATTTTGCATTGAAAAGAATGCTAGGTTGATATACCCATGTCTTGGATGCCTAGTCTTGTGGAGTGATTAAAAAAAAAAGAAAGAAATAGTACTTATTTATAATCAGAGAGAGGAGTCTTCTTTATTGTCTCCAGCCTTTTTTGTATAGGTATGCCTCCCGGGTGGCTGGTTATACTGCTTTTTAATTAACTGGAATCTAGCAAGTCAACCGGAAGGATATAGGCCGGGAGGCGGGGCCACGCTTTTGTCTTGCAGTCATGCCCCTTCGGGCAGCGAATTACCCAATCGTATTGAATAAGGAGGGCCTGGAATGGATTAACAGAAAATTCTACAGGTGAGTATCACAGAATTGTGTTTTCCCGGTCTTTGTATTTATCCCACAATTGGCAGCTATATTTGGGTACAGCATTTAACAGTTTTTAATTGTTTTTTTTCACAAGTGTTATTACAATGAACCTTTATCTGATATCTGGGGTCTCTTGTGCTAGTCCCAAGATACTTTACTGTTAAATTTGATATTTTACTTTTGCATTTGATGTCATTTTTTCATTTGGTTCACTCCCTAAACTAAAGTATCGGGGTTAATTTAGAGCCAGGTGAGAATTCTCACTTTTTTAGAAGAGTAAACTGCCACAGACTTCCATTGTCTACCTTGGTGCTGATTCAGAGCCAGGTGAAAATTTACACCCAGTAGACAATGAAAGTCAATGGCAGTTTTCTCTTCTAACAAGGAGCCAGAATTCTCACCTGGCTCTGAATTTACCCAATAGTTTTAATGAAGCATTGTGGAGAGGCTTTCAGTTTAGTAATATGCTTTTTCTAATGTGCTCCTAAAATTGCTGATCAAAGGATACCACTGCTGCTTATTTGCTACTCTCATGCTTTAGCCAGACTTCTAAAGCAGCCTATAGTCAGTTTATTTCTCTAAACCTATCCCAAAAGTGAGAACCACTCGCTCAATGCCTGCTCTTGGTTTACCCAGTGGGCTTTTTATATTATTATTATTATGTACAACATGCACTGTAAGCTACAGGCAGACTTTTCCATAATGCAGGGCACCTGACTACTGTTTAGTAGTCAGGTGCCCTGCATTATTGAAAAGTCTGCCAATGAAAAGATACTGGAAGGGCTTCATGGGTAATATGGAGATGTTTTTGTATAAACCATGCAAAGTGTCGGTGTCCTTTTTTATGCCTGATGTGTGATGCCCCATCAGATGTTTGTAATGTAGACAATCCCATGAGCTTGCATAGGCAGGTGTCTATTTTTATGGATACATGCATCTTTTGTTTACAATGGTTTGTCAGATTTCTTTAACTTCCCCTTTTCATTCAGCTGCTTGTTCTTGTAAATGGAATAGCTTTTTATTATTGGATACTGAGAGCCTCACTTCCAGTTCATTTAATTTATTCCAAAGAGACCCCAGGTATATTTCGTTTTTTTAGGCATTTTAGCTAAATCTATTGGTAGGTTAGTTAATTTTTACTGTAAAATATTCTTCTACTGCTTTTCTGGTTTTCATATTCTGAAATATTTCCTGTTTTAGACTAAATTGCAGAAAGAATACTTATCAGTTCAATGCATTGTAGTGCTGTTAAGAATGGATAATTATTTGCCTGTTTCTTTCAGGGATATCAGAGGCCGAGCCATTACATTGCCACCCAAGGTAAGAAAATCTGCTCTTCCTACTGCTTTAATGGCTTTCATTTAAGTCTCCTGGCAAAATTCCACTTGCCTTAAGATACCTATACTGCAATCTAGGGGCTGTATGCTATGTAGATTGGCACTGCTGCCAAAGTTAGATGAGAAAACAGCTGTTTTTTTATTAACGCGCTACAACATGCTAAATCCAGCATATTCAATAAAGGTTTAACCAACCTAAAAATTATTTAGGCTTATTGACCAAAATGCTTATGCTTTTCCTAAGAGCAACCATAATGCAGATATATATATATATATATATATATATATTCTCTGTGTATACGCAAGATAGAGCTGTAAAGCATATTGCTTTACATAGTGCCATAGGGTATAGGGTGATCTATTTTAAAATATTAATATCAATAAACGGAGGAAACTACACATTTATTTTTAAGTGCCTATGAGGATCTCACCTTGATAACAAAGCGAGGCCCAGCTCAATGTTCACTCAGATAGAATAATGCCACACATATGATAAATGCTAGAATTCACCATGAAAGACTTGAACGTCACTGTTTAAAATGTCAAAACCAAATGCAATTTCAAGACATAACAAGCAGGATACCCCTAATAGGGTAAAGTCTAAATTTAGCCTTTATTGTTTTGCAGGTCCAGTTCATGAAACTGTATATGATTTCTGGAGGATGGCTTGGCAAGAGCAATCTGCTTGCATTGTCATGGTTACAAATCTAGTGGAAGTTGGCAGAGTAAGTACATATTCTGTTCATATACATTCATCTATTTTTTATCCATAGTTTAAACCAGAATTCCACTCAAAATGAACACCCTGCCACCCTTTCCTGGCGCTGAGTCAGAATGGGGTAAAAAAAAAAACTATATTGCCCGTAGTCCAGCGCTGCTCTCTGGTTTCTGTGCAGCCACCACACAGACACAAAGCGTCATCCCTCAGCTCCGTGCCCATGCGGGGGGATAGCACTTTGCCTGATTGATAGATACTTTTCTGCAGGTAAGGTTTTTTTTCCCAGGCGTCATCCAGGATGGCTAGCAACTCACTTCCTCCCCTAAAAAGGAAACACAAACTGATAGTATTAAAGCACCACCCCTTTCCCTCACCCCTGAGAATGTTCATGGGTTAATGGTGGGTTTGGATCCCTCTGGTGCACGTTCCCCCTATTTTTTATTACAGAGCCTCAGTATACACTGTAGGTTTTTTTCTGTACCCCATGGGGGAGGCGGAGCATTGTGCATCTCTTCTTTTCTGTGTCCCCCCATATTCAGTGTGCCGGGTGGCAGGCTCCCTACACAAGAGCTCCAAGGTTTGGTGTCCTCTGGTAGGTGGCTGTGGAACGTGGGTTGGGTACTATGTTCGCAACAGTGTCGGGTAAGTATGGCATTCTGGATCAGGCTCCAGGGGTTCTTCCAGCCAGTAGAAGGGCAATGGGCTGGAGGCGCTCCTCCTCTTCTGGTCTTTGATAGTGCTGAAGGCAAAAGATGTGACGTCCCTTCCGAGTTGGGAAAAAATCAGCATTATTTTAATGATGTCAGTAGACTTACAGGATGCCTACCTCCACATTCCTATCCATCCTGCCCATAGAAGGTTACTGAGGTTCACAATCCTGCTAGAAGGCAAGGTGAAGCATTGGCAATTTCAGGCTCTGCCATTTGGCCTTTCTTCAGCCCCCTGAAACTTCTATCAGAAGCAACGGCTCACCTGAGACTTCATCAGGTGAACACCATAGCCTATTTGGGTGATCTGCTTCTTTTTGCAAGGGACAGGTCTTCCCTTCTTGCAGCCTTACAGAAAACCTTAATTTGTCTCCAAGTATATGAATCAAGTTCTCTCCTGTCAGTCAATCTCTCTGAGGCATCTCCCCCACCCCCGGGTTAAATTTAACTGGAAGTGAAGCAACAATACTTTCAAAGTGTCATCTTTTAATATTTGTAACCACAGTATTTGTAGAGTGTGTAGAGCGTAGATTCTGTTACAGTGCATCGAAAGTTGTTTTAACAATTGTCTTGTTCATATGCCTGAGAACCGGTTCAGGAGTCTAAAGCACCTGGAAGGCCTTACAACAGTCCCTATTAAAATAATTGGTTGTCATGAAATCGGCATTCTCTAAGTTTGTTTGGGGGGTCGCCAAACCGAGGGTGAGACTCTCCACCCTCTCCAGACACAAAATGAGGGGTGGAGCAGGCCTACCAGATGTGAAACTCTACCATACGGCCGCAGTGCTGCAGCGGATAGTCATTGGAAACATAGAGCAGGTGACAAACGATGGGTGCAGCTCGAGAAATCACTATCCCTATTCAATCCCACTACATTGGCATGGGCTGCACCCCTTCCCGGACACCAGAGGGAATCTATGCCCTTCCTGGCAAGGCATCTCTTGGAGACCTGGGACCAGCTGCAATGTAAACTTGGATTGGTACGCAGACCTGGCCCACTTACCCCATTATTTGATAACCCGGCATTTGAACCGGGATTACATGCCAAGAACTTTCTCATTTGGAGCGCCTCTGACAATACATCAATTGGCCACGTAGTGAACTCTGGGGAGGTACCTTCGCTGGCGGATCTGAGAGAGAAGATGGGGGGTAGACACGTATCGTGGCTCCTTCATAGACAGCTACTTACATTTATAAAGGCCAATAACTTTATTGCCCTGTCTCGAAGCCCCCCCACAGAGCTAGAATCCCTAATTAGCCAGAAAGACCCTCCAACCCGAGTAATATCATCCCTTTACTCACTTCTGAATAGAACAACTCAATCCTCTCCACCGACTTATATAGGTAAATGGGAAAAGGAACTTGGGGACGCATTTTTCAGAGATCGACCTTACTAAAATATTTGTGAGCACTTACGGCTCGTCCCTGGCAGGCTCGGTTCAGGAAAGGAGCTACAAAGTACTTGTCAGATGGTACAGATGCCCGGTTGATATTCATCGATTTGCAGCATCGCAATCTGATAAGTGCTAAAGATGCCAGAGGGAAGTGGGTAATATGACACATATTTGGTGGAGTTGTCTGACTATCAAAGCTCTCTGGGACCGGATCTTCACTATCTACGAAGAGGTCACTGGGTCCAGGGTTGAAAACTCACCACAGGTGGCGCTCCTCTCACTTGTCCCTGGGCCAATATCTGGGATAAAAAAAGGTATCCTGAGACACTTTATAGCAGCCATAAAAGCCACTATCCCTAGGCGGTGGAAGTTGCAGGTGCCCCCCACATTGATGGATTGGGTTCAAGAGTTAGAGGCAATTCGCATCATGGAGGAGCTAGCCGCAGTAAGCAGAGACACCACAGAGCAATTTCTGTTAACCTGGACATGCTGGATATTCTATCGGGACACACATCTCCCTGCTTTGCTCCAACATGGTGCCCAGTGAAACAGATAGCCTAGGATGAATGTGGAGAATATGACCGTTAATAATTACTCACCTTTTGCTTAACAGCTTCCACTGGCCCTTCCTTCCTTCCCTTAATTTCCCCACTTCCCATCCCTTTCTACCTTAACTTCCCTCCCACTGTCGCTTCCTCAGCCTCCATCCCCACTGCCCTCAAGCCATCAGTTTGATACTCTCCTCTGGAATTTTGTTGGACCCACCTTCTGGAACAATTTGTGCATCAGAACATGTCTTTATAATCAAGGGTTAACATAGATCATCGGTTCTGGAGGAGAGTGGGTTCACCACTGTTATCGCTATTACTGGTACCATTACTGATATTGGCTTGAGTATCGTTATCTCAATATGCATAGTATTTCCTTATTTTTTTTTTATACACCCTTGTATTCCCATCCCCCGGTTTCTCAATCGCCAATTGTATGTATTCCCTCCCCCTTTTTTTTTTCTTTCTCTTTTGTTTTATTCATTGAAAATCAATAAAGTCTGATTATACTAAAATATTTGGTTGTCTGGCTGAAATTAACTTGTAATGTTTTTTATGTTATTACAGGTGAAGTGCTACAAGTACTGGCCTGATGATACTGAGGTCTATGGAGATTTTAAAGTGACATGTGTAGAAATGGAACCACTAGCGGAGTACGTCATCCGAACATTTACACTTGAAAGGGTAAGGATATTTGAAATGTGTTCCCACTGCCTGGTCCTCCTCCTCTACCAAAATATAACCTAATACTGATGATATAGTAACTTGAATTGTTAAGTGTGTGATGGAAGGACTTAAAATGACAACCAGGAGAATCGAGAAGAAAAAAGGATTGGAACCGCTATAAAAAAACAACATAAACTTTGTGCACCCTGACAACCCCCCTTTATTAGTTTACAGGGTAGAGAAGGTGCAAGCTACCTGGCCGACATGCCAGTGGGTGACTTGCAGGAACCAGGCGGGTATAGAAGAGCCTAGGGGGGCTGGTAATGCATCAGAGCTGTGTAATGGCTGCCCCTTGGCTCTGGGTCTTTTTAATGTGAAAATAAAAACACCTGGCGCCCCCCCCCCCCCCCCTCAAGGTACTAACCAGCCTGGAACGCCACGCATAGGGCTGGAAATCCCAGATCCAAGGGCCGCAGAAGTAGCACCCTGGTGCATTACCAGTTCCATGTTCTTTGGAAGAAAGAACACCTGGATCTTTTGAACCTCTCTGGCCAGTGGGGGTGTGGGAAATAGGGCGAGGTTGCCTGAAAGCCACCCACTGGCATGTAGGACATCTTGGTTTGCAGCCCCCCCTTACCCCGTTAAATAGTCTTTGGGTCCCTGGGACACCTTAGTTCACCCACAGTTAATCGAAAAACACACACCTCACACAATTTGACTGCTCTGCCAGCATTTGATAAGACAGGGGACATCTCTGGCTTCTCGCTGGTAATATCTGTTTCGTGTTTCCCAGTGAAGCCCCTCCGTGCCGTGCCCTCCAGTGATGCACATATTCAGAGCCCCTGAGCATATAAGAGCTGTCACTGGTGGCAACTCCAGCAGCAGTGTACTGGCTGACAGCATGGCCAGTTCCCCCTAGTCCCTGGAGCTCTGATGACAGCAGAAATGCGCAGCTGACAACATGTTCTGGCTGTCAGAGCTTCAGTGTGTCGGGAAAGTTGGTTTTACAGTTCGGCATCCCCTGTTCGTGTCCAGGACCTGGACACCAGGTGTTTGGGTAAGAACCTCGAACTTTATAGTCTGGGCTCACTCAACCCAAATTAATCTTATCATATTACTATGCACTAATTTGGGTCTCGTTCCAGGCAGAAATTTTTTAATGTTTGAAAATGTTTGACATATGGAGAAGCCTTCATGAAGATGGTGTGGGAATTGTTTGTAACCAACAAGACTGTAGCTGGCTAGTCCAATGGCACTGAAGGCAGATATCTTTAAAAGCACTTTCAGTTGCCTGCTATTTGTCCCAGCCATTACGAAGATGACCTTCAGTCCACCATAATAGTGGTGCTTTACTTAGACTAAGGGCACCATTATTAAAATCCATCTGTCTTTTGGAGATCTTTGTTTGTATATGGCCATTGTATGCTTACACACGCTTGAGTTTTTCCTCCACAGGTAGTGCATGAGAAGCTATTCACAAGATTACATAATCAAGCTACTGCAGTCTCTCAATATTTAGTGCCTTTAAACCTTTAAAGGACAATAATTGGCCAGCAAGCAGCTGACCTGATGCCTGTCTCATATACCTCTTTCATTTTTGTAGCAGGACTTTGCCCTTTTTTTCAATTTTATTCCTCCAGAATCACAAGTGCTTTGGTTGGAAATGGCTCATTTTATATTGTCCTCTGGGGGGATAAGGTGAGAGAAAGTTAGTGTGTGCCTAAGCAGGGAATTTAAGTGGAATGCACATTTATCCTGGTAAAGTCCTCTCCAACCTATAAGTGGAAAAAATGCATAATGTATTGGCATATAACACATTCAGAACAATATATTTTTGCTGTAAATCAATGCTTCCTATTTCTTTTATATCTATGATGTTGAGTATCTGGGGTTAACCAGGGTTTTTTGTTCTGTTACACGTTGTAGACATTTGTTGACTGCAGTTCTGTGAAGAAAAATAATGTGAAGTTTCATTGTCCTCTTTCTGCAGACAGGGGTGGGAATTGATGGCTGAATAGTACCATAAAATATCCTAGGTATAAAACAGTCATCAGCCATCAGCCGGCTTCCTGACTCCATAACTCTGGGCACTGAGTAAATTCTGTATACACAAAATAAAATAAATGCATTTTAGGGATGTAGTGCATGCATTTAGCATTACAGCTTATGTTCTGGTGCTCCAAAATTATTTGAGCATACTTGTAAATCCAGATGCTACACTATGTGTTTCCATAAAGAATCTAGATACATTTATTGTACTTAGACTACCCATTGAATTAACTCTGTACATTGTTTTGCAGAGAGGATATAATGAAATCCGGGAAGTCAAACAGTTTCACTTCACTGGCTGGCCTGATCATGGTGTGCCATATCATGCCACTGGTCTACTGTCTTTTATTCGACGTGTTAAACTGTCCAACCCACCAAGTGCGGGCCCCATTGTGGTACATTGCAGGTTTGTGTTGCTGTATACAAACAATTGCTGTTAAGACTGACTGTTGTATCTTGGTTTATTTGTAACTCTTTTATTTTACTTGTGAAGTCCTCTTTTATGGGAGTGCTCCCACAGGAGCCAACCATCAAAAGATGCAAATCCATAGGTCACATAAACAGGTATCCTTAAACAGCTGCATGTAACAGCAGGAGCAGCAATATTTGTTTTTCCATCCTTCAGCATGACCACACAGAGAGAGAGAGGCTCCATCCCCTGGGAGGAAACACAAACTGAAACAGTGGTTAAAAGCCCCACCCCTTCCTCCCCACCTCAGTTCTTTGTGTTTCCTCCCTGGGAAACCACTGGACACAGTGTGCTGAGATGCGTTAGACTTTGGACAATTTTATATTTTAGTTTATTTTTTTCAGACACCGGGAGCTCTGGAGAAGCCCGCTGACCATTGGACACATATCCAGGTGTAGTTTACCTGAGGTCTTGGTACAGCCGGGGTTTATTCCCACATAATTTTTGACCATGTACCTTTAGTGACTTCTTGGCGCTGGATCACCAATTTTTGACTTTTTGATTATTTTTCATGTAGTAACTTTTCTCTCCAAAATCTGTAATTTTGGGGGAGGGGGAGTTCAAGATCAGTGACCTAGCACTGACATCACTTCTGGGTGCGGCGATGACACGTGCCGCAACTCGGAAGTGGAAGAATGGCATTTTGCTCCTCGGCCAGCATGGAGGGAGGAGATTGCCTCAATAACGGATGCCCAGAGGAATATCGTCACTCAGTCAGAGCAGCACTCTTATGTATGGTGGAGTCAACCCCCCCCCCCCCCCCGCCGCCCTACACAATGTCACCCAGCCTGGGACCCCACACCCCCCACGCCTACATGTACCCATTCTGAACTCACACCACACGTATCTGCAGTTTACGGTTCAGATAGATCAGGAAATCTTTTGCTACCAGTACAGGGGACTGTCATTTGGCATCTCCGGGGATCTTCACAAAGATCCTGGCAGAAGTGATGGCTTACCTCAGACAACAGGGAATCATGGAGATCCCCCTATTTAAACTACCTCCTCTAGATTTCTGGGGTTCAATATAGACAGCACTCAGCAGAAACGTTTTTCTTCCACGAGAAAAGGTGGACAGGATCAGAGCAGAAGCTCAAAAATGAATCGCAGTCCCTCATGTCTCTGTAAGGGAAATTATGAAAATCTTGGGTCTCGTGACCTTGGCAATTCCTGCAGTAACATGCTCAACTTCACATAAGAACATTGCGGAAATTTCTTCTAGAGCAGGGAGACAAGCAACAAAGCACACTGGACAGACTATTCCAGTTACTTCTGAGTATCCTAGAGAATCAGGTGGTGGCTAGATCCAGGGGTACTAGGAAAAGGAAGATAATGGAGCCAGTAGTGATCATGACAGATGCAAGCAATTGGGGTTGGGAAGCCCATTTGGGGAGTCACCATGTGCAGGGAAAGTGGCCAAAGGCCTTGGCAACCAGGTCCTCGAATTCAGAGAACTCTTGGGGGTCAAGTTGGCACTGGATCCAGTTTCAGTCATAGCAGGCAGAGACCTATAGATAAGGTCAGACAACGCCTCCGCAGTAGCTGATCTAAACCACCGAAGGGGAGACCAGATTCTCAGCTCTAATGAATATGTCAAATTCCATTCTCCTACCCTTACTGGAGCAGGTCCGGTTAGTATCAGCAGTTCATCTGAAGGGGACAATAAATACTCAGAATGGTGTCAGACAGAATGGTGTCTGAACCAAGGGTTTTTCCTTCAAATTGTAAATATTTGGAGTCTCCCGCAGATAGATCTGTTTGCCAGTGCCAACAATACAAAATGCAAAACTTTCTTTTCTCTGACAGAGAGGGTGCATTAGCAATGTATGCCCTAGCTCATCCATGGAGGTTTCATCTTGCCTATGCCTTTCCTCCTTTCAGAATTCTGCCACAAGTTAGCCAAAAAAGAGCACAAGAAGAGGTCAGTGTAATCCTGATAGCTCCATTTTAGCAAAAGAGCGTGGTTCGCGAAACTAAGAAGTGTGGTAAAAAAGGGTCCCTGGAAACAGTCATTCCAAAAATCATTCATCAGGATGTTATTCTTCACCCAAATCAGTCAAAATTGCTGCCGACAGCATATATCTTGAAGGAACCATCCAAAGAAGTAACGCTTTTTCGATTACAGTGACTGTAACTTTTCTGACCAGCCAAAAATGAACTGCTAGGCAAATCTATGAAAAGGTATGGAAATATTTTTCTTCTTTTTGTGAAATTAACAAGTTGAGGAAAAAAGACATAGCCACAGTACTCGAATTACTGCAGGAAGGTTTCGGTAAGGGACTAGCTGCAAGTACGCTAAAGATTCACACTTCCGCATTATCAGTTGGCCTCGAACGAAAATTGAGACAGACTGAACTAATCAATGGTGTTTTCAAGTCAATTGTATTAAAAGGATTAATGGAACCCTTCTTTGAAACCTCTAGATTCTAGGTTCCAGAGAATTGGTTGTCGCTAAAATGTTGCTTCCTGCTGGCCATTACCTCTGCCAGATGAGTAAGTAAACTACAGGCCTTATCTATGAAAGAGCCCTATTGGGCAGTACTGCCAGACAAAGTTATACTTGCACCCAATGCTTGTATGTCTAAAAAAAAAAAAAAAAGAGATAATTCTTCCGACACTACCTTTGGTGCAGACAAGGAAGAAGATCTCTTGCTGCTAGTTGTTAGAAGTTCCCTGATCATTTATTTGGAAAGATCTACAGAATGGCGTATAGCGCAACATCTTTTAAGTAACTTTCAGCAGGAAAAAAGAAGAGTTTAGCAGCCTCGAAGTCCGCTATAACCAGATGGATAAAGGTTTGGGATGGATGGCAAAGGTTTCTTCTCTGAGGTGTCTGCCCATGCTACAGGAGCCATGTCAGCATCTTGGGCAGAGAGGACTGGCACTTCTTTGGGTGAGATATGCAAAGCAGCAATGTGGTCTTCACCCCACACCTTCCTCAAACATTATAGACTTGATCTATTATATGCAAAATATCAGAAGGGTACTGCTTGCATATTCCTACCCCTAGGGTATAATTACCTGCCTAATCCTTGCTATGGAGTCATACTGAAGGATGACTTGGAAAAACCAACGTTAGACTTACCGGTAATGGATTTTTTAGGAATCCTTCAGCATAAACTCCTAGTACCCGCCCAGAGTCCAAGGGTTATTCAGGTTACTTTACAAAAACTGGGGTGGGGAGGAAGGGAGTGGTGCTTTTAACCTCTGTTTCAGTTTGTTTTTCTTCCCCGGGGGTGGAGCCTCTTTTTCCAGGTGGTCATGCTGAAAGATTCCTAAAAAGTCTGTTACCGGTAAGTCTAACAGTGGTTTTTGCCTCCACCTCCATGGGGAGGTTGGTGAAGTGATGGCTAATGAGGCTCACAGAAATTAGCTCCTAATCCACTTGGTGGATCTCTCCCAGACATTGTCTGCAGACCCAGGTCGTTGTCTATGCTGAGAGGAAGATCTGCCCCTTATACATGGTGCTTCTCTTACCATTGCCTACAGCTCTGGTATGGTTTGGGCCCCATGCTCTAGTACAAGTGTAATAAATGTGTTATGGAAAGTCCTCTAGCGAGCAGCGCTCTACCGGGATGTTGCTGCCACCCCCATCTTGGCTGTGGGCAGGAGACCCCAGCAGGCCAGGACCTGCAACATCACGCAGGGTTACGGCAAGGATGAGATAAAGGGTGGAGCCATATAAAAGGGAGGGTGGGAGGCTCTAGGAGAGAACCAAGGGCAGGGCAGCTGCTATCACAATTAGAGGTGGTACTGGAGAACTTCCCTAAACTGCCCTTATACTCCTGAGCTGACTCCCCAGTCGAGGGAGAGGAGAGAAAGGCTACAGTCTTCTGCTGGTGGGATACACCTGAGGTGACCATTTCCTGAAGTAAAATCTGGGGCCTATAGCCTGGACGAGTGACGAGGGGTGGTGTAGAGTCCCGCTCCTGGCCGGCATCCCGGGAATTTGACATGCGGCTGTGCAAGAGTGGAAAGGGGGGCCCAGAGCCTTATGTCCAGAATAGTGGGGTGAGCTCTCCCCTAATAGTGACCTTGCAGTGAAGTGGCCTGCAACCTGCTGGCACCCCAGTAAGGATTTACATATTCGGTGCATGGGTCCAGTCACAGGACTGTTATTTGCTGCAAGTTATTCTTTTACTGCCATGTGTGAAATAAAGCTATTTAAAATTTGAAAAGAATCCTTTGTGGCCATACTCCGATTACGAAATCCAAAAGTGACAATGGTATCAGACATTCAAAAGTATTCTCCCATCAATCACGGTCTTGTTCCTCTTATCCTGTATCCATTTCCTTCTAATTTGAGTTCTTGCTTGTTAATTATACAAGCATATTGCTGTGCTGCTCTTTTGTGACTTCTAATTATATCAATATCAAGTTAGAAATGTTTGTAATGATCACTTTTATGCAGACTCGAAGTCTCTACTAAAAACCTAACCTGATAATGTAACATTACATAGAGGCCACTCAGTTTTGACTGTTCTCTGTAATATATAATATCACCATGGTTGTGCCTAAACTATGCACACATTGTCATGTGCAGTAGGAGTATAAGTCAGTAGACACATGAGAATGGCAGTTGCTAAGTATAGCAAGCCCAGGGGACGGCAGTGAGTGCCTATATGAGGTTTCATAGCAATGTCTCAAGTAATGTGGCTCCATTGTAACTTAAACAGGACCAACGGCCTTGCACAGTTAGGGAAAAAAATAACACCCCGAAGCCCACTTGCCCCATCTGCACACCTGATACTGAATCAAACCAGCACTTACATTTGCTTGCATATGAGCACTGTTTCTTGTAAGGGTGTTGGTCTGGTTTAATAATGATACATATTGCTGTGTGCTTCCATTTTTATTTATTTATTGAAGTGTTGCAAACATTAACTGGAAGCTGAAACTTTTCATGTAACCTTTTCTTTTGACTGCAAACTTTATAACTTGCTATTTGTTTTCTGGGGCATATTGTTTGCTTTTGTTCTCGAGCACAAAATTACAACTTTTTTTCCCCAGCATTTTAGATTTTTGGTGGCAGTCTTTAGATGTGAAACAATTGTTGTTCTGCATCTACCTAACCATTGATGTCATTCAAGACAATGAATCAGGTGTTTCAAATAACACAGAACAACATTGTTACTTACATTTTCTGGAAGGAAGCGAATGGAGGCTGCACTGCTAATAAATCAGCCTATCCTTCCGAATGTGCTTCTCCTCTTGTTTTATTCAGACCGTGGTGAAGTAAACAAATAGCTGTGCTGAGAAGCTCATGGTATTGATTCTCCATGATTGAATGCCAAGGCAGGCAGTTGAGTCAGAGTGCAGACCTCTTATCTTCAGCCTGAGCCAAATCTACTAATGAGAACTGCTGGCTGGCGGAAATGCAAGTCACCATTTAACCTATTTTTTTTTTTTTTTTTTTTAAAGTAAGGCCTGCAATCTTTAACTGCAAAAATAACATCTTAATTAGGTATTGAGGCAATTTTTTGCTTAAGAGTATAGCTGTGTTTTAGCTAAGGAGCTTAGTCCACCTTCCCAAAAAACCTTACCTAAGTGCTGTATATTGCATGCAAGTTATACATATACATGTCTGCGTAGACAGAATATACACATTCACATAAACTGTAATACAGAGGTTTACCTTTATGGAGCAGGGTAAAAGATTAGTATTTCATAGCTTAAATGTTAGGGGGGCTTTAATAACACCATTTCAATTTCGAAGCTATCAAACTGAAAAATTAAAGTATACATAGTTTTTAGCTTGATAGTCTATGCTTGATGTGTCACAATTTTTAAGACCTGGATATTAACAGCAGCTATATCTATCTTCTCTAGCGCTGGCGCTGGCCGTACTGGTTGTTACATTGTTATTGACATTATGCTGGACATGGCCGAGCGAGAAGGTGTTGTAGACATCTATAACTGTGTAAAAGCTTTGAGATCCCGAAGGATCAATATGGTCCAAACAGAGGTAGGTAATAACAGCTGGTGAATTGAATTATATTTTTGTAAATGTATAGAACCAGATCTAGAAATGTATTGCCAAGTGTAGTGCCGCAGAGCATAGCAAGTGTTTAACATTTAAGTGTGGGTATATTCTAAATATATAACTACATAATAACTGAATATGTGGATACTAATTATACCTGACAATCAATGTAAAGCTTCAGTTGGATGAAACATCCAATATCCTTGGTGTGAGGTCAAGGTTGGTCAATGTGTGTGGGGCATTATTGAGGAGAACCACTGCAGTGGAAAGTAAATTTGTGATTATGATCAGGTTAAGCCACAGTCTTTTCTTGGAAGAGAGTTGCTTTTTTTTTTTTAAGATTATGTCCAAGGTGAAAGGAGCTGGCCACAATCTTTTCTCAAGTGGATTATGGTACTGGTTTGTGTAGGTTCTTATTAACTCTTAATCTCCACTCCAAATTCTTTTGCCAACTGCAAACTGTGTGTACAGTATATCAAGCCGTACACCTTGTTCACTAGAGGTTGGCTGTTTAACAGAGGTTGTGACAACTGCATTTTTTTGTTCTCGACATTTTCTTCTTTTTCTTGAAATCTATGAACATCTGCCTTGCTCCCTGCTAACTGAAAGGCATATTCTTCCTTACACTATCAATAACAAATTAGTGCAATCCCACACCACAGCTTTAATGTCATTGTTCATGTCTTAATTGTTGGTGCCCTCCTGCAAGCCCTAGAACAGAAACCCCAGAACTCTTCTTTTCCAAGCTGCTCCTCCAGGTCCCAGATCCACATGACTACTAATGGCCAATTGCTGTTCCCAGCAGGGCTATAGAAATTGGTCACTGGCTATCATGTTGGTCCTGGACAGGCTGGCAGCAATCATGTGGGTGCGGGACATTGGAACCTGTCCCAGAAGAGGTAAATTGTAGGCTTTCAGGTTCTTTGGCTTTCAGGAGGCTATGTGCGGGAGCATCACCAGTTGGGCTGCGCCTCCCCAGCCATTATCGGCATTCCTACACCACCCTGCAAGGTTTGGGACCTTTGATCAGAAATGTCACAAAACCACCATATTCTTCGTACCATTAGGGAGACAAATTATGAAAATCTGCATCTTTTGTTTGTGAATAAGGTAGTGAGAGTGTATGTGTGTGTATATATATATTATAAAAATGTAGAGGACCTTTAAATATTTTAATGATTAATAATCCAAGTTCAATAGAGCTTAGATATTTTTGCATTTAAATAACTTGAAATCTCAAACATTTGATTTGAGTTTTATGGCACATTAGGGGAAAGGAAGAAATAGATCTACTTAAAATGGATTTTGACTATCCTAGGTTTTGGTCCTTGCCCATAGAGCACCCTGGTAGGGGTTGCCCCACTTTGTGAAACCCCCCAGGTCGCCTACCTCGCCTTTCCCCGGGGCCTGCAGCGCATGCACGGGCTCTCGTCCAATCGGCACGCTCGGATCCGCTCCCACCCCTTCATCTAAAAGATTATCTAAGGCGAGCGGATCTGAGCACACTAATGACCCTGTAATCTTATAGATTCTAGGACTGTTGGCATGGGTTTTGGTCCACTATAAACAGAGTCTCCAGTTTAAAAAAAAAAAATCTTCCATATGAAAATATACAATATAATGCACTTTTCTGCTACTTTTTGAGTTTACCTAATGTAGTCTCTCTCTACAGGAGCAGTATATATTTATCCATGATGCCATACTGGAGGCATGCTTATGTGGAGAGACTGCCATTCCGGTCTGTGAATTTAAAGCTGCTTATTTTGACATGATAAGAATAGATTCACAGACAAACTCGTCACATCTCAAAGATGAATTCCAGGTATTATCAGTATGTATTAGAGGTTTATCTATCTTTTGTCATGTATGCAAGTTGCTTGCTATTGGCCCTTGCCATCAAATCATTATACTACCCTACATCATACATCCCAAAAGCGTTTTACCTTTTTCAATTTTAAATCCTAAAGAAAATCATTGTATGTTGACTTTAACATGTATTATCATATATTTCCTCATGTCAAGTCATGTCACTTCAACATGGCATTGCATGAATTCTATATATAGATATAAACCACATAAATGTTAACCAAGCATTAACCTTTAGCTCATTTGCATCAAGCTGCATGCTTTTGTATATACTACTGTTATTTTGATATCTGACAGATGACAGCCGTTTTTACAAAGCAAAACATTGCCTAATGTGCTCCTAATAATTAGATGATTGCTAATGGAAGAAACCGCATTGGCTACTGAATAGGTTACATGTTATTGAAGATAGCAAAACATTGCACTACAGGCACTGGAAAAATATGTACTGTATTTTTGGCCCTATAAGACACACTATTCTTCCCCAAAAGTGGGGGGTAAATGTCAGAGTGTCTTATTGGGCGAATGTAAAAAAAAAAAAACAAACAAAAAAAATGAAAAAAGGTTTATTTACCGGAGTCTTGCGGGCACCGGGAGGCCAGCCAAGGGTGAAACGGCAGGCGGATGGGCAGGGTAAATTAACTCTGTCCGCTGTGCCCACTCTGACTTCCAGCACACGCTGACACAAACACTCTGTGTAACAGTTGGGCATGGCCTGCATCAGCGTCCATTGTCCTCAATGGACTCTGACGCAGGCAACACCCACCCACTGCACAGACCCCGGTCCGATATGTAGCAGCAGCAGCCGGAGCTGGGACAGCGGATAGGGTTCATTTACCCTGCCCTTTCACCCGCTGTTCTTCCATCGGCTGGCCTCCCGGTGGCCACAGTGCGGATGTGAGACTCATCTAAGTATACCTTTTTTTCCCTTCCCTCAAGCATCTGGGGGATGGGGTCACTCTGCTACATTGCATATGGGAATGGGATGGGGGGGATACGACACTGAATAAGGGAATGGGAGGAATGCTACATTGCTAATGGGAAATGGAAGGGGGGGTGCCACACTGCCTATGGGAACGAGATGGGGAATGCCACACTGCCTATGGGGAATGAGAGTGGGGAATGCCACACTGCCTATGGGATGAAGGGGAAGTCACTATGCCCATGGGTAATGGGATGGGGGGAATGCCACACTTCCTATGGTGAATGGTAGGGGGAAATGCCACACTGCCTATGAGATGGGGGGGGAAGTCATTCTGCCTATAGGGAATGGGATGGGGGAATGCCACACTACCCATGAGGAATGGGATGAGGGAATGCCAAACTGCCCGTGGAGAACGGGATGGGAGGAATGCCACACTGCTTGTAATGGGGTGTTTTAGCATAACATTCGGTTTAAAAAAAAAAAAAAATATATATATATATATATATATATATTTTTTTTTTTTCCCTCCTCCAAATCCTAGGGTAAAAACACTGTACATTTTTGTAGTTGTTCCATTAGGTGATTAATACCTTTTTAATTTAAAGCCAAGTTTTGGGCAGAGAGGGTAGAGTTTTGCTATTTTCCATTGAGGTCTTACTTTGGTCACCAAACAACAACAACTCAAACAAAATCCTATGTAGTCCTATGGGCTGTGGCAATCTAATTTCTTCACTCTTAGCACCGTTGCTTACAGACATGCTCCCTGGCCAGCCTGAGGGCTTCCTCAGTTTTAGTTGTGAGAGCAGGCAACATCATTAATTGGGTGCAGGGATACACCATGTGGGCATCCACAACAAATATGCTATCAGCAGTGGATGCTGTAGATTTGTACATTGAAGCCAGCCAGGAGCTTTCTCTCCACTTTGGAGTCAGATAGACGTGAAACTGAAAAAGGTCAGACCTTCACTGTTTTGTCTAAAAGGAAAATGACTATTAATAGTACAATATTGAAATACTAACCAGTAGGAGCAGTAGAAAGATAACCTTGTTATCCGTGATAAAGACTGTTGCCAAATATATTGCCTTATTTCAAAATATAGATTGGTTTGTCTAAGGTAATTTGTTTGCTTTTCTTCCCCCTCCCTGTTACTACATCTTGCATGTGTACGTTTCCCTTGCCAATCCACAGAATAGTTTCAGACATAAGGTACAAATTACTGTAGCATGAAGCTAAAAACCTTGTCCTTCTGGTTACTGGGGCATAAATGTCCCTCTAATGAACTTCTCTCTTTCAGACGCTAAATTCTGTAACCCCGCGGCTACAAGCGGAGGACTGCAGCATAGCCTGCTTGCCAAGGAACCATGATAAGAACCGCTTCATGGACATGTTGCCGCCTGACAGATGTCTGCCTTTCTTAATTACCATAGATGGGGAAAGCAGCAATTACATCAATGCAGCTCTGGTGGATGTAAGTAGACCCCCTCTATCACATGTAGAGTGAAGTCCAACATGATTGATATAGTAATCCTACAAATTATCCCTAACAGAGTTAATGGGCCATAATTAAAAGCCTGTCATCTTTCAAGAAAGCAGAATTCCCATTAAATACTGGCAGTTGTGTGGGGGAATGATAGTTTCATATAGCCCTTCCTAATATTGCAGTTGAGAAGCATTTAATGTAATTGAGACAGATGCAGAGGATCGAAGTACAGACTTTTATATAGACAATTATAAAAGTGTTTACACAGACATAATTTAGTTGTAATAAATGCTACTGAGTTACTCAATATGGGAGATATATTTGATGTTTGCTCTATTCAATCTCTTTAAAAAAACTCTGGTTAGTACAAGTTTGGTCTTTTTGCTTGTTTGTTTCACAAGCAAATAATTCCTTTCTGTTTTAATTTTTTAACAGAATAAAAAATATTTTGAGCAAATTTAATCTTAAAAATGTCGGTGTTTAGATTTCTGAAAACTACAATAATGTTGCTTTAATTTTGGTAAATACCATCCATGCCATTAGTAAATTATTAATGGGTACAGTAACCCACCTAAGGTATAACAATTAGTTATATTAAATATAATTGGTTAAACAGTAAAATGACCTTCAGCAGACACATTTCTATGCTTTGATCATGCTTTGGAACATATTTTGTGCTAACGGTTATCAGGCCATTCGTTCATATTATTTACAGGAGCAACAACTCATATTCTACAGAGCAGAGCAAAAGTCATTGCCTTGCTATGTGCTACTTCAGTTTATATTTCAGATTATATTTGCTTGCTGTTATAGGACGAGTTAATTTTGGGTTCTAAGCTATCACAAAATCACCGCAGATTTTCCTGTAATTACTGATGAGCCTATTAATTTATTCTGACCTGTTGCAGCAAGTAGGTTAGTGTTAACATATCTCTAAAAAAGATGTGAATCAAAAAAAAAAGAAAATTCAGATTTCCTGTTTGTTTTTAGAGCTACAGACAGCCAGCTGCCTTCATTGTGACACAGCATCCACTGCCCAACACTGTGAAAGATTTCTGGAGATTAGTATATGACTATGGATGTTCTTCATTAGTTATGCTCAGTGAAGTGGATTTGACACAGGTAACTTTACTTTGCTTCATTGAATGTAGAGAGACAAAATATAGGTGGTCAATAATTGCATTTAACAGTGTAGTCTCACCTATAGATATTGATCTCTTTGACACAGGGTTGTCCGCAGTACTGGCCAGAAGAAGGCATGTTACGGTATGGTCCAATTCAAGTGGAGTGCATGTCTTGTTCTATGGACTGTGATGTCATCAGCAGAATCTTTAGGATATGCAATTTGACACGAGTAAGCATTTTTTTGTCTTTGACTAAACAAAAGCTGTTAACAACTCTATTTGTAGTTTTTATAATTAACTATAACTAGCTAGAATGCTGAAAATGAAACCTTAAAAATGTCTCAACAAAAATCTTAATGATATAGGGTCAAGGTTAGAGGTTTAAGCTGTGTCCACAACACTGCTAGATCCTCACCACTTCCAGCACCTGTTAAACACATTACTTTGTGAGCCCAGAGTAAAAAAAAAAAAAAACATCCTTTTTATCAATCACTGTTAAAGAACCCTAGAAATTTAGGGTGAGAGCATTGTATGATGCACACTGCAGTGCGACACACCATTTCTTGGAGGTGGTGTTTACATCACTTAACCCTTTAAGTGCCAGACTACCTTTCACTATTTTGCGCTACACATGTTCAACCTTGATTTTTGAAGGGATTTCCCAGGTAAATTATATATTGTTTTTTTTCAGCAGAGTCTGGGCTTCAACATGAAATGTCTGAATGGCCTTTATTAGTGGATTCTCAATACTATGGGGTGAAATATGTGCAAAAAAATTAAAAAAATCAATTTATTGCTATTTGTAGTGTAGTGTAGTGTAGTGTAATAAAAAATGTTATTGCGTGTGAAACCCCAATTTCTCCGGGTCACAGCGTTACCACATATGTATAGGTAGACTTACTTTATAGTATGTCCAGCGTAATGTCACTATATGATATCTCAAGAGCTAGGATTCAGGCAAATCTGTTGGGACCTATACCAGGACAGCAAAAAACTGCAGGCTGTGCATACTTTACAATTAAAATGCCTTATTGTCTTTAGACTTTAGCATTGATCCTAGCAGCAAAGAAATAGCTACAAGGGGTGCAGCAGAAGTAGCAACCGCACCAGGGCTCATGAGGTCAGGTGTATGAAAGCCATTGCATTTTACAATCTGAACCCAGGAACTTAATTACATTGCGGATGTTTTTTTGCTAAAACGTGTCCCAAGATATATGGGATCTGAAGGCTCTAGAAATTACACATTAATGTTCAAACATTAGATGCTTTACTGTTGATATATGCTAAGTGTTAAACCCCTTTCTTTTGTTTTGAGCAGCCTCAAGAAGGTTATCTCATGGTGCAGCAGTTCCAGTACCTGGGATGGGCAGCTCACAGGGATGTGCCGAATTCCAAAAGATCTTTCCTTAAGTTAATTCTACAAGTTGAGAAATGGCAAGAGGAGTGTGATGAAGGGGAGGGACGCACCATTATTCACTGCCTGTGAGTTAATTATGAGATAAAGTTGGTCTCTCTCTCTGTCCTTTGTCATGCTACTATTTGTATTTTTTAACCCAACCTGGTTTATTAAATAGTAGATGGATTTTTTTTTCAGTTGTTTGCTGTTTTGATCTGTTTTATCTTGTGTTTTTTTGTTTTGTCACATTACAGTTTATAAAAACGCCACTTCCTCATGGTTAACATGCAGATGTAGAATAATTTGACAGGCAAAAAACATGCATACTGTCCCTTTTGTTCACCCTGTAGCTGTTACATTTAGTCTTGTGGTATGAAACGTGCTGGCTCCTGAGAAGCGCTGTGATGGTCACACTTGCTAACTGGCATTTTCCATTTCATATGATTGCCATCATACGTTTTAGGCAAGGATTGAAGTGCATTTGGGGGCAGGAAGCTGTAAGCCAGATGTGAGCTATCGTAACATGATATGATTGAGGACTATACTGCCTGAAGTGCATCATCCAGACCCCTGGGGTGGCACTGTTGCATTCGGGCGAAGGCATTCCTTTATATCACTTTAGAAGTAAGTCATATTTCAGTGGGTGCCGGAAACTTGGACTTTTTTGCTACTATCTGCAAATATGGCTTCCAGCTTTTACTGTTTTTCCACTGCAACAAGTGACGTCTCAGTGGGTGAGCTGTATTCTCATCATCACCACTGCAATTCCGATACATCAACTGCAGCTTAGCTATAATAATGATGATAATGACACTCACCAGGGAGGTTAGCAGGCTTTTCATGACAACTGATGTTACCTTTACAGCAAAACAAAGATAAAAACAGATTTTTTAAACTCTGAACATGATTTATAGCACTGTAAGTGCTGTCACCTCTGTATGTGTTTTTTTGACTGGACAGGGATTTTAACATGTCCTGCATCATTTAAATCATCTTAAAATCTTCTTTTTCATGGCTTCTATTTCTCATTTATCTCAGTATTTTTCCTTATTTGCCATACTTATCACATCATACTTAAGTTAATTAATTAGTTAATATAAAACATGAAACAAATTATGTTTTAGATTTAGTTCCTTATATATACTTCTTTATTATGTGGATAACTTACCAGCACAAATGGTCTTCCCTCAGTAGACGATCGAGAGGGGTACTTTTTTTGCTTTAATTTTCAAAATTAAGCTGGAAGGGAAACAGTGTGTATTATTGTACAAGATATTTTACAACGTTGGAGGACTATATTACAGTACACCATTTTCAAAGTCTACAAGGGTTTAGAAATGTTTCAAGTTTCTATGATTTGTTTCATAGGCAATGGTAGCCACCATCATACTATGAAATATATGTGAACAAAATTGAAGCTCAGAGAGCTTGAAAATGAAAATTAAGGTTATCTGAAATTAGAATTAGAATGGCTATGGTCGATAACTATTACCCTTTGAGGTCGCCATTTTTGAAAAACTACTCAATCCTTACAGGAGTTTGGAAAATAAAAATGTCTGAAGTTTCTCATTCATCCAAAGATATGATATATATGTAGAACTAAATCATGGCTACTGGCCTTGCTGTTTTATTTCTCCTTTTCATATGACATTGTCCTCTTCATATGCTTTCTCTATAAGGGCAGTTTCTTGGCAAAATAGCGCTCCATGGACAGAATTCTGCCCTCTCCTCACCCATCCTATGGTGCTACTGCTGTCAGTTACACATATTTTGCTGTACCTCTTCCTTAGAAGCAGGCAGTGCCCGTCTCCCCATGACTGAGCCCAATATGGAGGCTGTCTTATGGCTTGAACCACTAACAGTGCCTCTGACTCATCTGCAGAAATCAGGATTACTGGGATAAAGGTTCCCCCAATGGCTCTGGCACCCAGGGCAACTGCCCTGCTCGCCCACCCCTAGAAGCAGCACTATTCTCAATTCATAGTGACTTGTAAACAAATCTGTCCAAATTCCTGGGGAAGTCGCTCTGAATCTTAACTAGTCTGGTTAAGAAAAATAAAACCTTAAGTTTAGTTGCTTTGATTTACTCCTACAGATATTGGAAAACAACTTATAAATGCTGGCCAGGCAATTGTATATTAAGTGCATACAGTATTTTGCGTTCATCCATTTCCCGTTATTTATTGTATATATGGGTACACCAACCATCATCTTGTGGAAGGTAAAGTTTACGCATAAAAGTTAACCTGTTCTCAAGTGACAGTTGCAGGCCATAGGCCCAGGAAGATCTAGGGTAGGAAACTATACGTAACATTTTCTTTATTGCATGGCATGGCCCGCTTCGGTATTCATAACAGTTGGGTTTTTCCGCCACAAGGTGGCGCAGTGGTACTGCAGAAAAGCTGTGTCTTGTCCCGGCTCCCTGTAAAAACGGGCTTAACCATAGAGTTCCCCAGTGTTCTCTCTGCAGTGGACTGCGAAGTTAGCAGATGGCACTCTCTTGCGCAGGGAAGCGGGGCAAAGTCCAGTGTGTTGTCCAGCCAATCGCGGTTTAAAAATTAGCTTTTAATAGTTAAGCTTAAAAATTCAATCAAAGTCAGCCCATCTGTAGTGAGTACATAAAGGTCCGCACCTATTTGCTAGATAGAGCAGATAAAAATCCTGTGTGACGCGTTTCGAGCCGCTGCGGGATCTTAATCATACAATAAATGAAAAACACCATAAGCGCCAATATATGGGTAGACATTAGAAATAGCCAATAAAGAAAAGGCACTCACCTCCCTTGTTAATCTGTGAAGCGTGGAACGCCGTTCGAAACCCGGAAGGGCTGACCTGGGTAGTGGCTGACGTAATGAGAATGAAAGTGATAGGACCGTCACAAGCCAATTGCAAAGATGCCTTATGCGCTAGTGGCATACATAACTTGCGTAAATGCCGTAGTGGCGCTATAAAAGCAAGTGGCGCTACAAGCGCAAATGACTTACGCTATTACCGTAGTGGCTGACATGATAAGGACAATCTGATTGGTGCGTCATAAGCCAATTACTGAGCTTCCTTATATGCTACAAGCTTTAATAGCTTGCGCAAATGCCGTATTGCAAAACAGGGAGTCTAAATAGTATACTGATTCTTATGTTCTACACGGCTTATTAACATTATAAAAATAGCTGACAGCCTATTGTAAAGTAATTACTATATAAAGAACAAGGCCTCCCACCCATTGCAACACTGCGCTAATAGACAGGCACAAAAGGCCTATACTATATAAACCATGGGCATAACTAATATTATGCAACCAAGCTTGTGGTCCTGCAAGTCTATTTCCACCCGTTTCTGGACCCTCACTGCCTCCCAGCCTTGGCTGACAGATGGGGTGAAGGTAGAAGAGCACTAGGGTCAAGTGCTCCTGGAGCGCTGCTCCATGCCGCAGACCCTGTAACACAAAGGGTAGCCGGCCATAGGCTTTATGGTGAGGCTCTGCGCCTCACTTGGCTCCACCTACTCCCCCGCTCCTGCAATTGGGCCCCAGTGAGGGGAATGTTGGCAGGGAGTCACATTCTGATTTGGCTCTGCGGGTGGCTAACATTGAAAAGCAGCTTGACAGCAATGCTCCTAGGAAGGCCTCTGGCAAGAAGAGACACATGGACCCCAGGCCTGCTCCCCTTACTGAGATGTATGTGGGGAATGATGAGCTTGGTGACTGTCACCCCCTTGAGATGAGGGAGCTCTCCCAAGATTCTGACTCCTCTGGGAACCAGCAGGAGGGTTGCGATAGTGACCCTGGGTCTGCGTCTGGAGAGGAATCGTGGTACCCTGAGGACACTGATAATCTGCTGTCAAATATTTTTGAAATTTTGCACGTTGCTCCCCCTGAGGTAGCTAAAAGAAAGCAGGGGGAGCTTTTTCAGCCTGGTAAACAGTGTCTAGAGTTCCCTGAGCAGGAACATTTTACCACTTTGGTGCTTAAAGAATGGGAACGTCCTAACAAGTTGCCTGCGGTGCCCAAGGGTTTGGATAAAAGGTATCCCTTTCCCGTTGATCTTGTTAAGAGGTGGTCATTTCCCCCTGAAGTAGACTCTCCCGTGCTAGGCTTGTCCAATACTTCGATCATGCCTTCCCCTGACACTAGCACTCTGAGGGACGGTGAGGACCGGCGCATGGATCAAGTGGCCTGCCATGCTTTTACCTGTGTGGGGGCTGTCTTGCGCCCTGTATGTGCTGCTGCCATTACTGCTATTGCCCTTAAGAAACTGCTTAAGCATCTCCTTGATGGCACAACAGCTGGTAGTGTGGGGGAGGAATATAGGACTCTCTTACGTTGCACTGATTTTGTGGCCTTTATCCTTACTGCTATGGATGATGCTGTGCGGCTGTGTGGAAGGACCTCTGTGCTCTTGGTGGCTATGCGCCGCTCTGTCTGGTTGCGTCAGTGGGCAGCTGACGCTGTGGCTTAGAAAGCTTTCACTGGCCTCCCCTTCGTGGGGCTGCGGCTGTTTGGAGAATGTCTTGATGTTCTAGCCAAGGAT
This sequence comes from Gastrophryne carolinensis, assembly GCA_027917425.1. Lineage (NCBI taxonomy): Eukaryota > Metazoa > Chordata > Amphibia > Anura > Microhylidae > Gastrophryne > Gastrophryne carolinensis. The sequence goes on along the minus strand of CM051237.1, from coordinate 284,805,808 downwards.
GGAAGGCTGCCTCAGCGTAGGAGGCAGTCTTGGCACTTTCGGGGGTCCTCTGCCCCCCTCCCTTCCTTTCGCATTCCCAAAGGGGGGCGTGGCTCCCTCCTCTCCAGTGGTCGCAGAGATTCTTGGCCGTGGCAGAACTCGTGGTCGTCCCGGTCTCTCCTGGAATCCTAAGTCCAAACCCTCTCCCAAGCCCCCTCAGGCATGAAGGGGCGCCCTCACCCATCCGGGTGGGGGGATGGCTTCGGCTCTTTGGTCACATCTGGAGGCTTCACGTCTCAGACCGGTGGATTCAGGAGGTAGTGTCCTCCGTTTACAAGATAGTTTGCAGCCTGGCCCCCCCAAGATTCATCAGATTCCGGATGTCTTTAAACCCCCTGTCCACTCAGGGATTGCTTCTGGCTGTTCATTGTCCAGTGTCATTTGTTTGGTGCCTCATCAAGATAGAGGTCAGGGGTACTATTCCAATCTTTTCACGGTCCCCAAAAAGGACTGCTCTCTGAGGCCCATTCTGGATCTGAAGGGCCTCAACAAATTTGTCAGATTCAAACATTTTTGCATGGAGACGCTGCGCTCTGCTGTCAGTACCCTTCGCCCAGGCGACTTCATGACCACTGTAGACATCAAGGATGCTTATCTTCATGTGCCTATCTTCCCAGGTCATCAGAGATTCCTAAGGTTCGAGCTGCAGGGTCAGCATTACCAGTTTGTGGCTCTACCCTTCGGTATCACCTCGGGTGTTCACCAAGGTGCTGGCGGGAGCGATGGCTCTGCTAATGAACCTGGGCATCCGCATCATTCCTTAACTAGACGACATCCTGATTGTGGCCGAGTCTTTTCCTCAGGCCGAGCAGGACACTCAAATGGTGACATACACTCTGGAGTCTTTCGGCTGGGTGATCAACTATCCCAAGTCTTCTCTTTCCCCGGCATTGGTGAGGACCTTTCTGGGCATGACGCTGGATACCTCTCAGGTCAAGGTGTTCCTTCCTCAACAGAAGGTGGAAGGTCTTCAGCTGAAGGCTCTGGCTCTGCTGTCGTGTCCTCATCCCTCCATCCGTCAGGGGATGCAGTTGGTGGGCCTGATGGTGTCCTGCTTCAAGGCAGTCCCCTTTGCTCAGTTTCACATGAGACCTCTCCAGTTGCACCTCTTGTCAATTTGGGATCAGGACCCTGTGTCTGTCTCCCCTGACCAGACTGTCTCTCTCGTGGTGGCTGGACTCAAGGAACCTTCTGGGGGGCAGGTCCTTCCTGCCCCCGTGCTGGGAAACGGTCACCACGGATGCCAGTCTGACCGGCTGGGGAGGCTTCTGGAAGTCCCTGAGGTTCCAGGGTCGGTGGGGCCCACAGGAGGCCCATGCTTCCATCAACGTCCTGGAACTGAGGGCGATCAGGTTGGTTCTTTCTCGCCTATCCACTCACCTCCGGGGTCGGGCTGTTCAGATTCGCTCAGACAACCAGACGGCGGTTGCCTACATCAACCATCAGGGAGGGACTCGGAGCAAGCGAGCCTTCAAGGAAGTGTCACTGATTCTGTCTTGGGCGGAACAGCATGTTCCCTGCATATCAGCGGTCTACATCCCAGGGGTGGAGAACCAGGTGGCTGACTCCCTGAGCAGGGGGACGTCTCTTCTGGGAGAGTGGTCTCTCCACAACCAGATGTTTCTCTCCCTCTGTCACCGCTGGGGTCAGCCGGACGTGGACCTGTTCGCGTCCCATCACAATCACAAACTTCCCAGATTTGTCTCTCTGTCTCAGGATCCTCTGGCCTTCGCCACGGATGCCTTGGCAATACCGTGGATGGAGTTTCAGCTTCTCTATGTGTTCCCTCCGTTTCCTCTCCTGGGCAGGGTCATGCGCAAGATAGCCCAGGAGCGGGTACCAGCCATACTAGTGGCCCCTTGTTGACCTAGAAGAGTTTGGTTCGCAGATGTTGTGCGGTTGGCAGTAGACCGGCACGTCTTGCCCAAGGATCCAGATCTTCTCACCCAGGGGCAGCTACGCCATCCCAATTTACCAACTCTGGCTTTAACGGCTTGGCTGCTGAAACCTCTATATTGATGGAAAAGGGATTGCCTGCTTCTGTTGTTGATACCATGGTTTGGGCTAGGAAGAAGTCCTCGTCCTTTATTTATTACATGGTCTGGCATGATTACATTGCCTGGTGTGAGTCCAAGTCTCTTCCCTGTCGGGTGTTTTCTATTCCCGGGACTCTGGAATTCTTACAACATGGTTTGGATCAGGGCCTTCAACTTAGTACCCTAAAAGGCCATGTTTCAGCTCTGGCAATTTTTTCCAATCACCGGTTGGTTAAAACCTTTTTTCAGGGTGTTTCTCATGTGCGTCCACCCCCTAAGCCTTTGCTACCTGTCTGGGATTTGAATCTGGTGTTTACTGCCCTGCAAGGGCCTCCCTTTGAGCCTATCCGTGATGCTTCCTTGTCTATTCTGACCCTTAAGGTAGCCTTTCTGGTGGCTATCACTTCTGTAAGACGAGTTTGTGAACTAGCGGCACTTTCCATTAAACCTCCTTATTTTGAGAGACATCAGGCTGTCTGTTATGAATACCGAAGCGTGCCGTGCCATGCAATAAAGAAAAAGCAATTCTGTGAGTACTCACCTGTAGAATTTTTTGTTCTTGCATGGCATGGCCCGCTTCGCCCCACCCTTGTTATCGTTGTTCTTGGTTGCCTCTTTATGGTGATTGTTCCAAGTCAATTGGGGTCTTTTAGCTTTTTCATATATTTTACTTATTCTCTCCTGGCTTCTTGTCTCACTGCTTGTGTACGCTGGGGAACTCTATGGTTAGGCCCGTTTTTATAGGGAGCCGGGACAAGCCACAGCTTTTCTGCAGTACCACTGCGCCACCTTGTGGCGGAATAACCCAACTGTTATCATTCCGAAGCGGGCCGTGCCATGCAAGAACAAAAACAGTTCTACAGGTGAGTAGTCACAGAATTGCTTTTTTCCCCTCATGACCAAACTTTTTAGAATATAATTTTTAATATGATGATTATGCATTACAAGTTCCTTGTAGTTTAAAGGGTTAGATTTGTTTAAAAATATATTTTAGCAAATATATTGTTTATAAAATATATTTTTTATTTTTGATCAGTGTCTGCAATTGAAAAAACTATTCTTGACCACTCAAATAAGTGGAACAAGGTAGACCGATTACCGGCAATGCCGAGTCTAAGATACTCCAGGGCAAGCTGACTAGATGCCCCTGGGGCATCCTGATATGGGGTGCGCCACTGTGTGAACCCCTCCAGATCAGCAGCAAAGCCCTTACCTTCTTGCCGGCTGCAGCAGCATCCCTCCAGCTGTGTGTGCTCTTGTGTCCAACCATTTTGGTCGAGAATGCGCACTCCACAGGGGAGCCGGAGATTAGGTCGCTGGCGTTCCCTATGCTGACCAGCAGTCCAAAACATCGGCTTCATGCTGTGCATTAGTGTGCACAGCATAAAGCGCTGATTGGGCAAGCGCCTACGCCATGGGAACGGCGAGTCGAGTGGGCGATCTGGGATGTTTCACACAGCGGGTCATCCCAATTTAGTATTCTTCTGGGGCAAGTGCCAATCCCCAGGATGATCAAAATCCTAGTGATTGGTCTTATTTAATATTGTATTATATAGTAACTTCATTGTTTGACGTTATACCTATGTTTTTGTAATTTGTTTTCTAGGAATGGTGGAGGGCGAAGTGGAGTATTCTGTGCCATTAGTATTGTTTGTGAAATGATCAAAAGGCAAAATGTGGTGGATGTTTTCCATGCAGTGAAAACACTGCGCAACAGCAAGCCAAATATGGTGGAAACTCCAGTAAGTACTTGAGCAATCGTTAACTACAATAATAAAGCCAATTTAGTGATTGAAGTGCTGTGTACATTACTGTATTGTTTTGTATTATTTTATTATTTACTCTTTAATATTTTACAGCCAATTGAATGGGTGTTTTAAGAGTAGTTTAAAGGTTGAAAGCATTAATAATCCATGTGTTAAAGTATATATACAATATAATTTTCATTCTGAAAGTATATGAAATTATACATCCTAAAGCAAAGTAAATGCAATAGCATTGTGAATATTTTTCTTCCAATCCATTCCAGGCCATCCCCATTCTTCACAATTAGGTAATTCCTGCCCGGATGGGCGTGGACTGCAAGATTAAAGGTGTGGCTCCTCCCGGCCCCTATAAGTAGCAGATACCTCTAATCAAAGACCAGTTTATTTCTTGCAGTTTGGAAGGAGGACAGTGAAGATGGCTTGATTTTCTCTCTCAAGGATTAGGTATTGGCAGCAAGCGGGGATTTCAACCTGTCGGCTTCCTGCACGACCTTATTCCCATGGATTCCTCCCTCCCCAGCTTTTTTGCTGTTTAAATTGTGTTAAACCCCCAGGGCTGCAGGCTTCATTAACAAGCAAGTCGGCCACAGGTTTTTGTCTGGTGAACCTGCTGAGGAACTATGTATATTTTTTTATATATTCCCTCCCTTCTTCCCACATGTGTTTCTTATTTTTCAAATTCCGCGCCTTTACTTTAAGGCTTTGTGATGTCATTGGGGGCAGAGCCTCGGGCTGGGGATGCGGTCTCTGCCGCCTGTCCTCCGCTGCTGCAGGCTGCTTTTTTTTTTTCCCCTCGCCGCAGCCATGTGGGGGAAAGGTCCCTCATTATCAGGGGTGCGGGCCACGCTCAGGCTGCGGCCGGGGCCCCAGCAGGATTCAGCTCCCGGTTGGTGATTCCCCATGGAGAAGTAAGTGGATCATCGTTTTATTGAAAACTGTTGTTTTTCATTGCTATTTATTGCTTTTCATTGCTGAATAGCAATTTACTTTAATGAAAAAAAAAGAATAGAAGGGACATTTTTTTAATGAAATGCGTTTTCTCTTTTTGATTTCTTAGATTGTGGGAAGAAGGTTGTAGGGTTGTGGTTCTTCCCAATCTCTTTTTGGTGGAAATTGGCTATAGGCTTAGGACCTTAGTAGTCTTTTTTGCCTTAAAAAAAAAATAAAAAATCACCATGATGGAGGCATCAGGGGATAGTGAGCCGGGCATCCCACTTGGGCAAGACAGGCTCTGCCCCTTGTGCAGGCAAAATCCCCTGGGCGGTTTCAACACAATTTGTTCCGCTTGCGCCAGAGGTATGTTTCTGACCATAAGAGGGCTTGTGCTTCAGTCCCTAGTCCTGCGTTAAATTTAGTCCCTCGTGAAGCTCAGCCTACCCAGGCAGCCCCTAGGGAAGGGGGAGAAGGCAGTGGGACACAATCTGATTTGGCGCATAGGTTGGCTAACCTGGAGAAATGGCTCTCATTGGTATCCCCTAAAAAGGCCTCGAGTAAGAAGAGGCACTTGGAACCCGCTTACTCAGAAGAGGATTATTATGCCTCTTTTGGTTCAGAGGAGGAAGATGAGTTGGCTGATGAACCACTCTCGTAAGGTGAGTTACACTCCAGTGAGGAGGACAGTAACTCTGTTATTTTTTCATCGGATGAGGATTCTTTGCTCCTAGATGATACAGATAATTTACTTTCCTCTGTCTTTGAGACTTTACACATTGCCCCTCCTAAGCTCGCCAAGAGAAGGAGGGATTTTCCTGAACAGCCTTATTTTTCTAGGATGGTGCTTAAGGAGTGGGAAAGACCTAACAAGCTGCCGTCTGTCCCTAGGAACCTAAAAAGAAGGTATCCTTCTATTCCCTTCTGAGTTGATTCAATTATGGTCGCATCCTCCTGAGGTGGACCCTCCTGTTTCAGGTCAGTCCAACACCACTGTCATGCCGTCGGCTGATAATGCTTCCTTAAGAGACCCTGCGGAGAAACGCATGGATCAGCTGGCTTGCCATGCCTTCGCCTTGGTGGGTTCGCTTTTACGCCCCGCGTGTGCCACGGCGATCGTCTCCTTAGCCACAAGGAAAAAGGTAAAATGGCTTATGACCAGGGCTAAGTCCCGCAGACAGGCTCAGGACTCCAAGGAGTTCAGAGCCTGCTTAGATTTCATTGGTTTTGTTGTTACCGCCATGGACGATGTGCTCAGGCTAGGTGCCAAGACCTCGGCTTTGCTCGTGGCATTACGCCGTTCGCTGTGGCTGAAGCAGTGGTCAGCCAATGAGGCCGCTAAGAGATCCCTTACAAATGTACCTTTTTTTGGGTGGTCGGCTTTTTGGGGAGCGGCTGGACCTTTTGGTCAAGGATGGTAAGCTCCCTCAGAGAAGGAGACCTACTCATCCCTTTCAGAAATCCTCTTCTTACCGGTCCTTTCGGGTGGAAGAGGATCTTCTTTTTCAAGTTCCCGCAAGGATTTTTGGGGCAGAGGTAGGGCCTGGAATAGGCCCAGTGCCGCTTTGGGATCCAAATCCACCCAGGCATGAGGGGGCGCCCTCACCCGTGCGGGTGCTCCTGCAGTTTGCTCCGATCTGGAGGCACCACGTCACGGATTCAGGAGGTGGTGTCATCAGGTTACAAGATCGAGCTGGCTGCCAGACCACCCACAAGATTTCTATGGTCAAGGGCTTCTTCCCAAAACCTGCTAAAAGCAGAAGCCTTGAGAGCCGCTGTTCTGCACCTCCTGCGGACAGGGGGTGATTTGTCACGTACCCCGGCAGGAGGAGGGTCAAGGTTTTTATTCCAACCTATTCATGGTGCCCGAGAAGGATGGATCGGTGTTGCCAATCCTGAACCTAAAGTGCCTCAACAGGTTTATAAGAGTGAGGCATTTCCGCATGGAGACGTTGAGGTCGGCTGTGAGGTTGCTTCGGCCCGGCGACTTCATGACTACGGGGGACATCAGGGACACGTATATACACATCCCTATTTTTCCGGGGCATCAGAGATTTTTGACATTTGCTCTTGAGGGTCAACATTTCCAGTTTGTGACCCTTCCTTTCGGCATATCCCCAGCTCCCAGGGTGTTCACCAAGGTGCTGGCGGGTCTCATGGCTATCCTGAGGGGTTGGTGGATTTGTATAATTTCATACTTGGACGACCTTCTGATCTCGGCCCCGTCCCTTCAGGAGACCGAGAGTGACACCCGGACCGTGCTGTCAATTCTGGAATCCCCCAAGTCGCATATCACCCCGTCCACTGTAAGATCTTTCCTGGGGATGACCCTGGACACCGCCAGAGCAGAAGGTCTTGCTGCTCCGGATGCAGGTAGAGACGTTGCTGGCGTGTCAACAGCCAACAGTGCGCCTGGTGGGATGAGATGAGACTGGTGGGCCTGATGGTGGCCAGCTTCTAAGCAGTACCCTTTGGCCAGTTCCACATGAGGCCCCTTCAGATGAACCTATTATCCATCTGGGATCGGGCCCCGGAATCTCTGGACCAAAAATTTGTTCTGTCCCCCTCGGCCAGGCAGTCCCTCTTGTGGTGGTTGGATCCTCGACATCTGCTGGTAGGCAAGTCCTTGCAGACTCCTCATTGGGAAATCGTTACCATAGATGCCAGTCTTACAGGCTGGGGCGGCATCTGGCAGACCCAGAAGATCCAGGGCTACATCTGACCCCCAGTTTAAAGGGGCTTGCTGTTCAGGTCCGCTCGGACAATCGGACGGTAGTAGCCTACATCAACCACCAGGGGGGTACTCGGAGCAAGAGAACCCTAAGGGAGGTAAGCCGGATTCTGGTTTGTGCAGAGGAGAATGTTCCCTGTATCTCGGCGGTTTACATTCCGGGGGTAGAGAACCAACAAGCAGACTCCCTGAGCAGGACGTCCTCGCATCTGAGAGTCGGAAGGTTCAGGCTCTGTGTCTCCATTGGGGTCGACCAGATGTGGATCTTTTTGCATCCAGACACAATCACAAACTTCCGAGGTTTGTATCCCTCTCACGAGACCCTCTGGCCATAGCAATAGACGCCCTGACAATCCCATGGACGGGGTTCAATCTGCTGTATGCATTTCTGCTCCTGGATTGAGTACTAGGGAAGGTAGTCCAGGAGGGAGTACCAACCATCCTGGTGGCTCCTCGCTGGCCAAGGAGGAGCTGGTTCGCGGACATAGTAAAATGTCGACAGATCACTGGCTCCTGTCCGACGATCCAGAGCTTCTCACACAGAGGTCTCTTCGGCACCCGAATTTACAGAGGATGGCTTTGACAGCCTGGTTATTGAAACCTCGACCCTGACAGAGAAGGGTTTATCGGCCAGGGTTATTCATACCATGATTCAGGGACGGAAAAAGACATCTTCCATGACATACTACAGAGTCTGGCGGGCCTATATTTCTTCGTGTGAGGCCAGGAAGTTTCCTTGCAGGAGATATTGTGTTTCTAGAATTCTAGAGTTTCTGCAGTATGGTCTAGAATTGGGCCTCCAGTTGAGCACCCTCAAGGGTCAGGTTTCGGCCTTATCCATTTTTTTCCAGAAGTTTATCGCCAACCTTAGACTAATCAGAACCTTTTTTCAGGGGGGTCACTCATGTCCCCCGGTGTGGGACCTAAATCTGGTGTTATCTGCTCTCCAGGGTGCCCCTTTCGAGCCTTTGAATGACACTCCATTGAGTATCTTGACGCTCGAGGTGATTTTCTTGGTGGCTTGATTTTTTTGCCTAAGGTCATCTCTCCCTTTCACCTTAATGAGGAGGTAGTTCTACCTTCCTTATGCCCAGTTCCGGCTAATTCTAAGGAAAGGGCTCTTCATTCTTTGGATGTGGTTAGAGCCATAAGATATTACATGGCTGCCACTGAATCATTCCGGAAGTCTGATTTTCTTTGTCATAGCGGAAGGCTCTAGAAATGCGCTTCTGCCAGCCAAGTCCACGATCAGTAAGTGGATTAGACAGGCTGTGGTAAGAGCCTATTCTGCCAAGGGGATAGAACCCTCTTTTCGGGTCACAGCTCATTCTACTAGGGCCATTGGTGCTTCCTGGGCCTTTCAGCATCAGGCCTCGGTGGAACAGGTTTGTAAAGCTGCCACCTGGTTTTCAGATCATACATTTACCAAGTTTTACAAGGTAGATGTTAGGGCCTCAGCTGACGCTGTTTTTGGTCGAAAGGTGCTTCAGGCGGTAGTGAAATGAACTACCTGCTATAATGCGTTGGGGATCCCGCCCATACATGGCACTGCTTTTAGTTGTCCCAATTGTGAAGAATGGGGACGGCCTTGAATGGACTGGAAGAAAAAACACAATTCTGCGAGACTCACCTGTAGAATTGGTTTTAGTTCCTATCCATTCCAGGCTGTCCGACTCGCCCGCTTTTGGGGTTTATTATGTCCTGGATGCCTTTTTTATGGTGATTACTCCATGTATTATTAGGACACTTGTAAAAAAAAAAAAAAAAGTTTTTTTTTGAGAGAAAACAAGCGGAGACGGTGTGATGTAACATGGTCTCTTATATTTGGGGCCTCCCGGCCTTAGTTTCTTGTTTTAATTTACTGCTATTTAATTACTGGTCTTTGATTAGAGGCAGCTGCTACTTATGGGGGCCGGGAGGAGCCACACCTTTAATCTTGCAGTCCATGCCCATCCGAGCAGGAATTACCCAATTGTGAAGAATGGGGACGGCCTGGAATGGATAGGAACTAAAACCAATTCTACAGGTGAGTCTCACAGAATTGTGGTTTTTTTGTATTAAAAATCCTGCAGCAAATTAAGCAAGCAAAACTATACAAGGTGAATACATCAGATGTCAAATCAAATCTGTAGAATTAACAGTTTGTAATTATGTATATATAGGCTTCTTGTTTAATATTCTATGGCATCTTCTCTAGTAAATAGGAAGCTATCGCACTGTGTAGGGACAATTGGGGGCACTGGGAAGTCTGACCTACTTTTAACACTTTAATTAAACCACTAAATAAATGGTCATGAAATCATTCCTGATGGTTTACTTCCTCTTGAGGCCATCTCTGCTGTCACACCACACACTCGATAGTGTTCTGTTTTTTACTTGCTGGTGTTATAAAAGAGGAGCAACCACCTGCCTAGAATCTAAAAGTTTCTAGGATCAGTGGTCTCTCTCTTTGTGGGACATTGAAATTTGGGATTTATGATGATCCTATTTTTGCGCTGAAGCCTGAGTTTTAGGAGAAAGTGTCAAGTCATTTCTGCCCTTTATTATATTGTATCCGTGCATTTATGCACAATTTTATTTTATGAGTTTCATTCACATTCAAAGCTGCTCCTTTATGGAATTTCACATGTTTGCATGGAGTATGGTGATCCTAGGAAATTCTATGTATATCACTTTTGCTAAATAATGAAACCAGGCAAATTATGGAAATGCCGCAGAGCAAACATCTCTCAAATGAGCTGTGCAGTTAATGAGAAATAATGTTTGCCAGGATAATTGCTTTCTAATTGTTGTGATGTGTTTGTTTTATAATAGAGGTTATAGGTAATCCATATGTAAAATACTTTAATTTTAAAAATATTTTCCTGTGTTTTCTGATTTGAATTTTGCATGTGACTGCCTTTAGGTACTACTGCTAGTACACACAGAAATATTGAAATTGGTGAGAGCCTTTTTTTCATGTGTTCAGTTGTGAACACAGTTGCTTTTTGATTGATTTTGGATCAGCCTTGGCAGATAGGGATGGTATACAGCTGAAATGGCATGTAGGCAATGGTTCTTAATGTTTATATTCTCTGACATTTAATGACCTAAAGCCTAAAAGGGGTCAATACAAAGTGAAATGTTTTTCAAAAAAGACGGTAGCAAAAAAGGTGTATAAAAAACAACCAACAAGTTGGATGTAAACATTAGAACTTTGGTTAGGCAAAGTCTTTGAATCTGTATAAACATGCCAGCTCAACAGTATTGTGACGGACTTATATAGGTATTAGAATTATATAGACTTATATAGAATATAGGTGTGCAGATGCAGTTCAGTGCCCTCTTTTGGTTTAGTATATCTTTAACACTTATACCGCTTCACTGTTTTCTATGAGCGAAACATCAGAACTCATGTTTGATCCATCTGACTACACCACATTGCTTAGAAACTACCCTACAAAGAGCACTTGTATCCCCACAGTCAGGGGCGGACTGGGACTAAAAAACGTCCCGGGACTTTTTGGGGCACACCGGCCCTGCTTTACTGTTCCTGGCCCAGTATAGTATATTAATGTCATATATATATATATATATATATATATATATATATATATATATATATATATAAATAAAATTATCTTGTTCCATGGTTTACCAGGGTTTAGGAGGACAAAAATAAGAAAGAAAGAGAGGGGCATCCCACTTTACAGGCTTAATTTAACAACGGTCCCTATTTCCCATACCAAAAAGTTAGAAGGTATGCATTTGGGCACAGATGAGTCAGTAGTGGATAAAGCTGGGGCACAGAACAGTTAGCAGCACAATTTTGTTTAGTATATAGATCAGTTGGTGGCAGAGTAGATCCGGGCACAGATCAGATTTGGACACAGATCAGGAGCAGATCAGATTTGGAGACGCAGATCAGATTTGGAGACGCAGATCAGATTTGGAGACGCAGATCGAGGCGCAGATCAGATTTGGAGACGCAGATCAAGGCGCAGATCAGATTTGGAGACGCAGATCGAGACGCAGATCAGATTTGGAGACGCAGATCGAGACGCAGATCAGATTTGGAGACGCAGATCGGATTTGGAGACGCAGATCTGGAGACGCAGATCGGATTTGGAGACGCAGATCGGATTTGGAGACGCAGATCGGATTTGGAGACGCAGATCGGATTTGGAGACGCAGATCGGATTTGGAGACGCAGATCGGATTTGGAGACGCAGATCGGATTTGGAGACGCAGATCGGATTTGGAGACGCAGATCGGGAGCAGATCGGATTTGGAGAGACAGATCGGGAGCAGATCGGATTTGGAGAGACAGATCAGGAGCAAATCGGATTTGTAGACACAGATCAGGAGCAAATCGGATTTGTAGACACAGATCAGGAGCAAATCGGATTTGTAGACACAGATCAGGAGCAAATCGGATTTGTAGACACAGATCAGGAGCTGATCAAATTTGTAGACACAGATCAGGAGCAGATCAGATTTGGACACAGATGTGAGGTGGCTTTGTAGAAGTTTTCTTATTGATGGCCACCCGGCCTCTCTCCTGTTACAGGGCTGTGAGAGGCTCCATTTAGCAGACATATAGTATATGAAGGAGCCGAGAACACAGGGACAGGCAACATGGAGCTCTGCACAGCCGAGTCTATGGACAGCACATGGGACACTGTTTTTATTGTAGAGGGGGGTTGAACATCTAAACTTTCCTTAATAAGCTGCCAGGAGGGAGGACACACAAAGGGAAGGCTTTACCTTGTGGCAGAAGCAGCAGCACTTCCCTGCAGCCGAGTTACAAATGGCAGAACCTAGTGTGAAGCATCCACTGACCTCCAGCTCCTGGGACAGGCTGTCACTAGGGGGCAGCAGCGTGCACACATATTCTGCTCTATCACATGACACAGAGCTATGATGGCTCCTCTGCTTCCCCGTCCATGTAAGTGTAATTGCTGATGCCGAGCCTGCGTGGAACCAATGTTCTAACAGCGGATGCGCAGAGCAGTGTAATGTGTGGAGGCCGCTCTGCCCGCCGCTGCTCTCACACACACACTGTTTACACGCAGATAATCTGGGTGTGTGTGACAGCGGGGCCGGTGGCGGCGGGCAGTGCGGCCTCCACCCGTTACACTGCTCTGCTCATCGGCCACCACCTGTGGCCTTCCCATGTGCCGGCCTACCGGGATTCTGCCCGGTATGCCCTATGGCCAGCCCGCCCCTGCCCACAGTATATCCTGGACTTCAATGCTTAAATAAACTTCTGTTCCAGGTGGCAATAAAATAGGGAAACTTTTCTGCCTGGGTTTGGGTTTTAAAATAAGAAAAATCTTGCCCATGGCAAGCCAGTTTTCCATTTATCCAACATTTTAGGCAAGGCATATTATCATAATTAATGTTTGTAACTCATTTACTTTGGGAAATGTATCGTGTTATTACTGGAAACTCATTGTTTTTTCTTATTCCCATTTATTATATTAAAATGAATATGAATTCAGCCTCATGGAATGAGAAACAGATTTTAATGGATTCCAATAAATAAAAAAAATATTTTTTGAGCCAGCTATAAAGCAGATCTATACATAACACAATTTGTATTTATTTCTGAAAAGTAAGTTACCTGGCTTCCACATTAATAACCATGCTCCGTTCCTACATGCTCCTATATCCACAAGCCAAAAATATCCCCACTAAAGTTAACACACTGTGCCTGCTGAGGCTCAGGTACTAACTCATTTTTATGATGCTGCTGGGCTATGAAGTCAAAGCTAATGTGATTTACACATACTATGGCAATGTAGCAAAAAAATATGGCTTTACATTTCCTTGCACGCGGTTATGCTCATTTTTCTAAGAAATGCATCAGCTATAGGCAGTGCAGAGATCATAGATGTTTTAATTTGTTCTGACACTTGTAGCACACTTTTATCAAAGTGAAGGCCATGCCAAGTGCTTCATTAATTTTATTTTGTACTCTTCCTTGATAGCTATGATCAATGATAAGCCAACCTTTGGTACCCATGGCTTCCCTCAGTATCAGTGTTTACTGCTTTTTTTATGTGAAAATCAGTAAACTGCAATAAATATATATGCTATCTACAGTTCATCCAGTACATTTTTTCTTTTTGCTATTTGTAGATTAGGGTTACAATCTCTTGTAGACAGTATTGTGGTCTGTGAACAGAGTAATTTCCCTCCCTTCCAGAGGTGAATAATGAATTTATCACCCGGGTAAAAGTAAGAAAACACAGTATGTGCCCACCTTATGGTACTGATTGCTTTAAATATTATGCTGTCTATAAAACATTGCAACCATGCTAAACCGATCTGTCTTGAATTGGTTTATTTTCATTTGAAACTGTTTCTAGGTTAAAGTGGGCCAAAACCCATGCGGCTTGTTGGTTCCCACGGCTAAAAGTTTCACGGCCACTCTGGGGGTTTATGTTCGAGAGGGGCTCCAGCATTCTGGATCCCCCCCCCCCAGCCTGTCGTTTAGCAGCGGGGACCAACACCCGCACCGCACGGATGTTGGTCAGCTTTAAAGTAAAGCTATACCCACATATAATATTTATTTATATAGCGCCATCATCTTTCATACCTTTTTGCAACATATACAGACATGGTAGCATACTGTACAGGGACCAATACAAACTAGATGCTACAAAGTTCAAACCAAATGTTGTGAGCACAGGAGACAATAGGAAAGCCTGCCTTATATATTGATTACTTGCAAGGAATGACATTTACACTAAGATTTATAGTATTTTGCCTTCCATTTTTTCAAATGATCACTTAATACCCCTCCTTTGGAAATCAATCTCTTCTCATATTTTAGAGCTGCTAAGTTTGGGCTCTCGTCCCCTGGCAACATAAGGGATGTGGCCCTGTCCCCCATATCAGTCAGTGACTGTGGCATGCCCCCTCCATTCGCTGCAATAGAGGACATGCCAAACACTGCCCTCTGTAAGAAGTGACAGGAGGGTGCCAGAAATGCCAGTGGACTTTATTAACACTGGACTGGGAAGAAACTTGAAGGGATTGAACCTTGGGGCATGCTGAACTGCCTTTAAAACTCACCATTCCTATTATCCCACTATGTATGTATGGGCTCCCGGCCAGTCAGTTCTGTATGCATTGCAAATGAATTCATGACATACAGTTCTGTTTACACACAGAGCTCCATCATCGGGGAGGGGCTGCATCTTTGGGCTCCTTCCAGGTGACGCTGTCACAGCAGCCTATTTGATTAGCTAGGTGCCAGAGAATGCCTCTGCTGCAAGATGCTGGGGATGATAGGTAGATTAGTGATCCCAGGGGGTATCATACAGTGGGTAGGGAATCTGCCAGGCCCAGAGACTTTTAGATTCCAGGGCCAGCCAGCAAAGATTTTGGTTAGTTTTGAGGGTTTGCTTTAGCTCTTAGGCATTTAAGCATGGTTTCTTTTCATACATGATTTAATACATTTTAGTATGTAATTTAAAAAAATGTTTTAAAAAAGTGCTTAAAGGGACTCTAAACCCAACAACAATAATCAGCCCGCAAGCTGCTCACTTGATTCCTGGCCGCCTTCCATTACCTGCAGTGCAGTGCAGAAGCTGTAGCAGCGATCCACATTTTGCATTTTTCCAATTTTATTCCTCCAGGACCACGCAAAACATGGTCCCCTTTGTGTTCTGTGTGAGTAAGCACAGCAAGCCAAAGTGGCCCCACAGCTGTCTCTGACCACAGCACAGCATGTTTAAGACTCATAAAGCTGCACCATAACATGCTCTTCCCAAATCAGCCACAAACCCAGAAACTGAAGCAAAAAAATACTTCGTCTAGAATGCATGAGGTATTTACATACAATCAGATATTTTCAGGTGCTTTGAAATGGCTTATTATTTACTATTCCCAAGGGGAATGAGGTGAGAGAATGTAAGTGTTTGCCTGGACAGGGACATTAAAATATGGGCTAAGCCAGGGCCTTATTGTATTGATGACCTTCAACATACCCGAAAGGTATAGGGCATGGTCAGTGCTGACAGCACAAGAACATGTAACATTCAGGCCACAGGGATCTATATCTAAAGAAGTTGATGTTTTTACATTTTTGTTAAATTTGGAAAACCCTTTAAATTATGCATTGTAGCCTTTAGCTATATATATATTAGTGTTCCCTAACCTTTTCCTCGAGAGCTACCAATAGGTAAGGTTTTGTGGATCTCCTAATTGCCGTCTCTATAGCTTTGTCTGAATACTAATTTACTTTACCAGTGTGTCTGTAGAGATCAGCAAAAAATGACCTGTTGTTGGCTCACATGGAGATAGCTGGGGAACACTGTGTTATATGTTATGTAAAAAAAAATTGCCCTCAATACTGCAAAAATGGGCTAATGGCATGATTTGAACCGGCTGAGTGTTAAACCTGGTAGCCAAAGAATTACCTTATTCTAAGTATACATTACGTCCTGCTCCAGATATAATACTTACACTTGGGTTATCCTCCGCAGATGGCACTGTGCACTGCAGACATGCAAAAACAGGCTCCTCCCGGCCCTTCATATACCCGGGGACCTCCCACAAATCCCCAGATTTCTCTGCAGTGCTGACTGCGAAGACATGAAGTATCACTCTCTCGCAGGTGAGCGGGGCTATTACAGCCTGCGGCCCTGTTGGACTATTCCCACCCGTCCTTGATGTGATGTGCCTCCCAGCCTGGGCTGCGCTGGTCGGGTGAAGGTAGGCAGCACCATGCGTGCTTAACGGAGCCATGCAGTCCCCCACCAAAGGGTAGGCGGTTTAGGCTGATGGTGAGCCTCTAGTGGATGCCCCTCCCGCATTATTGCCCCGTGTAGCGGTGGGCCCTATCCAAAGGGTCGCCATTCTCCCTCGTTCCCCCCCGTAGCTCGGGGGGGGGAAAGAAAGGGGGGGGAAAGAAAGGGGGGGGGTGGCGGTCTCAAGTGTACTGTGATTACATGATTATGGCCTTAGTATTGTCCTTGACTTGTAACTTGGTGTCAGAGCCGCGCTGTTTGCCTTTTTATTGTGTATCTGCCGCCGCCGCCGCCGCGCTCGTCTTTCCTTTATTTGATGTGCTGCGCCGGGGGCGCCCCAGACGCTGCGGCGTCTCCATTGGCCAAATCATCTATTCTATGTGTGTCATACACTTTGCTTCTCTTGACAATATTGACTACTGTCTTAGAGCTTTGCGCTCTTCGGGGGGTCGGGGACCTGGTTTGGCGCGCTCCGCGTCACGGCCCGCTCTGGCTCACCCTTTTTTTTTTTATGCTAGTCGCGCGCACGTTGTAACGGCCCTCCTCCTCCCTTGGTCTGTAAGTGCCCTTGCGGGCGATTTTCATGATTCTTTATTACGGAGCATGGCTCTGACACCCTTTATTCCCATTCTAGTGGCTTCCCCGGCCCGGGTTAAATTATAGCGGGCCTTGTAAAATTCTCCCACCTTCCTAGCGGGTCTTTGGGGCATCCAGGGTTGCCTATTGCGTAAATCCCTGCTGGCATATTGTGCCTAGATAATCACCATATGGAGGCATTTCAGAATTATATGACCGGGGTCCCTCTGGGACAAGACCGGCTGTGTATAGCGTGTGGTCAACCCCATGCTGATGCGCACCATGTGCCGAGCAAGCACTGGCCCTGCAAT
Organism: Gastrophryne carolinensis; assembly: GCA_027917425.1. Classification (NCBI taxonomy): domain Eukaryota; kingdom Metazoa; phylum Chordata; class Amphibia; order Anura; family Microhylidae; genus Gastrophryne; species Gastrophryne carolinensis. The sequence goes on along the minus strand of CM051237.1, from coordinate 284,788,678 downwards.
CAGGCTTGCCAGTGGCTGCACCTCGTTTCAATACACCTATTTCCCCATGCTTAAATCTCCTGCTGAGTCGCATACAAGTGGGGATTTGCAGCCTGCTGTGTCTTCCAGACTGCCTACGGCTGATCAGATTATTGCGAGGTTGTCAGGGCGCAGGGGCCCTGGTAAGAAGTTGCCCTTGACGCCTCCTGTATTCTAAGTATACAGTACGTCCTGCTCCAGATATAATACTTACACTTGGGTATTCTCCGCCAGATGGCGCTGTGCACTGCAGACATGCAAAAACAGGCTCCTCCCGGCCCTTCAAATACCCAGGGACCTCCCACAAATCCCCAGTTTCTCTGCAGTGCTGACTGCGAAGACATGAAGTATCACTCTCTCGCAGGGGAGCGGGCTATTACAGCCTGCGGCCCTGTGGGACTATTACCACCTGTCCTCCTTGTGATGTGCCTCCCAGCCTGGGCTGCTCTGGTCGGGTGAAGGTAGGCAGCACCATGTGTGCTTAACGGAGCCATGCTCCACCGCAGTCCCCCACCATAGGGTAGGCGGTTAGGCTGATGGTGAGCCTCATAGTGGATGCCCCTCCCGCATTATTGCCCCGTGTAGCGGTGGTCCCTATCCAAAGGGTCACCATCCTCCCTCGTTTCTCCCCGTAGCTTGGGGGGAAAGAAAGGGGGGGGTGTGTGTGGCGATTACACGATTATGGCCTTAGTATTGTCCTTGACTTGTAACTTGGTGTCAGAGCCGCGCTGTTTGCTATTTTTATTATCTGCCGCCGCCGCGCTCGTCTCTTTCCTTATTGGAGTCCCTCTGTGACAGGATGTGCTAATCCTTGTGTCACTATGAGATCCAACCAGTGTGGATCTGTGTGTGCCCCGTCACTATCACAAGCTCTCGGCCCTTGTTTCCCTGTCCCAGGATTCTCTGGCCGTGGTCATGATGATTTAGTAATGTTATGACAGGACATTCTGTTCTGTATGTCTTTCTCCATGCCTCCTGCTAGGCAGGGTTCTGCGCAAAATTGCTCTGGAAGGGGGGACCAGTGGTTCTGGTGGCCCCCGGGTGGCCTAGTGGAGTGTGGTTCGCAGACGTGGTACTGTGGACAGTAGATCTGTACGTTCTGCCAGGAGTGCCAGCTCTGCTCACTCGGGGCCCCTTTACGTCACCCCAATCTACAGACTCTGGCCTAGAGGGCCTGACTGCTGAAACAGCCATCTTGAGGGAGACAGGCTTATCTGTCTCGGTGATTGAGATTATGGGAAGTCTAGGAGCAAGCTTCTTCTTCTTCTTCCATCTATTATAGGGTATGGCGTACCCATATTGATTGATGTGAGTCTCGGTCTCTTCCCTGTCGGGCGTTCTCTGTTCCCAGGGTTCTAGAGTTATTACAGCATGGGTTGGAGTTGGAATTCTCCAACTCAGTACTCTGAAGGGTCAGGTTCTGCCCTGTCCGCCTTCCTGCAGAAGTCGTTTCCTTGGTTAAGACTTCTTTCAGGGGGTTACTCATGTGCGTCCCCCGCGTAATCCTATGGTCCCTGATGGGTTTTGAATTGATTCCGTCTGCTGTGCGGGGTGTTCCCTTTGGACCTTCTCAGGATGCTGTCTGGCTGTTCTTGCCCTCAGACTTGTCCGTCTGGTGGCTGTTATTTCAGTCAGACGTGTGTCTGAGCGGGCGGCTCTGTCTATCTAGCCCCCGTTCTTTGAGATACACCAGAATAAGGTGGTGTTCCGCTTTAAGCCGGACTTTCTGCCTAAGGTGGTGTCTTATGTTCATTGATTCAAGATATTGTTCTTCCTTCTGTGCCTTATTCCTAGCAATGCTGAGGAAAGGGTTCTGCATTCCTTGAACAGGTGTTGGAAGTGTTTCCTTGGTAGTCACTGTGCCCTTTAGGAGAACTGATGCTCCTTTGGGTCTACGGCCAACTCCATCCTGTTTGTGCCCGATCTCGTCTGTTCTCGGGGGGTTAGGCAGCTTGGGCCTGGTCATTACTTGGATGGGATGGTTCCTTCTGGTCCTAGGAAAGGTTTTCGGCTTCTGCCAAGGCTACTGTTGGCGTTTGGACTTGTCAGGCTGTTACTCAGGCCTATTCCACTGAGGGGAAGGATCTTCTTACTCGCTTCTCTTCTTATTCTACTCGTGCTTTTGGTGCCTTTTGGGCTTTTCAGCACCAGGCTTTTGTTGAACAAGTTTGCTAGACTACTTGGTCTTCTATTCATACCTTTTCAAAAGTTTTATAAGGTTGACGTTAGAGCCTCAGCTCATGCTGCTCTTGGCCGCAAGGTATTGCAGGTGACAGTGCTTTAAACTGTCTGCTGTTGCCTTTTTTGTTGGGGATCCCACCCTACTTTATGGACACTGCTATTGGATGTCCCAAGTGTAAGTATTATATCTGGAGCAGGACGTACTGTATACTTAGAATAATACAATTCTGTGAAATACTCACCTGTAGAATTGGTATTATACGTATACAGTATGTCCTGCTCCACCCCACCCTGTTTTTTTGCATTATTCTGGATCCCCTGTATGGTGATTGTTATCATTGTTATCTTTACCAGTTGTTTTTGGTGGTTAAATTCTCCCGGCTTCTGGTTCACTGCTTTTCAATGCTGGGGATTTGTGGGAGGTCCCCGGGTATATGAAGGGCCGGGAGGAGCTTGTTTTTGCATGTCTGCAGTGCACAGCGCCATCTGGCGGAGGATAACCCAAGTGTAAGTATTATATCTGGAGCAGGACGTACTGTATACGTATAATACCAATTATACAGGTGAGTATTTCACAGAATTGTATTTTTTGTTTTGCTGTGATCAAGGAATAGTCCTCGTCCACATTTGTTCACTGTAAAAAATGAATTAACGTCTAGTTGCCAAGGAGGGCAATATTCTTCACCTGCAATTCTAGGCCCTGTCAAGGGACCATTTACACCTGCTAGTGCTACTTTTCCCTTGCTTTAAATTTACTTTGTTGTGGAAAGTAAGGAGTTTTAATATTTTTTTTTTTAAATATATATTTTTTTTGCAGTTTTTTACCCAAAAATATTATGAAAGCACTGGAAAAATTACAAACAAGACATTTCATATTATCCCCCAACTCTGACGAAAAAAACAATACATGATTTTAGTGGAAATTCCTGCAAAAATCACCAGTTAAACATATAACGGGAAATGGTAAAACATGGCCTAGCAACAGAGGGTGACAACATGTCTAGGTACACTGGCACTGAAAGGGTTAATGCCTCACTTTTGGTCTATTGCGGTGCACCAAAAGCAACCCTTTTAATTGCAAAGGCGTAAAGGTTGGTCTGCTCAAACAGCAGTGCACAAAAGCAATCCTACATTCAAAGGTGTTTAGTCAATACGCATGTTCTCACAAATTCAAAATTGTAATCTTCTTTTTTTCTGACTTTTTCCCCCCAGGAACAATACCGCTTCTGCTATGATGTGTCTTTGGAGTACTTTGAATCATCATAGTTGGATGTGCCAACCTTAACCTTTGGACATGTTACTCCAGCTGTGCTAAGGGGGATTTTTACAAGGGACCTATTATGTTTTAAACAAAAAAAGAAAAGAAAAACAAAAAAAACAAAACTGAAGAGAGAGTATTTTTCTTATGACTTTCTTTATCTTCATTATGGACTTGCGCAGTTTTTATGACTATATAGAGTAATGATGGATCTAGTGCCACATGCTTACATGCCGTGCTGGAGGCCAGAGCTGGAAAATCACCACGTTTATGAGGATTTGTATATGCAGCCATTTCACAAGACACCTTTAGCCAAAATGTTGCATGTGTCTATATTTACAATGTGACGGTTTTCTTTTTTTTTAACAAAATTTCTGAAAAAAATGGACACCTGTACAGAATTAACAGTACCCTCTGTATACATTTCAAGTGTTGCCTATCTGTACCTGGCTTATTTTTATTTTTTAAATTGTATTTCAATGGCTGGATCATACCATATATATATCTTATTTTGGAAAAGAAATCCCAGACATAAGCCAAAGATTCTGTTGTAAATATGTCAATATAGAGAAGCACACTCTGTATTTATTGCTTATTTACATTCCTTTCTTTTGATGGCTGAAAGAACAATCATTTTTCCTGGGGAAAGCTTTTTGCTGAAATTGATGGCGGTTTATTTTTGTATGTACTGAGTGTAAGTAAAAGGCATTTGTTTCTGCATTAACCCAAGAGCAATGTTTTTCAAATGTTTTGTTGTGCTCTCGCTAGTAAACTCAAACTTGTGATTCTAATTGGTTCTGGGCCACGTTATAAAAACTGGACCAAAGTGATGTACAGTTTTCACAATCACTGTCATACCTGTGGATCAGCCTACTTGTACTCCATGAGGGAAATCAATGGTTAAAAACTACTCGGTTTAAGCATTGAATAATGTGGGAGAAAGTGATTCACACATTGTATGTAATGTGTTTTTTTGATGTTTACAGAATTATAAACTTTGAACTCTCGGCAAAGCAGTTTGAAATAAAAAGAATCTCTTGTTCCAAGTGTGTGAATTGACTTCCAATCCAAATTTTATCTTTATGTAGTTAATTTTCCTATGTAAGAAAAAAACGTTTTTTTTTCCTATAGGCTGTTACCTAAAGTGCAACAATTGAATTGCTTGAGCATGCTTGCACTTATATCTTTCATTTTCACACTGTTTTTACATTTACTTTTTTTGTTTTGGCACTTTATCTGTACCCCTGTTATTTGGTATACAAATTCTATGGTGAGTAGGATGTGATATATGGATGGATGATATATATATATATATATATATATATATATATATATATATATTATCTATCTATCAGGAGAGACTTAAAGAACTTGCCTTGTACACTCTGGATGAAATAAGGGAAAGAGGAGACATACTTGAGACCTTTTGAATATGTAAAAGGATTTAATAAGGTTCAGGAGGGAAGTATTTATAAAAACACACGTAATGACAGAAAAAGGGGGCACAACTTAAAGCTAGCCAGTGAGAAAATCAGGACAACATTAGAAAATAATAATTTACAGAAAGAGTAGTAGATTTTTGTAACAAACTTTCAGCAGAGGTAGTTGGAAGATCAACAGTAAGTTAATTTACACATGCCAAAGAGAGAGAGAAATATGCACACATAAGGGCAAACTAGATGGGACCGTACTGTCTCCATCTACCATCAACCTTCTATGTTTATATGCATACTTATCTGCTACAGGTATGTTTTTTTTTTTTTTTTACATTTTATTTGTTCTGGTTAGAGGAACAACATACACAAGTGTAACTTTCTTGGATTTTGTTCCTCTCTGGCAGGGCATCCTGGATCATAAGGATCACCTTGTCCTCATCCCCACAGTGCCTGCCTTAAGCGATGCTTGTTCTATTCAGAATTCATTTTCTGCGCGAAGCTCAGAGCGTCAAAGAAATCTAAATGGAGCAAGCACTGCCAGCTGCTCATCTCTAGCTATAGGCCTATCCGTGCCATTCTGGAAATCCTGTCGGGGTGCATGTCAAGCTAGAGGGATGGTCAAATTAATTTCTGATCCTGTATTATTGGTGAGATGGACACAAAAAAAACTTTAAACTGCCCGGACTGTCAGTAAATGAAAAAAATGTCCCCTTGCGATTTGAATTCTTTTATACACTAGAAAAGCATGAGATTAAAACATTGTATATTCTTAGTATACAGTACGTCCTGCTCCAGATAGAGTCATCACCACCTTTTTATCATTTTCATATCATATCAAATCATTTTGTATCAATTACTTTTTACTAATCCTCTAATAATTTATTCCTCATCAACCATGATCTATATATTTATACTCTTATCATATTTTTATAATATCATTACTTTATATATCCATCAAATCGTTTTTTATCAATTACTTCTTACTAATCCTCTAGTAATTTATTCCTCATCCACCATGACCTATATATTTATATATTTATACTCTTATCATATTTTTATCATATCCTTAGTTTATATATCCATTCTATCTATTCACGTCTATCCAGTTTCAATTTACATCCCTCCATCTAATTATTTAATGAATTGTCCCTCTACTAATGATTTAATCATTTTCTATTTTTTTTTCTATTTGATCAACCAATAACTAATTATTTAATTATGAACTTACAGTACCCACTATTAATATACACTAATTTATAGTATCTAACTTTCTAATGAATTGCCCCCCTACCAAAATTTTAATAAAATTATTGTTTATTAGATCAATCAATAATTTATTATTTAATCATTAATTTATACTATCCACTATTAATTTATATTATCTACAATTATTTAAGATGTTCCACTATATTCAGTATATCATATTGGTACTTCTTTATTTTTTTTTCCATGATAAGTTATCATCCTACTACTTATAATCTTTGATAATACATTCTATCACATGTAATGATTCAACCAACCTTTGTGTATCCACAGCGCTCCTACACCAATCTTTTTCCTTCTAGGGCTACACCTAAATTGAAATTGATTAACACACTACAATTTTTCCTGGGAATCACAGGTTTTCCTGCTGTAGGAGCCGCTCATATTATCCAATTGCGCTTTATCCTCAAAACCAACTTGTACTATCTATCTATCTATATATATATATATATATATATCTAATTAATCTATCTATATATCTAATCTATATATCTTTCTAATTATAATAAATATTTATACTATATGTATATTTCTCCTATGCTTGTAACTATATATTTTTATATTTAAAAAAAAATATATATATATATACATTATTATTATTATTATTATTATTGTTTATTTATATAGCGCCATCAACTTCCGTAGCGCTTTACAAGTAAGATTATATATATATATATATATATATATATATATATATATATATATATATATATTGTAGACATGTCACTGGAGAAGTGATCGAGGGGGTGTACATTTCACCTAGGTTACTACGCTGGGTGAGATGGTAAGTCCAGGATTGATTTGTTTCCCAGCAGTGATATGCTGCTGAGGTGTTGTTTAATTTTGCCGGGCCTGGATTTATATGGAATGGCAGGTAGGTTTGGTAGAGGGACCTGTCATTCCACACCTCCCCGATCCAGTTTGGGTTTTGAATCAGGTGAGCTCTGATCCTAATTAGCCTGGGAGGTAAAAGCTCTGCAGAGACTGCAGGCTATTGCTCTCAGCCAGGAATGAACAGCCTGTGTGTGTGTTTGAAGGAAGCTGCGAACGCAGCCACTGCTGGAGCTAAAAACTCACCCTGCGATATCCAGGCTAACGCTGTGTTTTGAAACTGCCAGATAGGTGAGAAGAACCTGTTAGTAAGCGCCCAGACGGGCTAGGTCTTTTATTTTGTTGATACACAAAAGAAGCACGTGGTTGCTGTATGTTTTGTTTGCTGGACTGTTTATGCCGTGAATAAACGCCAAGATCCGTTTTTTTTAACGTCTGAGTCTGCCGTGAACTGTGTCCAAACACACCATCCCCCGGGAAGATCCCTACAATTGGTGCTGCGGAGCGGGCAAAACGGTTGCTAGGGGCAACGGTGTGGACAGACTTGGCTACAGCTGCTTATGTCTTGGGTGAAAGCTGCAACTACACTCCAAGAACAGTCGGGCAACATGGAGGAGATGCTGAAGCAGTTTATGCAAGTGAGTTTGCAACAGCAACAGGCTCAGATAGAGGCCAATAGACGACATGAACAGACCATGGCTGCCCAACAACAACTGCAACAGGCTCAGATAGAGGCCAATAGACAACTTATTGAACACCTGATTGCAAAACAAGAGGCGCCTGTGGTTGCTAACCCCCACACAGTGGTGCGAGCTGCTCCAGAGACTTTTGATGTGAGAAGAGCTGTGCAGCGAGCGCTGCAAAAGATGACTGCTGAGGACGATGTTGAGGCCTTCCTAACTGGGTTTGAGCGTGCGGCTGAGCGAGAGAAGTTACCAGTCGCTGAGTGGGCAGAGGTAATTGCGCCCTATTTAACAGGGGAACCTCAAAAGGCCTACTATGACCTCAGTGAGCAAGAGGTTAAGGACTATACTCGGCTAAAAGCGGAGATACTTGCCCGACTAGGCGTTACTACTGCGGTCCGTGCCAGGAGGGTACGCAACTGGAGCTACAGTTTGGACAAATCAGCGAGGTCCCAGATGTATGACCTGATCCATTTGGCGAGAAAGTGGTTGGAGCCAGACACTTCTACTCCTGCACAGATCCTAGAGAGGGTTGTGATGGATCGCTACCACCGAGCACTTCCTGCTGACCTGCAACACTGGGTGGGACAAGGTGACCCTAAGAATGCAAACGAACTTGTCAACCTTGTGGAAAGGTTCCAGGCGACTGAGGACTACCTCCGTGATGTTTCTGCAGCCTCCTCACCTCCCCGGAGTGCCAGATCTATGCCATCAGCTGGTAAGAGACTTCCATCTATTGGGGGAGTGTGGAGGGGTGCTGAGGGAGGAAAAAGGGCTCAAGTGGTGTCTCAGGGGCAAAAGACTGGGGATGGTCCCGGGTGGCTAAGTGGCCCTAAAAAGGACTCCTTGCCAAGGAGACCTGGCTCTATCCGGTGCTCTATCCAGATGCCATGAGACGGGACACGTGTCTGCCCATTGCCCTCTTACCACTGAGCCCATGGAATGTGAGGCTAATCGACGTCAGTCGCTATTTGCGGAACCATCTTGTGTTGCAGTTCCTGGACTAGAGACTGAACCGCAAATCTGCAACGTTACAATTAATGATTTTCCTGTTAAGGCGTTGCTGGACTCAGGAAGCCTTGTAACCTTGGTGCATGCCAGCCTGGTGGCTGGGGACTTTGAGTGTAAAAAGCATATGAGTGTTGTTTGTATACATGGGGATACAAAAGTGTACCCTATAGTGCTGGCTGAAGTCGGGACTGAACAAGGCACCGTACAATATGAAGTGGGTGTGGTTAAAAACCTCATGCATAACGTAATATTGGGGCGCGATTTTCCATTATTCTGGGCTCTCTGGGGAAAAAGAAAATCCCCCAAAAGGAGTGAGGATACCCCTAAGGTTGTTGCATTACCCCCTCTAAGTGATAAAAGTGTGCAGGATGAAAATGATTGTTTTCCTTTGCAGGTCCTGGCTGGAGAGGAGGAGGCTCCTCCCACTGAGCAAAATATACCAGACTTAGAGGTGTCTAGGGATAATTTTGGGACTGCACAGTTACAGGACCCCACTCTCAAAAATGCGAGAGAGCAGGTTGCTGTCATGAATGGGGTACCTCAGGAACCAGATGCTGAGAAAAGATTTCCACATTTTTCTGTGACTAATGATCTTTTCTATAGAGTCACTAAGATTAAGGATGAGATTGTGGAACAGCTTCTGGTGCCTAAGCCGTACCGGCGTCAGGTGCTTGACATGGCACATAACCATGTTCTTGGGGGACACTTGGGGACTGACAAAACGCAGGAGAGGGTTCTCCAGAGGTTCTACTGGCCGGCGATATATAATGATATTAAAAAGCACTGCGAGTCGTGCCCCACATGTCAGCTTAGTGCCCCAGTGTCACATTTTCGCAGTCCTTTGATTTCGCTCCCTATTATAGAGGTGCCTTTTGAGCGTATAGCCATGGATTTAGTGGGTCCCATTGTAAAATCCGCTAGGGGACACCAGTATATTCTGGTGGTCATGGATTATGCGACCCGCTATCCTGAAGCTGTGCCCTTAAGAAACACCGCATCTAAAACAATTGCACGTGAGTTGTTTTATATGTTCTCTAGGACTGGAATCCCCAAAGAAATCCTGACTGACCAAGGTACACCCTTTATGTCAAAGGTGATGAAGGAGTTATGCAAACTATTTAAAATCTCACCCATCCGTACCTCTGTATACCACCCTCAGACGGACGGATTGGTGGAGAGATTTAACAAAACTTTGAAACATATGCTGAAAAAAGTGGTGGAAAAAGATGGCCGTGACTGGGATCATTTGTTACCCTACCTCATGTTTGCTATTAGGGAAGTGCCCCAAGCGTCCACAGGGTTCTCACCATTCGAGTTGGTCTATGGTCGTCACCCTAGGGGTCTACTGGACGTTGCAAAAGAGTCATGGGAGAGCGAGTCCACCCCATACAAGAGTGTTATTGAGCATGTAGCACAAATGCAGGACCGTATAGCCGCTGTAATGCCCCTAGTAAGGGAACACCTCCAGAGGGCGCAAGAGGCCCAAAGTAGAATTTACAACCAGTCTGCAAGAATCAGGACATTTAACCCAGGCGATAGGGTCCTTATACTAGTTCCCACTGTTGAGAGTAAATTCCTGGCGAAGTGGCAAGGTCCCTATGAGATTGTTGAAAAGGTCAGTGAGGTGAACTACAAGGTGCACCAACCAGGTAGAAGGAAGCCTTTCCAAGTTTACCACGTAAACTTGATTAAGCCCTGGAAAGACAGGGAATCCTTGGGGGCGACAAATACTGTTAATAATTTGTCACAACCAATCCCTCCAGTCAAGGTTGGTGATACCCTATCAGTGTCACAGAAACAGGAGGCTCAGGAATTTTTACAGAAAAACAAAGACAAGTTTTCTGACCTTCCAGGGCGTACACACCTCATCTATCATCACATTGAAACTGAGCCCAGAAGCAGAGTAAACCTCAAGCCCTATAGGATCCCGGAAGCCCGTAGGGAAGCCGTATCTGCCGAGGTAAAACGTATGCTTGATCTGGGAGTAATTGAGGTGTCACAGAGTGAATGGTCCAGCCCGATTGTATTAATCCCAAAGCCTAATGGAACTTGGAGGTTCTGTAACGATTTCAGAAAGTTGAATGAGATCTCAAAATTCGATGCCTATCCTATGCCCAGGGTAGATGAGTTGATTGAGAAGTTGGGTAATGCCAGGTACATAACCACCCTCGATCTCACAAAGGGCTACTGGCAGATTCCACTTACTGATGAGGCTAAAGAGAAAACTGCATTCTCCACCCCTGATGGGCTATTCCAGTATGTAGTGATGCCGTTCGGGTTACATGGAGCTCCTGCGACTTTCCAGAGGTTGATGGACTTGATTTTGCGACCACATTGTGATTACTCAGCTGCCTACCTCGATGATGTGGTCATTTTTAGCCCTGATTGGGAAAGTCACCTCTGTAAGGTACAGGCCGTATTGGATACCATAAGTGATGCAGGATTGACCATAAATGCCGAGAAGTGTGCAGTAGCCCTAGAAGAGGCCAAGTATCTGGGGTACATTATTGGAAGAGGGTTGATTAAGCCACAGCTAAATAAAATTTAGGCAATACAGAATTGGCCTAGACCCCTGACAAAGAAACAGGTCAGAGCTTTCCTTGGTATTACGGGCTATTACCGTAGATTTGTGCCGAACTTTGCCTCAGTTGCTGCTCCCCTAACTGACTTGACAAAGGGCGAAAAGAGAGCAATGATCACGTGGACTCCAGAGGCCGAGAAGGCTTTCCAAAGCCTTAAATCTGCCTTGTGCCAACAACCTGTGTTAGTTACCCCCGATTTCAGGCGAGAATTTCTGGTCCAGACAGATGCTTCTAACACAGGCTTAGGTGCAGTACTCTCACAAGTAGTAAATGGTGAGGAGCATCCGGTGATGTACTTGAGTAGGAAGCTAACCCCGGCCGAGAAAAATTATGCCATTGTGGAGCGAGAATGTTTGGCGGTGAAGTGGGCCCTCGAATCCCTAAAATATTACTTGCTAGGCAGGAAATTCAAGTTAGTGACAGACCATGCCCCCCTAACATGGATGAAGTTAAACAAGGAGAGAAACGCAAGAGTGACTAGATGGTTTCTGTCCCTACAAAACTTTAATTTCACTGTGGAACACAGGCCAGGGAAATTACAGGCAAATGCTGACGCATTGTCGAGGGTACATTGTCTGTGGGGACAAAATGCTCAGCCCTCCGGTCTGAAGAAGAGGGGGGGGATATGTAGACATGTCACTGGAGAAGTGATCGAGGGGGTGTACATTTCACCTAGGTTACTACGCTGGGTGAGATGGTAAGTCCAGGATTGATTTGTTTCCCAGCAGTGATATGCTGCTGAGGTGTTGTTTAATTTTGCCGGGCCTGGATTTATATGGAATGGCAGGTAGGTTTGGTAGAGGGACCTGTCATTCCACACCTCCCCGATCCAGTTTGGGTTTTGAATCAGGTGAGCTCTGATCCTAATTAGCCTGGGAGGTAAAAGCTCTGCAGAGACTGCAGGCTATTGCTCTCAGCCAGGAATGAACAGCCTGTGTGTGTGTTTGAAGGAAGCTGCGAACGCAGCCACTGCTGGAGCTAAAAACTCACCCTGCGATATCCTAACGCTAACGCTGTGTTTTGAAACTGCCAGATAGGTGAGAAGAACCTGTTAGTAAGCGCCCAGATGGGCTAGGTCTTTTATTTTGTTGATACACAAAAGAAGCACGTGGTTGCTGTATGTTTTGTTTGCTGGACTGTTTATGCCGTGAATAAACGCCAAGATCCGTTTTTTTAACGTCTGAGTCTGCCGTGAACTGTGTCCAAACACACCATCCCCCGGGAAGATCCCTACAATATATATTTAAATCTAAGTTCCCTCACACAAATATAACACTTCTATTTATATACGGAATTTATAAACATGATTCCCCTTTTTCCACACACAAGCAGGATCCAAAATAGAGTACAAACACAATACTTTTATATGCGCAGAATCTCTGCAGAAGAGTCGGGTGCACAGCTGAACACTTAATTACAATACCTTGTGACATTTGTATAATAATCTGTTACATATACATACTGCCTTTTCCCAGGTAAATACATTGTAACAAACAAGCCTGAGGACTGGAGCTCTGTGCAACAGCACAGCCTCCTGGCACCATCTTGAAACCCTTTACAATGCTCATTCATTCTTTCAATGTTTGATTTTTTATATATGTGAATACATTTTTAACTGTTCATTCATTCTTTAAATGTTTATTTATTTTATGCTCCAGGTATTTTAGTTTATTTTCTAGTGTTTTTATAGTGTGTACATGCCGGCATGGTGGGAGCGGGGAAGCCGGCCACACTGTCAGCTGTGCAACCCGGCTTCTGCCGCCCGCTGACAGTGCGGCCAGCTTCCTCCGCTCCCACCATAACGGCATGTAGCACACACTTACCTACATGCCGGTATGGTGGGAGCGGAGGAAGCTGGCCGCACTGTCAGCGGGCGGCAGAAGCCGGGTTGCACAGCTGACAGTGTGGCCGGCTTCCCCGCTCCCACCATGCCGGCATGTACACACTATAAAAACACTAGAAAATAAACTAAAATACCTGGAGCATAAAATAAATAAACATTTAAAGAATGAATGAACAGTTAAAAATGTATTCACATATATAAAAAATCAAACATTGAAAGAATGAATGAGCATTGTAAAGGGTTTCAAGATGGTGCCAGGAGGCTGTGCTGTTGCACAGAGCTCCAGTCCTCAGGCTTGTTTGTTACAATGTATTTACCTGGGAAAAGGCAGTATGTATATGTAACAAACAAGCCTGAGGACTGGAGCTCTGTGCAACAGCACAGCCTCCTGGCACCATCTTGAAACCCTTTACAATGCTCATTCATTCTTTCAATGTTTGATTTTTTATATATGTGAATACATTTTTAACTGTTCATTCATTCTTTAAATGTTTATTTATTTTATGCTCCAGGTATTTTAGTTTATTTTCTAGTGTTTTTATAGTGTGTACATGCCGGCATGGTGGGAGCGGGGAAGCCGGCCACACTGTCAGCTGTGCAACCCGGCTTCTGCCGCCCGCTGACAGTGCGGCCAGCTTCCTCCGCTCCCACCATACCGGCATGTAGGTAAGTGTGTGCTACATGCCGTTATGGTGGGAGCCGGGGAGGCCGGCTGCACTGTCAGCGGGAGGCGGAAGCTGGTTTGCACAGCTGACAGTGTAGCCGGCCTCCTCGGCTCCCACCAGGCCGGCCTTTTTTTTAAATTTCAGGAAAACTTCGATCGATCGAATCGCGGGGAAATTCGGATTCGATCCGAATCGAATTTTTCATGAAATTCGGATCGAATCCGGGTTCGTCCGGATCGATTCGCTCATCCCTAATTAGGCCCCATTCTTTCAAGACAGCACATAGTCCATAGAATTACACTGATTTTAGCTTCTGCTCACTCTATCCAAACTAAAAAGTTTGGTTGGAGTTGATCCATGAGGAACAAACTTTTTTCAAAGCAGACAGTAGTTCAGATATTTTAGTATTTATAATACTCAAAATATGTAAATGAATGCCTGCCTAAACAATGTTTTTCTTTACCGATCTCCTGCCGTGGCTTCGGTCAGGCAAGGATCGCATGGATTTCAAGGATATGGTTCCCAGGACGTGCCGCAGATGCTGTTCCATCTGCCTCGGGGACTTCAAACTGCACGAGCCCTTGGGATACCTAGGCTGCCGGGACATCTTCCACAAGAAGTGCATCCAAAGTGCCTCCAGAACAGCTACAAGTGCCCACTGTGCCGTCATCGTGCACTTGGGCACGTGGTAGGTCATCTTGCCATGGCTGGTAACTAGAGATGAGCAAACTTTTGAAAAATTCGATTCGACTGATTCGCCGAATTTTCCGACAAAAATCGTTTTGACCCGAATTTATTCGCGACGAATCGCTATTAAAAACGGCTATTTCTGAGCCTCCTAGAGCCTCAATAGGGTTGTAAACCATTTTGCCTTGCTGTAACACGCATAGGATGCGTGCTGGGTTAGTTAAACAATACTGTAAATAAATATCACATGCAGATCAGAGGCATCGCTAATAGAATCGCAGAGCGGCACAATTGCAGAGAATTGAAGTGGCATCACTATGAGGGGCAGGAGCCCAAACATTGCTTTAAAGAGACACTGGAGTTGGCAGCAGCAGGAGCCCAAAAATTGACTGACACACCCTGGAGTTTCAAGCAGCAGCAGCAGCAGCAGGAGCCCAAACATAGCTTGAAAGAGACACTGGGGTTGGCTTCAGGAGCCCAAAAATTGGATGATAAACACCCTGGAGTTAGCAGCAGCAGCAGCAGGAGCCCAAATATTACTTTAAAGAGACACTGGAGTTGGCTTCAGGAGCCCAAAAATTGGATGAATCACACCCTGCAGTTGCAAGCAGCAGCAGCAGGAGCCCAAATATTACTTTAAAGAGACACTGGATTTGGCAGCAGGAGCCCAAAATTGGATGAATCACACCCTGGAGTTGTCGGCAGCAGCAGCAGCAGGAGCCCAAACATTACTTTAAAGAGAAACTGGGGTTGGCTTCAGGAGCCCAAAAATTGGATGAATCACACCCTGGAGTTGGCAGCAGCAGCAGGAGCCCAAACATTACTTTAAAGAGACACTGGAGTTGGCTTCAGGAGCCCAAAAATTGGATGAATCACACCCTGGAGTTGGCAGCAGCAGCAGGAGCCCAAACATTACTTTAAAGAGACACTGGAGTTGGCTTCAGGAGCCCAAAAATTGGATGAATCACACCCTGGAGTTGGCAGCAGCAGCAGGAGCCCAAACATTACTTTAAAGAGACACTGGAGTTGGCTTCAGGAGCCCAAAAATTGGATGAATCACACCCTGGAGTTGGCAGCAGCAGCAGCAGGAGCCCAAACTTTACTTTAAAGAGACACTGGGGTTGGCTTCAGGAGCCCAAAAATTGGATGAATCACACCCTGGAGTTGGCAGCAGCAGCAGCAGCCCAAACATTACTTTAAAGAGACACTGGGGTTGGCTTCAGGAGCCCAAAAATTGGATGAATCACACCCTGGAGTTGGCAGCAGCAGCAAGAGCCAAATATTACTTTAAAGAGACACTGGAGTTGGCAGCAGGAGCCCAAAAATTGGATGATTCACACCCTGGAGTTGGCAGCAGCAGCAAGAGCCCAAATATTACTTTAAAGAGACACTGGAGTTGGCTTCAGGAGCCCAAAAATTGGATGATTCACACCCTGGAGTTGGCAGCAGCAGCAGCAAGAGCCCAAATATTACTTTAAAGAGACACTGGAGTTGGCTTCAGGAGCCCAAAAATTGGATGATTCACACCCTGGAGTTGGCAGCAGCAGCAGCAGCAGGAGCCCAAACATTACTTTAAAGAGACACTGGGGTTGGCTTCAGGAGCCCAAAAATTGGATGATTCACACCCTGGAGTTGGCAGCAGCAGCAGCAGGAGCCCAAATATTACTTTAAAGAGACACTGGGGTTGGCTTCAGGAGCCCAAAAATTGGATGATTCACACCCTGGAGTTGGCAGCAGCAGGAGCCCAAACATTACTTTAAAGAGACACTGGAGTTGGCTTCAGGAGCCCAAAAATTGGATGAATCACACCCTGGAGTTGGCAGCAGCAGGAACCCAAACATTACTTTAAAGAGACACTGGTGTTGGCAGCAGGAGCCCAAAAATTGGATGAATCGCACCCTGGAGTGGGCAGCAGCAGCAGCAGCAGCAGGAGGCCAAACATTACTTTAAAGAGACACTGGGGTTGGCTTCAGGAGCCCAAAAATTGGATGATTCACACCCTGGAGTTGGCAGCAGCAGGAGCCCAAATATTACTTTAACCTCCTTAGCGGTGATCCCGAGCGTGACTCAGGGTTAATTTGCGCTGTAAGTAGCAGTAACCCCGAGTCACACTCGGGATCGAGGAGCAGGGCGGCGCAGTCTCCTTACCTTCTCCCTGCGATCCAGCGATGTCCCTGCTGCGATCGCAGGTGAGAGCCGCGGCTGCGGCGTCCGTCGCACTTCCGGGTTCCGTCTCTGTGAGCCGCAGAGGCTCATGGGGGCGGAGCCGTGCGTCAGAGACAAATGTAATGGTAACGCTTTCGTTACCATTTCATTTGCCTCTATCATAACGCCAGGGGGGTTAAAGAGACACTGGAGTTGGCTTCAGGAGCCCAAAAATTGGATGAATCACACCCTGGAGTTGGCAGCAGCAGCAGGAGCCCAAACATTACTTTAAAGAGACACTGGGGTTGACTTCAGGAGCCCAAAAATTGGATGAATCACACCCTGGAGTTGGCAGCAGCAGGAGCCCAAAAATTGGCCTAAAGACATAAATATGTTTTGCACCATTTGGAAAGTGTAAAACGTGGCACCATGCTGAATCTAGTCGCATGCATCAGCCATTGGTGGGTGGAAATCCTGGCTGATCCATCCCTGATTTATTTTGACAAAGGTGAGTCTCTCCACATTTTTAGTTGACAGACGAGTTCTCCTCGCCGTAACTATGGCCCCCGCCGCACTAAACACCCGCTCAGATGGCACGCTACTTGCCGGGCAGGACAGCTTTTCCAGGGCAAACTCTGCTAGTTGCGGCCACAAATCAAGTTTGGCTGCCCAGAAGTCCAGCGGATCCTCAAGGTATGTTGGCATGGTCATGTCAAAGTATGACATGACCTGCTGGTCAGGTCCTGCTCCAGGTCTTCCTGCTGCTCATGAGTAGCCTCACTATGCGGGTGTAGAAAGCTACTCATTAGCGATTGAAGACTAAGGCTGCTGCTGCTGCTCCTGCCAACCCCCCCAGCAGCCATGACAGTGGAAGGTGAGCACAGAGGTCCCCTCGAGTCAGACCTGCGAGAGTATGGACCATGGCGCAGATAGGCATCGGCCAACTGCCTACGTAGAATGTCTTTGTAGTAGTTCAGTTTGTCCTCCCTCTCGGTGGGTTTAAAAAATGCCCCCATTTTGTGCCGGAAGCGAGGGTCCAATAAGGTGGACAGCCAGAAGTCATCCCGCCGACAGATGGAAACAATTCTGGGGTCACTACGCAAGCACGTGAGCATGCTTCGTGCCATTTGCGCAAGTGACTCGGATGGACTATCTGTCTCCATCTCCACTGCATACTGCCACGGTGTGCCCGGGTCCTCTGTCTCGCCTTCCTCAAAAACCTCTAGCTCCTCTGGCTGCTCCTGCTCCTCCTCTCCTGTCCACTGACTAGATAAACCAGCCATTTCGCCAAGCCTAAACTGTGTTTCGCTGGGCAACTCCTCCTCCTCTTCCTCCTCCTCCTCCAGTTCAGCTCCAACGGGGTTTATGTGGCCGTAAGATGTAAACGCCATGTCTCCAGTGCCCTGACCAGCCATGGTTTCCAACATGTGCTGTAGTACATGAAGCAGTGGAATCACGTCGTTCATCCCGTAATCCTGCCGACTGACAAATAAAGTGGCTTCCTCAAAGGGCCTGAGCAAACGGCAGGTGTCACGTATGAGCTGCCACTGGTTGACATTGAAGTTACACAGGGGAGTCCCCCTATCTGCTTGGATCATCAGGAAATCCGTGATGGCTTTTCTCTGTTCATATAATCGGTCCAACATGTGAAGGGTGGAATTCCAACGGGTGGAAACATCGCAAATCAGACTATGTTGGGGGATACCATTCTGAGCTTTAGCTCAAGAAGGGTGTGTTTGGCGGTGTAGGAGTGGCTGAAGTGCATGCAAAGTTTCCTTGAAGTTGTTAGGATGTCTTGCAGATGGGGGGAACACTTCAGAAACCGCTTGACAACCAGATTGAAGACGTGAGCCATGCAGGGGGCATGGGTCAGGCTTCCTTGGCGCAGCGCAGACAAAATGTTCTTCCCATTGTCGGTAACCATGATTCCCATTTTAAGTTTTCTTGGAGTAAGCCATGTTTGTATTTCCTGATGAATAAATTTAAGCAGTTCCTCCCCTGTGTGACTTAGTTCGCCAAGACAAACCATGTGAAGCACTGCGTGACACCTCCGTGCCCTGCACACATGGTAGACTGGAGGGGCACTGAGACTTGAGCCTACAGTGGAGGGTGAGGAGATGGCGGAGGATGAGGAGGCCGAGTCGCACAGTGTCACGGGCCCAACGGGCAGGAAACGCGGAGGCCGAAGCGGCGTGACCTGTCCAAGTTGCTGCTGCAAAGGGACCACATTCACCCAGTGGGCCGTAAACGACATGTACTGTCCCTGACCGTAGTTACAGCTCCAGACGTCGGCGCTGCCATGCACTTTGCTACACACCGACAGGCTCAAGGACTGGCCCACCTTCTGTTCAACAAAAGTGTGCAGCGCTGGTACTGCCTTCTTGGCAAAGAAATGACGGCTTGGGACTCTTCACCTCGGCTCGGCACAAGCCATCAGTTCTCTGAAAGGTGCAAAGTCCACCACCTGAAAAGGGAGCGACTGCAGCACCAGCAACTTGGACAGGAGCACATTCAGCTTCTGCGCCGTAGGATGAGTGGACATGGCTTCGCTGATGGATTGCTGGCGGGATGCATGACTTGGAGGAGCAGGAGCGACAGAGGATGGGTATGACGCACAGCTGCCTTCGGCTGAGGTGCTGGAGCCTTGGCTGGCAGAAATTGGGAGTGGCGTGCCACTCGGTGAGGAAGCAGTCTGGCCCACCTCTCCGGAGCCTAGGTTCTCCCAGGCCGCTTTATGGTGACGCTGCATATGTTGACACAGGGCCGTGGTGCCAACATTTGGACCCTGGCCACGCTTCACCTTCTGCCTACATATCTTGCATGTGGCCATGTTACCCTCCTGCGGATGCTTCAGGAAAAACTGCCACACTGCCGAGTAGCTACTTTTCCCACCAACAGGCCTCAGTGATTCGCTGCTATTGTCGCCAACTCCAGGAACCCCTGCCCCACTACCTCCTGATAAGGTAGCCTGCCGCGCAGCAGGTGCTCTACCCCGGCCCCGGCCCCGTTTGGCTCCAGGCTTTACAAATGTGCCCCCATGCTGCCTGCCAACCATGCTGCTAACACCTTGCTGCCTGAGCTGCTGACTCCGGGGCAACCTGCGCCCCTCTTCTCCTGATGATGACGATGAAGCCCCTTCATCACCCGGCTCCCAAGTGCGATCGGCTTCATCGTCATCATCATTATCACCGAGTTGTGGCTGTACGTCACTGATGTTCGTGGATTCGTCAACAGTGTCTGGCGCAGGAGCTGGAATGCTCGCAGCACCCATGACACTGTCCACATCACTATTTGTCTGCCTAGCTAAAGAAGCCACCTCCATTTCTTGGCTGGGCAGTAGCTGCTGACTGTCCTCTATCTGATCGTCCTCCTCACTAAAGAGTGGAGCTGAACCCAAAGCCTAGGATACGTCGCTGGGGGAGGGAACGGCGTAGGACAGAGGCAATGGGAGGACAGGGACTGCTCTCGGGGCATGCCAACTCAGGGTTGTGTCAGAGGAACCTACCGACCCTAGACTGGGGGTCTCAGATGTAAGTTGTGATGATGTTGATGAGCGCGTCAACCAATCTACCACGGCAGATGCGTTACTGGTGGAGACCCGACCGCTAGCAGATACTGGCAGATTAGGTCTCTCAGCGTGACTCCTGCTGCTACTGGCCCCCAGTCTGCTGCGACCTCTGCCTGCGGAATCTTGGCCTCTGCCACTTCTCTTTTCACTTCCAGGCACTTGTCTGCCTGACATAGTCTAACTGGCGTGGTAGTAGGTGATATTTTAAGAACCCCCAGGCAGCGGTGGGTCTATATGAAACAGAATATAATGCACACCAAAAGTGAGCAGTAACACTCAGCCTCCAACAGGCCTGCTTAGTGTAAATAAGAGAGCTGCTTAGTGTAAATAAAGAGGGGTATGGTATGTTACAGAATGGGATGCAGAGCAGAGCACCTGGGAGCAGTAGTACTATGCACAGCAAAAGTGTCTTTATCAGGCCAAATTACTTTTAGAATAAGTGCAAAGGGTTATAGGAAATAGAGGCTGCTGTAGTCACAGAATGGGATGCCCCAACAGCAGAGCACCTGGGAGCAGTAGTACTATGCACAGCAAAAGTGTCTTTGTCAGGCCAAATTACTTTTAGAATAAGTGCAAAGGGTTATAGTAAATAGAGGCTGGTGTAGTCACAGAATGGGATGCCCCAACCGGAGTGCACCTGGGAGCAGTAGTACTATGCACAGCAAAAGTGTCTTTATCAGGCCAAATTACTTTTAGAATAAGTGCAAAGGGTTATAGTAAATAGAGGCTGGTGTAGTCACAGAATGGGATGCCCCAACCGGAGTGCACCTGGGAGCAGTAGTACTATGCACAGCAAAAGTGTCTTTATCAGGCCAAATTACTTTTAGAATAAGTGCAAAGGGTTATAGTAAATAGAGGCTGGTGTAGTCACAGAATGGGATGCCCCAACCGGAGTGCACCTGGGAGCAGTAGTACTATGCACAGCAAAAGTGTCTTTATCAGGCCAAATTACTTTTAGAATAAGTGCAAAGGGTTATAGTAAATAGAAGCTGGTGTAGTCACAGAATGGGATGCCTCACAGCAGACTTGAGATCAGTTCAGTATATATGCACAGTAAGTGTATAAGCAGCCTGAAAACGCTAACAAAGCCAGTCAGCCAGCCAGTAACACTCAGGCTGGATGAAAAAAAAAAAAATCTCCCTGTGACTGCCTCTGATTTTTCCTAACTTTCCCTGCTTCTCGCTGACTTCCTGCCTGTCTCCTGCCTGTCCCTGTCTGTCCCTGGCTCTCTGTCTCTCTGTCTCTCCCTGACTACAGCAGCGTCCTGTCTCTCACAAATGCAATAGAGAAATGAGGAAAAGCAAGATGTCCGCCGCCTTAAATAGCGCTGTGACGTCACCGGGCTTGCTGGCTGCTGATAGGCTGCATGTGACTGCCCCAGTATGCAATGGAGCGGGGTAGATGTCTGGACATGTCCCGTCCGCCATCTTAGAATGCCTGTAATGTAAATGAATGGATGTTAAAGGAAAACTTCGAGCGATCGAAGCACGGGGAAATTCGGATTCGTTCCGAATCAAATTTTTCATGAAATTCGGATCGAATCCGGGTTCGTCCGGATTGATTCACTCATCCCTACTGGTAACTCCAAACAGTGTTTTTATGCACCTGTCTATTATGCTGTTCCAGATTACCGTCCCATCCGCCTCTGAAGGTGAATGCGGTGTCCTGATACCACCTCCAGGAATGGTGAAACTTTATTATTATAAATATATTGCATTAATAATAATTAGTATGTATTTAATGCATTTATAATATATTGTATTATATTTATATAGTATTAATTACGATAACATTAGTCGTCGTGTCATTTGGGTTATGTTAGGTAAGGGTAGTGTATTCCAGGTAGACTTTAGCGCCATCTCCCGAGTCTGCCTTAAGCCAGCTTCTGCCTCCAGCTGCCTCCATGTCTCCTCCGGCCCGGTCATTGGCAACTGTCACCACCGGCACCCGGCCATCGGTGCGTATGTGTTTGTATTTGTCCTGACACTGCCACACACACACACTAACACTTATACACTGACACCACCCAGACTCACCCTGACACACCTACTGACACTTGTAGAGTGATGCAGACCTGACTGACGACCATGACCGTAGAGATAGGTTAGAACATCTAGGACTAGATTAGAAACACTACACCTGCATCCAGCACTAGTAAAATAGGGCTCATGATGGCTAGCATCAGTTAGGATAGGAAAGTGTAGTGTAGTGTAGGACCTGCCTGAAAAAGAGTCTACCTTGGCGTTGATGAGCAGGCTCATAATCCGTTGGCCAAAAAATAAAGATAGGAACTTATGTCACATGCTTTTTCCCTATTATAGATCTAATTCCTATTAAACTGATTTTCTAACCAGGAAGCCAAATAAAGTGAAATTTCCCCTATTGAGGGGAGGTCTCTCCCATTTGTGGCAATGCTTCCGCTCCTCCCACTCCCTCACCTCTCTGTTACTTGCTTACCTGTTTCAGTGGCACTTTCCCTCAGCTGGGGGATGGGAAGCTGGAGCAGCACAATGTTACATGGTAAAATCAGGGCTTCCAGCTGAGGGTAGTTGTGGCACTGGAGCAGGTAAGCCTGTGAGCAGCAATAGGGCTTCCCCTCTGGCAGTGCGCATGTGCTCTCCAGAGCAGTCACTGGCCTATAGGAATAACGGCTGATAACACAGAGCTGCTGTCTGCCTCTATTTCACACAATATCAAGTGTTTTGTTTCTGGCCATTGGATTATGCTAAAAGGCTCTTTGTTTAACAGTAAAGTGCACAGGTAGATAAATGACACATAAACTGTGTCCTGTGTGTATTTAGAAATATATTTAGACACATTTCACATGTAATGGGGGACTATTTGTGTTTTATATTGGTTTTTCTTTCTTAAAGTGGATCAAAACCTGGATTTTGACTATCCTGGGATGTGGTCCTTTCCCCCGGGGCACCCTGATGGGGGGGCCCACTATGTGAAATCTCCCAGATCGACGATGTCAAATCTACTTGGCCCTACGGCGCATGCACGGCCTCTAGTCCAATCGCTCTGAGGTACCTGGCGGCCACATCCCCCCCTTCCCTCTAACAGGGAGCGTTCCCGCACCGGCCATTCACAAATGCCTGGCCAGGCGCCCTGCTAGAGGGATAGCCGGGATGCGGCCACGGCTCGCACATGCGCCATTGGACAGGGAAACAAGGTAAGTGTATGGGGCGACCTGGGGGATTTTACACAGTGGGGCATCCCGATTTTGGATGCCCCGAGGGGAGGGAATCTATCAGCCCGGAAATCAGCGTGGGTTTTGTTCCACTTTAACCAGACACAATATTGTGAGCCATTGTAGCGAATGGAGTGTGTGTGGCCAGTCACTATGACTGACGCAGTGGACAGATGCAATGGGCTCGCCAGTGAATGGAAACAGCCATGAAGGCAGAGGGACTCAACCTTGGCACACAGCTGATCTCGAGACTGCCAGCTGACATGAAAACCTCGCTGGCCACATCCCTGGTTTCCCTCTAGTCTAGCAAGCACTTCCTCCCAAACCTATCTGAATAGTTGTAGGTGCAGGAGCGTGTCTCATTACAGGGATGCGGCCAGCAGGAAGTGCAGTGGGAGCCACCAGGGGATGGCTAGCCACCACGAGAGGGTTTTGATCTGCTTTAAAGCCGATAAAACCTGAGTGTAACAAATGCAAAATGAATTTCTTAGCCCTGTATTCATGTGGATGTCCAGTCTACATGTAACTCCCCTGCCCCTCCCCCTGGCACTGAGAAAGGGCAGGCAGCCTTACCTTGCACGGAATCCAGCGCTGTCATTGGTGCATTTCCTGCCCTGTGCGCTCTCCCATCTGTCCATGTATTTATTATAATAACATAATTCATGTTTGTGTAATTTGGGTTAGGTATGGTTAATGTGTTGCAGGGTTTCCATCAGCACCACCCCCAAGTTTGCCTCCCGCCAACATCTGTCTCCAGCTGCCAATGTGTCTGCCATAAACATCTCATTGGCGCTTGGGTGTGTAGCTGCACACTCCCGCTCTGTGCACACTCCCGCTTGTCCAGGCCCAGTTTTTAAAAAACAGGCCTAAAGTGCTTTTTTTCACTTTGAAACTTAAACAAAGAAGGTTTTTAATAAGCAGGCAAACCACTGCATGTTATTAATGACCTATTCACCTAACCCAGTGCCGTTTCTAGGCTAAAATCCTGTCCTGCAGAGAAGATCCAAAATTAAAGTGAACATATCACTTCAAGGCTGACTGTAGAGTCTGAAAGACTCCAGGGCTGGGTCACAGCTTTCCCGTGGGGCATCCTGATTTGGGACCTGCATACTTACCTCATGTTCTGGCCTCCGGTAGCATTCCAGGCACTCCTCTAACTAATGCATGGTGATGCATATCTGAAAGGCTGGCACCCGGCGATCGGTGCAGAGCAGTGAATTCTGATTGCATGAGAGCCCACACGTGATGTGGGAGCGTGGTTCTGAGGTAATTAAACAGCTGATTTGGGGGTTTCACACACAGGGGCATGCCATATAGCAAAACCCAGATAAGCAAAACACCTTTGGTCTGCTTTAATGCAGAACCCCTAAAACACACAGTTGAGGCCATTTACTTGCTCCAGATATGGTCTCTCTAAGCAGGTAGACTGGAAGATGCAGCACAAAAACATCCCGGAATCTAAATGATTCCAGGGCCGGCTGCTGGCTTTCCCCCAGGGCATCCCAAATCAGGATGGCCCCACTGTGTGAAACCCTCTGGATTGCCTTGTAAAGAGAGGAGGTAGAGATCTATGTGAAACCTCCCAGGTTGCCCAAACGAACTCACCTTTCCGAAGTACACTCAGCGGCCACATCCCCGCTACCCTCTGCCAGGGAGCATGCCTGCACCAGCCTTTCATTAGGTCCATCAGTGGCCAGCCTGGCATTTTTTTCTGGGGTATCCCGAGTGTGAAACCCATCTAGTTTGGCCACTACAACTCTATGCTTCAACGGCACATGCACTGGCTCTCGACCAATGAGAGCCGCCAACCTGACTATGTCATTCAGCAGACTGCTCTCATTGGCTTAAAGCGGACCAAAACCCACTGAACTTGTGAAAAATATTTGGCCAAAGCCCCTGCTCATACTCTCTTCTTAGGGTGTAGAACTATAAATGCATATTTTTTCACTTTTTGAATCATCCTGGAACACATTTTTTTTGTTGTCCTTTTCTGTAAGATGGCAGAGGATCAGGCATTGCATTGGTGTAATAATAACATCATCACCACACACAAAAATGGCAATGGATGGAGGAGGAAACAAGGGCCATTATTTGGGATTAGAGTGAAGAAATTGGCAAAAGCTCCTCCTCATGGGGGCAGCAATTCAAGGGATGCCAGTTAAAAATGTGGATTTTGGTCCACTTTAAATGGAGAGTGCACACAGCCGCATTCCCTGCATCACCAGCGTCATGAACGCGTTCCCGCCCCAGCCATTCAGGTCTATCCAAGTCTATGGGAGCCACCGGCTGAAGGACATAGTCATGGCAGATGGCCATCATTGAACAAGAGCCCACGCACATTGGAGCTTGGAAAGGTGAGTTGTATTGAACTGGGGGGTTTCACACTGCAGGGCATCCCGAGTCTGACATGGGTCAAAACCTGGTTCCTTTGCTTTAAAATAGACCCTTGGTTTTGGGGCATCACAATTTGGGATGCCCCACTGTGTAAAACCTGCCAATCACTAGTAACACATACCCCGTGCTCGTGTTCCCACAGTGCTGGCACAACTCTCCCCCAATCACATTGTCTGGCTGCACATATTAATGAAAGCCCCCCCCCCGCATCCCTGGGCTGTGTGCAGCCATGGCAGCCACCCAGTTACAGCGGGCATGGCTGGGCATAGCCCAAAAAAGAGATGCCGCCCCCAGCCACACATGCAATGGGGAGCCAGGGGGACTTGGGAGATGGAATCAAGTGGCCCTGGAGTCTTATGGACTCCAGGACTGCATTTGGTCCTTAAAGTGGAACACTGGCATATTTTACCTGTCCCGGAGTCTAATGGAGTCCTATTCTCTCACCCTAGGGCATCTTGATTTGGGATGCCTCACCATGTGATACCCCCTTGGATAGCCGCATAAACTTACCTAGCCCCAATCCAAAGCATGGGTGCATGGGCCACGTCTCCGCTATACCTTTATACTCATGCCATGCATGTGAGTGGCTGATGCTGGTGTTCCCAGCTAGAGGTGAGCAGGGATGCGGCCGGCTGCATATCTGAGAGGCTATCAGAGCTGAATGGAGGCAAAGGAGAAAAAAATACTGTATCTGTGGCCTCCACCAGATTCTGTGTCCAGGGGCCTCCACCACTTTTAATCTGGCACTGTTTACACATCACCCTTAAGTGGCATAAACTAGTGGACACTAGACAGTTAATTTTCAGATAAATGCCCCTAACTGCCCTGAAAAGGACAATTTTTTTTAAACTCCCCTCTTTCACTCCAGTTACTGCCCCTTATGAACTGCCCTAAAAATAACATTTTTTAGACCACTTCCTATCTGTTCCTCAGTCTAACAGCTATCCCTAACTAACTGCCCTGAAAAGAAACATTTTTATTTTCTTTACTCCCTATCTGTCCATCACTCCACAAGCGACATATTGGCTAGATCTATGGCTGCAGTAAGCAGGCTAAAGGCCTATTCTGGGAATACAGGAATAAGAAGACTATCCTGTGTCATACCTTGTTCTGGACTCAAATCTTCTATTCAGTATTATGTGTTTTTTTAACTTTGGCAGCAATCATGTTGGATGAGCTTTTTCTTCTAGTGAAGCACCGGAATATAAATATTATTGCTGGAGCTTAATCCAGTCCTATTGACGCTTTAGGGATCTCATTTAAGCCAGATATAGAAAATGTAATTATCTTCTGTCCAGTAAATGAGAAGACATCTTTTGGATATCCATTTCTTGACTTTACATTGATCACATCATCCGATGTACCATCATCATCAGATGTACAGACTTATTGTTTACTGCTTACTATATATTGAAGTCCACTGCTTGTGGTTGGAGTTACAGTATGTACCTTGAAGGGATTGTACTGGCCAAGTGTGTAATCAAAGCATCAAACGCGGTAGACAAAGTGAGAGCGAGAAAAAGATTAGCAAGATAGGGAGAGGAGAAAAGGGACAAGCATTGGTCATTCTAGAATTTCTTTTCCCTACAAACGACCCCAAACAACCCCAGAATATGGTAACCGTGTCCAAAAACAAGGAGGTCTTTATTAAGTGGGAAAAAAAACAACAAAAGGCTTACTTTTCATGCATCTGATTCATCCTGCTGTTCTGCTAAATAAAGCTGCTGTTGCCGAGATCTAGACCATCTGTGTAGCCAAACCCCCCAACTTTGTTTTTTTTATAAACCACTCCCCTCAGCAGAGGTGGTTTCTCACTGTCTTTTTGGGGGATGACAGCTGCTTGCTCTGCTGGTCTCTTCTCTTCTGTTTAACTCACTGTCCACAAAAAAACAATCCTGTGTTTATGCTGGTCAGAGATTAAGAAAGAGTCAGACATTCATGGAAAAAGGAAACCTACCTCCCTTACACACTTTCATGGAATGGTCCCAGTGTGTGCCTGTGAGAGACAGTGAATAATGCAGATGTGCCTGTAAGAGAAGAGTTGGGAAACCACCAGTAAAGCTCTACTGACAGATCTGACTATCACATTTTCATCTGTCTGGGAGGTAAGACATACATTAATCCAATTTAGGTTTCTCATCCCCCTGAAGATTGGAATATTACTCACTGGTATCTGACTGGAAAGCTCTGTTTCCTTCGGACTTCAGGAAACTGATTTTGCAGTAATGTACAATTTCATACATTTATTGCAGGATTACAATATTTTTTCCTGTATATGACTTGTCTGTTCTGGGTGCACCAGGAAACAAAATTCAAAACGGTATCATGATTTTCGTGTATTACTAAAATACTGTAAGTGCGACCTCTAGTGGTACAAAAGGCGCACAATAAACAACTGCACAGTATATAAAAGTGTATCTCTGTAATCAAAGTGTTAAGTAACTTCAGGTGAACTGAATTGTTACTACAATATGTTTCAATAAAAGAGTAATAAATGTGTTTTAAAAAAGTAACGCTCTTTTTCTTTAAATATTACACCTTAATTACTTGGGTGACGTTCCCCTGGGCAAAATGTCATATTCCATGGCACTGTACAAAGTATAGGTTACAGGAGAGTGGGATGAGTAACGTATTTATAAAACACGCATCCTAATTAGGTTTATATAACAAATAAGACAATAAATGCATGTAATACAATATTATGAATTATGCGTATTAGCGGGGAGAAAACCCTGTCGCGTACTTTAAAATGAGGTGAGCACCGAGATGTGGGTGCGCGCACAACGTATTCCCAGGTTTCCCTGAAAGTAAGACATTGTAAGATTTTTCAGCATTTTTTGCTAATGGGTGAAATATAAACCCTACGCCGCAAATATGCCCTAGTTACAATTTATAATCCAGCTGCCGGGCTTCAGCAGAGGGATGGTAGCGGCTCTAAAGGTGGGTGAGGACACATCAAGTCACACAGGCAAGCTGGTCTTTTGGGAGTACCTATTTTAAATTTTTTTATTTGAAATTAATATAATACCTGTTCTATTTACGTGGAAACAGTAGCAGCTGCGCCATCTTGAGATGACACAGAGCATGCAGCCAAAGGGAAACATCTGCAGGCTATGTCTACCAGTGACCTCAGCGCACCCCGCTGGTCTCCTAGCAATGGAAGCCTGTGTGGACCCTATCAGACTGTGTTCTGCATACACGTGCTGTTGATGCCTTACACACTGGTGACCTCACAGATAGCACATGACTTCTGTGTGCATACACTGTCTATAGGCATCAGCATGTCCTCAGTTTTCAGCAAGGAGTTTCAAAGCCTCTCCAGATTTTGCAATACAGCTCCTTTAACACCCTTCCAACCAACTTGTGTCCCTCACATGTATACACTTTTACTCTTATAACAAGAATTTAGGAGAAATATTAACCATTAATGCAGGATATTGTGATGAACACTGCAAATAATATTAAGATACTCTATACTAAGTATTTTATTGTTCAGGAATTATGTGCACCCTGTACCACACTAGATTACGGTATGTTAACATTCTTATTTATTTACTGACATTTCCTGTGTCACATGTGGATTTAGATTCTTTGTAATTGCATTATAGTTCTAGTTCTTTTGCTTCTTTCTAGTTTAGTTTGAGTGTCACCCAAAATAATTGAACATGGAGGGGTCAGGCAATGGTTAAAATGATTTGAGATTATTTGTTTACTTTGCATCGTTGTCAGTCTTTGGTAACACAGGGCAAAATATTTTATATTAGAAGAAATTAACATATCAGTAGTAATGAGGCTGAGGAAGTGCTATTAAAATGCCATCTGTAACTTAGCAGTTATTATTGGAGCTCTCAGGAAGATTAGTCATAAAGATACAAGACTTAATGAGAAAGCAAGTGTTATTCAAAAATGAAAATGAAAGTTTCAGCTTCTTATTACTTGCGCAAAGTCCAGTTTCTGTTCAGTGTATTTTAGTGTGTGATTGTAAAATATCTGGTATAAATTATGGAGGAACGAAAATATAAATCTGCTCTTGGAATGGAGAAATATAATGGCTACTGAAGCAAACTTGATGCTGCTATTTTTTTCTGTGAGCTCTCAAAGTGTATGTCTAATATGAAAGATTCAGACACTGGGAAGAACAATAAGCAAAACAAATAGCAGTTACTAATAAATCCAGAATAAATACTTCTATATGCCAGTGTGCTTCCTTTTGGCCTCCTCATAACGATATCTCTGTGCTTGCTTCACATGGATGAAAAATGATTAACCCTTTAAATGCCAAGCATGCGACAGTCACGTGGTTGTTTCTCCTACCGTTAAACACCAGCCATGTGAGTTTCACATACCTGGCGTTTCTCCAGTTGGGAGAACCAGTGCCGGGGGTCTCTACTTCCCCTGGGAGGGCCTCTGATCTCTCCCCAGGGTCTTCAGTGCGTGTACTTTTGCCCAAATAGCTGCTTTTGGCCTGTCACTGCACCAGAGAGGAGCCTTTTATACCCGCTAGTGTGATTATGTAATCTCACTTGCCCCCTGCCTGAGGCGGGAAAGAGCAGAGAAGGTGGAGGGATCTTTGTAAACCTGGGTCTGGTTGCAGAGGGCACCGATCCTCTGCTCTGCTCCTAGATTCCACTGATTACTTCCGGTTGAAGATAGACAGCAGCTTTAGCTGATGGAAGGAGGTAAGTAGAAAAAAAAGTATTTTTTAATAAAGTAATTCTTTATTACTAGTATGTGTATTTTTTTACTGTTAACACTTTGTGAACTGGTAAGGTGTCCTTGAGAACTCTATACCAGTTCACAGGGCAGGAGGGGCTGGCAAGTAACCTGCGGCAAGTGGGTGCTTGCCATACCCCCATGCCCTATTACCTGCCTCCCTAAAGCCCAGAGGGCTACATATGAGCTGGTGTGGGCTATGCGGACTGGTAGCCTTCAGAGCACCTCCTCTGTGCACTGGCCTACCAGCCCCCATAGCTGGTGTCTGGGTTAAGGGTTTACCTCTTGAGCTTGTAGAAAACAAAAAAAAATGGTATCCACACATGGAGAGGGAGGACCCCACAAGGCTGACAGGGTTAAATAAGCCTGCTTTCTGCTCTCTTGATGCTGGAACTTGGTGGACATGTCTTTCATTTAATTTGCTTGACATTTCCTTATAAAAGCTTGTAAATAGTATGAAGGTTGCTGTGAGCATATGAGGAGTCAGCAGAAGGAGGCAAGCTCAATAGGGCTTATGAAAGAGATGTAAAATGATGGTGAATGGCCATGACATTCAGCATAAAAGGAACAGAAAGCAGATTAATTAATGTGCCTGAAATGTTCCCTAAGTGTGGATCAGCTGCTACAAAGTGCTTTTTTGATCTAGAAGTCTAAAATTCAGGTACCTTAAAAAGCCTCCTGGATGGAAGAAGTTGAAACAGAATAGGGTTGATTCAGAGCCCCTTTCTCAACATTGGATATTGGATATTTGGAGGTTTTGCCACCAAACGAAAAAAAAGGCTCTGCTGAATCAGACGAGGCGGAAAAATGGACGAGAATGGAAATTTTCATGCAAAAAAATGTTGAGAAAGGGGCTCTGAATCAACCCTATTGTGTCCAGGGTGGGTGGAGTGCACAAGAATCTTCTGTGCCCTTGTTTTAAATCTAGCATCTTGTAATTCCTGTAGGAGGAACTTCAATGTTTTTATGTTCTTTGCTGCCTTAATTGTTCTTTGTGGCTTAGAATTGTCCCTCTTGGTTCCCCCCTCAGACAGATGACCAAGGGTCCAGTAAGATGCTATACATGTTTCTTTCCCTGTTTTGAGTCCCTGTCTTGTCATGGGATCTAAACTTGTTGCCAGGGCCGACTCCAGATAAGGGTTCAGGTGTTTTGTTTCAGCCTGATATCAATTAATAGTTGCTCTTTCCATTTATGGGTCTGATCCTACCCATCTACGCATAAGACAACCTCAACCACTTGATGTGACGACGGCCTAAACTTCCATTGTTTTGTTGTTTCTGAACCTTTTTCCACCAGGTCTGAAGGTTTCTGGAACTTCCTCACGGTACTCTGTACGTACATTTTCTACGTTTCATAAACTTTATAAACCGTGACGTAATGTGACGGGGCCCTCGTGTGACCATTAAATGGGGGCCTTTCAAGGCTCATTCAGTAAAATGTTTTCTGTCTTTTTAACTCAATTGGATGCAGCTAGACAACTGAAGGCTTACACTGCAGAGACAACTGCTGCTTCCTTTCTCTAAATGATGCCAAGTGAGCACAAATATGATAAAAAAGGTGGAAGACCACCAATGATGGGGCCCCTCTGACTTTCTCCTCAAGTTACACCCCTGGATATCTGTGGACTTGGGTTACCCTTTAGGGTGGAGTTTCTGCTGCTGGCAGTAGGGTTCTAGCTGACTTCTTGTTGAAAGAGATTTTAATATTCATCTTTCTGATGATAATTCTATTACTTTTGGAAGTCTCATATTTAATTAAGAATATATCACAACATATATAATTAAATATATTTTAAAATAAATACTGTACTCACTTTACAGCATACTAATAAATAATTGCTGTTTAGTTCCTCTCAACCCCACCCCGGACACAGACACCTTCAAAAAGACCCCTCCCGCCTTACCATATATTCTTTGCTGAGGGATTGTCATTGGATGAGACACACTTCTAACAGATTAGCTTAGCTCTATGTAGTGACCTTTTGCTTTTTTAACTTTACATCCCTGACAGCAATTCATCACCGGGTTTTTGACCCCCCCCCCCCCCCATATATAGTGCCTTTAAGGAGATGACCATCTGTGAATCCAAATCCAATCCAATCATGAAATCCCAAAACTGTCTGTATTACCTGCAATGTGCGAAGGACAAAAGCATTTAGATCTTGTTTTAATACTGGCAGTGTACTCCCCAGCAACCTTCTTGATGTACACACTTTTTTCCACTCATGGATCAGGGGACACACCATGGTAAATAATATTTTCTAAGACAGGTTTGACCATCTCCTATTAGTGTCAAAGTTGTAATGTAATGAAAATTAAACCCATTCCTAGATGTTCTTCAAGAAAAGTACAAGAAAAGTACAACTTAATTGTGTGTCTGCCAGCACATCATTGCAGGAATGCTAACACAGATGTTCTTGCTCTGATGGTATGTGTTTTCTGGGGCATGTCTTTACCCGAACAGTGAAAATAAAATGTCATTCATCACTTCTTCCACCACCAAAAGCCATATGGATACATTTGCAGTAGGCCTCCTTGTAAGCCATGCTGCACAGGCAAGAAAGCCTGCCTTGATCTCTTTTTTTTTATTACGCTTTTAATGCAGACATGCGACTGACATGCAAATCCAACACTACACCCCATTCTAAGGCATAGACTGACTTTCTTCAGTGACATTTACTACCCTCAATTAATCTTGTTACATTGACCCCATTTTTAAGTGCTTTAGATGCAGACATTCAGCTACATTCAATACACAAGGAATCCTGTACTTTAGACCCCGACACCCCCAGCCACATAATTTGCACATAGGTGGCCCATTTTAAGGTATGGGCTGACCTCTAAAGCTTTATTCAGTGGCATTAATCACCCTAAAGGAATCCTCTTGCACCATTTTCTTTCTTTAAAAAAATGCTTGAGATGCAACACACAAGTTATTCTGTCATCTTAAACCCATTTATCCTAGGAATCTTGTGTTCTTGATCCATCAAACATGATCTCAATTTTTGGGTACATTGGTTTGTGATAAGACACCATACTGGCAGTTTAATGCAGCTGTATGCCTGGCAAGGCAACAGGATTCCTTCAGGGTAGTAATTGCAACTGATGGAAATCTGTGAAGTTGCCCCATGCCTTAGACCACATCTTGAAACCTATGTGCTAAATTATGTAATTCGGGGTCTGGCTCATCAAGGTGACAGGATTCTTTCTGTAGAAAAAAAAAGTAAGGTCAATGTGAAAGGGGTCCTTTAGTTTGCCACATTCTGTAAATGTCACTGAATTAATGGTGTGAATTTTCATTGTGCCCATACATGCTGAGCCATATGTTATGGTACAGGATACAGAGTGGCCTTCTTAGCCGCATAGCAGCAATAAAAGTGTATAAAAAGATAATTATCAATTTGGGGCAACATTCAGATGGTACAAATACAATATCATTTTCTAAGGAGCATCGGAATGCATGCTGAATGAATATTGTCTTTCCCTGCACTGCAAGGGGCGCAGGTGAAAGAGAACAGCAGCAGGGGAAGGGTATTACAAGCACCAGCAGCTTGTACATTGTTAGAGCCCATAATTTACAGTGAGTGCAATAAAATCTACTTTTTTTCAGACTGAAGAGCTCCCCAAAGTTGCAAACCAGTTATTCTAGTGAAGATTTGTCTCATCTGTCATTGTGTCCAGTTATGGACTGACCTGTTGGCTATGCTGTCTTACCTGGTCAAGCTTGTTACAACACATAAAAAAGCCAAGAGTATCTTCCCTGCTGATATCCTTTGTCAGTTCCGATTAGACTTCTAAATTTACGGTATCTCTTAATAATTCTTAGGCCCTTATTTAATAAGGGATAGCGCCAGGTAGCGAATGGTGAGCGAACGGTAATGAAGCTCACCGCCACGAGAACGCCGGCTCCCC
Organism: Gastrophryne carolinensis; assembly: GCA_027917425.1. Taxonomy (NCBI): domain Eukaryota; kingdom Metazoa; phylum Chordata; class Amphibia; order Anura; family Microhylidae; genus Gastrophryne; species Gastrophryne carolinensis. The sequence goes on along the minus strand of CM051237.1, from coordinate 284,754,295 downwards.
TCCGCAATCACACATTTATCAAGCCGATCCTGCTTAGCGACTGACAGAGCGCCAGATAGCGAATCATTCATCATTATTCCAGCCTCACCCCACAGCGCCAGCGAGCGATCTTGAACAGCGACAGGTATGACCTCTCGCTACCTGGCGCTCTCCAATGCATTTCAATGAAGCAATCTTTAAATATTCTCAATTAATTGCTATTAATGTTTTTTTTTTTTTTTAAATGTCAAAAATTCTGTGACCACTTCTGCAATGTTAGATATTTTTTTTAAGGTAAAAAATGAAAAAAAAAAATTTGTGCAGAATTGATATTACAGGTCTGATATTAATGTATCCATATTACAAAATGTTTTGAAAAACTTCCCCAAAAATATGGTTGTTTGGGGGTTAAAAAACTACTTTTAACCCATCGCCGCCAGCGCTCTGGGGTTTAAACAAGCATTTCACTGCGCAAGATTTTTTTGAGCGTGATTTGTTAATGAATATGCTGGGAGCCGTTCACTATGGCCATTCGCTGTCATGCGCTCCCATACAGCGCGGAACCTGTCTAATAGCGACTCCTCACCCAATATTCAACATTACGGCACACCGACTGAGTCGCTATCAACTACAGAACAACGGCCAAGCACAGCGACTACTAGCGGGCGCTCTGAAAATGCCGCTACTGTCGCTCATCTGTCGCTACCTGCCGCTATTAATGAATCGGCCTCCCCGATTTTTTAAATGTAGGCTATACTTTTATTTTTTTTTTAACACATAAACAGTTGGCCTGACTGATGACTTTAAACCAATTTTTTAATGTGTATCAGAATCCAGGTTTATTTATGCCTCTTGTTTATAATGCAGTGGGAATGTAATCATTCTTCTACAAGGACATATTTCTGAGTAGAAGATTACTAGTCTGTAAACACTTAGATAAATCCTTGGGGATAATCTATGTAGTGTTTACTGGCTGTCATTTTCAAAATACAGCTACCATATTTACTGTCTGAAAACTTATTTCAGTTCACTGAAATGTTACTTACTCCTAGATGAAGATGCCATAAACCAGCGTCTCTTCACGCTGTGCTGAAGTCAGATACTGTATCAGGTGCCAAACACTTGTTATTCTAAAATAAAGCAAGATCATTTTGCTAAGCAACACTGCTTTTGCAATTATTATGATTATCTACACAGTGGCGTACATACCCCTGTTGGGGCCCCATCAGCGCAGCGCAGGCCCCCCCACCTCATGCCGGAGGCACATGGCGCTGGGGGACGATGGTGAGGCTCAGCGTTGACGGAGAGGAGAACTGCATTTGGGGGGAGATGGCAGCTAGGGAGATGCACCTGCTACACTGATCAGCCAGCAAGGAGGCAGCAGGTTGCATGGATTGGGTAAGTATGCACAGGGATTGCATACTTCAGATGTGGTGGAAGCAGCTTGCGCCGGGCCCCCCCTCTTCCATGAGTCTGTGGGCAGGTGCATCTTGGATACATTATCAAGACTAGAAATATGCAATTTGAAAAAACGATAGTATATACACAATCTGTATACAGAATAGATAAACTAATATGTATTTTGAACAATAGGTATATATAGGTATGTACTTTTAAAAGTACTTTAGTAAGATTGGAACAATTATAAAAGTATAAGGTGGTGGGGAAGGGATGGTCAGGATTGTCATTGCATGCTGATGATGTAAGCAAATAATGTTAAAGGACAAGTAATAATCTATGAAAGTTTGAAATATGTCCCCTAAAGAAGCTATATAATGTATATGCTAACAGGAGAAAATCTCTCTTAAAGTGGACCAACACCCTCCCATGATCGGCCCGGGAATCTATAAGATTCCCGGACCAATCAGCTCCCTGACTGCGGGGCACCCCGATCGAAACCCCCCAGAAACGCCTAAATCCCTACCTGCTCCTCGATCCAGCGGCGCCCACCGCCGCCTCCCGCGTCCCTCTAGCAGGACGCACACCCGCGCCGGCCGCTTGTGAATGGCTGGCGCGGGCGTGCGTCCTGTAACAGTGACGCGGCGGCGGCGGGTGCGCTCTCTTGTCCGTCGCTGCCTCCTGCTTTTCCGCCGATCAGGGTGCCCCACCGAAGTGGACCAAAACCCAGGATAGCCAAACTCCTAGGTGTTGGTCCACTTTAAGGGACACAGTCTGAAAGAATGGAATAATTACTATTAATGAAGATATATTTTGAAGGACAAGTATTTTCTTTATGCAAAACAATCAAAAAGAGGAACATTTAGCTAGACTCCAGGGTACTTTGGGCACAGATAGTGCACCAGTGGTTCCACAAATCCACCTTTAACAGGCTTTCTTCCAAACATAAGGTCCAGACAAAGTCCATTTGATCACAAACAACTTTTTTGAAGTTTGTTTGACCTCCTGGCATACTCAGAGTATTTGGACTCTTCTGGCTAAGGGTTGATGCTCCTTGTTCCAGATTGACCTCTTCCAGCCGACCAGTGACTGCATATATCACTGCCACCTGCATTGCTGCATGTTACACCAGACTCCAGGTCTCTATTAAGTGTCACACTAGCAACCCTTTAAAGGGCCAGTAACACATAAAAAGGCACACTTTCCTGGAGTCCCTATCACTCATGGTCCAGTATTTTGTCTTTCTGGTAGACCACCTGCTGCAGTCATTGTTTTGCTGTATCACCAACATTCCCTTGAGCCGAAGTTCATTTACTACTGAATGTAAAACTAACTTTCATAGTTCAGCAATGGTACGCCCACCTGGTCCAGAGACCATGAAATAGACCTTATAACCCTGCATACACACCATAGTTCATAAACCCTGTCACCAACGCTGTGGAATCGGAGTCATAGCTTGTTTGGGGTGAAGTTGGAAAAAAAGGTTCTGACTCCAGCATAAAAGTTTAGAAGACAATTTTAGACATCTTCATCATACAAATATTTTATTTTCTTTCAATCTAAGGCCCTTGTAAATAACAGTGGTCAGTGATAAGCAGCAGCAGATAAAATTAGCATTGATGAGTTCTCCAATCTCCCATCTCCCTTGAACTTTTTGTCTTCATGTTATCCCAAGGCCCTTAGTTACATTGCCTGAAACTTACAGAAATGTAAAAGGATTGTCCAGGCAAAAAATAAGTCTATACTCACCTGCAGCTCCTCTGTGCATGTCCGGTGTTGCCCCGCAGCTCCTCCACACAGTGCTGGCATCTTCATACATCCAGTTGCAGCAAGCCAGCATTTCCATATCTCCAGCACCGGTGGCCTCTCATGGTGGCATCAATGGAGCCTTGTTCCCTTGTTTACGACCCCATAAGCCTACTACAATGATTGGAATAGGGGGGTTTCCCAAACCGGGTTCATCATGTCTGAGTTGGCAGACCTCCTCCATTGCAATAAATTAAGTAAGAAAGTTAGGGGATGTAAAGCCATAGTGATGGATGCCACCATGTTTTCCCAGTGATGGAGGATGCAATTGCTCGTTCTCCCTCATTGGTAAGTATGAAGGCGTCAGCACTGCATGGGACAAAAGGTGTGTGAGGGACAAACCTTTTTATGTGATTGCTGGGACAGGAATTTTAAAGGGACATTCCAGACAAAGGATAAAATTAGGCTGTTTTCTGCTCTTTCCATTTTGAATGTGAGGGACTGCATCTTTTATTCAGCCTGCTTTATATTTCTTAATAAGACCTAGTGAACTTCCTCCCTTCTGCTGGGCCTCCTCAGCAGCAGAGGATGACTTATCCATGCATGTTCCAGTGTGACAGTCCTTTTGGAAGTGAATTCATTTTGGGGACTGAGAAAGGGGAGTCAGCATAAAGTAGCAAATGTACAGCAGAGTACATCAGGAAATGCAAAATGCTGGCGAAGGAAAGGCAGTCCCTAACAGCCAGCATTGGGCAAGCAGAAAATAGGCTAATTTAACTCTTTACTTTTAGGAACACAGTTCAAATGTCTTGGATGGGTGAGTCTAAACGCCAGGCAGTGCACCTAGGAGAGAGCTGTGGCTTCGCTGTCTGGTTTTCAATGTTGTAGAGAAATTCTTATTGCAATAGTGACAACATTTGATTGTATAACTGACTGGGGGCAATCCTAGTCAGACATGACCCACCTTTTAATGGTTACTTAAGCTGGGGACTGGGGAAGGGAAAAATTGTGTGGATGATGAATGTAGGAAGCTGGTCAGATTGGGTGGCTCTCCACAATAAAAGGTACACTAGGAAGTGTGGGGTATGGACCAATCCCCACTGGCAGAGTTTAGGAAGGCTCTGGGTTACTGACTCCGCTTACATAAGTGAATCAACATTATACAATAATCTAAAAATACCAATTTATTCAGAAAAAGCCTAAAAAATAGCAAACATCACACTGTGAAATATATACAACATGGATATGGCATAAAACTTGAAATGATAATTCATATTTCTCTTTTGGGCCTTTAGCTTTCTGGGTCAATTTCCCGAGTTCTGGGGTGGACTAGTTTCGCCTACTGCGGCTTCCTCAGCGCCCTCGGTTTTAGGGTCCATGTCTGTGTTTTGGTTATACAAATAAAAATACATGGTGGTGAGTATACATACAAATGTAATCATAAACAATGGTAGGTTGTATGCAGATGTATACCTGTGTTTGTTGGATATCACAATTCCAGAGTCCAAAATGGGCAAGACCCACAGCAATCAGGCAAATCCTGAGCTTATTAAAGTAGTAGCTTTGATTCCAGAGTCTATAATTTTTTGGTCAGAAATCACATTAGTAAAATCAATGGCAAAAATATATGCACTTAAAACAATAGGGTCAGTAATACATATATATTTTTTATATTAAGGTGGTTAAACCCCTCGCCATCACTTCAGTATGTCTGCATCATTCCAAGAGTACGAATATGGGTTTTTTTTTGGTGCTAAATAAGGGTATCAGGTGTACTGTTACCTTAGTATGCCCGTTTCTTTAGATATCCAATGGAAATATACTTCAAAATATGCCCATAACATTCCAACCCTGGAACCTAGTAGATTCCTGCGGAGCAATAGTGCTGCAATAATGTTGATTCCCTTTGAAAGTGGGGTCAGTAACCCAGAGCCCTCTTAAACTCTGCCAGTGGGGATTGGTCCATATCCCACACTTCCTAGTGTACCCTTTATTGCAATAGTGACAATAAAAAAACAGAACTCCCATTTACATAAAACAATTTTCATAGTATCATTCACTATTATGAGAACCACCTGTTACATTGTACAGAAGAAAAATAATAATAATACCTGAGTTAGTAGTACTCTCAAGATAAGTCCAGATTTAGAGAGTAGGGGTGTCCATCTACCTGGACGTGCGCCTTCACATGAGCTCCCTCCTCTCCTACCTATGTGATAGCTAAAACATGGACATTAAAGGAGAACTCAAAGGTTTTACAATATTATTGACAAGCAGTAACCAACTTTGTCTGCCCTACACCTCAACATACGTCATATTAAAGCATCTCCTTGGCACTCGGCAAACATTCATAGGACCACTTATTCAGCCCAGCAGAATGAATCCTCCCACCCTCTGATGACGCCCTTTGGCAAAATGCATCAGGGCAGTGAGAGCAACTGGGTGCTTCATAACAGCGAGAAAAGCATCTCCAGCGTGGCAACTGAGGACCCCTCCTCTCTAATACTGGACTTACCTTAAGAGTATTACTAGTCCAGTTATTATTTTTTTCTGTACAATTTAATGAGTGGTTCTCTTAATACTAAATGATGATATACAAATTCTGTACAAACCTTACCCCTATACTTGAAATGTAAATAACATTTTTGTTGTTTAATTATCACTATTGCAATCAGCATTTCTCTACAACACCTATAACCAGATGGCGAGGCCCACTTTTATCATTTATTCATATAACCCTTTGCCTAGAATGTCCTTTTAAGGTATTTGTTCATAAATTGTTTTCCAATTAATATGTTTTAGGTTTTATCTAGATAGCCTTTTTATATATGCTGAAAAAAATCCTGATGTTACCATTTTACTACAGTAAGTGTAGTTTGAGTCGGCTTTGGCTTACCGCCTCCACAGCCCTGTCTGGCACTCACTAATGCAATAGGCATTTAGTTCCCTAAAAGCAGCAATATTACCTGCTGCAGATTAGGAATCGCAAGCCACTAGATTAGGAGTAGCAGTCACGCGAGAGAAACCCATGTTCGGCTTGATACAGGAGGGCTAAGGAGACCAAAATAACCTCTAGTCAAAGGTAAACAAAAAGAGGTGCTTTCCTATAATGCAAAGTGTTTACACAACACCCAACACAAGGAATAATAGATTTGTCCATCACTCCTTGCATTTTGTGGAACCATCTCTTTACATCTCAGGGCCATCCAAGGCACTCAGAAAGCAGCTGAGTCTCAAATGATAAGGATTAGCTTAACCTTTTCACAGCCAAACACCTTCTTCCAGTTTTTGTACATGTGTTTTGAGTGTATGGCTCTCATCAGCACAATGCTGGTAGTATTTGACTATATGGGAGGTGATTCTTGGTACCAAGACTGAGTTGCAAACCACCATGTGGAGACCATGTGTTAGGCTTAATATCGGGGGGCTAAAGAAGCCAAAATACCCTCTAATCAAAGGTAAAGGAAAGGATGTGCTTTCCTAGAATTAAAAGTATTTACACAAGAAATAAGGCTGAGTGCCTAAAATGTTCACAGCCAAACACCTTCTACTTGTTGACATGTGTTTCAAGCTTGTGGCTCTCATTACTCAGAGATGTAAATAGAAAGTTTGTATGGCTTGCCCACTGCAAGGAGTGATGGGTAAATCTATTCCTTGTGTTGGACCCCATGTAAATACTTTGTTTTAGGAAAGTACCGCTTTTCCATTTCATTCTGACCCCTTCTGCAAGCAGAAGAGGACCCAGCGAAGGACCCCAGAGGGCAATAAAATATTTTGGTGTGTTTTTTTTTAACTTTTTCTACCCCTATAGTAGTTAAGTAAGTAAGTGGTTACTACCCTATAGTAAAGGGTAAAGGGGCAGCAAGTTACTTACTGTTATGGCAGTGGCTAACTTGTCGTTGCCCCCACCAAATTACTCATACCCCTAGCATGCAAGCGAGTCCGGTGCCGATCAGCACGGGTGAGGTGTTCACCTCTACAAGAGAGCACCAGACCTGCACCAAAGTGCATAGGGGCTGGTCTCCTGGCATAGCCAAAGGCCAGCTGTTGGGCCTCAGAGCCATTGGGAACCCAGTCACTATGCTTGGTGTGCCAGCTGGTAACCTTGAAAGGAGGAACCTCACATCATTATCTTTTTTTTATGAGCTGCTGTGTCTGGGGCACTGCAATAGTGCTTACTTGATGAACATGTTGATAGTATGCATAAGGCAAGTCTTGCAGACCTCCCATTATGCTTATTTTAAGCATAAAAACATTAAAATCAAATCTCAATATTTCAGCTATTTCTTCCTCAATTTTAAAATGGTAAACATTTTTGGATACTGGTGGGTGTAGCCCTATACAATGGAACCTGGTTATGCCTGGACACTCCCTTTAAAAATGTATTTATTGTACAATCTCATAATTAAAACTGCCTTATAAATTGCTTAATTTCTTTGTGCAGCCAACCTAATTTGTCAGCAGATCTCCCAAGTAGATTAAAGGTACTTTTTTCCTTCAAAGAATTTAGTCTACAAAGCACCAGCAGTACCTTTTCTCTTTAAAGAATTACATCGAGGGGAGCTAGGCAAACCACAAAGGAGTTAGTGGTATTTAAAATTAATTTGAAAAGTTCTTCATGGCACCGCCAGCTGTCAGAAATGCACTTTAGATATGTCAAGCGTATTTCAGTCTGCCTGTGCTGCCTTTTCATGATGTATTAAGTAAATCTTAAATCTTTAATAGACAAGTGCCATTTAATGAAAGCTTGGAGATAGTTCAGTAAAAACAGTTGTAAAGAAAATGACTGTTTCTTAATGTGTTATATTGAGGAGAAAATGGTTCTCATTTATTCTGGCAGAGCTGAGTAATTTCAAAGCAATTAAAAATATTCCAAATGTGTTGTTATCTGTTCTATTATTTTATATAATCTATTTTAGATAACACTTCTTATCCATTGTAAAAATAACTTTATAAAATGTGCTGTATTCCGGAGTTAGACCTAATTTTTGAACTTTAGTAGCTATTCTTTTCAAAACACAATTTGCTACAAAAAAGTACAAATGTAAGCTTTTGAATGTTTTGTACAAAAAAATAATCCTAATTTACATAACTTTATATCTAAAATGATACTCAAGACAGTTTTGATTTGTAGAATGGTGGAATCCACCTGAAGATTTTATTGTTGTAGATGCTGTAGATTTGTAGAATCAACCAAAAGACCATTTACCCCCTGGTATATTATTATAAAAAAAATTCTAATTAGAAAATAAATATTACTTACAAAGCTATAAAAATGAAAACAAAATAAAGTAAAATTAGGAAAATATTACATACAATAACCATCCCACTCACACATCAGTTTCTTTATCTCGCCAACTGGGGTCGATTCATAGCCTGGTGAGAAAACTCACTTTTTCTGAGAGAAAATTACCATTCACTGTCATTGTCTGTCGTATGTAGATTTTCACTTGGCTCTGGTAGACAATGAAAGTGAATGACAATTTTCTCTCCTATAGAGCTCTGAGACCTCCTTCTAAACACGGCAATGAGAGTCAAGATGCACCTAGGGTTTACAGAAGAAAAATAAGAAAACAAATATTCTGAAACAAATATATGAAAATGAGGGCACCCCAAAACAACATACATATGACCCCCCTACCAGAACAATATCTATAATTTGTTGAAACCACCTCATGTACAAACAACACAGGAGGATGGACGTTTCAACATACAAAAAACAGAATAATCAAAGAATACTGGTCAAGAAGGTAAAGTCGATTTCCAACTATAGTATCAGCTGAAGCTCGGAGGACTAGAAGGAATCATCAGGTCGTGGTGAGGATATATCTTTGACAGCACCATGTAGCAACAAGAATCCTGCTTTTCAGGAACACATTATATTGTCTAACAGGGTGCACAGCCTTGTGCTCTCCCATGGTATTAGAAAGTTAAAATAGTTAAGGACTGCCATGAATGAGATTAGATTAAAGGAGCACTATTGAGAAATTGTGTAATATTAAAAAATTCAAATAAACATGTCAGCTAATGAGAGGAGGGGTCACTTATACACTCGAACTGAATAAAACTCCCGCCAAGCTTGTGGTTTATTCTCTCATGGAGGAATAAAATCCAGGGGTGAAAGGTTTAGTGTATCGGGATGACAGAGCCTGTCACCCCTGATTTCCTTTTCCTTTCATTAAAATAAAAAAATCATGCCTGATATTTCGTGATGCCGGGTGTTTAGGTGACCCCCTCCTCCAGAATTTTTATATGGATTTTTTTTTTATCATTGGGCCATTTTTCTCGATAGTGCTCCTTTAAGCTAGTTAAATGACTACTTCCAACTGAGAACTCTGGAATGGGATACGTTTTATGGTAGTGTTATTTTCACTAGAGGATGGCTAGTCCTGTAAGGGTGTTATATACTGCAGACATGTGTGACCATTGTATGCTTCTGTGGATTTTTCCTCCACATTTAACCCTTCCATGCAGTAAGACAAGAAGAAGTAGTGAGTGCACACATCACTGGGAAGTCTCAGTTAACATATACATCAATCTGTCACATCTTTGCTGGGATTCTAGAGCTCTGGTGTCTGTGCTTTGGGGATCACCACTATTAAGGCACACTTTAATGGCTGATAAACCAATTTTGCTGTTGTATTCTATAGCAGTTAGGTGTTAGACCATCTAAAATTCGTGTTTTTGTTTATAATGGGCAACACAACAGCTTGTTTAATTTTGTCTAGAGCAGGGGTTCCCAAAAGGTGGTACTTGGCAAGGCTGTAGACTCACTTGTACCCAAACCTTATCTGCTGCCATCTAGACTTCACACAAGAGTTATTTTGACCAAAAATAAAAAAAAATAAAACCTGTCCATTTTTGGTGTGATTTATTTAAATCTTTTATCTTTAAATATCTGTTTTGTGCATTTTGATTATGATTTAAGGTGACTGACAATGCTCATGCAGCACTAGGTGTGTCACTAAAGGGGATGCGACCGCACCGTGGTCAAAATGGTCCTCCACCTTATTTATCATAGTTGTACTCACCTGCCATAATTTAAAGGAAGCTACATTTGTCTCCGTTCTTTCAGTCTTTATTTGTATTGCTGCATCCAACTGAGTTAAGACAGAAAAACCTTGAGTCTTGAAAGAGCCCTATTTAATGTCTGCACCAGGGCCCTGTCGCAGTTAGACCACTGCACAGCATCCAGGGGGCACTTGATATAAATCAGAAAATGAAAAGTGGTATTGATGAAAAAGGTTGGGAACCCCTTGTCTAGAGTTATAATAATAGGAATACATATTCTATCTGCCTCCACCCCCTCGTGGTGACCTTCCAGCATCTGGGAAATTATAAACTTGGTTCCTTACTGTTCCTGTGCCCTATTCCTAGAGCTGGTCAGCCTTATTCTTTGGTTGTCTGCTACACCAGTTTTGCCAATACCTGCAATTCTAAAGTATGCCTTTGTAAAGGGCTTTCCTTAATGTGTGACTCTGTATATCTTTTCATAATATAGAGTTACCCATCTCCCTACATGGGAATACTGAAGCATACTCTCCCCTACACTCATTTCTTAATTTGCCTACATTTGTCTCATTCATTTGGCTTACATGGGTCCATAGACCAGAGTCATGCTCACATAAGTCCAGCGGTATTCTGGAGTGTACTGTTTGATACCCTGATCACACAAAGAGACGATAGTTCTGCTGCTACAGTAGCTTAAGGAAAAAACATTTTCTTAGACTTCTGTTTTTTAAGTATATTTATCTATCAACCTACTCAAAACGCAAGCTCACACAGTCTTAGCAACCTCACTTTTAAATGGGCTCACCAAGTTATGCAATTTATTTAATTACGGATAAAACAGAGCAAATGAAGGGAAAAGTGTTTTAAAAATGTAGGGAAAGGGGGTTTAGAAAAATTACACTTCTAAAATGACCAGCACACAAGAGGAACAAACACATTCAGCAGCAGGAAAAAAAAAGATAAAAGCTCAACTTATTCATCAATCCACTTGTTTCAGTAACTTCGCAGAATGTGTTGGCAGGGTTCTTTGACCTTCTCCAGGAAACTACTGCATTCACAAAGCTCATCCTTGGGAGAGCTTCTAAACTTAGTAAGGATTAAAGAGGAAGACAGCTTTTAATATGCATGATTGGCATTTAGAATGTCCCTGTGATGCCATTTAGCCTTTGTAACACCCCTGCTGTCTTTAAGGAATTAATTAGCAAGATTTACTGTGATATTCTCTACCAGTGTGTTGAGATGTAGCTTAGTGATGGCCTCATCTACTCCCAGAGTTAACAGAAGCACCTCTGAATCAGAAAAATGTCCCTTTGAACGTTCAGAAACTTTATGGGATGAATAGTTATCCAGTCCGAATGGACATTTTTAGAAGGTTTCTTTTGTTTAACTCTGACTTCAGTGTGTGAATGGGCTAACTGTGCCTCATAAACTTACTGAGGTTTTGTAATTACAACAATATTCTTGGCTACTATCCTTGGTAGCTCTCATAACAGCATATGTTCAGAACATCCCAGGGATGGACTGGTCATCAGGAGCACAGGGAGAATTCTCCATGGGATCCCTTTTTGGTGGTAGTGATAGCAAGGGATCAACAGGATGGCAGCAGTGATGGATAGGGAAAGATGAGTGCATGGTTGGGTGGAAGAAACTGATCAGCTTAGCCATTGTCCTCCCCCTGTCTTCTCTTCTTTTCCAGTAATAGATCTGCCAATTTCCCACAGTCCAAGCATGCTGGAGGTATGAGTGTCAGGACCAGTGATTTGTGGACAGCATCATGACCCAGTGGCCTGTCCTGTGGTCACCACCACCTCCACACTGTCAGCCACCTTTTTTTAGGTGGTGGGGTGGAGGAACGATTCCACTTGCCTTTCCCACGCTGCATCTCTGATTGAGGGGCCCTCCTGGACTTCAGCTTAGCCTTGGGATGTTTTGAGACCTTCTCCTGCAGGCCCTGCGTCAGAAGATCTCCTAACACTCCTCGTGTCTCCTGGCTTCTCACACTTCATGGTCCCGCCCCTTTTATAGCAGGCTCAATCCCCTCCTGCTGATTCCCATGAGATTTTGCAGGTCTCAGCCAGCAAAGGTCACCTGCCAACATCCAAAATGGTGGCAGTGGCATCCCCTCTGTCATATCTCCTAACAGTTCATGGGCATCTTTCACCTTTCAGTCTCAACAACATCTTATCCCTGGGAACAGGGCCGGCTCCAGGTTTATGTGGGCCCTCGGGCGGCATGGTCTCAGTGGGCCCCTTTGCGGTGGATAGACGTGGGCCAGGGGTCTATATATTGTATGGCCAAAACTAAGAAGGGCTGCTTGCCCTCTGACCCCCTATTGGAGCTATTTTTTAGTTTGGCCCTACATGAATGGGGAAGTATTGAGGAAGAGGGAGACTGAGGGAACATAGCTGAATGGGACAGAGCTTAGAGAACAAGGATATATAGGTCAGGGCTCAGAGGATAGAGATGGATGGAGCAAGGCTGAGTGAATAGGGAAAGATGGGACTGGGCTCAAGGGATAGGGATGAATGGGGAAAAGCTGAGTGGATAGGGAAATATGGGTCAGGGCTCAATGAATATGAATGAATGGGTCAGGGCTCAGGGGATAGGGATGGATGAGGCAGAGGTGACATACAAACAATGGGGCAGAGCAGAAGAGACAGCAATGGATGGAGCAGAGAGACAGAGAAAGGAAGTGTGTGCAGTTCTTTAACCACATTGTGCCAGCTGTCAGTGGGCCCCCCTGATGGGTGGGGCCCTGGGCAGCTGACCGGGCTTGCCGGCCCTGCCTGGGAACCAGAGGTGCTCTAGCTCTACCTGGTGAGGTCCCACCCAGTCCTGGGCCCTTTTCTTTCTGAAGCATTTGATTAGCATGCTCCAAGCATTTCTTGTGCTGACCTACCAAGGTCCCTGGCATCCCCTGCTCTTCTGATTCAGCCTTGCCAAAGGCTACTTCCAGATGGCCCTGTCCCTCTCGCCCAAACAACACGTATTATGGGGTAATACCCCATACCATCATCACTACATGGGCTGCCAGTTTTCCTGTTTCTCTCTCTCTCTAAGCTCCTCAGCATCTGGATCAGGGTGTGAATACATCTCTCATATGCCCCCTTCCATAACAGGTACTATTGGCACAACTGTTTAAAGAGGTCTGCTTCAAATGCTTTCACCCCTCCTTCCACACCTTGCTTTTTCCCAGGAGTTGCATTTTTTCTCCCAACGCCTCATTCCTGAGAGTCTGTGTAGCTTTGTTGGCTGTGGCTGGCTTGCACTTGACTTGAAAATTAAAAAGAGTCAGCCAAGCTACCCAGCGCTCTTCCAGAGCCCCCAGCTTGGCCGTAGAGAGGTAAGTAAGAGGATTGTTTTCTGTAATCACCATAAAAGGCACCCTGGGTAGTTACTGCTTGAATCACTCGTGATGGCTCCAATCTAAATGAACAATAGACTGCAGGATCCTGTTCAGTCCCTCTTAAACTACGGCTGGCAAAGGCAATCACCTTCTTTCTGCCCTCCTGCTCCTGGGTCAGCGCCCCAACCACACTAAACAAGCATCAGTATACAGCCGGAAAGGTTTCCTAAAATCAGGCATTGCTAGTATGGGAGCTGAGGATAACTGGGACTTTAGTTCCTGAAAAGCTTTATGCTGAGCCATAGTCCACTTAACAGGCACATTCTCCCTTTTCCTGCGTCTGAGCCTGTAACAGGTGCAGAAGGGGCTGGGCAACCTGCATAAACCGTGCTAAGAATCTCCGATATAATGCAACCAAACCAAGGAAGGCACGCACCTCCATGACGGTCCGAGGCATTCCCTATCCCTCTATGGTGGCCACCTTTTCCAGATTTGGCCAGACAATGTGACCCAAGTACTATACCTGTTGTTTTAGCAGGTGGCTTCGACTGTAAGTTGGCGTCAGGCCAGTCACTGAAAGTCTGTGAATACACAATGACATCATCTAGATAAATTAGTGCACATTCAAAATTCAAGCCCCCCAAACATCTCTCCATGAGTCTCTGAAGGTTGCCAGGGCGTTCAAGAGGCCAAAGGGCTAGGTATTAAAGTGATGGAGGCCCACAGGAGTGACAAAGGCAGTCTTCTTCTTTCTCTCCACCACAGGCACCTGCCAATAGCCACTGGCAAGGTCCAGGGAGAAGACCTTTGTTTGACCCAGGTCTTAAACTAGGGGTAAAGGATAGGCAGCGTGCGTTGCGCATTCAGCTTGCAGTAATCCACACAATACCACAAAATTAAGGGCTGACCAGGGGTTTTTACTTTCTTCAATCACTCCCCCCCCCATATCTCCCCCTTAGCCTCTTGGTACAGGTGAGGGGGGATATTTATGTACTTTTCCTGGATTAGAGGGATATCTTCATGCTTTCATACTGAATTTCTGTGGTTTGCTCTAGATCCAGCTCATGAGTGGAAAAGACCTCCTGGAACTTCTGGATCAGGGTCTGCAGTTCTAGCTTTTGTTGGTCACTGATCCAGTCTTCCTTGACATCAAGTTGTTCCAGGGTTTCCTCCGCGCCACTGTGCTGGCTCTGGGTAACTTCCTCCACTGGGGACCCTTCGACCAGCACTTACCCCTGAAAGACCTCTACCTCAGCCAGGACGGGTCCACTGTCACCTTCTGAGGCCCAGTATTTACCAACCGGTTTGGAAACCATCCTGCATCTATAGTGGCCAGAACTCGAGCCACATGGATGGCACACTCATGGGGATGGGGTTCTACTAGTACTGTAAGGACCTGCAGTGGCCAGCTGGTCCCTTTCTCTAAGGGAACCACCACCTCCTGCTGAGCCAGGATTATGAGGGTTTTTCTGGGAGGCCTGAATTACTCCAACTGGGGCCTCACCCTGCTGAACGCCCCCAGATGATGGGGAGGTATCCCTGGGGTTTTTGCTCTTTAGGGTCTCCCCAACCTCCACACCCATTCCACCTCTGCATCCAGATCAGGTATCACATTCATCTCCGCAATAACAGGTACCCCTGATGCTGGTCGCTGAGGCACAACCACAACCCCCATGGAGGGCCCTGCTATCTCAATTTCTAACCAAGCAACACTGGCCAAATGCAGGGGTGAGTTGTTAACAGTGGTCAGGGAGAGCCAGGGTACCTTGGTTTCTAAGGGGTAACAAGAACATGCAGCTGTGAGCTGGTGTCAACTAGGGCTGGGGCATTCTTGCCTCCCAAAAACTTTCACCACTGGACTCTTCCCCCACCAACAGGGAGAAAGGGAAGTCAGACCCCAGCTAATCCTTATGCTACCCCATCGAGGTGGCCTCTGCTCTGGGGCTGGTTGGTTCAACAGCCACCTGGTGGACACAATATCTATTGGGGCAGTCTCAGGCAAAATGTACCCCCCCCCCTCCCCCCCGCTGACAGTTCCAATAAATCACCTCTGAATCTGACCAAGATGTTCCAGCCCGCTGCCCACCCCCCTCCTCGCATCAGAGGATCGGTACCTGTCCACCAACTTAGCACACAAACAGCACACCATCTCCTCTAGGGCCCTTACAGCATTTTCCAGTGACTTCTGTGGTGGGTGTTCTTTAGACAGCTTGCCCCCCTTGGTGGGGACAAATCTCGGTTCCAACCGCTTCACCTGCTGTGTCACAACAAAACTGGACATCTTCTCCTCTTTTTCCTCCATCAGAGCCAACCACGTTAGCTGGAGAGAAGAAACAACCAACTGAAGCTCCATTTTTCCTCGCAGAACATTCCTCACATGCGAGCTGCAAAGTCCCAACACAACTAATCACACAGCCAGCGATCCAAGTGAGACATGGTGGCCTCAACTACAGGGTCCTTTTTATTAATGGCTGCCAAAATGTCCTAATGGGCACATATTCAATTATAGACTCCCCCCTCGTTCTGCAGGCTGTCCATAAATCTCTTCTTCAGATCGTGGGATTTACATCCTCTAGGATAGTCAGTACTTTATCTAATGGGGCTCTCTCTGAGGGCTCCGTATGTAACAGGGTTTTCTTCACATTGCCCTCCATTGCATTAAGCACTATCTCCACCTGAAGGGCGTCTTCCAGGCTGCAGGCCTGCATTACACTCCTCACACGTTTGGCCCAGTCCTCGAATGACAGTTCAATCCCATTTAACTTGGAGATTTGTGATGCAAACATTCCAGTGCTGCCCTCTAACACATTGGGGCGCTGGGTCAGGAGCTGGATTAAGTGCTGGGTTTGGCGCTGGATTGGGCCCAGATTGGGGTCTGGGTTAATGTTCCAGCGCTTTATTGCATCGTACCCGGCCGTTACTATGCCAGATTGTAATCCATGTCCCCAGTGGGGGACAAGAAACACACTGCCACTGCACACAATCCTGGTTTGTAATCCACATACCCTGTGGCAACAGGGCTGTACAGAAGGCACTGTCACACATTGGATTATTTCAAAACAAGAAAAGGCTTTATTGTAAATCCTTACAGTCAAAGTCTATACATCACCCTCAGTAACACATTTCCATGGTAACTGTGTGCTCCCACTTGCAAGCAAGATGCAAACTGATAACGCCAAATAAATGCAACTTTAGGGTGATGGCAAGACGAGTTGACCCCACTGTAAAGTCACTCTCTCGAGGGCTCACTCCACAGTTCTGGGCCTCCCCACAGCAATGGGTCCACTTTCAATATCAAGGTATGGGCCAGGCAGTGTCTCTTCAGGGCACCAGCCAGACACAGGACACTCCACTTTAAAGTCACTTTCTCCTGAGGCCTGAGAATTCCCTCTTCTCTCGGCAGAGAACACCGGGGGAGGAATCTCCATAGCCTCAGGATGTTACATTCATAGACTATCACCCATATCATATACCGTATATATATATATATATATATATATATATATATTCCTGCTTTTGCCATCTAACCTATTTATGCAGATTTTTATTATTAAATAATTATTCCTTAAATGCATTCAGTTGGTGTTTACATACCATTTGATTCTTTTCTCAAACCCATTTCTTTAAAATGTTCAGCTTAAGCTTCTTGTGGTATCCTAGGGTTTGCAAACTTGCAACTACCTGCTGCTTAAAGAAATATAGGGTGCACAGCCTGTGGTTAGCCTGACCACAAAATTAAACTGCTAAGTTCCCCAGAGTTCCTGTCTGTTCACGAGTGATTACCTAAATTAGATATTCTCAGAACTGTAAAGGATTTTCTGCGGCATTTCCCATCCACATAGCAAAGGGGGGCAGCGTCTCTCTATGTTGTTTGCTTTACAGTGTTTTTTTATATTTATATTTCTGCCTTTTATTTCTTCCAATATGCTGTCTAATAATGCTAAAACTCTTGCTTTGTGAGTTTGTAATAATAGGTGAACCTACCAATATTGGGAAATTGTGGGTATGCTGCTTTATTATTGCTGCTGATCTGCAGGGCATGTGAAATAAATGTCTCTTAATCAATGCTTTGCACTATCGTTGTTTCTGATCGATTTAGTGTTTTATTATGTGGTTGAAAGGTCAACGGGAAGTTGAAAATTATTTTTATTGTACAACCCAACACTCACAGTTACCTAGGTTATAATATTGACTTCCTATATCTATGTATAGAATATAGCCAGCAACGTATTATCCCTAAAATGTTTATGCTTGATATCAAGTCATTAAAAGCTATTCTGGACATAAAAAATTCCAAGAAGTAGTTATAAAGGAAACTGCAGCAAAGTGATGGAATGTAAATAGGAAAAGGCCGCCACTCTCTTTCTCCTGCCTGTATCTTTTTATGTCCAGATTTGCTTTTAATGAATTTGAATAAATAATAAACATTCCAGGGGTTTTAAGAAAGAAGCTGGCTATATTCTTAGCTTGCATTACGCACAGCGACTTGGCTTTAATGCTAGACACCTCCGTCTACAGTGGGGTAGAAGTACAGGTAGAAGCGGTCCTTATTTTCAGCATTGATCTTTTGTGACAGTACAAATGAAACAAAAGCATTAACATTTGATCATGACATACATATCAATTTAACACTAAAATCATTTAGATCTGATTACAACAAATTTAAAAATAGCCATCTTAATCAAGTATGTAATTTCCAATAAATTAAGGATGTAGTATCCTCTTTCAAGATAGCTGTGCGATATGTATACATTTTGTTCCCTTTATCATTAAAAAAATAATTGGTCGGAGTTATGGAGGCCATTGTCTTCACCAGGTCAAATTCACAAGGAAGTCAAGTTTATTGGACACATACACAAGCATACATAGTATGTTATGCAGTGAAATAATTATTTCCAACTGCTCAAGTGTACAAGGAAGAATTTGAGAGAGGCAATACAATAGATAATGTAGCAAAACTAGTACAAGCAGGCAAACATAAGCTATGTCTCTTAAACCGGACCTTCAGCGTGATTTAATGAAAAGCCCAAACTCTTAAAAAATGGTTCCCCAGCATCTAAAATTAATATATTTTACGTTTTTAGTCACTAACTTATTATTCTTTCCCCCACTGGGCTGCAACTCTGTTCAGGAATTTAGGATACGGGTGCCGCCATCTTGAGTGGGATAAGGTACAGGGGGGCGGGTTATAGCTGTGCTTTGCTTAGACAGAGCAGAGCTGGGGTCAGGTAAAGGTCAGCAGTCCCAGAATTCAGAGCAGCACAGTCAGGAGGCACTTCCTGTTTGCAGGCTGCCTGATAAGATGGCGGCTTCCATAACATCTTGGATGTTTAAAGGCTCATAACATGCAGTAGATGCAGCTAGGATGATTTTTAATGTGGACAATTTGTATGTACAGGGTGTGGCAAACATATAAGATAGACTCTTATTCAGAGTGAAGGTCCGCTTTAAGTAATTTTACAAGTTCAAGTAGGCAAGTGCTTCCAACCCGTTTTGGTGAAGTTTGAACAGTTGCAGTGTTGTTTCCTGCTGTCATTATCCGAAACACTGGCTTGGTGGCATTTGTTGGAAGCGTCAATTGCTGGGGTGCATCTAAATGTTGTTTTCTTGCAATGAGGTTGCAGATAACAAACATTCATTTTGAAACAACCATGGCATCTAGCATACAGGCAAATGAGGTAATAAATACATTTAGTCAATAAAAAGGTACAAAGTCTGGGTAAGTGTGGTAAGGTATAGTCATAACAGAAAGCTTGCTTCATGAGAACTAGCAGCAACAGAAAAGTGGAAGTTTCTTACAGAGGACCAATGCATGATGGCAACAGCCATCTGTACACACCTTAAAATGATCAGCTCCCATCTGAATGACAGAGCTGTTAGTTCTATTTCTTCTAAGGCATGTTACGATATAACATCTGGTATATATATTTAAATATATTAAAGGGATATATTGTGCATTTGACCCGGGCTGTAACTACAAGAGATGCAGAGGTAGCAACTGTGTCTGGGCCATGGGGCCTGGGGACAATGCTTAGCTCATTACATCTCATGAGATACATAGACATAAATCTGACCCATTTCTTGCAGGGGGAATTTTCTCCAGTCCCACACCTATCACTGACCAGTTTCCAGAATACACTTGGACTCCAATTATAAGAACTATTATTCAGTCCAGTTAATTGGCTGAGCCTAAATGTGTTCAGGAACATGCACTCAGTGGTAAGTGCAGGACTGGAGAAAAATCATCCTGTAGGAATGGCTCAGGTTGACATTCCTGGAAAAATGAGTGAAAGAGAGTTCAAACAACTATGTACTTACTTAGAGCCAGCTCCAGGTTTATTTGGGGCCTCGGACGGCATGGTCTCAGTGGGACCCTTTGAGGTGGAGAGTCGTGATACAGGAGTCTATGTATTCTATGGTCAAAACTAAGAAGGGCTGCTTACCCTCCAACTCCCTTTTGAAGCTGTTTTTTGGCCCCACATGAATGGGCAGATTATTGAGGAAGAGGGATGGCCAAACAGGAATGGATGGATGGAGAGATAGCTAGGAGGAAGAGGGATGGATGGCAAAATAAAAAGGATAGGGATGGCTGGGTAGAGCTGGCGGTGGGGGGGGGGGGGGGGGTAGATGAGCAGAGCTGGAAGAAAGATGGATAGACTGGCAGAGCTGGAAGGAAGAGGGGTAGATGGGCAAAGCTGGAAGGACCGGGATGGAAAAGGCGTAGAGCTGAGAGGATGGGGCAGAGCTGAGGGTAGAGGGGTGGATGGGACAGAGCTGAGGGGACAGGGCTGTGAGCCAGAGCTGAGGGGACAGGGATGAATGGGGCAGAACTGGGGGGACATGGATGGATGGGGCAGAGCTGAAGGGACAGGGATGGATGGAGCAGAGAGACAGAGAAATTAAGTGTGTGCACTGTGTAACTTGCATTATCTTCTTCCAGAGTGTGCAATAGTTCCTATTGCAATGCTGGGGCCAGGGAGCAGGGTGATGACACGTCTCTGAAGGCTGGGCTTGCAGGAACTCTATGGGGCAGCGCTGGCCCTAGATCAACATACAACCCAGTGCAGGGCTGAGAAGAGGTTAAGGGTAGGGCAACTGCACCACCAAAGACCAGTGCAGCTCAGCCTCGTTACAAAGTTAGTGATGACCCAGCTTACTAGGGGGCAGCGGCGCAGGGGTCTGATGTAATGTTAGTGGCAAAAAAAGTTCTTTAAACACATTAGGGTTGATTCAGAGACAGATACGCATGGACTTTCGCATGTGTCTGTGTATTTATTTTGACTGTTTAGCTTGTTTTTTGGTTTTTACGTTACTTTTTCCATGCGTGTGTTTGCATATACGTTCGCGTATATGCGCTTTCGATGGATGGATCTAAATCTGTCAATTTGCGTTAGCTCAGATCATTTTTGGATCCAAAACTGATAATTTGCATTAGCTTAGACAAGTTATGATATTGGGATGGGCTTGCGTCTGATTCTGAGACCTGATTGCCGATGGACCACCGCCCTAAAGAAAAGGGTTTAATTTCCGCTCCACTTACGGGACCATTTTTGACTCAGATTGCTATTGTTGAACATGTTTTGCGGCTATTTGGAGGAGTATGAGCGCCTTCAGCTCCAAGGCATTGCATGTATTAGCATGGCTGAGGCCAGATTGCACCGGCGACGCATGCATATCGATCGCATGCATGACGTTGAGCTGTTCGAGCTGACCCGACTTAATCGCGCTTTCCTCCATAAACTGTACAGTGAGCTGCGGCCATGGTTAGCCCGCACCACAAGGAAGGGGCAAGCAATTTCAGGTATGATCAAGATGCTTGGCTGCCTGCAAACTTTGGCGAATGGCTCGTTCCAGAGGCTGGGTGCCCTCTCCGTGGGGATGTCCCAGCCTACGCTGAGCCGCGCGCTATCCAAGTTTCTGGATGGCATGGCTACCATTAGTCCCAAATATATTTCCTTTCCGGACGACATGGTAGCATGGAACGCGCTTAAGTTGGGTTTTTTTAATATCGCCGACATGCCTAATGTCATGGGTGCGATCGATTGCACACATGTTGCATTGGTCCCTCCCGCAGCCGACTAGTACATCTATAGGTAAGTTAATTATGTCATTTTGTTATATTGTTTAGGCAAACTTTATTGTAACTATCTATTGTCCCTTTGAACCACTTTACAATGCATACCTTAATCGCTCCTTCTAAAGTGTCCCTTTGAACCACTTTACAATGCATACCTTAATCCCTCCTTATAAAGTGTCCCTTTGTACCACTTTACAATGCATACCTTAATCCCTCCTTCTAAAGTGTCCCTTTGAACCACTTTACAATGCATATCTTAATCCCTCCTTCTAAAGTGTCCCTTTGAACCACTTTACAATGCATACCTTAATCCCTCCTTCTAAAGTGTCCCTTTGAACTACTTTACAATGCATACCTTAATCCCTCCTTCTAAAGTGTCCCTTTGTACCACTTTACAATGCATACCTTAATCCCTCCTTCTAAAGTGTCCCTTTGAACCACTTTACAATGCATACCTTAATCCCTCCTTCTAAAGTGTCCCTTTGAACCACTTTACAATGCATACCTTAATCCCTCTTTCTAATGTGTCCCTTTGAACCACTTTACAATGCATACCTCAATCCCTCCTTCTAAAGTGTCCCTTTGAACCACTTTATAATGCATACCTTAATCCCTCCTTCTAAAGTGTCCCTTTGAACCACTTTACAATGCATACCTTAATCCCTCCTTCTAAAGTGTCCCTTTGAACCACTTTACAATGCATACCTTCATCAATTATTTTCATGTAGGCCTTATCAAACCATTTTAATGCTGACTTTAATTAGTCATTAGAATGTTAATCTATATTTTCTACCACATCCATATAATATTTGTTATTTAAACTACTTATGTACTTTGTTAATGTTATTTTGATTGTAAAACAGGTTTTTTTTGGGTGTTAGGAGTTAGTGTTTGAGTTGTTTACCTTGGCTTGCTGTAATTTTTTTTTTTTTTTTTGTTTCAGGAACCGCAAGATGGGCCACTCACTGAATATCCAAGCAGTGGTTGGCCCCAACATGCGATTCCTAAGTGTACTTGCCGGGTATCCAGGCTCATCCCATGATGCTTATATCTTGCAGAGCTCTGGATTTTTTCGTCGGTTTGAGTCTGGATAATTATCTGGTGGATGGCTCCTGGGTAATTTTGCTCAAATTCCATCATTCCCTTTTCACTGTATGGCTATGAATATAGTCTTAACCTATGGCTGTTTTTTCGCTTGATGACATGTTAAACAATAATGTTGCTTAGAATGTGTAATTTATGTAAGTATTTTGTTATTCTTTCAGGGGATTCTGGATATCCGCTTATGCCCTGGCTCCTGACGCTCGTTCTTCGCCTGCAGAATGAGGCCCAGGAGGCGTAAAATCGGGCCCACCAGAAGACCCGGGCCATCGTGGAGAGGGCCTTTGGACTGCTGAAGACCTGCTTCCGTTGTTTGGCCCATACGGGGGGGGGGCACTGCAGTACGACCCCAACAAGCTCATCCAAATTATCCTTGCATGCTGCGTGCTGCATAATTTTGCCCTGATGCAGCGTGTCCCCCGTTATGTGGATCTGCCCCCCTCTCCACCCAGCCAGGAGGCAGATGACATTTATGATGGCACCCCTAGTGCCTCTGGCCAATCTGTGCGTGCACATGTTACTTCTTCTTTTTTTTCTTAACATTTGGTTTGTTTGTTTATGTTTTTATGTGTTTGCAATATTTGTTGCCTCTGTGAAGGCCTATTTTTTTTTTGGTTAAACAATTTAGTAATGATTTACCGGTAATTACTAAACATTTTACACCTGATTTGAGCCTCATGCAGTTTATTTTCTCATGTTTGTGATTTAAAACCTTCATTAATCTCCAAACAACACAAACATTAATGCATCAACTTAGGCAAGAACAGCTAAAGTCACATTCAATATATTTTCAGGAAATATGTCAATTTTTAGTTGAAGGGCACTCGCAGACTCCATGTACATACATTTTAAAACATAAATATAAATTGGGGCAAACTCCTGGCCCCTAGCAATTGGCCACATCCAGGAGTTCGAAGGTAACTGACTCCAGGCCAAAGTTTACCTGCCCACCAACATCAAGATCCATAGGGAGCTGTTAGGGCGAGCGCCGCACGCCCATCTAGCAGCACTTCACTTACCTCCATGGCTGCATCCAGCCGTCATCCATTTTGCAGCTCTCTCCCTTCCCCCAATGCTTCCTTCTCACATGCTCAGGTGCGCACACGTCTCCATCCACTAGAGGGCGAGCGCACTAGATTCCTGAGATTTAAAGGGCCTGTACAGCACTGATTGGTGCCTGCTCATTCAATCCTGCATCCACTTCCCCTATTTAAAGAGGCACTTCCTTTCCTTCAGTGCCGGATCTTGGTCTCTCCATGCTTGTTGAAAGTCAGACATTCTTGGATTGCTCACCCGTGTACCGACCTCTGCCTGTCCCCGACTCTGAACCTTTGCTGCCTGCCCCGACCTCGGCTACTCACCTTTACCGCGAACCTGTGCTGCCAGCCCCGATCTCTGCCTGTACTTACTACGCCTTTTGCCTGCCACTTGTGTACCTCGCTGAACCTCGGCTGACTGTGGGACTGGGCCGCTGTTTGGGGGTAGCGACCTGGGGGTCACTCGCCGCACAAGACCAACCTGCCTTGCGGTGGGCTCTGGTGAATACCGGTGGCCCCTTAGACTCCGCTCCCCTGACACGGTAACCGCCATTGGTCCCACAGTTAAAGCGGATCCACACCCGAGTTCGCTTCACCCGGTCCGTGACAGGAGCACAAATTTCAAGGGGAATTGTCAGCCAGGAATACATAGGGCCACATACACAACCTCTCCTGCTTGTAATTTTTGCAGCCTATGACAGACAGACCCCATGCCAGTCCAGTCCAATCTTTGCCATTGGCAAATGTTGTTTTTTTCAAGCCAAGAATGTCCCCCAATATTGCCACCAAACAGGATGAGGCAGCCAGCATTTCCTTAGGCCCAAGCCTGCTGCGTGAGAGCTTAAGCGGACGCTTCACTGAGGCTTAAGTGCAGCCATTGGCTAGTGGGGTATGTGAGCACCTATATGGGCGAATTCCAAAACAAACCAGCAAAGCCATAAACCACCCAATCTTGGTTGCGCTCACCACACAGGTAAATAGAGTTGGGATGTAGAGGAAAGATGTTTAGCAGATCCAGGTCAAATTATTAATATTGCTGTTGCCCATAATAAGGTTGTGGTGGGCCTTGGAGATGGCCCAACACCTGGGCATGTGTGGCATTCATAATCTGCCACTGCTCCAGCATCTGTCTGTTGCTAGTTCTAAATTCATCTAGCATGGCAGTGAAGTTTCTGTTTAAGGTGGCCGTTTGTTCTGCCATCTGTCTGTTTAAGGTGGCCATTTGTTCAGCCATCTGGCTGTTTAAGGTGGCCATTTGTTCAGCCATCTGGCTGTTGCTAGTCCTAAATTCAGTCAGCATGGTGGTGAATGTAGTATTGAAGTTCTCTAATTGTGCAGTCATCTGCTCTGTTGTCTGTTGAGTCACCTGCCTAAAGTAACGGCTGTCATGGCACCATGCTGACTCCAAGATCGGCACGTGCCTCCCCTGGGAAACTGGTCGACGTTGTTGACTGCGTCTTCCACTTCCCCGGGTTTGAGCGCCTGCAGATGCTGGAGTTCTAGGGCGAGCCACAGTACCAGATGTGCTTGGCAAAACCTCTGCAGCAGAGCTAGCACTGGGGACTGTAGGCTCAGTCTCACCCTGCTGCCCACAATGGGCTGGCAGCATGCATCCAGCTTCACTTTGCTGCAGAAGATTTGGTGCAGTAGATTGCTGGGGCAGTGGCAGATTAGGTTCCAGGGGGGTAATTAGCGAAGGTCCAATCTGGCTGGCATCCTCCTCCTCCATATCCTGGATGACATCCATTTGTGTGGGAGTCTGTTTGGACATGTGAAAAAGTGTGTCAGATTTGGCCCTAAATATATTTGATAACCAAATTAGTCATGTGCATTCACATGCATCATCAGTTTCAGCAAAGTCTACTTACTCTAGATATCTGGTCCTGTGTCCTAAGCAGCAGGGAAGTAGACATCGTGCTCAAACTGGAGGAGGCTTCCACACTTCCAGTGGCTGGATGCTGTGCTGTGGTAAAAAGTAAAATGCAAGTTAACACACAAACATCCCATGATGAACCTGATGAGTACATATGCTTTAGAAAACACGTGGGCAAGCAGGAATGACAACTCCCCCAACGGTTAAAGTTGCCCTTCACAATGAATCTGAGGCTATCTTATATGTATGCCTTACCCTGTAGATACAGATTGATCACCTTAAATATTGCAAACATGCATGTACTGCATGTTAGGAGGCTTTACAGATCCAAAATGTCACCTTAGGGGCCAACAGTCAGCTTGCAAATAGCATTTGGCTTCTGAGTATGCTGCTGTGCATTCTTGCAATGTTGACCTTTCCCTGACCCCACCTCAAGTTTGTCTTACCAAAGCACAGCTAGAACCCCAGTGGTAGGAACACAAAGAAGTAAGTGTTGGCAATAATTGACTATATGCACATCACATGCAGTGGTTTGGCAAGATAAATTGTTTAATATTTTCCAGAAATAATGTCAAAGGTCCTGTCTGGCCTGTAAACCTTTCTAAGGACTATTAACTACTGCACCCTGGGAGAGTGTCCATCATGAAGGCCATTCCTCAGACATTAAACACCCACCTAAAACAGTAACCTCCCCTCAAAGCCACTCCCTAGGGGCCTGTGTTCATATCTGTCTGTGAGCCTCATTTCCCAAGAATACAATAGTTCACATTAAAACAATCGTTACTAACCTGCAGAAATGCCCTGGGTGTCTGTGTCGTGTCTGCCAGAGAGGCCCTCTAATGCTACGGGGGTGGATTAAAGCCAGGACCATTTCTTCAGCTCTGGTGTATTGTAATTTTGTGGGGAAGCCTCCACCAGTTTGGAAGCTGAACATAAGATGATAAAACTTAATTTGCATTGGGGTCACTACAACAAGCAGCAAAATGCAAACCTCAAATATGTACCTGTGATTGTGCCGTTTATTCTGCTTCTTCTGTACTGCATATTTGAGGTCAGATATTTTTCTCTGGATCTGCTCCACATCTTTCCTCTCGTCCCCCGCTGCATTCACCTGTCTGGGGAGCTCTTCCCAGATTAGTTTTTTTCGCACTTTGCTGGTTGCTTTGGAATTGCGCCCAAATAGCTCATCAAAATGCAGTGTAAGGACACTTGCCAAAGCTAGGGTTTGTGCCTCCCCAAACCGGCCGCTCAACTGGCCTCGCCGCAAGGTTCGGCCTACTGGTTGTTCTTCTGCCTCTTCTCTGGTTGGTGGCAATTCAGGGAACATTCTTGGCTGGCTGTGTGGTGAAGAATAGGCCGTCACTTCGCTTGCAAAAGAATGGACTGGGCTGGCATTAGGACTAGGGGTCATTGGCTGGGTGGCCACAGAACTAGCAGGCGTGGATGTGACATAGGTCTTGCTGGTTTCCACGTGTGCTGGTGGCAAATGAAGGAGGAGAGGGTGTGCTTGGTAGGCTGGGCCTTCTCGTCCTCTGCTTGCTTTTCCCCTTAGAACTTGTGCTGCCTTTCTCTTTGGATGTGGTAGGCCAGGGAACAGGAGAGGGTGTGCTTGGTGGGCTGGGGCTTCTCGCCCTCTTCTTCTTTTTGGCCCTTGGACGTTGTGCTGCCTTCCTCTTTGGATGTGGTTGCGCGGGGAGCAGGAGAGGGTGTTGTTTGTTGGCTTGGGATTCTCGCCCTCTACTTACTTTTTCCCTTGGACGTTATGCTACCTTGCTGTTTGGATGTGGTTGCGCAGGGAGCCTTCTTCCTGGAGGATCCTTCCTTGCGGGTGCTTGATGTTTTTGATGTGCCTGGAGTTGTGGCCAATGTAGCCTTGTGGTGGACACTTTTGCTCTGCGTTTCAGGCACCTTTGCAGTAGATTTGTGCGACCAAGTGCTCGGTCTGGAGGATGAAGTGTCCTCATGCCGCTCTGTTCTTTTGGTCTTGGCCTCCTTGGCTGCTGGTTGCTTTGCGCTAGTTTTTTTTGGGTGCCATGATGACAATCTCAAAGAGAATGAGCTGTGTGTCCATTACCCTTTAAATACAAATGACTGGGTATGACGCTTACGTGTTCGTGTACGCGTGCGTACGGCCGTGCGGAGCCAAGAAACTGCTGGGGCATTACCTATCTGCTGTGGACAAGAAGAAAGATGGCGCCCCACGATCTTCACCCGCCAACAACAAGAGCTCATTATGCTCGTAAGTGTATTGTAAGGACGTTGATTTGACATCTAAATGCATGCATAGGCCTTAAGGAAGTGCAGGAAGAAACAGTTGTTTTTAAAAGTGATTTAAACTCCGTGCCAAACAGAAGTTAGTGCGCACATGTGACTACCAACTCACTTGCATCTAGAAGGATAGTTTAAGGCTAGAAATGTGTTTGGGAATGTCATTTAGTCAACTGATCTAGTTGTGAATGATATTTGTATGCTGTTCTATTCTGTTTATTGTGTTTTTTAGACTATGCTTCAGTGCAGGTACGACTACCTGCCCAACGCCTTTGAGAAGAGGAATCTGGCCCTGGAGATCGTGGCCACCACGATCCACCAGGAAACGGACACCACCTTCACTCATACACAGATCATGCAGCACTGGTCGGACCTGAAGCGACTACACATGCCCCGGGTGCGACGATTTTTTGCTAACCATTTCCCAAGTAAGTACATACCGATTGCATGCTATATGTCACTAATACAGAAGTTTATTTGTAAGCCAATTGGGCAAAAAGGCTATAATGCTAGGGCGGCACCGTCCCTTGTCCTTACTAGGTGCACTGCCCTGTGGGGAAATGCCCAACACAATGCAAAATCCTCCCCGGGGTGACCTCAATGGACCCCCAATATGTAACCCCACAGAGGCTGACTATTGCACTCAAAAGTTCAATTCAATGTAAACTTTATTACACAAGAGTTAAAAACACATTAAAAACATGGATTCTGTGCCTTAAACATGATTCACCACCAGGGGGAAACCCACATTATATGAATACACATTTAAACTAATCATTAAAGTGACTACCCACCAATATGTGCAATTATCTAAAGTGCAAATGCTTCTCCAAAGTGCCTATATCTCAAGTATAACATCCAATACAAAATTCATAGCCCATAGAGGCTGACAGTGCAAAACAGCAAGGAATAAAACAAATGACAGAGATGTGCTTATGGTATCCAAAAAGCAGTGCGCCCCCCGGGCTGCGACCAACGCGTTTCGAGTCCCATTGGACTCTTGCTCGCGGCCAGTAATCCCTCTAAGTATTACTTAGTATAATACTTAGAGGGATTACTGGCCACGAGCAAGAGTCCGGTGGGGCTCGAAGCGCGTTGGTCGCAGCCCGGGGGGGGCGCACTGCTTTTTGGATACCGTAAGCACATCCCATGTTTAAGGCACAGAATCCATGATTTTAATCTGTTTTTAACTCTTGTGTAATAAAGTTTACATTGAATTGAACTTTTGAGGGCAATAGTCAGCCTCTGCGGGGTTACATATTGGGGGTCCATTGAGGTCACCCCGGGGAGGATTTTGCATTCACTAATACAGAAGGTAGGCCTGTATTTCTAAATGCTTTTCTTTTATAGTGTCGGAAATGGATTATCGCATTAGACCCACCCAAAGGCGCGCAGTCAGGCCAGTGCAGCATGAATCTGCAGCAGCAAGTAAAGGTGGTGTATCTCCAGGGCCAAATTCCTACCCCTCCTCTGTAGCTGCGTCAGACAAGCCCTGGACCTATCCACAGAGGAGGGGCGTCATGGCGTGGGCAGGCAGTCATACGAAATGACTGAGCCATTAGCCTCTGGTATGTGACTCTTAATGTAACCCCACACACATACATGCTATTTAAACCAAAGCTGATTCCCTTAATCTCTTTTTATAGATGAATATGTAGCGGGTGAACGATCTGGAGCAGAGACTGCAGCAGATCATGTCCAGGAGGAACATGGAGAAGGTGGGTGATGTCACACACACATTCTAAGTGTCATTTGGTTACTGTTGACTCAGGCATTAGAAGTGAGCCTCTCTCACATACAGCCTCCCATTCCCAGCAGTGGCAGGCCCCAGACTGTAGGGTGGTCCCCGAAGCAGAGGTCGCCCACCACCAAAGTAACTTGTAATGTAAATATTTTGAGTATGTGTAAAATAACATCATCACCAATCAACCCAAATCCATTGTCAAGGTCCTTAGTATAATGACATATGGCCTCTTCCTTTAAGAATTGCCTTAGCATAATGACATATGGCCTCTTCCTTTAAGAAATTCCTTAGCATAATGACATATGGCCTCTTCCTTTAAGAAATTCCTTGGCATAATGACATATGGCCTCTTCCTTTAAGAAATTCCTTAGCATAATGACATATGGCCTCTTCCTTTAAGAAATTCCTTAGCATAATGACATATGGCCTCTTCCTTTAAGAAATTCCTTAGCATAATGACATATGGCCTCACGAGTTAGATTTCAACCTAATAAGCATTCCATCCACAGCTGTTAAACCTGTATTTGCAGAACAATAATTTTCTAATCTTTTTTTTTTACAGACACTGCACATGCGAGATTGGCACAACTCACTGCAACGGTGTTTCGGTTGGTTGGGGGCGATATGCAGGAGCTGTGTGTTTCGTTGGGGACCACAGATGAAGAATAATTATCTGGGGCCTGCCATGGCTTTGTATATAGTTTTAGTTTTTAAAAGTTTTTATAAATATTGTAAATAGTTTTTATGTTTTTAAAATTTTTACCACAAAAAATTCCAAAATTTTGTACTGCCACAAATTTTACTACATTTAAAAAAAAAAGCAAAAGAATTTGCCAGTTAGTAAAAAAATTAAAATAAAACTTGTTTCTGTGTCATTATATTTAAAAAAAACATTCATTAAGGGTTGGTTACAGCAAAACGTAGGAAGAAGCCCCCAAAAATGAAGAATATACAGACCTTGATGTAATTGAGGTAAGCATTAAGGGCGCAACATGAAGAATATCCAGACCGCGATGTGATTGAGGTAAGAATTAAGGGCGAAACATGAAGAATATAGAGACCGCAATGTGATTGAGGTAAGCATGAAGTCCGTAAAGGGAAGAATATACAGACCGCGATGTGATTGAGGTAGGCATTAAGGGCGCAACATGAAGAATATACAGACCGCGATGTGATTGAGGTAAGCATTAAGTGCGCAAAGGGAAGAATATACAGACCGCGATGTGATCAAGGTAAGCATTAAGGGCGCAACATGAAGAATATACAGACCGTGAGGTTATTGAGGTAAGCATAAAGTGCGCAACATGAAGAATATACAGACCGCGATGTGATTGAGGTAAGCATTAGGTGCGCAATGGGAAGAATATACAGACCACGATGTGATTGAGGTAAGCATTAAGTGCGCACCATGAAGAATATACAGACCGCGATGTGATTGAGGTAAGCATTAAGTGCGCAACATGAAGAATGTACAGACCACAATGTGATTGAGGTAAGCATTAGGTGCGCAAAGGGAAGAATATACAGACCACGATGTGATTGAGGTAAGCATTAAGGGCGCAACATGAAGAATATACAGACCACTATGTGATTGAGGTAAGCATAAAGTGCGCAACATGAAGAATATACAGACCGCGATGTGATTGAGGTAAGCATTAGGTGCGCAAAGGGAAGAATATACAGACCACGATGTGATTGAGGTAAGCATTAAGGGCGCAACATGAAGAATATACAGACCACGATGTGATTGAGGTAAGCATTAAGGGCGCAACATGGAGACTATCCAGACCACAATGTGATTGAGGTAAGCATTAAGTGCGCAAAGGGAAGAATATACAGACCTCGATGTGATTGAGGTAAGCATTAAGGGCGCAACATGAAGAATATAGAGACCGCGATGTGATTGAGGTAAGCATAAAGTGCGCAACATGAAGAATATACAGACCGCGATGTGATTGAGGTAAGCATTAGGTGCGCAAAGGGAAGAATATACAGACCACGATGTGATTGAGGTAAGCATTAAGGGCGCAACATGAAGAATATACAGACCACTATGTGATTGTGGTAAGCATTAGGTGCGCAACATGAAGAATATACAGATCGCGATGTGATTGAGGTAAGCATTAAGGGCGCAACATGAAGAAGAATGAAACTGCGATGGAACTGAGGTAAGCATTGTAGCAGAAGTGAGTGCTAAAAATATTGAGACGAGCACATGAATGATGTAATTTTGTTGTGCGCAGGCGTAAGGTCAGAAAGATTTCCATCTGGACGCTTATTTATAGAAAAAGAAATTCAGAATCTAACGGGAAACGTAAATGACTAGTTCGAGGCGACGTTGGAAAAAGGCCAAAAACGGAACCCAAGTAACCTAAACGAAAAATGAAAGCTGAAAAATGGCATTCTCGTTGGCGTATGAAGGGACGAACACTTTACTGAAGGCTTGCGATGCATGCTTAGAATCACTTGTACACTCATACGCAAGCGGGAACAAAACCAAAAAAAAAACAGATCGACAC
This sequence comes from Gastrophryne carolinensis, assembly GCA_027917425.1. Lineage (NCBI taxonomy): Eukaryota > Metazoa > Chordata > Amphibia > Anura > Microhylidae > Gastrophryne > Gastrophryne carolinensis. The sequence continues at coordinate 284,722,196 of CM051237.1, read as the reverse complement.
AAAAACAAAATTCTTTGTATGTCTCTCTGAATCAACCCTATTGTGCCAGCTGTCAGTGGCCCCCCTAGGGAGTGGGGCCCCTATGCAGATGATCAGGCTTGCCTGGTGCTGATGCTGGCCCTCTACTTACTAATGCTGCCCCATGCGGCAAAAGACCCCATTTAAAACCTGGATATTTTAATATAGGAAGGGCCACAGTTTTTTGCAGCAGTAGTTTAAAACTATAACTTATGATAGAACATAAAAACATTAGGGCTGTTTCTTTGGTGTACAAGTAATGAGGAAAATTGTAATTGTAAATGCAAAAATTGTAATTTTTTTAGTTTTTACAGTTTGTTACCATTTACATGCTTTTTTCAAACCATTACTGTAAACCTTTAATGTGCTTGATTTGAAATACAGTTATCAGAGAGTTTTGTGATCTATTTTTTTTACATTATTCTTTCAATTAATGTGGAAACACAGTCCAATCCAGTCAAAGGCATCTTTTCTTTCCCAGCTTGGTTGTGCTGCACCACTGTAGCGATACACTGCAACTCCACTGTCTGTGCCGTGTATTAGCTTTGTACTTCAATAATGGGTTAGGGAGGGTTGTCTAAATGATTTTGAGAGCCTCTTCAAATTTTGGAAAGTCTCAACATAAAAAAGACATTTATTGAAAACTCCTACGCTTGTGATGGAGTCGTTCTGCAAGTAAGGGGAATATTTTATCCAATAAATAACAGAAGCCTATAGGCTGCAAAGGCTAATCTGCAAAATGTTGAATCTCATTGTATATCTCATAGAGGATCGTTTCTATATTCTACCACAAGAGGACAGAGGACTAATTTCCATATTCTACCACAAATAAAATCTATCCTTCACATGTAGATCGGCTCCATCCCAAAACACATTTTGGTTTTCTCTACAAACACAGACTTTCCAGAATTGCAGATGCACTCAAAATTCTGTTTTTGGGCCCTCTCATTGCGGCAAAAGAGCCTGTGGGGGTCACTGGAGGCCCCCTGGTGAAGTGGAGACCCAGCAGGGGGGATTGTGGCTGTAGGTGAGTAAATGTCATTTTTTAAATTTTTTTTTTTACAGTCAGCAGCGGCGACCAAAAGTGTCCTGGGGGGGGGGGGGGGGGGGGTCGACTGCCTCCTGGGTGAAGAGAAGACCCATCTGGATCGAACAAGGGGTCAGATGAGGTTTTTTTTTCCTTTACTTGATGGCTAGCAGGGGGAAAGCCAGGCACGTAATTCTCAAGTGTTTGGACATTAATGCCAGGAGAGGCAACCATGTGAGAGTTACGTGCTTGACATTTAAGGGGTTAAATAAATAAACTGAAATACCTATAATATATCAATTGTTATACTTAGAAAAATATACTTGAACTAAAATGCAATACATTATTCATTCTACTTTTTAAAACTTTAAATTCAAATACCTTCTTTTGGTTGAGCTACTAAGGTAGGTAAATTATGAAAATAGATTTTGTGTTATAACAAAGTTTCTCAGATGTATTTAGGTCACAGAAATGTAAGACCTAGATATTCCCCACAGGTTTTCAGCTACTGGTAGGTGTCTGAACAAAGGTCTACGAGCCTTTGAGGAGGGTAAGAACAGGAACTGAACTTCAGCTTTTCCTGTGTGTAACACTGTAACACTGGATGATGCACATCACGGAGCTCTAAGTTTCCCCACTTGCAGTTAATTGAATGTCTTGTCCTGCATAATGACAACTACATTGCAGATATGCATTGAGTCTCTAGACCCTACAAGTCTTCCCCGGATTCTACAGATTCAGTCTGGATTTTATCATGGAGGTATATATATGCTTACTTATATGCTGATCTTAAAGTTTATACATTCTATTGTGCAGACTTCCGACAAAACTATAATATTGCAGAAGGCCATGAATAGGGTTTTATCATTTTTAATTGTGGCATTACAGAATAAACTAGAAATATAGCTAGAAATGTGATCCCATCATTGTTGAAGCTTGTTAGTAGTGAAGAATGTTAATTCAGTAGTAAAAGTATTTAATTGCTTCATATTTATAGCAGACATCTTTTAGAGCAGTCACTGTTTTATGAGCTAATGACTTACACTTTTTTTTTTAATCACAATGCTTACAGAACTTAAATGTATTAAAAAGTGATAGCACATTGTATAACATAATGTCATATTATTATTCCAAATGTCTTAACACAGTTGTATATTTACATAACATTATTCATTTATTAGGTTAAAATACACATATTACCTCAAATGAAAGCAAATACAATGACAATACTATTTTTTAAAATAATGTGTTAATTGTCATTATCATTACCAGTAGCGTGTTACCTATTGTAATATACATATCCTAAATAAGTGCAGTTTTGGCATTAAAGGATTTCATTCCATGTGCATTGTTTATATGCCATTACTGTTACTTGCTTTGGATTTCTAGATGAAAAGTGAACACTCTAAAGGGTCAGAAAACTGTCAAACAGTTTGAATTACATGAAAGAATGATAAAGGATAGAATAATGAAAGTGTATCTCCACTGCGCACTTTGATGGACAATATTCATTGTAAATTGTGAGATTACAGCATCTCTGTACTGGCACTAAGACAAAAAGACAGGCTCAGTTATTTTTATCCATATTGACATTTTGAGGGCAACAGTCAGATGCCAGGGGAGCAAGGAGGACTTACACAGTGGCTCACATGGGCAACTGCTATTTAAACATTAGTTGATATGATTGGTCATCCTTGAATGTGAGTTGTTTTCAATCACAGTTCACAGTCTACACATTATTCATGTTCTAACGGTATATATTTCAAAATAGTCCTACGTTGGTAGTTGGTCAACAGGTCAACAAGTTGTAGATGATGTCCTATCATATTCAATATTCTTCTAGATTAGTTTAAAAATAACATGCAAGTCAAGTTGCTTATAAACAACATTACAAGTTTAGTTTAGATCAACAAAACAGTAACTACGTTAATATAAACCTTCAGGGGAGATATCTTAGCCAGGAGGGGTGGGATGGAGGTCTATTGTCGTGGGGTAATTTGCCATATTGATAAAGTCAACTGTATTTGGAAATAAACTGTTTTCATTTGTAATGGGTCTGTTTAGGTCTTTGTGACTCGGGCCTCTTTCCAAAGGTTGGTCTTTTTTTTGACCAAGGTTGTAGAGGTCAGACACAATTTCTTAAGCTTCCATCAAGGTCCTAGATTCATTCAGGACAGTTAATTAAAGTGGTCCTTCACTCTGAATAAGAGTCTATCTTATATGTTTCCCACACCCTGTACATACAGATTGCTCACATTAAAAATCATCCTACCGGCATCTACTGCATGTTATGAGCCTTTAAACATCCAAGATGGTGGCTCATGGAACATCAGACACAATTTCTTAAGCTTCCATCAAGGTCCTAGATTCATTCAGGACAGTTAATTAAAGTGGTCCTTCACTCTGAATAAGAGTCTATCTTATATGTTTCCCACACCCTGTACATACAGATTGCTCACATTAAAAATCATCCTACCGGCATCTACTGCATGTTATGAGCCTTTAAACATCCAAGATGGCGGCTCATGGAACATCAGGCAGCCTGCAAACAGGAAGTGCATTCTGACTGTGCTGCTTTGCATTCTGGGACTGCTGACCTTTTCCTGACCCCAGCTCTGCTCTGTCTGACCAAAGCACAGCTATAACCCGCCCCCTGTACTTTATCCCACTCTCCTCTCCTCAGTAAGTGTGATGCTTCTGAGTCAAGATGGCGGCGCCCATATCCTAAAGTCCTGAACAGAGTGGCAGCCCAGTGGGGGAAAGAATAATAAGTAAGTGACTAAAAACTTAAAATGTATTAATTTTAGATGCTGGGGAATCGGTTTTTAAGGGTTTGGGCTTTTCAATAAATCATGGTGAAGGTCCGGTTTAAATGAAATGATGCTGTCTACTTTTAGGTCTGGCAGTGGAGGCTGCGGGTGTATATCCTCTGCTGCAATTTTTAGGTTAAAGCAGAACAAAACCCAGGAATTTGACTTTCCCAGGTTTTGTTCTGTTTCCCTGGGGCAAGCCGATGTCGCATGCCCTACTGTGTGAAATGGAGCGCGCGCTCCCACCTCACCCTATCTGAATTGCTGAGGTAGGAGTGCGCACATGCCACAGGGGATGCTGCAGCGCACACTCTCTATTGTAAACAAGAACAACCTGCTGAATTATTTACTTCCACCATTGGAGTGGGGAAAGGTGAGTTTTTAGGGGCGTCCTGGGGGGTTTCACACAGTGTGGTATCCAAATTCGGGATGCCCCAAAGAAAAGCCAGTGAAAGGCCCTGAAAACGGCTAGCTGCTGTTGGGTTTCGTTCAGCTTTAAGTGGTTGATGTTTAGATCCTACTTGATGACCTGTCTGATGGTGCCCAGGAAACCAAAGGTCCCCAGAGTGTTAACTGAAAAGCCAAATAGTTAGATAGTGAGAGATTGGTCTGGAAACTTTCTAAAGTTCCACCTGTATTTCTACTGCGGTGAGAGTATTAAATGTGCAACTAAGGTTCCAAAACTGGTTCCTGCCATAGTTTCTTGATGATGAGGTGGATGTTCACATTGACATTAGCATCTGCAGGTCTTTAAGATCTGTAACCAAGACCAAGGTCCAATATAGGATCATTAAAAATAAATAGGATGCTCAAAAAACATAATTACCAGAGTGTCAGATTGAAGGGATTGTAGCTATTAGGGATGAGCGAATCGAATCTGCCGAATCCAAATTCATTAAGAATTTCTGAAAAAAATGAATCCGAATATTGTTGCGAATCGATCGCACATTTTGCTTCCTTAAACTCCATTTAGTGAGGTCTAGGCCATCTTAAATGGCGGATCCAAATGTCAGGGCACAGGGCAATGAATCCTGGCAAGGTGGCAAGGTGGGATGATGCAGATTTACATGCAGCATGCAGCCTATCAGCAGCCAGCCACCCAGTGATGTCACAGCCCTATATAATCGGCGGCCATCTTGTCACTTCAGCGTTGTATTGCAGTGAGAGTGGGGCAGATTGAGTGACAGAGACAGGGAGAGAACGAGACAGGGGGAGATTGAGACAGGGAGAGAGGGACAGGGAGAGAGAGAGACAAGGGGAGAGAGACAATGTGGCAATGTAGTGCAAAAGCGATTCACCACAGGGACAGTGTGTGCAGTAGCAGCAATTCACATGTCAGCTAAATTCTAGGATTGAAGCAGTACCAAAAACCTGTTTTAAAGCCTGCTGCAGCACATTTAACTGCCCTCACCAGGGCATAGCACACAAGTACATCTGAGAATTTAAGCATTTGTTTTATGTTAAGTGTTGATGACCTAGTTAGTATGAAAGGCCAGACAAAATTACACACCTGCCCAAAAGTACCTATCTCTTGCTCTTGTAACAAAATCCTGTTTTAAAGCATACTGGGGTGCATTGAACTGCCCTCATCAGTGCACACCACATACATACATCTGGGAGTTGTACAATTTTGTTAAAGTCTTCAGGGCCTAGTTACTGTGAAAAGTCAGACATAATTACACACCTGCTGCTGTTGTCCAAAATTACTGTTTTAAGCATATTGAAGCACATTGAAATGCCCTCATCAGTGCACAGCCTTTACGTATATCTGGGAGCTGTACCATTTTTTTACTGTTAAAGTCTTCAGGGCCTAGTTACTGTAAAAAGCCAGACGTAGTTACACACCTGCTGCTGTTGTCCAAAAATACTGTTTTAAGCATAGTGTAGCGTATTGTCCTCCTGTCAGGCAATATATGGTCTTGTTATGCTGCTGCCAACTCCAGAGTGTGTCTTTCATCCAGCCACTATATGGTCTCCTTATGCTGCTGCCACCGCCACACTGTGTAATTGAGCCAGTATATACTGCCGTCCAACTCCACACTGTGTCATTCATCCACTATATAGTCTCCTCAAACCTCCTCATTGTTTGCCACTCTGCGGCAGTGATTCTAATTGCACCAGCTCTGATCTGCATGTCATACTGCATTACAGTATTACTTCACTAACCCAGCATGCACCCTATGCGTGTTACAGCAAGGCAAAATGTTCTACAACCCTATAGGCTCTCAGTAGGCCAGAAATAGCCGGTTTTAATAGCGATTTGCCATGAATAAATTCAGATTGAAATTTTTGGGAAATTTCGGCTAATTGGCTGAATTTTTAAAAAATGCGCTTTTGTAGCTATCAAGTCATGTCAGACCAGACAACTCTACATGTCTCCAGTCACCTAAGCGTTGGTAGTGTTTCAAGGAGCAGGGAAATGCAAATGTGGCTGGCTGCTTAGAATTTGACCTTTGTTAAAATATTGTATTGGTTTACATGCCGAATATATAACACAAAATTAGAAATGGGAAGAATAGCTGTATTGATGATAAGGTTGTGGCTGTCTATTTGAATAGCTACTTTTGTTCAGTATTTCCAGAAGGTGATTTTCAAATCTATAGCATGTCTGGCCATGGGACTGCACCCAGCTCGGACGGTTTGGCTCCAGAGATTTTTGGAGGTTTATATCTTGGGCACGCTGAAAAGTTTATTGGTTGAATAGGACAATGGGTCCAGATGACATGCACCTCAGGATTCTTACTCTGATTTGTGATCTCTACACCTCTAACTGATTTGCCTTAAGTGGAACATTGAACAGTATTCCCATCCCTAGGGCATCTCAATTTGGAATGCTCAGCTGTGTGTATCTATAAGTAACAAAGCGCTTTCCTGCAAACAGCAGCTGTCTGGGTGGCTGGTCTCTGATGATCTTGGAGGTGAAGATGAGGTCCTTAGCTTATTTAGAATATAAGTACAAATAAGAAATATAATATACAAAGTGTGTGTTTATGTGTTTGTGTGTGTTTATATCCAATATAGCACAAAATACCTAGTACAGAACTTTACAGAGCTTTAATGTGGACCAAAACCAGACCTAGCATCTATAAGGTGATAGGTCTGGCTTGCATTTCACCGATTGAGGGTGCAGCTAGGATTCCATTCAGCGTACCATGCCACACATAAATAGGCACACTGAAGAAGCTGACATTTTATAGGTTGTAATTGATCAGTATTAACCTCTAACTATTCTGCCTGAGTGTTGACATAGAAACACCAAGCTTATATGATGCTTGTTGGAATAGTTGCCCTAACCCCATTTTATAGCAATGCAGGCTTTTTAATTGCTTTTGGAACATGACACCAAATAATAATAATAACAAAAAATACATATTGGATGGAGGTGCCTGATTTGCAGTATGCATCCAGTTTCAGGACAGCAGGTAAAGGAGCAATGGACATAGAAGGATAGATCCATCGCTGCTAAAGTAGTATAGGAACTGAAAGATGCACCAATTAAATTGAAATACAAGAAACTACAGGGGAAAAATGTAGCCTGATCACAAGGTAAAACTTGTTTATTGTTATTCACAGCTGAATGTTTTAAAGACATACATATAAGTTCAATCATGGTATTTACAGAGTATACAGTTGTAACATCCATGTACAATAACAACATGTGACAGTGCTAGTAGTTTCAGATTGGAACAGTCCTGGTGGTTATGTCGTAGTTCAAAGCTGGTTCTACTATGGGTTTGGAAGGATCATTGGGGGATATTATTTTGTTAGTGGTCCTTGCCGGGATGCGTTTCGCCCACCTAGGGCGTCATCAGAGGGTGTGTTGTATTAGGGGGTTGGGCAGTTCCAGTGATTGTTACTAGATTAAAAAGAATGAAGGTGCTAGATACTTTAAGAATATATAAGGTTTATACATTATATTTAAGAAATGTGAAAGAGCATTGTAGGTTAAGGTAGGGAGTAAAGGAACAGGCCATGGATGGAGGAGGGATGGTGTTGCTAGTTCCTCCGAAACATTGCCCTTCAGCATCTTTGTTGGCCAGCTTCGCTTAACATGATTCCTCAGCCTTTTTTTATCTCAACCCCAACCTGTATTCTGGTAAAATATGTTAATCGTCTGTTATAATTAGCAGCAGGTTGCTGGCCCTCTATAGCTTGTGAGTGATGAATTATGGTATAGTGTGCTTGTTAAAGCTTTTGAGGGATGAGTTCTAGTCTATTAGGTAAGAATGTGTTATAATGTGTGGGTTCTACAATTAAAGCATGAGTCTTGCATTGCTATGTTGATTGTAGAACTATGGAACAAATGTTAGGGTTTCAAATTCACCTTATCATGTTTAATCACCTGCCCTGTGTGCTCTGTCTGTCAGAATCCTGACACCTCTGTGCATCCCCGGCATACCTTTAGATGTGCAGCCTTCATAGAATACACCATCAGCATTGCCCCAGGAATTACCAGGGGTTAATAGGTTGACTCTCACCTGCAGTCCTGATTGGTGGAAGGCCATATAAAGCCAGGCCTCTCCTAGCTTGCATTGCCTGTGATGGCTGTCGCTTTGGGTACTTAGTCTGTGAATTGCTACCTCCGATATCTGACTATGTATGACCCTGGAAATCCTTTTGACTCCGTCTTGTCTGCTGACTCTGTACTGCTGCCACTTTCTCCGTTGCTTGATTCTTGGCTCCACTTTTGTGCCCAAGATCTCCTAGCACTTGTGTCTTGTCAGTTTGGTTGGACTGATCTGCATGTGCTTGACCCCTGGCTCCGTCTGACTGTTCGCACCACCCAGTTGGATCTCACCCACCTGCAGTCCCAGCTATCAGAGAGTATTGGTTACGCTAATAAGTCCTTGAGGCAAGCGTGTCTGGTGAGTCATAACCTGTGTCCCGGTGAACGGGGACTTGTTATAGGTGAAGTAACGGTGGAGATTGGTCAATGCGCTCTGTTCTGCGTACTGCAAACCAGTGAGTCTGACAACTAAATATGTGTATTGCTATTGAGGCAAGGAATTGTTAGAAAGACTTGCGAGACCCGGGCCTACTGTAAGTTTAGGAACCACTGTTTTAGAATGTCATTGCATACTATAGCGGTATGTTAGCTAGAGTTACGGCGATACTGGAAGGGAGAATTAAAACTTACTTATACTTCATACACTCATGTACTCATACTTAAACCAGAACAACACGCCACATTCACTAAATGGGTGTTATTCTGTGTTCTGGGAGGCATCCTGATTGCCGATTCCCCCTGCGCATTGATAGAGTTAAATGGGAGAAATCTTCCTTGGTCCCCCAACAAAACCACGTGCTGTGATTGCTCACCAGAGTCCTGTGGTTGCCGGCTGCTGGGCAATCATAGAGGCTGCTCCCCTCACCCCAATCAGTGAGGAAGCCTACGTTTATGATTGACAGAGGGAGCGGATATGCGCTGCTGAAGACCGCTGTAACCCTTTAGGCCTAGCCAAAACTACGCAAATCCAACCAAGATCATTATTCCTTCACCTCCAGGATAGCAATTTTTATATTGGTCCAACCCTTCATTGCAATGAATGAACGGCAGTGTTGGACTGATGGGAGGAGCGAGATGGCGCGCAAGGCCCCGGGAGGTTTCAGAGCGTCGGTCCAGCCCGGACCAGCTGCGAGGAAGTGAAGGTGAGTGCCTGTTTTTAGTTTTATGTGGGTTTGGTAACCTTTTAATTAACTTCTGCACAGGATTGGGTGACCGACCTGTCATTTAAGGTTCCAGCTTCAGCTTCCATGCATAATGCCAGTTCCACAGTGATTTATTTTTATGTTCTTACCCAAATTGTCACAGTGGTGTGGTGGAGTGTTACAAAATGCTTTGACTTAGTCTTTAAGTCACACATATATACCCAAACCTGTTTATGAGGAAATATATCTTTATATATAATATAATATATATCCTCATCCAGTGGTGCACATGTGTATAAGGTAATCTATTTGTCTTGTTACATTGCCCATGTTTTTAACATCCCATCTTAATTCTTTTATAATTTTCCCTGGGACTGTTTACTAATGCAGATTCATCACTGGTTAATTATTTTAATCTGCAGAGACTTTTAATATCTGTCATGTGGGTAAAGGTTTTGCTTTAACTGAGGGCTTGTTAATATTTTACATAATAAGTTAATATAATTCAATTTTAAGATAGCTTGTTATTAGACTCTACAAACCTGTATAAGGAGGAAAGTAATCGGCGTAGACCTTGTCCTTTGATAAAGCTTCACAATGTTATTAACGTACATACATGAATTTTTATTAACACCAATGTCTCAGTTTATCCACAAAGTAGGTATTGTTATACACATTAGGTCATGTATGTACGTTAATATCAAGAATGTTACAAAGTTACTTTCATTGTTAACAAAAAGCCCCATAAACTACTCCATTTAGGGTTAGCAAGCCATACAGATTTTCCTTGGCACTAACCATACCCCCCAAATCTATTAAGTCTGAGATAGGAGTAGGGGCACTAATATACCTTGTAAATCCAGGATCCATATATGGTGGAGTAGACAAACTCCATTCCCCCCTTTAAGATATGGGTGGATAAGTGGGAAGTTAGAATGTGCCTGGACAGGGACATTAAAACTAAACTGCCAATACATTTTAACGTTTCGCTGAAGTTTCCAAGTCCGATGTTACTGTATGCATTCTAGGTGATTTCTAAAACTAAAGATGCTTTTGATAAATTTGTAATTACAAAGAAATATTTTATTAGGAGTCCCAAGTGATTCCCTATCTGGTAATCAGCATGAATTAGAGTGTAGTAATTTTTTCTCTCAGCCTCTTCTATTGAAAAATGACAACATCCAAACTATATAGTAAGCACACAGCTTTGTCTTCCCAATGGAACGTAAATAATACATCATGGTGATTTTATTGCATTGCTGCTGTTATTAATATCAATAGAACTGTTACAACTGCTTATGTTTATCTATCTTCTAATTGGTATGTACAGTAAAAAATCGGTTATCTATTATAATGTGGTGAGCTCTCTGCCTCAGTAGAATACAATGTTGAGAGTACACGATTAGGTGAAAGAAATATGCAGTCGGCCATATTGCTCCCTGGCTGAGTAGCCCCACCCCCAGTGATGATGCAATCAGTTACAGTACACACAGCTCAGCAATGGGGAGCAGTTCAACCTAACAGTTAGGTTGTAACTGAATTAATTAGCATATGGCATGCCATTCACATTCGTTTCATTTTTCCTGGTGTTTTTACAAATATTGGGCAAAGGCTGAGGTCAAAAAGAAACACAGGCTGTTTTGGGTTACTGGGATAGGGATGGAAGGTGACCACATAAACAATCTTTCTAAGTTTAGATAAACTTTAAGTGTTTCAGTGACCATGGGACACCCAATCACAGTGTAGCTTGGAGCCAAAACATGCTGCTACACGGCGCTTCTATCGACAAGCACTCAGTCACTTGCTGAGTGTTTTTTTTAATTTTTATAAAGCCCTATTCGAGCATCACAACATTGAGGTTTCAAAGGTGGTCTGCTGGCTGGGCCTCAGCTTTAAGTTGGTGAAGCCTCAAAGGAAATATTCACTTTTATAGATTTTTCCAAAAAGACTCCAGGGCAATGCCAGAAGTAACTTGAAGATCCCCATAACTGCAGCTTCCACACCTACGATCATCCTCCTGCAGCCCTGGTTTGTGAACCTGGTGGGTGGACATGGTTTCATGATGAAAAGAATTGGTGCCTCTGCACATGGCGGTTTATGGTTTACAGAGGTAACCTTATTTATTTTACAACGGGAGGCGGATGCAGAGTCTTTGCCCACCTGCCAGCCACAACCAGCCAGTCCACATACCCCTCCTGACTGCCAGAAATCATGTGGTCCAGAGTCCTCATCTGGATTTCCAGCAGCTGAGATGGCCCAAGACCACATGACCGACAGCAGCCAATGATGGAGCCCTTGCTGAGCCCCATAAGAGTGATCAGAGTGGTAACCAAAACTGGACTTGTAGGAGATATGCACAGGGGGCATAAACAATTGGACACACCCCTACGGCGTATCTAGGTGTCATCAAAACCCATGGTATTTTTATCTCTTTTACTATCTGCTTCTCATACATTTAAGGTTTGATTTTAAGCTGTGTTTTTCTGTAATTACAGGAAATAGTGGTTACTTTATCTCAGTATACAGTATACTCTAGATATATTGACATGCACTACAGCAAATTTTAAATAAAGGTTAGAGTCCCTTCCTTTTGGTGTGTCTATATAGAAAACACAGTTATTGTGGTTGTTCACATTTGGAAATAGTGTTGTTTCTATACAATTACATTTCATGTGGCAAGAAAAAAAGTCTGATAAAAATGTAACGTAAACGCATACAGCGCACAGCGCATATATATCTCTGAGCAGCTAAAATCCATTACAAAACACAAAGATTTAGAAGACGAATATCAGTCGCTTCTGTGGTACAGTTTTTCAATGCAGTATGGTGTACTGATCTAGTCATTGTTCATATTTGTTATCTTTGCTAAAGGCAGCTACTAGACAGAGGTGCCTCCATGTGTACTTTTGTTTTTATATCAATCCTTTCCAAACTCATGTTATACCATTTAATGAGTCAATGCTATTGAAACTCTAGCAGAGTGTCTGAGTCTCTCATAGGAAATTTTGAAACGTCCTTGCAGCCAGTTTTTCATTATAGCAGCTCTACAAACACAGAAACTATATCAAAAGAAGAACTATGCTGTAAGGACAAAGGGGACCAGCTATAATACATTAGAATTATTCTATTTCTTCATTATGGTTTTCTGTGGCTAGACTGTATACATAGATTCCTTTTCAATGGGATATCTTATTCACTTTGATCTAACTGAAGGACAGATATATAGCTAGACAGATACAATCCATGAAAGGCTTACCTAACCTATTAGATAAACTAGACACACTGATGGTGGTGGGGGGGGGGCTGCTAGCCATCCAAGTTATCCCTTTCACTGTTTAATGTACAGTGTGTGTGTGTGTGTGTGTGTGTGTGTGTGTGTGTGTGTGTGTAATCTCTTCAAAAACAATAATACTAAAAAATAGTAATGACCGCTATAATGAACTTACTTCACAAAAATGTATTATTAATGGTGAATTGGAATTCTATGAAGGAGGGCATTCCAGAGGAGTGGATTGTGCCTGTGAAGTCCTGGACTCGAGAATGGGAGGAGATGATCAAGTAGAGGAGAGGAGGTGACCATGGGCAGAGCAGAGACTGTGGGGTTGATTCAGAGCCTGGTGAGAAAACTCACTTCTTTTTTAGGAGAGAAAATTACCATTCACTTTCATTGTCTACCTTGGGGCTGATTCAGAGCCAGGTAAAATTTTGCACAATGAAAGTGAATAACAGTTTTCTCTCGTAAAAAAGAAGGGAGTTTTCTCACCAGGCTTTGAATCGACCCCTGTGTCTGGGTTAGTACAAATTTAGTTGGAATCAAAATAAGAACCTATGGTAGAGCCAGTCAGTCATATACAGAAAAAACATGGCAGCTCCCACAAGAACACTACAAATATGTTTAATAAAAAGTTTTTTCTTTATTAAATGAATGCACAAAGACGCAAATAACAATAGACAATTACTGTATACAACATCTTAAAAACTGAGCCAGCTGAGAAAGAAATAAGAGATCAACCATAGATAGAAAATAACCACCAGACAAAAATAAATATACGGATCAAGTGTGGCAACAATTACACTCTAAATGGAATGATTTTACACTGGTATAATGAAATGACTATAGTGCCAAGATATAAAGAGAAATAGCACAAGCTAATCATACACAAACAGCTTTTGAGTATGAGTGACATAAAGTTGTAGGTAATGGATAATGCATGTGACAGGGAGGTAAATATAAATATAAGCAAGCTAATACATTAAGGCCTAGGAGCAGGACTTACTTGTTTCCCGGTGCATGTTGCACAGCAGGGGGCCTCACAGGGGAATTCAGTGTTTGGCACCAATGAAAGTCACCGCCAGATATTTTGATGTTATAGAGTTAGACATTAGAGCAAAGAGATTGGAGGGGAGATTGGAGGGGTGCCAGTCTGTTTGCTGTTAGAACAAGGATGATAGTGTTGCAGTAGTCTAGTTGGCATATGATCAATGCAGTTAACAGTTTCTTCATTTTATTTTATTGATAACAGTGTTTTCATATGTGACTCACATAGGTTCTATTTATGAGCTGTGTGGAAATGAAACGTCACTGTCAACAGGAGATGTCATTAAAGTAACCAGTTTCAAAATCAAGAAAGCTTTGGCCCACCTTTATACAAGCAATGAATATAGCATGCTGCCAACAATGGAGCTGCCACTTGATTTTTCAGGTATCTATAAGCATTACTGTTTGTCACACTTATATATGAAAGATTGTTACTCACCCACGACATATATTTAAACACAGGGGTAGAGGTTCAGCCTTAGCATGTTCCCATTTTGGACCATAAGATGCAGTGTGTCGAGGGAAGACATAAGTAGCATTTTACCCCTAAAGTCCTATGAAGTCACAGATCTAGAATTTGTGCTTCAGTTGTAGGCACCAGTTTATATACTTTTAAACTAGACAAAGTTAGGATAATAATTGACATAACTACAGCCTCAGAGGTAAAGACTCCACATCGACTGTCTGGTGTGTGATTTGATCAGTGGCCATAGCTCGAGCCACATGCAAGGTGGTTGCCTGCTTAAGTGTTTAATTGGCAAGTGTGTTCAGCACAGCGTAGGGGAGGGGTGCATTCACTAGGCCACTATCAATATAAACAAGGCTTAGATTTCAGATTTCAATAGCCAAGGGGTGGAGTTTACCATTTAGCTGCAGCAAAGTCTCTATGTCTATGATTAACCCTTTAAGTGTCAAGCATGTGAATTTTATGTGGTTGCCACGTAAGGAGAGGAGAGAAAATAAAAATGTAATTTTTCTGTGTGTGTGTTTATTTTTTACTGTTAACCCCTTGTGAACTGGCAAGGGGTCCATGAGACCCCTATAACAGTTCACAAGGCTGGGGGCTGGCAAGTCACCTGCAGCTAGCGTCTGACTTGCCATTAACCCCCGGCACCCCCAATTACCTTCCTTCCCAAAGCCCAGGGGGGAGGCAAAAGAGCCCGGCCCCACAGAGGCTATGTGGGCTTGTAGTCTGCACCAAAGCTGGCCCCTGCGCCCTGTTCCTACAAGCCCTGCAAAGCTGGTCCCAGGCTGGTTATTTTGGGTACATGGGGACCTCATGTAATTTTTTGGATTTTCAAGGGGTTTTAACCCTTAAGATTCCCCCCAAAAATGGTGTCCCCCCTCTCCCCCTGGGAGGAGGGACTGTATGTCGTTTTTTTTTAAAGTGGACCAAAATCCAGGATTTTGACTATCCTGGGTTTTGGTCCACTCCCCCAGATCTCCCGCATCAACTCACCTCATCGCGGTCCTGCACAGCGGCTCGTCCAATCAACGCGCTCGGAGCTGCTGAACTATGCACGTCTGAGTGCCGTCTTAGCACAGTGGCTCCGAGCACACCGGCAGCCATATCTCACACTTTCCTTTAACAGGGAGCGTGCCCGCACCTTGCTGGAGGGATATCGGGGATGCAGCCGCGGTCCACACATGCACCGTTGGACTGGGATTAAGGTAAGTGTAGCGGGTGACCTGGGGGCTTTCACACAGCGGAGCATCCTGATTTTGGATGCCCGCAGGGAGGGAATGGATCACCCAGCAGATATAAAAGGCTTTCTGCAGCAGCAGGAGAGCAGAAACCAGAGTGATCAGCGTGGGACACAGTGCCCGGGGATGGATGGGAGGTAAGTGTTAAAAGAAAAACAATAAATAAAATATTTTTTTTTCTTTGTCTCTGTGTATTTTTTTTACACGTAACTCTTTGTGAACTGGTAAGGGATCTATGAGACCCCTATACCAGTTCACAAGGCTGGGGGCTGGCAAGTCACCTGCGGCTAGGGGGTGACTTGCC
Organism: Gastrophryne carolinensis; assembly: GCA_027917425.1. Taxonomy (NCBI): domain Eukaryota; kingdom Metazoa; phylum Chordata; class Amphibia; order Anura; family Microhylidae; genus Gastrophryne; species Gastrophryne carolinensis. Next base: position 284,706,366 of record CM051237.1, on the reverse strand, counting down.
CTTAACCCCCGGCACCTCAATTACCTGCCTCCCCAAAGGCTGGGGGAGGGGGGCAGAAGGGCTCGGACCCACGGAAGCTATGTGGGCTTGTAGCCGGCAGGGCGCCACCAAAGCCCTGCAGGTCCTGGGCTGGTTATGCTGGGTAGGGTGGACCCCATGTAATTTATGGGGGATTTTTAAGTTTTTTTTAACCCTGTAAATTCCCAAAAAGGGGTCCCCTCCAGGAGGGGGGCCCTATGTTGTTGTTTTTTTAATTAACCCCTTATGTTCTGTCGCCCAGCAGCTATAAAAGGCTCCCAGCAGCAGCAGGAGAGCAGAAGCCAGAGTGATTGGTGAGGGAAGGAGAGGAATGAGAGGTAAGTATTAAAAAAATGCCCTTGAGACCCCTATACCAGTTCACAAGGCTTAGGGGCTGGCAAATCACTCGAGCATCGGCCACTCCCACCACTATACCAAGGCCAGGTGTTCACGCTGTGTTCTGGCACCGCAGAGAGCGAGGGAGCAGTGGAGGCAGCTGTATCTGCCACCTCCAGATACAGCTGCCTCTATCGCTTTCTCTCTGCGGCGCCGGCATACAGAGTGAACACACTGCCTTGTACAGCGGTGGGCGTGGCCGATGCTCAAGCATGAGCCGAGCCCACCGCTATATAGTCCGGGTGTCTGCTGGGGCAGCAGACAGAGACACCCAGACTATACAGCGGTGGGCGTGGCCGATGCTCGAGCATCGGCCATGCCCACCGCTGTGTGTGTCTGTGTGTGAAGACGGCGGGGACAGCGGGGAGGATTAAAAGGTGAGTTTACTTTTTTTTTTCTTTTGACTATATGGTGAATGGAATGCAATGCGGGGGGGGGGGGGGGAATGCCACACTACCTATATGGGAATGGGTAGGGATGCAGCACTGCCTATATGGGAAATGGGAGGGGGGATGCCACACTGTCTATATGGGGAATGGGAGGGGGGGATGCCACACTGCCTATATGGGAATGGGAGGGGGGATGCCACACTGCCTATATGGGAATGGGTAGGGATGCCACACTGCCTATATGGGGAATGGGAGGGGGGATGCCACACTGCCTATATGGGAATGGGTAGGGATGCAACACTGCCTATTTGGGAATGGGAGAGGGGATGCCACACTGCCTATATGGCTAATACGGTCGTTTGTGGGGGGTATTTCAAATGTATTTCTTGATATACTGCGCATAGCAAAGTTGTATTTTATCTGAAAATCCCCTAAAGCGCTGCTTTAGTTTGGTAGAGTCTCCTGGGCAGGGAAGGGTGTCTACCAATACATATGTGGTACCGCTGTAACCAGGAGAAATTGGGATTTCACACGCAATAATATTTTATTGACAATTGTACATTCTTTTATTACAAAGAAAACACTACAATTTGTAAAAAATAAATTTTTAAATTTTTTTTTACACATATTTCACCCCAAAGTATTGAGAATACACAAAAAAGGCAAAACAAGATATTTCATGTTGAAGCCCAGACTGAAAAAACAATATATAATTTTCCTGGGAAATCCCTGGAAATCCCTTCAAAAATTACAGTTGAACATGTGTAGCGCAAAATAGTAAAACATGGTCTGACAACAGAGGGTGACAAATACTTTAGGTAGGCTGGCACTTAAACGGTTAAGCATATATTTACAAAATGAAGAGCATTTGAAATATCAAATTAATGCAGTGCCTACCTAACCACACCCTGGCATACTGTAGCTTTCTTATATCTTAAGAGAAAAAAAGAAAGAAAATACAAGAGAGTTCTAAGTTTTTAGGAGGACATCTCCAAAAAGTGTCTGTCCTAAAGGTCTAATGCCTCCAAGGGATTTCTACTAGTATTAAAGAAATACATCTACCGTATATACTCGAGTATAGGCCGACCCGAATATAAGCCGAGGCACCTAATTTTACCCCAAAAACCTGGAAAAAGTTATTGACCCGAGTATAAGCCGAGGCACACAACACAGCACACAATACAGCACACATACACACACAAGGCACACACAGCACACAACACAGCACACAATACAGCACACAATACAGCACACATACACACACAAGGCACACACAGCACACAACACAGCACACAACACAGCACACATACACACACAGCACACATACACACACAGCACACATACAATGCACACAACACACACACTCACCAGTTCAGCTCCTGCAGGATCTTCAGCGAGGCTCCTTCCAGCGACGGTGCGGGAGAGAGGACGGCGCGGGACGACGGCATGGGTCCGCAGGGCAGAAGAGCCGCCTCAGAGGCTTCAGAACTCGGCGGGGAGATCAGTACACCCAGCGCGAGGTGGGTGTACCAAGATGGCGGCCGGCGCGCTCCGCGCCGCCACGTCACGTCGCGTCACTGAGGCCCGGGCCGCCATCTTGGTACACCCACCTCGCGCTGGGTGTACTGATCTCCCCGCCGAGTTCTGAAGCCTCGGCGTCTCGTCTGCCGCCTCGGAGACTCTTCTGCCCTCACTCAGGTAAGTCACTGACTCGAGTATAAGCCGAGGCTGCTTTTTTCAGCCCAAAAAGTGGGCTGAAAAACTCGGCTTATACTCGAGTATATACGGTACTTATGTTTTGCAATGCTTTTCTTTGCCAATGACACCCACCTCTTTATTTAATTTTCCTTTTTTTAAATTAGCACAATGTTTCTCTGGCATTTGTTTGTTTTCTGTATAATTTGTTGGAATGTTCAACTTACTAAAAACTTACTAAAAACCAAACATTTGGGTGAGTTTGTCTGAACCAGATAGACTTGGGGCATTATGCATGAGAAGCTATAACAAAAAATGCTTCTGTTTCTGTTTTTGTTTTTATAAACTACAGTTGTTTCTGGAAAAAATATCTTGCGTGTGCATTTTGTTTTTTGATAACAGATAACCTACTCATCCTACTCAACCTACTCATGTTGGTACTTTTAAAATATTGAAATTTTTTTTTAGGGTTTTTTAGAGTTGTTGCGGATAAGGACCCTTATGAATCAATTGAAGCGCTTGTGCAGGCACTAGATACTGGATCAATACAGTCTGAGCATCCTTGCTTCTTTAGCAGTTCAGATCTTCATATTGGAGACATTACCATAGCCAAAGGCACAAATTTCATGTTCCGGTGCAGAACAGTAGTAAAAGGAGAAATGTCAGCTAAGTTTACTGTAAAACTGAAAGGAAGAGTTCTCTTATGGTGTGTACCTCTGTCCTACACTGGTGAGTTTTTTGAGTGCCAAGATGAAAGAAAATACACACTAAATGAAATTCTAAGTTGGAACATTAAAGAAAACAGGACAAAGACTTTTCTTCTTGCAGATATTTTGGACCACCATGACTTTAGGAAAACGTATCATGCTTTTATCAATAAAACAATGAGCTTAACTCCTGTCTATGATATACAGGTCCAAATGCAGTGTAAGTACAATAATGAAAATATCTGATAAAGTTTTTTTAGTTGCTGATTAATTTATTAAGAAAGAAAATGCTGGCAGGTGATAGAATACTGATTATCAATAGAAAAACCGGCCATCATGCAAGAGGCTAAGGAAAATTACAAAAAGTATAAGTACAGTCTCATTGTAACCCCTGCCCTGGACCCCCTCCCCCATTGCTGAGACAGGAAAAGGGGGGGGGGTTAAAAGAAAAACCTATACCTTGCCCAGAATCCAGTGCTGTCATCTGCATTTTGGGAGGCAGTCACACAGATGTGCAGCCTTGCCAAGATGGCTGTGCCCAGGGCCAGAAATGCTGGGTAATGCATTCCGGACACGGTACCTCTCCTACTGTCTTAGCGCCGGGGGGGGGGGAGCGGTGCATGGGTGGGTAACCTCAATAAAGCATGTTCAGCTCCTCCCTGTAGATTTAAAGGAGTCAAGTTAAAATACAGCCTAAAACATAGCCCAAGAATAGGGAAATAGAGACAATGACTGCTGTACATTGCACTGTAGGGACCGATGTTACACATTTCAGGCCTGTAGGGGCTCTTAGTCATACAACCTTGAAAGCTGAACAAACAGATGTATAAATACAAAAAGTTACCTGTATGGTTTGAAACATCCCCTGTCCCACATGTGTCTGTCCCTGTCTGTCGCTCGCCTGCCAGCCCAGCCAAGCGCCCGAAGGGGTGGGCGGGGTTTAAAGGGTCAGGAGATAGTGCCCCGTGATTGAAGAAACGCCTCCTAATCACCTGACAGCAATAATTGTAGAGGCAGTGGCTGGCTACAAGAACCAGCAAGGAACAAATACATTGCTAGAGAAGCAACTGTAGCATAAAATGGCCTGTCTGTCCAATTGTATAGTGTCTATCGGCAGTGGCGGCTAAAAAGTAACAACCTTAACAGATTGCGGTGCTGGAGCGGCGGCGGTAATGAAAGTATGTTCTTTATGGTGCCGTGAAGTGACGGTGGTGGACTACAGGCACCAGTGTGATAGAAGGAATAGAAGTTAATACAGGTGGAAAGTTCCATTATATTACAAAATAGGGAAACTACCATGCTACCTATGGGCTTGGTCTGTGTAAAGTAACACCAATACAAAGCAGTATAGAAAAACGCTAATAGAAACAGCAAATTGCCGGTATAGATAGACTTACTAAGCAAAACAATCCACAGATGCAATGATGAATAATAAATAAGTAAGTACAAAGTTTCACAATGATCTTACATCCTCCCCAGTCCCCCTGCCTCCTTGGCTGCCCACTTGAGCAGCATTAGCCCAAGTGGCTTGCTGAGTCGCTCTGCCGCCACATCAGCATCGGGTGTCCGCTCGAGCAGCATGACTGGAGTGGCACTCCGGCCCTCCTCTTGTCCCTGCATCCCTGGCTCCTCTCTAGTGTAGTTTAAGCTCTTCGGCAGAGGCTAATTTAAATGGGCCAATTAATCCTATGGTTACTTGTGGGCAAGATGCCCTTGATTATTGTGGGCTAATCAGCCTGTAGGTTGTAGGCAGGTCCATATGCTATATAAGTCCTGGGGGCAACCATTTCCTGTGAGGCATATAAAGCATTCTGGCAAATGGGGGCTTGTCTAAAGGCTGAAGAAGCAGCGGAGATTAGGGGGTTGGGGACTCACCAGAAAGCAGGTGTCCCATGGGGCTTGATACAAAAGAAGGCAAATAAATGGCTGTTGAAGTAACACACGCAAATGAAAAAATAATTATAGAAAAAGTACTACATATATATAGTATTGGAAAAATTTTACATAAGAATATGTGTGTGATGTGTGGTATAATGTATTTAAGTAACAAATATAAAGCCTGCCTAAATCCCACATTACAAATTAGCAGCATATAGCAGCAAGGTAGTAAAAAATTCCCATGTAGAAGATCATTATATAGAGGGGTGCCCAATATAAAACAAATGCCAAGATGAAATAATACACAAAGAACTGTTAATATATAGAATATATATTTATATATCAATAGGGAAATAGAGGAAACTTAGTGTTAGATGAAATATAGAAGAGATAAAACCAATGGTTAACAGCAATGACAATCAAAATAAGATAATCAGAAGAAATGTGGTTAAAAAGGACCAGTGAATCACAGATTAGTAAAAAGAGATAAATCCAACTTATCATTAAGGCCATTGGGTATACGAGTGGCAAGTTTCAAAATCCATTTTGCCTCAAATTTAAACAGTTTTCTGTAAATCATCACCTCTAATATAAGGGAGAGGGAGTGTATCTGGTTTTACAGTTTCACTTTAGAACAATTTTTGAGTTACAGTTTAAAATGTCATAAATAAGGTACCATTTGTTGTTTTTGTGACATGAGAGTCAAATGAATTGCCTTTCCTAATATAACAACAACATGTACAACGTGTTTCCCCAAAGGGGTAGCAACCCCTACAAGTAAGCCATGTTGGTGACCGTGTATTTTGAAGAACTGAAGGGGAGAGATGGTTGGTATGGTAGGTGCTTTACTTGTGACCACTCTTACTTCATCTATAAGTATTGAATCCAAATCTGAGTCAGCTCTTAAAATTGGGAGGTTGGTCATGATAATTCGCTTGACTTTGCTAAATTCCTTACAGTATCTTTTAACCATGGTTATAAGTGAAATTCCGATTTCTGTTTGGTTTGGGTAGGGGAAAGGATATTCTCTCTGCTTTTGTTTCGGGCTCTCTGTTCTGCATTATCAAGAATTCTGGTACTGTAGCCCCTATCCTAAAGCTTAGAATGGATAGTTTTGAACTCAATTTCCATGGCAGTTGGAGTGCTACTCTTAGGAATTCCCCATAGGGAACCTGATAGTGTGGTGGGGATGGCAGCTGTAGGCTACTAGAATGTCTTAGTTGTAAAAGTTTGGCCTGAAGAGGATGCAGTTAAAATAAGATCTAATAATTTAATGTTTTTTAGCTGATGATTGCCTATAAACACAAGGTTTAAGTTGTTAGCATTTTATGTAGTCAAAAAACTGTGTAATGAGATTTGGGAGGGGGGGAGGCTTTCCAAATACCAGATTGTCAATATATTTCAATGAATATAACTTGAGAAGGGGTTGTTGTGGTTGGCAGAAAAAATACATTGTGTTTCCCACCATCCCATAAAAAGATTGACCAAAAAAAGAGGGAGAAGGGAGCTCCCATGGATGCTCTTAATTTTTGAAGATATAATTTACCTTGAAAGCTGAAGTAGTTATGACTAAGAAGATATTCAAGTGTCATACAAATAATCAAAATATATTCCGAGTCATGTTTGGTTACATTTTTCAGCATATAAGTAACTGCTTCAATAGCCAAATTATGAAGTATGCATGAATATAAAGTAGTCTTGTCCATGGTGGTCCAACTCCTCTCTATTGGCAATAGTTCTTTATTCAAAGCCTTAAGGACTGTGAAAGAAACTTTAATGTAATCAGGAAGGAGCTTCATGGTTGGCTTGACATGGGCATCTAACTATTGACCCATGCTTTTGTTAAGTGCTCCAATTCCAGCAATAAGGGGGCATCCCTGGGGGGGGGCTCTCTGGTTTGTGGATTTGGGGCAAATTATGAAAAACTGGAACTATGGAATGAGTTGTTCCGCCAATTAAGATGAAAATATGCTCAAGGCCAATCCTTCTTGTAAAAGAATATTAAGGTCCACTTAAAAAGCTTGTGTTGGAACAGTGATACAGTAGGTATCATTATCTGTAAGTTGGCGACTGGCTGCGGTGAAATACATGGGACCTGTCCAAAAAAAGACCAAGGGCCCCTGAGCCCTGAAATGCATAACATTGGTCCCTACAACACAATGTATGGCAGTCATCATCTCTAGTTCCCTGTTTTGGGATGGATTTTCACTTTACTCATTAAAATCTACGTTTTAAGGGAGGAGCTGGATTTACCTCTGCACATGCTTTCTGTCTCATGGTTGGAGGCTTTTAAAAATAGGCCTTTAAACACAGTCATATAAGAATCAGAAGGTCTTTGCCACCTGAATAGCACTTGGAAAATGATTTTACAATGTGTGCTAAAATCCAGTTTTCATTATTGGCTTGGAAATATGCCTGAAAAAGCAAAAAATAAAAAACAATATACTCACCTTTTCTTCTCCTACTGGTTGATGATCAGAAACTTGCTGGCATCCTCAAGCAGTTATTGCTCAACCCCCACATCAGTCACAGCTTCACTGATGGCATTGCAGTTGGGTATGTTTCTAACTGTGACTGATGTGGGTTTTTTTTTATTTTATGCTATTACAGACCCTTATATATATGCTACCATTGAAATGTTAAAGTGGACCTATCCCCAGGATTATTTACTGGTCCTTGTCTCTGTGGAGGGAAATCCCCCAGATCACTCTCAAAACTCACCTTTCCGTTGGTTTCACAGTGAAGAGAGAGAAGATCAAGAGAACGCAGGCCTCTACGCAGGATTGCCAGCTAGTGTGTGGAAGGAGCATGGGTAGTGGAAGAAAGAGTCAGTGTTATTAGGTTGTGGACAGAGGGGCAGAACCTTAGGTTAGTGAAGATAAGGTCTAGAGTGTGGCAGTCTCTATGGGTGGGGACATTGTTTGAGGCCTGCGGAGAAGGTGAGAGAAAGAAGTCTGGTGGCAGCAGGACTATCAGTTTCAATAGAAATGTTAAAGTCTCCCATGATTATTGTGGGAATTTCGCTTGAGAGGAAGTGAAAAGGCCAGATTGAGTGATCTAGGAAGATATTGACAGGGCCAGGAGGATGAAAGTTTACTGCAATTTTGAGGTGGAGTATAGGCAGAGGCTGTGGGTTTTCAAATGAACATAAGGATATTAAAGGCAAGCCAGAGATTGATTTAAAGAAGTAACGGTTGGAAAGCAAAACACCAACGCCCCCACCTTTCCTGTTGCCAGGACTAGAAAAGTGGCTGAAATGCAGATCGCCGTATGGCAGAGCGAAAGCTAAGACTGTGTCTGGTGGGGTCAGCCATGTTTCTGTTAGGATGAGAATATGTATTCCACGGGATCATAAAGTCAATAGTATATCATAAAATGAATAAAATTGGTTATATGGAAGATCTTTTTCTCTCTTTTTTCATTGTAGATGGTGGCACTTTAAGCCTATCATCGGATCTTGATGTGGAAGTTTTGGACATTACTGAACACTTTTCTATGAACTGCTTTACTGAAATATTAACAACTCAGGATATTTTTGAAAAAAACAGCAATGAATTTCCATTAATTGCAGAAATTGTAGAGAATCCAGTTAAATGCTGCAAGTCATATAATTTTTTAAAGGCCGGAAATAGGATTATTGTGCATAGGAAGTATCAAGCAGATCGAATCATTGCTTCGGAGATAAAAAGTGATACTTTAACAAGACATTTTCTCATTCCATCTAACTACAAAGGGAAGTTTAAAAGGAGACCCAGATTCTTCCCAACTATTTTTGACTTAAATGTTGCCAGTACCGAAATTCATGATCTTCATGTTGTGGCAACAAAAGCATTTACTTCACCACATCAAGAATTTTCCTCTATATGTGTAGGGGATGTTTTGCACGTGAGGCAATCCAAATCTTTCGAGTTCTTACATGAAGGCAAAATGACTGCAATAGATGGTCTCGAATGTATTAAAAAAACTGTCCATGACCAAGAGACTATTAGATTACCATTGTATGTCGAAGGTGGTTTTATAGAGGTTGTAAATGATGACAAACAATATTATCTATCAGAACTTTGTGAACATTTTTTGCTTCCTTTGACTGTTAAAGTATCAGTGAGGGATCTATTTACAGTAGGAGAGGACATCTTGTCCAACACGTCGGTCTTAAAACTGGAGGAACAAATTACTGACTCTTACCTGCTTGTCAGTTTGAATGAGTATCCTGATGAAGCTTGGGAACTTCCTGTGTTCCGATTAAACCTTTCTTTTAAACTACATGGGAATTTTACTGGAAAGTTGTTATTAAATCCTACAAGGTCAAATACGGAAGAAATTAACGAAGAGGAGTATTATATGGCAAGACGATATGAAAATAATTTAAAGGTTCCCCCACCTCGCCCTCCCAAAACTCCTTTGTATGTTACTAAAAGCAAGACAACCTTGATGCAAGAGGTAAACCAAATTCTGTCTTTAAACAAAGTGTACTTAGTTTGTTTTCATGTGCTCATATTGCCTTTGATAATTTTGTGTACATGCTGCAAAGCTCCGCATAGCTTAAAAGTTATGAAAACCAAGATGTTGGTCAGTGTATCTTTTATTTACCACTGTGTGACACTGGTCAAGTATTTAGAAAAACAGAAAATCTGAATGAAGGCAATTCTCACTGATAGAAAGCAAATGGTGTGTTGTGTTTTAGTCTTGATGTATTAGACTAAACCAGGAGTGCACAATATTTTTTGGTCTATGGGCAGCATTGTCTTATTGTTCCACTACAAAAGGATGCAATAAAATGGAATCTGTCAAAATGCAAACACTTAACTACAAGTACGTTTTAACCTTAAAGCATTGCATATGCTTTTATGTATATGCAAATGTGAACAAAGGTGAGGCAGGAAGAGGTGTGTTGGACAAAGTTGAGGTGGGAAGGGGGAGGTTAGCAGACAGAATGGCGGACAGAGGTGCGGTACAAAAAGATGAGAGCTAAAATTAGGCAAAGTGAGTCCAAGTAAGGTCAGAAGATGTAAGGACAGGTGAGCTGAGAAGAGTCTACATAGGCATTTCCATTTAAACACAGCACACCAATGGCGCATGTGTGTAACCCACCTTTACAGAGTAGTTCATTGGTGTTTCATTAGATTGGCATTGTCTTCTAATAGCCAGCCACTTGCACTGCAGGCAAAGCAAGCTAAGCCCTTCAACTCCTTAAAGGTGCTGGGGGTCGCAGCTGGTGGCAGTGTTGGCCACAGGTTGTGCATCCCTGGACTAAATATTTCCTTTATTACTACTGAAACTGTTTATACCCGGGCATATTAAGTCACTAATTTCTCTCAAAAATTGTTTGTTCATCCTGGCAATATTTCAAAATTACATGGGCACTAGATTTGAACACAACAACCTGAAAAAAAAAATCTATAGCCCTGGAAATCCTGAGTAAAATAAATTAGGACTTTTTTGTGCAACAGAAAAAGACAGGTGAGAACTAAATAGTCATCAGTTAGTTAAAAATGACTGATCATACTCATCATACTTTCACATTTTCTGTGGATCCCAATATTTTATTATACACACAAGTTATTGCTAAAGGTTTAATTGGCTAATTGTTTTATTTTCCCTAATTCAATGATTTGTAAAGGCAATATTTAACTTAACTTAATTGGGAGCTCAAAGTCCATGTCCAGACACACACTAACCTCCTCCCACCTTATCCCCATGAGAAGAGAGTAAAATAAGATTATGGGCCAGATTTATGGAAAACTGATCACATTTGTGAGGGTATTTTAAACTGTCATTTTCTTGTTTTTAATCAAAATTAATACATCAAGGTCACTACTCACTGTAACTTCTTGAATATGTGTCTGCTGCCACCATGAACATGTTACAGGGCATTATCTATGTTTTGACTGACGACTGAAAGTGGGGTAAATGTGTCATGATCCTCTTTCCATTTCCATTCTTTCCTACAATTTCGGCTAGTTTATACTTATGCAACCGCTGTTAGAGGAAACAGTGGTGGTGACCACTAAAAATAATTTTGCCTAAATTTGCGGAAATTGGTTTTTGCTTCAATTTCTGTGTCGAGGCTGAGGAGATACGGACCTGTCATGGAGAGGCTTATGAATCATGTACATGCTTTGCTGTGGTCAAAGACAACTGTGGGACCAGAGTGGCTGTCACTCATGCTGAGAAAACCAAGGGACAGAGTGGCTGTTAGACCTCTTTTTGTGTGGTCCTAAAGAAATGGTATTAAAAGGAAAGAAAAATTTGGAGCCCTGCTACAGCTTCCACCTGAAATAAATATTTTTAACTACATTAAAAAATAGGTTGCCTGCCCTTGCTTGCTTTGGATGCACTGGTACTCCTGCAGCTGGAAATCAATTTAGTTTTTTAATTTGGCAATGTCCTTTAGCCATACAGCCCCACCTATCACAATTTTTGTGGGACAATCTTGCTTTCGGACACTTGTCCCATTGTCCTGCACAGCTATACTGTGTCCTGCAATGTTGTCAGCTTGGTGGTGGGTGGGACATCTGGGAGGAGGGAGTGGAGCAACATGTGTGTGCAAAGTAGTGGAGAGGACTCAAGTGGGGAAGAGGTGGTGCTGGGGCAGCTGCGGTGGTTTGGAGGCAGAGATGGGGCCTGTAAGTCTGTTTCCTTTTTCCAGTGCTCTTGCCTGTGTGAAGGGGCTTGCCAGTGTGTAAGCGGGGGGGGGGGGGGGGGGGAATACCAATGTACATGTCAGGGGGGCTTGTCGTGTGTGTGGGGGGCTTGCCTGTGTGATAGCTCCCCCATACACACAGAAGCAAGCCTCCCCAAATAGGCAAGCTCCCACAAAAACACTGCTGTGTGTGGCAAATAACGATTATGTGCTTGCAAGATGAAACTGGACCCCTCCTAACCTAAATAAATGCACATGGAGGGAAGCACAGCACTGAATGGTGCAGAATGCAGGCTGAGGAGCATGCTCTTGTACTTACCCTAGCTCCTGCATTCTGCTCCCCATCATCTGCATCTCAGGGAGGTCACATACTGTATGTGTCACATGACAGGTTAGGTAGCTAGTCTGGATCATGAAGGATGAGTAGAATGCATAAGCAAGGGTGAGCATGACATAAACTGACCAGAAAACGAAAACTCTGAAAACACCTACTTTGTTTAAATTGGGAAGATTGTCCCACCATATGCAGAATGCTGGGTGCCTGGGTGGTTTATAACTGTTCTGACTCTTTGGTTGAATGGTGGTAGTGGAATCCATGGACTTCTGAGCATTGGCTCAATCAGCAACATCTTTTATGGACCAAATCTTCCTAGAGCATGTGAATCCACACACTAAATCACACCCAACCATGCCCATCACCCACAAACTAGTTTAAACTGTTCCAAGTCAGTGTGCTTCCCAGCCACACTCTTCTTCTGTCAGTTATGTCCCACCCTTCTCCACATACACTCTCCCAGGACATGGCATGGGAAATTTAAAGTACCCAGGAGGCACTCCAGTGCAGTGCCGGGGGTGCTGCGCTCAGAACTAGAAGGCAGCACTCAGCTCCGTGCTCTCTGCCGATGGCACTGCTTGTCCTGGCTTAGAAACAGCCCTGGCCTAAACTTGTTTCACCAAATAATAAGCATGACCCCCCATTGCCTTAAAGGGGTATGTATTTTGAAGTTATTCCAAGAAAAGGTGCAATAGCCAAGCTAGAAACCACAAAAGCTGGCCTAGCCTGGAAGAATAGAAAAAGACTATCCAACAAGCAAATATAGGACACAAGGTCCTGAATCCCTGAAGAATGACTGCACAAATCTTTGAAAAAAATGTTAAATAAGCTTAATATACACTAAGAACACTAATCACAAACCCTACACAAGGCAATAAAAACCCTCACCAGGGCCACCCACATGCTGTTTAGATAAGATTACACAAGAAATATAATCCATTGGACCATTGGGTTCTAAACGCGTTTTTCCATAAACGCGCTTTAACAGGGCTGCATGGGATTAAAACAGCAAGGAAAGCGTGTCATTTTTTTAAAGTTTATGCTGGTGGCCCCCAAAACCACAGCAAGCCTAAAACAGACTCCCTCTACTTCACCCCTTGGTAAATCCCCAGAACACCCTGAAGCAGTTAACATGGATCCATCTGATGAAATTCATAAGCTTTTTATGTAGTGGGTGTAGGCAGAGACCTCAAATAAATGATGCATTAATACTCATTCCTTACTTTTATCTTTAGGGGACAACTAAAACAAGGAGAAAAACCAGGGTGGGTTGGTGTGTGCAGTCAGTTTAACCCAGATCATGTCTTCATAGAGGCATGTAGCAAGACAGGTGCATATTATGAAACTGAGTGCACTTGGGAGACAGAAGAGAAAGAATAGGAGGTATTGGATGAAGAAGTTCTTGACCCATCATGGTGTTAAGACAGCATAACAGAGATCAGGTGGTGGAGAAAGATAAAGACACTGTAGACCAGCAGCATTCATGGAGAGGAAGCTGTATATCCTAAGACAAAATGGCCCTAACTCCATTGCTTATAGCCACAAAAAGCCCCTCTTATCTTTAAGCAGAGATGGGTCTTAGTCCAGGGTCCAGGTGTCCCAAAACAATAATATGTAACAATAAAATGTATGTTTTAACTGTATTAATCTATGGGAAGTGTTGGAAAACTTGATGACTTGTTGTTAATTGGGGCTCACAACGTACACATCTTTTCCGGGATCTTTTGTGTGTGTGGGGTGAGTTGTTCTTTCTTAACATATCTCCTCTAAACACATTGGAATAGCTTCCTGGGTAGAAAGCTCATTGATCAAGAATATCCCTCTCACCTCCCTCTAAATTCTTTACCAAGAATTCCACATATGTGTGTTACGTACCTGTATGGATCTGGTCAACAATAATGCTTCTGATCCAGCCAGTCCAGCAGGGTAAAGCTACTGCTACTTAGAAGACAACATTTTCACCACTGTTCCAGTGTTGGAAACATTTGGAGAGCAAATGATGCATGTCTAATAATGTTTACTAAACTAACCCCTTTTGTTCTAACAATTATAACTGCCTAGGGGCAGACTGGCCCTAGGGAGACCCAGCAGACATCCTGATAGCCGCATTGCTTTGGGGCACGCGGAATCCCTAGCCTTGTCCCCCCAGCCTGGCTCCAGTGCACACCCCCAGCTAATGTAAGTAGAGATGAGCGAACTTTTGAAAAATTCGATTCGACTGATTCGCCGAATTTTCCGACAAAAATCGTTTCGACCCGAATAAATTCGCGACGAATCGCTATTAAAAACGGCTATTTCTGAGCCTCCTACAGCCTCAATAGGGTTGTAAACCATTCAGCCTTGCTGTAACACGCACAGGATGCGTGCTGGGTTTGTTAAATAATACTTTGAAGAAATATCACATGCAGATCAGAGGCATCGCTAATAGAATCGCAGAGCGGCACAATTGCAGAGAGTTGAAGTGGCATCACTATGAGGGGCAGAAGGAGCCCAAATATACACTGGAGTTGGCCTCAGGAGCCCAAAAATTGGATGAATCACACCCTGGAGTTGGCAGAAGTTGGCAGCAGCAGCAGGAGCCCAAATATACACTGGAGTTGGCTTCAGGAGCCCAAAAATTGGATGAATCACACCCTGGAGTTGGCAGAAGTTGGCAGCAGCAGGAGCAGGAGCCCAAATATACACTGGAGTTGGCCTCAGGAGCCCAAAAATTGGATGAATCACACCCTGGAGTTGGCAGAAGTTGGCAGCAGCAGCAGCAGGAGCCCAAATATACACTGGAGTTGGCCTCAGGAGCCCAAAAATTGGATGAATCACACCCTGGAGTTGGCAGGAGTTGACAGTAGTAGCAGCAGGAGCCCAAATATACACTGGAGTTGGCCTCAGGAGCCCAAAAATTGGATGAATCACACCCTGGAGTTGGCAGAAGTTGGCAGCAGCAGCAGCAGGAGCCCAAATATACACTGGAGTTGGCCTCAGGAGCCCAAAAATTGGATGAATCACACCCTGGAGTTGGCAGAAGTTGGCAGCAGCAGCAGCAGGAGCCCAAATATACACTGGAGTTGGCTTCAGGAGCCCAAAAATTGGATGAATCACACCCTGGAGTTGGCAGGAGTTGACAGTAGTAGCAGCAGGAGCCCAAATATACACTGGAGTTGGCTTCAGGAGCCCAAAAATTGGATGAATCACACCCTGGAGTTGGCAGAAGTTGGCAGCAGCAGCAGCAGGAGCCCAAATATACACTGGAGTTGGCCTCAGGAGCCCAAAAATTGGATGAATCACACCCTGGAGTTGGCAGAAGTTGGCAGTAGTAGCAGCAGGAGCCCAAATATACACTGGAGTTGGCCTCAGGAGCCCAAAAATTGGATGAATCACACCCTGGAGTTGGCAGAAGTTGGCAGTAGTAGCAACAGGAGCCCAAATATACACTGGAGTTGGCTTCAGGAGCCCAAAAATTGGATGAATCACACCCTGGAGTTGGCAGAAGTTGGCAGTAGCAGCAGCAGGAGCCCAAATATACACTGGAGTTGGCTTCAGGAGCCCAAAAATTGGATGAATCACACCCTGGAGTTGGCAGGAGTTGACAGTAGCAGCAGCAGGAGCCCAAATATACACTGGAGTTGGCCTCAGGAGCCCAAAAATTGGATGAATCACACCCTGGAGTTGGCAGGAGTTGACAGTAGCAGCAGCAGGAGCCCAAATATACACTGGAGTTGGCTTCAGGAGCCCAAAAATTGGATGAATCACACCCTGGAGTTGGCAGAAGTTGGCAGCAGCAGCAGCAGCAGGAGCCCAAATATACACTGGAGTTGGCTTCAGGAGCCCAAAAATTGGATGAATCACACCCTGGAGTTGGCAGGAGTTGACAGTAGCAGCAGCAGCAGGAGCCCAAATATACACTGGAGTTGGCCTCAGGAGCCCAAAAATTGGATGAATCACACCCTGGATTTGGCAGAAGTTGGCAGCAGCAGCAGCAGGAGCCCAAATATACACTGGAGTTGGCCTCAGGAGCCCAAAAATTGGATGAATCACACCCTGGAGTTGGCAGGAGTTGACAGTAGTAGCAGCAGGAGCCCAAATATACACTGGAGTTGGCTTCAGGAGCCCAAAAATTGGATGAATCACACCCTGGAGTTGGCAGAAGTTGGCAGCAGCAGCAGCAGGAGCCCAAATATACACTGGAGTTGGCTTCAGGAGCCCAAAAATTGGATGAATCACACCCTGGAGTTGGCAGAAGTTGGCAGCAGCAGTAGCAGGAGCCCAAATATACACTGGAGTTGGCTTCAGGAGCCCAAAAATTGGATGAATCACACCCTGGAGTTGGCAGAAGTTGGCAGCAGCAGCAGCAGCAGGAGCCCAAATATACACTGGAGTTGGCTTCAGGAGCCCAAAAATTGGATGAATCACACCCTGGAGTTGGCAGGAGTTGACAGTAGTAGCAGCAGGAGCCCAAATATACACTGGAGTTGGCTTCAGGAGCCCAAAAATTGGATGAATCACACCCTGGAGTTGGCAGAAGTTGGCAGCAGCAGCAGCAGGAGCCCAAATATACACTGGAGTTGGCTTCAGGAGCCCAAAAATTGGATGAATCACACCCTGGAGTTGGCAGAAGTTGGCAGCAGCAGCAGCAGGAGCCCAAATATACACTGGAGTTGGCTTCAGGAGCCCAAAAATTGGATGAATCACACCCTGGAGTTGGCAGAAGTTGGCAGTAGTAGCAGCAGGAGCCCAAATATACACTGGAGTTGGCTTCAGGAGCCCAAAAATTGGATGAATCACACCCTGGAGTTGGCAGGAGTTGACAGTAGCAGCAGCAGGAGCCCAAATATACACTGGAGTTGGCCTCAGGAGCCCAAAAATTGGATGAATCACACCCTGGAGTTGGCAGGAGTTGACAGTAGTAGCAGCAGGAGCCCAAATATACACTGGAGTTGGCTTCAGGAGCCCAAAAATTGGATGAATCACACCCTGGAGTTGGCAGAAGTTGGCAGTAGCAGCAGCAGGAGCCCAAAAAATGGCCTAAAGACATAAATATGTTTTGCACCATTTGTAAAGTGTAAAACGTGGCACCATGCTGAATCTAGTCGCATGCATCAGGCATTGGTGGGTGGAAATCCTGGCTGATCCATCCCTGATTCATTTTGACAAAGGTGAGTCTCTCCACATTTTTAGTTGACAGACGAGTTCTCCTCGCCGTAACTATGGCCCCCGCCGCACTAAACACCCGCTCAGATGGCACGCTACTTGCCGGGCAGGACAGCTTTTCCAGGGCAAACTCTGCTAGTTGCGGCCACAAATCAAGTTTGGCTGCCCAGAAGTCCAGCGGATCCTCAAGGTGTGTTGGCATGGTCATGTCAAAGTATGACATGACCTGCTGGTTCAGGTCCTGCTCCAGGTCTTCCTGCTGCTCATGAGTAGCCTCACTATGCGGGTGTAGAAAGCTACTCATTAGCGACTGAAGACTGAGGCTGCTGCTGCTGATGGAGCTTCTGCTGCTGCTGCTGCCAACCCCCCCAGCGGCCATGGCAGTGGAAGGTGAGCGCAGAGGTCCCCTCGAGTCAGACCTGCGAGAGTATGGACCATGGGGCAGATAGGCATCGGCCAACTGCCTACGTAGAATGTCTTTGTAGTAGTTGAGTTTGTCCTCCCTCTCGGTGGGTTTAAAAAATGCCCCCATTTTGTGCCGGAAGCGAGGGTCCAATAAGGTGGACAGCCAGAAGTCATCCCGCCGACAGATGGAAACAATTCTGGGGTCACTACGCAAGCATGTGAGCATGCTTCGTGCCATTTGCGCAAGTGACTCGGATGGACTACCTGTCTCCATCTCCACTGCATACTGCCACGGTGTGCCCGGGTCCTCTGTCTCTCCTTCCTCAAAAACCTCTAGCTCCTCTGGCTGCTCCTGCTCCTCCTCTCCTGTCCGCTGACTAGATAAACCAGCCATTTCGCCAAGCCTAAACTGTGTTTCGCTGGGCAACTCCTCCTCCTCCTCTTCCTCCTCCTCCTCCTCCAGTTCAGCTCCAACGGGGTTCATGTGGCCGTAAGATGTAAACGCCATGTCTCCAGTGCCCTGACCAGCCATGGTTTCCAACATGTGCTGTAGTACATGAAGCAGTGGAATCACGTCGTTCATCCCAGTAATCCTGCCGACTGACAAATAAAGTGGCTTCCTCAAAGGGCCTGAGCAAACGGCAGGTGTCACGTATGAGCTGCCACTGGTTGACATTGAAGTTACACAGGGGAGTCCCCCTATCTGCTTGGATCATCAGGAAATCCGTGATGGCTTTTCTCTGTTCATATAATCGGTCCAACATGTGAAGGGTGGAATTCCAACGGGTGGAAACATCGCAAATCAGACTATGTTGGGGGATACCATTCTGACGCTGTAGCTCAAGAAGGGTGTGTTTGGCGGTGTAGGAGTGGCTGAAGTGCATGCAAAGTTTCCGTGAAGTTGTTAGGATGTCCTGCAGATGGGGGGAACACTTCAGAAACCGCTTGACAACCAGATTGAAGACGTGAGCCATGCAGGGGGCATGGGTCAGGCTTCCTTGGCGCAGCGCAGACAAAATGTTCTTCCCATTGTCGGTAACCATGATTCCCATTTTAAGTTTTCTCGGAGTAAGCCATGTTTGGATTTCCTGATGAATACATTTAAGCAGTTCCTCCCCTGTGTGACTCCGTTCGCCAAGACAAACCATGTGAAGCACTGCGTGACACCTCCGTGCCCTGCACACATGGTAGACTGGAGGGGCACTGAGACTTGAGCCTACAGTGGAGGGTGAGGAGATGGCGGAGGATGAGGAGGCCGAGTCGCACGGTGTCACAGGCCCAATGGGCAGAGAGCGCGGAGGCCGAAGCGGCGTGACCTGTCCAAGTTGCTGCTGCAAAGGGACCACATTCACCCAGTGGGCCGTAAACGACATGTACTGCCCCTGACCGTAGTTACAGCTCCAGATGTCGGCGCTGCCATGTATTTTGCTACACACCGACAGGCTCAAGGACTGGCCCACCTTCTGTTCAACAAAAGTGTGCAGCGCTGGTACTGCCTTCTTGGCAAAGAAATGACGGCTTGGGACTCTCCACCTCGGCTCGGCACAAGCCATCAGTTCTCTGAAAGGTGCAGATTCCACCACCTGAAAAGGGAGCGACTGCAGCACCAGCAACTTGGACAGGAGCACATTCAGCTTCTGCGCCGTAGGATGAGTGGGCGCATACTGCTGTCTCTTGGACATGGCTTCGCTGATGGATTGCTGGCGGGATGCATGACTTGGAGGAGGAGGAGGAGGAGCAGGAGCGACAGAGGATGGGTGTGACGCACAGCTGCCTTCGGCTGAGGTGCTGGAGCCTTGGCTGGCAGAAATTGGGAGCTCACTTGGTGAGGAAGCAGACTGGACCACCCCTTGGGAGCCTCGGTTCTCCCAGGTCGTTTTATGGTGACGCATCATATGTTGACGCAGGGCCGTGGTGCCAACATTTGGACCCTGGCCACGCTTCACCTTTTGCCTACATATCTTGCATGTGGCCATGTTACCCTCCTGCGGATGCCTCAGGAAAAACTGCCACACTGCCGAGTAGCTACTTTTCCCACCCCCTGGCCTCACTGATTCACTGCTGCTGTTGCCAACTCCAGGAACCCCTGCTCCACTACCTCCCGATAAGGTAGACTGCCGCACAGCAGGTGCTCTACCCCGGCCCCGGCCCCGGCCGGCTCCAGCCTTTGGAATTGTGCCCCCATGCTGACTGCTACCACCTTGCTGCCTCAGCTGCTGACTCCGGGGCAACCTGCGCCCCTCTTCTCCTGATGATGACGATGAAGCCCCTTCATCACCCGGCTCCCAAGTGCGATCGGCTTCATCGTCATCATCATCATCATCACCGGGTTGTGGCTGTACGTCACTGATGTTCGTGGATTCGTCAACAGTGTCTGGCGCAGGAGCTGGAACGCTCGCAGCACCCACGACACTGTCCACATCACTATTTGTCTGCCTAGCTAAAGAAGCCACCTCCATTTCTTGGCTGGGCAGTAGCTGCTGACTGTCCTCCTGTATCTGATCGTCCTCCTCACTAAAGAGTGGAGCTGAACCCAAAGCATAGGATACGTCGCTGGGGGAGGGAACGGCGTAGGACAGAGGCAATGGGAGGACAGGGACTGCTCTCGGGGCATGCCAACTCAGGGTTGTGTCAGAGGAACCTACCGACCCTAGACTGGGGGTCTCAGATGTAAGTTGTGATGATGTTGTTGATGAGCGCGTCAGCCAATCTACCACGGCAGATGCGTTACTGGTGGAGACCCGACCGCTAGCAGATACTGGCAGATTAGGTCTCTCAGCGTGACTCCTGCTGCTACTGGCCCCCAGTCTGATGCGAGCTCTGCCTGCGGAATCTTGGCCTCTGCCACTCCTCTTTTCACTTCCAGGCACTTGTCTGCCCGACATAGTCTAACTGGCGTGGTAGTAGGTGATATTTTAAGAACCCCCAGGCAGCAGTGGGTCTATATAAAACAGAATATAATGCACACCAAAAGTGAGCAGTAACACTCAGCCTCCAACAGGCCTGCTTAGTGTAAATAAGAGAGCTGCTTAGTGTAAATAAAGAGGGGTATGCTATGTTACAGAATGGGATGCCTCAACAGAAGTGCACCTGGCAGGCAGCAGTAAGCCTATGCCCAGCAAAAGTGTCTTATAATATAAATATAATAAGAGCAAATGCTTATATGGTCTTAAACAGAGGCTGCTTTAGTCACAGAATGGGATGCCCTGGGCAGGAATGGACCTGGCAGGGTCCAGTAGGGCTTTGGCCAGCAAAAGTGTCTTTATCAGGCTAATTTCAAATATGATAAGAGCAAATGCTTATATGGTCTTAAACAGAGGCTGCTGTAGTCACAGAATGGGATGCCCCGGGCAGGAATCGACCTGGCAGGGTCCAGTAGGGCTTTGGCCAGCAAAAGTGTCTTTATCAGGCCTGATTTCTATGAGAATAAGTGCAAATGTTTATTATGCTATTAAATAGAGGCTGCTTTAGTCACAGAATGGGATGCCAGTGCCACAAAAACCAGAGAGCATGCACAGCAAAAGTGTCTTTATCAGGCCTGATTTCTATGAGAATAAGTGCAAATGTTTATTATGCTATTAAATAGAGGCTGCTTTAGTCACAGAATGGGATGCCAGTGCCACAAAAACCAGAGAGCATGCACAGCAAAAGTGTCTTTATCAGGCCTGATTTCTATGAGAATAAGTGCAAATGTTTATTATGCTATTAAATAGAGGCTGCTTTAGTCACAGAATGGGATGCCAGTGCCACAAAAACCAGAGAGCATGCACAGCAAAAGTGTCTTTATCAGGCCTGATTTCTATGAGAATAAGTGCAAATGGTTATTATGCTATTAAATAGAGGCTGCTTTAGTCACAGAATGGGATGCCAGTGCCACAAAAACCAGAGAGCATGCACAGCAAAAGTGTCTTTATCAGGCCTGATTTCTATGAGAATAAGTGCAAATGTTTATTATGCTATTAAATAGAGGCTGCTTTAGTCACGGAATGGGATGCCAGTGCCACAAAAACCAGAGAGCATGCACAGCAAAAGTGTCTTTATCAGGCCTGATTTCTATGAGAATAAGTGCAAATGTTTATTATGCTATTAAATAGAGGCTGCTTTAGTCACAGAATGGGATGCCAGTGCCACAAAAACCAGAGAGCATGCACAGCAAAAGTGTCTTTATCAGGCCTGATTTCTATGAGAATAAGTGCAAATGTTTATTATGCTATTAAATAGAGGCTGCTTTAGTCACAGAATGGGATGCCAGTGCCACAAAAACCAGAGAGCATGCACAGCAAAAGTGTCTTTATCAGGCCTGATTTCTATGAGAATAAGTGCAAATGTTTATTATGCTATTAAATAGAGGCTGCTTTAGTCACAGAATGGGATGCCAGTGCCACAAAAACCAGAGAGCATGCACAGCAAAAGTGTCTTTATCAGGCCTGATTTCTATGAGAATAAGTGCAAATGTTTATTATGCTATTAAATAGAGGCTGCTTTAGTCACGGAATGGGATGCCAGTGCCACAAAAACCAGAGAGCATGCACAGCAAAAGTGTCTTTATCAGGCCTGATTTCTATGAGAATAAGTGCAAATGTTTATTATGCTATTAAATAGAGGCTGCTTTAGTCACAGAATGGGATGCCAGTGCCACAAAAACCAGAGAGCATGCACAGCAAAAGTGTCTTTATCAGGCCTGATTTCTATGAGAATAAGTGCAAATGTTTATTATGCTATTAAATAGAGGCTGCTTTAGTCACGGAATGGGATGCCAGTGCCACAAAAACCAGAGAGCATGCACAGCAAAAGTGTCTTTATCAGGCCTGATTTCTATGAGAATAAGTGCAAATGTTTATTATGCTATTAAATAGAGGCTGCTTTAGTCACAGAATGGGATGCCAGTGCCACAAAAACCAGAGAGCATGCACAGCAAAAGTGTCTTTATCAGGCCTGATTTCTATGAGAATAAGTGCAAATGTTTATTATGCTATTAAATAGAGGCTGCTTTAGTCACGGAATGGGATGCCAGTGCCACAAAAACCAGAGAGCATGCACAGCAAAAGTGTCTTTATCAGGCCTGATTTCTATGAGAATAAGTGCAAATGTTTATTATGCTATTAAATAGAGGCTGCTTTAGTCACGGAATGGGATGCCAGTGCCACAAAAACCAGAGAGCATGCACAGCAAAAGTGTCTTTATCAGGCCTGATTTCTATGAGAATAAGTGCAAATGGTTATTATGCTATTAAATAGAGGCTGCTTTAGTCACAGAATGGGATGCCAGTGCCACAAAAACCAGAGAGCATGCACAGCAAAAGTGTCTTTATCAGGCCTGATTTCTATGAGAATAAGTGCAAATGTTTATTATGCTATTAAATAGAGGCTGCTTTAGTCACAGAATGGGATGCCAGTGCCACAAAAACCAGAGAGCATGCACAGCAAAAGTGTCTTTATCAGGCCTGATTTCTATGAGAATAAGTGCAAATGTTTATTATGCTATTAAATAGAGGCTGCTTTAGTCACAGAATGGGATGCCAGTGCCACAAAAACCAGAGAGCATGCACAGCAAAAGTGTCTTTATCAGGCCTGATTTCTATGAGAATAAGTGCAAATGTTTATTATGCTATTAAATAGAGGCTGCTTTAGTCACAGAATGGGATGCCAGTGCCACAAAAACCAGAGAGCATGCACAGCAAAAGTGTCTTTATCAGGCCTGATTTCTATGAGAATAAGTGCAAATGTTTATTATGCTATTAAATAGAGGCTGCTTTAGTCACAGAATGGGATGCCAGTGCCACAAAAACCAGAGAGCATGCACAGCAAAAGTGTCTTTATCAGGCCTGATTTCTATGAGAATAAGTGCAAATGTTTATTATGCTATTAAATAGAGGCTGCTTTAGTCACAGAATGGGATGCCAGTGCCACAAAAACCAGAGAGCATGCACAGCAAAAGTGTCTTTATCAGGCCTGATTTCTATGAGAATAAGTGCAAATGTTTATTATGCTATTAAATAGAGGCTGCTTTAGTCACAGAATGGGATGCCTCACAGCAGACTTAAGATCAGTTCAGTATATATGCACAGTTAGTTACTATAAGCAGCCTGAAAACGCTAACAAAGGCTGGATGAAAAAAAAAAATTCTCCCTGTCAGCCAGCTCCGTTTTTCCTACCTTTCCCTGGCTTTCTGTCTGTCTCCTGTCTGTCTCCTGCCTGTCTCCTGCCTGTCTCCAGCCTGTCCCTGTCTGTCCCTGTCTCCAGCCTGTCTCCAGCCTGTCTAACTGCCTCAGCTACACAGCGTTCTGTCTGTCTGTCACGAATGCAATAGAGAAATGAGGAAAAGCAAGATGGCCGCCGTTAAATACCGCTGTGTGACGTCACCGGGCTTGCTGGCTGCTGATAGGCTGCATGTGACTGCCCCAGCTTGCACTGGCGCGGGATACATGTCCAGACATGTCCCGCCCGCCATCTTAGAATGCCTGTAATGTAAATGAATGGATGTTAAAGGAAAACTTCGAGTGATCGAATCGCGGGGAAATTCGGATTCGATCCGAATCGAATTTTTCCTGAAATTCGGATCGAATCCGGGTTCGTCCGGATCGATTCGCTCATCCCTAAATGTAAGCTATAGCCTCAGAATCATGGGGGTCTATACCAACCCCTGGTCCATTACCTTTACCTATAATACTAAAGCTTCAGGCTCATCAATTTAGGAGGGAGGCATATCTGACCCCTGTCCCCCGCAATGCCTCCGAATTTCTCCCCAAAGAATTTAATGACATTTGGAGATGAGAGTGATTTTGGTCGCTGTGCCTAAACTAAACAAAACAGAGATTTTAACAATACCAACCATAACTCTTTTAGGTATACTTGCCATGTAAACTACCTTCATTTGAAGTCCACATAAAGGAGCTGAGATTAGGTTAATTAAATATAGTTTAAAAACAATTGCCACTATTAGATCATTTAATTTTAATTTATTTATCTGTTATTGTTATTATCTGTGAACCATAGCTGGCATATAACTTCTTAAATCTTAACAGGAAGTGGTGAGCAATAAATGAGATATGCATCTCTGGAGTACCTAAAGCATTCATTGTGGTTGATCAGCAGCCTTTTTGTGGTTTATCATTTGCAAGAATCTCTTGCAAACCAAAGATGCATATTGTGTCAAATACAATATAAGTTGGTTGATATGTTACTAGAGGCAAAGCTAGACTAAATATACTAGACTAAATATCTACTGTAGCCAGGGGCAAAACTACTAGGGGTGCATCTGCATTGGGGTTCGGGGGTCCCTAACATTATTGCTCCTCTACCATATTTATCAGATTTGTGCTCACATGGCATGGTCAACAGAATGCAGGCAACATTTGTTGTTTCACTTCTAAGTAGTCTAATAGTGTTTCATTCATTAAAATTACAGAAAAAGGGTTACAGTATGAGCCATGATGAGTACCCATTTACATGTCTGCACCAAGGCCTGGTCACATGAGGAGGCTAATTTATTATTATTGGTGCAGACGCCTCGTCCGCCTGCGCTGTCAGCTGTAGGGCTCCTGCCCAGGCAGCGTTCGCAGCAAACTGTTTGTATAAGCCTATGCGCTAGAGACACCTAGCGCCGACCATAAGTGCCGCAAGCTGACAAAATTTATCAAAAAAATACCAGCTGCAAGAGGCGCTCAAAAAAAGGAATTCAGGCACACAGCACTTGTTGTATTTTTTTTCTTTTAATTAAAAATGGGAATTGCATTATGGACATTAGACAAACATGACATATCTTTATCACGGCCCAAATCACAAGTTTGCAGCACAAAAAAAGGTAAAAATGCATATAAAAATAATCCCAACCAGCCCAGGGTTTCTGTGACACATGCACCAGCCCAAAACTATTTTAAAAAATCAACTAAAATACTTAAATAATTGTAACCATCCCAGCCCAGTGAAATGTATGGGATCAGGCCACACAGTGCAGAGTGAACGCCTGGTCTTATCTGGCACAGTAGAGAACTCAACACCGACACTCATCCCATCTCCAGTGCTGTTGATAGATGGGACACTACCTGACACTATCACAGGCGCTGTGGATTTTTGACTTGATAAATACACCTTTTTGACTGGGACCTGACATTCACCTGATGCTCACCTGGCACTATGTGGCCTTAGCCTTTCTTAAATAACCCCCTACTAACGGCAGGTATCGGCAGATGAGCTTTGAGACGCTGTAAGCGGGTATCGAGCACTGTAAAAGAGCGCCTCAATCACTTTAGTAAGTTGGCTGGCATTGAGGAATGTGATGTATGTTGGGCGCTGTATCACCAGTACAGCGCTGCTGGGAGAGAACCGTAGCGCCAGCTCAGTGCGACCAACTCACACCATACTTATCAAAAAACTACACACACACAGCCTCAGCACTCTAATTCTGGTCGTTATAGCATAAATCGCCAGACGCTGTGTGATTAAAGTCTGTTTTTGAACACATATACACCTGTAACAAAGCGAAAACACATGGAATTACATTGTTGTAACATTGTGACATTAATACTTTAACGCCAGACCTGTAAACACAATTCTGCATAAAAAACTAAAAAAATCAAAAAAGTTCTTCCTCCGGGGGGCATCCGATCCCTCCCCCAGCATCTTCCGGCTTCAGGAGGGGGCCCGAAACCCCCCGTTTCATCCGCTGACACTTGCGGCTGTAAAACAACAAAAAAAATGTCATTCACTCACCTCCTCGCCCGATCCCTCCATCCGGGTCTTCTCTTTACCAGGGGGGTTCTGATCCCCCTTGGGCTCTGCAGGCTTTAGGTGAGGGGCCTCTTCCCGGTCCTCACCACCTCTAATGACGGCGCTGGCCGCCGCCCCTAGCCCCGCCTTTTGTGGGAGGAGCGTGATGACGCCATCCCGCTCCTCTTAGTCTCTCACCCGGCTCCGGCTCTGACAGATGCCAGTAGTAGCGGTGCAGAGCGGGTGAGAGGCGAGAGCTCCGATCAGAGCCTTCTCGCCTCTCACCCACCCTGCTCTGATCACTATCGGCATCTGTCACTGACAGCTGTCAGCAGCGCGGGACGCAGGATCGGAGGTAGAGTAGAGTAAAAAATAAATAAATAAATGTAATTTTTTCCTGTCTGTGTGTTTATTTTTTACATTTAACCCCTTGTGAACTGGTAAGGGGTCCATGAGACCCCTATACCAGTTCACAAGGCTGAGGGCTGGCAAGTCACCTGCGCTAGTGGGTGACTTGCCATTAACCCCTGGCACCCCCATTACCTGCCTCCCCAAAGCCCAGGGGGGGCAGAAGAGCCCATGGCCATAGGCTATGTGGGCTTGTAGCCTGCAGGGCCAGGGACCACCAAAGCTGGCCCCTGTGCCCTGTTCCTACAAGCCTGCATAGTTGGTCCCGGGCTGGTTACTTCAGGTAGGGGGGACCCCATTTCATTTTATTTTTATTTTTAAGGGTTTTAACCCTTAACATTTTTTTTTAAAATGGGGTTCCCCCCCCTGGGAGGGGGGGCTCTGTCATTTTTTTAAATTAACCCCTTATGTTCTGTCACACAGCAGCTATAAAAGGCTTCCAGCAGGCGAGCAGAAGCCAGTGATTGCCGAGGGACACAGTGCTCCAGGATGGATGGGAGGTAAGTATTAATTGATTCAATGATTTAACCTTTTATAGTGGGGATAGTAGTTTTATTTTATAATTTTATTTGTAAATGTTATAAAGTACTCATTTCAGTTTGGGCAGGAACGGATGGCAAATGTTTTATTTAAAATAAAGGAGACAATTGTCTAAAAAAAATTGTAATTTTTTTTTTTTTTTTACTTAATATTTTAATAAACAGTAGAAAAATTACAAACAAGACATTTCATGTTAAAGCCTAAACTCTGCTGCAAAATATATATATATATATATATATATATATATATATATATATATATATATATAATTTTCCTGGAAATTCCTGAAAAAATGGCGCAAAACATGGCGCAAAATGGGGAAAAATGACCTGTCAACAGAGGGTGCCATAATCTCAAGCAGGCTGGCATTCAAAAGGGTTAAAAGTAGCTATGCATGTTGGGTATTGTTCTGCTCGAGGGGACCTTGTTCTTTCAGATTTAGCTTGTTTTTTCTTGTCTGCATATTGATATTTTAGAAAAAAGTGTTTTTTATTCTGCTTGTTTATACATTTTTTAGGGAAACCCTGTGCAACCAAAGAATTCTTCAAGGGATTACTTCCAGAAAGATAAGCCCACTACAACAAGCTGGATACACTTAGAAAGCTTAACATGTGTACTTTCAGGGAATATATGGTTTGTGGTGGGTATTCCAAGTGTAAAGGTTTGTTTTGGTTGAAAAATCGCAAGGTGTGCAGTTTGTCTGCAGAGCTGAAATTTTCAAGCAAAATTACCATTATGTACATAGGTTATGCTTTACTTTGGGGTGTTTTTTTTAGGAAAATGTGGCTTTGATTCTGCTTTTTTATCCTTCTTTAGGGAAACTCTTTGCAACCAAAGAATACATTGAGGGATTACTTCCAGAAAACTGTAGCCACATCAACAAGTCTGGTACACCTAGAAAGCTTGAGGCGTGTACTTTCAGAGAATATATAGTTTGTTGGGGGTATTTCAAATGTAATGGGTTGTTTTCATTGAAAAACTGCAAAGTGCGCATAGCGCATAACATAGTTGTATTTTATCTGAAGCGCTGTTTCAGTTTTCTGGGCAGGAAAGGGTGTCTACCAACACGTGTGGTATTGCTGTAACTGGGAGAAATTGGGATTTTACCCGCAGTAGGATTTTATTGAGGAACTTACATATTTTATTACAAAAAAAACACTACAAATTGCAAAAAATAGTTTATTTTTTTTATTTTTTTGCTCATATTTCACCCAAAAATATTAAGAATACACTAAAAAAGGCCATACAAGACATTTCATGTTGAAGCCCAGACTCTGCTGAAAAAAACAATATATAATTTTCCTGGGAAATCCCTTCAAAAACCACATTTGAACATGCGTAGTGCAAAATAGTGATAAATGGTCTGGCAACAAAGGGTGACAAAAACTCCAAGTAGGTTGGCACTTAAACAGAAGAAAAGTAACATCCATTGAAATGTATGGGAGAGCGACAAGTAGCGACAGGTAATACCTGGCGCTCTGGAAGCTAGAGCGCCGACGCTATACGCTGAGCCACCTTCAATGATGAATCGGACGCTACATGGCGCTGTTAGAGTCGCTCACCAGATTCCCTTTCATAAATGTGGTTTTGCTTACAGTGCTCAACATTCACCAGACGCTGCCTGCCGCTACGAGGCACTACCTGGCGCTATCCCTTGATGACTAACCCCCTTCCTTAGTATCACCTTTGACTATAGCCCGACTTATAGGATCATAATTGAATAACCCCTTCAATGAATGCGGGTGTTGTGTTGCATAGAGTTAGTTAAAATACAATCCTATTGTTTTAGTAACCCTGTCACCAAACCTGACCCTCTGAAAAAACATCACAAATATCAAACTCAGGTGACAGACTATCTTTCAGCTTATAGGACTTCGAATACCACAATTTCTGATACAATAAGAGGAACAACATCCATTTTAGATAACATTGTGTGGGTGGTGCATCCTGATTGCTGATGCACAGCGCTGCCCAGCATTATCCAGCCCTGTGATTAGGTCCCGGCTGAACATTGGAACCTTGTTGCTATCATTGCTATTCATTCATACTCATAAACCAAAGATGCTTTCTGATACACATTCTTTATCACTAATGACTCAAGCTATGTTACTAGTGCAATTAAATACACTGGTGATTCAGGTGTATTACAGTCATCAGACTTCAGTCAGTTATGCTTTATTAACTGCCCTTATTAACTGCACATTCAAGTAACATGGAAGTTCCTGCCTTTCCTGTTGGCTGCAACCTACATAGTCTAGCAGGCTGATTCATCACTAACACCAGGTAGCGACAGATGATGATAGCGCCCGCTAGTAGTCACTGTGCTCAGCCGTGGGTCGCTACTTTATAGCGACTCAGTCGCTGTTCAGTAATGTTGAATACATTGTGAGGAGGCGCTATTTGACCAGTACAGTGCTGTATGGGAACGCATGTTAGCAACTGCTCATAGCGACCGACTCACACCATATTCAGCAAAAAAACAGCCTCACAAATCTCTGGCGCTGAAAAATGCTTGTTTGAAGCCCAGAGCGCAGGAGGCGGTGTGTTTAAAGTGTGTTTTCCAGCATCTATCCACTAGTAACAAAGCGAAAACATATGGAATTACATTGTTGCAACATTGTAACATGAACACTTTAATGCCAGACCTGTAATGTCATTTCTGCAGAAATATCTAAAAAAATGAAAAATTTATCAAAAAACTGCTTTTTCAGTGCCAGAAGAGGTCACAGAATTATTTGAGATTTAAAAAAAAAAAACAGTTTAAAGAGAAGGAAAGCATCGTCCATTGAAATGTATGGGGGACCGTCAGGTAGCGAGAGGTCATACCTGGCGCTGTGCAAGGCTGAACGCGGGCGCTGTTCGCTGAGGCTGGGAAAATGATGAATCAGACGCTACATGACGTTATCCCAGTCGCTAAACAGATTCTGCTTGATAAATGTGTAATTGCGTGCCGTGTCCAGCGTTCACCAGACGCTACCTGTCGCTACCGGTCATTAACCAGCCACTACCTGACGCTATCCCTTCATGAATAAGGCCCTAGGTAAGTAGACTGCAGGCTTCCAATTACACTTTTATGTAATTGGCTTTACTGATATTTTCATAATTATATTTTAATACATTTTTTTACAGAAAAGTACCAACTCTGGTGATTAAGATGTTCTTATATAAAGTGGCCCTATTTAAACACACTAATGCCATGTGTGTTCATTCCAAATAATAGTTTGACTGTAGTGCTGAGGAGATGTATTCAGAGCAAAACTAAACCAATGAGAGAAACGATTTGCATGTCGACATATGATCAGTATACAGACTTCCACCACTAACCATAATTCAAACAGTTAATAGAGTTTCCTATTCATGCTTTAAAGTGGAAAAAAACCCGGATATTTGACTTTCCTGGGTTTTGTTTGTGCCCCGAACTGGGATGCACTTATTAGCTGCACATCGAAGGACAGATGTTTCAGATAACAATGGTTTCATTCACCAGGTAAACTAATAAAACCTCCTTAAAGTAAAGGTCCTGTAAAATTAGAAGTGATAGCTGGTCTGACGATACTCGAGGATGTCCTAATGTAGCTGCCAGCTGGTAGCCAAGATATTGGGTTCCTTTTGTATATGGACGCCCTGCTTATTTCCCCAGAAGGTTTCTGCTGTGCAGCTTTTACTTTTACCTATTGCTTTATGCTCTTAGTTGTTTTTTTAATAAGGGATAGCGCCAGGCAGTGCCTCGCAGCGTCAGGCAGCGCCTGGTGAAGGATGGGCACTGTATCTGAATCTGTTGAGCGACTGTAACAGCGCCATGCAGCATCCGATGTATTATTACAGGCGGCTCAGCATATATTGCTGGCGCTCTAGCTTCCAGAGTGCCAAGTATTACCTTGACGCTCATCTGCCGATACTTGGCTATAGTAATGAATCAGCCTCTTAATCATCTGTCACAGTGAGCTCCAGGAGGTGGGACCACTATGACCTGCAGAGAGCTGAACGCACAGCCTGCTCTTCCTCTCTTGGGAGGACATTTAGGTGGTTATTTAAGAAACTCTAACGCCAGGTAGTGCCACGTAGCATCAGGTAGCATCAAGTGAATGCCGGGTGCAATATGTGAAAACCATATATATAAAAGTCAATCTGGCGATGTAGCGTTGAATGCATTACTAGCGGCGGCTCAGTGTAAAGCGTCGGTGCTGTATGTTCAGCAGCGCCATGTAACACCAGTCGCTCAGTAGCGTTATCCCATACATTTCAATGGTGTTCGCTTTGCTGCTGGTGTTTATGTGTTGAGAAACAGACTTTTTTCATATTGCATCCGACGCTCGATGCCAGAGCGCAAACACTGGATTTGTGTTTGATTTTCTTAAATATGGGCTTCAGCGCCGAGTGCCAGACGCACTTAACTGGCGCTACCTATTGCTCGCTGCAGCGTTATCCTGTTGTTATATGTAGCGTCACCTTGGCCGACTTCTCCTTAGTGCACTACATATGCATTGATTCAGGGAGAGCGCTTCTACAGCGCCCTCCAGACATCACATTTATCAATGCTGGACAGGATACTACAGCGTCACTTGTCCAGCCGCTACACTATGGCAGTTATTCATCAAGTGATAGCGGCAGGTAGTGCCTCGTAGCGGCAGGCAGCGTCTGGTGAACGCTGGGCATTGTACTCAAAACCACATTTATGAAAGGGAATCTGGTGAGCGGCTCTAACAGCGCCATTTAGCGTCTGATTCATCATTACAGGTGGCTCAGCGTATAGCGCCGGCGCTCTAGCTTCCAGAGCGCCAGGTATTACCTGTCGCTCTCCCATACATTTCAATGGACATTCCTTTTCTTCTGTTTAAACAGGGTTTGTTTTTTTTCTCTCAAATAATTGTGTCACCTCTCCTGGCCTAGAAAAAGTCATTTTGAAAACTTTTTAGATTTTTTAGTTCTTTATGCAGAATTATATTTACAGGTCTGGCACTAATGTGTTAATATCACAATGTTACAACAATGTCATTCCATGTGTTTTCGCTTTGTTACTGGTGGATATGTGTTCAAAAACACACTTAAATCATAAAGCGTCTGCCGCTCTATGCTATATCGACCAGATTTAGAGTGCCAACGCTGTGTGTGTAGTTTTTTGATAAGTATGGTGTAAGTGGCTGAGAGTCGCACTGAGCTACCTCTTGCTCCCTGCAGCGCTGTACTGGTGACATAGCGCCCAACATACATCTCATTCATCAATGCCTGCCAGGTTACTAGAGCGACTGAGACACACTGTTACATCGCCCGATACCCGCACATGAGTGTATAATAGCAGTCGCTCTAAGTAGCGCTATACAGATGCTCATCTGCCGATACCTGGCGTTAGTAATGAATTAGCCTCCAAGTTATAGCGCCAGACACCCGCTTGCAGCTTCCACTAGCGGACGCTCTAAGCGCTACTACATAGACACTCAAATGGCAATACATGTCGCTAGTCCTAAATCATCCTCTCAGTAATTGTTTAAATTATGCTTTTCAGTGTGAAGTATATAGGACCTAAGTTATTTATTTCTTATTTAGGGTTGTTTGAAAACTGAAACGTCGGAGGAGACATTGCAATTAGAAAGTGCTAGCTGTAGAGACCTCCCGGAAACATGCCGCCAGGAAGATTCGAAGAAGACCAACCAGCAGAACAAAGAAAGAGGTATCTTGAGATTTACTAGCTTTATAAACAGTTATGGGTTGTTCTTCAGCCGAATGTCTTTACATGTAGTGGCTCACATTAAATATAAAAGCATGCTCAACAACAGCCTAATGACAAAATGACAACCCTTATATGATGGCTGTCAAAACGAATCTGGTTTAAAGGAGACCCACACCAATTTCCTAGCTAATGGGTCCGGGCATTCTGACAGACTCAGGGGCCTCCAGATTAGATAGGATATGGGTGTGGGTTTGCTTTAAAATGAGTGATGGATGATCAGAAGCCATGAAGGGTCTTTTCTTACATGGACAGGCCTGCAATAGACCCCACTTAAAGCAGAACAAAATCCTCACTGCACGGCCCTGGAATCTTTTAGATTCCAGTGCCGGCTGCTGACTTTCTCTGGAGGCATCCTGAATCGGGCACCAAAAAACACTCACCTTTCTCGGTCCAGCAGCACATGCACAGGCTCCCATCCAATCAGAGCTAAAATGACGTGCTTTGACAAATGGCTCTGATTGTTGCTCCCGCATCCCCCGCCTTATGTGCGTGCCCCTGTCCCAGCCATTCAGATAGACTGGGGCTCCCAGAACCACTGAAAAACATCACAGCAAGCAGATTGGACGGAAGCCCACACATGCACCATTGGACCTGGGAGGAAGTAAGAAGATTGTCGATCTGGGGGGTTTCACACAGTGGGGCATCCTGATTTGGGATGCCTTAAGGATTAAAATTAAAAAATGAACTTTAGCCCACACACACACACACACACACACACACACACACACACATTGGTATTACTAGGAAGAGATTATAGGAGGTTGGGCACCATACCTTACAGTAAAGATCTTATAAGGAGATAGAGATTATAGAAAAAGTTAGAAAAGTATACATACTACTATGTATATAGCATAGGGTGTAGGCGAGTATATACGGTATAGGGAAAAAGTTTATATGGTAGGGCAACAGAAGGAAGTTAACATTGCAGGAAAAAAGGCCCAGGATATAGAAGAATATATAGAATATGTAGAATATATTTCTAATAAGTGGAGAGTTGCAAAAATGAGCAAGTTTGCCAGACTAGTGTACTAAAATACATGATGATATTGGACTGCAGTGTGTACAGGGGAAGGTACTGTAGCTTATATATTTGTATCTGCTGAGCAACAATACACAGCCCCTTGCCGCTAGGTTTGCTATGAGATGAAAATGCTTTATCGCTGATACCTAAACCTTCAAGCTGAATTTACCTTGCTCTGGTACATGTAATGTTGAAATGTTGTTCCCCATAGTAAAACTTTGATATTTAGTTGCCCGACCATAACAAATGTCTTTTTATTTTATGGTTTAAGATAGTACTAACGTCATTGCATTGGATGAAGAAGAAAAAAAGCTTGAACCAATAGAAAAGGCTATTGGAGAAATTGGAAATCAGTTTCAAAACACACATTTTACATCAGTCTGAAGAAGACAAATGACATGGTAATTTCTCCAGAATTAATATTGGGCCAAAAGCCAATGCTGCCAAACAATTGAGTGAGCCTTACTGCAAACATGATGCTGCTTGATTTAAAGTGATTTGACACAAGGAAAGGTGGGACCTATGAACTATTCATGTTTAAATTTCCAATAAATGAGGATTCCGTGCTTTTCTGGCACTCAATCAAGCTGTCAAAATCTATGGAAGAGAGAATCAGCAACTTAATTTGTCAATTGTAATTTTAATTTGTGGGACATATGACAGCAGCCAGGGTACATTTGTTATCCAGTAGCCCAGGAAAACAAAAAAAAGGCCTTACATCCACTAACACTCCCACCCAGAGGGCATTCTGATTTGGGATGTGACCATCGCGTTAACAATACCATGGAGGCCTGAAACTGGGCAAAATTATCCACTCGGTCTCTCACTACTCTTGTGCCTCATGTAACAGCTAGCAGCCAATGGGGTTGGCTGTGTGGGCATGTATGATGTCATATTCAGTGTGTGCATGTCTGCCCAGCAGTCCTGGTTAGTCTTCAGTAGAGAAGGAGACAAGTAGACTGTGGAATGTCAAAGTGCAGAAATAGGGAAAGGTGAGTTTTAAAGGACATCCCAAATTGGGATAACCTTGGGATGTTACTGAATTTAACGTTCTTTTTAATAGTTCCTTTCCAATACAGACCATTGATTGACATGAGCTTTACATGTGGTAGGAATTTTAGTGTACCTCACTAGGACAAGAGCTGGCTTAATAAAATGTTGCCTGGAGGCCTCTTTTGTGGAAGCAAAAACACCACTAGTAAAGTAGTAATAAAGTAATCTCTGCCCTGCTATCTCCAATTTGGTAGTTAACATAAACAAAATAAATCTAGTTCCTTAGCGGTTTTTGTGATTGCAGCATCGCAAGCCAAGAATGTAGCGTCCACTTCTGGCAGGAGATGAGTATTTTTTATATTTTAGATACTTTATTTATTCAGACAAGATACAAACAAGGAATGCTTTTTGGAAAGGGTTTAGTACAAGTTAATTGTATAGATGATTATCAACACTGCATGTCCGGATAGAGACTAAGAACATTCTACACTGGTTTTGTTTAGAGCCCTGATGGCCAGGGGAAAAAAACTTTTGTAGTGTCTGGAGGTTTTGGTTGAATGAGCCATGAATCTGAATCCAGAGCGTAAGAGTCTGAAGAAGGAATGCCCTGGGTGCATCATGTCTTCAGTTATCTTCTTTGCCCTTGAGGAGATTCTACTTAAGAATCGCTCATCCAGAGATGGTAAGGCCCCACCATACCAGACTGTGAATGAAGTGGTCAAGATTGATCCAACAGCATCATTGTAGAAGGTTTTTAAGGTTCCTTTAGACATACCGTATCTTTTTAATTGTCTCAAGAAGTATAATCTTTGTTGGGCCTTCTTTAAGATGGTGGTAGCTTGCTTGCTCCACTACAAGTCTTGTGAGAGCTGGGTACCTAGAAATGTTGCATTTGTTATGATTTTGACTTCCTCTTCACCAATCAAAATGGGATGATGCGTTTTTGGGGCTCGTCTGAAGTCAATGATGACTTTGACCATTTTCTGTATATTCAGAATGAGATTGCCTGCCTTGCACCAGGATTCAAGGGTTTTGACTTGGTTCCGGTAGGCAGACTCATTGTTGTCATTGATGAGGCCTACTAAGGTGGTATCATCTGCGTATTTAATGATCCTTACTGAGGGATCTCTACAGGTAACTTCATTGGTGTAAAGTGAGAAGAGAAGGGGAGACAGAACACATCCCTGCGGAGCTCCCATGTTTGTTATCCTTGTCGAAGAAACAAACAGGCCCAATTTAATCCTCCATCCTACCATTCAGAAAGCTGATAATCTTGTCAGATATAATTAAAGGAATGCCCAAGGATAGCAGCTTCCCATGGAGTATTTGGTATATGGAGTATATTATTCAAACTCTCATGTCTGGATTAGCTGGGGGAATGGAAAGTGAGGTTAGATTTTAACTACATTAGCAGAAACCGTCAGCCCACTTTAATTGTGAGGAGTTATTGCTCTGGCTGTGTCTTACAAGTGTGCAATGTAAGACTCTGTAGGACTGTTGGCATCTTGTGGCTCTGGCTATCTCTTGTTTCATTTGTTTACTTCAAAAGAAAGTTTGACACCCATCGCTGGTAAGGCCCCACCATACCAGACTGTGAATGAAGTGGTCAAGATTGATCCAACAGCATCATTGTAGACGGTTTTTAAGATTCCTTTAGACATACCGTATCTTTTTAATTGTTTCAAGAAGTATAATTTTTGTTGGGCCTTCTTTAAGATGATGGTAGCTTTCTTGCTCCACTACAAGTCTTGTGAGAGCTGGGTACCTAGAAATGTTGCATTTGTTACGATTTTGACTTCCTCTTCACCAATCAAAATGGGATGATGCATTTTTGGGGCTCGTCTGAAGTCAATGATGACTTTGACCATTTTCTGTATATTCAGAATGAGATTGTCTGCCTTGCACCAGGATTCAAGGGTTTTGACTTGGTTCCGGTAGGCAGACTCATTGTTGTCATTGATGAGGCCTACTAAGGTGGTATCATCTGCGTACTTAATGATCCTTACTGAGGGATCTCTACAGGTAACTTCATTGGTGTAAAGTGAGAAGAGAAGGGGAGACAGAACACATCCCTGCGGAGCTCCCATATTTGTTATCCTTGTCGAAGAAACAAACAGGCCCAATTTAATCCTCCATCCTACCATTCAGAAAGCAGATAATCTTGTCAGATACAATTAAAGGAATGCCCAAGGATAGCAGCTTCCCATGGAGTATTTGGTATTTGGTATATGGAGTATATTATTCAAACTCTCATGTCTGGATTAGCTGGGGGAATGGAAAGTGAGGTTAGATTTTAACTACATTAGCATTCCTTTAGACATACCGTATCTTTTTAATTGTCTCAAGAAGTATAATTTTTGTTGGGCCTTCTTTAAGATGATGGTAGCTTGCTTGCTCCACTACAAGTCTTGTGAGAGCTGGGTACCTAGAAATGTTGCATTTGTTACGATTTTGACTTCCTCTTCACCAATCAAAATGGGATGATGCATTTTTGGGGCTCGTCTGAAGTCAATGATGACTTTGACCATTTTCTGTATATTCAGAATGAGATTGTCTGCCTTGCACCAGGATTCAAGGGTTTTGACTTGGTTCCGGTAGGCAGACTCATTGTTGTCATTGATGAGGCCTACTAAGGTGGTATCATCTGCGTACTTAATGATCCTTACTGAGGGATCTCTACAGGTAACTTCATTGGTGTAAAGTTAGAAGAGAAGGGGAGACAGAACACATCCCTGCGGAGCTCCCATATTTGTTATCCTTGTCGAAGAAACAAACAGGCCCTAATCCTCCATCCTACCATTCAGAAAGCTGATAATCTTGTCAGATATAATTAAAGGAATGCCCAAGGATAGCAGCTTCCCATGGAGTATTTGGTATTTGGTATATGGAGTATATTATTCAAACTCTCATGTCTGGATTAGCTGGGGGAATGGAAAGTGAGGTTAGATTTTAACTACATTAGCAGAAACCGTCAGCCCACTTTAATTGTGAGGAGTTATTGCTCTGGCTGTGTCTTACAAGTGTGCAATGTAAGACTCTGTAGGACTGTTGGCATCCTGTGGCTCTGGCTATCTCTTGTTTCATTTGTTTACTTCAAAAGAAAATCTCATGGCAGACACATCTGTATACATTGTCACACGTGGGCATGTGAGATTGTGAGATTGCACTTGGCGCACGGGAAATCTCAGCCAGGAGTTTAAAACATCCTTGTGGTCAAAGGTCATAGCAAAAGTGGTATCAGTACTGAGAAGTATCAGAGAAAACGGAGACAGGAGCAGAGTCACCGAATGGGATCAGAAGCATAGACTGGGAACACATAGGAAGCAGACTGGGAACAGTGGTGCACACTGGGCAAGATAGGATACTGAATGGGAACAGAGGTGTAAACTTGGAACAGCATGGGGTGCAGACTGTGAACAGGATCACTGGTGGAGACTGAGAATAAGAGCACAGGCAAAGACTGGCAACAGAGGGCAGGCTGAAAGACACAATCCCGTTGCACCACCAAAGAGGCAAATCGATGACTACCCAGGGCACAGGATGCCTGATAGCTGATGGAGGACCCATTACCATCAGTGTGGGGGTGCATTCAAGGGCGTAACTATAGGCGGTGCATAGGTTGTGACAACATTGGGGCCCACGAGGTCAGGGGGCCCCATCTTTGTTTCTCTTTCTTACTTTTATTTGTGCTCTCATTGCATCATGTACAGAAAAATTAAGCATCATTAGTCTTTGCTGTTTCAGTCTTTAGTTGCCAGTATAAATAGCCCCTTCTTGTGGTATATTGCAGAGGGTCTCTTTCTGCTTCTCCGAGTTGCGGGACACACCCTTGCGCTGAGGCACCCCAGTGAATCCCGGAAGTGTGTTGGCCAGCGTGCATACGCCCATGATGTTGTAGCCTCTAGGTTGAAAATGCCTGTGCTGGCCTATTAATTAAAGAAAAAAATGGTTCCCAACTACCCACCCGCTTGTGTATAAAAGCACACACCTGCCACCTGTACTTTGATGGCAGTTCTTACTCCAGCCTTAACCATGCCACAAGGTCGACTCCACCACAGCCCCCAGAGCCCCGAAGCCAGGCATGGCAGATGGGAACGCAGCACCCAGCCAAGGCACCACAGCCCCGGGCACCACTGCTCGGGTGGCAAACACTTCCCTGCCGTCAGCTACACTTCTCACTCTGAGCGGGTCACCCACAACAGTGTGGCCCAGCAGCAGTAGGAGAGCCACACTCAGGGCTCCTGCCACACCCCTTTATGCTATAGCCATTAGTCCGGAGCTAAGTTCAGGCCACAGTGGAGCCCACAGTGGAGCCATAGAGCCACACCCAGGGTTGCCTGTTCTCTTGCCAGCCTGTGCACCACCCCTACCAGGCCTGGGAGTGGCCACAGTGGCTCAGCATCCCCTGCCCAGTCCACAGGGAGCAGCTGCTGCCACATATAGCTGACGGAAGCTGACCCGGGGAAAGCTGAGCTCCCGATTCACATATGCTCAGTTGGAAGCACTATTGAACAGGGTCTTCGATAATTTTGACTGGCTGGCTGGGTGACGCTCAGGCACTATACCAAAAGTGGTGTGTGACAAAATCTGAAAATAGATTTCCCCCTTGTTGGCTAGTGCAGGGTCGGAGCCCAAGCATGCGGTCCAGATCTCTAAAAAATGTGATCTGAAAATGGTGGTCTGGAAGAAAATAAACTGGAGACGTGGTGAGGGGTAAGTGAGGAGGGCCAAGAGGGGTGCTTCGAGGTCACACATTTCACCACTCAGAAGTTCATCCATTTGTGTTTTGGTCTAGGTTGAAAACTGGTGGAAGGTTACCGAAAACTTTAGAATTCACACATTTCAAGCAGCGTGTGTATGGGATGCTGCACCGCAACACCTACCAGGGGGTGTCTGGGACCCTCAACAGCGATCGGCGGTACCTGCCCACCAGTGGTAAGAGTTGACGCCACAATGCTGGCTCCATAATTCATGTTTGCCAAGCTAGCGTCCAGATGGGGTTACCTACAATTGCCATCCCAAACAGCAAATTTCATTTCTTGCAAATTTGTAGTGGGCACACATTGCTGTGGTGCCCAGTGTGTACCCCATGTTGAGTAGCTTAAGGAGCTAAGGAATGTGTTTAGCTTACATTGTCTCCACCTCTGGAGCCCACTGGGCCCCTAGCCACCTCCAACTCTACTTACTCCACGAGAAACACCTGCAAGATCTGGACCATCCACAAGCCCCACCCACAGTGAGGGGACCCAACCCTTAAATTTGGTAAATGCTGGGCCCCAATGTGCTGATGGAGAGGGACATGGAGGATATGTATGCTCAGGTGAATGAAGTTATGTATTTGTTGTGTGGAACAGTAGACCCAAAAAGACACTGGAAGCAATCCAGGACCTGGAGGAGTCCCAGGGACAGCAGAGTGAGGAGATGTCCCCCAATCGCCTCCAGACACTAGCAACCACTCCACTATACCGGGGACCCAGACAACCTCCCAGCTTCAACACCACGGACCATGGCAAATGTCAGGCCCGTGGGACACCCGCCTTCAGAGTAAGCCCACAACCCCCAATCTCCGCTGCTAGCTTCACCTTTAGACAAGCCCCCGTTTGCCGGGACGCTTTATACGCCTTGCCGGACACGGTTGCCCCCAGGACTTAATAGCACAAAGGATGTGAGCTTACAGGGGTTGAAGGCAGATGAACCAGAGGCCAGACTGGGCAATGTCGGGTAAGTACTGGAAACAGTTCGGGTGCTTCGGAAACAGGTAATAATGGAAGCAATTCGGGTGCTCAGGAGAATTCAAACGAAGTCAGACGTCAAGCCAGGGGTCACAACGGGAGGTCAGAGAGCTGCGCAGTACAAAGGGATGAGACGAAGACGTGGTCGAGATTCAAGCAGATGGTCAATAACGATATAAACAGGCAATCACAGGAACAATAACAAGCCAGCTAAACGCTATCACAGGCACTGACACACTGAAGAGGTAATCCCTTTATAGGACTGAACCCGGCTGGATTGGACAGGGAGGCAGTGACTGTGATTGGTGCACTTTGGATCTGTGTGCTGATTGGTGCACTTCGGATCTGTGGTTTGATTGGTGCACTTAGAGATCTCTGGGCTGATTGCCCCAGCTGAACTCCAAAGGCATACTGCCCAGAACTGCACCTCCTAGGTTTAGCTCTTTAAAGTGGACCAACACCCAGGATTTTGACTATCCTGGGTATTGGTCCACTTCCCCGGGGCACCCCGATCGGGGGTGCCCCGCTGTGTGAAACCCCCCAGAAAGCCCCCAAAACTCACCTCTCCCCGCTCCCACGTGGCCGCGCCGTCCAATCGGCGCCGACGGACAAGCTGATTGACAGCAACGTACAAGCAGCTTGCCCGTCGGCGCCTCCCGCGCGTCACTCTTGACGTGTGCGCGCCCGCGCCGGCCATTCAGAGACGGCCGGCGCGGGCACGTGCACGCCTAGAGGGGCGCGAGGGAGGCGGCGGCGGCCGCGCACAGGGGGATTTGGGGTGTTCAGGGGGGGTTCACCCCGCGGGACATCCCGATCTCGGATGTCCCGCGGTGTGTGAGGTGATCGGCCCGGGAATCTTATAGATTCCCGGGCCGATCACCTCAGGGTGTTGGTCCACTTTAAACAGCCTCCAGTGGCCACTCTGTGTATAGCACCACCGGAGGACATAAGCTGACTGTACTTGTGTGCAAGCACGAGTAGAATGACAGTGGACGAGGGCGCCCTCGGCAACACACGCGCCGCTGGAGCTGGCATCTGAGGCAGAAGCGGCTGCTGGGCAGGAGAACCCCTGACCAGTAGCCTAGGGACACCACGGGCACGGGCTGAAGGCAAGTCATTCATGACAGCAAATCTCCCAGCAGCTCCCAGACCACCGAGCAGCCTGGAGGCAGCCAGCCATGCCCTGCAGCCAGAGATTTACATTTTACATTCTCAATTTCTCACCAGTGGAAGTAAAATTAATGAATGACAGCATACGAGATGCTGCCATGTTTTTTTCAGTGAAAAAAGGCATGTTATTCTTATTGAAAAAGCCATGTTTGTTTCAGTGAAACAGGTTCTTTACAGGACTGAGTAACAAATAATCAAAAACATAATTATACAAATGGCACTAAAACTTGACATATAAGGCCTCTAAGGTTTGGCAGTAAATATAATTCGTTACTATCCAACTTGTGTCGACCTTTAATTTACTTTCTATTGAAGCATAAATGTCAACAGTAGGTGATAATTACATTGTAAGTCTGACTATTAAATGTAAGTTATTAGTGTGTAAGTTCTGAAATGTTTTGGTGTGTCATTTGAAATATGTAATTATTATCTGTATTATTCTGTCGGAAACAATTTATAAAAAAATGACCTTACAGGAGAAAAATTAATACAGGAAAGTTTGTTCAGCATGTTAGGTTCACACAGTCTTCAAACAATTACAAGCACCACGATATGGCATGCTTATTATCATATCATTTGAGAAGTTTGTCAGGTGCTGACTTTGACATTGCAATATAAAATAAATGTTCTTTATTAAATACATTTGTATTATGGAATACATTTACATTACTGCGCCAAAATAATTTCATTGTTCGTGATATCTGCACTATAAATTTCGTCTGAGTTAATATTTGCGTCAATATACACAGTATTGCCACTACAAATCACCACCTATCATTTTAATTACTTTCCCAAATGTTTTAGCTGAAGGTATTAATTTTCCATAATTTTCTGAAAGTTATGGATTTACTCTTGCCTCATCGCAAAATGTAAAGGCAAAATAACATTCCTTTTTCCCCATGCAGCCCTTTTTGCCGTACTTTAGTTGAATAAAAACTTCTGGGTCCAGTGATCAAGTCCCTTGGCGCCCCCACTTATTGGCAAACATTGTACCATACAGCTACCCCCACTCCACCAGACAATGACTGGTCATACCCACTCAATTCACCACAATGGAGGGGACGTGTCACATGAAATTGGCAGTGCTCAGGAATAGTTGGGCTAGGGTTCAAACAGATCTAGACCCTTCCTCACATGCAGTTGCCAAGGAAGGTTTAGGTCCGCTTTAAATTGTGGTATATAGCAGTACTGTGGCCATGCCAACCATTCAAGTACGGCCACAGAGAAAGATACGAGTGCTGCCACAGACTACCGTGAGATCATTGGATAGGTAAGAAAAGGGTTTCACATAGTGGGCATCCCAAATCGGGATGCCCCAAGGGTGGTTATCTAACCAGATCTAGCATTTAAAAGATGTCTCTATAAGGGTTTTGGTCCTCTTTTAAAATACCATTCTAGATATCAGGATTAGGAGTTATCCATATCCCATGCAGTAAAATACATTTTGGCCATTTTACTGAAAAGAAGGATACAGGTTTGTGAATGGACTATCCTGGAGAGATAACAGATTTACAGGAGGGATACAATATAGACAAAGTACACATCTGCTTACATTTGCTAGATAACGTTCTATTTATGTACACATAAGTATTCACCCAAGCTTGTTTTTGGCTTTTACTAGTTCGGAAGATGCGTACACTGCAGATTAATCTTTTTGTAAATTCCTGGCACATGCACTCACTTTGAGATTATGGGAACCCAACAGTTGAACATAGGAAAATGAAGTTCCTTAGCTGAACATTTGGGCAACGCATAAGGACTAGTGCAAAGTCTGACAACCGCTATAGTAGTAAATATGTTCGGTTGAAGCAGCAAGCTTTAAATGGCCTGGCATTATGTCACATACTGTAGCCTCACTGTATGGTTCAGATCAGGAGCAACCAGGAAATTGACTTCCTTGGGCTTAGTTCCTCTCTGTCAGGGCATCTAGTTTTAAGACGTCTTGCTGTCTTTCTTCCCCTAGGATCATCTGTAAACGCCTTTTCTTCGTTCCCACATCGCATGCTTAGCCAATCAGTGGCATTTGTTCCATTGAAATCTGAATGGAGTG
The DNA here is from genome assembly GCA_027917425.1 of Gastrophryne carolinensis. Classification (NCBI taxonomy): domain Eukaryota; kingdom Metazoa; phylum Chordata; class Amphibia; order Anura; family Microhylidae; genus Gastrophryne; species Gastrophryne carolinensis. The sequence goes on along the minus strand of CM051237.1, from coordinate 284,662,406 downwards.
GACGCTGCCATTTACAACCCTGCCCCCATCTCTAGCTGTGGGTGTGCCCAAACTTGGCATTCAGAAAGGCCTAGCGTGGGTGCAAGACTAGCTAGAAGATTGCAGAGAATGTGGCTGCGGTGCAGAGATGCAATGCGGGCTCTTGGAAGAGGTGAGTGGATCAGGCAATCCAGGGGTTTAAAAAAAAATCATATTGCCTGTAAAAGCCCCATTCTTCCTGATTACCATAGTACCACATATTATAACTTGTTTCTGCTAACGAGATACCCCAAACTGTAAAGAGTGTTTTATGAGGTATTAAAATAAAATACAAGTACTAAGCGCACTATCAAGGTTTAAACCCCAATTTTTTGGGACAGCATGGGTTCCCTTCAATTCATTAAAATCAGCAAGGGCACCAGCAATGGGGGCTGGTAGACCAAATATCCCACTGGGGCATCGGCCTCTTCTGCACACCCCTTGACTTTGGGGATGCAGATAATGGGGTTTGGCAAGTCACCCACTGGCGGACAAGAGGCTTGCTGGCTTATACTGACCTTTGAGCTCAAGGATCCCATACCAGTTCGCAAAGAGTTAAGTGTAAAAAAATACACACATACATTTTCAAAAGTCCTTTAATAATTTTATTAAAAGTAAAAGTCTTTATTTTTTTTTACGACTTACCTCCTTCCATTGTGGTGTGCTGTACCATGCTGCTGTAGTCTTCAACCCGATGTGAGCAGGAGAAGCTGGGAGTGGGGCAGAGGAACAGTGTCCTTTGCCACACTCCCAGTATTTGTTGCTTACTCCAGACTTTACCTCTCACTCCCAGGGAGGGGGCCTTTTATGCCAAAGTAGTGAGCTAACGTAAGCACACTTGACAGTATAAAAGGCCCCTCCCTGCAGCGGGAAGGGGGCTGTCAGAAGCCATCTGTCTGAACTTGAAGGCCATTGGAGGCCCACCAGGGGATGGAGAAACCCCCGGCACTGGATCCTGGACAGAGGTGAGCTTTTTTTTGGCTCTAAATGGGGGAGAGTGCCAGGCATGAAGAATCTACATGGATTATATGGGCTTGGCAGTTAAAGGTGAGGTTCATCATTTTTCCAGTGAAAGTTTGAAAATAACAGCACCCTATGGACTATGCAGAATATGTTTTGGTATACTAAGAATGTTATTTCTAAATTTCTAAAAGAATGTTCTTACCTCATTGGGAAAATGATGTATCTCAATGTAAAAATGTGTTTTTTTGTGGAAAAAAGTTTAACATTTTTATTGTAAAAACAAAGTGCATCACCTTTACGATCACAACTTACAGTTGTGATCGCCACCAATACGCCTATACCAAGATAAAGGGGGTCAGGGAACAAAGCCCTGGCAACCCCTATTAAGGCAGCACCACCATGTAAAATAAAATAATCACTTTTATTAAGAGTATATACAAAAAACATACATCACACTAGACATTTAAAAACCATTGCTTCCCCCCAAAAAGATCTCTCAACCTCCAAATAACCCACTATTAATAGCTTCCAAATAGAGCAAAAAATCATGTACCAATGTGAATACCAGAATAATCAAGGATCCATGTGACAAAACGGTATCCTGCCCAAATTTATATACATTTTTTTGTGCCGGCACAAAAAAAAAGAAAATTATATAAATATATATATATATATATATATATATGCTTAATACTACAACCAAAACAACCAAAAGTGACACTATAACGTAATATTATCCCCTTTACAAAATCCACCAAATTCATGAAAAGTAATAATAAAGTCACATACTATATATAATGATATTGTACAGAATATTACCCATAGGGTTGTGCAAGGGTACAGATACAAAGTTAGCAGTTTTTCAGTATACAGCAGCACATGGTCCCCTTGGAGTGGGGAGGTGAAAATGGGGGCAGAACCAGGACTACACCTACGCTCGCGGCTCCTGTGCCGCTTCTTGCTCGGGTGACGGGATGAATGGTGTGGAGAGGATGCCTTATATACTCACCCCCGCCCATGTGCCCACGCTATGGAGCCCGCACACAAAGGAAACAGCGTGTGCAGCTCCCGGGACTCCCCACCGGACCGGAAGTGATGTCACTGATAACGTGATGTCACTTCCGGTATTCGATCGCCAGTGATCACAGCCAGCCCTGCCGCTGTCAAAGGAAGACAGCGGCGGGGAACCCCAATGACCCCGCCCCCAAGGGGGAATACCTGCTAATCCCACGGCAGTGCTGTGTCACATAAGGACACTAACCCATGTCACACACCGCCGCGGGCAGGAGAGGAGGGAAGGAAGGGGAGGGGGGACACGTTGGGGACAGGAAGTGACCACCAGCCAGGGAAACCAAGCGAGTGGCTGCCATCTTGACAGGGGCAGGGCACCCACAGGCACGAGGGCAGGGGGGCACACAAGGCAGTGCCAATCCATTCATATTCGAAAAAATATAAATAAAAAAATATACTCGGAATGAACGGAAATAATACATATATATGAAGGCATGCAATAAAACAGCATCATCTATACAGGAGTGGGAATGCAATGTGTTTATTTTGGAGGACTCTAAAACTATCCTTGTTGATATTAATGTGGACCTACACTGATTAACTAATTATATAATAAGGCAGCCATGTTGAAGTGATGTTTTTTGGCTGTATGATCAAATCAGATGACTATCAATTGTGATACTACTATCAACTACTATCAACTATGATTAGTGGGGGTTACAATGGATTTAAGCTGACCTGAAACCCATGTCAGGCAGCCAGATTTAAAACTAATATTTTCTATATAATTTTATAGTCAAATCAAGGCTTCTTGTCTATATAATCCCCGGTCTAATGAGCATTTTCTGTTCCTGATCTTCTTATTTCTGGGTATTCCGAGTCATTTTCCATGTTACTTCTGTCATCAAGTGATATGTGATCCATTCTAAAATATTAGGTGCAAACCACAACCCACAAAAGAAGAGAAAGGGAGAAAAAAAAAAGAAAACATACTTAATAATGTCAACTTGTGCACAAAAGAACAATACTTCCTACAAACCATTGTGATGTGATGCCACGGTATATGAGTCCGAACAAATATGGGCATCCCCAATAAATACTGACAAACAATATATGCTAAAGAAACAAAGTGCCAAGACAGCAATTATGCTGAAAGCATATTCAAAATGTGAAACACGGTGTACAAGTATAACCCCTGTACCATAACTGGTAAACTATGAGTAACATATAAAGCTATATGACCGGGTGTCCCAGATAAAGAAAACAGAGTCAGCCCAAAAATGGCACAAAAGACCAGTCCTCATTAAGTCCTTGTGGCGCCCGGGTGCCCAGCTGGAAAATCCAGCGTAACTCCCTTTGTAGGAGTAGTCTCTTTAAGTTGCCCCCTCGCGGGCGGGTGGTGCTCCCTTAATAGGGGTTGCCAGAACATTTTAATTGTACTTTGTGTGGTAAAATGAAAAATGTTACCGAGATGCTGGTTACAAATTGTACAATAACACACACCCAACGTGCACCTTCCTTTACCATATAATAAACATGAACCCCTGTGTTATGTTCTGTTACTGTGCATCACAATTCATGATGAAAATATCTCAATACAAAAAAGATTTTTTGCAACAAGGTCATAGCAGTTTTTCTGAATACCGTATTTTTCGCCCTATAAGACGCACCTGCCCATAAGACGCACCTAGGATTTGGGGGAAGAAAATAAGAAAAAAACATTTTAAACCAAAAACGCACCATTACAGACAGTGTGGCATTCCCCTATCCAATTCCCATAGGCAGTGTGGGATGCCCCCATTCCATAGACAGTGTAGCATGCCCCCATCCCATTCCCTGTATATCCAGTGTGGCATCCCCCCCTCCCATTCCCCATATACCCATTGGCTGTGTGGCATCCCCCTCTCCCCACATTCCCATAGGCTGTGTGGCTTTCCCCCTCCCCCCATAAATATAGGCTGTGTGGCATCCCTCTCTCCCCATTCCCATAGGCTGTGTGGCATACCCCTCCCCCCATTCCCAAAGGCTGTGTGGCATCCCCCTCCCCCCATTCCCATAGGCAGTGTGGCATCCCCATCCCCCCATTCCCATAGGCTGTGTGGCATACCCCTCCCCCCATTCCCAAAGGCTGTGTGGCATCCCCCTCCCCCCATTCCCATAGGCAGTGTGGCATCCCCATCCCCCCATTCCCATAGGCTGTGTGGCATACCCCTCCCCCCATTCCCAAAGGCTGTGTGGCACCCCCCTCCTCCCATTCCCATAGGCTGTGTGGTATCCCCATCCCCCCATTCCCATAGGCTGTGTGGCATACCCCTCCCCCCATTCCCAAAGGCTGTGTGGCATCCCCATCCCCCCATTCCCATAGGCTGTGTGGCATCCCCATCCCCCCATTCCCATAGGCTGTGTGGCATCCCCCTCTCCCCATTCCCATAGGCTGTGTGGCATCCCCATCCCCCCATTCCCATAGGCTGTGTGGCATACCCCTCCCCCCATTCCCATAGGCTGTGTGGCATACCCCTCCCCCCATTCCCAAAGGCTGTGTGGCATCCCCATCCCCCCATTCCCATAGGCTGTGTGGCATCCCCATCCCCCCATTCCCATAGGCTGTGTGGCATCCCCATCCCCCCATTCCCATAGGCTGTGTGGCATCCCCCTCCCCCCATTCCCATAGGCTGTGTGGCATCCCCATCCCCCCATTCCCATAGGCTGTGTGGCATCCCCATCCCCCCATTCCCATAGGCTGTGTGGCATCCCCCTCCCCCCATTCCTAAAGGCTTTGTGGCATCCCCATCCCCCCATTCCCAAAGGCTGTGTGGCATCCCCATCCCCCCATTCCCATAGGCTGTGTGGCATCCCCATCCCCCCATTCCCATAGGCTGTGTGGCATACCCCTCCCCCCATTCCCAAAGGCTGTGTGGCATCCCCATCCCCCCATTCCCAAAGGCTGTGTGGCATCCCCATCCCCCCATTCCCATAGGCTGTGTGGCATCCCCATCCCCCCATTCCCATAGGCTGTGTGGCATCCCCATCCCCCCATTCCCATAGGCTGTGTGGCATCCCCATCCCCCCATTCCCATAGGCTGTGTGGCATACCCCTCCCCCCATTCCCAAAGGCTGTGTGGCATCCCCATCCTCCCATTCCCATAGGCTGTTTGGCATCCCCATCCCCCCATTCCCATAGGCTGTGTGGCATCCCCATCCCCCCATTCCCATAGGCTGTGTGGCATCCCCATCCCCCCATTCCCACCCCCTCCCCCATTAGTATAGGCAGGCGCCATAGTAAAAAAAAAAAAAAGTTAAACTCACCTGTCCGCTGACACCACTGCGCTGAGCGGCCGGCTCCGTGAATGGGGTGGGCGTGGCCTGCGCCGCAGCGTCGATGCAGGCCACGCCCACCCCATTCACGAGCTGGCTCTGTCCCGGCCCCGCCGCTGCGATCGCTGTCTTTTCAGGCAGCGATGACAGCGGCGGGGCCAGAGACAGAGCCCCTGCCGCTCCTCCATCTGCTCCCCCACATGCGATCACGAAGGTCCGGGCAGCGGGTGGGCGTGGCCTGCGCCGGTGCAGGCCACGCCCACCCACTGCCGGGACCTTCGTGCTCGCATGTGCTCTGAGCCCGGCAGCAGATGGAGGAGCGGCGGGGGCTCTGTCTCTGGCCCCGCCGCTGTCATTGCTGCCTGAAAAGACAGCGATCGCAGCGGCGGGGCCGGGACAGAGCCCCCGCCGCTCCTCTGGCCTCTCGCAGTGTGCCAGACAACGTGGGAGCGCCGGGGACGGGTGAGTTTTTTTTTTTTTAATTTTTTTTTTTTTTTTTTTTTTTACATTCGCCCGATAAGGCGCACTGACATTTTTCCCCCACTTTTGGGGAAAAATAAGTGCGTCTTATAGGGCGAAAAATACGGTAGATGTATTGATTAATTAAAGTGATTACACTGTACCTGCCATGTTTTGCTCTTGTCTGCTTGTCAGCAACAATTATTGTACTAAAAATAACGTATGTCTTCTGTTCTCTCTTGTCTTTCAGGTTGGGTTACAGAGAAACAACAGAAATGTTTGGTTATTACATGCCCGATAAATTGCATTTCCTATCATTTAGAAGCTGTCTTCTTTATAGCTATTAATGTAAAATGTTAAACACTGAAAAATGTTGAAAGCATTAAAGCACATTAAAAAAATATCTACGGTTCAGCATAAACCCTTACCGAGGGTTTATCCCAAATCAGGATGCCCCACAGTGTAAAATTCATGGGCAAAGCTGCAGCAATCAAAGACTCATGGTCCAGGGAGCTCTATATTTCTGTGCCATGCCTGCTCCTACTGCTGTGCGAGTCTTAATGGTGTGACAATGCATTTCACACTGCTCATTGATGATCTAATTGCCATATATGCTGGACCAGGAGACTTTTAGCCTCCATCTAGGTCTGGTGCTTGTTCTTTTAATGGGAAAGTCCACTTTTAATTTCATTTTTAAAGTGTATATTTTTTGTGCCACAATGATATCTTCAAGGTGGTGTGCTGATCTAGAGGCTGATTTATTAATAGCGACATGTAGCGACAGTTGAGCGACTGTAGCGGTATTTTCACAGCGCCCGCTAGTAGTCGCTATGCTTGGCCGTTGTTCGGTTGTTGACAGCGACTCAGTCGGTGTGGCGTAATGTTGAATACAAGGTTCCGACTCGCTATTTGACAGGTTCCGCAATGTATGGGAGCGCATGATAGCGACTGGTCAGAGCGACTGGCTTCCACCATATTCATCAAAAAATCACGCTCAAAAAATTCAAGCGCTGTGAAATACATGTTTAAACCCCAGAGCGCTGGAGGCGATGTGTTAAAAGTAGTTTTTTAACCCCCAAACCACCATATTTTTGGAAACCAAAAAAAAAAAGTATTTTAAATAATTTAATAATATGAATACATTAATATAAGACATGTAATATCAATTCTGTACAATTTTTTTAAATTTTTTTTTTCCCTTAAAAAATTATCTAAAATGGCAGAAGTGGTCACAGAATTTTTCACATTTAAAAAAAAAAAAAAAAAACATTAATAACAATTAATTATTAATATTTAAAGATTGTTCCATTGAAATGCATTGGAGAGCGCCAGGTAGCGAGAGGTCATACCTGTCGCTGTTCAAGGTCGGACGCTGGCGCTGTGGGCTGAGGCTGGAATAATGATGAATGAGTCGCTATATGGCGCTATCTCAGTCGCTAAGCAGGATTGGCTTGATAAATGCGTGATTGTGGTGGGGAGCCGGCGTTCTCGTGGCGGTGCCCATCATTACCGGTCGCTCACCAGTTGCTACCTGTCGCTATTCCTTCATAAATAAGGGCCCTAGTTTTTGGGCTAATGTGTATTTTATGAAAGCAGTTTTTACTACTAGCAATCTGCTGCTTTTGGCAACTGTACCCCAAGTCTGTAGACCAGTTTTGGATGAACTGGGCAAAAGCTGAATCTGTAACCGAATTGTGTTGATGTAGTCTCACTTCCTGCTTGAGGAAATGAGACAACATCAGAGACCACAAAATACATATTTTTGCGGAGGAATAACTTTATGAGAGACCTAAAGTTTAAAATGAACAATCTTTTCTTTCACCCACCCCTTCAAGTAGGCAAATACAATCACTTACCTGCTCCACACAAAAAGGCTTTCACTCACCAGCAGCTATGTCCTGCAGTTTAGGCTGCTGCATAATTGGATCATGGAAGACCCTTTTGTCACCCAATCATTGTAGCATCCATAGGCCAAACACACAGTACCCAGCTTTAGAGAGAGAAAATGAATTTATACAAAATATGTATTTACCTGTATATGCCTGGTCATGGTGCAACAATGGCAGGACTTGGAGATCCACTTAATTTATAATAATAATAATAATAATAATAATAATCTTGTTCCTTAAAGGTGATGTAAACAAATGCATGATGGCCATGACATGTACAGTATTTTATTCTGATAATTAATTTTATATTATTTGGATAATCTGATTAAAATAAAAGCGAAATATTTAACATTTAGTTAGTAGTTGTATTGCATTAGAATAATTGAAAATAAAAAAAAAAACATTGTCTTTTTTATATTATATTTAATGTGCATTTATTTAACCTGCTTCTTATGTTCCTATGTTTATATACATTTTCTACTAGTTTCCAGCCAACCTAGGAAAAAATAACTGGCACTCCATATTGTATATTTTTATCCCAAAATTTCTAAAGGTTACAAGATATAGGAAAAGTCTATAAATTCATATGGACTTCATGACAACATGAAGGGGTTAAATACCTGTGGAGGCATACATATTACCACCTGATGTGACCCTGACGTTATCGGTTCATCACACATGTACCAACCTAATAAACCAAAATAAACATTATGTGTATATTGTTTCTGTGGACCTATCGGGAGTAGCCCCCCCCCCCCAAGGTGGCCACCAGATGTCACCTACCCTTTGTCCGTGCTGTGCCACTGACACTATCCCGGTGGCTGGGTTGCCTAGCAACTCAGGACACTCTTCCCACACAAGGATGATCACACGTCTCACCGGGCATAAATGTCTGCCCAGCAACAGGTGATGCACCAGACTCATCAGCCCATTGGTGGCCTGTCATAACAGCAGGAGGGCACCAACTTCACTGGCTGGGGGGCACATACATCACCCGAGTAGGTGTTCTGTGCTGGACTGAGCCCAGCTCCGGGATTGCGCTGTACAAGGCATTGTGACTCGAACAGCAGTTGGCCAGTAAAGTATAATGCTACGTAATTGCCCAAAATGAGTTATTACTAAAATGGTTGCAAAATAGTGTGCTGTTTTGCCAAAAGATTATTTCTATACATTTTTGCCTTACTACTGCTGATCTGATTTGACTTGGAGTTTGGGATGATCCATTAACTCTTTAAAGTGTACCACCAGTCAGAAAAAACAAAGTTTAGTAAAATATTCCCTTAAAGCCCCCCTCTGGTAATGAGTAACATAAGTTTATTGAGAGGTTTATTGAAGTTTATTGGTTTATTGAAGTTTATTGAGAGGTATTAACCCCATTCAGATGTCTGGAATAGCAAGCATTCAGCACTCTTAATGGCAGGGGCCATCTTGTCACACACGAGACCTGTTTCTGAAAAACAGAGTCCCTTAGTCGAAATTGCCTCTTAGCTCTGTGCAATCATCTCCCAGGGGGGGTGCTGCCAAGTGATGTAAGGATTGACATCGATGGGCCTTGATGTGCTATCTATGATTGCTCCAGTCCCTCCCTGTTGAACCACTTGCTGTTAAACTTGTGTGAGTCTGCTGTGTTTGTGCAGTTTTCACCTCCCTTTATGCTCCCTGCCCTCCCTCAGGTGTTTGTGATTACCTTCTCTGTCCTCCCTTTAAATGTATGTGCATATCTCCGCCTCTGGGCTGGATCATTGTATCTCTTTGCCTGAGTGAATTTCTGCTCTCCAGCCCTCCTTTACTCATGTATCTTGCCTTGAGTATTGGGGCTCAGGCCTCCCATAGTCTGTACTGGGGTCCTACGCCCTTCATATCCTTGAGAGAGCCTTTTAGTTCTAAAAATTATGAAAATATATTGGAAAATAGTGACTCAAAAAGATGTCTCTGTCAGCGCCTTGTGCACCACTGCTTCATTTTGGTGTTTCCAGATGTGTTTTGGGAGTAATCAAATTTCTGGGTCACTGCTTCACACCTGTGCATTGCGACTGCCCTCACTCGCTATTGAGGTTACATGCAGCACCTTCCCTTTGCATTCCCCCAGTAGATACATTAGGCACCCTACCTGCACCCCAGTACTGTTGTTTTGTGAGGGTGTGCCTTTATAACAATTAAAAGAGCAATATCGCGAAATTGTGTAATATTAAAAATCTTTAAAAACACATAGGCTAATGAATGGAGGGGTCACTTATACATCCCAACTCAATAAAACTCCCACCAAGCTTGTGGTTTATTTTCTCATGGTAGGAATAAAATCCAGGGGTGACAGGTTTAGTGTACCAGGTGTGACAGTGCCTGTCACTCCTGATTTCCTCTTCCTTCCATTAAAAAAAAAAACAAGCCTGGTTGGATATTTCTAGATGACGGTTGTATAAGTGAACTCTCCTCCCACCATCCAGCATGTTTATATGGATTTTTATCATCGGGACACTTTTTCGCGATCTTTCGCGAAAGACAGGAGATCTGCTGGATTGTGGCCATGTGTGCTGTGAGATTGGGCAAAGGACAATTTGACAGGTTTTACAACGGATGGCAAGGCTAATAAGCTGTGAGGTTAGCCAAAGGCTATGTACAACCAGGGGTTGGTTTATTAGTCATTTATTTGTTTATTTTATTTGTCATTGACATGCTCTAACGAGTTTTAGTCCTCTTTAAAATTAAGCAGATTTCCTTATTTTGTAAGACTTTTGCAGCAATAGCTGAAATTTCTAATGTAAATATACCCTCTCTATTTCAAACTTCCAACATTATATGCTGCCAGTTAGTGAACTTTAGCCATTTCTTCTAGCCACACATGTCCCAGTCACTGCTGGGTGTTGTGCTGCCCTGGCAATCTGCTGGTATGTGTGTTGTTCATTATACAAACAGTGCTTGTGGCAAAACATTTCTTGGGTGAATTAACTTAATTATTCAACAGCTGGCAGTTGCAGTAATTACTTTTACGATTATAAAACATGATATCTGTTAAAATATAATTACTCTGATCTTTGAACCAGGTAATTAAAATACATCCTTCTTTTAAGCTCATTACTAGACTTCCTTTGAAAATTGTTAAATAATGCCATCAAATTAGAAGCGTGTCCAAAGAGTGACACTGCCTAATTGAAAATTGTGTACAGAGATATTAAAAGGTCAGCACAACATTTATTTAAGTGCAAATGGTCATTTATTTTTTTTATTCTGTATCTGTATTAAGGAAATAAAGTTTTGCTGTATATTTGGATAATTAGAAGGTCAAAAATCGCAGTAAATCTATATGAAATGCCCTATATTTCTTATTCCTAAAATATGTAAAGGTTGTAATTTGAGCAGTTTTCTGGTAGTTTTAGAACTATCAATGCTTTGTCGAGGTGCAATAGGAAAAACATTTTTTTTTTCATATAATGCCTATGGCCTTGGAGAATCATTATGCTGGTATAATAACAGTTCGCCAAGGTTGGTTGATAAAATTGGTATATGCTTCTACAAAATAAAATGAATGAATTAACTAAGAGGAAAGGAGCATTTAGTGATTAGAGCAAAGTACTTTCCCTTAACCAGTTTGATCTTTTACATAATGGTTTCAGTATCTGCCAGGTAGTATAGTAGCATGCAAGAAGCATTCATTTATAGCTTAGATGAGCACTGATTAAGAGGACTCCCAATTGTGTTTCCAGTAACCCGTTTCTTAATGAAATGAGACTCAGATAAACAAGAGTTTAAAATTAGGTGTAACAGCATTTTGATATTTCTTCTTTTCTATGCGGTAAAATACAGATGAATACGTTAATTACACTACATGCTCTTATTTTGCTCTTTACATGCGGGGTTTGTGACCATAAGTTTAATAATATTGATCACATTTTCTGGTGCTATCTCCGGGTTGTTGATGATATTTCTAAGAAGATTTCTGCCTTCAGCTTTTGATTGATCTGAGCACATGGCCCTTTTCCATACTTTCAAAAGCAAACCACCTTAAAAAATGGGAAACATGGTTACTTATGCTGAGCCAAATATGGCAATTTAAACATAATTCAGCATGATTAAAATGACTTCATAGCTGCAGTATAATCAATATTGTAATCTTATAATTCTCCTAAATGGAAGATGCATACACATAGGGCCTGATTTATCAATCAGGCTATTCATAGATGAAACAGCATTTACCAACTTTTGCTTAGCAAATTATCTGCATACAGTGGTGCAGCACCTTCCAGGATGCCTATTTATGCTGCTGCAAGGCTTTCATTTCCATAGGACATAATGGGCAAGATACACAACCTGCAATTTGACCAGTTTATGCTCCATGACATCACCACGACAGAGGGGTTTCCACCTGTGGATCATGGGACAGGAAATTAGTCGTAGAATAAATTTTTGCCCCCCCCCCCATTCCCCAGGGAATTTCCTATCTTGTGATCAACAGGTATGGGATGCCACGGAGCGAAAGTTGCTCTCATAAGAAAATAGGAGTCACCCCTTTTTGGATGGAGCCGAGACACTGCCGAGAACGGAGACCAGCTCCATTCAATGTGATCCTGAGTCCCCCCACGGGCTTAGCTGGGGGCATAGCAGTATGTATGCCTGCGTGCCCCCAGGGCCTAATGATTCCTGGCTCCCTCAATGAATCGTTTGCGCTAACAGACACGGTACAGTAACGTCCAGTGCTCTGCTCCTTCCTCCGCGTGCCTCTACGGTGCAGTTTGCGGTGGTGAGCCGTTTGCTAGCTTCCAGCTACATTGCCGAAATCACCGGATAAAAGCAGTGAGAATGCTAAGGCCACTAAACCTAAGGAAAAGAAGAAAAAAACCTGCCCAGTATACAGTGCATTCATTCCAAAAGAATATACAAAACCTGTCTGGAAGAAATGCACTGAAAAGGGATGATGCAGTCCATCCTGACTTTCTGTAAAACTGAAATAGAAAAACCAATCAGTCAGGAACTGCTGGCAAAACATAAAAAGAAAACCTATTATGTTTCCTAATCTGAAGATGAAGATTTGGAGATATTTGTTTGCTATTGATCAAATATTTAACAAGCAGCAGCAGCAGGTCGCTGTTAAAAGGCATTTGATGAACCCCAATCTAGGACCTTTTCAGTTTATAATTCTGTGAAAGATATGATTAAAAGAATGGAAGTATACTGATAAAAAGATCTTCATTCCAAACTCTTTTTACTCATCTAATGCCAGCCACGTAAAATTTACATGGCTGCCTCTCCTACCATTAACACTTGGCTCACACCCCCTCCAGCGATCACTGCACCTGTCATCAAGATTCGTGAGGGACAGAGGAGCTGACGCTCACAAGTAAGTAATTAATTCTTTTTAAAATTCATTTTCTCTGGTGTGGTGTCTTTTTTTGAGTTAACCCTTTGTGAAGTGGTAAGGGATCCATGAGACCTCTATACCTGTACACAAGGTGTGGCAAGTCACCTGTGGCTAGCCAGTGACTTGCCCTTAACTCCCAGCCCAGGAGGGGGCAGATTTAAGTTGTGCAGGCTTGTAGCCTTTCAGGGCCACCAAAGCAGGCCCTTGTGCCCTGCTGCACAAGCCCTGCATAGCTGGTCCACGGGCTGGTTATGCTGGGTAGGGTGGACCCCACACAATTTTGGGGGGGATTTTTAGGGGTTCTGGAGGGTTCGGATCCAGCCTCCCTAGATGTAAGGGACTGTGTCATCCAGTATTTACAAAAAACTAGAAAAAAAATCTGTTCATATCCTACTCAGGGAAAAATAAGCGGAGAAAAGTAACAAAACCAACCATTGCGAGATGATTACAAAACATTATCACTTGGGCATATCAAAACAGTTCTCCTAGGCTTAAATAAAATCACACTCGACTAGGGCCCTTTCTACCTCATGGGCCAAGGCTTCCTCGGTACCAATAGAACAAATCTGCAGAGCCGCTACTTGGTCGAGTATCACAATAGTCATCAAACACTACAGACTCAGTGTAATGAATTCGGAAGACACTCAGAAGAGTGGCCTTGTCTACGGTAACACACCCATAAAGTAAAGATCTTTAGTATATCTCTAGTGGTGATGTCATGGAGCGTAAGGGAAAACTTTAGTTAGTTATGGGTAAAGTCTTTTCCCTGTAGCTTCCATGACATCAGGGATTTCCTACCAACAGAGTTATACATTATTTAATCTTATTACTTAGTTTATGGCTTAAGCTGGGATATAGTCTATGATGTAGACTGGAGAATGGAGGGTGGGGCTAAAATGTATACTCCTATTCCTTTCCTATCCCATGATCCACAGGTGGAAACCCCTCTATCGTGGTGAGGTCATGGAAGCTAGAGGGAAAAGACGTTACCGGTAAGTATCTAAAGTTTTTGTATTTTTGGTATTCAGATTTTGATTAAGGCTTTGGGTTGCAATACTGTGTTCACTGAAGTTTATTAGTAAAAGCAGTAAAACCAGCACAGTGATAATCCAAAAAGAATGTATTCAAGTCAGTTGCACAAAATCCAACATTTCGGGGGTTACAGCAGGCCCCCTTCATCAGGGATAACTAACAACAAGTTCACAGGTATAGCAAGTGTTAAATAGACATAATTAACCAATGATAGGCAAGGGAAATTCCCGCCTGACGTCACTAATGACGTCACAGTGTGTCTATAAATCATATACAGTTTGTAAACATTCCATCCGCAAACAGAGGTAAAGAACATAAATGATAGTAAATAAGGATAAAAGTATACTTACCTAAAGGTCCCCTCAGAGCCCTCCCGCAAGTCTGCAGCTCTGGCAGTTGGCTGCAGGAGCAGGGAACGCCGCTGTGAGCGAGGTCGGTTGCATAGCAACCGGCCTGTCAGCTCTCCTTCAATCGGAGGGAGGCGGAAGTGACGTCACAGGCAGGGCAGTGATGCCCTGCTGTAGTGCCGTCCGCCCTTACCCTGCCGTGATTGGCCAGGGAGGGCGCAGCTCCCTGTCAGAGCTGTCACTGCTCTGACAGGGGCTGAAAATCCACCTGAAAACGGTGTTTGGCCCAGGAGGAGGTTAGGTAAGTATTGAGAGGAGATGGTATATACAGTGCAGTTTGCCAAAATACAATAAAATAAAGTACAAATGCCAAAAACCTTGTTAAAGCACAATTACATATGAATAAATATAAGTGGCCAATGCGTCCCCTCTTCACCGTGTCCATGCGACAGCGGCACCAATCTGTTGTGGGGTATCTGGAAGAAAAGAACATATACCCCTCTGTACTGTTCCAAGAGAACATCGTATCCTGGGGACATTACATAGACGATCTGATGCTATTCTGGAAAAGGGATAATGCCTCGCTCTCCATCTCCTCTCAATACTTACCTAACCTCCTCCTGGGCCAAACACCGCTTTCAGGTGGATTTTCAGCCCCTGTCAGAGCAGTGACAGCTCTGAGAGGGAGCTGCGCCCTCCCTGGCCAATCACGGCAGGGTAAGGGCGGACGTCACTACGGCAGGGCATCACTGCCCTGCCTGTGACGTCACTTCCGCCTTCCTCCGATTGGAGGAGAGCTGACAGGCCGGTTGCTATGCATCCGACCTCACTCACAGCGGCGTTCCCCGCTGCTGCAGCCAACTGCCAGAGCTGCAGACTTGCGGGAGGGCTCTGAGGGGACCTTTAGGTAAGTATACTTTTATCCTTATTTACTATCATTTATGTTCTTTACCTCTGTTTGCGGATGGAATGTTTACACACTGTATATGATTTATAGACACACTGTGGCGTCATTAGTGACGTCAGGCGGGAATTTCCCTTGCCTATCATTGGTTAATTATGTCTATTTAACACTTGCTATACCTGTGAACTTGTTGTTAGTTATCCCTGATGAAGGGGGCCTGCTGTAACCCCCGAAACGTTGGATTTTGTGCAACTGACTTGAATACATTCTTTTTGGATTATCACTTGGAGTGCTGGTTTTACTGCTTTTTCTGGCTTTGCGGCGTCACCGCTAACCGTGCACCCCCATTGCAACATACAGGTAGGAGTGAGGCGGCATACGAGATTCATTGAAGTTTATTGAGACTTTCTCATTTTTAAAAAGCTTCTCTGTAATTATTTTTTTCTATCACTACTTGTGTTCATCAAATATGGATTGTATACAACATTATTTATTAGTCCTTAAAGGCATTATCTAGGCCCTGCAAAGTTTGGTTTGATAGCCCCGCAAAATGCACATATTGCTAACCTTATATTTTTAAAAATGTATTCTAAAAACTTTTTTGGTATTCTTCTTTTCCCGTATGTTGTATGTGGTGTGGTAAGGTGCAAGGTGCCGTCATTGACGGTAGGTATGTGGCACCAAGGTACCTGGCCTTGGTGCAGTAAAGCTGTATAGTATTTTCCAGCATCAGCTGCTAATGGCAGTCTGCTGCTAAAACGTTAGTATAGCCGAAAGGCTAACCCGGGACGGCTTTACTGGGATGGAGTAGAGCAGGGTGGGACTCCATCCCCTACCCAGGTCCGGGTTTTGCGGGCCGCATAAATTGCCTGGGGAGTCAGGTGTGCACTGGCTGTGTCTAGAGCTTACTTGTGGAGTGAGTCTCTGTGTGCCTGGCTGGAAGCTCTTATACAGGCTATTTCATGTGGACCCGAGGTGGATTCGGCTACAAGTGTGCAAGCTTGGACTAAAACTAAGAAAGGCCGTTGCCTGTCTGGTGCAATACTATGGCATTTTTCCTGAAAAGGTGATGTAACCTAAAAAGGATATTTTATGTTATAGACTTTATGTGTGAATAAACACGGACTTTACTTTGAACTTTTCGCCTCTGAGCCTCTATACTGCTAACATCCTGCTGTCTACCAGAGCTGATCCTCACATTTGGTGGAGGATGCGAGCAAAGCAGTGAGGCCGTTGCAAGGAGCAACCAACGGAAACGTTTTTGTGCATGTCCTACATTAAGCCTGCCAGGCTGCTACCTGAGACCGCAGACAAAATGGAGGCTGTCGTGAAAGCGCTCATGGAGGCGAATCTGCAGCAGCGCGAGGCCAACAAGCAGCAGCAGGAGACCAACCAGCTGCTATTGCAACATGTGATGGCGCTGCAAGCTGCAGGAGGACCCAAAAGTGTCCCTGATGCCCGGAAAGCTGTCCGCTTGGCGCTTACAAAGATGAACCCTTCGGATGATGTCGAGACCTACCTGGCGGTGTTTGAAAAGGTGGCTGCAAGGGAGGAGTTGCCTTGTGACCAGTGGGCTGACGTCATCGCTCCATTTCTGGCATCTGGACCCCAGCAGGTGTTGTTTGATCTTCCAGACGACCAAGCCGCTGACTACCTGACTCTGAAGGGTGAGATACTGGCCAGACTGGGGGTGAATGTGTGGGTTCGGGCTCACCGGGTGCATCAGTGGAGCTATCAGTCGGCAGAGCCCGCCAGACCCCAGTACTATAAACTGCTGCACCTACTGCAAAAATGGCTGCAGCCAGATTTATTGAGCCCCTCTGCCATGTTGGACCTCTTGCTGGCGGACATGTTCTGGAGGGCTTTACAGCACCCTCTCCAGCACTGGGTTGCCCAGGTATCCCCCGGCAACGCTCTAGAGATGGCGGACCTAGTGGAGCGATATGAGGCCAGCAGGAACTGCAAGGGGGCTCTACGAGGAAGGATTCGGGGACACCCCGGAGGTCCCCGTCCCAGCCCAGGCAAGTGGTGTCCCCTAAACCCCCTCAGGATCTACCCTCCAAAGTCCCTGCCCCGGTGTTGTGTTGGGGGTGTAAGGAGCTGGGACATATCAGAGCCAACTGTCCCCACCAGGGGGAGCTCATGGACGTGAACTTTGGTTACCACCCTTCCATGTATGTCAGGAGGCTGTGTGCTGCCGGTGTCCCTGAGCTTGTGGGGCAAAGTCCCCTCTGTCAGGTGAAAGTGGGGGATACCCTGGCTGTGGCCCTTTTGGACTGGGGAAGTATGGTTACCCTGGTGAGACCCACCATGGTACTGCCCGATGAGTACACGGGGCGGAAAACCGGGGTCTTGTGCATACACGGGGACTTAACAGACTATGCCACAGCACAAGTGACTCTAACCACCGTGTCCGGCAGCTGGAACCACGAAGTCGCCGTCGCTGCTAAACTTCCGTACGAACTTATTGTTGGGAGAGACATCCGGGGTTCATGTCACTGTGGACCAAGCTGGGAGTTCCGGAAATCCGCGAGGTGGGTGTGTCCCCAATAGACTGGCATTACTCAGGGGTGACCCCAGAACCTTGGGAGCCGGAGTCAGAAGGCACCGCGGTAGGGGTGATCGCCACTACGGTGGAAGAGGGGGAGTCAACCCCACTGAGTGTTATGGTTGGAGATGTGGAAGATCTGCCAACAGGTCCAGAGTTGGCCGATCTCCATGTCTCCACGGGTAGTTTTGGTACAGCCCAACACCAGGACCCGACTCAGGCCTGGGAGAATGTACTTGAGGTGGAAGGTGAGCCACAACAGCCAGTTACAGTTTCCTCACTTTGTGGTTCACCAGGATATGCTGTACCGAGTAAACAAAGTACGTGAAGAGGTTGTGGAACAATTGGTGGTACCCAATCCTTATCGCAAGCTGGTGTTGGATTTGGCCCACCAACATGTTCTAGGGGGACACCTAGGCCAGCAGAAAACTCTGGATCGAATTTTACAATGGATCTACTGGCCCAGTGTGTACAAGGAGGTGGAGAGGTATTGTGAGTCCTGCCCAACATGTCAGATGACCAGCCCCCAGCCTCATTACCGTGGTCCCCTAGTTCCTCTCCCAGTTATTGAGGTGCCCTTTGAGCGGATTGCCATGGATCTGGTGGGTCCAGTGCCAAAATCCGCTAGAGGGCATCAACATATTCTGGTAATCTTGGACTATGCCACGCGGTACCCCGAGGCCATACCCCTGCGACACACCTCAGCCAAGCTCATTGCTAAGGAGCTTATGGAAATGTTTTCCCAGGTAGGCCTGCCTAAAGAGGTCCTGACCGATCAAGGTACCCTGTTTATGTCTAAGGTGATGAAAGAGCTCTGTAAGTTGTTGCAGGTGAAACAATTGCGGACATCCGTTTACCACCCGCAAACAGGCGGCCTGGTAGAAAGGTTTAACCAAACTTTAAAAACCATGTTAAAACGGGTAGTCGCCAAGGATGGGAAGAATTGGGACTTGCTTCTGCCCTATCTGATGTTTGCAGTGCGAGAAGTGCCCCAGGCCTCTACAGGGTTCTCGCCCTTCGAGCTCTTATACGGTCGGCATCCGCGGGGCCTGTTGGATATAGCCAAGGAGGCTTGGGAACAGCAACCCACCCCCCACAAAAGTGTGGTAGAGTATGTTACTCAATTACAGGAACGGATAGATGTTGCCGCTGGTGAGGGAATATATGGAGGCAGCACAGCAGGCCCAAAGTAGGGTTTATAACCGGCAAGCCAGGGTACGGAACTTTAACCCAGGTAACAGGGTTGTGGTTCTTACCCACAGTGGATAGCAAATTTCTGGCTAGGTGGCAGGGTCCCTACGAGGTGATTGGGAAAGTTGGGGAAGTGACTTACAAGGTACATCAGCCCGGGCGGAGAAAGCCAGAGCAGGTGTACCATGTAAACCTGCTGAAGCTGTGGAAAGACAGGGAGACCCCTGTGGGTGACAGTCCCCGACCAGGTATGTTAGGGGTGGAGCTTCCCGTCCCTCAGTCTGTTGTTAGAGAAGCGGTAGTTGAGGTGAAAACTGGCGACAACCTCTCATCTAAACAGACCCAGGAAGCCAGGGAGTTTATTAGCAGAAACACGGATGTGTTTTCAGAACTCCCTGGATGCACTTCTGTCATCCAACATGACGTTGCCACGGAACCTCAGGCTAAGATCCGGTTGAGTCCCGACGACAAGCTATCGTGGAAGAAGTGCAACAAATGCTCAGATTAGATGTAACTGAAGAGTCAAAGAGTGAGTGGGCCAGACCAATAGTCTTGATTCCCAAGCCCGATGGTACGTTGCGGTTCTGTAATGATTTCGGCAAACTTAACGAAGTATCTAAGTTTGATGCCTACCCCATGCCCCGAGTAGACGAGCTTATTGAAAAGCTAAGCCAAGCCCGGTATTTTTCTGTTTTGGACCTCACAAAAGGATATTGGCAGGTACCTTTGACTGAGGCTGCCAAAGAGAAAACAGCCTTTATTACACCTGAGGGACTGTTCCAGTAGTAGGTATTACCCTTTGGTTTACATGGCGCTCCCGCTACGTTCCAACGGTTAATGGACATTGTCCTCAGGCCACATCGTCGGTATGCTTCGGCCTATCTGGACGATATCATCATCCATAGTACGGATTGGGAAAGTCACCTGCCCAAAGTCCAAGCCGTAGCGGATTCCCCCCGGAAGGCTGGTTTGACGGCAAACTCAAAAAAGTGTGCCTTGGGCTTAGAAGAAACTAGATACCTGGGCTATGTGATTGGGCGAGGAATGGTCAAACCCCAGGTTAACAAAATAGAAGCCATCCATAGCTGGCCACGTTCTACCTCTACCCGCCAAGTGAAGTAATTTCTGGGGTTGGTGGGGTATTACATGAGGTTCATTCCTAACTTTGCCACCGTAGCGGCACCATTGACAGACCTGTTAAAGGGACGCAACTCTGTCATGGTGAAATCGAGTGAACAGGCCGAAAAAAGCGTTCTCCGCTTTGAAGTCTGCCCTGTGTGGGTCTCCGGTGTTGGTGACGCCCGACTTCAAAAGGGAGTTCATAGTGCAGACCGATGCCTCCGAAGTAGGTCTCGGTGCTGTACTATCTCAGGAAGTCAATGGGGAGGAGCACCCCATTGTCTACGTGACTCGCAAGCTGACACCCGCGGAGACCCGGTATAATGTAGTGGAGAGAGAGTGTTTGGTCATTAAGTGGGCCCTTGAGTCTCTTCGCTACTACTTGCTGGGGAGAAGGTTCCGTTTGATTACGGACCATTCTCCCCTCAAGTGGATGTGCCAGGCTAAGGACAGGAATGCCAGGGTCACCCAGTGGTTCCTGTCCTTACAAAATTTCAAGTTCACAGTAGAGCACAGAGCGGGACGGATATTGGGTAATGCGGATGCCCTGTCCCGGGCACATTGTTTGGCATGTGTCCACCCCCTCAGTGTTGAACAAAGGGGGGGGTATGTGGTAAGGTGCAAGGTTCCGTCATTGACGGTAGGTATGTGGCACCGAGGTACCTGGCCTTGGTGCAGTAAAGCTGTATTGTTTTTCCAGCATCAGCTGCTAATGGCAGTCTGCTGCTAAAACGTTAATATAGCCGAAAGGCTAACCCGGGATGGCTTTACTGGGATGGAGTAGAGCAGGGTGGGACTCCATCCCCTACCCAGGTCCGGGTTTTGCCGGCGTCATAAATAGCCTGGGGCGTCAGGTGTGCACTGGCTGTGTCTAGAGCTCATTTGTGGAGTGAGACTTTGTCTGCCTGGCTGGAAGCTCTTATACAGGCTATTTCATGTGGACCCGAGGTGGATTCGGCTACAAGTGTGCAAGCTTGGACTAAAACTAAGAAAGGCCGTTGCCTGTCTGATGCAATACTATGGCATTTTTCCTGAAAAGGTGATGTAACCTAAAAAGGATATTTTATGTTATAGACTTTATGTGCGAATAAACTCGGACTTTACTTTGAACTTTTCGCCTCTGAGCCTCTATACTGCTAACATCCTGCTGTCTACCAGAGCTGATCCTCACAGTGGTCACATCGCTTGTGAATGACTAGCTTTACAATAGTCTCAATCTTCTGTTGTTGCTACCCGATGTCTGATGCCAAGAACAACAACAGCACAGCTACATAAGAAGGGAGGGAGTGGTTAGCAGCCAGGAGGGGAGGAACAGATGCAGAAATTCTAAATGGAGTGTCATTGAGGATTGCAAAACCGAGCCTAGAAAGCAATGATCTTCAGGGCAAAAGGGAAAATAAACACTATGTTTGCAGCTTTACAGGCAAAGGAAAATGTGCAATTTTAACCAATAAATATTAATTATTTTACTATAGTTGTGTGTGTGCCTGGTAGGCCAAGTGCTGGAAAAATGATAAACATAGGCTGGTAATGTCAGCGCATGCTGGCATAGCCCCTTCATAGCTGTTTGTAAACCAGGATCAATTTCTTCCCCCTCCCTTGTGTAGGAAAATTACCTCCAAACATTCCCTGGGACCTCAAGGGAGCTATAACATCACAAACGGCTTGGCTGCACGTAACTGTAAAAAAATAAAATAAAATCTGATAAAGTGGAGAAGCAACAATGAGGGGTCCTCCCTGACCTTCTGGGACCCGATGTGTCCCCTGCGCCCCGTCAAGTTACACCCCCGTCCTCTTGCCATTACACTTTCTTTTTTACTTGATCCTACTTGGTCCTACTTACATGTGCAGGCTCATCAAAGTAAGTGTGCCCACGCATGGTCGTAAACCTTGGGTGTTTCTGTATGAGGTGTGTGGCCGGAGGTAATTGCCGCACTGGTCTGCGCATGCATGAATGGCACCTGAGCTCAAATTGCGTTTATGGGTTCCCAAACATGTGTGTCACAATCCGCCGAGTTTTTGAACTTCTGCACATGCACAGCAGGCACTTCCTTCCACCAAACGGCCTTTAAAAGGAGGCCTGCAGCGATGCAAAGTTGTCTACAGCTCTTTCTGAAGTGATGCTTGCCTCCTGTTCACATGTGTACGTTGTTGCTCAACTTTGGCTCTGACTCCCTGGCTTTTGGACATCGACCCCGGTATGGCTCTGGCCCTCTGGCTTTGGAGTCCCCATGCTGGAACCAGTTGTGTTGTAGCACTTCATCAGTTGGTCATTGCTGACTTCCTCCAGGTACAGTCAGCTTTAATTTTCTGTTCCAGATCTCCCTCAGCTCCTGCCTGGTATTCCTGATTCTGTATCATCATCTCACTTGACACTCTGTATCATCATCTCACTTGACACTCTGCGAATAAACTCGGACTTTACTTTGAACTTTTCGCCTCTGAGCCTCTATACTGCTAACATCCTGCTGTCTACCAGAGCTGATCCTCACAGTGGTCACATCGCTTGTGAATGACTAGCTTTACAATAGTCTCAATCTTCTGTTGTTGCTACCCGATGTCTGATGCCAACAACAACAACAGCACAGCTACATAAGAAGGGAGGGAGTGGTTAGCAGCCAGGAGGGGAGGAACAGATGCAGAAATTCTAAATGGAGTGTCATTGAGGATTGCAAAACCGAGCCTAGAAAGCAATGATCTTCAGGGCAAAAGGGAAAATAAACACTATGTTTGCAGCTTTACAGGCAAAGGAAAATGTGCAATTTTAACCAATAAATATTAATTATTTTACTATAGTTGTGTGTGTGCCTGGTAGGCCAAGTGCTGGAAAAATGATAAACATAGGCTGGTAATGTCAGCGCATGCTGGCATAGCCCCTTCATAGCTGTTTGTAAACCAGGATCAATTTCTTCCCCCTCCCTTGTGTAGGAAAATTACCTCCAAACATTCCCTGGGACCTCAAGGGAGCTATAACATCACAAACGGCTTGGCTGCACGTAACTGTAAAAAAATAAAATAAAATCTGATAAAGTGGAGAAGCAACAATGAGGGGTCCTCTCTGACCTTCTGGGACCCGATGTGTCCCCTGCGCCCCGTCAAGTTACACCCCCGTCCTCTTGCCATTACACTTTCTTTTTTACTTGATCCTACTTGGTCCTACTCACATGTGCAGGCTCATCAAAGTAAGTGTGCCCACGCATGGTCGTAAACCTTGGGTGTTTCTGTATGAGGTGTGTGGCCGGAGGTAATTGCCGCACTGGTCTGCGCATGCATGAATGGCACCTGAGCTCAAATTGCGTTTATGGGTTCCCAAACATGTGTGTCACAATCCGCCGAGTTTTTGAACTTCTGCACATGCACAGCAGGCACTTCCTTCCACCAAACGGCCTTTAAAAGGAGGCCTGCAGCGATGCAAAGTTGTCTACAGCTCTTTCTGAAGTGATGCTTGCCTCCTGTTCACATGTGTACGTTGTTGCTCAACTTTGGCTCTGACTCCCTGGCTTTTGGACATCGACCCCGGTATGGCTCTGGCCCTCTGGCTTTGGAGTCCCCATGCTGGAACCAGTTGTGTTGTAGCACTTCATCAGTTGGTCATTGCTGACTTCCTCCAGGTACAGTCAGCTTTAATTTTCTGTTCCAGATCTCCCTCAGCTCCTGCCTGGTATTCCTGATTCTGTATCATCATCTCACTTGACACTCTGGCTTCCCCTCTGCTGAGTTTCCCGAGTATGCACCCTCTGGGGAAGCTGCAGCAGGTACTGCTGGTAGCTGTCTGTATGTACTTTGTTTGGGTCCCCAACAAGGTACGTGACAGTATCTGCAGGCCAGGCAAAATGGAGCCGGCACAGATGCAGACAGCCTTTAAATCCATTATGCAGTGACTGGGTGAATTAAGTCAAGTTGGGAGAAATAGAAACTTTACAGCGTCCCTGGTTATCCCAAATGCCTCCATGTCTGCTGAAGTTACCCCGCCTTTCTTCAATTAAAGAACTTGATCTTTGTCCAGGCTCAGGCCCCCCTACTGGGGCATTTATCAGGGAACCGGAAAAAAATAGTTCTTTCAAAAACAGTTTGTCACCTAGCTGCTTCAGGGAGACCCACAGTCTTGGGCTCACCATTGTCTGGAACAAGATGAAAACCCTGGATAGTTTTTTCAAGACACTGGGCTTCTGCTGAATTTTCTCTGCACAAATTTAAACAAGGGAAGAGGCCTATTAAGGAATATCTTTGTTGAGTGAGTGATGCAGGATGAAATGACAATGCTTTAAAATATCAATTCAGGTTGGGGATTTGACTCCATTAAGGATGAAATGGCTCCAGTAGAGGCACCTGATACCTTCAAATAATTGGTTGACTTGTCAGTCCAGATTGTCAAACGTATCCAAGAACCCTGCTCAGAACACTCCTGGTCTAATACTGAAAATTTTCAGTTTACCTCCACTTCAAGGGGACCAAATTATGCTACTGAATATGCACCTGAACCTATGCAGCTGGGCATGTTACAACCTCCTTTGTCTTCTCCCGCAGCCGTGCTCAAAATTTGTGCCAGTACTGC
Organism: Gastrophryne carolinensis; assembly: GCA_027917425.1. Lineage (NCBI taxonomy): Eukaryota > Metazoa > Chordata > Amphibia > Anura > Microhylidae > Gastrophryne > Gastrophryne carolinensis. The sequence continues at coordinate 284,637,702 of CM051237.1, read as the reverse complement.
GGGGTCCTTTGACATTTAATGTCGATCTGCCCTGCTAAACGACCAGATAGGAGTGTTCCCAACCTTTCCCCTTGCCAGCTGTTGTTTTACTTTATGTGAAGTGTATTTATCCATCCCATGCCCAACAGAAAGAATAAGGTCACGTGGAATCAGGGGCGTGCAGCTGTTTCTTGGACGCTCAATTTGCTGCCAAACATAAGATCACTATCCAACCTAAGTCTACCCCACAAGCTGTCGCAGTAGCAGATGGATCACCCATGAGCTCAGACCTCATCTGCTTCGAGACCTCTGCTCTACCAATCCTTATCCAAACTCATCATTCTGAGCTCATTCATTCTGAAATCTTGCCATATTATTATTATTATTATTATTATTATTATTGTGTATTTATATAGTGCCATATGCCATCTATCTGGTTATACTGTGCATGCCTTGGTTAAAAGCCCATAACCCGGATGTTAAATGGACTCAAGGCTCAATCACCTTTAACTTGGACTTATGCTTTTTAAATTGTAAAATCTCGGAACCTCACTGGCGGCCTGCCAGTGCCATTGCCTCTAAAGCCTTCCTACCAGAACTGTGCATTGAGTTTTAAGCTGTGACTGATGAGAAGGGGGCAGACACTTTACCACCACATCAAGAATATGGCTGTTCAATTGTTTTGTTGCCCGGTGCTGCCATCCCCTTTGGCTGTCTTTTTTAATTATTAGAGTCAGAGTTAAAAGTTTTGAAAGAATTTACAAAATTCTGTCGGTCTTCTTCACCAGCTGGCGCATAAATCATTTTTTGTGAAGAAAAGAGATGGGTCCCTGCATTGATTACAGAGAGTTAAAAATAGGTACCCACTTGCATTAATTCCAGAAATATGACAAGGTCTTCATGCTTCCACACATTTTGCCAAACTTGATTTGAGAGGAGCCTATGACCTGGTGAGTATCAGGGAATTAGATGAATGGAAGACCACCTTTAGAATTCACTACAGGCACCTTGAGTATTTATTGATGCCCTTCGGGCTATGTAACAATTCTATCACCTTTCAGCATTTTATTAATTACTTTTTGTGAGAATTCTTGTTGCAGTGTAACTTCTTGTGGAATTCTTGACGTTTTTGTTGCAGTGTATCTGGATCACAAACTAATCTTTTCTGCCAACTTTCAGCTTCATCGGGTCCATGTCAAAATGGTTTTGCAGTGTATAGGAGATCACCACCTTAATATTAAATTGGAGAAATGTGATTTTTAAAAATGACAATTCCTGGGGTTTGTATTCTCTGCTACTGGAACAGAAATCCTGGAATGGCCTGTGAGCAGTTTCCGCAACGAAGTTCGGGGGGTTTGCCAACTTTTTAATGGAGTGGACGTGGACACCCGCCACACCTTCCTCCCAATAAGGAGCACCAAACAATTATCAAGTTATCAAAATATATTTTATTTCCAAAGCATTACACTAACAAAATAAGTTAAAATACATAGAACATGAGAAGACAAGACACTTAAAAACACCACTGCAAAAGTCCCTATAATCTCACTACAATGTCAACAAATCCGCCTTAAGTTCATACATGACTTGCCATTGGACCAAAAAACAAGGGGTAAGATCGACACCCCCTATATTATAACAAATTTTGTGCCGGCACAAAAAAAACCCTAAATATTGCCTCAATAAAAAAGTGCAAGAACTGTGCAAAAATAGCGGGATAAAGTGCCATAATAATAAAACAGCGCAAAGTGACAAGTGCCCACCTATAACTGCATAATAACTACATTCAATCCTTATATACAAAAAAAAAATTTCATTAATAAATCGCTAAATATATACATGTATTGCACAAAATATCCCTAGAGCTACTTTATACAATCTATAAAACATAAACAAATACATGTAGTCAGTGCCACCAAAGAAAGTGCAAGTGCCAGCAGCAAAGTTAATAAAATTACCAGACCATAATGAAGGCAGTCCAACAGCACATAACTTCTGACTCTACTTTATCTCAAAGTACGGGCGAATATTATTCTTTACATCCAGTGCCTTTCCTCCCTAAAAGAGTGTACAGCGTGTCTTGCTGCGGCCAGCTCTCATGGTTGAGGACACTTCTAGTGCCAGCTCTCATGGCAGTCAGCAGCCATTGTTCCATAGTGCTGAGAAAAAAAAGGATTGGGCAGAAGTGATTTACAGCTTGCTGCTGCAACCTTAGGTGAAGCTGGCTGATGGGCTGCTCAGCAGCCCATCAACCAGCTCTTCCATGTTCGTTCAGGGCGCCGGACTCAAACTCAGATTTCTTGCTGGTTCCCAAACACGAACTTTGTGTTCAGGTTTGCCCATCTCTACACATTGACCCTGCTATTGTCACCAATTGTACTCTTAAGGATGAACTATTCTATTTAAAGATAGAATATTAATTCTGGAACTATTACAATCCAAGGTCTTGATCAGCCGGTGGCTGGACATTTTGGGGTACATAAAACTAGAGACCTGGTTAAACAATCTTTTGGTGGCCTACCAACAATTCATATTGCAAAGATCATGTTAATAACTTTGACACCTGTACCAGATGCAAAACTCAGCACTCCTGTCCAGCAGGCCTAATACAACCTCTTCCTGTACCAAATCACCCATGGTCCAAAATTGTCATGGATTTTATCTTTGAATTGGCGGTGTCTGAAGAGAACAACATCATTCTGGTGGTGGTGGTTTGATTTTCAAAAATGTTATTCCTCTTCCTGGCCTTGCATCTGCAGCTGTCCTTGTGAAAGTCTTCATCGAACATATTTTTGTCTTCATGTTTCAGGGGATCTCAATTCATTTCAAAATTCTGGACAGCCAATAACAATTCCATACATACATACATACATACATACACACATACATACATACAATCCACAAATTCTTTTACTAGTTATAGCTACCATCCCACAGCAATTCCCAATTCCCCTGTGGATATCAGTCTACAGGTGTTCAGGATACCATTCAATTATCTTGGTCACATCAGCAACTTAGAGAAAATAGTGAGAAAGCCCAGGAGAAATATGAGAACTGCAGACATCTCCATGAATCCTGATCCATCATTTTCAATTGATGACTGGGTTCTGCTGTATTCAGTAAACATGAAATTGGGAAACCTTTTCAGAATCTTGGACCTAAATTGATCGGACCTTTGCATATCAAGATAAAAATTAATAATGTGGCGATTGAACAGTTACCACGTTCATACAAGATCCATCCTGTATTCGACTCATCTCTGTTGAAAGCATCTCAGCCATCTGTTTCCAGTTCACCTGTCCCAGAGCCTGTTGAGGTTGTAGGCATGCCAGAATATGAGGTGGAAGAGATCTTTGACTCAAGAACATGCAGGCGAGGGTTACACTTTCTTGTTAACTGATCAGGTTATGGTGAAGAGGAGAATTCTTGGAAACAAGAAATATCTATGCTCTCTTACCTGTTTAAAGGTTCCATCAAGACCATCCTGACAGGCCATCTCCTGAGGTCCTCCAGGCACTGCTACCTTGGGGGGTAGTATCATGATAGAAGACCTGGTCTTAGTCATATGCACAGTATGCGCACACTCGTTTACGCGGGTGTGCGCACACATTGTAGCGCCCCTGGGGGGTTCCGGTTCCGGGATGGTAAGCGGCCAGGGTACACACGGTCACGGAAGTGATTGGCACTTTAATCTGCGTATGCCCAAATGGCCCGTGGACTCAGCTTACGTGCGCAGATTCTAGCGCAGGCACTTCCTGCCACCAAGCGGCCTTTAGAAGGCACTGGTTGGTTGCCTGCAGACCTTCCTGAAGTGACGCTTGCCTCCGGTTCCCGTGTGTACATTCCAGTTTGACTTGAGATCTGACTCCCTGGCTTTTGAAAATCGACTCCGCTCTGGCTTTGGATATTATCCCTGCTCTGGCTCTGACTCTCTAGCTTTGGATATCAACCCTGCTCTGGCTCTTAACCTCCAGCTTGGATGACTACCTGTTTTGGCTCTTTGAACCCTGGCTCTGGATTTCCGTTTCCCCTGGCTCTGGAATCCCTGGCTCTGTTTCATCAGTCCTGAAGTGGACTTTTCCCATATTGGTTTTTGAGCTCACTGGCAATTGGCAACAGTAATGGGACCCCAGCTTGTCTGCAGCGAAGTCCGACCCTCTCTGCCGAAGGCTCCAGCGAAAACCAGACCTGTCGGAATACTCCCCATGCTGGAACCACTGCATGATGTAATACTTCATCAGTTGCTCATTGCTGGCTCTAACTCTCTGTTACCTTCCAGATCTCGCTCAGCTCTTGTCTGGTGTTCCTGATTCTGCATCAGCATCTCACTTGACAATCCCAGGTTTCACCTCTGAGTTTTCCCAGTATCCACCCTCTGGAGGAGCTGCAGGAGGTGCTGCTGGTAGCTGTCTGTATCCACTTTGTGCAGGTTCACAACAAGGTATGTGACATTTGTGTTAGATTAATTTCCTGTCTAGTCACCACAGCCAAGAAGCGTAACTAGTTGGGTTACCTAATAAAAAAAAAAAACTAGACACTGTAATGTTGTTTGTTACTCTAAACTTTGCATTGCAGCCTCAGTCTACTGAAGTATTCAAGTGCACTGCTCAACATTCATAGTCATTCATAACAAGAGCAGTCCACGGGATCCATACCCTCAAAAGTACCACCATTTTTGGGTTCCCATCTAGCATTTTAGATCTAGACAAATAACAGTGTGATCAGCAGATCATGCAGGTTTCGAGGAACAGCATCTTACATTCAGAGTACAATTTAATGGATCGGTCTAGTTTAAATAAAAAAGCCCCCGAAGTCAGTAGTAGCTCACTGGGTATTATATGCAAATGCCATTTGTAACAAGTCTGGCAGACCCATTTTTATATTTTTATACAAATAATAAGCTAGACCTATAATAACCTTCCTGTTGGTGAATCTCTGAACATTGCTACCTATCTCCTGGGGCATGTGCTTTGCTTTTCAAATGCATGGTAAAAAGTGCACTGATGTTCTAGAAATCATATTGGCATAATGTTTCTTTATACCAGAATTGTTTGTCTACATGATTTCTGGAAATTACTTTTAAACTACAGTCATTCAATTATTTATCTTGTGACATTCAGTTATCCATTAGATTGCACAAGGTTTGGCACGCAATCATGTCATAAAAATGCAAATAATACATTTTGCTCAGGATTACAGTTGATAGATAAATTTAATTGAGGTTCTATTGCACATTACATAACTGAGTTTTCTGAGTTACTGAGTTTAAACATTTTTTGTTTTCAATGCAAAAACAAACGATATGTGGCCAGCGTCTTTACTGGCTCACGTACAAGTCATATAAACCACAGGATGTAAGCAAAACAGCAAGAGAAAGATAAATGATTGGGTGTTGATGTACAATGTATGCTCTTTACTAGTGTTGCAGCTTTGATGGTTAAGTTTGACCTAAATATCAGTGATATTTTGTAGAAAATTAGCAGGCTTTTCTATGATTCATAAAATGATATGTCCAGGCAGCGGTGGACTGGGGCCCCAAATCAGCCCTGGATTTTACCAGTCCCTGGCCGGCCCGAGACATCCCTACTGAGCCCCCCCAACCATGATGCTGAGGCTAAAGTATTGGGGGCTGGGGTTCCTTGGCTTGTGGGTACAGGGGGCTCAGAGGGAGACTAAGTGGGCAGGAATTGAATGTGGGTGTTAAAAGCAGCGACTGCCAACTGGCCCCAAAGCAGTGCGGCCCACTGGCATTGTCCCGGGTCTCCCTATGGCCAGTCCGCCCCTGTGTCCAGGCATAAACAAATCTATGCTAACCTTTTTTCCCCAGCAGCTTGCTCTCCCATGAATGGAGACCAGTGCTGGATTGAGGGATCTTGCAAATCTTGGCAATTGATACATTTTAAAACACTGGAGCTGGGTGGAAGATCTGCAGAGGACAAAGGGTGAATATAGTTTTTTTTTGTTTTGTTTTTTAATGCCTGGACAGACCATTTAAGCAACCAATCGCCAGCCAGGGTTAAGCCAGGAGTCAGTCATTTTGATTGGCTGACTAAGCAGTCACGATCAGATTGTAATGTAAGTGCTGCTCCTGCTGATGCTTCAAACGAAGCAAGAATGTGGGCACCACATGCATAAGCCACAAGCTTTAGCTGTTTTTCCTCTGTATCCCTCCGTTCTCATGCCAAATACGTAGCTTCTAACAGTAAAGGAAACCTTGTTTAGGGGGTGTAGAAGGAATTCAGGCTTCTCTTCTTAAGCGGTTACGTGGATTCAGAGTCAAGAAGAGGAGCTGCAACCAGGGCAGGCCTTAGGATGGAAGGCGCTCTGAGCGAGATCATATGATGGTGCTGTCCAACATTCTTATTCGCTTCCTCACTACCTCACTTTACTGGGCATTTAAAACAAGGGAACTTTTTGAGGATGCCTTCTCAAGACCAAAGTGGTGACCAAACAGGGATTCTTAAAAACTTCCTTGATGGAGTTCTGCATAAAACCTGCACATTAATTTATGTGGCAATCTAAAGTAAAATAAGCAGTTATTTTACTCCAGCAAAATATATTTATATTTATTCTTTTATCTTGTCTACATCATATTGCAGCAGTACAAAAATTACAGCTGTGACTTTTTAATCAGGGCAAGTTGCTTTACTATGCAACATAACTTTCTATTTACTCGTGTCATACAGTTGTTAGAATGTTCGTCCGGTCATTGCTCATCATAACATTTCTGAAAGTAAGTCACATATTACATATGTTACAATATGTTTCTTAAACATACCTGTGAGAGTATTGCCTGAATTGATTGTCCGCAATGCAACAAGAACCCTGTTTTGCTCTTCAGTGAAGTCAGTAATGAAGGGGGCCTTATCACCATTAACCAGCTTCCTAGGTGGAAGGAAAGCCTGGAACTCATGTGTGCTCTGGAAATTAGTAGGGAAATTAGTGGCAGCTAAAAATTCAACAGTCGTTCCCCAATCTTTTCCAAAAGTCCTTTCAGGTAGGGAAAGGTATTGTAACCTGGGTAAAAATAAATACAATGTTAATATATTAACTGCATTTTTACAGATCACGAAAATATGGTTGATGCCTTTTTTAAAATAATTATATTTTCACAGAACAAAATTATCATTTGAGTATAAATACTAATCCATGCACAAAGCAGATGACAGGGTAGACCAAGTCGCCATATGTTAAAATGTCCTAAAATGAAGGACTCGCATGGCAGCTCACACACCACTAGATGTTTGGGGGATGTGGCAGCGAGGAAGAGGGAGCTGTACTGTGCATGCTGGGGGGTTTCACATAGGGGAAAGTCAGATTCCCAGGTTTTGAACCACTTTAAATGGTGTATCTGCAGATATATCCTCATTATCCTAAATAAGTGCACATAAACTTGTGACTGAACCCGCAAATAACATTATAGGGGGTACCCTTTGTAATGTTAAATTTGGCGCCAGCTGTGCATTTTGGTATGCTGATGTTATGATAATGAATCATTTAAGTCTGCTGAAATATGCTTCTGGGAGGAGGGTGAAGGGTTTTATCCTGCTGGCTGTTATTTTTGTGTACCAAAATGGTGTTTAGAAGAATGGAAAATGTGTTAGTTACATTTTCCTTAACTTTTGCTTATAATGTATGCACTGAGCTCATTAATATAACTGCAGTTTGTTCTTTTTTAAAATAGAGAGTCCACGGCCTTCCTGGACTTTCAACGCATACCTCAAATCAGGGCTGCTTACTCCCACCTGGTCCAGTGGTGGTGATCAGCCTCCCACAACCCCGGTATCTAAAGCAAGGAGTCGCACTACCAGGTACACGATGGCTCGAGGTGTACTGCAGTTATCCTGAGAATAATAGGCAGCCCTAGTCTGGCCTTGAAAACAGCACATGGACACCTACAGGCTGGAACATGTAAATGCATCACTTTGTTTTAGATACTGGGGCTGCAGTAAAGTGTTCACTGACATGTCTGAAAGTAAGCAGACGAGCCTTCTGCCACCTTTGGCACCAGGGGGGGCTGGCCGCAGGGCATACCGGGACAAATCCCGGTAGGCCGCGGCTTGTCCTGCATTACTGGCTCCCAGTTTACCCTCTGGGGGCTGCTCTGATCGGCTTCCTAGCTCCGCAGCCGACCGGGTGATAGCAGGAGAGGCCAGGCTTTTCGTCGGCTCCGAGCGCAGCAGCCTTTGATGTCCGGGCTGCAATATAAGTAGTGACTCATTAGTTCCCGCCGGCTGCTTCTGCCTTCATCTGACAGTGAGGCGGAACTGTCAAACCTTGCTGCAGTTTCCCCCTCGGCTCTGTTACACTCAGGGCCAGCTCAGACCCCAGATTCTGGACAAATTGGCGTGCTGCCTGTGCTCTGCTTTGGAGTGGTAAGCTGCTAGCTGCTTATCATTTGTTTATTGTTATTTTTTGGGGGGGGGGTCGTAAATTGCCTGGAGTTTGGCTTGATTGGTGACCAGGGTCACCTGATTCCCTATCCCTAGGGCATCCCAAACTGTTTTGGTCTAATTTAAAGAGTTTTGGTCCTTTTCTGTGGGGCATTCTGATTTGGGATGCCCCATTATGTGCAAACTCCCCCATATCCCCAGAAAAAATACCTGACCACTAATCAAACAGCACATGTGTGGTTCAAACATGTGTCTGCAATTAAAGGCTGGCAGGATGTGGCTGGCAGCCTGCTAGTTTCCATCCGGCCCTTTGCGAGGAGAACCCATGCATGAGCCACTGGATCGGCGGTCAGTTAAGTTTAACTGGTGATCTGGGGGGGGGGGGGGGGTTGCACAAAATGGGGCATCCCAGGATGCCCCACAGAAAAGGACCAAAACCCTTTGAAGTGGCCCGAAACCCAGGAATTTGACTATCCTGGGTTTTGGTCCTTTACCCCCAGGCACCCTAATCGGGGATGCCCTGCTGCGTGAAACCCCCCAGATCGCTGAAACCAACTCATCTCTTCCCGGTCCTACGGCGCATGCGCGGCCGCTCGTCCAATCAGCGTGCTCGGAGCCACTGACATGGTCTAAGCCAGCGTCTAAGAGCAGCAGCCCATGCGTGAGCCGCAGCCGCATCCCCAGCTCCCCTCTAACAGGGAGCGTGCACGCACCAGCCATTCACAAATGCCTAGCAAGCGCCCTGCTAGAGGGATAGCTGGGATGCGGTTGTGGCTCACGTATGCACCGCTGGACCAGGAAACAAGGTAAGTAGATGGGGCGACCTGGGGGGTTTCACACAGTGGGGTATCCTGATTTTCGATGCCCCGAGGGGGGAAATTGGTCGGCCCGGCAATTTTATATCGCGGTGGGTCTTGGTTCACTTTAAAGCGTGCCCACACCCCTTTTCCTAGCTAATGGGCGTGGGGCAGGCCAAGCCAGGACCGCATTGTGACAAACTCAGGGGCACCTGGATTGCTGGTAAATGCCCATGCATCTACCCCCACAGCGCCCACAAATCCTTACCTTAAAGTGGACCAAAACCCAGGATTTTGACTTAGCCTGTGTTTTGGTCTTTTCCCGGTGCCCCACTACGTGAAACCAGATCTCCCACATCATCTCACTTCATCCTGGTCCTACGACACATGCGTGGCCGCTCATCCAATCAGCGCGCTTGGAGCCGCTGAGCTATGGATGTCTAAGCTGACGTCTTAGCACAGTGGCTCTGAGCGTGCTGGCAGCCGCATTCCCCGCTTCCCTCTAACAGTTAGTATGCCTGCACTAGCCATTCACAAATGGCCGGCCCGGGCACGCGCGCCCTAATAGAGGGATAGTGGGGATGCGGCCGTGGCCCGCGCATGCGTTGTTGGACCGGGAAGTAAGGTAAGTGTAGCAGGCAACCTGGGGAGTTTCACACAGCAGGGCGAGGATGCCCCAGGAGAGGGAATTGATCAACCGAGAATCTTATAGATTCTCAGGCCGATCCAGCTCGGTTTTATATATTATATATATAATATATATTTATTATTGTGGCATTGACTCTCTTTACCGGGCCGAGCACAGTACAGCAGGGCCAGTCTGACCAAAAAGTCCAGGGCCGTTTTTTGGTCCCAGTCCGCCCCTGTTTGGCACCCATAATCTGAGAACTGCCAGGAAAGTTCACAAAAGGGGACATTCTCTTTATGCAAAATGAATTCACTTAAGTTAAAACACATTATTGTAAAGTGTGGCTAACACGGTGTTGTACAGTCTAAAAATCAGAACAGAGAGACACAAATAGAAGGCATAAAAACACTCCTACCCAAAAATGAGTGTACAACCACTACGCAAACCATGCAAATGCCTGGGGTCCCACAGTTGCAGGGTCAGATCAATTTCAACTTTTTGTTTTAAAAAAAAAAATAATGGCACTTGGAGGAGGGTGAACTGCAGCGAGTGTGGGGTTCCATTTAACTCAATACAGTGTGTGCAGCAGATAGAAAGCCACAGTACACTTATGTGAGCCAGCTGCTGCAGAATCAGTGCACTCAGCTCCATTCAGTTATGTAAGATGCTGTGACATGACAGCAGCTAGAGAGCTGAATGGTGCAGAGTGGGCCACTGATTGCATCTCCGCTCACCTCTAGCTGGGGACATGCCTGGGCCGGCCAATCAGAAATGGCGTCCCCGGGTATGTGTCTAGCTAAAGATATAGTGAGGCTGTGACCTGCGAATGAGTCATTAGAACGAGGTTAGCTGAGAGGGTACAGCAATTTAAATGGGATTACACACAGTGGGGCATCCTGTTTTGGGATGCCACAGGGAGTAGAAAATGATTGGTCATATGGGCAATTCCAATACAATTCCCTGTGACATAGACAGACAATGCCAGGATGCCCCTCTGTGTGAAATCCTCTGAATTTGGTCACATCCCCACAGCCCATGAGCAGGCCTTGGCTACATCCCTGACAAGGTGCATCAATATTATATTTCACTATTCAAAATTTGTCTTTAATTAAGGCCCCCAAACACAACTTTGCATTTGGCCCTTAGAAATTAATAGCCCATCCCTGTGTAAAACCTTACCCTAACCTAGCTAAACTATATTGTACTTTATTGATTTTCCATTCACAACAGTAGGTTGCTTTGGGCCAGGGGCCCAGCTAGGCTACTGTGAGGCTGTGGGGTCAGTTAGTTTGCCAAGGAGCGGAAAATGGTGTGGGTCCAAGTTAGGCTGTCAGAGTGACAGGTGGTATGGGGGAAATTGGACCAGGCAGTTTGAGGCCAGGGGCCCAATTTGGATGTTCTGGGGCCAGGGGGTGTGAAGTGCAGGGTTCCATAATTGGCTGGGGGGGAGGGGGTTCAGGGCCCTGATTAGGCTACTGTAGGGCCAGGTGGTGTGAGGGGCACAGGGATCCAAATAGGCTGCTGTAGGGTTGGTGGTGTGAAGAACAGGGGCCCTTTAAGGCTGCTGCTAGGGTAGCTGGTATGGGGTGCAAGGGACCCTTTAGGCTGATGTGGGGTGCTGGGGTTTTTTTATACTGCTTGTGGGGCACAGGAACCCATCTAGGCTGGTGTAAGATGCAGGGTCCATTAAGGCTGCAGTTGGAGTGTGTGGTGTTGGACGCAGGGGTCCTTTTAGGCTGTGGGGTACAGGACCCTTTTAGGCTGCTGTACCATACAGGGGCCCTTTAGGCTACCTTGGTGCACAGGGACCTATTTTGGCTGCAGTGGGGCACAGTGAACCTTTTAGTCTGCTATGGGGCACAGTTGCTCTTTAGTTTGCTGTGCGGCACAGGGGTTATTTAGGCTGCCCTTGGGCACAGTGGCTATATAGGGCTCAGTGGGCCACAGGAGCCCTTTAGGCTTCTGTGGGGCCCAGGGGTTATTTTGGCTTCTGTGGAGTGGCTGTGTCAGTACTAGTGCAAGTGCAGAGTGCGCTGGTGGTGGGTGTATACCTGTATAACTGCTGCAGCTCCCTTATATGTCCCCACCAGATTTGAAAAAAATTACACAGGAGTAACTTTTCTATGTTACTTTTCTGCATGGGGTTCTATTCCTGCGGAAACTGCAAGGGCTTGGGCCCAGAACTCTCTTTCCCTGCCACCCTGATGGCCACCCTGACAGTGTATTGACTGAATGTAAACTAATATAGCCCTAGATCAGCTGAATAACCAGTGGACTGAAACAGCCCAATCCGGCAGATCTAAAGAGCAGACACAGTTCAGCAGGGGACAGGAAGAGGAAGATGCCATACGGTGACTTTTTTCATGTATTTTTTTTACATTGTGAAATGGTAAGGGGTCCAAGGGATCCAAGTGATCCCAATACTAGTACACAGGGTAGTGGGAGCCGGCGGACTATCTGGCAGATAGAAATGGATAGACCCTGCTCTGGCTCATCACTGTTTATGACACCAGAGCAATGGAACTGCTGCCTGGACCACATTATTTACCAATTTACCTCTGCTTACATATTCTGGCTTACAAAAAATATTACATGGATATATATATATATATATATATATATATATATATATATAGGCACACACACAACTTCAAAAGGCAAGTTCTGCCTGTTGTAAAATTATGTTTTTCTCGCACTACACCAGGTAAATTTCTTTCAACTTTTATTCATAATGTGCTCTAGGCTTTTCCATTAAACAAGAAAGAACGGGAGTGCTCACATTTTTTTTATTCTCCAGAAAGACACGTTTATATCCAAAGGGTTATTACAAAGAAAGGTACACACAATTTTTAAGATATTTTTAAGGACATTTTTTTTTAGTTTCAGCTTTTACGTGTTATAATTCATATACATTAAAAACAGCTAATTTCGCTACAGACAAACTTAAAAGAGTGGCTTACGTTAGTAGATACAAAAAAAACAGAACGTCATTCCATTCCTATCCATTACAATAAGTAAAAAAATTAAACTAAAGTTTAAAGGGCACTTAAAGCAGACCAAATTGTCAAATACATTTAGCCATTAATTTGTGCATACTTGCGCATGTGCCATCGCTTTGTCTTGAGGAGACTAAAGGGTCGATTCAAAGAAACATGTAAAAGCTTTGATTTTGTTGCCGATCATGGTATTTTTTCCGAACGCTCGAGCACTCGTATGTACTTGCGAGTGATTCTATAACCTAATGAGTTTCCTATTGTAAAATGCCTGTCCGTTCGTATGCTATCTCCCGACCTTGGCCCAGTCCTTTTCAAACGCAAATTTTAGGTTGAGTGATCTGTTGTTGAGACGGCAGCATGTTTTTTTTCCCTTCTTCCATCGTCCACCTCTTCGTATTTCTTGCGTTTCCCGATGGTTTTTCCTGCTTTTTAACCTCTAATACTCGTTCGCTCGTAAATGTAGAAGATCTTGCGCATGGGCAATACAAGCTACACTCAACTAATGTGGCCCATATCGCGACATTCTTACACTTACCTTTATTAACCCTAAAACTTACCCAAACCCCTTGCCGGTTGCATTCTTCTTCATTTTCCTGACCCTAAAACTTACCCAAACCCCTTGCCGGTTGCATTCTTCTTCATTTTCCTGACCCTAAAACTTACCCAAACCCCTTGCCGGTTGCATTCTTCTTATTTGTGTTGTCCAGAAATATTACCCCAACCACTTAATGTACATCTGTATTTATTTATTAAAACATGCCTTTTCGTGTTTGTCAAAATTTAATGTATGTTATAAATAGAAATGAGTCATTTTCGAATGTTAAAATATTTATTTTTTTAACAATATATATGTTGTATTAAAATTTTGTTTTGACTTAAAAATTTAAAAATATAATAAAAACTTAAAAAACTATTTACAATCTTGAGCCAGGACCAGGGGCACTAATCATCTTCTTCAGTTGGCCCCAACGTCGCCTGTATGGCCGCAGCTCACTATACAATTTATGGAGGGAAGCGCGATTAAGCCTGGTCAGCTCGAACAGCTCAATGTCATTCATGCCATCGATGTTCATGCGATGACGCAGGGGCAATCTGCCCTCAGACATCCGGATCAAATCGATGCCAAAAAGCATTAGACCTTGATGTTCCTCGAACTCACTCCTCTCCATTCTACTCCCAAGGCCAAAAAGCTGCCGGATAACATTTCGGAAATCAACCATTAAATGTGCTTAGAAACACTTGGCAATCAGCTCTCTGAATTGATCGCAAGCCCATGTCATTAACGGCAAAATTAGGAACGATCGCAAAAAATACGATTTGGACAGGAAATATACAATAACTAACGCAAAAAATACAATTGACGGGCGGAAATCGAAAGAACATATACGCATATGCTCGAACGTTCGTGCGAATACGAAATGGCCAAAAAAAAGGAAATGACTAACACCCACCCAAACTTCCGATTCCCGATCCGAAATCAATTAACATTTGTATTTAGAATCGACCCTTAAGAGGCTGTTTCATTAATAGCGACAGATAGCATCAGATAGCGACTGTTGAGCGACTGTAGCGGTATTTTTACATTTCTGTGCTTGGCCATTGTTCGGTGGATGATAGCGACTCAGTCGGTGTGCCGTAATGTTGAATACAAGATGCTGAGTCGCTATTTGACAGGTTCACTGTTGTATGGGAGCGCATGATAGCGACTGGACATAGCGACCGGCACCCACCATATTCATTAAAAAATCAGCCTTAAAAATTCCTAGCGCTGTGAAATGCATGTTTAAATCCCAGAGCGCAGTAGGCGATGTGTTAAAAGTAGTTTTTTAACCCCCTAACCACCCCAAAAAAAATGGAATGATTTTGAAATAACATTCAAACCTGAATAGTTTAAAATCAGACCTGTAATATCAATTCTGCAAAAAAAAAAAAAAAATTTTTTTTAAATCCCCAAAAAATACATTTTCAAAGGAAGAAGTGTTCACAGATTTTTTTTTTTTCAAATTAAAAAAAAAAAAAAATATATTAAAAAATAATTATTAATTAAAATACATTCTGTCATTGAAATGCATTGGAGAGCGCCAGGTAGCGAGAGGTCATACTTGTCGCTGTTCAAGGATGTTTGCTGGCGCTGTGGGATGAGGCTGGGATAATGATGAATGAGTTGCTAGGTGGCGCTATCTCATGCCCTTATTCATCAAGCGATAGCGCCAGGTAGTGTCTGACGAGCGCCAGGTAGCGGCAGCTAACGGCGACTACCGACTCAAGTACGCCCGCGGCGGTCACAATGACGCATTTATCAAGCAAAATGAGGCTAGCGCCGGCGAGAGCGACGGCTAGCGCGGCATTCATCATGAAGCCGCCTGGACCGAACAGCGCCGCTGCAAATTCCCTCACAGCGCCAGGTATGAGCTGTCGCTCCCTGGCGATGTCCAATGCACTTCAATGGAGCAAGCTATAATTAATCATAATTAATTGGTATTATTTTTTTAATTTTTTTTTTTAATGTCAAAAAATCGGAGAACACTTCTGCAATGTTAGGAATTATTTTTAAGTCAAAAAAAAAAAAACAAAAAAAAAGTGCAGAATTGATCTAACAGGTCTGAGATTAATGTATTCATATAACAAAATGATTCTAAATACATGTATAATGTTACATTAAAAAAATATGGTTGTTTAGGGGTTAAAAACTAGTTAATACAGATCGCCGACAGCACATTCGGAGCGTGATTTTTTGATGAATATGAAGCTAGCCGTTCGCTCTGGCCATTCGTTGTCAGGCGCTCACATACAACGCTGGACCTGTGAAACAGCGACCCCCCAGCCCGTATTCAACATTACCGCACACCGACTGAGTCGCTGTCATCAAGCTAACGCCGGCCAAGCACAGCGAATACTGGCTGGCGCTGAAAAAATCACGCTACAGTCGCTCATCTGTCGCTACCTGGCGCTATTGATGAATCGGCCTCTCAGTCGCTAAGCAGTATCGGCTTGATAAATGTGTGATTGTGGAGGGGAGCCGGCGTTCTAGTTGCGGTACCTGGCTTTACTTGCCGGCTCCCCAGTCGCTATCTGTCGCTATTCCTTGATAAATAAGGCCCTAAGCAGAGTGTGTTAGAGGGGATACCACCATAAAATCTTTACTGTGTCATTGCATAGTTGCAGCAATGGGGAGGCCGATTCATTAATAGCGGCAGGTAGCGACAGTTGAGCGACTGTAGCAGAATTTTCACAGCGCCCGCTAGTAGTCGCTGTGCTTGGCCATTGTTCGGTTGTTGATAGGTTCCGCGCTGTATGGGAGCGCATGATAGCGACTGGCCATAGCGACCGGCTCCCACCATATTCATTAACAAATCATGCTCCGAAAATTCTCGCGCTGTGAAATGCATGCTTAAACCCCAGAGCGCTGGCGGCGATGGGTTAAAAGTAGTTTTTTAACCCCCAAACAACCATGTTTTTTGAAACCAAAAAAAACAAGTTTTTTAAATAATTTTGTAATATGAATACATTAATATCAGACCTGTAATATCAATTCTGCACAAATTTTTTTTTGTTTTTTTTTTACCTTAAAAAAAATATCTAACATGGCAGAAGTGGTCACAGAATTTTTCACATAAAAAAAAAAAAAAACAAAAAACATTAATAACAATTAATTATGAATATTTAAAGATTGTTCCATTGAAATGCATTGGAGAGCGCCAGGTAGCGAGAGGTCATACCTGTCGCTGTTCAAGGTCGGACGCTGGCGCTGTGGGCTGAGGCTGTAATAATGATGAATGAGTGGCTATCTGGCGCTATCTCAGTCGCTAAGCAGGATTGGCTTGATAAATGTGTGATTGTGGTGGGGAGCCGGCGTTCTCGTGGCGGTGCCCGTCATTACCGGTCGCACACCAGTCGCTACCTGTCGCTATTCCTTCATAAATAAGGGCCTATGTTTCCTGCCACTCACAACAGCAGCAATGACCCAAGGAGGTGGAACTGCTTAATAAGACAGCATTATTGGGAAACAGAGTGAAGCAGACGCATCGAGAATTGCCAAAAATGTATTCCTCAATGGAGGAGCAATTCAGGGGATGCTAGTTAAAACTGTGGGTTTTAGTCTGCTTTAAAGGGGACCAATCATCCCAGATGCTTTAGTTTAAATGACTCCAGGGCTGGCTGACTAGGTGCCCCCAAGGCATGCCACAATATGTGAGCCCCCTTCAGATCGCCCGCAAGAGCCTTACCTTTCCCTGGCCTCTAGCCACGATTTCCACCAATTCGGGATGCCCCTGGGGCAAGAACCAATTACCAGGATAGTCAAAATTCTAGTGCTTGGTCCAATTTAAGTCTGCTTATTGCCATGGGAGGTACTTTCTTTTCTAAATGATCCTGACTGCACAGAACTTTGAAATCAGACCCCCAGTCAAAAACCAGCGGAGGTCCACTCACTGCCGCAGCATTCTGGTGTGGTTATGCCCCACATCACAAACTTTAAGAGGAAGCCCAAGACCAAGAAAACTACTAACCACTTGTTGCTGTTAGGCCCTTATTCATCAAGCGATAGCGCCAGGTAGTGTCTGACGAGCGCCAGGTAGCGGCAGCTAACGGCGACTACCGACTCAAGTACGCCCGGCGGCGGTCACAATGACGCATTTATCAAGCAAAATGAGGCTAGCGCCGGCGAGAGCGACGGCTAGCGCGGCATTCATCATGAAGCCGGCTGGCCCGAACAGCGCCGCTGCAAATTCCTTCACAGCGACACGTATTACCTGGCGCTACCTGCCGCTCTCCCATACATTTCAATGGCAGACGCTGCAATGATTGTTTTTAGTGGTTTTGGGGTTTTTTGCTTTGGGACAAAATTCAACACATGTTTATATTGATATGTTTTATTAATCTAGCTGGTTATTTATCTTTTTTTTTTTTTTTTTTATTTTTCACAATGTAATGTTGTGAGTGACATGGGAATTGCATCTCCTCCACCCAAACTCATTGGCCTCAAAATCGCTGGTTTTCCACACAAACGGGGCTTGTCAAGCTATTTTGTAGCCTGTCAGGTTGGGCGGTCACGTTCGCTCTTAGAAATTGTCAGCGCCCAAGCTATTCGGCAGCCCTGTCCTTGATGAATCTGTGTTGGTCAGTGTTTGTGCAGTCGCTGTTTGAATTCGCTATGTGACGGCGCGAGCGTCGCTGTGCCTCGGTGCGCTGCGTTGTGCGGCGCTGTGCTGTTCATACATGTGCCCTTCTGCCATTTGCAAGGAATTCACTTCCCGCGACCCCAGTCGTTGTTAATGAATACACTGTAGTTGTGAGCGTGCCTGGCCACATATTGCAGGATTAACATTCAGTCGTACCAGCTCATAACAACCCGTTATGCATTCTCATGTGTGCCACATTTTCAGGTAGTTGTCTAGTTAGATTGTGTGATGACTTTGTGAAGCAATAAGCTCTGTATATTTAAGCACAACGGTGTATGCTTTAGAAGGACCTATGCATTACAGTATGTAGAATCCCCAGCTAAATCAAGCTAATAATTCGTTGCGCCTTTGCCCCTAGCTTGTTTTTCAGCGTCATTTTAATGTTTTTCCGCCACTTAGCTTGCACATAGCTGATATTAGCTTGTCCCTGCTGCGCGCATTTTTTTTTTTTGAATTTTGAAGCACAGTTGCTTGCGTCATATCCGGTTCCGGGATCCTCCTTTGCGTTTCAACGCCACCTTAAGGTAAAACTGTCTTGCGCTTATGCCAATAGCTTGTTTTTCAGCGTCATTTTAATGTTTTTCCGCCACTTAGCTTGCACATAGCTGATATTAGCTTGTCCCTGCTGCACGCATGTTTTTTTTTTTAGTTTTGCAGCACAGTTGCTTGCGTCATATCCGGTTCCTGGATCCTCCTTTGCGTTTCAACGCCACCTTAAGGTAAAACTGTCTTGCGCTTATGCCACTAGCTTGTTTTCAAGCGTCATTTTAGTTTTTCCGCCACTTAGCTTGCACATAGCTGAGAATAGCTTGTTGCTGGGGCGCGGTGCGTATTTTTGTTATGTTTTGTTTTTTATTTGTCTCATGTCGCTAGCGTCATTTCCGGTTCCTGTTTCCTCCTTAGCGTTTCCAATATGGCTCCCAAACGGCGAGTAATGCGCCTCCCCAGCTCCTCCTCAGATTCCGGACCCACCACCCCTCCCCCACATCCCCCACCTACCTCACCTTCCCCAAATACCACCCCTCCCACCCATTCCCCTCCTGGGCCCAAGAAACAAAGGCGCACCCGGGTGGATAGCCGTGTAAATGGCCAGGTTGTTAAAGTGAGTATTTTAGTTATGTATTTTTAGCTTAAAAATTGATAAACACACAGGGGGGATAGGGGCTGAATTTTTATTGTTTTTAGGCCAAAATTTAACACTCCACATGGGGCATCCCCATTGTGGATGTCCTGCTTGGATGGCCCCCCCCCCCCCCCCCCTGGAGGGCCCTAAAAATTACCTCTGCCCCGTCCCATCTGTGCATGCGTGAGTTGCGGATGCCTATTGCGCTTACCTCTAGCAGGGTGTACCCCTGCGCCATACATATTTTCATTTGGTGTGCAGGCGCACTCCCTGTTAGAGTCAAACGCCACATGCGTACTTTGCCGTGCAGACACAGCTGAGCTGGTATGCACCTCCCAAGGCCCTTGGATGCGCATACCACACCGGCGTGGAGCGCTGTGTTTGGCTTGCGGAGTGACGTGGGAGTGTCCTCAGCGGTGTATTTGGGCCCTTCAAAGGGGGTTGCAGACAGTGGGCCACCCACAATAGTTGTGGCCCACAAAAGTGCACCCAAACCCAGAATAATGTAAATCCTGGGTGTGGGTCCACTTTGATCTTGTCTCTGTATAACTGTTTATGACATTGTTCTGAGGTCATGTATTTATTTTTTTTTTTTATATTTTTTTTTTTTTTCCTAGGACTTCTGCCTGGCCGAATACGACTATGCCCGAGGAGCGAAAAAACGCCTTGCCATGGAGGTGAAGGCCACTGTGTCCCGGCGCTTCCAGACCGACCTGACCATCCGGGTGATTCAACAAAAATGGTCAGATTTTAAGCGCCGGGACCCAGAAGGCGTGTACCGCCTATATGATGCCTACGCATCAGGTAAGTTAAAGCTTATGTTCTTTTTTGCCTTTGTGCAGAATCATCTGCTAAGCTGTGTCCTTTTTTGCTCTTTATATTAATTATTTGCTTTCACCCCCTCCACACAGATAAGCGTCCTCCCCTGGGGAAACGTGGGAAGGGATTCCTCCCCCGAACCAGGCAGGCGGACTCGGGGGAGTCATCGGGGGAGGGTCCCTCCCGCGGGTCCTATTTAGAGGACCCAGGGGAGGAAGGGGATGACGCCCCAGAGGAGTGTGCTGCTGGGGGGCAGGCTGGATCAAGCCTCAGCTCCTCACACTCTGAGTCTGAGGACTCTCACCAGGCAAGGGGCCACTCTCAAGCAGGGAGTGAGAGGGAGGAGGGTGGCCCTTTGCCTGGTGGATCTTCTGAGCAGAGTGTGAGGAGCCGAGGCTCCCCGCCTCCTCCTCAGAGCCCTCCCTGGGCTTCAAGTGGCGCTTCATCCCCTGGTGAGTTTACATGTTTTAATTGTTAGTCTGTGACAGGTTTCATCTGACCATTTGTGCTTAGCCCTTGCAATTCCTCTGTAATTTGCAGGGCATCATATAGGCGGCACCTCCATGGATTTTTGGCGTCAAATCCTCCTCGGGCATAGTCGTGGTAAGTGTATGTTTTAAGCTAGTTCATTTTGGATTTTATGTCATTCCTTAAAGTGGACCCACAAACATTGATGATATTGCTTGGATTATGGCGCCTTCCCTGCCAAATCACATCCCTCACCCAGGGCCCCCCCCCAACCAAACACCACAAACTACTTCCCTCTTTGGGGGTGGCAGAAGCCATTGTCCCTGCCTCCTGTGTGGCACTCGAGATGTGTGTGCGCCTGCGCTCTGTTTCATACTGCCATGCACGTGCGCACACACTGGCGGAGTGATGTGCGGAAGGCAGGGGCGGTGGCGGACTAAAATTGTGTTGCTCTGCCAAAGTAGACTAATACACTGAATATTCACAATCCTGGGTCTTGGACCACTTTTAACAGACACGTTTCCTGGTCCATTGTCTCAGCTGGTTTGCTAATGTACATTAACATCACAAACCACACTACAGTGCTAGCCAACTGGAAACCAACCCTATGTTTCTGGCCACACCATGATGTGTGCTAGCAATAGTTAATTTACGTGAAGTAGTTAGGGCAAACACATGTTGCACACTGGTAACATTATCCATTAAATTGGTAATGAGTCATTTACATTGCAATGTAAAGGTTAGTGCCAGATTTTCATAATGGATACATGTGGCAACCATAAACACTTCACATTAACTAATGGGCCAGGAATATAGCAAATATCGTTTAACATGTATGTAAAGAAGTGTTTGTTTTTGGAGGTAAGACTCAATAACCAGATTGATGTCCAAACTTCGGGTGTCATAGCTCCACTAAATGTTGTTTTGTATTTTGATTTTTTATGGACAGATGTCGCTACGCAGACGGAGGCAGAATTCCTCCTCCCCACACCAGCTCCAGGGACGGCCAGCAGCATGGGCCACCGCCACAGCTGCGATGGTGAGTACATCCAAATTAATATGGGTAAATACTTTGTAAACATTTCTCTTCTAGTTACATTTGTAGAAATTTGTAATTTACCAATGTGTGAATATCACACACATCTAGGTTAAATGTGTTTGGTCAATAATCCAACATGCCAGTCACCATCCTTGATAGTTGCCTCACATTCTTGTTACGGACACATACGGACTATTTGTGGCGTATAGACAACCAAATGGGGCTGATTAGGTGTTTACCCATAACATTATAGGGCAAACTTCCATCATCCTTAGGCACTGATGTTTGGCTTGGACTAAAGACATAAATGTCCTTACTTGGCCATAAACATTATTACATTTGCAAGAGTTAACCTGGCCCAACACCAAGGGTGTTTAATGTGCATTAAACATTTAATTTGCCAACAACTAACAACTAACACCCCGCGGAACATACGATAAGTGCAGGTACCGCGGGTCCA
The DNA here is from genome assembly GCA_027917425.1 of Gastrophryne carolinensis. Classification (NCBI taxonomy): domain Eukaryota; kingdom Metazoa; phylum Chordata; class Amphibia; order Anura; family Microhylidae; genus Gastrophryne; species Gastrophryne carolinensis. The sequence goes on along the minus strand of CM051237.1, from coordinate 284,615,820 downwards.
ACCCACCAAGCAAACCCCTAATTATCGGAACTTATCTTCCGCTGGCTCCAGCGCAACACTCCAGACGTGCATTTTTCCCCCCTGGGCCTCTGTGAATGGCCGCCGGGTCCCCATGAGCAGCCAGAGAGTGACATGCGTGAAGAGGGGGTGGAAGAGGAGTGTACATTCCTGTTCCCTGCATAGACGTTAGCGTGCGTTTTTTGTGCCAAGCACGTTGGAGCATGGAGAGGTGAGTGGCTATGGATTACTGTGTGTATACACACATCAGGGGAAAAACAGATCTGTGAGCAACAACAAAGTGGGCCAAAACCCATGATAAACTATATTGTGGGTGTTGGTCCACTTTAAGAGTAAAGGTATGTGGTCCTAACATGTTTTCAAGCCAATATTAAAACTTTAATTTAAAATGTTAGGGGCACATTGTTCACCAATGTTAATGTGAGTGTTAGCAAGTTAGAAACACTGACATTACATTGCTACATCTGTGTATGTTGAGTTCCCAATCAAATTCTAATATATTATTTTTAATCACATCTCTACAGCTTGTATACGCCAGCATCGCAGACTGTGGCGGGCCTTCCGACAGATGAAAGGGATGCTGCTGGCCATGAAGAGGCGTCGGAGACGTTAGGGTGGGGGGGATGGCTGCCCTGGCCATGTTTTAGTGGCTTTGTTGGCCTATGTTGGCCGTGTTGGCCCAATTTGTAGAAATACATTTATATTTACCAATAACTGTGTTGTTCCTTGACCAGCATAGGTTTAGATTCCAAAAAACCATTATGTCTAAAATTAGGCAGCCATTTTGAGCCAGTACATGGTTACACCATAGTAAGCAATGTTAACTAATGTGGCACATAAATGGTGGCATAATATTAGAGATGATTGAGCAAATCAGCCATGACTGTGTATTTAGCTTTCACATGTATGGATAAACACAAATTAGAGGTGGTTTTCAAAAATATATTTACATAAATAATAAGAAAAAGGTTTACAAATTAATATTCTTGGCTGGGTGGCCGGGGAGGTTGGGAGTCATTGCTAGGGGCGGTGTTGGGGGACAACAGTGCAGTAAAAAATATAGACTGCTGTTGTATGAGCTGTTGTAGCAACAACAAAGTTTGGTCCTGCCGCTGTATTGCTTCTGCCTGGCGCTGTATTGCTTCTTCCTGGCGCTGTACAGATTGCTCGATAACATTTGCAAGGCGACCAAGGTCCTGGTTCTGTTGTAGGTTTTGCCGTAACTGGTCCACCTGGCGCTGCAGGCCCTCATTTTGTTGCTGACACATCAGCACCTGATTTTCCAACGCCGCAATGCGCTCATTAGTTCCATCACGCGGCTGTTGGCGACTGTAGTCCTCCAGCATCCGGACCCCTAGTTGGTAGAAATCGGCACTGGTTGGTGCCACACCTCCTCTTGCTGTGGTTGGAGGCTAAACAAATAGTAAACCACATTTTAGTCAAACGGAACAAATGCAGTTATGCCCCTCCAAAAAGTTACCATAAACACTCACTAGACAACTTACCCTTGTCTGAGCCTCTGAAGCTTGGCCACATGGGACTTGGGAAGAGGTCCCAGCTTGGGGTTCTGGTTCCGCCTCCTGCCAAAACAACAATGAAAGGAAATGTTACATGTTGCTTCTTCCACTACCCACGAATATGCCAATGGGTTTCGAGGTCGTCTACATCAGCCATGTTACCTGCGTGTCCTCCGGCCCAGGTAGGCTCGAGGTATCGCTGCCAGAGAGTCGCAATTCAACATCCGAGATGTCGGGCAAGTTGGCATATGCTAAACAGGAAAATCAGGTTAGTAGGTCTGTGGGCCAAACTCTAATGTAACCTGGTTAGGCTATCGAGGCCATACCTCTAAAAAGTTTAAAAATACACACTAGACCAAAGGTCTCGGTTAAACTCAGATTGTTAACATGTATGTTACAGGACTAAGACGCACTAATTTCTGCAAATCTCATCATAAACATTGCTTAAATTAAACATACCACCAATATCCCAGATGTCTGGAGTGGGGTCCTCACTCGAGCTTGGACCTTGAAAATACATGTGGACACACAAGTTGCCAGAAGCAAGTGGCACAACATTAGAGGCAAAATACAGACTAGAGCAAGGCAAAACCACTTACCCTCATCTCTGGCAGCTGGAACTTGAGGGGCCCTTTCTGGACAGCCACTTCCGATATTCGGGTCAACTAAAAATAAAAAAAAATGTCTCTAAATAATCAGCAAACTACTACAGGGAATGTTTGGCTAAAAATATGTCCGCAAATATACATTGCTATCACTCAAATAACTAAGAGACTGACCCTGGGGAGGCAACCAGCACTCCCAAGAGGCATCTTCAAGTTTACCAAGCAAACATGTAGCTTAGTAGACTAACCAAATTGAACCAGTGTAACCTAAACAGCAGAAAGGATACATTATGTATTGCTCTACACACCAACAGGGTCCTGTTGACCGGCAACATCGGAAGTGGGGTCCAAAGATGAACCAGTCACTTGGCCTACCAAGAAAAAAGACAAATGAGACACATGCACTTGAGTCAAAGTGGATCAAGCAAGGTGAACACATGCACTTACCGACATCCAAAGAGTAGGTGGGATCCGGAGGAGATGCTGGGGCCAAGGGCATGGAAGCTAGGCCAAAATAAAACCAACATTGAGCCATAGCTAATGTGCGTAGCAAAATACAACATGCATTAAGGTGTGTGAGCAGCTCTTTCACTAATATTGACTAATCAAGCCAAGTGTGGCTCACACATTGATATGCCGATATATGGCTACACATCTCTGGCATCCTACATATCTACACATGTTAGGGCCTTGTTAGTTACTTGCTGTGAGTGTTACAGTGGGCGTGCAATTAGGGCGCACGCACATATTATTAATAGTCAACAGGGCCAACCTTTATTGTTTGAGCTGCTCCCACACCCATTTGTTTTGAAAAAAACCAGCAAACAAATTATGGGTAAATACCTTCAATGGCAGACTGGGGTAGCCTTGAGGTTGCTGGAAGGGCAGGAGCTTGGGTGTCCGGAGCCACATCCCGGACAGCAGCATGTGCACCTATGCATAAAGCAACAGACAGAAAAGTTACAAATGTTTGAGCTATAATGTAATACTTCACAGGTCCTACAGTTAGTTGGTCAGAATGTAAAAATGCAAATCACAGACATTAACATTAGGTTATTGTAAAAGCCAGAAAATATGTACCTTCAGCCCAACCGGTGGTGTCATCCCCAGGATCCACACCCTGCAGCCGAGCCAGTGGGATTTTGGCCTTCAGCATCTCCTCATACGGCCTGTAGGTACTCTTTGGAGCCTGGATGAACCCACTGTCCACATCAAGATCGTGATTCATCTTTTTCATAAGGGCCCCTCGCAAAGTGTAGAAGCGTTTCCTGCAGGATGGGCCACTACGTGGGTGTTGAGCTGTGCTACTAAGCTCCACACCAATGGCATCCCACAGTTTGCTTCTTTCTTGTTTGCCTATGGACTTGCTTTGGGAGCCAAATATCAGCTCCCATTTCGCAAGTGTCAGGCGCACAAGATGATTATTCTCAGCCAAATTAAATTCAGGCTCCCTCTTGGCACCTGGGCGCTTAGCCTGGGGTGCTGCCCCACCTTCAGGCTGTGCCCTTTTCCGTAAGGGAGGTCTGCGCACAGCACCCACCAAACTCCTACTCGGGCCTGCTGTGGCCGGCAGATGTCCTGTATTTGGCTCCATCCTGTAGCTGCACACACACACAAATCAACACCCCACAAGCACGCATGCACACTACAGAATGGCATCGCAATCTCTTAGGCTTGGGCAGGTTTTATGTGCTCTAACAGCCAATCCAAAAGAAGCCCACTTAATTGATTCACACATACAGCCCAGTTCCTTCTAGGCACACCTCCACTGCACTGACAGAAGCATGTGTGTTAGCCAATTAACTCATTACAGACCTCATTAAACAAACAACACACACCCAAATCCAACAATGGACTGATGTATCTGCAACCCTTGTGACATGTGCTTAGCCTAACGGCTATTTAAAAAAACAACAGCTTCACTTTCATTGGTCCCCACCTGATTTTTGGCCCATGTCCGTTAATGCACGCAAGTTACGGCTCAAGTACGCTAGTAGCGCTACTAGCGTGCGCGTGCGCACTCTGTTTTACGCACACCTGGGTCGGCTAATTGGCGCCCGGAAATAGCAGAGCGACGCAAAAGGCGGCAAAGCGGACCTGTCACTTTAGAAAATGAAGTATAAAAGGAAGGAATGTTCTAGCTTCTGCTATTCTTACACTGTGGCAAAGGCTGTGGTGTGGTGCTGTGCTCGCTTCCCTTAGCTCATTTGAGCCTCTGTCTGGTTTCTGTCCTCACTCTCTGTGGCTTGTTGGGTGATTTCTGACATCAGTGCTGTTTCTTTAGGAGCTTGGTTTGGGTGGCATCTGCAAATATTGTGTAGCATACAGCAAGTGAGGCTTGATTTTGGGGCCTTTTGTGGGCTGTGCAGCAACTCCCCTCTTGGTTGTGCTTAACTTAGAAAGCTGGTTTTCAGCAGGCTGGTGGCTTGGACCACTATAGTTCTGGTTTTGTGGTGAGCTGCATTGTAGCGGGTGTGTGTGTAGTGTGATTGTTTGTGTGTGTGTTGTGTGTTAGTGTTTTTTTTTTGTTTATTTTTGTTTTTGTATATATCTTTAGTGTGTGTGATGGATAAGAGGGTGATGTATGGTGTCTGGGTGGATGGATGTATGTGTATGCTGAAAGAGCAGGAGGAAAGGGAGCGGGGTGTTGTGAGGCTTAGGGCACCCCGCTCCTTTGCAATCCGCCTTTCAGTATGGGACTTAAGTGACGAGCAGATCAGGAGCCGCTTCCGTCTGAATCGTGCTGCACTACAGTCCCTATATGATCAGATTAAGACCAAAATCGAGCCATCCACCAAACGCACTCACTCCATTCCAGGCATAGTACGCCTGTGTGCCACTCTTAATGTTTTGGCACGAGGGACCTTCCAGGCAACCTCAGCCCTCCTCAGCGGGATAAGCCAGGCTACTATGAGCCGCATCCTAATCCAGGTAGTTCTGGCAATTTGTGATTTAATCCCAATTTACATCAAGTTTCCTGAGGATGAGGAAGAGGTTGCCAAAATAAAACATGCTTTCTATCTGATGGGAGGGATCCCGAATGTGCTAGGGTGCGTTGATGGTACACATATCCCTTTCCGCCCTCCCCGTGCACAGGAGCTGTCCTACAGAAACAGGAAGCAGTTCCATTCATTTAATATCATGGTGGTCTGTGACCCAGACATGAGGCTGCGGGCGGTGAGATCGGGGTTCCCCGGCTCATGCCACGATTCTTACGTCTTGCAGCGGACAGTCCTGTGCCGGAAGTTTGATAACAACGAAATGCCAGCTGGCTGGCTACTGGGTAATAAATTAACCATGTCTATGTATTTTGCTAATATGTGGCCTAGTAAGGCAATTTTAACCAAACTACCACCAAAAAACATGTACTAGTACTAATTGCTGTCTCTCTCCTTGTGTTTTTTCTACAGCGGACAAGGGATATGGGCAGAGAACGTGGGTCATGACTCCGGTCAGGAACCCACGGACCTCTGCCCATGAACGCTACAATGCAGCGCATCGCAAGACCAGAAGCATTGTGGAAAGAACCATCGGCCTGCTGAAAGCACGCTTTCTCTGTTTGGCACGGCCAGGAGGAGAGATGCTCTACAGCCCACAGAAGGTTTCCAAAATCATCCTTGCCTGCTGTGTGTTACACAATATCTGTATATGCCACCGAATCCAAGCCCCCGAGGAGACAGCACTGGTGCCAGAAATCCCCAACCTGCCCGCAGATAGAAGTGAGGACACCCAGACTGGCGATGAGCTAAGGGAAAGGCTGATCACTTCTTATTTTGCGGTAAGCTAACTACCCTTCACTCTAATGCAAGTACTGCACTACTGTTTAAATGTATTTGACCTCCCATCCAAAAGAGCAAACAAACGCACTAAGGGGGGTTTAAGATGACCCAAACCACTCTAAGGGGGGTTTAAGATGACCCAAACCACTCTAAGGGGGGTTTAAGATGACCCAAACCACTCTAAGGGGGGTTTAAGATGACCCAAACCACTCTAAGGGGGGTTTAAGATGACCCAAACCACTCTAAGGGGGGGTGTAAGATGACCCAAACCACTCTAAGGGGGGTTTAAGATGACCAAAACCACTCTAAGGGGGGGTGTAAGATGACCCAAACCACTCTAAGGGGGGTTTAAGATGACCCAAACCACTCTAAGGGGGGTTTAAGATGACCAAAACCACTCTAAGGGGGGTTTAAGATGACCCAAACCACTCTAAGGGGGGTTTAAGATGACCCAAACCACTCTAAGGGGGGTTTAAGATGACCCAAACCACTCTAAGGGGGGTTTAAGATGACCAAAACCACTCTAAGGGGGGGTGTAAGATGACCCAAACCACTCTAAGGGGGGTGTAAGATGACCCAAACCACTCTAAGGGGGGTTTAAGATGACCCAAACCACTCTAAGGGGGGTTTAAGATGACCAAAACCACTCTAAGGGGGGTTTAAGATGACCCAAACCACTCTAAGGGGGGTTTAAGATGACCCAAACCACTCTAAGGGGGGTTTAAGATAACCCAAACCACTCTAAGGGGGGTTTAAGATGACCAAAACCACTCTAAGGGGGGGTGTAAGATGACCCAAACCACTCTAAGGGGGGTGTAAGACGCCAATGTTGGTTATGAAGTTATGCATTTTTTTTAAAGAAAACACAAAACAACTATAAAGATATATACTAACTGCACTTTTCTTATTTTTTCAGGCACAAAGAGATGCACCATGATCCCTAAATTCCTTTTCAAACCCTTTCCTGGACTTTACTTTTCTTTTGAATTTCTGCTGGACTTTTCATTTTCTATTTCATTTCTGTTTTATTATTAATTTTTGGTTAGAGTAAAAATAAAAAAAAAATTATATATATACATGTGGCTATGTGTTTAATTCTGTTGTAAGTTTCCTTTTCATTCTAATTCCTATTTTCATTTTCCTTTTTTTTCTCTGTTCTGTTTTTATTTTCCTTTTCTATTTTCCTTTTGTTTCTCTGTTCTGTTTTTATTTTCCTTTTCTTTCTCTGTTCTGTTTTTATTTTCATTTTCTATTTTCCTTTTCTTTCTCTGTTCTGTTTTTATTTTCCTTTTCTTTCTCTGTTCTGTTTTTATTTTCCTTTTCTTTCTCTGTTCTGTTTTTATTTTCCTTTTCTTTCTCTGTTCTGTTTTTATTTTCCTTTTCTTTCTCTGTTCTGTTTTTATTTTCCTTTTCTATTTTCCTTTTCTTTCTCTGTTCTGTTTTTATTTTCCTTTTCTTTCTCTGTTCTGTTTTTATTTTCCTTTTCTTTCTCTGTTCTGTTTTTTTTTTTCCTTTTCTTTCTCTGTTCTGTTTTTATTTTCCTTTTCTTTCTCTGTTCTGTTTTTATTTTCCTTTTCTTTCTCTGTTCTGTTTTTATTTTCCTTTTCTTTCTCTGTTCTGTTTTTATTTTCCTTTTCTTTCTCTGTTCTGTTTTTATTTTCCTTTTCTTTCTCTGTTCTGTTTTTATTTTCCTTTTCTAATTTCCTTTTCTTTCTCTGTTCTGTTTTTATTTTCCTTTTCTTTCTCTGTTCTGTTTTTATTTTCCTTTTCTTTCTCTGTTCTGTTTTTATTTTCCTTTTCTTTCTCTGTTCTGTTTTTATTTTCCTTTTCTTTCTCATTGGTGGTTTAATTGTATTTTCTTTTTATGTAACAAATAAAAAAAAAAAAAAATTGTGGCTATGTGTTTAATTATGTTTTATTTTCCATTTATATTCGAAGATCTGGTAGAATTTAATTTCCTTTTCAACACCAAATAAAAAATTTGTAAATTTTAAAACAAATGTGGCAATGTGTTTTATTCAGAAGGTACTGGATGGCCAGGACACAGCAAAGCTAACAGGCGCTGTGTAGAATAGCGTGGTCACACTGACTGACAGCGCCTACAAAGCTGAGGGCCAACATCATATTCAGCAATGTAGGCGTTGTTCGCAACAACGCCAGGTAGCGACTGAGGAGGCCTGCTATAGCGAATCGCTAACGCCCGCGGCTGACGCTAGCGGCGCTCATAGCGCCATACTTCAGTCGCTCATCTGTCGCTACCTGGCGCTATTGATGAATCGGCCTCCAAGTCTGTCTCCCCACAGATTCACTGGTGAGTAGAGATGGACGAACCCCACAAAGTTCGCGTTCGGTAAGTTCGGCTGAGGCTGTGGCTTGGGGCTCAGGGGAGTTACAGCAGCTGTCTTCTGCTACAACCTTAGGTGAAGCGGCACCCAGCTTTTGCATGTTCAGGCCGGATACTGAACTCGAATATGGACATGAGCTGCAAAGTTCGGGCTTGTACCAAACTTAGTGAGCTTAGGCCCCTAAACCTTTAGCAAGAAGTTTGTGCTCAAGTTCAGCACTTGCCCGAACCGGAAACCTGGTTGATTGACTGCTCTGTTTTTACATCTAGGACATGTGACCCTGCCATATAAAAGGCAGTTAGTGGGAATTGTATACCACATTTGATCTACATTCTTCAGTTAGTGGAAATTGTATACCACATTTATATTGTACAACCAGTTGAAATTGTATACACCTACAGTGGTAAATGGAAACCCCTACAGTTTATTGGGAATTGTACACCACATTCTATCTACATTCTTTAGTTAGTGGGAATTATATACCACATTTGATCTGTATTGTACGATCAGGGGGAATTGTATACCACATTTGATCTATATCCTACTGTTTAGTGGAATATGTATACCACATTTGATCTACGTTATTCAGTTAGTGGGAATTGTATACCACACTTGATCTACATTCTTCAGCTAGTGGGAATTGTATACCACATTCAATCTACATCATACAGTTTAGTGGGAACTGCATACCACATTTGACCTATATTATTCAGTTAGTGGGAATTGTATCTACACTCTTCAGTTATTGGAAATTGTATACCACATTTTATCTATATTGTGCAATTAGGGGGATTGGTATACCACATTCTATATACACCCTACAGCTTAGTGGAATTGTATACCCCATTTGATCTTTATTGTACAATCAGGGTGAATTGTATAGCATATTTGATCTACATCCTACAGTTTAGTGGGGATTGTATTCCACAATTGATCTATACCCTACAGTTTAGTGGGAATCTTATACCATATTTGATCTTTATTTAATTTAATTGTATTTCTGTGGACAGGCTGCCATTACACTGTGTCCAACAATGCAGAAAGCAGCAAATAAGGGACAAGGACGTCGCTGTGGTGCGGCTGCTGCTGCTGGTAGTGATGGAGCTGGTGCAGCAGGGAGAGGATGTGGTTCATCTATGCCTGCTACACCTTCTTCTAGTGCAAGCAGGCACCAGGGTTTGCAGCGTTTTTTTGTGTAGGCCCCAGTACCGCTGCCAGAGTTGTGAGGCCAGAACAAGTTAAGCAATTGTATTTGAGCTATTTTTGGTCTGCTTGAAGGTTTGGAACTTCGCTGCAGAAAAAATAGTTAGGTACAAATGCGCTTTGGGACTGTTTACATGTAATGGTTATGTAGTATCAAAAAGCGGCACTAAACTGGTTGGGTTGATCCAGTAAGTGGTCACAATTAATTGTTATTGTTTATACTCATAAATACGACAGATAAATTAGTTGGTGAATAGTTAATTTGTTGTAGTTGTAATTAAGATTATGTGGAGTGTTTGAGGGTGACACAGGTCTGCCTTAAAACTAACACAAAGGAAATTACTGTTAGATAACCTTGTTTAGTTAATCCTCTGATTTTTCTCCTGTTGGTAGTGGAATAGTTATCTGTATATTTCACTACAAGCAGACTATGCTCCAACTCACCCTCTCCCCCCCCCCCCCTGCCATTTTGCGAGCCTAACCTCCTTTTTCCTTGTTCTGCTCCACCCCCTTCTTCTCTCATTTTTCCATTTGACCCTTTTCTTCATTTCCTACTTACCTTTCCCCTTGGCTGAACTACTCTATAGGTTCTCTGGTCTTACTCAGGGTCTGCTTGAACCTTCTTATATGTTACTTCTTATATGAGAATATTGAGAATGTTTGAGAATAAAATATGCCACTGTCTTTCTATGAAGGTTGCTTCCCATTCCTTCATATATGGATTGGAAGAAGAAGAAGAAAAGGGTAAAAACTGTGGAAACAATTGATGACTGCCTGGTCCTCTGGGAAGGCGACACAAATTCCTTGGAAGAATTTGTTATATCTATTAATAAAAATGATTGGGGCATTTCATTTACTAAAGAGATGAGCAAAGAAAAGATTCACTTTTTAGACTTAGAAATAGAAAAGAAAGGTACAATATTGACTACAAAGACATTCTTTAAAGATACTGATTCGTATGTGCCCAAGTTCAGTTGTCATCACCCCAACTGGCTTAATAACATACCAAAGGAACAGCTTTATCGGATAATGAGATATTGTAATGATAAGGATTACTTAATACAGGCAAAGTTCATAGGAGACCAGTTTATTAAAAAGGGTTATGATCAAGTGACTATTGAGAAAGAGATTGTGAATGTGGGTAGGATGGATAGGAATGCTATGTTAAAAACTAAATCTAGAGACATAGGCCCTAATGGCAATAATCCTGCAGAATTTGCTGTAAAAACACAATTTGGAAGTAACTACAAAGGCTTAAAAAATATTCTAGAAAGACACTGGCATATTTTAAAAAGTGATGAAATCCTTGGCCCACACCTACCAGAAACACCGAAGATTATTTATCGTAGACCCCCCACTTTGGCTACCAGCTTAGTGAAGAGTTATGTAGAACCCCCCAAAAAGGTTGGGGGTACACTAATAAATATGAAAGGTTTTTATATGTGCAAAAAATGTATGCCATGCAAAGTGTGTGAGGGATCACAGATCACAGTTTTTAACATGCAATAGTATTAATGTGATATATTTATTACAGTATCCATGCGGGAAACAGTATGTGGGGAGAATTGGTAGACCCCTAAAAACTAGAATCAGAGAGCACTTGTATAATACTAAGAAAGGGTATGAGGCCCATAGCGTCTCAGCACACTTCAAACAAGCACATAATAGTGATCCAATGGGATTTAAATTTTTGGCTATTGATAGCACATTATGGAATTTAAAGGGTGGAAACATGTTAAGATCATTATCCATTTAGAATCAAGATGGATTTTTCAACTAAAAACATTGAATCCATCTGGTAAATATTGAATTTCACATAAATTGCTTTATAGGTAATAATTGATGAATTGAATATTTGTATATGTTGAATTATTTATTATATTGATTCTTAACTAGATATATTTTTAACGTTTGTTAATTTATTAATGTTTTTGTATATGAATTGCATTTTTTAATGGCAAGGTCTGATTTTGTATAGGGCAAGGTCAGATTCCACCTCACTAAATAGCATTAATAGCCTCAATTAATAACTCATGTACCCTTTGTGATTTTTTACATACTTCGCCCCATCAGCAGAATAGCTGTGGCACTGTGATAGTTAGCCTCAGGGAGCCACATGACTAGCTTCCTGAATAAATGACATGACACTGTAGAGGGCCCGCAGCCCATTGATTACTTCGGGGGTGATGAAACGCGTCGGCGGGGCCTTGTTTTTCTTGAGAGGAAGAGGAAAGTGAGCACCTCCGCTACTCGCGTCCGGGGTAACGGAGTTAGTTGCATTCGTAGTTAGAGTGTTCGGCACCGGATAGAGACTTTACATTTGGAGTGTGGGGTGGAATGCGACCTTGTTTTTAAAGGACAAACCCCCTGGATAATTTTGTATGCGTTTGTGACAAGTTTGTATATGGTAAGCAGTAAGCACATTAAAGTTGGCTTTTAACTGAGCATTTTAGACGGTATCATGCTATGTCCCTATTCTGACTTTTTTTCTATACATGCAGCTTTGTTGCTCTTTATGTGAGTAACCTAAGGAGGATTATATAAAGAAAAGTTTTTATGGTGAGACCAATTCAAGAGGAACTAAACTGATTTAACAGACACACAAAAACTTACAAGTTGTTCTGGTACGTTATATTTATAATTGTGGTGATCGGTTGTGGCACTGAAGAAATTGAAACACTGGTGGTGTATTAATTAACAGAGAAAGAAAACATTTCTTAGAAGAATTTATGAATTAACCCCGCAGAGTTTTCTATGTATTCCATAGACTTGTTTACAATTGTCATGCTGTGCCTTTACTTTAGCAGCAGACAGTGGCCCCTCCACAATATGGGGGGGATAAGGGGCCTGGTGTATAGCTGGCACTACTGCGGCCCTAATCTGCAGAAAGCAGCTGCTTGCCCTCCCCTAGAAACATCCCAAACCTCAGAGGAAGGCCAGCCGGCCCTGGATTCTTTTAGATTAGAGGGCCAACAACGTTGGGTTTTGTTCCACTTTAAAGTATATTATCATGCACCCATTTTTTATAAATACCCTTGATTTTTTATTACTTTATTTATCTACCTTTTAGAGCATCTTGGAAGTCCTGCACTGATTGACTCAACATGAGCTTTCCACATATACGTTAGAAACCAATCTTCTGCCTTGGATAACTGCGGCTCTGCAATATCTGATGTTTTTATAATCTATAAAAACAGGTAAAACATAATTTATTATATTTTGTTCTTCAAACCCTGGCATTGGCAAGCAGCCATTTTTAAAAGCATCTCCCATTTGCAGGTGGCCTCAAGCTAAGTAGTGGACACAGCAAGCATGTGAAAGAATGTTCTCTGGTGAAACCAAAGTTGATCTTTTTGGCCTAAATGCCCCCCAGCTCCTATGTCCTTTGGCATGGGTCCTGTGCTCATCCAGGGGTGCCCCAATGGGCCCTGGGTTTTTCCTCTAAAGCTTATCGGTCAGGTGCTCAAGGGCCGAACAGACTGAGAAAAGGACGCCACCTGGCAGAAGGCCCGATGGTTGAAGACACGGACCAAAAATGTGTGAAATGTAAACTAAAAAATATTTTTTTAGTACTGTTGTTGAACACTGTAGGACATAGGGGTTGGTTAATCAACAGGGCCAGTGGACAGCTGTCTGGTCTCTGAGCCCTGGATTACCAGCTCCTATGCCTGTTATCTGTACTGGTTGATTCAAAATGGGAGGGGCAGTGTTAAATGAATTGTTTAACAAGAAAATAAAACTGCGGCATTGTTTTTTTCTCAATATAAAAAGCAACAACTCGCATACTGTCATTCATTTCCCAGATTTTCCTGAATGTCCTGGTTCCACACCCCTGCCAGCAACCAGTCAGGTTCACAAGTGGACAGGTGCACAAAGATATTGAAGCTAGCCTGGCAAACATGTCACATGACCCTGGACTACTGGGTGAATAATTTGGCCTGGTATTAATCTTGTATGGGCATCTCCCATGAGGATGCCTCCACACATATTGCAGTATTTATACATTCTTATAATTAGCAACTCCCTCAATATGGGGGTCAGTGTAGAGGGGGTGGGGGTCATGGTCAGACTTTGGGCGAGTTGTGCAGTCACACAGGGAGCCATCCCTACCTCTCCAGACCGGGTTGTAGTAGGTCTGATGCCGTCACTTGGCATGAATTAATCTCTAGCACCGATAATGGAGGAGTACCAGTGGTCTGCAGCCTCCTCCCAATCCTCTTGATCCAAAACTTTGAAAGATTGTGCAAGTCCACCAATGTGCATACACTAATTGTGCTGCATAAAAATCAATTTGCAGGCCCCCTTTCTACAAAGTCTTTGAACATTTTTTGTCCAGTTGCCCTGTAGATGAACTTCCATACATGACCATCTCTAGAGACGGAGCGAGCAGGGTCTGGGTGCTAAGGCCATTATGTAAGCAGAAGGGCTGCCTTTATCCTATCCATTGTGTTTTAGGTAGATTGGTCAGGGCCACTGCTAGTGGTGCTTACCAAATGCCAGAACCCTCATATATTGGGCTCCTGGTAAGGTGGTACTGCCTGCTGCTAAGGAAAAAGCACAGCAGGGCACATACCAGTAATGTGCAGCAGCAGCAACATAGGATTGATTGGTTGAGGACGAGGTAGATTTTTTATCTTTACTACACTACTATACTGACCAATTTTCCATAATAAATGCCTTGCCCCAAATGTAGTTTTTCACATTACAAGCTTTTACAAGAACTATATAACTGTTCTTTATATGTAATTGAGAGTTCAAATCAATTAGATTTCTTACAAAAGGTTGTTGCATATGTGTCATATTCACTGTAGAATTTTTGAATTCTAAAAGGAATGTAACATTTTTAAACAGACTTTTTAAACTTAGAGGCTGATTTATTAATAGCGCCAGGTAGCGACAGTTGAGCGACTGTAGCTGTATTTTCACAGCGCCCGCTAGCAGTTGCTGTGCTTGGCCGTTGTTCGGTTGTTGATAGCGACTCAGTCGGTGTGCAGTAATGTTGAATACAAGGTGATGAGTCGCTATTTGACAGGTTCCGCGCTGTATGGGAGCGCATGATAGCGAATGGCCATAGCGACCGGCTCCCATCATATTAATTAACAAATCACGCTCCAAAAATTCTCGCGCTGTGAAATGCATGTTTAAACCCCAGAGCGCTGGCGGCGATGGGTTAAAAGTCGTTTTGTAACCAAAGAAAACAAGTTTATAAAAACATTTTGGAATATGAATACATTAATATCAGACCTGTAATATGAATTCTGCACAAATTTTTTTTTTATTTTTTTCTTACCTTAAAAAAATATCTAACATGGCAGAAGTGGTAACAGAAATTTTCACATTAAAAAAAAAAAAAAAATATTTACAATTAATTATTAATATTTAAAGATTGTTCCATTGAAATGCATTGGAGAGCGCCAGGTAGCGAGAGGTCATACCTGTCGCTGTTCAAGGTCGCTCTCTGGCGCTGTGGGGTGAGGCTGGAATAATGATGAATGAGTCGCTATGTGGCGCTATCTCAGTCGCTAAGCAGGATCGGCTTGATAAATGTGTGATTGTGGTGGGGAGCCGGTGTTCTCGTGGTGGTGACCGTCATTACCGTTCGCTCACCAGTCGCTACCTGGCGCTATCCCTTGTTAAATAAGGGCCTTAGATTTCTGTACTCCTACCCAATCCATTAGTACATAGTTTTGCTGATGGTATTTACCTTGAAAAAAGTCTGCCAGCTGTCCAAAGCTTGAGAAACAAATGAGTGACATTCTGCAATGCTGTAGCAAAAATCTGATTGAAATTCTTTTGGTGGCGATATTTGTATGTCATATGTATTAAATAAACCTGCATCCATCGCTCCCAGAAATGGTATGACAGACAAAAAATAATTCATGCCTGGCAAAAAAGATACAATAAAAATAACAAATCCCATAATACATTTATTCTTATCATTCAACAATGATATAAAAGGAGGTACAGTAGATTTTAGTTTTAAAGACTAAGCATCTATATACTCTATATAACGTCTATATATAACATGTCAGAGGGCCACGTCAGCATTATGGTTTCCTTCAAAGTGACAATTAATAACAAACGCAAAACGAAATGCAAGCACAGCACCATTTAAATGTGTCCAAATTTATGGTCAAAATGTAACTCAATCAGGTTTTTTTTTTTACCCAGGAGAGCCACAGGACCATTTAGCTCAGGACAGATGCAGAATGCCACTAAGTGCCAACATTTTAGTCTCAGTGACACGCAGTTTCACATTTAAAATAGGCCCACGGTCTGATTTTTTTTTTGCATTAAATAAAAAAAACAAAAAAGGTCATTATTACGCATGCAAATCGGTGCATGCTTATCAATGACTTACTCACCTAACCTGCCCACTGGCTTATCTTGCTCCTGCCCCAACATTTTTCTATACCCGGGAGCAAAGGGCATCTCCCTCCCTCTTGCTACACCCGTGAGTATGTATATCACAATCCTCCCGGGTGCAGCCTTTGTCCCTCCTGGTGAGCCGGCCCCTCACAGAGAGTAGCCGGCTCTGACATGGGGTGCAGAGGCGGGGAGTGGGCAGCGTGGTGAGCGGACGACAACATCTGTCACTCGGTGAGGCAAGAAGCTGCAGACGTTGGCCGGTAACTCATGTCACCAGCCAGTAGTCTTCAGCTAGCTGATCATTCTGGATTCTGCTGCTCCATGAACCCTGAAGCGGGCTACAGAAGCAGCTGCACAGCTGGACATTAGTCGACTCACTGGCTGGAGGGACACCTGGAAAGGTGAGTAAGTCCTCTGGGCTGTTTTTGTTTTAGATTGTTGGTCTACTTTAAAAAACAAGAAATAGTCAGCAACAGTGCATCAACCTTTCAGCATCTAATTTATCACCGATGCCATATAGTTTGAGGTGACCGATGCTCTTCCCAAAGCTGCACCAGTTTATAGTGTAGCTGTAGGTTAATATCCCATAAAGCACAACTGGCAGAAATGTACTGAAGTGTTTCCTGTTTATAAGTATTGTTACACACCTTTATTTGTACCGAACTTGCATTGGAGACTTTTCAATAATGTAAAGGCATGATTTAGGTGTTGCCAAATGTCATTTTATTATGACAATGCACTGTAAAGTTTGTCCCCTTTGTTCATAACAGTGATTTCCTGTAACTGTAATGAAGAAATGCTGACCAGTGCCTGTTACATACAGCGTTGATCTTTTCAGCGTGGCAAAAATTAATAAATACGGTGTGCAGAAAGTCGGTGGTACAGAGTGGCACTCATTGGAGCTGTTGTAAGGGTTCATAATAAGGGCAGCATATACTTGATAGACCAATTAAATCGCATTATTTAATCAAACGTTGATCTATGGTCTTTATTGCTCTACTCTTGACCCGGCTGATATAGATTTTCTGAAGCAAAGGGAGAGGGGAACTAATTATTTTTTGATTTAAATAGTTGTTGAAGCCTTCTGATTTCCTTGTTGATGGCACCTGCAAACCATACTATAAAGGTTGAGCACAGGGTAGGCCCAATAACTGCATTGTAGAACAGGGTTAGGGATGAGCGAACCGGTTCGGATGAACCGGAATTCGCTCCGAATTTCAGAGAAAATTTGATTCGGCACGAACCCGATTTTTTTTTGGTTTGTGCCGATCGAATTTTCCCTGAAATAAAAAAAAAAATGCCGGCATGGTGGGAGCGGGCAGGCCGGCTATGCTGTCAGCGGGCGGCGGAAGCCGGCCTGCCCGCTCCCACCATGCCGGCATTTGTTTAAAAAGCAAACACTTACCTGCATGGTCGGAGCGTGGAGGCCGGCGCCGCTCTCAGGCGCCCTCTGATGACGTGCCGTCTGATGACGCGTCCTCTGATGACAGCTGAGAGCGGCACCGGAGCGTGGAGGCCGGCGCCGCTCTCAGCTGTCATCAGAGGACGCGTCATCAGACGGCGCGTCATCAGAGGGCGCCTGAGAGCGGCGCCGGCCTCCACGCTCCGACCATGCAGGTAAGTGTTTGCTTTTTAAACAAATGCCGGCATGGTGGGAGCGGGCAGGCCGGCTGCGCTGTCAGCGGGCCGGCTTCCGCCACCCGCTGACAGCGTAGCCGGCTTGCCCGCTCCCACCATGCCGGCATTTTTACTTAAAAAAAAAATGCCGGTATGGTGGGAGCGGGCAGGCCGGCTGCGCTGTCAGATGAGATCAGATGCTGTTGGTGATTTGTGGAACATGATGATCGTAGATTTTTTTAAAGCAAGCTGGAACTACTCCTGTTTAAATTAATTTGCAACAGATGTCAGAGAGTACCTTAGATAATTGATCAGAACAGGGTTTCAAGCATACAGCTGATATACTGTCCCATCAGGACCAGGATTTTTTTTTTCTGGTCCAGGACAATCAGTAATCTGCCCACTTCTACTATCAAGGTTATTTGATGAGTGACTACTGAGAAGGTTAAAGGGGAGGGAACCTGAGTGTATAGAGGAACTGTAGTGGGGACGCCATTCGTAATGGAGCTAGCTAGGCTGGAGCAGTGCACTCTACTAACCTGAGTTCACAGGACTGCCAGTTGACATTTTGTCAGATCTGCAGTAGAACTCATTTAGAGCTTCTGCCTGGCATTTGCTGACATTGATGGCTGGGGGTGATTTGCTATCATCAATGACCAACATGAGACCCTTCCAGACCAGCATAGTCACCTGATTCAAAATTATCGCTCAGCTTGTTTCCATAGGCTCTTTTTTTCTGCCTGATTCTATTTGGATAAGACATTTCTCAGTTTCCTAAATCTAAGAAGGTTGAGTTTCCTGTGAGCCCTCCCCTTCTACCGCCTAAGTTTCCTCAACCTACTGGTAAACCAGGGTTTGTTATTAAATATCCCAGTTATTTAGCCATTTTGCAATTACATGTAAACTGCACATGGTTTATTTAGCTCTTTACAGTCAGTGCAAGGCTATGAACAAATATTATGGGCTGAGGAGAGGAGGGGGTCACTTATACACCCAAACTGAATTAAACTCATGCCAAGCTTGTGGTTTTCTTCTCCTGGTAGGAATAAAATCCAGGGCTAGCAGGTTTTTTTTAAAGAAAGAAACAAGCCTGGCTGAATATTTCTTGATGCCGGGAGTATAAGTGACCTCTCCTCCTGCCATCCAGCAGTTGTATGGAGAGTGTGGGCTTAAGCATAACATGCCTTGGTTTGAAATTTTTTTTCAGTGCTTTCTCAATGCTTCATGTTTTGAGGTGAAAGATGTGGGAAAAGAAAATAAAGAAGATACGTTTTTAAAGAAAATCATATTACATGTAAAAGCTTAATTCCGCCTGGTTACAACAGTATAAGTTTCGCTAGACACCCTTGCCTGCACAGAAAACTACCCAAACTGAAGCAAAGCTATATGAGATTTTCAAATAAAATAAAACTACTATGCGCACCTAGACATTTTTCAAGAAAAACAGCCCTTTATATTTGAAATACCCCCACAAACCATATATAAGTACACACTTCATGCTTTCTAGGCATACCAGCCTTGTCGTGGCCACAGTTTTTGCAAACCCTCGGGGAATACTCTGGTTGCACAGGGTTTTCCAACAACAAACAGTTTCCTAAAATATCAATATGCAAACAAGAAAAAACAAGCTACATCTGAAACAGCAAGGTCCGCGGAATAAGGCCTATCTAGGGTTTGAGATCAATACGATCCTTAAGAAAATATTTTTGCCTCAACCAAAAATATCAGCTCTCCTAGAGGCTGTTTAACTCATGTGCTCCAGCCAAACGGCCCCTGTTGTCAAGCAATGAGAGTCTTGGGGTTAATGACTGCCTCCTTGCCGGCAGAAAGGTGGGGGCAGTTGCACTCAAGGACTCTTCAGCTTCATATTCTTGGGACAGGTCTCAGGAGTCCATGGACAAGATGATTGGGTTCCAAGTGAAGTCTTCACTCAACTAGTGGCAAGACGAGCAAAGGTTCTCAAGTGGTCTATCCCGAGCAGATCCCAAGGACATAATTTTGACCATTGACGTGTCTTCCTGGGGATGGGGGACACACTTCAGCCCCTTGACAGCACAAGGAATTTGGTCTAGAAACCTGAGTCGCTCCTCCTTGAACCTCAAGGAATTAAGAGCTGTAAGGGAACCGTTACTGGCCGATCAGAACAGACAATGCAACTAAGATGGCATATCTGAATCGGCGGGGGGCGGGGGGGGGGGTTGGCAAGGTCATCTGTCCTGCAAGAAGAAACAGAAGATATTCTAAATTGGGCAGAAAAGAATTTCTTGTCTTTGTCAGCAATTCACCTGAAGGGCTGCCTAAATCAGTTGGAAAATTTCCTGAGTTGCTCTCCACGATTGGAGGCAGATGGTCTCTAAACCAGGAGGTGTTCAAGCAGATTTGTGCTTTGAGAGGGATTCTGGAGGTGGATCTTTTTGCCTCAGGAAGGAAATGCAAGCTGAAGAAGTTCTCCTCTCTTGATCCCTCGGACCAGGCGATAGGGAAATACGGAATGGCGCACCAGTGGCCTTTCAGTCTGGCTTACACTTTTCCTCCTATTCAAATCCTTCCACGAGTTCTGAACAACATTTCTTATCAGCTACAGTTCTGCTTCTGGCCCCCTGCTGGCCGAAGAGGTCCTGGTTTTTGATGCTGAGGATGTTCTCGGCCCGAGAGCCATAGAAACTTTCAGTAAGACCGAACCTTCTATCCCAGGGGCCGTTGCCAGGATCCCCAGAAATGGTGTTTGACTCTTTGGACCCTGGGGTCATATTGCTCTTGAAGAAGAGGTTTTCAGGGGAAGTAATCATGACTCTCCTTCCTAGCAGAAAGGAGGTAACAAGGGAGATTGATTTTTAAGTTTGGAAAGCCATTAATACTTGGAAGAGTTGCACTAACAGATCATCACTAATCTTTCTGTCTACTAGATTTTCTTCAGGAAGGAGATTAATTGGGACTAAGCATTAGCCTATTAAGTCATTAACTGACCCTCCCTTTGAACACATTAGGGACTCTAATATTAAAATCATGATGTGGAAAGTTCTTTTCTTGGTGGCTATAACATCAGCCCACAGGATCAGCGATATTCAAGCCCTGTCTTTCATTCCTTTCTTCAGATTTTTCAAGATCCCTAAAAAAAGGTTTGTCTTTAACCCTTTCAGTGCCAAGCATGTAGATTCTACGTGCTTGCTTTCACTCCACTTAAGTGAAACCAAAACATTGGCAGGTGGCACACACTATAAAACTGCATGTGTCTATCAGAAC
Organism: Gastrophryne carolinensis; assembly: GCA_027917425.1. NCBI lineage: Eukaryota > Metazoa > Chordata > Amphibia > Anura > Microhylidae > Gastrophryne > Gastrophryne carolinensis. Next base: position 284,595,124 of record CM051237.1, on the reverse strand, counting down.
CAGGGTGCGCTGCCCAAACAGGGGTGCCTATTGCATATGCTTAGTATATATGTTCCTAATGGAATGTCCTCCCAATCATTCCTCCAGTGGCCCCCTGGGGTCTAACCCTCGCACTCCACAAAATATAACTGGTACTCCACTATAATGTCATGTAATATTTTTATTCCAAATCACAGTTAAAAACAGTTTAAGAACAACAGCGAATCCTGGTGCTATACCGTGAATAACCACATGGGGGAGCCCGTGGGCCAAGTGAAAGTAATACTGTGCTAAACATACATAGTGATAAGTTTATATACTGAAATAGTAACTATATACAATTCTAATAACCTAATCTTTATAAAGTGCTAAGTGTATGTAAACTAAATCGCATCAACATGATCCAGTAGGACTCCAAACAAGGACGACCCAACAGGAGACAAAGTGCAAAGTGGAAAAAACATCAGACATAATACAAAAGAATCCTCTATCATGCTTACTGTGTACTTGGCAAACGGACCCCCCACGGCGTAGCCCACGCGTTTCGAGCCTGATAGGCTCTTTCTCAAGGCTGTAAGGATGATAGAGGATTCTTTTGTATTATGTCTGATGTTTTTTCCACTTTGCACTTTGTCTCCTGTTGGGTCGTCCTTGTTTGGAGTCCTACTGGATCATGTTGATGCGATTTAGTTTACATGCACTTAGCACTTTATAAAGATTAGGTTATTAGAATTGTATATAGTTACTATTTCAGTATATAAACTTATCACTATGTATGTTTAGCACAGTATTACTTTCACTTGGCCCACGGGCTCCCCCATGTGGTTATTCACGGTATAGCACCAGGATTCGCTGTTGTTCTTAAACTGTTTTTAACTGTGATTTGGAATAAAAATATTACATGACATTATAGTGGAGTACCAGTTATATTTTGTGGAGTGCGAGGGTTAGACCCCAGGGGGCCACTGGAGGAATGATTGGGAGGACATTCCATTAGGAACATATATACTCCACTTAAGTGCCAAGCACGTAGAATCTACGTGCTTGACTTTCCCCCCTGCTGCAGTAAAATTAAAATAAAAAAAACACTCACCTGACCCCTTGTTCGATCCGGCTGGGTCTCCTCTTCATCCGGGGGGGCTTCGATCCCCCACTCAGGCTCCCCCGGGTGCAGGGGAGGGCCCGGAATGCCCCCCCCTTCAGCAGCTGCCGAATATTTAAAAAAAAAAATTATAAAAATGAGGGGCGGGGCTTATGACTCACTCCCGGGTGTCGTCCTGGCTCCGGGCTTTCATTTTTCACACTTGTCATCGCTGGCCACAGGAGGAGGAACGCAGGTGATGATCTGATCGCCTGCCTCCCTCCTCCACTGGCCAGCGATGACAACAACTGTCATCAGAGCTGCAAGGGACACAGGAGCTGAGGATCAGAGGTGAGTAAAGTAAAAAAAAAAGGTTTTATTTTTTAATAAAGTAATTTTTAAATCTGTGTGTGTTTTTTTTTTTTTTTTTACTGTTAACCCCTTGTGAACTGGTAAGGGGTCCATGTGACCCCTATACCAGTTCACAAGGCTGGGGGGATGGCAAGTCACCTGCGCTAGCGGGTGACTTGCCATTAACCCCCGGCACCCCCATTACCTGCCTCCCCAAAGGCCGGGGGGGCAGAAGAGCCTGGGCCCGCGGGCTATGCGGGCTTGTAGCCTGCAGGGCCAGGGGCCACAAAAGCTGGCCCCTGCGCCCTGTTCCTACAAGCCCTGCATAGCTGGTCCCGGGCTGGTTACTTCGGGTAAGGGGGACCCCATGTCATTTTTTCGGGGATTTTTAAGGGTTTTTAACCCCTAAAAATCCCCCAAAAAATTGCCCCCCCCGACCCTGGGAGGGGGGACCCTATGTCTGTATATTTTTTTTTTAATAAACCCTTTGTGTTCTGTCATCCAGCAGCTATAAAAGGCTTCCAGCAGGTGAGCAGAAGCCAGTGCCCATTACCTGCCTCCCCAAAGGCCACGGGCTATGCGGGCTTGTAGCCTGCAGGGCCAGGGGCCACAAAAGCTGGCCCCTGGGCCCTGTTTCTACAAGCCCTGCATAGCTGGTCCCGGGCTGGTTACTCTGGGTAAGCAGGACCCCATGTCAAAATTTTTTGGATTTTTAAGGGTTTTTAACCCTTAAAAATCCCCCCCAAAAAAATGCCCCCCCCCCCCCCGGAGGGGGGACTCTATGTCATTTTTTTTCTTGATTTAACCCTTTGTAGTGTGGATGGTAGTTGTATTTTATTTGTAAAAGTATAAAGTACTTGTTTCAGTTAGGGGGGTCTCCTGGGCAGGAACAGGGGGCTAATGATAAATATGTGGTACCATTCTAATCGGTAGAAATGGGGATTTCACATGCAATATGGTTTTCCTTAATAAAATACATTTTTTATTTAAAATAAAGGAGTCAATTTTCTAAAAAAAAATTTATTTATTTATTTGTATTACTTAATAATATTGTAAAAAACGAAATAAAATTTACAAATAAGACATTTCATGTTAAAGCCTAAACTCTGCTGCAAAAAAAATATATATATAATTTTCCTGAAAATTCCAGCAAAAATGGCGCAAAACTTGCCGCAAAATGGGGAAAAATGACCTGTCAACAGAGGGTGACAAAATATCAAGTAGGCTGGCAATTAAAAGGGTTAAAAGTAGCTATGCATGTTGGGTATTATTCTGTTCGGGGGACCTTACGCTTTCAGACTTAGCTTGTTTTTTCTGGTTTGCATATTTATATTTTAGGAAAAGGTGTTTTTTATTCAGCTTTTTTATACATTTTTTAGGGAAACCCTGCGCAACCAAAGAATTCTTTGAGGGATTAATTCCAGAAAGATGAGCCCACTACAACAAGCTGGGTACGCTTAGAAAGCTTAACATGTGTACTTTCAGGGAATATATGGTTTATCGGGGATATTCCAAATGTAAAGGGTTGTTTTGGTTGAAAAATCACAAGGTGCGCACTTTGTCTACAGAGCTGAAATTTTCAAGTAAAATTACCGTTACACACATGCTTTACGTTGGGGTGTTTGGCAACTCTTCCCTTGACGGTAGCAATGCATGTTGGGTATCGTTCTGTTCGGGGGATGTTGCTTTTTCAGAGTAAACTTGTTTTTTCTTGTTTGTATATAGTTTTTTTTTAGGAAAATGTGGCTTTGATTCTGCTTTTTTATCCTTTTTTTAGGGAAACTCTTTGCAAGCAAAGAATACATTGAGGGATTACTTCCAGAAAGCTATGGCCACATCAACAAGCTTGGTACAACTAGAAAGCTTGAGGTGTGTACTTCCAGAGAATATATAGTTTGTTGGGGGTATTTCAAATGTAAAGGGTTGTTTTTCTGGAAAAACTGCAAGGTGCGCATAGCGCATTGCATAGTTGTATTTTATCTGAAAATCCCCTAAAGCGCTGTTTCAGTTTGGGGGAGTCTCCTGGGCAGGAAAGGGTATCTACCTATACATATTTGGTACCGCTGTAACCGGGAGAAATTGGGATTTCACACGCAATAAGATTTTATTGACAAACTTACATTTTTTATTACAAAAAAACACTACAAATTGTAAATAATTGATTTTTTTTATTTTTTTGCACATATTTTACCCAAAAATATTGAGAATACACCTAAAAAATGACAAACAAGACATTTCATGTTAAAGCCTGGACTCTGCTGAAAAAAAATATATAATTTTCCTGGGAAATCCCTGGAAATCCCTTCAAAAATCACATTTGAACATGGGGAGCGCATAATAGTGCAAAATGGTCTGGCAACAAAGGGTGACAAAAACTCCAGGTAGGCTGGCAGCAAAAGGGTTAAATGAGGGTAAGGAAGATACTTTGGCCTCTGCTTTAGGAATTGGCTGCATTATTAGAGGATATTTATGACACATGGTGTATTACTAAGGAGGAAAAGCCTCAAGATTCTATGTATAGGACATTTTTGAGGAGTAATCCAAGATTTTTTCTGCCCACTCAGTGCTTAAGGATTTAATTATGGTCGAGTGGGAAAATCCAGAGAAAAAGTTTTTTATTCCAGGTGCAGTTAAGCGCAAATTTCCATTTCTAGATGAGGACATCGAACCCTGGGTTAAGTGCCCAAGGCTGGATCCTCCTCTTGGTCAGGTCCCCCGGTTGGCCGACTTAAGTTTTGAGGCCATGGGGGCAATGTGCAACCTGAGACGGGTTTGGGATGCCACATGTTTTACTTTTAGGCTCACGCTGCACAATCAGAAGCATGAAGTCTTGGCTTAAAATCCTTAAGGGATATCTAGAAAATGATACCCCAAAGAGAGAATTCTTGAAACATTACCTACGCTTATCAGAGTGACTTCCTTTCTTGTGGATGCTTCTGAGGAAGCTATGACGGCAACAGCCAAGGCATCAGCATTACTAACCTGTGTCAGAAGGGCACTTTGGTTAAAGTGGACCAACACCCAGGGGGGATCGGCCCGGGAATCTATAAGATTCCCGGACCGATCAGATCCCTCCCCGAGGGGCATCCGAAATTGGGATGTCCCGCGGGGAGGAACCCCCCAGGAGGCCCACAATCCTCACCTTACCGGTGATCCAACGGCGCATGCGCGAGACGCGGCCACGTCTCTCGCTTCCCTCTAGCAGGGCGCGCTCCCGCGCCGGCCGTTTTGTGAATGCCAGGCGCAGGCGCGCTCCCTGTTAGAGGGAAGCGAGAGACGCAGCCAATGACAGCGCTCTGGTATGCGCGTCCAAGCGGCTTTGGACGCGCATACCAGAGCGGCTCTGAGCGCTGTCATTGGCCGGACGAGGTCACGTGGGAACGGGGAGAGGTGAGTTTTTGCGGCGATCGGGGGGGTTTCACACAGTCTTGGGTAACTGTAGTCAACAATATCTCAGTCACCATAATTCGTGTAAAATCTTGTTTAAAATAACTGAAAGTTGCTAAGAAACACATTGAGAGGTTACAGGACAGCCACTGGACCATTATTCCTAGGAAGGCATAAGGCTTAAGATAGACCAGCCACCCCCTTGGTGGCTTTGGAGTCTAAAAGTCAAATTGGGATACCTCCAGGACAAGGACCAAACACCCTAGAAAATCTAAGTGGACCAACACCCAGGATAGTCAAAATCCTGGGTGTTGGTCCACTTTAAGGACATGGTACAGGGACTTAGTCTCCAAGACTAAACTCTGTGACATCCATTTTCATGGAAATTACCTTTTTGGATAAGACCTAGACTCCATCCTCGCTGGTTCTTCAAAATTGGGGGGAAGAAATTTCCAGCTAAGAGATAAAGAATTAAGGTCGTTCTGGCACTAAGCTTAAATTTTCTTTAACCCAGCTTCAAACCAGGCAGAGGAACCAGAGTAAGGGGTGGACTCATGCAAGGGCAGTTTGCTTTGCAGGCCACCAGAGGTGGCCAAGCCACAACCCTGAAAAGGAAGGACCTGTGAAAGGAAGGCTCGCCATGTTTGTAGGCGCATGGTGAGCTATCTCCCAGTCCTGACAAGGATCAGACCTGTGAAAGTAAGGCTCCCCATGTTTGTAGCCGCATGGTGAGCTATTTCCCAGAGTCTCTTTGTGTTACAGACACTGGATTGGATTGGATTGGTTGGAGATTCTGTCAAACCCCCCCGTCTCATTCCTGGTAACCAGGTTACAAAGAGAGTGGAAAAAGAAAAGGGTCTTTCCAGTCGTAGTCTAGGAACTTGTACAAAAGAGAGTAATAGAGACAGTGCCGGACCAGTTACCCGGGTCAAGAGTTCTATTCACACTTTTTTTGGTACAAAAGTCCTCAAGCAAGTTCCAGATGATTCTGAACCTAAAGAGACGGGCAGGTTGATTCATTATTAGCAGCAGGTAGCGACAGATGAGCGTCTGTAGCAGGCATTTCAGAGCGCCTGCTAGTAGTCGCTGTGCTCGCCCGTGGTTCGCTAGTTCAGAGTGACTCAGTTGCTGTGCAGCATTGATGAATACATTGTGGGGAGTCGCTATATGACCAGTACAGCGCTGTATAGGAGCGAATGTTAGCAACTGGTCAGTGCGACTCACACCATATTCATCCAAAAAACAGCCTCACACACCACCGGCGCTCAAAAATGCTTCGCTGTAGCCCAGAGCGTCGGAGTCTGTGTGATTACAGTCTGTTTTTTAACATGTATCCACCAGTAACGAATTACAAATTACATTAGAACATTATAACATGAACACATTAATGCCAGAACTGTAAAATCAATTCTGCATAAATATATAAAAATAAAAAATGAAAAAAATGGCTTTTTCAAGGCCAGGAGAGATCCCAACATTATTTGAGAATTAAAAAAAATAAATTAAACAAAAACCCTGTATAAAGAGAAAAAAAAGAACGTCCATTGAAATGTATGGGACAGCGACAGGTAGCGAGAAGTAATACGTGATGCTCTGCAAGGCAGAATGCCGGTGCTGTATGCTGAGGCTGGGATAATGATAAATCAGACGCTACATGCTACGTTATCCCAGTCGCTCAACAGATTCTGCTTGATAAATGTGTAATTGCGTGCCATGTCCGGAGTTTACCTGACGCTACCTGTCGCTACCTGTCATTTACAAGGCACTACCTGACCCTATCCCTTCATGAATAAGGCCCTAAATCAGTTCATAAAGTACAAAAGGTTCAGAATGGAATTTATTTATTCGATGAGAAGCATCTTGGTCGAGGAGGCATTTATGGTCACTCAAAGGATCCCCTACCAGTTCACGAAGGGTTAATGTAAAAAAAAAAGCACGCACAAACCCATGCATAAAATGTAATTGACTACCTTTCTAAAGTCCTTTTTTTTTCTTTACTTACATCTCATTCAATACCACTGCATTGTCACTGACAGCCGTAGCAATCAGTGCAAGCCGGGTGCGGAGGAAGGGGATCAGAGTCACTTGCCCTCTCACCCACCCTCCAATGATCACTACTGGCTTCTCATAGCTCTCCATTGCTGGAAGTGGCCTTTTTTTTTTGCAGCAAATGGGGAAACGCCTGGCATGTGAAATTCACTTGAAGGTTGAAAAATTTCATAGGCTTCGACTCAAATTGTATTGTTATTTATTGAAATTTGAAATGGAAGCCTATAAGAAATTAGTTAATGAATATAAGTGATGGATTTTTTTTCAGCAAAGTCTTCCTAGTAGTGAACTATTGGTGGTATAACAGTTATACACAATCAAGGCATTCTTTCTGCAACTGAAGTCAGTTCAGAAATGCCTTTCCAATATTTTGCTGCACTTATGCAGTAGGTTGCTTCCGGTCTTCCTGTGTATGAATCTGGCATGCTTTCTGATCCTGGGTATTCTTCATCTCGGGTGTTGAGTAATTTCTCTTTTACAGGGGGACCCACAACATGGGTTAACAGTGTATCAACAGCTGATGGTGGGCCATTGATGCTTAGCAGAACCCATCAAGGATGTGCTAGTTAATTTCCCAACTCCTGAGAATCCAGATTTATATATACAATGGGCCATCGAGGTGGATCATCGATTACTGGAGGGGGAGTTGAAGAAAGTGAGAAACCCTGACTCTTTGCTACCTTATCATACTCCTGTTCATGGTCCTTGTCACGGCGAACTTACCTGGGTTCCGGTCCCGCGGCGTCTCCGGGCTCCTGGCCAGGCCTCTTCCTGCCAGTCGGCCACGGCGAGTGTCGGCTCAAGCAGTGCCGTGCGTGGCTGCCGCCTCCTCCTCTTCTCGCCCCCGCTTCCTTAATCATGCTCACGTGCAAGCACGAGCACGTCCCCCATATTCCCTTCGGCGACGCTGCACACAGCACGGCTGCCGGAGGCTGAGTCAAAGGGGCCAATCCCTTTAATCTATGTCCTGGGCGTAATGCCCCTCAAAGTTCTATTGGGCTTCCAGCCCAGAGTTTTTGAATGTGCACCAATCACTACACACTCCCTGTAGTGCTCAGCCCAATAAAAGTTTTACCCCTCCAGTACATCTGTGCCCGTGATAGCGTTTAGCTAGGTGTGCCTTTGATCCTGGATATTCCTGTTTGATCCCGTTGCTGACCTTGTTTGTTTGACCATTCTGTGATTGCAGCCTGGACCAACTCTTGCTTGTTCCCTGACCACGCTACTGCCTTACCCCTTTTGCCGCGTACCTGTGATCTCCTGACCTTGACCTTTGGCTTGACCTCGACTCTTCTTTTGTCTCTCCCTTGGTGCTGCAATAATTAAGGACCGACTTCCAGTGTATGACCCTGGCTTCTCGACATTGCCCAGTCTGGCCTTTGGTTCACCCGCCTTCACCCCCTTTAAGCTCACATCCTTTGTGCTACTAAGTCCTGGGCACAACCGTGTCCGGCAAGGCGTGTATAGCGTCCCGGCAAACGTGGGCTTGACTAAAGGTGAAGCTAGCAGTGGAGATTGGGGGTTGTGGGCTTACCCTAAAGGCGGGTGTCCAACGGGGCCTGACAGTCCTCTTTCTCACGCTCTGATGAGTCAATGCAACTTGGCTCAAACCAAGTTGTCAAACCACGGGGCTTTGTCTGTATTGTGGTAAAGTCTGTCGGATTAAGAAGTCATCCTTGGAAAACTCTAGTGCCTAATCACAAACTTGGGAAGGCTTTCCTGAGGGGTCAGGTATATTTTCCTTAATTTATTACCTGCCTTTGTTGAATCACCACCTTTATCAATAGTGGGGTGGAGGTCAATTTTTGGGATAAATCACTTGCTGCCACTTTGGGCATTTCATTAAAACCTTTGGGGAGCCCCGTCAAGATTTCAGCTATCAAGGATAAACTCTTTTAATACCCCTTTAATTATGTTAATTTGGGGTACTCTTCACTCAGAAAGTCTTGAATTTATGGTCTGGGATTGTCCTGATGCACACTTTGGTTTTCCTTGGCTGAGGAAACCTACACTCCACAAATCAAATGGAGTACTGGGAAACTGGTTACATGGAGTCCCCTTTGTAATGTTTATACATTCAGCTAATTCCAGTCTTGCCTGCTATAGCTGTTGCTTGGTTGCACTGTGTATTGCTATTTCGACCATGTATGATCGGTATCATACACAATGGGTTTTGTTCAGCTTTAAAGCTTTTTATCTCTTCCCACAATGTGAGCCAGGCAGATGCACAATGACCACAGTTACAGGCATTAGGCACAGATTATCTACATTAATTTAACATTTTGCATGTACAGTTCCTTTAATAATATATATTTTTTTGAATATTCTTTTGCATCTATGAACCATTTTGTTATTTGCTGTACTTGAACCCAATAGAGATCCTCAAAAACATATTAACTGTGAATAGTGAATAAACATTTTTTCTAAAATAGATTCTGAAATGACACTGGTAAACTGTGTTAATGCCTTTCTTAACGCGCAGTGCATAACCATGAAACACTCTACATGCAGTGTATCTTTTTTCCAATAGATGGCAGTAAAACAGAAGACTCAAGTGCAGCTCCCAAGTGCACCTTTTTCATTTCTGTTTTCTATTATGTTTGAATGTTTGACCTGCAAATGAGGTCATGGTTAGAAAATGGCAATATTGTAGTTTCCGTACTACTGAAAACCTGTTACACTAGATGGTTAAAAAAAAAACACTCCTTATATTGCCCGGGATCCAGCGATATGAGCAGTACAGGTGCTGCTGCCACACCGAAAGTATGCAGAACTGCTTCCTATGCTCTTTGCATGTGTCCACTTGCCCTGTCAAGTGAATGGGTGGGTGAAGCAGCACACTGACCTCAGAAAGCCACTCTGGGCAGCAGATCCAAGATGGCTGAACCCAGAATTGGAATCTGCAGGATCCCTGGTGAGGTAAGGATTATTTTTTGTTGTAAGCCCCTGTTCTGCCCCAGCCGCAGGGAAGGGTGGCAGGGTGAGGGTTACATTTAGACTGGAAAGAAAAGGAAAGCAGCAAGAATCTAATGAAAGTTATGAGTTAGTTTTAGACCATTATTTTTACAAGGATACCAAAGAGATGCATTAGTAAGGATCCCTTTCAAATAAACTGTTACAGCAGATATGCCTTAAAGTGGATCAAGACCCAGGATTTTCTCTCGTCCAATCAGCTTCTCCTACCATACATATGAAAGTGCAGCTGGAGAAGCTGCACACATTATCGGTGTGCAGCATAACTTTGTGTGTGCGCAGCCACACAGAAGCAGATGCTGACACTGGGCGCAGATGCGACGTGGGCTCATTTGAGAGGTGAGACCAAGGGGGCGAACAGTGGGGTTTCACAGTTCAGGATCCCCTGGGATTGAGGTGAGTATATGGCGAGACCAGGGAGTTTCAAATTACTAGCATCTGTAATCTGAGTGTCCCTGGACAGGTGTCTTTTAAGTTAAAACAGGTTTGTTCCTATTTAAATTGGAACAAAACCTACCAGCAGATTCTAGATTCCAGGCCGGCTGCTGGCTTTCCACTGGAGTACCAGTAATAACTCACCTTTCCCCAATACAACGGTGCATCAGAGTTGTTTGCCTTTTGGCATTTGTTTATTATGGGGAGCGCAGGAGATGCGGAAGTGTGTATGCACTACCACCCCAGCCATTAGGATAGGCTGGGGCGGGAGTGTGCGTGCTGCCGGGGATGGGAGGGATGCAGCAACGCGCTCCGCATTGAAAGTAATCAGAGCCCTTTGGGAAGAATGAAACATGGCTAAGGGCTCTGATTGGATGAGATCCCATGCATGTACTGTTTGGCCAAGGAGAAGTGAGTTTTACTGGGGGGAACTGGGGGTTTTACATGAAGTTGGAATGTCCCGGGGCACGGAACAAAACCCTGGAAAGTCAAATTCCCAGGTTTTGTTTCACTTTAAACCAAACAAGGCAGCATGCCATTTAAAGTGGACTGAAACCGAGCAGGATCTATAAGATTCCCGGGCCGATCCATTCCCTTCCCCGGGGCATTGAAACCACCCAGGTCACCGTTACACTTACCTTACTACTCGGTCCAACGACGCATGTGCGGGCATGCTCCCTGTTAGAGGGAGGCAGGGGATGCGACCGCCAGCATGCTCGGAGTCGCTGTGCTAAGACGTCAGCATAGACGTCCATAGCTCAGCGGCTCCGGGTGCGCTGATTAGAGGAGCGGGCGCACAGTTGATGTGGGGGATCTGGAGAGTTTCACATAGCGGAGCACCCCCCATAGTCAAAATCCTGGGGTTGGGTCCACTTTAACTCCTTATCTTTACCCTTACCTGTCTGTCTTTCAGTCATAGAAGAGAGCTGACTGTAGGGCAAGTAGCAGAGCTATTACGTGTAAGAAATATATTATAGAGACATTATAAAGACACTAACAGCCTTTACACAGAAGCCTGGAGCCAATGAGATCATAGCCAGGGCTGGGAGCATCTTGCAAAAGATTTGTGATAGCTTGGGGTGAATAAAAAACCTTGTCTAAATAAATATGCCAAGACACAAAACTGAAGAAAAGAACGCTCTCATTGCTATCAATCACATACAATATAACACAATCTTTGTGAGTATTATGCAAAATACATAATATTAAATGTAATACAATTATTTCAGTTTTTTTTTTGTAATCATTATGCATGTAATAAGCAAATGGGCATGGACAACATGGTAAAGCTGAAATTCAAATGTTATAAATATGATACCTAAAAGCAAATGCTTACACAATGAACCAACATACATCTGTTTCACGAGTTAGACAGATTGTCTGACACATTATGATATATTCATGTTTGTTCACTATTTTATGGTGCCATAAATTAAGTTGCTATCATAATACCAGAATAATTGTCAGATGATTTATTAATACATCATGACAAAGTCAGCTGCATTGAAAACAGCAAAATACAAGAAAACTTCATTATTTGTGCTGAAACAGATAGCCCCAGATCTATTTTCTGCTATAAAATATACTGACAAACTTATCAGTTTGTAAAAAAATAACTTAAAAGCAAACACGTTATTTTATACATATATAGCAAAAACAATTACTAGTTATTATTTACTTATAATTGCAGAAAAAATATAAAGGTTTGTGCCCCTGGAGTTTAGTTTAGGGATCCAGGACTGAGCCGTACCTTCTATAGCAGCGGTACTCAACTGGCGGACCAGGGTCCAAATGTGGACCTCTGCATTGGATTTCTGGACCCCTGCCCTGACAGCCCTGCACTCTGTTGCTTCTGTGTTGCTGTGCTCAGTGCTATCCCCTTTACTTGATTGGCGGTGTAGTGCTTAGTCTTGCTGCCAGTGTCATGGCTCCCTGGCACCTAGCATTGCAATATGAAGTACTGCGGAAGTGGCATTGCAGGGTACACACAAACTTTATTTCTCAGTATCTTTGTCTGACCCTGTCCCGCTGCCCCAGCTCTGCCCCATGTACCCCTGCCCCACCATTTCCTATTGCCAGCTCAGCCCCATCCATCCCTGTCCCATCATCTCTGTCCCATCCATTTCTGCCCCCCAGCCTGCTTCATCAATCCCCCGCCCCCAAGCTCCACCCCATCCATCCCAGCCATTTTTAATTTTTCCTGTGGAATCTATAGCTTCTTTCCCACCGGGATTTCGAAATATCTACCCCCTGCTACTGCCCCCCGCCCGGACCCTCACCAAATGCTTGTATATTGACCTTAACAAGAAGTGGTTGAGTATCACCATCTATAGTTCCACCATCAGCTAGATGATTGTAGCTCTGCCCTATATTTAATTTGATATAGATATTTAATTGCTAGCTGCTCATACCAATTTATAACTAATCTTCCTAGTAACTTTTGATTCTGTGTAAGCACATGGGGTGGTGGAACTTGAACTGTATGGGGGAGACTTTTGACCTCCCCCGTCCACCCTCCATGTGTTGCATTATAAGGCAACCTCAGGTAAGCCGCTCCCAATTTATTCACTGCATTGTATGTTCCAAAGGGGAATCTCATAGATTAAAGTTAGGACTGCACCTACTTAGAGGCACCTTAGTGCTCCTTCAACATACTCCTGCAAACGTGTGTCACCTGAGACCTCTGTTTTTAATCAAATTTTAGAGAACAGATTACAGGACTGGTTGCTTGCTAACAGGGTTGAGCGTTGCGGCCTTTTAATCCCTTAAACGCCAAGCACATAACTCACACATGGTTGTCTCTCCTGCCATTAATCACCAACATGTGAAAGTTAGCTAGCCATCAAATAAAGTAAAAAAAACACTCACCTGACCCCTTGATCGATCCGGCTGGGTCTTCTCTTCACCTGGGGGGCATCCAACTCCCCCCTGGGGCTCTTATGGCTTCAGGGCCTGGAACAATCCCCCCCTTCGGCCACTGCCGCAGACTGTAAAAAAAAAAAAAATCCATTTACTCACCTCCACCTAGGATCCCTCCCGCCGGTCTCCTCTTCACCGGGGGGGAGCAGCTTCCATTCTCCCCTGGGCTCTTCCACTTGCTCTTGCTTTGGCAGTCATCGTCGCTAGCCCCGCCTTTTGTGGGTGGGGCAGATGATGTTGCCCTGTTCCCGGTGCTGAGCTGTCAGATGTCAGGGTGATCACTGGAGGGAGGTTGGAGGGGTAGGGGGCTGTGATCCCCTGCCTTCCAAGCCCTCCTGCAGCCATCACCCGCAGCACCTGTCATCTAGATCAGCGAGGGACAGTATCGCCGGAGGACACAGGATCATTTTGATACTGTGTTGGTGTCTTTTTTTACAGTTAACCCTTTGTGAACCTGTAAGGGATTCATGAACCCCCCTATTCCAGTTCACAAGGCTTAGGGGCAGGCATGTCATCTGCGGCTAGCGGGTGACTAGGCTTTAATCTACAAAAATTGGGTTCCCCCCTATGGAGGGGGACCTCATGTCAATCGTTTTCTTATTTAACCCTTTATAGTGTGGATAGTGTATTTTATTTGTAAATGTTATAAAGTGTTCGTTTCTGGTGAAAAGAAGCTTTTACATGCAATATGTTTTTCTTTAATAAAATAAATGTTTTATTTAACCCTTCTAGTGCCAGCTACGTGAGTCTCATGTAGCAGCCTCTACTCCACTTAAGTGCCAGCTACGTGAGACTCACGTAGCTGATTTTAAACCCCCACAGTAAAAAAAATATAACAGTAAAATACTCACCTGACCCCTCGTTGGATCCAGCCGGGTCTCCTCTTTAATTTGGTGCCATCCGATCCCCCGGAATAGCCCCCCCCCCCCCGCTTCTGCAGCAGCAGCTGCTAACTGTAAAGAAAAAAAATAAATAAAAATGACATTCACTTACCTCCATGTGCGCTGGCTCCCGCTGTCCCTCCTCTTCACCTGGGGGGCCTCCGATCCCCCCCCCCAGGACTTACCGATCTTCAGGAGAGAGCCCGGGAGACTCCTCCTCCTCCTCGATGGCGGCCGCCATCTTGCCGCTAAGCCCCGCCCCCTTATGGGCGGGGCCATGACATCATCCCGGTCCCGATCACCGGCTTCAGCTCTCTCAGCTGTCAGATGCTGGTGATCGGTGCCGGTGAAGGATCTCCTGCCTCCCCCTTCTCTGGATGCCGATCACCGGCATCTGTCATCAGAGCGGCGCGGGACAAAGGAGCTTACAATCGGAGGTAAGTACAAATTTTTTTTTTTTTTTTTTAATAAAATACTTTTATTGTGTGGTGTTTTTTTTTCAGTTAACCCTTTGTGAACTGGTAAGGGGTCCATGAGACCCCTTATACCAGTTCACAAGGCTCTGGGTCTGGCAAGTCACCTGCGGCTAGTGGGTGACTTGCCATTAACCCCCAGCCCCCCATTACCTGCCTCCCCAACGGCCGGGGGGGGGGCAGAAGGGCCCGGGCCACTTAGTGGCTATGTGGGCTAGTAGCCTGCAGGGCCAGGGGCCACCAACGCTGGCCCCTGCGCCCTGTTCTACAAGCCCCCATAGCTGGCCCGGGTCGGTAATGCTGGGTAGGGGGGACCCTACGTCATTTTTTTGGGGGGATTTTTAAGGGTTTTTAACCCTTAAAATTCCAAAAAAATGGGGTTCCCCCCCCTATGTAATTTTTTTTTTTCTGTCATCCAGCAGCTATAAAAGGCTTCTAGCAAGTGAGCAGAAGCCAGTGATCGCCGAGGGACACAGTGCTCCACTATGGATGGGAGGTAAGTATTAAAAAAAAATAATAATAAAAAAATATTTTTTCTCTTTGTGTGTCTGTGTTTTTTTTACATTTAACCCCTTGTGAACTGGTAAGGGGTCCATGAGACCCCTATACCAGTTCTCAAGGCTGGGGGGATGGCAAGTCACCTGCGCTAGCCGGTGACTTGCCATTAACCCCTGGCACCCCCATTACCTGCCTCCCCAAAGCCCAGGGGGGGGACAGAAGAGCCTGGGCCCACGGGCCATGCGGGCTTGTTCCTCCAAGCCCTGCATAGCTGGTCCTGGGCTGGTTACTTTGGGTAAGGGGGGGCTCATGTCATTTTTTTTTATTTTTTAAGGGTTTTTAACCCTTAAAAATCCCCCCCAAAAATGCCCCCCCCCCTCCTGGGAGGGGGGACCCTATGTCATTTTTTTTTCTCGATTTAACCCTTTGTAGTGTGGATGGTAGCTGTATATTATTTGTAAATGTTAAAAATTACTTGTTTCAGTTAGGTGGGTCTCCTGGGCAGGAACAGGGGGCTACCGATAAATATGTGGTACCGTTCTAATCGGTAGAAATGGGGCTTTCACATGCAATATGGTTTTCCTTAATCAAATACATTTTTTATTTAAAATAAAGGAGGCAATTTTCTAAAAAAATGTTTTATTTATTTATTTTTTTTACTTAATAATAAATAAAATTAATAATAAATAAAATTTACAAACAAGACATTTCATGTTAAAGCCTAAACTCTGCTGCAAAAAATATATATATAATTTTCCTGAAAATTCCAGCAAAAATGTCGCAAAACATGGCGCAAAATGGGGAAAAATGACCTGTCAACAGAGGGTGACAAAATCTCAAGTAGGCTGGCAATTAAAAGGGTTAATAGTACCTCTGCATGTTGGGTATTGTTCTGTTCGTGGGGACCTTGCGCTTTCAGACTTAGCTTGTTTTTTCTTGTTTGCATATTTATATTTTAGGAAAAGGTGTTTTTTATTCAGCTTTTTTATACATTTTTTAGGGAAACCCTGCGCAACCAAAGAGTTCTTTGAGGGATTAATTCCAGAAAGATGAGCCCACTACAACAAGCTGGGTACGCTTAGAAATCTTAACATGTGTACTTTCAGGGAATATATGGTTTATGGGGGATATTCCAAATGTAAAGGGTTGTTTTGGTTGAAAAATCGCAAGGTGCGCACTTTGTCTGCAGAGCTGAAATTTTCAAGAAAAATTACCGTTGTGCGCACGCTTTACTTTGGGGTGTTTGGCAACTCTTCCCTTGACAGTAGCAATGCATGTTGGGTATCGTTCTGTTCGGTGTTGCTTTTTCAGATTATACTTGTTTTTTCTTGTTTGTATATAGTTTTTTTTAGGAAAATGTGGCTTTGATTCTGCTTTTTTATCCTTTTTGTAGAGAAACTCTGTGCAACCAAAGAATACATTGAGGGATTACTTCTAGAAAACTGTGGCCACATCAACAAGCCTGGTACAAATAGAAAGCCTGAGGTGTGTACTTCTAGGGAATATATAGTTTGTGGGGGTATTTCAAATGTAAAGGGTTGTTTTTCTGGAAAAACTGCAAGGTGCGCATAGCGCATATCACAGTTGTATTTTTTCTGAAAATCCCCTAAAGCTCTGTTTCAGTTTGGGGGAGTCTCCTGGGCAGGAAAAGGTGTCTACCAATACATATGTGGTACCGCTGTAACTGTGAGAAATTGGGGCTTCACACACAATAAGATTTTATTGACAACTACTAACTTACTATTACTTACATTTTTTATTACAAAAAAACACTACAAATTGTAAAAAAAATTTATTTTTTTTTGCACATATTTCGCCAAAAAATATTGAGAATACACCTAAAAAATGACAAACAAGACATTTTATGTTAAAGCTCAGACTCTGCTGAAAAAAACAATATATCATTTTCCTGGGAAATCCCTGGAAATCCCTTCAAAAATCACATTTGAACATGGGGAGCGCAAAATAGGGCAAAATGGTCTGGCAACAGAGTGTGACAAAAACTCCAGGTAGGCTGGCACTTAAAGGGTTAAAATAAACAAGACAATTAAAAAAAATACTCTAAAATATTAAAAAAACACTGGAAAAATTACAAACAAGACATTTCATGTTAAAGCCTAAACTCTGACGCAAGAAAAAAATGAATTTTCCTTAAAATGTTTGCAAAAATCACAGTTAAACATGTGCAAAATAGTGACCTGTCAACATAGGGTGACAATATTTCCAGTAGGCTGGCATTTAAAAGGGTTAAAAGTAGCTATGCATTTTGGGTATTGTTCAGTTCAGGGGACCTTGCGCTTTCAAATTTATTCTGTTTTTCTTGCCTGCATATATTCATCTTGCATATTCCTTCTAACAGGGAGCGCGCCCGTGCCAGCCATTCACAATGGCCGCGCATGCACCTTTGTACTGGGATTCAGGTAAGGTTTGCGGGTATCCTGGGGGGTTTCACACAGGGGGGGGCATTCCGATTGTGGGGAGGGGAGGGAATGGATCGGCCCAGGAATCTTATAGATGTGTGGTTTCAGTTTGGGGGAGTCTCCTGGGCAGGAAAGGGTGTCTACCAATACATATGTGGTACCACTGTAACCAGGAGAAATGGGGCTTTTACACGCAATATGATTTTATCAGAAAACGTACATTTTGTTATTACAAAAAAAATGTTATGTTAAAGCCCAGATACTTCTGAAAAAAACAATATAATGTTTCTCTTCAAAAATCACATTTGAACATGTATAACGCAAAATAGGAATAAATGGTCTGGCAACAGAGGTTGACAAAAACTTTAGGTAGGCTGGCATTTAAAGGGTCAAGATTTGTTTATTCTAATTACCCTGCTCATGTGCACCACCCAGCTTAGTTATAAATTGGTCAGAGCAACTGCCAAACTGCCACCCCTCCTTTGCTCCAGGCCTAATTCGGCAGAACCCATGTTGGGGGCACAGGTTCTGTGGGGTACAGTGGTGCGTTGTCTCGCCTGCCTTTTTATTTCTCTTTACCATAGAGGTGGGGGAGGCAGCTTGCACTTGTTCCCTTTTAGCCACAAACCCAGAGGAAGCTACCCTAAAATCCCTGTCACACTGAGAGCTCCAAGAAATAGAGTGGCTGTTAGACTACTTGTTTGCACGGTCCTTTAGGAATGGAATTGAAAGAAGGACAAATTTGGAGCCCTGCTACAGCTTCAACCCTGCACTCCAGAAAATAAAGGAGAGGCACATGGGATGGAGCAGGTGAGTTGCTTGCTACCTTATCATTGGGTTTACAGTCCCTTCACTTCCTCTATGGGATATACATTCATGAACTTACCTTACAGACCTCATATCAGTTATGCTCTTGGGCAGAAGACACCCCAATACCTTCCACGCACTCCCATGCTGCACATCTCTCCATATTCAAGGAACTTTTGTGTACAGAGGTACTCATTGCTATAAATTGGAATGTACTCAACTGAGGCCAAACCCACCTGGTGCATTGGTTTCTCATACTGGTGCTGCTGGTGAGAGATGTGCAATGCAGGACTGGATGGAAGGTAAGTTGAGTGTCTTGTACCCGAGGACACACTTGATCTGAGGTCTGATGGGAAATTTCACGAAAGTGGACTTCACTTTAAGCCTGGGGATCGTTTTACTCTTTACCTATTAATTGTGGCCTTTCCATGAACTTTGGGCAATTCAATTCTTGTTGGGGCTGTAGGCTTTCATCAAGGACTAGGAACTACTGTAGGCAAACCCTCCAAAAATCTATATCCACCTTACTTACCTCACAGCACATAGCACCTAGCCCCAGACTCCAGACACAGTTAGTTGTGCACTCAATTTACTGTTATGTTGGCAGGAGAATGCATATAGGCTGCACATCTGTTCATAACAAACCATAAGCTAAAATGCTGATTGTGGTGCATGTGGGCCAAAGTATTGAAAATCTGGATCAGGCGCTATAGGGAAGTGTGTGGGAGTCTCACTTCAAAGCTACAACCCTAGAGGAGATGGAATGACAGAAATACATACATAGATCAGGAGGCTTCAAAGAAAGTTCACGTTATAAACAAAAAAAAACATATGTACATATTTACTATAGACTTCAGCTTGATTTATTTCCTGTTATTAAAGTGGACCAACACCCAGGATTTTCACTATCCTGGGTTTTGGTCCACTTCTGTGAAACCCCCCAGAATGGCAGAAAAAACTCACCTCACCCCGCTCCTAAGGCGCATGTGCGGGCCTCGTCCAATCAGCGCTGTCAGAGTCGCTGTGGTATGCACGTACAAGGGACGGACAACCACAGCGGCTCCAAGCACGCTGGCGGCTGCATCTCGAGCTTCCCTCTATCAGGGAGCGCGCCCGCGCCGGCCATTCACAAGCGGCCAGCTCGGACGCGCGCCCTACTGGAAAGAAAGCATGAGATGCGGCCGGCAGCCCGCGCATGCGCCATTGGAACGGGAATAAGGTAAGGTGAATGGGGCGTCCTGGGGGGTTTCATACAGCGGGGCATCCTGATCTCAGATGCCCTGCAGGGAGGGATCTGATCGACCTGGGAATCTTATAGATTCCCGTGCCGATCAGCCTGGGTGTTGGTCCACTTTAAGCTACCTCTGTCTTGGTCATAAAGCTTTCTATGCCCATACAGAAGTGGACATTTTATTTCCTATATGCTGATGATCAGTCACAGGTATTGTCAATGAATTTGAATAAAAGGGTCAGCCCCGGCAATGATAAGGCAGGCTCACCTGATGTATGTTCCATGTCACTTGTCTTCATTTCCTGCAGCAAGGAGCAGAAGCTATTGTAGGGCTACAAATTTTACCTTGATTTTAATTTCATTCCTCCAGGACCGTGCCAACAAATTCATCTAACAGTCATTTTGTCCCTTGGTGCTCTCAGCACCAATCCTAAAGCTGTGCCATAACATGCCTCTACTGGCTCAACCACGATAATAAAATTGAAGGAAAGAAATCTTCACTTAGCATAAAGAGTATTTACATATTATTTAGATATTTGAAAATGTTTTAAAATGGTTTATTTTACACTATTCTCAAGGAGGATAAGGTGGAAGGACATAAAGGTAATTCTCAATTTCAAAAATGACTGTCTGCTGAGTCGATACCCCGTGTGTTTTATTTGGATCTGGGGAACTGCGTCCCTAGGTTTGGGGTGCCTCGGTTGGGTGTAGTTCTCTTTTCAGGAGAGTGGCTTTGTGGCCAGGATTCATTCCTGCACAAAACTTCCTCCCCTCTCCACTGCTGTCCTCCATTAGGATGGCAGATGACAGGGGAAGGAGCTGCCTTATAAAAAGACTGAAGTAGGTGGAATTGTCTTATATTTGGGAGGCAGTAGGTAGAGCTATCCTATGGACCCCTTACCAGTTCAAAAAGGGTTAACAGTAAAAAAAAAAAACACACCACACAAAAATGTCATTTATTTAAAAAAAAATGTTTTTTTTTTGCTTTACTCACCTCCGATTGTCAGCTCCTGTGTCGATCAGATGACAGATGCCCTGGTGATCGCTGGCCAGAGGAGGGGGGGCAGGGATCAGATCATTCCCTACCCCTCTACTGCTCTGCCCAGCGATCACCAGGGCATCTGACAGTCGCAGGGAGCCAGGATGACACCCGGTGGGTGACGTCATGAGCCCCGCCCCTAAGGGGCCCATCGGGAAGCAGGGGGAGAGGGCATGTTGAGCCCTCTCCTGAAGACTAAGCAGCCTGGGGGGTGATCGAAGGCTCCCCCCCCCCCCCCCGAAGAAGAGAAGACCCTGCGGGAGCGGTCGCAGCTGCAGGTGAGTAAATGTCATTTTTTTTCTTACAGTTAGCAGCGACCGCTGCCAGGGGGGGGGTCACTATTCCAGGGGTTCTGCTGGAGCCATCCGAGTCCCCAGGGGGGGATCTGGATCTGGAATCTTGTAAATTAGAGTGTGGCGATTGGGCAGGAGGTATTGCAGTGTATCCAGATTTTTTTCTCCTTTCTCTGTAATTTCACTACAGAAGGCAAGTTAGCTGAACTCCTACCATACAATATAATCAGTGAAATCATTATTTTACCACTGTTCTCATAGGTGGCAGAAAGAGACAATATGGTCCACCTAGTCTGCCCTTAAGTGTATACTATATGTACAGTACTCTTTATCTTAGGATAGATGTATGCTTACACCAGGCAAGGTATGCTTATCCAACAATGACAATGATGAATATTTTCAGGATGATTTTACTACTAAATCCTGCTTCAGAGTAGTGTCGCTTTAGCCTGCCATCTCCAATGAAATAATTATCAATGCTTATCTGAAAAGACCTTGTGGTACTGGCTGAGCATGCACTCCCAGTTAGTATGAGTTGGACTTTAATTGCTATACGTGGGCTTTGAAAGCTAGATAAAGCATTAGCTACAGATTCTTTAAATGAGGTGAGTGAAATGGCACAGAGGGGCACAAAAAGAATTGTAATGAAAGCATAGATGGGCTGGCTAGTTGTCCCTGCTGCTCAAGTTTGATATGGATGTTGCCCTAGGAAAGCTGCAATTGCCCGGGTGGCATGTGATTTATGAAATTGAGTTACAAAAATGGTTGAGATTTGGCAATTACTGATTGATCTAGGGGATTTATTGTTTAGGTGAAGATGGTCTGTTCATGATTAGTACAGCATTATTTTTCATAGGTGTTTAAGGGGATTCGGGTTTTGCTGTTTTACCCACTCGCAGCTGGAATCAGAATATTGTCAGTTGCTGTTATAGTGTGTATAGTGTATAGTGTAGTAGAAGGTCAGTCACTGTTATTATGTATTATATTATTTTTATCCGACAGTGCTGCATGAAGTATAACATATTAATGTTTCCAATTTAGGCTTTCAGTCTGATAGAGCATCATCCAGCTACTTAAACCCTCTGCTCAGCAGTTACCATACCTTATAGATACATTGGTTGGAATGTCCATTAACTATAGAATCTCAGGAAATGTCCAATCTGGCATGATGCATGACTAAGGGGGTTCTTCACGTTGAAATTTTTGTTGGACTCGGTGGCTAAATTAAGAATATTTGTTAAATTAAGAACAATGGATACAGTTATACTCACAAGCCCACCAACTTCTTACAGAAATACATGTTTGGTTTTTAGTCTCAGATGCACAAGGTTCTGTGTCGATCCTTAATCGGTCTGGATTAAAAGATACAATTTCACAATTGAACACATGAAGAAATAGAAAATAATTTAAGCTACATATATGTTATATTCTATATGGCTTTGTTCAATAGCTCTTGATGGCATTTACCAGCTTCCAGCTCACACAATAAAGAGGAACAACATCCAGGAATTTCACTCTCCCGAGTGTTGATTTAGGATACCATACTTTCTGTATCCCCATGGATAGCCCAGCAAATTAAACTTTCTGCCTTTCTCACTGCACAGATGCGAGCCATTCAGCCAATCAGCGAGCTCAGTTTGCTCAGCTTCATTTGGCTCACTAGCTCTCCGAATGGCCCTTTCCGACGCCCACATCCCCTCTCACCTCTCTCTGTGGATGTACCTCCGCTAGTCATTGAGAAGGCATGGCGGGGGGAACGCACCACAGACAGAGTATGCTGTGAATGTGACCACTGCTCTGAGACGTGGCGAGGGCTCCAAGAAGAGGTAAGTGGATTGAGTGATGCCACAGGGAGTGGGACTCAGTCATTGCTGTCGCTGCATTAAAAGTTCCAGGAACTAGGACTTTTATTGGCCTTCGGGCACAGCATGGTATCCACAGTGAGTACTGCATCTGATGTGCTTACCAGCCAGACAATGATTGTGCTCCATAGCTTAGGCTATAGCATTTCAGAGGCAGAACATGAGCAGGGTTGAATATGATCACTCCTAAAGTGTAAATCCACTTTCAAAATTTTCCATTATTGTGTGTCAACGTCATGTGCTCAAGGTGCTGAGCTTATCTGTTATTTGTTTTCTTTTCTATTTGTTTGCAACTCCATGTTGCAGCGTTACATAGTTAATACAGTTAAAAAAGACATATGTCCATCAAGTTCAACCAAGGGTGTTGGGATAGGGGAAGTTATATTTTATTTTATATTTTTTTACTGATAACAGCTAATAGTAACTGTTAATGTTATTTTCTTCTAAATTAGCATCTAATCCGTTTTTGAAGCTGTCAGCTGTTAATGCTGTAACAAGTTTCTGTGGTAGGCTATTCCACAGATTTATAGGGTAAAGAATGATTGTCGCCCCTTTAATTCTCGTAATCTTTCCTCATAACTAAGACTCTCCTCTGCACTCTTTTCATAGTCAGAGTGTCCTTTCTATTAATGGGTGCCCAGAACTGGATGGGTGAGGGCGCACCAGTGCCTTGTAAAGCGGCCAAATTACATCCCTATTCCGTGATTCCATGCCTCTTTTAATGCATGATAATATCTTGGTGGCCTTGGAAGCAGCTGCTTGACATTGCATGCTGTTATTTAGCCTGTGATCTATCAATACCCCCAGATTCTTCTCAACAATTGTTTCTCCCAGTTTTACTCCCCCATAGCCTTCAGGTTATTAGACCCCAAGTGCATGACTTTACATTTCTCCACATTGCCAATTGGATGTCCAAACACAAAGTGTCTAAGTCAGCCTGAAGCTTGTGAACATCTTCAAGAGACGGTACTGTGCTACATATCTTTGTGTCATCTGCAAGGGCTTCTATAACCATCTTCTATGTCGTTTTTAAACAAGTTGAATAAAAGTGGGCCCAGGACTGAACCCTGGGGTACATCACTTACAACCAGTAACCATTCAGAGTAAGTATCATTAACCACAACTCTCTGCACACAATCCTTCATCCAGTTTTCAATCCAGTTACAAACTGAATTTTCTAAAACCTGAAGATCTCAATTTCCCCAATAAGCGTCTATGGGGGACAGTGTCAAATGCTTTTGCAAAATCCAGAAAACAATATCTACAGCCACCCCTCAGTCCAGGCTTCTACTCACCTCCTCATATAAGCCAATCCGGTTAGTCTGGCAGCTTCTGTCCTTAGTTAAATCTTGCTTATAATATTATAGATAGTTACATATTCGTGTATATATTCCCTTAATAGACCCTCAAGCCATTTTCCCACAATAGTGTTAAACTTATCATTCTGTAACTGCCCAGAGAAGACCTAGAGCCCTTTTTAAATATGGGCACCACATTTGCCCTGCGCCAATCTCTTGGCACTATACTAGTTGTTAGTGAGTCTTTAAAGATCAAGAACAGGGGTGATGAGATAACTGAGCTGAGTTCTTTAAGAACTCTTTGGTGAAGTCCATCTGGTCCTGCAGTCTTATTCACATGTTATAAAAGAAAACTGTTTTCCCTAGCAACAATGTGTTTACCTTAGCAGCTTACTATACATTAAGTCACAAGATCAAAGACATTTTCAGATAGTTAACATTCATAACATTTGTATTACCTGTACTATATTGCCATCCATTCTGCATAGCCAACCCCCAAAGGATATTTCTTAAGTTGTCTTGTTCCTTCATATTGAGATATGGAGCTGTGGCATTCAGCATTACTTTATACATCAACATTCTTTGCTGGTAGATCCAGGGCTGAAGGACAACTGTACCATTCTCACTGACATCGCTGAGGTTGTCCGGTATAATGTCCCACATGGGAGGGTAATAGTCATTGTTTTCAGAAGGTTGAGTATTAGCATTGACAAAGACCAAGAATAAACAAATGAGAAATAACCTTGCCATTGCACAGAATGTGAATGCGTCCTCAGTAAAATGTTCTGCCCTGTCAGTCCCTGCTTTTTAATGTCACTGGGCCGGTTTCATTTGCCTCCTCTCCCACATTTTGTCTGTCAATATTTAATTTCCTAGTTATCCTGTTCACTCAGAACACTGAAACATACAATATTTGTTTTCTAATGTAAACCTTAAGATGTCACAGGATTTTGTAATACACTCAAACATTCACTAGTATTTTATCTGTGTTTGTTTTAGCCTTTTGTACTCCAGCTCAGGCATCAAAGGGGGTAATTTATATAATAAAATGAATGTCTGTCCATCTGTTTGACCCCGAATTTGACACACAGGTACATTGGCTGCTGGGAAGGTTAGAGCGAAGGTCCCGTCCTTGCCAGAGGGGAGGGGGATGGGGAAGACCGGCACCCAAAAATGAATGGGAAAATCTCCACACAAGCGCACAGGTGACATTATTAGAGCTGCCGCTCTACCCAGCAATGCCCAGGTGAGGTAAATAGAGCTCTAGAGCCACAAATGTGCAGATCCAAATAATCAGAATCAGTTTATTGATCCCCAAGTATATACATTACATACATGCAAGCATATGGATATGAGAGAACAAGAGGAAATATGACAGCCAGGCCTGTTGTAGCTCACGAGAAGAGGGTTGGGAAAAACTGACCCATAGAAATAAATGGTAGAATGTTCTGGGGATCATCTTTTACCTCACAAAAATGTCAGTGGCTGATCACACTCCCTCCTCAAACTTACTTCATGAAATTTTGTACCTCATGAGATGATGTACCTCATGAGATTATTTACCTCATGAGATTATTTATCTATCTATCTATCTATCTATCTATCTATCTATCTATCTATCTATATATATATATATATATATATATATTTATTTATTTATACCTCACTCATATGCAGTGAAAGTTGGTATTTAATGTAGATAGTGGTCAGTGTGAAGGTATACTGAAGCCTTAGCAACCAATCTGATTATAAACAGGCTATGTCATAAAGTCTTATGACATGACTTCTCAGTTTGGCTATTTGGTATTCAGGATGTTAAAAGTTTTTAGTTTATTTTGAATGTGCATTTATGGTACAATTTACATAAGCAGTACATAACTGTTGGGGTATAAAGGGCTTCTGGCGATTTCCCTGTTAATAAAAAAAAATGGCACAGATTGGCCTCCCTGGTACTAGGGTTGCCACCTGGCCGGTATTTTTTTATTTTTATTTTTCTGTCCACTAGCCTGGCAGTGCCGGTATTTATTTTTTTACTGGTAATTGAGGATGGGAAAAGTATACCCACAATTACATTGGCCAGTAAAAATACAATTACCAACACACTGACATTTTATACCCGGGCAGCCCTGGGTACATTTTCTAGTTATTATTATTATTGTTTGTACAAGTGTTCACTTAAAAAATGTACGTACAGTGTGGTACAGCAAGCAATATTAGGAGATGAGGCTTAATAGAAGTCACAGCAGCATCCCGATGAGTTTCACTTATTGTTCAATCTAGGAGCCCTATTCGTCTACACACCTGGTTAATATGGTAGGTTTTTGGCATGTAGAAAAAAATGAGACCAAGACGACTAATTTCAGATTTTCTATCAACATGCCGTCTATCAGCATGGCACACATGGACTTGGCTTTTGTCCACTGTGTTTTGCTAAATTGTTCCAAATCTGTCAGAACCTCTCTTTTGTGCAATCATCTTTAGGTCAACCCACAGATTTTCATTTGGGTGAAAATCTGAGCTCCACCCAAAGATAACTTTTATCTTCTTCTGGTAAACTCTTTTTTTCATTGAAAAAATACATGCAAATTGTGATACATACTTTTTACTCCTGCTTTTGGCAAAAAAATGTAACAAAACTCTCTGGTTCACCCAACTTTATGGAAGAACTTTACTCAGTTTTGTGTATTTTCTAATCTCGTGCAAGCTAAAATACACCAAAAGTTAAAAGATTTGCTACATCGACTGAAAGTCCTGTGGAGCCAACATAATTATGAAACTAATATCGCAATTCACAATAATAGTATTAAGATTGGGTGCTGCATCTGTTCATTATATTGTCTTATTAAAAAAATGCGCAGTTTAGCTTCATTTTGCAGGCATTTTTTTCCCTTATTTTGGTGCTGCTTTTTGCACGGACTGGCGCCCCATGTTAAATAATCAGCTTGGATTGGTGCATTAGGTATTGGCCGGCCTTTGTCAGCGCTCGTTGGACCCTTTATGCCAATTATAACAGTGACAGTAGCTCCACTCTGTACCACCATCTTTTAGGGGCTACAAACCATATTTATTGATTTCTGACACTTTGAAAGGATTAGCACTGTATTTAGCAGGTGCTGGTCGGTGTTTCTTTGTGATTGCCACAGGATATCCCTGCTGGGAGCAAGGGGGACAGACTTTGCAATGCATTAAAGCTGCCTTTTAGATGTTTACCTCCAAATAACACATTGTTAAGGCAAAAAAGCAGAGCATCTTTTACATGAATAAAGACATTTGACAATCTCTAGGTCATGCGTTTACATTTTTGACAAGTCACAATGCAATTATTGTGTGTAAAATTATTTAGAAGCATAAAACACTTCAATACAGTTCTGCCTCTTGCGGCCTATGGGATCTTAACCAAACGCACCATAATAAACTGGTCCATCTTAAACCCCAGCGCTGGTCACTGCAAGCTAAATTCAATGCAGGCTAGTGCACACTGACTGCAGCTGAGACAAAATATTGGTGCAATGTGGCATTGACTGGTGCTGATGCTTGATAAATCAGGATTCCCATGTTATTTACTCAGTTAAATTTAGCCTAAAGAGGATTCCCATGTTATTCACTCATGCTGGCCGATGTCCTCATCCTCAGGCTGGCCCCAGTGTTTTCAGAGGACCCAGATCCTCCACCCAGCACTGGTCTCCCAGCATCTTGCTCCCCGTCACAGGGAGGGGCTTATTACTTCTGTAAGTGAGTGGACGTCCGCTCACTACACCAGTATAAAAATCCCCTCCCTGCAGGGGTAATGAGTGTCAGAAGCCGGTAGCAAGCTAGAAGAGGATCTGTGTCCTCTGCTCCATTGAAGACAGCAGAGAGCAGCGGTTGGCATGGTTCAGCACTCGGCAATAGAAAGAATTAAAGAATTTTTACTGTGTGTGTATGAGTTTTTTCACTTAACCCTGGACAAGGTAAGAGGTGGGCTATGCTGGCTGGCAGCTTTCACGTCTGGGGGCCGGCCACTCGGCCTCCACGTCCTGGTCTACCTGTCCCCTAGTTGGTGCCCAGCCTGGTTTTGCTGGAGAGGGGTTTAACCCTTAAAAATAAAAGTGGTGTGGTGTTCCTCCTTAAGGAGGGGGTGACCCTATATATATTTTTTAAAAGTAAGGGGTCCCCACTTTCCAGCAAAACCAGCCCGGCCAGCAGCTACGTGGGCTGGTAGACCAGGGTGAGTAGGCCAAGCATCCTCCTCCCCAGCCCTGAAGGCTACCATACCTCATAGCCCACATGGGCCATGTGCTCCTCTGCACCCCGTTGATTTTGTGGATACAGGTAATAGGGCGGGGAGTTATGGCAAGTTCCACTTGCTGGAAGTTGACTTGCTAGCCCCTCCTGCCCTTGAACTGGTATAGAGGTTTCAAAAACCTCTTATCAGTTCACTAAGGGTTAAGTAAAATAAAATGACACACATACTGGAACAGTCCTATAAAATGTGTTTACACCAATACTTACCACCTTCCTCACTATGCATCACCAGGCAGTGTCCTCATCTGTCCTGCATGCTTCCCGCTGAAGACAGGGGGTGTAGGACATAGATTCTATGCCTATAATGGGTTCCTGCCACCTCCTGACCTTTTGCAGGAAGGGGCTATTTATAGGCGAAGAGGTAGGTAGCTGGAAAAGCCCTACACACCTCTTGTCACTCACAGTGATTGCTGACACCTCGCTCCTATATATAAATAGCCCCTCTCTGTGTTGGAAAGTGAGGCGGTCGATGTCAGGGGCTTAGGATGTCTTCAGTTTGTGACGCAGGACAGTGTGGACAAACGGGAGGACAGTGAGGGAGCAGGTGAGTTATGACTTTTTTAATGAAAGATTTCAGAGAAAAAAATGTTAGGCATTAACCCACACCCCCACAGGCCAGAGGGGCGCAGAAGAGTCTGATGCCTAACAGCGCAGTGCTCTTCCTACACAGGGGCTTTGTTGAAGGACTTAGGGTCTGGTAATACAACAAAACCATGAGCCAGTGGCTGGACCCCTTGGCAGTTGGTTTGCCAGCCCTTGGTGTGTCGGGCTGACTAGTGCCTTGAAAGAGGGGCATATTCTTTTTTTTTAAATATTTTTTAAATGTAAAAATAAATATACAAAACCCACTCACAGCCAACCCCACCCACAGCGGCCCTCTAGCTCTTATCACGCCCATTTTTCAGCCCATTTTTTACCCCACCAAAGTCCGGGTCCCCATTGACTTCTATGGGTTTCCGGTCAAAATTGGGTTCAAACCGAACTTTTCACGAAAGTTTTCCAAGCCTTACGAATCCGAACAGTGAGTTAAATCTGCTAATCTTGAGCCATAAAGAACATGTAATATTTGCAAAAAACTGTAGTGTGAGCCCCAAAAATCTGTTTTCCTGGTGGGCCCAGGACCTTTTAGTCAAACATTGACCTCTTTAGCCCCAACCCCACTAGTTACTAGTCTTCTTTACCATAATATCCTCCTCTCATCCTCTTATACTCATCATTATGAAGGGGCTAGAGAGCAAGAAAAAAAAATCGAAATCCCTAACTTGTGAAGCACGAGTAGCCCAGCGGGAACTTTTCAATCTGACACTTCTTTTCCTGGAAGGCTATCTGTTTTAAGCAGATCCTGGCTTTGTAACCAAGGTCAATCAGGTGATTGTTTAGCAGTCATCATTATTAGTCATTTTAAGTAGACATTGTCAACAATATGCCAGATTATCTACTAATAACATAATAATAAACAGCATGCAAACTGCAATACTGGTCATGCTGGATGCTCTGAAGACCACCACAAAAGTTATTGATAGATATCTTGGCAGACTTAAGACCAAACTTCAGGTCACTGTGAGAAAACTGGAACCGGCTAGCTTTCGCCTACTAATTCTGTCACATCATCACCTACCAGTCAAGAATTACTGTTTTGCCTTTTTGTTAACCCTGTCAAGAATTAGACTTGTTATGGGTGAGGTGTGGAAATGTAGACCCCAGATATCCTTCTGCAGGAGACACATTTTGTCAAACAAAAAATGCAAAAACTGTACAGGTATGTCACAGCCTTTTAAATAATTCAAAATCAAAGGGGGTTAGTATACTTAGTCTCTCCCATGGGTACTTTGTGACACTTACAATGATGAAGAGGGAATATTTTTGTCATGATTTTGGACAGGACAGTTACTCTCTCCAAAGTGCTCTTGTTGCTGTCTCTGTAAGTGGCTGCTTGGAAGTGGTTGTCTCTGTAAGTGGCTGCTTGGAAGTGGTGAGTTAAAGCAGGATCTCCTGTGGTAAGTTTTGGGAAACTGAGCTCATTGGGTAAGTAAAATATAGTAAACTGTGTTTGTTTTATTTTTGTGAATCAGTGTGTTAATGCTGGCACAAATTTAAACCAAAGAAAAAAAAAAAAAAGTTTTTTTTTTTTTCTCTTTCCTGGATTCCTGCTGAGGCCTAATTGAAGCAGGTGTGTTATAAGGCCACACACACAGCTCTTGGAGCGTGCTCTTGTTGCTGTCTCTGTAAGTGGCTGCTTGGAAGTGGTGAGTTAAAGCAGGATCTCCTGTGGTAAGTTTTGGGAAACTGAGCTCATTGGGTAAGTAAAATATAGTAAACTGTGTTTGTTTTATTTTTGTGAATCAGTGTGTTAATGCTGGCACAAATTTAAACCAAAGAAAAAAAAAAAAAAGTTTTTTTTTTTTCTCTTTCCTGGATTCCTGCTGAGGCCTAATTGAAGCAGGTGTGTTATAAGGCCACACACACAGCTCTTGGAGCGTGCTCTTGTTGCTGTCTCTGTAAGTGGCTGCTTGGAAGTGGTGAGTTAAAGCAGGATCTCCTGTGGTAAGTTTTGGGAAACTGAGCTCATTGGGTAAGTAAAATATAGTAAACTGTGTTTGTTTTATTTTTGTGAATCAGTGTGTTAATGCTGGCACAAATTTAAACCAAAGAAAAAAAAAAAAAAGTTTTTTTTTTTTCTCTTTCCTGGATTCCTGCTGAGGCCTAATTGAAGCAGGTGTGTTATAAGGCCACACACACAGCTCTTGGAGCGTGCTCTTGTTGCTGTCTCTGTAAGTGGCTGCTTGGAAGTGGTGAGTTAAAGCAGGATCTCCTGTGGTAAGTTTTGGGAAACTGAGCTCATTGGGTAAGTAAAATATAGTAAACTGTGTTTGTTTTATTTTTGTGAATCAGTGTGTTAATGCTGGCACAAATTTAAACCAAAGAAAAAAAAAAAAAAGTTTTTTTTTTTTCTCTTTCCTGGATTCCTGCTGAGGCCTAATTGAAGCAGGTGTGTTATAAGGCCACACACACAGCTCTTGGAGCGTGCTCTTGTTGCTGTCTCTGTAAGTGGCTGCTTGGAAGTGGTGAGTTAAAGCAGGATCTCCTGTGGTAAGTTTTGGGAAACTGAGCTCATTGGGTAAGTAAAATATAGTAAACTGTGTTTGTTTTATTTTTGTGAATCAGTGTGTTAATGCTGGCACAAATTTAAACCAAAGAAAAAAAAAAAAAAGTTTTTTTTTTTTCTCTTTCCTGGATTCCTGCTGAGGCCTAATTGAAGCAGGTGTGTTATAAGGCCACACACACAGCTCTTGGAGCGTGCTCTTGTTGCTGTCTCTGTAAGTGGCTGCTTGGAAGTGGTGAGTTAAAGCAGGAGTTAAAAGAAGAAGTTACAAGCAGAAGTTCGGAAGCTGTAAGTATCTGCCTTGATTTCATATTGTTATTTTAAGTGTTGTAAATTCTACACTTGGTGTTCCCACAAATTCATACAATGGGTTCCATGCCTAACAATGCTGTTCAGTGTACATCTTGTGCTATGTATGCACTTCTTGATCAATCGGTCGATGGTGAATATATATGCCCCGGATGCCTGCGAATCTCTGATTTGGAAGCCGTGATTCACGATCTAAATAAGCGATTGGCAACACTGAGAGAAATTGTTATCATGCAAAAGAGTCTGGATCTCACTGATCTGGCACTACATGGCTCAGGGTCAGGGGAGGGTGGTAGTATGGGGGGAGAGGAAAAGCAGGAAAATGAGGCAGCTAGCTGGATAACAGTTAGAAGGCGGGGTAGGGGTAAAAGTTACAGGGAGGCTAGCCCTGAACAGGCACCTCCAAACAAGTTTGCCCGGTTGGCAGATGAGGAGGATGTTAGCTCAGGAATGGCAGAGCTGCAGCAAGACACATCTGTCGGCTCCAGTAAGGAAGGGAGGGGAAATGGGAGAACAGGGCAGGCAAGACAGGTGCTGGTAGTGGGTGACTCTATTATTAGGGGAACAGACAGGGCAATCTGTCACAAAGACCGGGATTGCCGAACAGTGTGTTGCCTTCCTGGGGCAAGAGTACGGCATGTAGCGGAGCGGGCTGACAAATTGTTGGGAGGGGCTGGCGTGAACCCAGCGGTCATGGTGCATATTGGCACTAATGACATAGGAAGAAGTAGGTGGAAGGTCCTAAAAAAAGATTTCAGGGACTTAGGCCGTAAGCTTAAGGCAAGGACCTCAACTGTAGTATTCTCAGAAATACTACCAGTACCAAGAGCCACACCAGAGAGGCAGCGGGAGATTAGAGATGTAAACAGGTGGCTCAAAAATTGGAGTAAAAAGGAGGGGTTTGGGTTCTTAGAGAACTGGGCCGACTTCACAGTGGGCTACAGGTTCTTTGGCAGGGATGGGTTGCACCTCAATGGGGAGGGTGCATCTGTTCTGGGGGAGAGGATGGCTAAAAGGTTAGAGGAGTGTTTAAACTGAGCATTGGGGGGGAGGGTAAAAGCTATTACAAAGGGGAAGTTAGGAAAGAAAGTGACAGTGGGTGTAGACATGAAACTGGGGGTGGAGAGGGGGGAGGGGTTAGCACATCTAGCAGGAATAAGGGCAATATACAGAATTATCAAAATTGTCATAAGCATTTGAAATGCATGCTTACAAATGCTAGAAGCTTGACTAATAAAATGGATGAACTAGAACTGATAATAACAGAAGAACAATATGATATAGTGGGGGTAACAGAGACCTGGCTGGATGAAAGCTATGACTGGGCAGTAAATTTACAGGGATACTGTGTGTTTAGGAGGGACCGTAACAAACGCAAAGGGGGTGGAGTCTGCTTAATTGTAAAATCCTCTCTACAGCCTGCTCTGCGGGAGGATATATGTGAGGGGAATGACCATGTGGAGTCGGTATGGGTAGAAATGCATGGAGGGAGAAACAAAAATAAAATACTGATGGGGGTTTGCTATAAACCTCCAGATATATCCGAATCCATAGAAAATATGATGCTAAGGCAAATAGATATAGCCGCTAAAATAAATGAGGTAGTGATTATGGGGGACTTTAACTACCCAGATATAGACTGGGATGCTGAAACATGTGTTTCGCAGAAAAGTAATAGTTTTTTTATCTAAAACAAAAGATGGCTACCTTTCCCAACAAGTACAAGCTCCAACAAGGGGGAAAGCCATATTGGACCTAATACTAACCAATGTACCAGACAAAGTAATAAAGGTACAGGTTGGGGGACCCCTTGGAAGCAGTGATCATAATATCATTAATTTCCAATTAGCAGTCACTAGGGTGCCTTATCAAGGAGTCACAAAAACGCGGGACTTCAAAAAGGCAAAGTTTGACCAACTTAGAGATGCCCTACACTGCATTGACTGGGAAAATGTCCTTAAGAACAAAAGCATGGACGCTAAATGGGATACTTTCAAAGGAATACTTAATTTTCAGTGTGACAGATATATACCTTACAGGAATAAAACTATTAGACACACATGTAAACCGATGTGGCTAAATAAAAAGGTTAAGGGGGCAATAAACAACAAAAAAAAGGCATTTAAACGTTTAAAGCAGGAAGGGACAGCGGAAGCGTTAAAAAACTATAAAGAAGAAAATAAACAATGTAAACAACAGATAAGGGCAGCTAAGCTGGAGACAGAAAGACTGGTCGCGAAAGAGAGTAAAACTAACCCCAAATTATTCTTTAGCTACATAAACCGTAAAAGGTACAAACCTGAGGGTGTGGGCCCCCTGAAAAGCAAGGATGGGACCCCTATAGAGGGAAATGAGGAGAAAGCTAATTTGCTTAACAACTTCTTTGCTTCTATATTCACAAAAGAATTTGACATGCCCAGTGAAATGCAGGGGAATAACCGAAACCCTCCATTAAATGTCACTGGTCTAACCAAGGAAGAAGTCCGGCACCGTCTCAAGCAGATGAAAATCGATAAATCACCGGGACCAGATGACATACATCCTCGTGTTTTAAGGGAGTTATGTACAGTAATAGACAAGCCGTTATTTCTAATATTTGTGGATTCCATAACTACAGGGTTTGTTCCGATGGATTGGCGCTTGGCAAATGTGGTGCCAATATTCAAAAAGGGATCTAGGGGGGAACCTGGGAACTACAGACCGGTAAGCTTAACATCTGTGGTGGGCAAGCTGTTTGAAGGTTTCCTAAGGGATACTATCCTGGAGCACCTTGGGGAAAATGACCTTATTACTCCATATCAGCATGGATTTATGAGGAATCGCTCCTGCCAGACAAACCTGATCGGCTTTTATGAGGAGGTAAGTTCAAGATTGGATCAGGGGGAGTCATTGGATATCATATATCTTGACTTTTCTAAAGCATTTGATACTGTGCCACATAAAAGGCTGGTACAAAAGATGAGAATGCTTGGACTGGGGGAAAACGTGTGCAGATGGGTGGGAAATTGGCTTAGTGATCGGAAGCAGAGGGTGGTTATCAATGGTACACACTCAGATTGGGTCACTGTTACTAGTGGAGTACCACAAGGGTCAGTTCTGGGACCAATTCTCTTCAATATATATATAAATGACATTGGGTATGGATTAAACAGTAAAGTCTCAATCTTTGCAGATGATACTAAGCTGAGTAAAGTAATTAAAACAAAGGAGGACAACAGGCAACTACAAACAGATTTAGATAAATTGGAAGCATGGGCAGTTAAATGGCAAATGAAGTTTAACCCAGATAAATGTAAGGTTATGCACATGGGAAGGAGAAATCTGTGTCATGATTACACACTAAATAAAGAAACACTTGGTAAAACAACAATGGAAAAGGATCTAGGGGTTTTAGTTGACAATAAGCTCAACTGTAGTAATCAATGCCAGGCAGCTGCTGCCAAGGCAAACAGGATCATGGGGTGCATCAGGAGGGGCATGGGTGCTCATGACCAGAACATCATTTTACCCCTGTACAAGTCACTGGTCAGACCCCATATGGAATACTGTGTACAGTTCTGGGCACCTGTGCTTAAGAAGGACATATCAGAACTGGAGCACGTTCAAAGAAGGGCAACAAAGTTAATAAAAGGAGTGCGGGGGCTAGAGTACCCGGAAAGATTGTCCAAGTTAGGCTTATTTAGTAAAAAAGATGATTGAGGGGTGATCTAATAACTATGTATAAATATATTCGGGGTCAATACAAGGATCTGTCCCACAATCTATTTATACCCCGGAGTGTAACCATAACCCGGGGGCATCCACTAAGGTTAGAGGAAAGGTGCTTTCTCCACCGACATAGGAGGGGATTCTTCTCTGTAAGAGCAGTGAGACTATGGAACTCGCTGCCAGAGGAGGTAGTAATGAGGGATACATTAAAAATGTTCAAAAGTGGCCTTGATGCCTTCCTGGCATGTAATACCATTTCCGGCTATGGCTACTAGACCACTGGAAGGAGTTAAACAGGCTGAACTGGATGGACTAAAGTCTTTATTCAGCCTTACATACTATGTTACTATGTTACTATGTTACTAAAGTATACCTTCATAATTCAGGCCAGATCACTTTTCTGGAGTCCACTCTCACCAGACTTTGAGAATTCTCTGAAGCCTGAGGGACACCTCCGGAGGGGCCTCTGAATTTTCATTCTCGGCCCTAAAACATATCAAGAAATCACTCCACCCTTATCAACTAATAGATGTTTGGAGAATCTTGCATCCTCCTGACAGAGACTACATCTTTTTCACCAAGGCACATAAATCCTCTACTTCTTTGACTACTGTGACTTACTGGATATAGTTATTGCGACTTGTCATAAAT
The DNA here is from genome assembly GCA_027917425.1 of Gastrophryne carolinensis. NCBI lineage: Eukaryota > Metazoa > Chordata > Amphibia > Anura > Microhylidae > Gastrophryne > Gastrophryne carolinensis. The sequence continues at coordinate 284,559,093 of CM051237.1, read as the reverse complement.
CTCTCTCACCGAGCAAAAACACATACCCTTACACTGGAGGCTTAATGATTCTTTCCTCTAGGACACTGGGGTAGGAGCAGATGTTGAAAGAGAAATGGAGATTTACTTTGATCTTGACAACATGCCAAATATCAGTTGAACTAGTATTTGGAACGTAAATAAATATGTGGTCAGGGGAGTGCTAATTAAGTACAATACCCACCTCAAAAAAGAACGCACTGTACACACCTCCTCTTTCTTAAAACAAATCCACCTCCTGGAAGCCACTCACAAAAATCCCTTTTATCCATCCATGTAGACCAGCTAGAGCATATTACGGTCTTGCTGTCCAATGTAAAATCACTATATATCGTAGAACTTATTATGAATTTCGGCAACAAGCCGAGTAAACTTTTGGCAAAGGCCCCTCGGGAGGCTAGTGCTAAAAACGTTATAGTCCAAATCAGGACCATATCAGGCAATCAAGTATACAAGGCAAGGGAAATAGCGGAAGAATTTGCATAGTACTATAGTAGACTCTATAACTTGCCAACAGAGGATAGGAACATTCCTTTGTTCCATTAGTGTATTAATCTTAAATTGCCAGGAATAAGGAATAAAGGTAGAGATTAGCGGAGCATTTTCCAGTAGCCCTTCAGGGAAGGCTCCTGGGCCTTATGGGTTTTCCATCTCCTATTATAAAACCTTTTCCACTAAACTAGCACCTTTCCTTAAACCGGACCTTCACCATGATTTATTGAAAAGCCCAAGCCCTTAGAATATATTAACTTTAGATGCTGGGGAATCGTTTTTTAAGTTTTTAGTCTGCCTGATGTTACATGAGCCGTCATCTTCGATGTTAAAAGGCTTATAACATGCAGTAGATGCAGGTAGGATGATTTTTAATGTATGCAATCTGTATTTACAGGGTGTGGGAAACATATAAGATAGACTCTTATTCAGAGTGAATCACCGCTTTAATAAGGCTCTTAATGCAGTTTCTGAAGACTCACCCCTAACCCCATACTCTAATAGCTTATCTGACTGTTATCTCCAAAGAAGAGGAGGACACGTCAACTTGTGCTAATTACAGGCCCGTATGGAAATGTGGAAGAATTTCACTTGGATCAGGTCAGTTTCCTGCCAAATAGAGAGGCCAAAAAATAATACCACTAGGATTCTGGATATCATTTACAGAGCCAGGTCCTTGGCCACCTCCTTCTACTAATCTCTACAGATGTGAAAAAGGCATTTGACAGGGTGGATTGGACTTCCATGGCAAACACCCTTCAACACATTGGTCTGGGCACCAGGATGAGAGCCTGGCTAGGAGCATTGTACTCCTCACCCTCAGCAGTGGTCTGTGTTAATGGTAGTTTCTCAAAACCCTTCCCCATTATTAATGGAACCCTCCAGGGCTGCCCCATGTCTCTCCTATATTTATCCTTATTGCTTTGATCAGAGTTCATGGAGACATTAAGAGGTTCTTAGTTCCAGCCATTAACACAAGGTCGCTGCCTTTGCAGTCATCATTTTTGTTACAAACCCGAGATCTCAATTCCTTATCTTCTCACTGAACTTCATCTCTACAGTTCCCTTTCTAATTATAAAATCAACATCCAGAAGTGCTCCATGTATTCATCCCACCTAAAAGACTATCAGACTTAAAACCAAACTTTCAAGATAACATTTGAGTTAAACTTTCCTCCTTTGCACAAAGCTATCCAGCACGACTTAAAGAGATGGCAGGAAAGAGCCTTCTGCTGGTTTGCCAAGATCAACATTCTAGAGATGAATGTTTTGCCCAGACCTCTATATTTGCTCCAAACTTTTCCGGTCTACTTTATTGCTGCCTTTCCAACAAAAGTTTGAGGAGAATTCGTCTACTTTGTTTGGGCAAGGCACAGGATAAACAGCCAGACACTATCCCTCCCAAAAATGCTGGGTGGGGTTAGCCTACCAGACCCCTTAAATATCACACAGCCATCCACCTCACTGGGGTTGGGGGTTGGGGTAAAAGAGCAGAAATGTAAAACTCTGGGTGGGGCTTGAAAGTGACAGCTCGCCTATCGCTTTGTCCGGCCTCCCCTGAATTCCTTTGGGAATTACACAACAAATAAAATAAAACCATACATTTGGAGCCACCCTTCGAGTATACACTAATACTTGGTCCAAATGGCAATATATTCCTTCCTGTCCGGCCCCTATAACCCCCTTCATGGGCAACCCTAATTTTCTCCCAGGCTATCCACTTCAAATCCAGAAATGGGTGGAAGGGGTTGCAGGGGATTAAAGACATGGCTTCTGACAATCTTCACTTATGCAGAATACTTCAGATCATACTCTTCTTCCACACTCTTAAAGATTGTGAAGGATATTTTAGAGATCTTCTACCTTTCAACCAACAGCTCTGTCTTGAGAGTGGAGTTCTCACATTTACCCCCTCCAAAGTCAACCTGAAGATGACACTGGGCTTAAGTTTCTTTGCTGCGAATTAAGTTATTAATTGAACAACAGTGTAGGATTCTGTTCTTTGCCCACAAAGCTTCAATAACCTCTTGGAGAGTAATCAAGATATGGAAACACATTTACACATTTTTTTGGCCCTGTCTCCAAACCTTCTGGGCTAAAGTCACTTCAGTTGTGTCATGTCTTGTTTCTGTGCCTTTTGAAAATCAATACCCTCCCAAGAAAGGCATATAAAAACTCCCTGATGCTTCATCTTCTACTGACCACCAGGGCCTTCATCCCCATCCATTCAAGAATGATATATAATATATATATAATAGAATATATATATATATATATATATATATATATATATATATATATATATTAGAATTAAATGAATAGAATGAACAAACTGTATCGTATGGAAGATCTTACATTCCTGTACAGCTCCAAGGAAAAATATACTTAGACGGTCTCCATGCATTATATTCCTGGACTCCATCTCAATACTTGACCTGCAGAGATTAAGCAGCATGTCTCAACTTCAATTACCCCCTCCCCAAATGTTTTTTCTTCTATTCTTATCCCACCCCCCCGAACCTCAAAATGGAGAAAAGAGCGAGAGGATGAGACCATGTTAGAGTAGGATACACTGAATGATCTGTCAGAGAGGTAAGAGGTGAGCCAAGAGAGTTCAAGAGCTTGAACCCCAAGAGAGGAGAGAATATCAAGAAGCAGGGAGTGGTCAGCAGTGTCAAAGGCTGAGGATGGAGTAGTGACTTTTGCTTTTGGCAGTGAGCAGATCATTAGTGACTTTGGTGAGGGAAGTTTCATTGGAGTGTTTACGGCGGAATCCTGATTGTAAGGGGTCAAGTAAGTTGCTGGTGGATAAGTATTGTGCCAGTTCTGAGTGAACATGTTGTTCAAGAAGTTTGGAGGAGAAGGGGAGTAGTTTGATAGGGCGGTAGCTGGAGAGGGCAAAGGAGTCGAGAGAGGGTTTCTTGATTATCGGAGTAATAACTGCATGTTTGTAGGTGGAAGCAAAGGTGCCAATGGAGAGAGAAAGGTTGAATATAGAGTTTAAGGCTGGAGTGAGGGTGTAAACTGATATTCTATTCGATTCCAAATTGGTCTATATCAAATAGTGTCAGCGTGCTGACTGGGTATTTAAAAAACACAAAACAGAGTTTAGAGAATTCATATTGCTTGCAGAGATATTTATCCTACAGTTATTTCAGCTGTATGTTTGCAGCAAGGATTTTTTACCGATAGAATGAAAAGAGCTGCTCTTAAGTTTAAATTATTTTTGTTGTGGTACTTTGACTCCTAACAGATTTGAATATTTTTTACACTGGTGAACAGAAATATATTCTATCATGTCAAAGTAAGAACAGGCCTCTGCAAAGTAAAATTAATCACAAAGAAAAACATCAAACTAACAGAAGTCGGTATTTAATAGATACACCTTACAGTCTTGAATCTGTAAGGTCAGGTTGCTGTACTATTGGCTCGGAACATCTAAACACTTCAGCTTTCCAATTTCACCCATTGTTATTTGCAAATCTCTGAGGTTTTGACAGGCTGCAATTATTTAGCAGATTTTTTCTTAAGCTGACTTGCTGACACTGACTTGCTAAAAGGAAAAGCTCCCAAGGCTCAGTTTTCCTTCCTGCAGATTGCAGTATTCTGTATTTTGCTGCTTTACCTACCTTCACAAACATTCCATAGTCGGCTACAAAGATTCATGTCAGTAGAATCATGTTTCAGGATGGAGAAGGGCTATAGTATAGTCGATTGAGCATAGTTTAAAAATGAACTTCCACACCACTTACTGTAAAAGAATGCATTTTCACATTCATTTTTTTCAGTTTTGCTATTCAGGGCCGTTCTTTGCTGTGCAACCTGCATATTGAGTGTCCAAATGTAAATTTTTGGCAGCAAATTTGGCTTGCATGTATTTTTTTCAAATAAGAACATGTTTTCCACAAAGTTACCTGACCTTTCCAATGGGATATAAGGAACCAAGGGATGCAATAATTACTCTCCACTAAAGACCTGGCAAGTATGGCCTTTTCCCTGGTGAATATGGTATTAATAATGGAGTCTTTTCGGATTGCAGGTGAAAAGTTAGTACACGTTGGCCATTGAGCTTGCCTGGGCTGACCCCTGGGTGATTTGACAGCATCTAGATGTGACCAACATAAAGGACCAAGCCATTTTTCAATTGATGTTGAAGCAAGTACATTGTTTTAACAAGAGAGAAGCAGCCAAGTAAGTAACACATTGCAATAAAGGACACCAAAACCCACAAGTAGGTCATTTCAACTTTCTGATGCATAGGAGCTAATGGATACTTGCATGCCTAAGGGATAAGTGGCCAGTTGGAGTTGGAGACAGGGGCATGCGTTAGCGAGGCACATTCCAGCGGGAATGTTGTATAAGGGGAGGGGGAGTGGTAATGGGCCGTTCGTGACACTTAAAACTCAAAGAGCAGGGTAAAACCGTACAAGTGTGTTAACCAGCCCCTTCACTCATTGCTTATGTGCATCTGATTCTTTGAATCAGGTGTGTTTTTACATTTTCTGCATATGCCAGTCTTCGTGTGGGTGTGAATTTCTTTCTGTCCTGTCCTGAATTCCCCCCTCAACACTGTGGGTTAAACCGGACCAACAGCTTGGCATAGTTGGAAAAGAAAGGTAGCGGCTTTTTAGAGCTTCCTCTCCCAACTGACATAACTGAAATGCACAGTAACAGGAAGCCCAGGTGGTATGCAAGCCCATGAGCGGCCATCTTGTTTTTAAAGTTTATCCCAGTAGTCGTAAGAAAAAGGTAAAATATTTTTTACGTGCAGCAATCTGCCCTGGAGAGGGATTCTTGAGGACTGTTTGTTGTATTGGTCTGGTTTAATTCATTTTTGACTGTTGGTCCACTTTAATAGATTGGAGGTTTGCTTTAATATTACTATAAAAGTACTGAGTTAGGGCTGAATTGTAATAAATAGAATATTAAAAGCCCAGAAGAATTTCTAATCCTATCTTCATAATAAGGGATGAGCGAATCGATCCGGACGAACCCGGATTCGATCCGAATTTCATGAAAAATTCGATCCGAATTTCCCCGCGATTCGATCGCTCGAAGTTTTCCTTTAACATCCATTCATTTACATTACAGGCATTCTAAGATGGCGGACGGGACATGTCCAGACATGTAAGCTGGGGCAGTGTATGCTGGGACAGTCACATGCAGCCTGTCAGCAGCCAGCAAGCCCGGTGACGTCACAGCGCTATTTAAGGCCGGCGGCCATCTTGCTTTTCCTCATTTCTCTATTGCATTCGTGAGAGACAGGACGCTGCTGTAGGCAGGGAGAGAGACAGTTAGACAGACAGGGACAGGCTGGAGACAGGCAGGAGACAGGCAGGAGACAGACAGAAAGTCAGCGAAAAACAGGGAAAGTTAAGAAAAATCGGAGGCAGTCACAGGGAGATTTTTTTTTTTCATCCAGCCTGAGTGTTACTGGCTGGCTGACTGGCTTTGTTAGCGTTTTCAGGCTGCTTATACACTAACTGTGCATATATACTGAACTGATCTTAAGTCTGCTGTGAGGCATCCCATTCTGTGACTACACCAGCCTCTATTTAAGACCATAACCATTTGCACTTATTCTAATAGAAATTAGGCCTGATAAAGATACTTTTGCTGTGCATAGTCTTACTGCTGCCTGCCAGGTGCACTGCTGGCTGTTGGGGCATTCCATTCTGTGACTACACCAGCCTCTATTTAAGACCATAACCATTTGCACTTATTCTAATAGAAATTAGGCCTGATAAAGACACTTTTGCTGTGCATAGTCTTACTGCTGCCTGCCAGGTGCACTGCTGGTTTTTGGGGCATCCCATTCTGTGACTACACCAGCCTCTATTTAGGACCATAACCATTTGCACTTATCCTAATAGAAATTAGGCCTGATAAAGACACTTTTGCTGTGCATAGTCTTACTGCTGCCTGCCAGTTGCACTGCTGGTTTTTGGGGCATCCCATTCTGTGACTACACCAGCCTCTATTTAAGACCATAACCATTTGCACTTATTCTAATAGAAATTAGGCCTGATAAAGACACTTTTGCTGTGCATAGTCTTACTGCTGCCTGCCAGTTGCACTGCTGGTTTTTGGGGCATCCCATTCTGTGACTACACCAGCCTCTATTTAGGACCATAACCATTTGCACTTATTCTAATAGAAATTAGGCCTGATAAAGACACTTTTGCTGTGCATAGTCTTACTGCTGCCTGCCAGGTGCACTGCTGGTTTTTGGGGCATCCCATTCTGTGACTACACCAGCCTCTATTTAAGACCATAACCATTTGCACTTATTCTAATAGAAATTAGGCGTGATAAAGACACTTTTGCTGTGCATAGTCTTACTGCTGTCTGCCAGTTGCACTGCTGGTTTTTGGGGCATCCCATTCTGTGACTACACCAGCCTCTATTTAAGACCATAACCATTTGCACTTATTCTAATAGAAATTAGGCCTGATAAAGACACTTTTGCTGTGCATAGTCTTACTGCTGTCTGCCAGTTGCACTGCTGGTTTTTGGGGCATCCCATTCTGTGACTACACCAGCCTCTATTTAAGACCATAACCATTTGCACTTATTCTAATAGAAATTAGGCCTGATAAAGACACTTTTGCTGTGCATAGTCTTACTGCTGCCTGCCAGGTGCACTGCTGGCTTTTGGGGCATCCCATTCTGTGATTACACCAGCCTCTATTTAAGACCATAACCATTTGCACTTATTCTAATAGAAATTAGGCCTGATAAAGACACTTTTGCTGTGCATAGTCTTACTGCTGTCTGCCAGTTGCACTGCTGGTTTTTGGGGCATCCCATTCTGTGACTACACCAGCCTCTATTTAAGACCATAACCATTTGCACTTATTCTAATAGAAATTAGGCCTGATAAAGACATTTTGCTGTGCATAGTCTTACTGCTGCCTGCCAGGTGCACTGCTGGCTTTTGGGGCATCCCATTCTGTGACTACACCAGCCTCTATTTAAGACCGTAACCATTTGCACTTATTCTAATAGAAATTAGGCCTGATAAAGACACTTTTGCTGTGCATAGTCTTACTGCTGCCTGCCAGGTGCACTGCTGGTTTTTGGGGCATCCCATTCTGTGACTACACCAGCCTCTATTTAAGACCATAACCATTTGCACTTATTCTAATAGAAATTAGGCCTGATAAAGACACTTTTGCTGTGCATAGTCTTACTGCTGCCTGCCAGGTGCACTGCTGGCTGTTGGGGCATCCCATTCTGTGACTACACCAGCCTCTATTTAAGATCATAACCATTTGCACTTATTCTAATAGAAATTAGGCCTGATAAAGACACTTTTGCTGTGCATAGTCTTACTGCTGCCAGGTGCACTGCTGGCTGTTGGGGCATCCCATTCTGTAACATAGCATACCCCTCTTTATTTACACTAAGCAGCTCTCTTATTTACACTAGGCAGGCCTGTTGGAGGCTGAGTGTTACTGCTCACTTTTGGTGTGCATTATATTCTGTTGTTGATGAGCGCGTCAACCAATCTACCATGGCAGATGCGTTACTGGTGGAGACCCGACCGCTAGCAGATACTGGCAGATTAGGTCTCTCAGCGTGACTCCTGCTGCTACTGGCCCCCAGTCTGCTGCGAGCTCTGCCTGCGGAATCTTGGCCTCTGCCACTCCTCTTTTCACTTTCAGGCACTTGTCTGCCCGACATAGTCTAACTGGCGTGGTAGTAGGTGACCAGGCAGCCTGGTCAGGGACAGTACATGTCGTTTACGGCCCACTGGGAGAATGTGGTCCCTTTGCAGCAGCAGCAGCAACTTGGACAGGTCACGCCGCTTCGGCCTCCACGCTCCCTGCCCGTTGGGCCTGTGACACCGTGCGACTCGGCCTCCTCATCCTCCGCCATCTCCTCACCCTCCACTGTAGGCTCAAGTCTCAGTGCCCCTCCAGTCTACCATGTGTGCAGGGCACGGAGGTGTCACGCAGTGCTTCACATGGTTTGTCTTGGCGAACGGAGTCACACAGGGGAGGAACTGCTTAAATGTATTCATCAGGAAATCCAAACATGGCTTACTCCAAGAAAACTTAAAATGGGAATCATGGTTACCGACAATGGGAAGAACATTTTGTCTGCGCTGCGCCAAGGAAGCCTGACCCATGCCCCCTGCATGGCTCACGTCTTCAATCTGGTTGTCAAGCGGTTTCTGAAGTGGTCCCCCCCATCTGCAAGACATCCTAACAACTTCAAGGAAACTTTGCATGCACTTCAGCCACTCATACACCGCCAAACACACCCTTCTTGAGCTACAGCATCAGAATGGTATCCCCCAACATAGTCTGATTTGCGATGTTTCCACCCGTTGGAATTCCACCCTTCACATGTTGGACCGATTATATGAACAGAGAAAAGCCATCACGGATTTCCTGATGATACAAGCAGATAGGGGGACTCCCCTGTGTAACTTCAATGTCAACCAGTGGCAGCTCATACGTGACACCTGCCGTTTGCTCAGGCCCTTTGAGGAAGCCACTTTATTTGTCAGTCGGCAGGATTATGGGATGAACGACATGATTCCACTGCTTCATGTACTACAGCACATGTTGGAAACCATGGCTGGTCAGGGCACTGGAGACATGGCGTTTACATCTTACGGCCACATGAACCCCGTTGGAGCTGAACTGGAGGAGGAGGAGGAAGAGGAGGAGGAGGAGTTGCCCAGCGAAACACAGTTTAGGCTTGGCGAAATGGCTGGTTTATCTAGTCAGCGGACAGGAGAGGAGGAGCAGGAGCAGCCAGAGGAGCTAGAGGTTTTTGAGGAAGGCGAGACAGAGGACCCGGGCACACCGTGGCAGTATGCAGTGGCGATGGAGACAGGTAGTCCATCCGAGTCCCTTGCCCAAATGGCAGGAAGCATGCTCACGTGCTTGCGTAGTGACCCCAGAATTGTTTCCATCTGTCGGCGGGATGACTTCTGGCTGTCCACCTTATTGGACCCTCGCTTCCGGCACAAAATGGGGGCATTTTTTAAACCCACCGAGAGGGAGGACAAACTGAACTACTACAAAGACATTCTACGTAGGCAGTTGGCCGATGCCTATCTGCGCCATGGTCCATACTCTCGCAGGTCTGACTCGAGGGGACCTCTGCGCTCACCTTCCACTGCCATGGCCGCTGGGGGGGTTGGCAGGAGCAGCAGCTCCATCAGCAGCAGCCTCAGTCTTCAGTCGCTAATGAGTAGCTTTCTACACCCGCATAGTGAGGCTACTCATGAGCAGCATGAAGACCTGGAGCAGGACCTGAACCAGCAGGTCATGTCATACTTTGACATGACCATGCCAACACACCTTGAGGATCCGCTGGACTTCTGGGCAGCCAAACTTGATTTGTGGCCGCAACTAGCAGAGGTTGCCCTGGAAAAGCTGTCCTGCCCGGCAGGTAGCGTGCCATCTGAGCGGGTGTTTAGTGCGGCGGGGGCCATAGTTACGGCGAGGAGAACTCGTCTGTCAACTAAAAATGTGGAGAGACTCACCTTTGTCAAAATGAATCAGGGATGGATCAGCCAGGATTTCCACCCACCAATGCCTGATGCATGCGACTAGATTCAGCATGGTGCCACGTTTTACACTTTCCAAATGGTGCAAAACATATTTATGTCTTTAGGCCAATTTTTGGTCTCCTGCTGATGCCAACTCCAGGGTGTGAATCATCCAAATTTTGGGCTCCTGAAGCCAACTCCAGTGTCTCTTTAAAGTAATGTTTGGGCTCCTGCTGCTGCTGCCAACTCCAGTGTGTGATTCATCCAATTTTTGGGCTCCTGAAGCCAACCCCAGGGTCTCTTTAAAGTAATATTTGGGCTGCTGCTGCTGCCAACTCCAGGGTGTGATTCATCCAATTTTTGGGCTCCTGAAGCCAACCCCAGTGTCTCTTTAAAGTAATGTTTGGACTCCTGCTGCTGCCAACTACAGAGTGTGATTCATCCAATTTTTGGGCTCCTGAAGCCAACCCCAGGGTCTCTTTAAAGTAATATTTGGGCTCCTGCTGCTGCTGCCAACTCCAGAGTGTGATTCATCCAATTTTTGGGCTCCTGAAGCCAACCCTAGGGTCTCTTTAAAGTAATATTTGGGCTGCTGCTGCTGCCAACTCCAGGGTGTGATTCATCCAATTTTTGGGCTCCTGAAGCCAACTCCAGTGTCTCTTTAAAGTAATGTTTGGGCTCCTGCTGCTGCTGCTGCCAACTCCAGGGTGTGAATCATCCAATTTTTGGGCTCCTGAAGCCAACCCCAGGGTCTCTTTAAAGTAATATTTGGGCTCCTGCTGCTGCTGCTGCCAACTCCAGGGTGTGAATCATCCAATTTTTGGGCTCCTGAAGCCAACCCCAGTGTCTCTTTAAAGTAATGTTTGGGCTCCTGCTGCTGCCAACTCCAGGGTGGGATTCATCCAGTTTTTGGGCTCCTGAAGCCAACCCCAGGGTCTCTTTAAAGTAATATTTGGGCTCCTGCTGCTGCCAACTCCAGGGTGTGATTCATCCAATTTTTGGGCTCCTGAAGCCAACCCCAGGGTCTCTTTAAAGTAATATTTGGGCTCCTGCTGCTGCTGCTGCCAACTTCAGGGTGTGATTCATCCAATTTTTGGGCTCCTGAAGCCAACCCCAGGGTCTCTTTAAAGTAATATTTGGGCTCCTGCTGCTGCTGCTGCCAACTCCAGGGTGTGAATCATCCAATTTTTAGGCTCCTGAAGCCAAACCCAGTGTCTCTTTAAAGTAATATTTGGGCTCCTGCTGCTGCTGCTGCCAACTCCAGGGTGTGATTCATCCAATTTTTGGGCTCCTGAAGCCAACCCCAGTGTCTCTTTAAAGTAATGTTTGGGCTCCTGCTGCTGCTGCTGCCAACTCCAGGGTGTGATTCATCCAATTTTTGGGCTCCTGAAGCCAACTCCAGTGTCTCTTTAAAGTAATGTTTGGGCTCCTGCTGCTGCTGCCAACTCCAGGGTGTGATTCATCCAATTTTTGGGCTCCTGAAGCCAACCCCAGGGTCTCTTTAAAGTAATATTTGGGCTCCTGCTGCTGCCAACTCCAGGGTGTGAATCATCCAATTTTTGGGCTCCTGAAGCCAACTCCAGTGTCTCTTTAAAGTTTTTTTTGGGCTCCTGCTGCTGCTGCTGCTGCTGCCAACTCCAGGGTGTGATTCATCCAATTTTTGGGCTCCTGAAGCCAACCCTAGGGTCTCTTTAAAGTAATATTTGGGCTGCTGCTGCTGCCAACTCCAGGGTGTGAATCATCCAATTTTTGGGCTCCTGAAGCCAACCCCAGGGTCTCTTTAAAGTAATGTTTGGGCTCCTGCTGCTACTGCTGCCAACTCCAGGGTGTGATTCATCCAATTTTTGGCCTCCTGAAGCCAACCCCAGGGTCTCTTTAAAGTAATATTTGGGCTCCTGCTGCTGCTGCTGCCAACTCCAGGGTGTGAATCATCCAATTTTTGGGCTCCTGAAGCCAACCCCAGTGTCTCTTTAAAGTAATGTTTGGGCTCCTGCTGCTGCTGCTGCCAACTCCAGGGTGTGATTCATCCAATTTTTGGGCTCCTGAAGCCAACCCCAGGGTCTCTTTAAAGTAATATTTGGGCTCCTGCTGCTGCTGCTGCCAACTCCAGGGTGTGAATCATCTAATTTTTGGGCTCCTGAAGCCAACCCCAGTGTCTCTTTAAAGTAATGTTTGGGCTCCTGCTGCTGCTGCTGCTGCCAACTCCAGGGTGTGATTCATCCAATTTTTGGGCTCCTGAAGCCAACCCTAGGGTCTCTTTAAAGTAATATTTGGGCTCCTGCTGCTGCCAACTCCAGGGTGTGAATCATCCAATTTTTGGGCTCCTGAAGCCACCTCCAGTGTCTCTTTAAAGTAATGTTTGGGCTCCTGCTGCTGCTGCTGCTGCTGCTGCTGCTGCCGCCAACTCCAGGGTGTGAATCATCCAATTTTTGGGCTCCTGAAGCCAACCCCAGTGTCTCTTTAAAGTAATGTTTGGGCTCCTGCTGCTGCTGCTGCCAACTCCAGGGTGTGATTCATCCAATTTTTGGGCTCCTGAAGCCAACCCCAGGGTCTCTTTAAAGTAATATTTGGGCTCCTGCTGCTGCTGCTGCCAACTCCAGGGTGTGAATCATCCAATTTTTGGGCTCCTGAAGCCAACCCCAGTGTCTCTTTAAAGTAATGTTTGGGCTCCTGCTGCTGCTGCTGCTGCCAACTCCAGGGTGTGAATCATCCAATTTTTGGGCCCCTGAAGCCAACCCCAGTGTTTCTTTAAAGTAATGTTTGGGCTGCTGCTGCTGCTGCCAACTCCAGGGTGTGATTCATCCAATTTTTGGGCTCCTGAAGCCAACTCCAGTGTCTCTTTAACGCAATGTTTGGGCTCCTGGCCCTCATAGTGATGCCACTTCAACTCTCTGCAATTGTGCCGCTCTGCGATTCTATTAGCGATGCCTCTGATCTGCATGTGATATTTATTCAAAGTATTATTTAACTAACCCAGCACGCATCCTATGCATGTTACAGCAAGGCAGAATGGTTTACAACCCTATTGAGGCTCTAGGAGGCTCAGAAATAGCTGTTTTTAATAGCGATTCGTCGCGAATAAATTCGGGTCGAAACGATTTTTGTCGGAAAATTTGGCGTATCAGTCGAATCAAATTTTTCAAAAGTTCGCTCATCTCTATTCATAATGTTTAAAACTAAACTAAGAATTTAACTGGACTTGGACACACACACACACGTACAAAAATACATGTCCAAAAGCGAATTAATGGCACCACACAGTCACTGCCTGCTTCTGTAGAAATTGGAAAATGACTGTTCTAAAGTAATTTTTGCCCTGCTTGTGAGCAACGTATTAAGCTATAAATTTGCTTTACTTCTCATTATGCTAAAAAGAAATCAGCGTGCAGTCAGAGTAATGTTTTAGTCCTCTTTCTCTAATTGCTCCCCTTGGCGGACCCCAGCCAGTAATACCATATTACCTGCTAACTTATCTAATAATTATCAGTAGTGTGTTTCACATTGCTCATTATTCACATCTATACTACATTTTTTAATATGAATGCATATGTTTTTATTTATAATTTTAATATTTATCTTTCTTATCAATGCTCTTTTTCTCTCATCTGTTAGCAATAGGTAAAACAAGCAGAACTTATAATTTAGTGTGAGGCTTCAGGGGTCATGCAAATTATTTGGTGACGTATTGTAGGTTTGAAGGGCCCGCCCAGTCTAACTAACTCTTATTGTTCATAGGAGCAGCCATGATGGAATTAATGCATAATGCCACACCTTTGTCTTCTAGAGGGGGTAGTGCGTTGTCTCATACATCTCAAAAGAAGACAATGGTGCAGCATTATGCAGTTACTCCATTATGGCTGCTCACCTGAACGAAGAGTTAAATAGATTGAATGGGCCCTTTAACTCTGGGTGTACTTTTGAGAGTGCATTGCAACCTGCATTTGGGTGAACTTTTATTGTGCAAAAAGTAAAATAACCTTTTTTTTTCTAATTTTGCCAACTGCTACTCTTCAGGTCCCTGGCATCCCTGGAGCTGAGCCCACTCCTGTACCCAGACATTCAGATAGGCTGGGAAGAGGGGAGCTGGGGATGCGGGCCGTGGGCTGGTATATGTCTTACAGCAATCTTGAGATCATCCAATTGCCTAACTCAGAAATTGCCAGGGGGGCGTGGCCGGCATCATCATCTGAGGATCTTGGGTGGGGGGATGAAAATGTGTTCCCATCCACTTTAACACTGATGTGGTAATCTAACCTCAATACCTGTGCACTGCTGTGCCTTAGACCTGCCACTTTTTGCATTTTCTCCAGGACCCAAGGTTTCATAGAGATTGGACTTCCATTTTATGAAAACATGTTTTGACTTTCAGTGCCATTTAATGCGCACTTTCAGAAATATAACAGCAGATGCAGCAGCACAGATGTGTTGTGGAAGAAGTATTTGCATTTTGATATATCTTTACTTTTAATGAGGATTGAATAAAGCAGATTTAATGGCAGATGCTGGCACAACTCAGCTGTTATCTCATCACCCCTGTTCTTGATCTTTAAATATACACTAACACCTGGTATAGTGCCAAGAGATTGGTACAGGGCAAATATGGTGCCCATTTTTAAAAAGGGCCTTAGGTCTTCTCCTGGCAATTACACACCGGTAAGTTTAACATCCATTGTGGGAAAATTGCTTGAAGGGCTATTAAGGGACTATATACACAAATATGTAACTATCCATAATATTATAAGTAAGACTAACCTGATTGGCTTCTATGAGGAGGTAAATAGAAGACTGGACAAAGGGGTGGCTGTAGATATAGTTTTTCTAGATTTTGTAAAGCATTTGACACTGTTTCCCATAGGCACTTATTGGGGAAATTGAGATCTTCAGGATTAGAAAATACAGTTTGTAACTGGATTGAAAACTGGCTGAATGATTGTGTGCAGAGAGTTGTGGTTAATGATACCTACTCTGAATGGTTACAGGTTGTAAGTGGTGTACCCCAGGGTTCAGTCTTGGGCCCACTTTTCTTCAACTTGTTTATGAACGACAAAGAAGATGGGATTAGAAGCACTGTCTATTGAAGATGTTCACAAGCTTAAAGCTGACTTGGAGACTTGTCTGGGCATCCACTTGGCAAATGAAGTTCAATGTGGAGAAACGTAAAGTCATGCACTTGGGGTCTAACAACCCGAAGGCCACATATATCCTCAGGGGAGTAAAACTAGGAGAAACATTTGTTGAAAAGGATCTGGGGATACTGGTAGATCACAGGCTAAATAACATCATGCAATGTCAAGCAGCTGCTTCCAAGATACTATCATGCATTAAAAGAGGAATGGAATCATGGGATAAGGATGTAATTTTGCCTCTCTACAAGGCACTGGGTGCACCCTCACCTGGAATGAGCCGTTCAGTTCTGGGCACCCATTCATAGAAAGGACGCTCTGACTATGGAAAGGGTTCAGAGGAGAGCCATCAAACTAATAAGGGGAATGAAAGATTACGATAATTAAATCTGTTTAGTCATGAGAGGAGATGGCTGAAGGGGGACATGATTAACTTGTATAAATATATAAATGGGCAATACAAAAATATGGGGAAACACTATTCCAGGTAAAATCCTCCCTAAAGACAAGGGGCACTCCCTTCGACAGGGAAAAAAAGAAATTCAGTCCCGGAGGCGACAATAATTCTTTACCATAAGAACTATAAATCTGTGGAATAGCCTCCCACAGAAGCTTGTAACAGCATCAACCACTGACAGCTTCAAAAAAGGATTAGATGCTTAATTAGAAGAAAATAACATTAACAGTTACTATTAAAAATAAAATAAAAAATAACTTCCCCTACTCCAACACCCTTAGTTGAACTTGATGGACATATGTCTTATTTTGACCGTATTAACTATGTACCTATGTAACTATGTAAATGTATCTTGTATATGGACATAATGAGGCAGGAGATTCTGCATCTGTGCACTGCTTAAATATATGGGCCTGTACAGCTGTCTATTTACTGTATTTATTTAATTTACTTTGGGAAAAGTTACTTGTGAGAAAGTTAACTGTACCAATAAAAAATACCTAAAAACAAGACTAAAATATAGGGGGTTATTCAGGAACAGATAGCGCCAGGTAGTGCTTCGTAGTGGCAGGCAGTGTCTGGTGAACGCCGGGCACTGTACACAAAATAACATTTAAGAAAGCAAATCTGGTGAGCGCCATGTAGCGAAACATGTATTAATACAGGTTGTTCAGCTTATAGCGCCAGCGCTCTAGGCTCAGAAGCGCCATGTAGTACCTGTCGCTCTGTAGCGCTCAAATCATTTTTTTTGCTGAAATCATTGTGTATAACACTTTTATACATTTTTTGACTTTTTATATACAGGTCTGGCACTAAAGTGTTATTGTCACAGTGTTAAAACAATGTAATTCTATGTGTTTTCGCTTTGTTACTGGTGTATATGTATTCAAAAACAGACTTTAATCACACAGAGTCTGGTGCTCTATGCTAGAGCGCCCAGCTTTAGAGTGCCGACACTGTGTGTGTGTTGTTTTTTGAGGTACAACTTGAGGCGAGAAGAGAGCCCTACAGGAACTTGGTCAGGATGACACAATAATAATTAAACCAGCTGACAAGGGGGGTGCCACTGTGATCATAGACAGACCCTTTTACGAATGCGTAACTGATGGATAGGGAAGTATATTGTAGATTGAATAGGGATCCACTACCAGATATTAAAAAATTAATCGATAATACAGTATCAACAGCCTATGATCTGGGTTTAATTACAAAAAAACAGAGGGACTATTTAATTATGGTTTTCCCGATGATGTCCATTTTTTATATCTTGCCGAAGATACACAAGGATATTAAGAATCCCCCGGGACACCCAATTGTGGCTGGGACCCAATCGGTCTTCCAGTCACTGGCGGTTTTCTTAGATAAAATACTAATGGCGATCCCTTCATTTCTCTTGGACACAGGGGACTTCTTAAATAAAATATCACATCTTGGAGAATCGCCATCAGAAGTGAGACTCTGTTCAATGGATGTCAATAGTTTATACACATCAGTCCCCCATGATCGGGGGATAGATGTGATACGAGAAGTACTGGAAGAACTAAATCATGATGAACAATTTAAATTGTTTCTCTTGAAATTACTTGAGATTGTACTAACTAAGAATTACTTTTATTATAGTGAAACTTTTTACCAGCAACTCCAGGGGACGGCGATGGGGTCCAATGTGGCCCCATCGTACGCCAATCCTTTTATGGCATGGTTTGAAAAGAAATGTGTTTATCCGCACCCCCTATATGAACAGCATGTACTTTTGTGGTACCGCTTCATTGACGACGTGTTTCTGATATGGAACTACTATATGGAACAGAACTACTTATGGAGTTTGAGGAAACTTTAGATGGATATATTCCCTCAATATCATTCACGATTGAACATAGCGAGACGCAAGTCCATTTCCTAGACGTTAATATTAGTTTGAATAGAAATAACATAACAACTAATATTTTTAAAAAAGCGACGGATAGAAATACCTACTTACATTACAAAAGCTTTCATCCGCCTATACAAAAGAAAGGAATACCTTATGGACAATCCCTACGCCTCAGGCGAATTATAGATGACGATAATTTTTTACTCCAAGCTAATAACATGGCGGAGGATTTTAGGGAAAAGGGCTATCCAGATACTCTGATAGAGGAAGCTAAAAATAAGGCGGTGGGTGTGTCAAGAGACTCACTGTTGAAGTATAACCCTAAGAAGACGAGTGATAAAATTTCAGTAGTGCTGACACATAGCACCCAGGGTGAACATGTGTGTAAAATCATTAGGAAACATTGGTCGGTGTTGAGTAGTGTTCCTACTTTGAAATATACCTTTATTAATCCACCTCTCTTCACCTATAGGAGACCTAAAAATGTAAGAGGACATATTACCAGAGCTGATACTGAACTCAATTAGCCAGATGAAGGTAATAACCCGTTAGATCTGCCTAAATTGAAGGGAATGTTCAGCTGTTGGCATTGAGCCCAATGTAGTTTTGTTAATAAGGGCTCCAGTTTCTGCCACCCTAGAACGGGCAGGAAATATCAAATAAGGGACTTTGTGAACTGCTCTTCGAGTTTTGTTATATACTTATTGAAATGCCCATGTGGCATGGTATATATCGGCCAAACAACACGTGAGGTAAGACAGAGAATATCGGAGCATAGGAGTAGCATAAGGAGAGGGGACCACATGTCGCCAGTAGCACCACATTTTTTAAATGCGGGTCATAACATTTCACAATTACGTTATATGGTGATTGAAAAGGTGAAACCCATGAAGAGGGGAGGAGACTTGAAACATAAACTCTCCCAAAGGGAGTTATATTGGATATACGAATTGAAAACATTATCCCCTTATGGGATGAATGAGGATTGCGATTATGCCACTTATCTATGATGAGAGATTTTTAGTAAGAGTCTTTCTTTTGATTATGTTTTTGTATGAAGGAATTTGGGTTATGTATTTGACTGTGGTACTGGATTTGGGTTTTGGGTCTGCTTAGATAGCTATTAGGATACGTATTAACAAGAAAACATGGATAGTTTATATTATAAATGTTAATAATGATGTTATGCTTTATAGGTATGATGACGCAATACGAAATGAAGATTAAGCACTTTCTCCCCTTGAAGAGAATGGAGTCAAGCACCAATTACCCCATTGTCCTGTCTTTTGATTGTACACAAGATTCACATGGAGTAATGTAAGAGTTAACATGAGTAAGACAGGTCTGCGTGTGGTGGCCCGTACGCATGCGAGCTGACAAGTGGCGGTTGGCGGAAGTACCAGCTGCAGGGCGGGTGGCGGACATGCCGGGACCTCCGTCATTCAGATACGTGATGCGGCGTGACGCAGCGGAATGTCCGCGTCACTTCCTGTCACGCAGCGCCGGGGGGGAGAAGTGCTCTGAATAAAAAGTGCGCGTATGGGACATAGGATTAGGTATACCTCTGACGAAGGGTGTGAGGACCCGAAACGCCCGTAAGGTGTGTCTGTCTGTTTTCTTTGTTGTTGTAATGAAAGGGATACATTTTTACTAACTAGCGATGCTTTGCACGGTATAATGATGTGAATGGATACAAATGTGAAGAGAGGTGATATAGTCTCCAGGTGCAATATGATCATTTGAATTGTTCAGTTTAAGTACAATATGCTTATAAAGAGCTATTATTTCAGGATAAAGCACAATATATTTACATAATAAAACACGGTTACATTACATTATAGGAGATAATTTTCCAAGGGTGTTTTAATACAATATATGCAATACGCTACTTGAGAAGTAAGTTATCTGTCTAATTATAATTGCTGCTAAAGCACTAATCTGCACTTTAATAATGTGTGCAATGTGTTATTGTGTGAATTATTGTTTTGTTTTTTTATGTAATTACTGTAATGCACTTTATGCACCTTAAAAATATGGATTTGAAGTATTCTAATTGTTATTGTAGTTATATGGAGCAAGCAGTTCACTATGTGTGATCTTTAAATGTTTTTTTTCTTGTTTGTATTCGTCTGAAAGAATTAATGTATTGTAATATAACTGCATTGGTACAATTAAATCTTTGAACTAAACATTATATAAGAGTGCACTTTTTATTCATTAATTTGTGTTGTTTTTTGTTAAATATGGTGTGGAGCACCGAGTGCCAGCCACTCTGAGCTGGCGCTACCTGTTGCTCACTGCAGCACTGTACTGTTGTTAGAGCTCCCAACACACATCACATTCATTAATGCCAGCCAGGTTACTAGAGCGACTGAGACCCTCTGTTAAAGTGCCCAATACCCGCTTACAGTGTCTACTAGCGGCCGCTCTATGTGCCGCTATACAAATGCTCATCTGGCAATACGTGGGGCTAGTAGTGAATCAGCCTCCACATCTTTATTAAGTAAAGATAGAGCACACAATGGTAAAATTGCACAGGAAATGTAGATCTGGCTTATCAAATGTCAGCTCCAGTCAATGCCACTCAGTGCCAATATTTGGCCACATAGGTTCAGTGTGCAATTTAACAAGTCTGTCAGCTTGCTTTGAAAGGCCCATATAGTTTGTGGTGACTGGCGTTCTGGTTAAAGCTGCGCCAATTTATAGAGGCGCTGTAGGTTAAGATTTCATAGATCACAATGGGCAGAACTGTATAAAAAGTGTTTTATGCTTCTAAACAATATTGCACACATTCATTTGTACATATTTAGTACAGAACTTGTATTGTGACTTGTCAATAATGCAAACGCAGGACCAAATGTCTTTTTTGCCAGTAAAATATATTATCTCAGCTTTTTTGCCTTACCAATATGTAATTTAGAGCTCAAAAACTAAAACACAACCTAAACACACTGCAAAGTGTGTCCTTAGCAATAATATCCTGTGACTGTCATGATGCAATGCTGACTAGCGCATGTTAAATACAGCGTAAATCTTTTCAACATGCCAAAAATTAATAGAAGTGGCGGTGGCATATGCTGGACAATCCCTAGTTCACTAATCCAAGCTGGTTATTTAACTCCAAGGGTTGTGACTTGCAGCACCATTCCGTTCAAATTGCAGCGACAAAATGGCTACGCTCAAAAATTGGCAGTATGGCAGCCAAATAATGCTAAACAGTGCACTTCTTAAAGCAGAAAAACTAAAAGATTTCAGGCTTGGCCACTAGCCTTTTGCGGGCCATCCCTAGTTGGGAAGCCCCACTGTGTGAACCCCCTCAGATCACCAGTATTCACTCAGCCTTCCCTGGTCCAGTGGTGAATGCGCAAACTCTCCCTCAATCAGAGCTTTTTGCCTTGCCTATGTCATCTGGAAAATTGCTCTGATTGTTTGCAATGGGGAGTAAGAAAGGCACATCCTCTGCATCCTTGGACTGTGTTCATTCTCTGGCCCCCATCCATTTTTATAGACTGTGGTGGAAGCACGCACGCTGCTGGGCAGCTGCACTCAGTCCCCATTGAAGTCTATAAGAGCTGCTTACCAAATGACATACTCACAACAAAAGGGCTCTGATTGGTCGAGAACCTGCGCATGTGCCATTGGACTGGGAGGAGGTGAGTTCCTCTGGGGTGGCTCCCGGGGCACAGAACGAAATCTGGGATAGTCAAAATCATGGGCTTTGTTTCACTTTTAATAAGGCCCATAAAGTAAACATCAATCAGTAATATGTACCACTAAACTAGAAGGAGACCATAATAAATCAAATATCTACAACCCCAAAATGCATGTATCTAACAACATGGAGCCCTGTAAGTGTCAAAGCCTGCCGATTGTATAAATGTTTTCAGCGGGAGGTGCTGCTGAACAAATTCCCAATATACAGACAATCAAAATCTAGCACTTGCTAAATATTCTCCTGATAATGCCGTCAGCCGTCGAACACTCCCAGAGCATATGGCAGAGGTCCTGTGCTAGGTGGTATCAGCAAAGCAATGCAAACTGTCACAGAACGGCGCCCTTATTAAATCGGGTCTATGTTTCTTTGTCTTTCAGTGCCTAAAGAAGAACAGAGAAAAGGGTTTACATGCCTTTTCATTGATATTTGAAAGCAAGTTGTTGGATAAAATAATAGGTATTGCTGAGTAATGTTGATTGCAGTAATTTGTAACTGCCAAAAAAGACGTGTTGCATGTATTATAATCAGTTTCTATTTATTAGAGAAAATGTATCTGTCTTCAAAAGTATAATCAATACAACAATTTTAGGTTTCAATAGATTTTTTTAAAATAAAGAATTAAAAAAAAACAACAACTGACAAAACAGTTTGGGCCTAGTCAAAGTACAAATTATCACCATAAGATGTGCTTACATATAACATTTTTTAAATTAATAAAAACATAGGTTAGTTATTAAAGTAAAATAAAAAATTTTTTTTACAGTGCCTATAAATCTAGGTCCGTAAGACACCGCGCTAAGAACAGGTTGAAGGATTATAAATAGTGATTAAGAAGCTCAACGTGTGCAGAATTCCCAGTCTGTAAAAGTATATATATCACAAAAAACACAGAGCTAATGAAAAGTTCATTCAATCAGAGCATGAGGCCTCTAGCCACAGCATCCCTCGGTGCATGTATCAATCTTTTGAACACGTAGGCCCACCACCACCAGGTTTATGCTCTTACCAGATGTCCCAGCTTTAATGGCATGAATGAATCAAATATAGTTCCGTCTCCAGTAGCATCCAAATCAGATACAGGCTCCTGCCCAATAACTAGTAGCACCACTTCAGGTCTTCTTTAGAGTTCAAATCAAAGATTCTCATAGATAAGCTCCAGATGTCCCAGCTTTAATGGCATGAATGAAACAAATATAGTTCCGTCTCCAGTAGCATCCAAATCAGATACAGGCTCCTGCCCAATAGCTAGTAGCACCACTTCAGGTCTTCTTTAGAGTTCAAATCAAAGATTCTCATAGATAAGCTCCCACAGACAAGGCATGCAGCATGTAGGGAAGACATAAAATGCGAAGACTAGTGTAATATTGCTAAAAAACAAAAATGCCCTTACAAAAGTGTAATAAAAACAGCATAGAATATCCAGCAAGGCCAATAACAGTGGATCTCACCGCTCGATGCAGCAAACATCAGCCATAAAAGAATCCGCAGCTCCCGCTGCGAAAAGGTAGATAAAAGGTCCAAATCCCAACGCGTTTCACCGCTATAGTAACAGCTTTAACAGGGTAATATTGAACGTATTATGCTTTGCTGGAGGGAATCTGGAGGTTCAGCCCCTCCCCTTGGGTGGATTTAACCAATCGCCTGCCCTTTTACATCTTAACCACCTCTTGCCTGCAGCTTTGATTGCTGATCAAATGAGAGGAAGTTTTTGCATCCGGAATTTGACCCCGGAAGTATTTCCCCTCCATCTTCCTATCTAAAAATTGGTATGGACTTTTCACTTTATTACCCTGGTTAAAGCCGTTACTATAGCGGTGAAACGCGTTGGGATTTGGACCTTTTATCTACCTTTTTGCAGCGGGAGCTGCGGATTCTTTTATGGCTGATGTTTGCTGCATCGAGCGGTGAGATCCACTGTTATTGGCCTTGCTGGATATTCTATGCTGTTTTTATTACACTTTTGTGAGTGCATTTGCCACTGTTTTTTTAGTAATAAATGTTTTTTTAGCAATATTACACTAGTCTTTGCATTTTGTGTCTTCCCTACATGCTGCATGCCTTGTCTGTGGGAGCTTATCTATGAGAATCTTTGATTTGAACTCTAAAGAAGACCTGAAGTGGTGCTACTAGCTATTGGGCAGGAGCCTGTATCTGATTTGGATGCTACTGGAGACGGAACTATATTTGTTTCATTCATGCCATTAAAGCTGGGACATCTGGAGCTTATCTATGAGAATCTTTGATTTGAACTCTAAAGAAGACCTGAAGTGGTGCTACTAGTTATTGGGCAGGAGCCTGTATCTGATTTGGATGCTACTGGAGACGGAACTATATTTGTTTCATTCATGCCATTAAAGCTGGGACATCTGGTAAGAGAATAAACCTGGTGGTGGTGGGCCTACGTGTTCAAAAGATTGATACATGCACCGAGGGATGCTGTGGCTAGAGGCCTCATGCTCTGATTGAATGAACTTTCCATTAGCTCTGTGTTTTTTTGTGATGTATTAAAGTAAAATCGACTTCATTCCAACCTTATAACTTTAGAACAAGGAGATGAAAACCCTTTTTGGCCTATGGTGTTGTAAAACATAGGTATCATTGTACTTAGTATAGTTTTTGGATTAAATAAGGGACCCATGCACATTTTTAAGAGGGGATAAATGAAACAATAAAAAACAACCATTAAATGACCAAAAAGACAAAGAGACAAACTTTCATACAATTATATACATTCATACAATATTATATACAAATATATATAATAATATATATATATATAGGCCTCCCTCCCCCTGCACCTGAGGGACAAAGTTTCTGGCCCTCTGCTCTCTGATTGCCCTAGCTAACATATGGCTGCATTTGTTCCCGTATTCATAAAAGGAGCGTCTGGTCTTTAAAAGCATAGCCTTAGCCTTTGTTAACAAGATGTCTCTCAGCCTCTCCCGCGTTGCCGCCAACTTCCACCCGATCCTCTCCGCCCGTTGTTTCTTGTGCTCTGAGTCTAATCGAGCTATTTTCTCTACTAGTTCTCCAACAATTTTCTCCCTCTCTTTCTTCTTTCTGGAGGCCATCTTCAGGATGATACCTCTAATGTAACATTTGTGCGCTGCCCATAGATTCAGAGGGGTCGTCTCCGGATTGGGTTAGTTCAAAGTAAGTCCTCAACTACCTCCTGACCTCCTCCTTCAAAGCACTCAAGTGCCCGGCCTGTCTAGCAGCGTATTGAAAATGGAAGTGGCGACTGAGCCCAAGTCTGGGAACTGGGGCATTCTAGGGATCCCTTGGAGGCGTGGGTTGTTCTGCCTGCTCACGTTCTCAAGGTGGTCGTGTTGTAACTTCAAGTTGGAGATTTGGGCCGCTTGCGAATCAGTCATCTATTCCAGTCACGTGCATTCTCTAGGGCTGCGACCCGATCCTCCACTGCTCCAGGTCCTTACAAAAGGACTTTTCTATCCTTGAGATCATAGCTTCCATATCTGCCTTGTTAGGGATTGCTTCCAGGTCCATTTTAATAGAAAGGGAGAGGAGAACTGAACGCAGGTCCAGGTCAGAGCTCTGCCGGGGAGCATGTATTATTGCTTGGTGCACCAGCTCTCTGCCTCATGATCTTGCGGAGTCACAGCCGATACTGGACAGTGGTTTTGGTGCTCTGTGCGGGGTCCGAGGGCTCCCTTCTCTCGAGCTGCAGGGATCCACACCAGGTCTTTTTCCACAAGGTCAGGACAGTGGATGATGCATAGGTGACCCATCCAGGGATGCCATTCAGTCTTGCTGTGAGACCATTCCAAGGGAAGGTGGGCCCCTGAGCCTGTCAGACTGACTCAGCTCCGAAGCTAGCTATTCCGACCAAGAGCATGGACTCGGGATGCCCCTCTGACACGTCTATTCAACCCATTCCACACTCTACCGATTATCGGGGGCTCCTCCGCCGTCAGATCCCACTGCATGTGGTCGGGTGACGAGGAGAGTCGGCAGGGCTGGGACCGGCTGTTCTGTGCGCCTGCCCCTTTAAATGGCATCGGGGATAGTGGTGCAGGACTGCTCTGGGTTCTGGGGCATATTCTTCAATCTGCAGGTGCTCATGGGGGGGAGAAGGGGCAGCTCACCCCCTCTCCCTCTCTGTTGCCATCCAGGGAGCCTTGTGAGTGGGGGTAGGAATCCACTCTGCTAGCCCCAGGGCTGGAGGGGGGCTGATTTCCTGCCCGATTCCTGCGCTATGAGCTGGGTTGTTCAAACCTCCCGGTGTGGGTCCCCTGCACACTGGGGGGGGGGTGCGCCCACCCGCCTCCCGCTGTACCTGTGCTGGCGCCGCTCCCCACAGCTCCTCCGCTGCCTGCGTCTCCCAGCTCACTCACACACCACTGGCTTCTGTTGCTGTTGCGGGGACGGACTGGCCACAACCTCCGCTCGCTCCTGGTCTCCCCCCTTCGGCCACTGCTTCTCTCCTCCGCTGTCCGTCCTCGATCGCTCCTCTTCTCCTTCCTCTCCTCCTTGTTCCGGCGCCATGTTGGGTCGGGGCTTGCCCACCAGGTCACCTGTCCTCAAAAAGCGGGGAAATGCCTTGCCCTCCGCTGGTTCTGGAGTTTCTCTGGAGACCTTTGCATCTCCCCATCGTCCCGGGAGAATAAATAGGGGTTCATGCCCCACAAAATATGCTTATTGGGTTAGGGATGGATGGGAGCCTCCACAATGTGTGACTTCACGCTGCCATGCCACAGCCACGCCCCCTTTTGCCAGGATTATAACATTCAATAGAGAAATCGGACGAAAGTTAGGCCAGTTCAAGTGGTCCAAGCCTGATTTGGGAATCATGCTAATGGCAGCATGTAATAAGTCAGCAGAAAATGTTCAATAGATCATTACATAAAGTAACCAGACAAGGAGCCAATAGATTAGAAAAATCATAGTTTCATAATTTCATAACCCATTTTGGCCCGGTCTCTTGTTTGGTTTTAAAGATTTTATGGCCATTTGTACCTCATTAAGTGTAATTAATTTTTTCTATCTGTTCAATCAGTGTCCCATCTACTGTATATTAGGTCAGTGATTTGTTTGGAGGGTTTTTGTCTACTTTAACCACAGTGAAATTGAAAATTGAGAAGTGTTCACATTTACATCATACAGCTGGCTCCCTAGTCTATTGTAGGGATTAAAAAAGCATGTAACTTAGCTTCACTCTGAATGCCTTTCACACTGTTGGGGGTGGGGCTTATGACGTCACTCACCGGGTATCGTCCTGGCTCCCAGCTGTTGTTCATTTAGATGCGATCATGCTGGCCACAGGAGCAGAGGGGCAGGTGATCAGATCACCTCCCCCCCTCTGCTACTGTAGCCAGCATGATCGCATCTGTCATCACATTGAGGGACACAGGAGCTGACGATCGGAGGTGAGTAAAGTAAAAAAAAAGTTTTTATTTTTTAATAAAAGTCATTTTTAATTATGTGTCTGTGTGTTTTTTTTTACTGTTAACCCTTTGTGAACTGGAACTGGTAAGGGGTCCATGAGATCCCCCTATTTTTTTTAATTAACCCCATATGCTCTGTCGCCCAGCAGCTATAAAAGGCTTCCAGCAGCAGCAGGAGAGCAGAGGCCAGAGTGATCAGAGTGGGACACAGTGTCCAGGGATGGGTGGGAGGTAAGTATGAAAAAAAAAAAAAAACAACTAAAATGTTTTTTTCTCCATGTGTCTTTTTTTTTACACTTAACCCCTTGTGAACTGGTAAGGGATCCATGAGACTCCTATACCAGTTCACAAGGCTGGGGGCTGGCAAGTCACCTGCGGCTAGTGGGTGACTTGCCATTAACCCCCGGCACCCCCAATTACCTGCCTCCCCAAAACCTGGGGGGGCAGAAGCGCCCGGCCCACGGAGCTTGTAGCCGGCAGGGCAGGGGGCCCCCAAAACTGGCCCCTTCGCCCTGTTCCTACAAGCCCCCATAGCTGGTCCCGGGCTGGTTATGATGGGTAAGGAGGACCCCACGTCATTTTTTTTTAACCCTTAAAAATTCAGGAGGGGGACCCTATGTAATTTTTTTTTTTATTAAACCCTTATGTTTATAATGTGGATAGTAGTATTTTATTTGTAAATGTTATAAAGTGCTCTTTTCAGTTTGGGGGGTCTACTGGGCAAGAATGGGGGGTCTACCGATACATAGTTGGTACCGTTGTAATCGGTAGAAATGGGGCTTTCACATGCAATATGGTTTTCATTAATAAAACAAATGTTTTATTTAAAATAAGGGAGACAATTGTCTAAAAAATATCATTTTGTTTTTGTTTTTTTACGCAAAAATATTTAAAAAACAGTAGAAAAATTACAAACAAGACATTTCATGTTAAAGCCTAAACTCTGCTGCAATATATATATATATATATATATATATATATATAATTTTTTTTTTTTTTTTCTGGAAATTCCGGCAAAAATCACTGTAAAACATGGCGCAAAATGGGGAAAAATGACCTGTCAACAGAGGGTGACAAAATTTCAAGTAGGCTGGCAATTAAAAGGGTTGAAAGTAGCTATGCATGTTGGGTATTGTTCGGTTCAGGGAATCTTGCGCTTTCGGACTTGTTTTTTCTTGTTTGCATATTGATATTTTAGGGAAAGGTGTTTTTTATTCTGCTTTTTTATACATTTTTTAGGAATACCCTGTGCAACCATAGAATCCTTTGACGGATTACTTCCAGAAAGTTGAGACCACTACAACAAGCTGGGTACGCTTAGAAAGCTTAACATGTGTACTTTGAAAGAATATATAGTTTGTGGGGGGTATTCCAAATGTAAAGGGTTGTACTGGTAGAAAAAGCACAAGGTGCGCACTTTGTCTGCAGAGCTGAAATTTTCAAGTAAAATTACCGTTACGCACATGCTTTACTTTGGGGTGTTTGGCAACTCTTCTCTTGACAGGAGCTATGCATGTTGGGTATTGTTCTGTTCAGCGGATGTTGCTTTTTCAGATTTAACTTGTTTTTTCTTGTTTGCATATTGTTTTTTTAGGAAAATGGGACTTTAATTCTGTTTTTTTATTCTTTTTTTAGGGAAACCCTGTGCAACCAAATAAATAATTGAGGGATTACATCCAGAAAACTGCACCCATGTCAACAAGCCTGGTACTCCTAGAAAGCTTGGGGTATGTACTTTCAGAGAATATATAGTTTGTGGGGAGTATTTCAAATGTAAAGGGTTGTTTTTCTTGAAAAGCTGCAAGGTGCGCATAGCGCATAGCATAGTTGTATTTTATCTCCTAAAGCACTGTTTCAGTTTGGGACAGTCTCCTGGGCAGGAAAGGGTGTCTACGTTGTAACCGGGAGAAATGGGGCTATTACACGCAATAAGATTTCAAATTTCAAACTTAAATTTTTTATTGCTACAAAACACTACAAATTGTAAAAAATAGATTTTATTTTATTTTTTTTGCACATTTTTTACCCAAAAATATTGAGAATATACAAACAAGACATTTCATGTTAAAGCCCAGACTCAGCTGAAAAAAACAATATTTTATTTCCCTGGAAATCCCTTCAAAAATCACAGTTGAACATGTGGTCTGGCAACAGAGAGTGACAAAATCTCCAGATAGGCTGGCAGCGAAAGGGATATACACAAGCAAATGAACACTCATTGAAATGTGTAGGAGAGCAACACTAAGCGAAAGGTAATACCTGGCGCTCCAGGAGCTAGAGTGCCGGCGCTATATGCTGAGCCGCCTGTAATAATACATCGGATACTAGAGTCGCTCAACAGATTCGCTTTCAGAGAGTGACAAAATCTCCAAAATCTCCAGATAGGCTGGCAGCGAAAGGGATATACACAAGCAAATGAACACTCATTGAAATGTGTAGGAGAGCAACACTAAGCGAAAGGTAATACCTGGCGCTCCAGGAGCTAGAGTGCCGGCGCTATATGCTGAGCCGCCTGTAATAATACATCGGATACTAGAGTCGCTCAACAGATTCGCTTTCAGAAATGTGGTTTTGCGTACAGCGCCCAGCGTTCACCAGGCGCTGCCTGCCACTACGAGGCATTACATGGCGCTATCCATTCTTAAATAACCCCTAAGTTTAGAACTTTCTGAAATTAGAAGGGTTATCATAAAAATAAATTCAACATACTCAATTTAGACCATGGGTAGAGTATCCAGCACAGCACTTGCTTCTCATATAGTACTGCAATACTCATTTGGGCTGCAAACCATTTTCCCACCTGCTTCAGTGTTCCCTGACCAACTCACTGAGCTTAAAGCACACCTCATAGCCAGTCAGGGCACACACTACCATCCATTTATAACTCAGCAATGTGGAATGTCTGAGTGAAGAGGAAAGAAAGGAATTGTCATGAAGACACTCGCCTGCACTCTGGCTCCCTAAGCATCCTGGGCATGATGGCTCCAGCCTGGGCAGCATGTGTCTGCATGTCCCCCCCGGGAAGCTGGTCCATTCAACTAGCAGCATGACTGCCATTCTTTCAACTGTTCTGGGATCTGCCAGTGTGTGCATGGCCCCTTGCTTGTTTTATCCCCGTAGGATTATTTGCCTCTTGTGGCAGGTGGTGCAGCCTGTAGGGCAATTAAGGTTGTGAGTCATCGCGCTTTTAGTGTGTAACCAGATCTTTGGCTCTTTGGAGTTTCTGGCCAATGACAACTCAGTATTCATGTCCTCTTTCTGTCCAAAATATGGTATAGTATGGTATGATATGGCACAGGTTTATACTATATTTAAGGTATAGCTTCACTTTAAAGCAAAGCTACTAATCACTATCATACCTAATATGAGTTTGCTAGTGATGCACTTGCAAATGTGATATTGGGGGTTATTTAAGAATGGATAGCGCCAGGTAATGCGTTGTAGCGTCAGGCAGCGTCTGGTGAACACTGGGCGCTGTACGCAAAACCACATTTAAGAAAGCAAATCTGGTGAGCGCCTCTCAGCGTATAGTGCCGAAGCTCTAGGCTCAGGAGCGCCATTTAGTACCTGTCGCTCAGTGTTGCTCTCCCATACGTATCAATGGGCTTTCATTAGTTGTATATAAATAGCGTGTTTGGCAATTTACATTTTTAATGCTCAAATCATTGTGTGGCCTCTCCTGGCCTGCAAACACTTTTTTTTTACTTTTTATATTTTAATGCAGAATTGTCATTACAGGTCTGACACTAAAGTGTTATTGTCACAGTGTTACAACAATGTCATTTCATGTGTTTTCGCTTTGTTATTGGCGGATATGTGCTCTAAATCAGACTTTAATCACACAGCGTCTGGCGCTCTATGCTAAAGCGCCCAGCTTTAGAGCGCCGACGCTGTGTGTGTGTAGCTTTTTGTTATATGGTGTTGAGAGCTGAGTTCCGGGCACACTAAGCTGGCATTACCTGTTGCTTGCTGCAGCGCCGTACTGTTGTTAGAGTGACCAATACACATCACATTCATCAATGTCAGCCAGGTTAATACAGTGATTGAGGCACTCTGTTACAGCCCCTGATACCCACTTACAGCGTCTACTAGCGATCCCTTTAAGCGCTGCCATACAGACGCTCATCTGGCAATACGTAGTGAATACGTAGCAATACTAGTAGTGAATCAGCCTCATTGTCTTCTAACATAAATCTAGCCTGAACCTGAATCATACGCATACTAAAGATTGTGAGACGCAAAGATAAATATGCCCTACAAATCTAAATCTTTATTTTATTTCTTTCTTCACCAGTAAAGAATGGGACGTTATATGATCCTTAAACAAATTATTCACAATTGTTCTGAATAAGCAGCCTAATTAGACTATTTCTTAAAAGAACAATTAAAGACCAATTTGTAAGAATAAAAATCTGTTGCAATACAAGTTCCATAGTTCATACAATATATTCACTTTAAAATCAGTCTAGCCTTTGCTATTAAGCAGAAATTCTCATAATAGAAAAGGTTCCAATTGTTCTAGGTAATAAGGGATGTGTTAATGGTTATGTGAACTGAAAAAATGATACAAGAAAATTGCTCAGTTTTCAATGAAACCTTCATTGGTTCCCAAAACATTTTAAAAGGTATGCTTGTCCTGTAAAATGTTTGCAACAGATGAACTGAAACCTGTACATTTTTCCAAACTTGGCAAGCAAGAGCACCAGAAGGACAGACTAGTATTTTTAGAAACTGCAAGACATATCAACACATTGGAGGAAGGCAATGTAAACTATTTTTGTTCTACTCACTTCTTGACATTTAAAAAAATATCCAGTGATCATTAATAATTAGCACTATCAATAATATTAGCACAATAAGAAAGGTATAGTTTGGATGCGTGCATAAAAAGAAAAACAAGTACCATAGAGACTAATTGGTAGATGCCTGGCACAATCATAACTACAGTACCAACTGTATTGGGGCCCATGAGGTTAGGGGGGCCATCATAGTGGCTTCTCTATCATGTTTATCCCAGACAATCATACAACTGAAAATCTTATTCAATAACCATACACAGTAACTAAAGGAGTTGATTCAGCACCTTTTGTAGAAAAAAAAGTTTAGAAGAATTAAAATAGTGTTATATTTGAACTTGGTGAATCACCTCCTAGGTATATACAATAAAAACCCTGTTAGACTTACCGGTAACAGCTTTTTCATGAATACTTCAGGCTGACAACACGGATAGGCAGAAGGTTCCAGCCCCTGGGAGGAAAAGCAAACTGAACAGAGATTAAAAGCCCGGCCCCTTTCCTGTCTACCTCAGTCTTTGTAAACAAACCCATGTAACCATTGGACTATGAGCGGGTAATATGTGGTCAGCCTGAAGTATTCATGAAGGAAGGAAAGATTAAACAAGTAATTATACCTTTAAGGATGGAAAGCTGCAAGTAGTACACTTCTATCGAAGGCCTGATGCTTTGCAGATAATTAATCAATCTATAATGTCTGATGCTGACATCGCTCGTGTAGAGTGGGCAGACACCTCTGAGGGAGAAGCCCTCTTAGTAACATAAGCCTGTACAATAGTCTGTTTTATCCACCTAGCTATGGTGGATTTGGAGGCTGCTAAATCCTCCTTCTTTCCACTGAAAGATATTAACAGTTGTTCCGCCCGCCTCAATTCTCTGGATCTTTCCAAATAAATAATTAAAGCTCTTCTAATGTCCAATAGCGAGAGATCTTCTTCCTTTCCAGCTCATACTGGCAGAGTCAAAAGGAATATCTCTTGCGTCCTATTAGTTGTAGTCACAATCTTTAGTAAAAATAATGGATCAGGTCTCAATATAACTTTTGAGAGGCTCTTTTGGCGACAGGGCCTGTAGTTCACTGACTCTCCTTGCAGAAATATTGGCCAACAGAAAACAAAACTTAAGAGCCACTTCTCCGGGACTTCGTCCAATGGTTTAAATGGAGGCTCTATCAGGTCCTTCCAGCAGGAATTCGGGAACTGTAGCTATCTTTCCTTTCTTCAAATTGTTAACTTCACAATAAGAAGAGAAACGCTTTCAGATGCAGAATTTCACCCTGATGAAATACGTTTGGAAGATCTGGAAGCCGCCAAGGACCCTTCTTCACCATTCTTCTCAACTCTGCAAACCACATTATTTTCGGCCAGAACAAAGCCACCAGGATGACTTGAATTTCCTTCTGTACTATTTTGCGGATAACTTGTGGCAGAATTCTGAAAAGAGTAAAAGCATAAGCAAGGTGAAACCATGGCTAGGCTAGAGCATCCACTACTAATGCACCCTCTCCCCTTGCCAGTGAAAAAAACATTTTGCACTTTGAGTTGCTGGCCCTGGCAAACAGATCTACCTGCGGAAACCCCCAAACACTTACAATCTGAAGAAATACTTTCAGGTTCATGCTAATACTCTATATGCTAATTCTTTACCCTGCTCAGACAATCTGCTAAAGTGTTGAGGGTTCTCTTCATATGAATTGCTGTGACGGACAAAACCTTTTGTTTGTAGGGATTTCGTTTGACTGGTTCATTAGTGCAAGGGACCTTGTCCCTCCCTGATGGTATATATAGGCTACTGTTGAGGCGTTGTCTGACATTATTAGTACCTCCTTCCCCGCTATGACTGGCTGAAAATTATTCAACACCAGCTTGACTGCCAAGAGCTCTCTGAGGTTTGAGGACTTGGTTGCCTAGTCCATTGTCTATTTTCCTTGAACCTGAAGATTGTTTACATGGGCTCTCCAACCCCAGCTGCTTGCATCTGTTGTGCTTACCACTAGGTTGTTTTGTCTCTGATCACTTGCCTTCTCTAGTACTAGTGGATTGGTCCACCATTTTAGGTCCTCTATCACCTAGGGAGTTAGTGGAACGAGTTGATCTAGTGGCCCCTGATGTCTGTCCCATAGATTTAAAAAGAACCTTTGCAACACCATTGAGCCCATAGTACCGCTGCCATTGCTGACATCATTAGACCCAACACCTGCATGGCTTGTCTTATGGACACTTGAGGGATTGTCATTAGCTTTTGAACTTCTGCCGTGATGTTGTCTACCTTTTTCTGTAGAAGAAAGATTTTTTGCTGAATGCTGCCTATGATAAACCCCAGAAACTTGCACTGCTGACTGGATGTTAGAGGTGATTTCTCTAGGTTTACTACCCACCCGAGCCCAGTAGGGCCTAGGGTTTTTCTGAGATCTACGAGGAGTAATTGCTCTGACCTGTTTAGTAATAAAAGTGATCACTGTAATTCGCTGTTGCCTTAGATGAGCCATTGGTTCAGTGGGTATCTTCGTGAAGATCCTTGGAGATGAAGACACGCCGAATGGCAGTGCTCTTTACTGGTGCAGAATCTCCTGGTCCAATTGTACTGCAAACCTCAGATACTTGCAGTGAGAAATCCGAATGGGAACATTTAGGTAGGCGTCCTGTAAATCCAGGTTCACCATCCATGTATTCTCTGGTAGAATGTTTCTGACTGAAAAAATTTACTCCATTCTGAACTTCTTGTATTCAGTGAACTTGTTTAATTTTTTCACATTCAAAATCATTCAAAACTTCCCTGATGGCTCTTCTATCACCCTTTTCTGCCGAACCTCTAGAATAACTGATGGGAAGGCTAATTGCTTTTTGGGGTCACTTGGGAGTTTGGTCACTAAAAACAAAGTGTGGGGGAGGTCGAAAATTTTAACCGATAACCCTCTTGCAGTGATTGTCTGCCCCCCACTGGTAACTCGTTGTCGGGATTGAGGCTTAGGCCCCGCTGCAGGCTTAAACTGCACATTAAACCTCCTTTGAACTTCTTTGCTCAGGCTGCCTGGGCTGAGTAATACATACCTTACCTCTGCCTCTACTCCTCATCCGGGAACTAAACCCCCCTTTTTTTACTGGAAATCTCTTACCAGTCTCATTTGATCTGGCTAAATATTATCTAACTCTTCTCTGAAAAGGGAAAACCATGAAAGGGAAACCCACACAACTTTGTCTTAGACACCTTATCTCCTGATCAGGTTTTAAGCCACAGTGCCCTCCTAAGACAGGACACTCAAGCCGAAATCTTAGCAGTGGCTCTGATGTTTTCCGCAGAAGCGTTAGTGAGGAAACTAACCACTCACTGTAAAAAGTTGGAAGAACTTTGAGAAGGCTCTCCCCTGGAGTATTGTTTTCCCTACAACTCTTTAAGTTATTAAGCCAGACCACCATGCTTCTTAGGATCCCATCCGATGCCAAAGAAGGCCTATATGACAAAGAAGCCATATCCCCAGCTCTTTTTGCCAAGATGTCAATTCTACGATCCATGGGATGCCTTAGCATACCCATGTCCTCAAAACGTAAGTCTTCTGACCTAGACATCTGACCCAATAATGCATCACGCTTAGGTCACTTACTCCACATTTCTTTGTCCTGATTATTAAATGGATACTTTCTTTTTAAGGACCTTGGCATAAAATACTTTTCTGGCTTTTCCTATTCATTGACAATTAAAGTTTTAAAGGCTGAATAGACAGGGAAAACCTTAGATTTCTTTTGCCACAACTTTTTATATAGTTTATCCTGAACCAATAAAGGTTTTTCCTCCTCCTGAATGCCCCAAGTTGCGTAAAGGTCTCCTAACACAAAGCCCTAACACTTTCCCCCAGACCTTCAACCACAAATTTAACAGATGGTGCGTTAGCAATGGATGGCTTGGGATGCCCTATTTCAAAATGAACCTCCTGCATTGAAGCAATCTGTTACTTCATAACTAGGATTTTTTTAATAGGGCAGCCACATCAGCAATACATTTTGCTTCCCTGCAATCCAGACATAAAGTACTCTGCCAAGTATCTGGAAGCACACAATTACAATTACAATCCGCTTTGACTCCTTAAGCGCTTTTTTAGGATTAGGGGGTTCAGTGTCCTTAACCTTGGGTGTTTCCGGCTAAAAAACATAACCAATATCATAGCATAAGATTACCTTCCATATCTTTGTGCTAACAGGGCAATACCCATAGAAAAAACATGTACTGGCTATTGTCCTACCGGTTTCTTGAAAATATCTACATCTGGGCATGCTTCTGTAAAAACGGCACCGTCCGAAGTGTCCGCTGAGACTGCCGGGGCTCCCTCAGTGGAGCACTGAGCTACTTGCCCCTCTGCAGACATTCCGCCACTGCACTGCCGCTCAAGTCTGCCTCGCCTCCCTCCGACCTGATTGCTAGACAGGGAGGAATGCCGCCTTCTGTCTTCCGGGTGCACGCACGTGTCTTCCCCAGACCCAGAAATTATCTCAGCGCACCAGCTCCTGGCCTTAGGCTCCGCCCCTAAATTTGAATTCTCAGAGGGAAATGAGCTGGAATCAAAAAACAGCTGATCCACCTTCAGCCTGAAACTGGCAAGTGGCAGAAGAGCTGACATACCCGCACCAAATAAACAAATTGCCCGGGATTTCATAGAGACATTGCACAACTAGTGAATAGGTCTAAAAACACTATGTGGGAATAAACGTTTGCCCTGGCTGCCCCAAGTCAGCAGATGCGACTCTACCCCGTATGTGAAGAAGTCCACTTATTACTCAAAAAATAGTTAAACCTAGGGATTCCTGACCTCCTTCAGGTTCTTTAGTACTGGACCAATTAGTCTCCGCCATACTGATAGCAATATACTGATAAGATAGCATAAGCAGCCAATACTGTCCAAATATATAACATTTCCTTTATTAGGCATGTACAGTATACACAAAGCACTAACTACAATCAAGAGATAAAAATAATGAAAACAACATAACTATTCATGCAGCATCTGACCATCAGCTCTTAAAACTGTAACATACCAGGGGTTAACTATGTGCAATTAAAGGAAAATATTTTTTGGTATTTTGCCGTATTGTTTTCTCTTTATGGAATGTTTATGGAACAAACTTACATTTAATACATTTGTGTAAGGATGCCCCCCATACCAGTGATTTACTTAAAATTATGCTATTATGCCATTTCCAAGTTTCTTATATGCCTCTGGCTCTGTGTTGCCAAGGTATAAATACAGGTCTTTATTAAAGTTTCTGACTACAAATCCCAGAATCCTTCCACTGTAACATGTGAGCTTATCAGCAACTTTGGCTCAATGAAGCAGCAGAAATTACCTCCCCAGGTGAGAACGCCTATAGCTACTGGAACACAAGATTGTGACATCTGAAAAAGCTGAATTAGAGCAGCTCAGAAATGTTGAACATCCCCTGTGCTAGACAATTAGCAATCCAAAGTCAGGAAACCTTTGCCAGGTACACCAAACACACCAATAATCACATTGTTGCTAGATAAAAAGGTTTTCTCTTATAACAAAGTTGCTGAGCACAGGTAAAAAAAAAAAAGAGGGGTTTTAAAATTTATTAAAAAAGGGCCCCCCTGTGTCACTAGGTATAAAAGGCTTTCAACAGCAGCGGGAGACCAGAAGCAGAAGTGATCAGCATGGGGCATGGTGCTCTGTAATGGATGGGAGGTAAGTATATAAAAAAAAATAATAGTAATAATAAAATATGTCTCTGTGTTTGTGTTTTTTTTTTTTACATTTAACCTTTTGTGAACTGGTAAGGGATCTATGAGACCCCTAAACCAATTCACAAGACTTAGGGGGCTGGCAAGTCAACAAGACATTTCATGTTAAAGCCCAGACTCTAATGAAAAAAACTAAATATAATTTTCTTGGGAAATACCTGCAAATCTCTTCCAGGGCCGATCACAGTGGGTTTTGGTCCACTTTAAAGTCACAAGAATGTATTATTTGTATTTAAAACATACTTATTTATTTGATCATTTCATTAAAAAAATAGTACCCAAAAATGTATCATAGAATTCCCAAAACATATCTTCATTTCATCCATATATAAACATACTGGTACATTTATTCACATTTCACTTCTACGCTTTGTCAGAGAAAATGCCAGTGATCTAGATATAATACAAATCTTAATTCTACAAAAACATTTTTTCCGTTTTCTTTCCTTAATAGAGCATAAACTATTAATTTTACATGTGCTATAGAACATTCTGTTACCTAAAAATTACTGATGACTGTATTTAAAAGCATCTAATTAATTGGTAGAGAGGCATTGACAGCAGCGATAAATATGTTATTTGTGCACTTTTATACCTTCAATTTATTTCATATATTTCTAATCAGTTTCATACAAGATTCAAAAACATTTATTATTCACATGTCTATGTACGATATGTTGTTTGGTGGCAGTACTGAAAAGTATGAGTCACTGTGACCAGTGCACCTTTAAACCGTTGCTACAAATGAATAATTACTAGTTAAGATGAGTCTGTCTAGTCATTTTTATACATTGTAAAATTGCTAATATAAAAGTATCATTGTACCTGCTACAGCAAACGTGTTTGCAAATGCGCAGGCACTTCTTAGATTCGTCTTTGTTTTCTACAAAAGGAAGCAGTGAATTGTAATTCCCACGGCTCATAATATATCACCTGGAAACTGGAAAATATGCACAAGGAAATGTGAGTCAGGAAGAATATGAGGTATTAGAACAATTAAGGAATAATAGGGAGATCAGATAAGGGGGGTAATGTGTTAGTCATGGACAAATGCATGATAATGTGCTATAAAATTTTAGGAAATAAAGAATGGTACAAGAGAGTCCCGGCATCCAAAGCAATCAGTGACAAAAAGGAATATCATGAACTGAAAGACAATGCTTATGAGCACAAGATTATATCAAAAAGTGTATGGGAATATCTCACAGTACCACATCTATCTCTAATGGAACCGCCCGGCGGTTTCTCATTGGCGGAGAAGGCAAGTTAAATACATACAAGAACATGTGAAAACATTACCTTCTTATGTAAAAGATACTACCTATGTATTACAAATTACATATTCAGAGGATAATTTCCACCAGACACATATATGGTTG
This sequence comes from Gastrophryne carolinensis, assembly GCA_027917425.1. Classification (NCBI taxonomy): domain Eukaryota; kingdom Metazoa; phylum Chordata; class Amphibia; order Anura; family Microhylidae; genus Gastrophryne; species Gastrophryne carolinensis. The sequence continues at coordinate 284,520,579 of CM051237.1, read as the reverse complement.
CCTTGGATGTTGAGGCATTATATTCAAGTTTTCCCTGTGATAAGGGCTTCACGTCAGTAAGATAATTCCTGAACACATTAGCAATAGAACAACAAGATCATAATGATTTTATATGACAAATGCTTCATTTCATCCTTACACATAATATTTTCATCTTCGGACAGTACCACTACCTCTGGATGCAGGGAACAGCAATGGGGACAACTTGTGCCCCATCATATGTGAACCTGTATCTGGGGGAGTGGGAATGGTCCATAATGATGGAGAAGGACTTGTCCCTGTACCTTTGCCATGTGATATCATGGCACAGGTAAATAGATGATATCCTCTTCTTCTGGACAGGCCCTGCATTACTGTTGTGTGATTTCATCAAGATCTTAAATAGAAACTATCGAATTTGAAATCCACTCCACAAGAGTTGAGCCTCAAAGAGATAACTTTTTTAGATTTAAAACTGATGCTCAATAAAGAAGGCTGCCAATATTATCCTGAAGTCCTCAAGCACCCACCTACGCCATTTAATACTCAGTATTCCATATGGCAAATATCTGCAGGCACGTAGAAATTGCTCCACAGACAATGAATTTGAGGTAGTGGCAGAGGGGATCCGCCAAAGACTCAAGCTAATGTGTTATAACAAAGATATAAAGACAGCATATAAAAAAAATAACAAAATAGAATGATCTTAATAAATAAAGGGAACACTGTTCAAAAAGTTCAGAAAGTACAAAAATCAAAATGCCCCTGATTTGATTTTGACCTTTTCCCAACAATTAACAGAAGTAAGACAAATTATTAATAAGTATTGGGTCATTCTACAAGTTGATTCAATAATTAGGAATTGCATCCCCGATCATCCTCAAGTAATATATAGGAAAGCACGATCGATCAAAGACAATTTAGGAACTAGTAATTTTCACTATAAAAGCCAAAAATGTTGGAACCTTTAAATGTGGCTCTTGTAATCAATGCAAATATATAGAAAATGGCCTATTTATCCAATTTTCGACAGGCAAGAGAAAAAAAGCCAAACACTATGCAAATTGCAATACTACTGATGTAATATATTTATTACAATGTGGCCGTGGCTATTTTTACATTAAAAAACCAATAGGAAATTGAAAACCAAAATATATGAACATGTATTTGACATTAGAACAAAAAATTTAAAAAAACACCAGTGGATAGACATTTCCTTCAATACCATCAAGGGAGAACCCAGAGCTTACTGTTCCAAGTTTTATCTAGAATACATGTAAGCAACAGCAGGCGAAGACCCTGAAGTCAAAACTTTACAAGCGGAAGCCCGCTGGCTGGCTGATTCATTACTAGCGCTAGGTATTGGTAGGTGAACGTTTGTACAGGGGCACTAAGAGCGACCGCTAGTAGACTCTGTGCTCGACTATCTGGCGCTGTTAAAGAGTGTCTCATTCGCTGGCGGGCATTGATGAATGAGATGTATGTTGGGTGCTGTAACACCAGTACAGCGTTGCAGGGAGTGAGAGAAAGTGCCAGCTCATTGCGACCGACTCTCAGCGACTCGCACAATATTCAACAAAAAAACAGACACACACAGTGTCGGAACTCTGGATCTGGTCGCAATAGCATAGAGCGGCAGACGCTGTGTGATTAAAGTCTGTTTTTGAACACATACCCACCAGTAACAAAGTGAAAACACAGGAATTACATTGTTGTAACATTGTGACATTAATACTTTAATGCCAGACCTGTAATGACAATTCTGCATATAAATATAAAAAATCAAAAAAAGACTCTTTCTATGCCAGGAGAAGTGACACAATTATTTGAGAGAAAAAAAAATTAAATTAAACACCAAAAACCCTGTTGAAACAGAAGAAAAGGAACGTCCATTGAAATGTATGGGAAAGCTCCAGCGCTATATGCTGAGCCACCTGTAATGATGAATCGTACGCTACATGGCGCTGTTAGAGTCGCTCACCAGAATCGCCTTCATAAATGTGCTATTGCGTAAGGCGCCAGCGTTCAACAGACACTGCCTGCCGCTTACAAGGCACTACCTGGGGTTTTCCTTCGATGAATAAACCCCCTAATCTCTGAGCATAAAGCATGTAAACGACCAAACCTAAATGATAAAAAGAAATAGCCCCTTCATAATGGGGCAATAAGGAAGTGTAATGGGCATATAGAGTTAGAACAATAGATCTGTGTTATAATACTATAACAAAGAATTTCTACTTTATAATTTTATCTTGCTGTGTCATACTTTTTGAGATGGATGATGCATGGGACTGACAAACAAAATGTATAGAATGATATAGACAGGAGGATCTTCTCATAAACATTGTCCCTTCTCCCTAGCCAATGAATGGGGTAGGACAGGTTTTTCTCCACATTCATTGCTTCAGGCCCAGTGATGCGCAAGTGTGGACGCATGTACCATTCTGGTGTCTGGGGAGACAAGTGGGTGTCAGTGGGAAAATTTTCTTCTCCCTTGCCCGCATATCCTGCTGGTATTGTGAAGGCGCCTGTGCAAGACGATTGGGGGTAGTGCGGGGTCACATGATGTGACACTCAGGAATCTCTCAGCACGACGACTCACTCGGTGGTATAGGGGCAGGGAGGCACCCGACGCAGGGTGACACAGCCGGTCCACCCACTGAGCGGGGGGAGTCGAGGCGGGGCCCGGAGGGCAGCCACAAGCAACATGGCGGTTGCAACCAAAGGCAAAGGGCGGCATGGTTTGCTACTTTCTTGGTACTAAGAAGGTGACAACACAGCGGGAGGATCACCATTACTGGTTCACTGACAATACAACAGAGGTAGAACCTATCCCCATAAACATCACTTGGACATTAAGATGAGCCAGCTGGTCATATTAACTACTTTGGATATATTTAGATAACATTGGGAAAAGAGGCTATATGAGCTGTGGGAATTACAATTTACTGCTGCCTTTTGTAGAAAACAAAAGTGAATTTAAGAAGTGCCTGCGCATTTGAAAACATAAATAAATAAAATATAAATATAGCTAAACAAACTCATCTTAACTAGTATATATTCATTTGTAGCACAAGCGGTTTAGAGGTGCACTCGTCACCGTGACTCATCCTTTTCAGTACTGCCACCAAACAACATATCGCATATGGACATGTGAGTAACAAATGTTTTTGAATCTTGCATGAAAATGATTAGAAATATATAATAGAAATCGAAGGTTGAAAAGTGTACAAATAACATATTTATCTCTGCTGTCAATGTCTCTCTACCTAGTGAATTAGATTATGCTTTTGGATACAGTCATCAGTCATCAGGTAAAAGAATGTTCTATAGCACACATAAAATTAATGTTTCTGTTCCATCAAGGAAAGGAAACAGATAAAAATGTTTTTGTAGAATTAATTAAAATTTTTATTATATCTAGATCACTGGCATTTTCTCTGAAAAAGCATAAAAGTGAAATGCATTGAAGATGTACCAGTAAGGTTATATAAATGGATGAAATGAAAATACGTTTGGGCATTTTTACATTTTATAAAAATAAAATAAATTAATAAATGAGTATATTTTAAATACAATTTTGAGGAACTGTGATAAAACAAAAATGTTGAGTTTTTCTCAGACTTAGGCAAACCAGGGTTTTTTTGTGTTTTTTTTCCCCAATACAGGTTTTAGCATTCAACACAAAAACTTTAGTCCAAAATTGATATCACCCAGGGTGATTCCTGGGTCAGTGGTGGCAAGTCACTGTTTTGAGTCCATTAGACAAGAATATTTGCATCCAAATACATTTTTAATATTCATCAAAAATGCTATTTCATGTGCTAAAACTCGCCTAAAATCCAGACCACAAAAGTAACATTTGCAGGGTAAAATGTCATGGCAGGGTAAAGAGATTCTATGGTCCCACTGACGTGTGTTTCGTCACTCTTGGGGGGCATCATCAAATCTGGTCTACATCTCTGCACTGAGTACCTTTAGGCTGTTTTCACACCAGCGTGGCTGTGGGGCGCTTTCAGGAAAAGTGCATCGTAATCACCGGTGTCAGCGTATGGAGAGTGTTTGTGCTCTCCACTCACATGGTGCATTTGCCTCCGGCTGCTGCTTGCTAGGCTTTTGCTGAGGTATGTGATCGCTTTGCAAATGTCCAAAGCATTTGTAAAAGTGCCGATAGATCACTTTGGGCAGTGTTTCACATGCAAATGTGGGGTGCACGCCTGATAGTGTGAACTCCCCACAGTCAAGCTAGTGTGAAATTAGCCTCATTGTCTTGCCTCCCACTGTGCAACTCCTTCAGAAGCTAAGCGGTGTGCTGGTTCAGCCGGGTGTGCTTCAAGAAAGAGCGGCTGCTTATGTCTTTGTGGAAGGGTGGGTTGGTTTGGTTGTGTGGGTTGATCTGCCTTTGTGAAGTCCACACAGCAACCTGCCTTGCACTGGATTACAAAATGAGTCTGACATAACTAAAAGTCATGCAGACTTATTTATTACTAGCGCCAGGTAACAGCAGATGAGTGTCTGTAGTGTGGCGCTAAGAGCGACCGCTAGTGGTCGCTCTGATCTGCCGTCAGTCCCTATTACAGACCGCCTCAGTCGCTATAGTAACCTGGCCGCCATTGATGAATCTGATGGTTGTCAGACGCTATAAAGCCACTGTTCAGTCACTTACCCAAATCTAATAGTGTCTGGGCGTTTTTATGCTGCTTTAAGCTAAAATTTGATTTAATTTTTGTGTGTGTGTTGAGTGAATCTTACATTTTTTAAATAAAAACCAGACACACATGTATAATCAAAAATACAAATAGTTTATTAATTTTTTAAAAAATGCCCAACATGGGCATAAACTAACTAGTTAGGCCGCACAGCAGAAACCCTAAATCCCCCCCACCCTATGGCTTTTTCTTCTTTCCCAGCAGCATTTGTCTGTTTCTTCAGCCATACTGCCACAGTCTGCGATGCTCCTGTCTGCAAGCTGTAGGGAAGAAATCACAAAATTAAGTTTCACTGTTCAAAATAGACAGTATGAACCTATGAAAGGGAAAAACATAGTTATTGTAAATAATATGAATGCACAATTTTTTAACCCTTAAACAAGAGGCACGTTTGGCTAAATAATAGATGCCAAAATAATTAATCCTGGGCCACCATTCTATATTATCCACCCTAGTCTCACATCAGAAACTACCGCAACTAACCAAATAAGGCCTACTTGAATAGCGGAAGACTGTACATCATGTCTTGGTCAATTACTCCTGTCCCTTTAATATATAAAATCCTTCACCTATGAAATTTAATGAATGGGAAGTTACAATAGTAGCGGGATTAGAAACCCACCACATAATCACCGGCTGCCTTTATCATGTATCGTCAAGTAACATTAGCAGGCCCACCAAATTAGCATGCATACATGCAATTATGAATAATGATTGCAAATAGAGCATCTCCATGTCTGATAGTAAACAGTAGACTGTCACTAACATGTGTACATGGTCATGGACAATCAATGTTTGAATTAGAATTTGGGGGACTCACCATCGCAGCTGTGGCTTTGGCCCATGCTGCTGGAGGCTCCCGGAGCTGGGGTGGGGAGAATTAGAACTGGGTCTGTCTGTGTGGAAACATCTGTTAGGAGAAAAAACAAGACACAATCAATCATAAGAACTATGTATTTGATGTTGTTACTAGGCCTCAACATGTATTAGTTAGAATGATAACATATAAATACTTGTGGGTAAACACTTGGCCATGTGTTTGTTAAAATGAAACTACTTTGGCTAACACATGGTCTAGCCACATTAGATTGTGATTTAGCGGTACAACAGTAGAGCAGCTACTGTGAAATAGGCCACTTGGCCCCTTCACAACCCAAAAAGTTTTTTTGGGCTTAAAAATGCTAGATACATAAAACAAAATTTGCATATACATTATTTTAATAATTAAAACAACTCTTACCATGACTATGCCCGAGTGTCTCATCTGCAGCATAGCTGGAGGAGGTGCCCGCTCTATGATGCCCTGAAAAACAGGTTTACAAAGAAAGGATAATTTTAGTAACAACAAGGTACCAATGGAAAAAAAAGCCACACTAATAAGTTCACTCACCAGGGGATGAGCTGCTGCTGGTATCCCAGGGAGAGCTATAAGGTGGAGGCGTGGAGCCTCCACTCCTCATAATGAGCCCAGCAGATCCCAAACCCGATGGACCACCGTCCTCCCTCCCACTCCCTGATCCTAGAGGGAGTGTGATGGAGTCCCTTGCCTCCTCCCCACTGGGACTCCCCACTTGAGAGTGGCCACAGGGGGTTTGGGACTCAGCTGAGTCTGATTGTGAAGACCTGAGGCTCCATACAGCCCTCACCCCAGCAGCACTCTCCACTGGGGCATCATCCCCTTCCTCCCCTGGGTCCTCTATATGGGAGATGCAAGAGGGACCCTCCCTCGAAGACTCTTCCCGTGTTTACCCAGGGGAGCAAGCTTATCTGTGGAGAGGAAACAAAAATAAAAAAAATGGTTAGACATAAGCAGATTACTGTGCACACATGAAAAATATCTTTACATGTATGTGTGTTGGACTTACCAGATGCGTAGGCATCATAGAGCTAGTAAACGCCCTCATTGTCCCGGCGCTTGAAGTCGGACCAATTCTGGATGATAGATCGTGCCGTCAATTCGGTTTTTAAGAGCCGGAACACGGTGGCACGCACCTCCGCCACTATGCTGCTCTTGGCACTCAGGTCGTACTCCTGAATGCAAAAATCCTAACAAAATTTAAATCAAACAAATAGTGCAAAACATATTTTTCAGTTTCAATTATTAATTAAAAAACATGGTAAAAATGTTTAGTCAAAGTCACAATATATATTTTTTAAAAATATATTATATTTTATAATTTTTCTCTATTGGAATGTATATGGATATTGGTTCAAATATAAACAAACAAAAATGCCCTAAACAATGTAAATAAAAAAAATTATAAAAAATATTAATACAAATATTAGTAAAAAATTGAAAAAATATGAGTTAACAAAAAAAAAACCCAAAATTTAGCCTGTACAGACCATAAAGCATTACATATTTAAAAATACTTTAAAAAACATCAAATCTATAATGACACTACACAGTAGAGCATACATTAACACACAATTCACATGTACACTTACTTTGACCACTTGACCATTAACCCAAGGATCAACCCGCTGTCTCTTCTTTTTGGGGGGGCGGGGGGGGGGGTAATCGGAAACCTTTGACCGCCCTCCCAAGCTAACAACACAATGAAACGACAAATATTAAGCTAACAAACGCTACTTTTGAACAGCGTACGCATAGCAATGTTCTGCGCTATAGTGACACACGCCAATGCCACATTTAACAACGGTAGAACGCAGCATGCAAACGAATCTGAGCGACTCACACCATATTCATTAAAATTTTACACTGACAGAACGCCGGCACTCTAGATTGTGTGCCTGGAGCTTATAGCTCCAGACGCTGTGTGATTAAAGTGAATTTTTAAACACATTAACATCCGTAAGCAAGCGAAAAAGCATGGAAAGACATTGTTGGAGTAGTGTGACATTACCACTATAGTGGCATACATGTGCAAAAATGTTAAAAATGTTAAAAAAATGTTTTTAAAAATGTCATTTTCTAGGCCAGGATAAATGTCAGAAAGATTTGAGTTTAAAAAAATTTTTTAAAAAAATTAAAAATGGGATCAGGAAAGGGATTATAAGAAACGTCCATTGAAATGTATGGGAGAGCGGCAGGTAGCGACAGGTAATACGTGGCGCTCTGCAAGCCTGAACGCCTGCGCTGTACGCTGAGCTTTGGTTAATGATGAATTGTTGTTCCAGACGCTCACCATAAGCGGCTTTATAAATGTGGAATTGCGTGCCATGGCTGGAGTTCACCTGCCGCTACCTGTCGCTATCCCTTCATGAATAAAGCCCTGTGTATTTCATGCACATTTTCTGTTTCCTAAAGAAACCTATTTGTGTTGGATACTTTAAACCAGACCAGCAATCTTAAAGAAACGATTCGTATATGCAGATGAATCCAGATGGCAGCACGGCTCCAAAATTGCCATAACAAGGGGAGAATCGGTGAGGTAGCATTTTAGCTTTGAGCAGGAGCAAATGTAAATGCTGACAATGATTCAGCATAATGCATGCAGATGAAGCGAGTGAGTTTTGGGGAGTTTTTTCCAGCTGTGCAAGGCTGTTGTTCCAGTATAAGCTGAAGAAAGCCATTATGTTTATGTTATGCTACGTTGTTGTTATGTTATTGATTAATAATTAAAGTTACTGGTTGGCAGGATATATTTTTCCCATGATTTCTAATCAAGGATTCTCAGAGAAATCTCTATATTCATTCCCTTTGGTCCTCTGTACCAAATCAATTCATACTATAACAAACTTTACATAATATAAAATATCTTCTATATATTAGAAGCACAAAATCCACCAAACATGATATACTCTTTCCAGAAGTTGAAATTCAAAACACTTAACCAGTCAAATATAAAGCTTAAAACTATTACTCTGGTGACATCTAGTGGACATATAAAGAATTGCATTTAAACTTTTCAAATCTCATACACAAAGGTGCAGTATCTTCTCTGTTCTGTCATCAAAAACCCCTCATAGCTGTATCACATGTTTCTACCATATGAGGATGATTCATGACAGCGAGTTATTTTTTAACTCATGTAAACACCTTTTCTTTTGATTTTTCCCAATTCAGCACCATATTTAGCTGTGCATTTTTTTAAACAAAAAGCATGAGTAAAATAATTACGGTCATGAATCAACCCTACGTGGTCGATTCAGAGCCAGATGAGAAAACTCACTCCTTTTTTAGCAGACCCTTAGCTGTCAAATGGTCTAGAGCTGTAGATGCATGAGCCTTACTTCTACTAAAAAAAGAGAAATTATTTTATTTTTGTACATATTAGCAGAGTATCCAGTGACACAGAGGACATCACATCTATGTGTCCCTCATAAAACAATTAAAGAGGAACAACACTCAGGAATTTCAATCTCCCTGGCAAACAGATCCTACAGGTCTGGCCCCCCAGCACTCACAGCCGACAGTGCACCAATAATACATATTGGGGCAGCACCAGTCCAGTGCTTTTGCTACAAATGCTGCAAGGTGGGGGGGGGATGGGGGCAGATTGGATGATGCCCTCTTTTTCCAAGTGCCTGATAGTAGTAGCTTCCTCCCCTGCCTCTAAGGTATATTCGCCCCTGCTCCCAGGTGTTGTTCCTCTCAGATGTTTGTATCCTCACAGTTGCTACCGTACAAAGAAGTGTGAGACTGCACTGGAAACTTTATCCCTGTTAAGCAATGCAGTGTGCACATATGGGTGACAAACACTCAGTGAACATACAATGGGGAAGGTCCCACTCCTTCCTAGACACCCACCAAAGCACGGCGCTACTGCTTTATAAAATTAATTATTTATTGGTAGAAAAATCACATAAATGACATACTAGACATTGCTAAAAAACACTAAAGACACAATTAATGTTCAATAAGGAAGGGAACAACACTTCTGGGGGCAATGGGAATGGTAACAATTGCAGTAATAATCACAATTCATAATAATGTAAAGCTCCTGGCCAAATACTAAAGTGCATCAGTGCAAAAGTGCTAGATATCCAATCAAACTAATTCTAAACACATAAAATATAATCCAATAGTGCAATGATTATCCTAAACCAAACAAATGTGTCAGCGCCTAGGCTGAACCAAGGTATAAATCATACAATCTAAACACAGTGAAGACCAAAATTAGAATGGAATCTTGTGCTGGCGATTATATTGCCGTGATTATGGAGAAACATTGCCCTGTTTTCTGCCCTGATAGGACTGCCAGCTTGATGTCTGACTAATGCTGGATGGACTCCAGCCAATTGTTGAGCTCCACGTAGGTAGGGGAGGGGGTGTGTCTGGCCCCGTGCGGCTGCCTTCACTGTTGTTCATGACGCATGCGCAGGCGCCATGTTGAGGGTGGCAGCTCGGGACCAGCCTCTCCTTCTGATGACACGGCGGACTGACGCTCTGATGAGCGCCTCCGGTGACGTCATCGGCCGGCTGGCCAGGTAAGCCCGCCAAGGTCTAGTTATTTAAATGCCGCTTCACGTGTTGTGCTCCAGCGCTGCTCTGACTGCCCTGAGGAAAGGCCATATCGGCCTGAAACGTTGGGACCTTTTGATCCGCTGATGCTGTAACGTATTTCCCTATTATGGCAATTGCTCTGTAAGACTGTTGAGCTGTGTTTTGATTGCATTTCCTATATGCCTGAATCATCCTTATATTGTTCAGTCTCTGCTTAGCCAGTGTGATTGTATGTATATCATATTGTACTCTAGCTCCATCTGGTGGCCTTACTCTGTATTGCTAGTGCCATATTTTCTGATGAAAATCATGTTGTATATCTCTCTATAGAGCCTTGTATAGATACTAATAGAGTGTTCTGTGCCACAATCTTCGGAGCTCTTTGCTTAATACTGTATTTGGCACGTGGCTTCTGCAGGATGTGACTACTGTAGATATGTACGTTGGCAATCTTTATATCTGTGGATGAATTTTTGTATGTATATATATATATTAACTATGCACTATTTAAATACACTTTTTTGCAATCCACAATCAACTGTCTTGAGGTGTGCATTCCTTCCATTCTAATTTTGATATGTATTTGTGATCTCTATGGGGAAGGGATCTTTATTATGAGGATTTGCACCCAATGTTGACAATTGGACTCATTATTGGTGTGTGGGCTTGCTGAATCTGAAATTTTCTATGTTTGTGTTTCCCTAGGCATTCCCAGCACCCAAGTCTATTTTTCTCTCTCTTTTTCTTCTTTTGATTTAGTGTAATTGACATATCATGTCATTTGAAGATATCAATAGCATTACACAGCAGCAAGCGGATACACTGGCTTATAGCCAGGAGGATATTGACAGCCTCCTGACTGAATACACTAGAACGGATAGTCCTTTCTTGACAGATTTAACATCGGTTAAAAAACAGTTTGAGGTAATTGAACGTAAAAAAATCCAATATTTATTACATTCCGATACTCTTATCGAATACCTTCGAGTGAAACGTATACCAAGGGGCCTGAGATTAGCAATCGGACCCACCTTTTGTCAGAGCAAAGAGTTTATAGAGAACTGGCAGAAAATACTGAATAAGTGTAGTCTCGATCTAATCACTTTAACTATTAAAGGGATTCAGAGTGAACTTAAAACATTTGAACAAACGATTGGGACATTGAAATCCAAGCTAGAATCCGGCCTTAAGACTGATGAATTTAGGGAATATCTAGATCAGTGTAAAATTACCTTGGAGAAATATAGGCAGGACACTTTTCAGTTTAAACTCAACAAATACAAACGTGATGCTTTAGACTACCAGGAAGGTAGAGTATACTCCTGGAAAGATCTGAATCGTAGGCGTTTTCAGTACACTAATACTACACGACAGGAACATCAGTCTGATACTGACAGCAGTGCTTCCACCTCCTCAGCCCCTCCTTTTTTAGGACCAAGACGCCGGGTCCGTTTCGACAAAAAAGGCCCCGGCGCGGCATCCCAAGCAAACGGAGACGGTCGCCAGATACCCTCACGGAAACGCTACGAGATGCGGAGCCAATCGTCCCAGCCTCGTTAGTGGTTAACTTATCCACCAGGGACCTCACAGCCATGGAGGAACAGGTACTCAATCGAGGGTTGGGGTTTGTACCGACTTTTGAGGGTGACAAATTAGATACTGATCTTAGCCTGCAGAAGTTTTTTAGGACCCTAAGGACAAAAGCATTTTTTGCTAATATGGAGCAAAGAGATAGCCCTGACTCAATAACCATACCTGGGGTGGACTTGACTAAATGTAGGGCAAAAAGCACATGGTCTCCCCCTACATCGTGCCATAGTGTTGAAACATATATTAAATTGGTGGAAAGAGATATTAATCGAATACAGTGGAATAGATCTGATTCCTATAAACCTTTTCGTTTAAATATCTCCAAACAGGAAATGATGGCACTCAAGCAGTTACAACAAGATCCAAATATAATTATTAAACAAGCAGACAAGGGGAGGGCGATAGTAATTCAAGATAAACATAAGTATTACAATGAGGTAATGAAACAACTTAATGACCCAACAGTCTATGAGAGGGTGGCACAGGATCCTACACTATCTATTAAACAAGAAATTGATGCCATACTTGAGCAAGCGAAAGAATATGGCACTATTGATAGTAAATTATTCACCTTCCTGACGAATAAACATCCCCTGGTTCCCTTATTTTACTGTTTGCCTAAAATTCATAAAGACTCAGTTAACCCGCCGGGACGCCCAATAGTGGCAGGGAGTGAATTGATTTTTCAACCCCTTGCTATTTTTATTGATCAGATCTTACAGCCATTAGTTGTAATTATGCCTTCATACCGTCTAGATACCACACACTTTTTACAGTGTATATCAACTCTGGGACAGCTACCTGATCAGTGTGTTCTGGCCACAATGGACGTCACGAGCTTATATACCGCAATTCCACACGATGAAGGTATAGGGGTGATTGCTAAGCGCCTACGGGACTTAAATATCCCAACAGATATGCACAATTTTGTTGTCACTCTATTGAGTATTATTTTGAGGAAGAACTACTTCATGTTTAAAGTGGACCAACACCCTGAGGTGATCGGCCCGGGAATCTATAAGATTCCCGGGCCGACCACCTCACACACCGCGGGACATCCGAGATCGGGATGTCCCGCGGGGTGAACCCCCCCCCCCTGAACACCCCAAACCCACCTACCTGATCTTCGGCGGCGGCCGGCCGCCGACGCCCTCCCTCGCGCCCCTCCAGGCGTGCCCGCGCCGGCCGTCTCTAAATGGCCGGCGCGGGCGCGCACACGTCAAGAGTGACGCGCAGGAGGCGCCGACGGGCAAGCTGCTTGTCCGTTGCTGTCAATCAGCTTGTCCGTCAGCGCCGATTGGACAACGCGGCCACGTGGGAGCGGGGAGAGGTGAGTTTTGGGGGCTTTCGGGGGGGTTTCACTCAGCGGGGCACCCCCGATCGGGGTGCCCCGGGGAAGTGGACCAATACCCAGGATAGTCAAAATCCTGGGTGTTGGTCCACTTTAATAACCAGTTCTATTTGCAGCGACAGGGTACGGCAATGGGGGCAAATATGTCTCCAAGCTACACGAACCTATATATGGCGGACTTTGAGCAAGAACATGTTTATTCCTCCACAGACTATCAGGTACATGCCCTTTTGTGGCGTCGATATATAGACGACATTTTTGTAATCTGGCAGGGACCTATGTCAACTTTACAAGCATTCCACTCTACTCTTAATCAGGCTAGACCGACTATATAACTTTCCCTAGATGCAAGTGTAGAAAAAGTACATTTCCTAGATGTTCTAGTGAGGATAGAGGACCATCAAATCAGGACTGATATTTAAAAAAAAAACGACCGATAGGAATACCTACCTCAAATCCGATAGCTTTCATCCTAGAGAACTTGTGGATAACTTACCATATAGCCAGTTTTTACGAGTAAGACGTATTGTGGACACTGATGAACTGTTCGACATTAGATCAGAGGAAATGAAGAAAAACTTTCTATCACGGGGGTATAGACCAGAAAAAGTAAGTTTTAACCAAAATAAGGCTAAAGATAAACGTAGAGCAGACCTACTTACATATAACCCCAAAAAGAATGAGGGACGAATCCCTGTGGTTCTTACGTACTCTACACAATCTAACAAGATCAAACATATTATTAGGCGTCACTGGTCAATACTTGATAGTGATCAAAGGCTACAGGAAGTATTCAAAGATCCCCCTATGATGGCCTATAAAAAGTCTTGTAGTATTCGGGATAGACTTATAAAAGCAGACTTTACATTGGAGGAGGCTAACGAGGGCAGGCAAAACTGGCTCTCTTCACTTCCCAAACCAGTGGGCATGTACCCGTGTGGCCATTGCGCTCAATGTAGCTATGTATTAACTACAAAAACAATTAGTCATCCAAGGACGGGGAAGAATTCCCTTTAAATGATTTTTTCAACTGTAATACAAAATGCGTGGTCTACGTGATTAAATGCCCCTGTGGGCTGGCCTATGTCGGCCAGACCTCACGGGAAGTGAAAACAAGAATAGGTGAACACAGGTCGGATATTAGGAGAGGTAACTCTGATTCCTCTCTTACAAAACACTTTTATGAGTTTGGGCATCAAATTACCCAGTTGAGGTATACAGTTGTAGAGAAGGTGATACGCCCCAAAAGGGGAGGCGACTTGGCTCGTAAACTTCTCCAACGGGAGACATATTGGATTTACAAGCTCAACACATTACAACCGGCAGGATTGAATGAGGATTGTGACTATATGTGTTATTTCTGAAATTATTTGAAGAATATAATACATATTGAACATTCCCTCCGGAGTTGAAAAATATATATATTTTTTCTGTGTGTGTTCAGTGGGGAGACTCTCAATTGTATATAGTTATGTTTTTAATCACAATTTTTTCACTATTTTCACTTCACTATTTTTGTATATATTTCTGTTTTATTATCTAGAATATTATCTTAAGCTATGGGGCACAACAATGGTGGTTTAATCTGTGTATTTTATATATTTCTTAAGGAATCTGGACCTATGATGGCTTACTTACACATTGACCTTGGGTAGAGATGAGCGAACTTTTGAAAAGTTCGATTCGGCCGATTCGCCGAATTTCACAAAGAAATTCGGGTTCGGCCGAATCGAACTTTTACGAAGTTCCCCATCAAAAATGCCGGCATGGTGGGAGCGGGCCGGCCGGTTCCGCTGTCAGCGGGCCAGCTACGCCGGCCCGCTGACAGCGGAGCCGGCCGGCGGGCCGGTAAAGCCGGCCGGCGGGCCGGTAAAGCCGGCCGGCCCGCTCCCACCATGCCGGCATTTAAAAAAAAAAAAAAAAGCATTTTTGCCGGCATGGTGGGAGCGGGCCGGCCGGTCCTGCGCTGACAGCGGAACCGGCCGGCCCGCTCCGCTGTCAGCGGAACCGGCCGGCCCGCTCCCACCATGCCGGCATTTAAAAAAAAAAGCAAACACTTACCTGCAGGTCCGGAGCGTGGAGGCCGGCGCCACTCTCAACTGTCATCTGAGGGCGCGTCATCAGAGGCGCCCTCTGATGAGGCGCCCTCAGATGACAGCTGAGAGCGGCGCCGGCCTCCACGCTCCGGACCTGCAGGTAAGTGTTTGCTTTTTTTAAAAATGCCGGCATGGTGGGAGCGGGCCGGCCGGTTCCGCTGACAGCGGAGCGGGCCGGCCGGTTCCGCTGTCAGCGCGGAACCGGCCGGCCCGCTCCCACCATGCCGGCAAAAATGCTTTTTTTTTTTTGTTTGTTTTTTATTCGATCGGCACGAACCACAAAATATTCGGGTTCGGGCCGAATCGAATATTTCCTGAAATTCGGATCGAATCCGGGTTCGTCCGGATCGATTCGCTCATCCCTAACCTTGGGCTATACTGATATCCCTTTAAGAAATCTCCTCTGCCACATATCATTGACATCTGCAGGCTGCATGTGATGAGAAGTTCTGACAGCCGGCACTACAGCGCTGTAAGGGGCATGGAACGGAGCATACTATGGATCGTTTGCTACTCTGCATATATGTATTATTATATGTCTGCAGCATTAAATATGCTTATAACTGCAGGTTCTGTATGTCTTGTGCTGGCGATTATATTGCCGTGATTATGGAGAAACATTGCCCTGTTTTCTGCCCTGATAGGACTGCCAGCTTGATGTCTGACTAATGCTGGATGGACTCCAGCCAATTGTTGAGCTCCAGGTAGGTAGGGGAGGGGGTGTGTCTGGCCCCGTGCGGCTGCCTTCCCTGTTGTTCATGACGCATGCGCAGGCGCCATGTTGAGGGTGGCAGCTCGGGACCAGCCTCTCCTTCTGATGACACGGCGGACTGACGCTCGGATGAGCGCCTCCGGTGACGTCATCGGCCGGCCGGCCGGCCAGCCAGGTAAGCACGCCAAGGTCTAGTTATTTAAATGACGCTTCACGTGTTGTGCTCCAGCGCTGCTCTGACTCCCCTGAGGAAAGGCCATATCGGCCTGAAACGTTGGGACCTTTTGATCCGCTGATGCTGTGACGTATTTCCCTATTATGGCAATTGCTCTGTAAGACTGTTGAGCTGTGTTTTGATTGCATTTCCTATATGCCTGAATCATCCTTATATTGTTCAGTCTCTGCTTAGCCAGTGTGATTGTATGTATATCATATTGTACTCTAGCTTCATCTGGTGGCCTTACTCTGTATTGCTAGTGCCATATTTTCTGATGAAAATCATGTTGTATATCTCTCTATAGAGCCTTGTATAGATACTAATAGAGTGTTCTGTGCCACAATCTTCGGAGCTCTTTGCTTATTACTGTATTTGGCACGTGGCTTCTGCAGGATGTGACTACTGTAGATATGTACGTTGGCAATCTTTATATCTGTGGATGAATTTTTGTATGTATATATATATTAACTATGCACTATTTAAATAAACTTTTTTGCAATCCACAATCAACTGTCTTGAGGTGTGCATTCCTTCCATTCTAATTTTGATAGGACCCAGGACAATGCCCGGTGGGCTTCAGTGCTTAGGGGACAGTTGTGCTGCTGATTTTAACACCCACATTCAAACTCTGCCCCCTTCTTCTTCCTTTCAGCCCCCTGTACCCAGACCCACTATACCCACAAGCCGAGGAACCCCCTTTTCAAATCTCATACACAAAGGTGCAATATCTTCTATGTTCTGTAATCAAAAACCCCTCATAGCTGTCTCACATGTTTCTACCATATGAGGATTGATTCATGACAGCGAGTTATTTTTTAACCCACGTTTTTTTGAAAGTAAACACCTTTTCTTTAGATTTTTTTTCCCTAAGTGCAATTCAGCACCATATTTAGCTGTGCATTTTTTAAACAAAAAGCATGAGTAAAATAATTACGGTCATGAATCAACCCAGAGCCAATCAACTCAGAGCCAGATGAAAAAACTCACTCCTTTTTTAGCAGACCCTTAGCTGCCAACTCATCTAGAGAACTATGCTCTACAAGCTTAAAACATATATGCATAAGCCTTACTCCTACTAAAAAAAGAGAAATTATTTTATTTTTTTACATATTAGCAGAGTATCCAGTGACAGGGAGTACATCATACCTATGTGTCCCTCATAAAACAATAAAAGAGGAACAACACTCAGGAATTTCAATCTCCCTGGCAGAAGTGTACATAAATTACACAGGGCACCAAAGCAAAACTCATAGTAGGCCCCCAGAAAAGGTCAGCCCCTAGCATAAGAAGGAATCAAATCCCACAACACCCATCCCTAGAGCTGAAAAGACTCTAAAGAGTGGTGAAAGCCTTTCTGAGGGGTATCCCTGTGTGAAAAACTCTCAGAATTGCCCATAATATTACCTCGTTCCTAGATCTCAAAGTGCATATGCAGTCCTCCACTACACCACTCTCTCCAATGTGTTCAGCCTCCCCAGGCATTGTGTGCACAGCCTGAGGCATCGGCCTGGGAGAAGCGTCTGATATTCAAGTCATTTAGCATTGTTTGCCATTCATTAATATGCACAGCAATTAATGTTGATCAGAGGAGAGTCTGTGAATGTGGCACATTTTGGATGATCTTGAGGGTTCACACACACTTGGACATCCCAAATCAGGTCTGTGGTTGATTTGGAGTTCTAGTCAGTGCTGGCAGTGTGGGCCTTGAATTGTCAGCACTGGAGCACAGTAGGATCTGGTTCTTCCTGGCATTACCGTCTTGGTGCATTGTCTGCAAGGAGCACCCAGAGCTGTAGGTTTTACAGGGTGCAACTAAGATGTCAGCATCTTGTTTCCCCCAAGTGCTCTGTACACAGAGTGCCAAGGGGTAAACAATGTGCTGGCATCTTAGTTCCATACAACAGATCCTACAGGTCTGGCCCCAAGCACTCACAGCCGACAGTGCACTAATAATGCATATTAGGGCAGCACCAGTGCTTTTGCTACAAATGCTGCAAGGTGGGAGGGGGCATATTGAACGAGACCCTCTTCTCCCAAGTGCCTGGTAGTAGCTTCCTCCCCTGCCTCTAAGGTATATTCGCCCCTGCTCCCAGGTGTTGTTCCTCTCAGATGTTTGTATCCTCACAGTTGGAAACTCACCTTCCAAGTGTTCCCGCGGCTCAGACAATCTGCATGCTCGGTTTTGTTCAGCCGGGGCCTCAGCAAGGATGGCCGGCCGGCCAGGGGCAGGTAACATCCAGGGCTGCTAGCTGACCTACCAAGGGTGTTTCATTACTTGTAGCCCTACTTGTACTTAGTGGATCCACAAATTTTTGGGTGACCATAGATATCAATTAGTGGGACATTATATATATATATATATATATATATATATATATATTTGGGCTTCTTGTCAGTCTTGTGGATGTTCCAGTGCCTCTTGTATACATTTTCCACTTAATTTAACCTAGTAATACAATTTAAATTTGGGTCTTTGTTCCTATTGATTGTTCTTCCTTCTTCTGTGACTTTTTCCTTTTTGTTTCATCTCTTTTTTTGGGTTGTCTGTATTTCAATTTCTTCTTTATTTCATTGTTTTCAGTACATTTCTTTTTCAACATATCTGCCTGTTAAATGTTGTGGCTTCCATGCAATTTTGCTAGGATCCATGTTGGATGGTGACATTTGGTATATGCACGTTTCTATCTGTTGGTTTGAAGCAGATTTTTGTTTGGCTTTATTATTTTTTGCATAGACTGTTATTTTCAAAAAATCTGTTTGGGACCTGCTATATTGGTAGGTGAGTACAATATTCAGTTGATTCTGATTACGTTCTTGCATATACATTCTTAACATCTCCTCTGTACCATTTCAGACCAAGAAGCACTCATCTATATACCTTTTAAACAATGGCTGTCGAAAACATACTTCTTCTCCTATTTTGCCATAAGCTTCTCCAATACACTACAGACAGAATTCTCCGGACAACCAAAAGTAATTATGTTTTAATGCAAAGTCTAGGCACCTCAGAATAAGATCTTGCTGTTTATTTATGAGGAGTGAGTTAAAAATAACTGAACCACTTTCATGCCCTCTTCGTGCGAGATAATAATATAGTGAAGTCATGTCAGCTGTTACCAAAATATGTCTTGAAACCTAAAGTGGAACAAAACCCGGGAATTTGACTTTCCCGGGTTTTGTTCCGGGGAAAGTCTTTGTAATCACCCAGTCTACTTGTCATAGACCCAATCCCACACACAATGGGTGTTCTCAGGGGATTGGTAGTGCATGTATGCACTTTGGGAAGATGATATTTAGTTGGTATTTGAGGGTGTCATATACTCATTTTCAGAATGGGAGTCATCCTGGACTCAGCACACTCATTCAAACCACATATCCACTCCCTAGCCACTTCCTGTTGCCTCCAACTTAAAAACATCTCACGTCCCTTCATCTCACCTGACACCACTATGCCCTGGTCATATCCCGACTGGATTACTGCAACATCCTTCTTTGAGGCTTACCAACTAACAGACTGGCACCACTCCAATCCTGAACTCTGATGCTCGCCTCATCCATCTCTCTTCTTGCTTCTCCAGCTCTGAGGCTCTCTGCCAATCCCTCCACTGGCTGCCAGTCTCACAGCATGTTAAAAACTTTAACACTCGCCTACAAAGCTCTCTCCAACCAGGCCCCTCCCTACATCTCATCTCTAATCCAACAATATCAACCTAGACGCAGCCTTCGCTCTGCTGCCGACCTTCTCCTGTCCTCCACCCTGGTCACCTCATCTCATCCCCGTCTCCAGGACTTCTCACGTGCTCCCCCACCCAATCTGCCACTCCACAACTCTGAAAACATTCAAAGGTGCCCTTAAAACCTATTCGGACAAGCATACAATCTTGCTTAACCAATTTTCTAAAGGGCATATGCCATAAAGCTTAATGCTGACTGTGTTTGAGGGCAGGGCTCTCTTTCCTATTGTATCTTGTATTCAAAATATTAATTGTAAATATGCTGTAACACTATATTTGTAATAGTCTTTGTAACGTATGTTTCTACACTGTCTATAATTACTACTTTGTACAGCACTATGGAAGATGATGGTGCTATATAAATAAACAATAATGATAATAATAATAATAATAATAAGGATAAAGCCTGTATTCACTGGCTCACAATTGGAATTAAGTTTTATGTGCCGCATGCTGTGGTGATTAATTGAAGATTTTTTTTTTTTATATGGACTGATGATATAAGTGTTTTAGCTGTTAACCTTTTATTGCATGATTCCAGCTTTTTAGAAAATAATAATTGGTTGGTTTGCGCTGAGCCAGCCACAGATTTGTATATATATCAAATTTTCTTAGATTTGTATATTTATTTTCACTTGCAACTATTAGAAATATTTCATAAAGGACGTGGGTACTGCTCCAGGTGTGGTGTGTTCACAGGGTAAAATACTCTAAAACAAAGCTGACCTTTCTTATTAGAGATGATCCTGAGAGCCAGCAAGGGACAGCGCCAGGTTGAACTCTGCTTGGCTTTTTTTCTTTCAGCCACATAAGAGAAAGTTAAAGATACGTACTACAGCATTGTGGCCTTGCTTTGTATGTGATTTTTCCCCTTTTCATTTCTTTTAAACTTCAAATCATATGTTTTTTCCACTTCTCTAGGGCTTACTTCTCTGCATGTTTAGCACCTTGGAAAATAACTAAAGCAAAATATTGTAATAAGGATTAACTGTGGGTGTGCTTTTGACTGTATTACTAGACTCCCAGCTTTGGAATAAACATTGTCCTGAAGTCTAGGAGTCATTAGGGTTGATTCATGGTCACGTGTGAATGAATTTTCACACGTTTTTTGGAGCGCCAAGTCGCGCCTGGGCTTCAGCATAATACATGGTCCTCAAAATGGGGTGCATGTTTGTTTTTGCGCCAATTTGCACCTGAAATTTTCCACTAGCCCTATTGTGGCGCACCAAACTGTCTCTAGCACCTAATTTATGGTATGTTTAGAGGGCAGAAAAGCGTGCGTAAATGTGACAATTTGAAGAGTGAATTTGCTCCAGCAAATAGATAGAAGAAACTGCCGACTCCAATGAGTAACAGCCTTTTTTCCTTCCAAAAACACAGCGTCCGGCATGTTTTTGAACAATAATAGTGTCAGCCACAAGTTCTTTTTGAACCCTTTTTTTGGAAAAAAAATTATAAAAAGTTGTAAAAAATCACAAAAATTAAGGTCCAAACAACAAAAATGCCGAACAATTATAAAATTATAGTTAAATTATTAAGCATTAATATGCAAACCAAACAGGGGAGTGGACAAAACATTGCACAAAAAAGTTAAGGGTTAATTGGAATCAGAATATCCCCAAAAAATAGAGAACACAGGTTCTCCAGAGAATAAACTCTGAAATGGATAATAGTGCTTCACAGGAAACACAGTAGCTGGAGAGATCAAATCGCTATGGAGAACCAGTAAAGGAAAGGGGAGAGGCACGGGGGACCATTGGGAGCAGTTAAGTGCTTAGCCAGCCAAATGCCCATGGGGTAGGGCCATTTGCGCCTCAAAGCAGGAGATTTTACTTGCAAACTGGTGCAAGAAAAGTCCATTTGGTGCGATTTGCATGTGTGCCCGGCCATAAATCATGTGACTAGATGCATCATTTCTGCTCTGCCTGAGCATTTTTGCATATCGACCATGAATTGACTGGAGTAATTTAATCGTTACCAAATGTAGAGATGCAGAGTATTGTCAAACAGTGATCAGACATTTAACACATTACACAACAAATTAGGAGTAGAACTTTTCATGCCTCACCACATATATAATGGATGAACAGGTACTCATGGATTCCAGATAGTAAAGTCTTTATTGAATAGGCGAGGGTCTTTGCAGACAATATTGAACAAAGCATTCCATTCCCTTGGGTTATTGACAATTCAAATAATAGTTGCATAAAAATTGTATCCTTTATTGGAAGATTGGCGGGGTGGATGGGGTCAGGACTGAGTTGGGAAATCAATATTAGGCTGGCAGATACCATAAAAAACAGTAGTAGGTTTGTACTGGTATGTGTGGCTGTTTTTCAAATTTTGTAAATGAAGGCATTATAGCTGACCTAAGGTCCACTTCTATTTCCGATTTGGAATGCCTAGTCAGTTAAAATGACCATAGAAAGCCTAAGATTGGGGTCCATCAGAGCTGGCTGCTGCACTCTTGTAAAGTTGATAGGATAAGGGGTGGAGACAAAAGGGGGAGTATCATAAGTAGTGGAGCTTGAATTTGGCGACATGTGAAATGTGAAAGTGCACAAACGGGACTCATGCTGATGCTGTGCACCACCTGGACATCATAAAAAGGGCGCCTCCTTTCCTGTAATGGCCAACTGCATGCTAATTTAATGCAGGTTTCGGCTTCTAGGCATGGGCCGTGTGAATAGGAGCTGCCACGAGCCACCAAACACTTTGGGTGGTCCACAGTAGCTCCCATTCACCCAGCACGCTGCCAAAAGCCAGAGCCTCTGGATATGGCGGCCTTGTCCAGGTATGCCCTAAGGTCAGTCCACCCCTGGTGTGACTACTGAATAGCACGGGGCGCGCTCTTCCCTGCTAGCGACAGCAGAGACTTACTAGCGATGCAGAAACTGATCTACCTTTCTGCAGAATCCGCAGCCCATGGGGCAGGAAGTAAGCATTCCTGCATGCTTTAATTCAACAACTTCACACCTTCTTCACATTTTATTTAAAGCACAGCACAGCTGGGATTTTATTTCTTTTTTACTATAATAGACTGTTGGTCCACTTTAAAGGGGACATCTCCTAACAGTTTGCACTCAGACGTGTTACTCCCCTTTTGAGATGGGTATATATACAGCCAGATCTGACATCTGACACTAAAGTTTGAATCTGATTGCTACTGTAGTTTAGAAAGAAAAAAACATTTAATTGTATCACATGTGTTTCTACATTTATAACTTAGCAATTAGTATAATGTGTAACTCATATTAAAACATATAACGACATCAACACACCTCTAATCTTTTAGCTCTATAAAAAGAGATCAGCTAACCTTCAGCTTAAAGTACATCAAGGCTGCTTGTAAGTAGACATCTGTGACCAAGTACTAGAACTGTGTTACTATTTGAGCAGTACAATATCGCCATCTTATGCAATCTTAGTTGCACTGCATTTTCATTTTGATGTATGAGAACTTACAGTATACAACTTTTTATCAGTTTATTGTTATATAATAGTCATGAATTCTACATTGATAAGATAGATTCAGGAAATATTTTGTAAAAAACTATTTTACAACAAAGCAATGCATTGAGATTGCGCTGAGGAAGCAAAGAAAGTGTTCCCTGGGATGTTTTGCTATTTTTTCGACTTACAGATCAACCCATGTAAGGATATTTTACCTTAAAAGCAATGGGACAATGGCATTCAGAGTTTCAACATGAGCTTTGGATAGCTCTCAGAATTCCCTACTATGAGCTGCCAGGGGAAGCAATACCATTTATTAAAATGCATCGCACAGACGATGGCAGACAAGACCCCGTCATTTATTAGGATGCTGCACAGTAAGAAAGCATTCAAAGGTATAAGTGTTAATACTTAATTTTTGTCAATTAACAAACTGAAAATTGACTAAAAATCGAATTAATATCTATACCCTTTGTCTTTAAAGCTGACCAAAACCCAGGCATTTCAGCCTTCTTGATTTTGGTCTGTTTACCAGGGGGCATCCCAATTTGGGATGTCGTGCTGTGTGAAGCCTCTCAGATCAACCACAATCTTACCTTGATCCCTGAACCCTGGAGTATGGAAGGGTTACCCCCTAATCAGTATTGAAATGCTTAATTCAAGCATTGCTGGGCGCCTTCCACTTGCTGCTCCCTCTGACTAAGCACATGCATCACTAGCCATTTAGATATGCCTGAAAGGGTGCTAGAGATGCTGCCAAGGGCCCACACGTGTGTTGTGGTAGTGAGGAATAAGGTAAGATTACAGGCAATCCCAGGAATATCCCAAATCAGAATGCCGTTGGGGAGAGCTTTCTCCTGGCTCTGGGGTCTTTTAGCCCCTAGGGCCATGTAATTTGTGTTTTGGTCCTCTTTAATACAGAATCAATACTTGCATAAAGTCATAGATTTTAACAGAGTCATTAAAACAGCATTTTTTTGCCAAAACTGTCCCTTTAACTGCCAGCCTACCTAGAGACTAAGTCATCCTCTTTTGCCAGACCATTTTTCACCATTTTGCGCTATACATGTTTAACTGTGATTTCTGAAGGAGTGTCCAGGGATTTCCCAGGAAAAGTATATATTGTTTTTTTTTTTTTGCAGAGTTTAGGCTTTAAAGTCAAATGTCTGGTTTGTCATTATAGATGGTTGAACACAAACCTCAGAGTTCAGGTTCATACCAAACTTTGCAAGTTCAGGTTCTCAAACCCGAACATGGATTTCAACAAGAAGGCCAGGTTTGAGTTCAGCATCCGACCCAAAAACAGAAACGCTGGTTGATGGACTGCTGAGCACTGCCTGCTGGCACTAGAAAAGTCCTAACTCATGGGAGCCAAAGGCCATCTTTCTGTAGCCCTGGCTGAGGCCAAATTTGAACGTCGCTGGAGCTCAGTCACCACTAAAATGAAGAGTATTACAGGCCAAGGTGAGTTACAGCAGCGTGCTTCCTGCTCTACGTTCTGCACCCCCAACCACAGCCACCCCCAAAGTTTATCCCTATTTGTTCGCTCATCCCTATTTGTTTTTTTGTTCTCAATATGTTGGGGTGATATATTTGGGAAAAAAATTAAAATGCTATTTTTTTACATTTTGTAGCTTTTTGTTTTAAATAAAAAATAAAAGTTTCCAAGAAAATAATATTACATGTAAAAGCCCCATTCCTTCCAGTTACAACGGTTTCACATATGTATTGGCAGACACCCTTCCTTGCCCAGGAGACACGGCGAACTGAAACAACTCTTTAGAAGATTTTTGAATAAAATATAACTACAATACACACCTTTTAAAGAAAAACAATCATATACATTTGAAATTCCCACCACAAACTAGATATTCCCTGGAATGTCACACCTCAAGCTTTCTAAGTATACCAGGCTTGTTGTTGTGGGCACAGTTTTCTGGATGCCTCAAGGAATTCACTGGTTGCACAGCGTTTCTCTAAAAAATTAATAAACATCAGAATAAAACCACATTTCCCTAAAATATCAATATGCAAACAAGAAAAAAATAAGCTAAATCCGAAACCGCAAGCTCCCCTGAAAAGAACAATACTCAAGATGCATAGGTACTTTTAACCCTGCCTGCTTGAGATTTTGTCAGGCCATTTGTTGCCAGGTCATTTTCATTTTTTGGGGGGCTTGGGCTTTAACGTGAAATGTTTTCTGTGCTTACATAATATTTGCCAAGAATATGCACACCCAGAAAAAGAAACTGATAATCACAGGTTATTACCTTACAAGGTACAATAATGGGGTTCTGACTGGAGACCACTACGCCCAAGCTGTCCCAGGTATCCAAAAAAATTAAATTAAAGAAAGCAGTCGACACACCTAATTTGCTGATTAAATGTTATAAAGTATTAATAGTTGAAAAACACATAAATAGGTAGCAGATATTAACCAGGTATTCAGCAAGTGCTTAGAGAGTTCATTGTTAAACATAGGAGTAAGCGCACAGTGTATAGTATTCATAACAATGGTAATAAACAGATAATACACAACAGGAAATACACAACATGATATCAACATGTTCAAAGTAAATAAAGAAACTAAAGTCTTACATACTGACAATAAAAGGAGGACCTAAAGAACGGAAGAACTAAAATATTTATTGAATTAATTTTTAAAGTTTGTTGTGTTATTATAAAAATATTATAAAATATTTATTTTCTTTAGGAAAACCTTGTTAAACGGTACCACATATGTATTGGTAGCCCTCCTGTTCCTACCCAGTGCCAAACTGAAAAGCGTGCTTTATGACATTTTTAAATGAAATACAACTACTATCAAGGTTTAAACTTTAAAAAAATGGTGTGGATTCCCACTTACCTAGTAAAACCAGCCCGGGCACCAGCTATGACTGAAGGCTACAAGTCCAAATAGCTCTTGTAGGCTATGGGCTCATCTGCCCCCCCCCCCCCCCCCCGGGCTTTGGGGAGGCGAGTAATGGGGTTGGGGGTTAATGGCAAATCAGCCGCTTGCCGCAGGTTACTTTCCAGCCTCTCAAGCCTTGTAATCTGGTATAGGGATCTCATTGACCCCCTTACCAATTCACAAAGGGTTAAATATAAAAAAAGACCAGACACAGCTCAAAATGTCATTTACTAAAAATGAAAGCCTTTTCTTTACTTACCTCTGATCCAATGCCACTTTGACACTGACAGCATGGAAGAGGACAGGGCAGTCGGTCTAATGACATTTAATCTTCTTTAAAATGATGCAGATTTTCTTACTTAAGACCTTTGCAGCAGTGGTTGAAACCTTTTATGTAAACATACTGTACCCATTCTATCCTAAACTTCCAACATTACATGCTGCTAAGCCTTTGCTGCCCCCCACACATGTCTCTGTAGCCACTGGGTGTGGAGCTGCCCTTGTAATCCGCTGTGCTTGTGACAGAAACATGATTGGGTGAAGTAGACATTCTTCTTTGAAGATCACTTTTAGACTTTGAGAATTGTTAACTATTGATACCAAATGAGAAGTGTGTACAAATTGATGCATAATTGAAAATTGCGTCTAGAGATATTAAACGGTCAATACATAATTTTTTAAGTGCATTCATTTATTTCTTTATATCTAAATTAAGGAAAAGTTTTTGCTGTATATTTGCATGATTTTTGTTAGGCGGTGGCCCAGTTTTCAAATTAAACCAGGCTTTAAGGATGACATAATTTATCGGTTTACCACTGTAATTATTCTGGCTTATAAAAATCATAAACAGGGAAAACAGGGAAGAAAGCCATAGTTCTGTTTGTTATAAAATGTAAAATGATGTTTTCTCGCACTACACTAGGTACAAATCTTTCCAATTTTATTGATATTGTCCTTTAGGCTTTTCTGTTTAAAAAGTAATGAGTGCTCATGTTTCTCTCTATCTCCAGAAAGACACAGGTTTATTTCCAAAAGCTCAAAATGTTATAACAAAGAAAAGTACACACAATTTTTAAGATATTACAGCAGCATTTACACTTTATAGTTCTCACACAATAAGAACAGCTGATTTCCTAACAGACAAATTTAAAAGGGTAACTTACTCTAGTAACTTATTCTATACTAAAAACAGAATGCCAGACAGTTAACTTTTCCGGGTGCCCATTACCACTAAAACTATAGTTAAAAGTATAATGTGACCCTATAACCAATAATATGGCTTATGTAGTCATCTTCTTTGTAGCTCATCTGTAGCTGAGGCGCATTCCCACACTAGAGAAAAGCTGGGTCAGCGGGGCAGCAGGCTTATCAAGGCAAGCAACATTGTTGAGATCATCCAATCACCCAGTAGGTGTGGCAGCAAGTGGTGGAATAACCCATTTTTAAAAGCAGGCCATCTCTGAGGCCACATAAATGGCGAAGCATTGAGGAGGGGGGGGGGACTCAGATGGTGGGGACATTAGAGGGTTATGTGCCAATTGAAACAGCAATTCTTTTACTTAAAAACATATTTTATTTTGTTAAATAGGACTTTCATCACTATATACAAATGTTTTAAAGGTGTTAGGTATTCCTCTCCTGTAAATATATGTGTTTCATTTTACCCGGGGTCCCTGCTTGATATAATGTATATTTAGATAGGCTGAGCAGTGTGCCTTTAACTGCTTTTGTCCCTTTCTGGCTTCTTGGTCTAGTTGTGATGCAAGCAGCTCCTCCCTTTTTCCCCTTTCCCTTAGCCATTTCTAGTTTTGCATACAAGCAGTGCACCCCTGCTGCTCCCTCCTGCACGGTCTACAGTCTTTTTACATGCTGCTGTTATGGATTAACATCACAAGTTTCCTGCTTCATTGGATGTACATTTCAAGATTCTTGCTGTATAACGTGTTTATTGCAAGATTATGTACTGAAATAAAGCTTCTGAAGTGTATCTCCTTGACTCATGACCAGCCAAGTAAGCTATCTGCTAAGCCTTATGGAGTAAAAACACATCTGTCACAGACACACAGAGAAGGTGAAGTTGTCTTCAAGATCCACATTACGGTGAGTCAGAATAATATACACTATTTTGTAAGGCGAATTCCGAATTCTGCGGGCATGCACCCAAACCATATCCCAACATACATTTGAACTGCATTTATATTTGCGCACTGGCTAAACCAAAATAGCCAACAACAATTGGCAGAACCACACCAAAATAGAGGCAATAATATTGCCGTGCTTTTAACCCTTTCAGTGCCAAGCACGTAGATACTACGTGCTCGCTTCCACTCCACTTAAGTGTCAAGCACGTAGTATCTACGTGCTTGACTTTCCCCCCTGCTAGTAAAAAAAATAAAAATCAAAAATACTCACCTGACCCCTCGTTGGATCTGGCTGGGTCTCCTCTTTAATTTGGTGGGGGGTCGGATGGCTCCAGGAGAGCCCCTGGAATAGCCCCCCCCCCCCCCCGTTTGGCAGCAGCAGCTGCTAACTGTAAAAAAATAAAAAAAAACAAAAATGACATTTACGTACCTACAGTCGCGCTGCCTCCCTCCGGGTCCCCTCTTCACTGGGGGGGCCTCCGATCGCCCCCCCAGCCTCTTCAGCCTCAGGGGAGACCCTGAAAGGGCTCTCCCCCTCCTCTCCCGACGGGTGCCGCCATCTTGTTGTTAAGCCCCGCCCCTTTGGGGGGGGCTTATGACGTCACTCCCGGGCCTCTTGCTGGCTCTCCTCGGCTCAGCTGTCAGATGCCCTGGTGATCGCTGGGCAGAGCAGTGGAGGGGCAGGGGATGCTCTGTTCTCCTGCCCCCCCCTCCTCTGGCCAGCGATCACCAGGGCATCTGACAGCTGATGAACACAGGAGCTGACAATCGGGTGAGGTGAGTAAAGTAAAAAAAAAAACTTTTTTTTAAATTTTTTTTTATAAATGACATTTTTGTGTGTGTGTGTGTGTTTTTTTCATGTTAACCCTTTGTGAACTGGTAAGGGGTCCATGAGACCCCTTATACCAGTTCACAAGGCTGGGATCTGGCAAGCCACCTGCAACTAGCGGGTGGCTTGCCATTAACCCCCGCACCCCCAATTACCCGCCTCCCCAAAGCCCGGGGGGGGGGCAGAAGAGCCCGGGCCCACACAGGGTATGTGGGCTCGTAGGCTGCAGGGTGGGGGTCCACAAAAGCTGGCCCCTCCACTCTGTTCCTACAAGCCCCCATAGCTGTCCCGGGCTGGTAATGTAGGGTAAGGGGGACCCTACGTCATTTTTTTTTTTTTTATTTAAAGGGTTAGGGTTAGGGTTAGCCTAACCCTAACCCTTAAAATTAAAAAAAAAATGGGTTCCCCCCGAGGGGGGACCTTGCGTTATTTTTATTTAATTTTTAAGGGTTAGGGTTAGATTAACCCTAACCCTTAAAATAAAATAAAAAAAAAATTTTAAGGGTGAGGGTTAGGGTTAGGCTAACCCTAACCCTTAAAATTCAAAAAAAAAAAAAAAAATTATTTTTTAAGGGTGAGGGTTAGGGTTAGGCTAACCCTAACCCTTAAAAAAAAAAAAAAAATGACATGGGGGGGTCCCCATTTTTTGGGGGAAATTTTTATTTTTGTATATTTTTTTATTTTTACGGGTTAGGGTTAGCCTAACCCTAACCCTTAAAATGTAAAAAAAAATTAAAAAAATTTTTTTTAAGGGTTAGGGTTAGGCTAAAAAAATGACATGGGGGGGCATTTTTGGGGGGGAATTTTTATTTTTGTATATTTTTTTATTCCCCAAAAAAAGGGGGGACCCTATGTCATTTTTGGGGGTATTTTTGAGGGTTAGAGTTAGCCTAACCCTAAACCCTTAAAAATACCCCCAAAAAATGACCCTATGTCATTTTTTTTTAGTTAACCCCTTATGTTTATAGTGTGGATAGTAGTTGTATTTTATTTGTAAATGTAATAAAGTGCTCTTTTCAGTTTGGGGGGTCTCCAGGGCAAGAATGGGGGGCTACCAATACATATGTGGTACCGTTGTAATCGGGAGAAATGGGGCTATCACATGCAATATGGTTTTTATTAAAAAAAAAAGGTTTTATTTAAAATAAAGGAAACTATTGTTTAAAAAATATATCAAGTAGGCTGACAATTAAAAGGGTTAATAGTACCTATGCATGTTGGGTATTGTTCTGCTCGGGGGACCTTGCGCTTTCAGATTTAGCTTGTTTTTTCTTGTTTGCATATTGATATTTTAGGAAAACATAGTTTTTATTCTGCTTTTTTATAATTGTTTTTAGGGAAACCCTGTGCAACCTAAGAATTCTTCAATGGATTACTTCCAGAAAGATGAGCCCACTACAACAAGCTCAGTACTCTTAGAAAGCTTAACATGTGTACTTTCAGGGAATATATGGTTTGTGGGGATATTCTAAATTTAAAGGGTTGTTTTGGTTGAAAAATCGCAAGGTGCGCACTTTGTCCGCAGAGCTGAAATTTTTAAGTAAAATTACCGTTATGCGTATGCTTTACTTTGGGGTGTTTGGCAACTCTTCCCTTGACAGTACCTATGCATGTTGGGTATTGTTCTGTTCGGGGGTTGTTGCTTTTTCAGATTTTACTTGTTTTTTTCTGTTTGCATATAGTTTTTTTTAGGAAAATGTGGCTTTGATTCTTCTTTTTTATTCATTTTTAGGGAAATTCTGTGCAACCAAAGAATTGATTGAGGGATTACTTCCAGAAAATTGCGCCCATGTTAACAAACCTGGTACGCCTAGAAAGCCTGAGGTGTATACTTCCAGAGAATATATAGTTTTTGTGGGGTATTTCAAATGTAAAGGGTTCTTTTTCTGGAAAGACAGCAAGGTGCGCTTAGCGCGGTGCATAGTTGTATTTTATCTGAAAATCTCCTAAAGCGCTGTTTCAGTTTGGGGGAGTCTCCTGGGCAGGAAAGGGTGTCTACCTATACATATGTGGTAACGCTGTGACCGGGATTAATTGGGGTGTCACATGCAATAAGATTTTATTGACAAACTTACATTTTTTATTACAAAAAAACACTACAAATGGCAAAAAATAGATTTTTTCTTATTTTTTTGCACATATTTCACCCATAAGTATTGAGAATACACCTAAAAAATTACAAACAAGACATTTCATGTTAAAGCCCAAACTCTGCTGAAAAAAACAATATATCATTTTCCTGGGAAATCCCTGGAAATCCCTTCAAAAATCACATTTGAACATGGGGAGCGCAAAATAGGGCAAAATGGTCTGGCACCAAGGGTGACGAAAACTCCAGGTAGGCTGGCAGCGAAAGGGTTAATGCAGAATACCCATAAAGCGGGGGTTCCCACACACCCACCCAACCCTGTCACAGAAGCACCACTAAGTAATAATAGTAATAAATCCGAATTTTATTATTACATATAATCTATAACCTACAAGACAGTCTTAAAAGACATTCATTTGTTTAAAAAACATATAGGACAACTAGCACCGAGGAGGGGGCACAGTACAAAAGGTAAGGGGAGGGGGGAATAAATAGAAAGAGGGCCGATGGGCCCAATAATGCACTATTAACGCTGCTAATAACCAACCACAGCAAACACCTTAGCTGATCTGTAAAATCATGTGCAAAATGGAGCTATCGTAAAAAATGTGCACAGGTACTTTACCTAAATTCATATACTAAGTAGTGAAAACATATATATACAATCCTACTGTGAAATTCTATCAAAAAATATTATATCACCTGAAAAAATATATCAACACCCTACCTATCTAAATAAATTGTGAGGACCCACCGAGTGGGCAAGTGCCCAGTACAAGTGATAAATAAAAGATGAATAAAGCAGGCTCAATGGACAAACCTCCCCCCTCACCTTACCCGCCCTCAGTCCTCACCACCAACGCGTTTCGTGACGTCATGGCGACGCACCTTGAGAAAGTGACGCCATGACGTCACAAAACGCGTTGGTGGTGAGGAGTGAAGGCGGGTAAGGTGAGGGGGGGGAGGTTTGTCCATTGAGCACTGACTGACGTTGTATGAACCTTCCACATATGTGAAAGGAACCGATCTTCCTCCTTGGATAACTGTGCCTCTGAAATGTTTAAAGTTTGAGCTAGAGCTATTTTGCAAAGAATCTGCAAAAAAATCTGCCTCTAGCTGTGCAAAGCTGGTGCAAAGACATGCCCCACCAGACTTGCATCTGTAATTGCTGCTAAAGGTGATCCTAAAAAATATTTTTGGGGATGGGGAGCAATTTTGACAGTCGCCCAATTCAGCAGACTTTTTTTGGGGGGTGGGGGATAAAATCTACAAAAAAGGAATTTTTTGATAGTTTTCATGTAAACTTAAGTAAAGAGTGATTCATGGGGTGTTTTAACTTTATTTTTTTAGAGTTTTTGTGAACACTTCTCCTGTCAGTCTGCTTCAGTCTGCTCCACAATCTGGAAAAGTCTTTTTCAATGAAAAAAGCCGTGCAGCAAATCCTGTCATATCTTTTTTTTTTTTCAATGAAAAGCCATGTGGGAGTGTTTTTTAAAGGCTTTTATATATTAAAAAATAAAAAGCATGGCCCCATCCCTGAGCCAACCAGCCCAGGCACTTGGAAAAGGGGCTGGTAACTCAAGGCTCAGGGACCAAACAACTGGTCCCTGGCCCTGCTGATTCACCAAACCCTGTGCCCTTTGGTATGCATCCAGTGTTTTTTGATCCCATCCCACTGATTGGTGGTGGGCTCTTCTGAACCCCTGTGCCCGAAGAGGGGGTGTGGTTAATCAGGTGGAAATCCTGGCATGTCACTTGTTGGTCCCAGTAGGTGACTTGCTGGCCTTCCTACCCTGTGAACTGTTATAGGGGTCCCCTAGACTTCTTACCAGTTCACCAGCAGTAGTTAAAAAGACAGCACACAAGTATCTCTGTGAAGGTAAGCTTATTACTCATTAATCAGCATGGATTCATGAGAAATCGCTTCTGCCAGCCAAACCTCATCAGATTTTATGAGGAAGTAAGTTCAAGACAGGATCAGGGTGAGTCATTGGATATCAAATATGTTGACTTGTCTAAAACATTTGCTACTGTGCCACATAAAAGGCTTGTACAAAAGATTAGAATTTTTGGACTGGGAGAAATGTGTGTACATGGGTGAGTAATTGGCTTAATGATAAAAAACAAAGGGTGGTTATAACCAGTACATTGCTAGCGGAGTAGCACAGGGATCAGTGCTGAGCCCAATTCTTTTTAATATATATACATTAATGATAAATGTAATAGGTTAAAAAGTGAATGATTATAATAAGCTGTGTAAAGTAATTCACGAAAAACGGGATAACATGCAGCTACAAACTGAATTAGATAAATTGGGAGCATGGCCAGTAAAATGGAAAATGAAGTTTAATACATATAAATGTAAAGATATACACATGAGCCAGAGTAATTGGTGCCATGATTGCACACTAAATAGGAAAACACTGGGTAAAACAACAATGGAAAAAGCCCAGGGGTTAAAGTAAATAAACTAAACTGTAGTGATTAATGTCAGGCAGCAGCTGCCCAGGCAAACAAGGCATCAAGAGGGGGCATATGTGCCAATGACCAGAGCATCATTTTCCCCTTGTATAAGTCACTGGTCAGACCCCATATGGAGTACTGTGTACAGTTCTGGGCACCAGTGCATAGGAAGGACATATCAGAACTTGAGTGCGTTCACGGGTAACTAAATTGATAAATGGAATGAGGGAACTAGAGTACCCTGAAAGTTAGTACTATTTAATTTGCAAAAGAAATGTCTGAGGGGTGATCTACATAACTATGTATAAATATATCTGGGGTCAATATAAAGATCTATTTAAAGCCAGAACTGTAAGTAAGATTCAGGGGCATCCACCAATGTTAAAGGAAAAATGCTTCTTGCACATTCATAGAAGGGGATTCTTTACTGTACTGAGTCATGAGGAGTACACTAAAAGAGTTCAAATGCTTCCATGCTTGTAACAACATTCCCAGCTATGGTTACTAGACCACTAATAAACAGGCTGAACTGGATGAAATGAAGTCCATTTTCACCCTTACATACTATGAGGCCGATTCAGTAATAGCGCCAGGTAGCGACAGATGAGCGACTGTAGTGTAATTTTTACTGCGCCCGCTAGTATTCGCTGTGCTTGGCCGTTGTTCGCTTGTTGATAGCGACTCAGTCGATGTGCGCTAATGTTGAATACGGGGTTAGGAGTCGCCGTTTGACAGGTTCCGCGCTGTATGGGAGCGCATGACAGCGAATGGCCATAGCGAATGGCTCCCAGCATATTCATTAACAAATCAAGCTCAAAAAATTCTCGCGCTGTGAAATGCATGTTTAAACCCCAGAGCGCTGGCGCGATGGGTTAAAAGTAGTTTTTTAACCCCCAAACAACCATATTTAAAAAAAACAAAAAAAAACACGTTTTTAAAAACATTTTGTAATATGAATACATTAATATCAGACCTGTAATATCAATTCTGCACAAATTTTTTATTTTTTTTTACCTTAATAAAAATCTGTAACATTGCAGAAGTGGTCACACAATTTTTGACATTTAAAAAAAAAAAAAACATTATTAACAATTATGAATAATTAAAGATTGTCCCATTGAAATGCATTGGAGAGCGCCAGGTAGCGAGAGGTCATACCTGGCTCTGTTCAAGTTCGCTCGCTGGCGCTGTATGGTGAGGCTGGAATAATCATGAATGATTCGCTATCTGGCGCTCTGTCGTTCGCTAAGCAGGATCGGCTTGATAAATGTGTGATTGTGTAGGGGAGCCGGCGTTCTCGTGGCGGTGCCTGTCATTACCGTTCGCTCACCATTCGCTACCTGGCGCTAGCCCTTGTTAAATAAGGCCCTATGTTAGTATGTCTAAATTTCACTACTTGCCTGCCCATGTCTTTTACCATCTTTTCCCCCAGACAGCATCCTCTTCATTGGTCCGGTGGGGTCTTCTTGGTGCCTTAGCGCGTCTTCTTGATCCTTCTCTGGTGTCTTCAACGTAATGCTTGGAGTTGGTGTCACAGTAAGAGACCTGGTCTTACGTGTGTCAGTGTGTGCGTGCTCGTCAATGCTGGTGTGCGAAGTCACACCCTTGGGTGTTTCTGTGAGAGCAGGGCATGGTCACGATGGTGATTGGCGCCTGGACTCAGCTTGTGTTCACGAGTTCCTGCACTTCTGCGCATGCATGGTGGGCATTTCCTGGAACTAAGCAGACTTTAAAAAGGGGCCTGTGGCACTGGGAAATTTTCTTCCTTGCCTCCTGTTCCTGTGTGTACCCGGTTCAACTTAGGTTCCGACACCTTGGCTTGGATATTGACCTTGCTTTGTATCTCAACCCCTGGCTTAGAGGAGGGGGGCACACTTTCTTTTTCTCAAATTTTTTTGGGGGGGAAACAAATCCTCCTAAATAAAAATATGTGCCCCCCTCATCTAAAGCTTACCAGTCCAGTGTACCAAGCATAGGCCCAAACGCCAAGCTAATAACCCCTGGCCTATGCCCTATGCCATGGGGTTCTTTCACACTTCTCTTACCATTGGCTGTGCCGTTAATGCTGTAAAGCAAAAAACACTGTATGCAGCCAGCTCACATACAGGAGAATGTGAGAATGGCTTGGCTTGGCTCGGCTCCGCCCACCTGATGTCACACAGTCCTCCCAGCACAGATATGGGAATGTGCCGCAGGGGCTGCGCTCTGGCTCCAGACAAGCAAGGTAAGGAAGAAACGGGTGGGGAGTGTATTTTTTTTTGTTTCAACAGGGGTATAAACAATTATTGGTGATTTAGGGGTTAATGTGTGTGTCTATCTGTCACGCTGCCGCTGTACTGGCTGTGATTGATACAGCAGGGAGGGAGAGGCATGGAGTTATTAACCCCTGAACGTCAAAGCAAAATAGAGGCCACAGTGTTTTGCAGAGTAGGGGCCTTGGGGTCTGGCCCAGGATCATGCTATTCAGCTGGGGGCAGGGCTTCCCTTCACAACCCAAGTCCCAGCTATCCGGAAAACATGCCCAGGTTCCCCGGTTTCAAAGACCCCCCTGCATTTAGGGCCCCAGAGATGTAAGGCTGGATGATATGCATGTTGTGGAGAAAGGCTGTTTGTTGGCAAACAGTGGGCGGTTGGGGTAAGAGACTTAAAGAAGGACTTCGGAGGCCCTGGAGTCCTGTCCTTGGGGCATCTCGAATTGGGATGCCCCGCGGTATGAAACCCCCATGACCCCCGGAACACCCTCTCTCGGAGCCCTCACCGCGCCTGTGTGCTCTGGGCTGCATCCCCGCTCATCTCCAGCCGTGCATGCACGTTCCCGCGCCTGGCCTTCCTGCAAGGTGGGTGGAGGATGCAGCTGGCGGCGCCACTCAGCTGCTTAGCCGTCTAAACCAATCAGCGCACTCACTCTCACCCGAGTCTGCGCAGTGGGAGCGGAAGGAAAGTGAGTAAAATGGGGCAACATGGGGGGGTACACACAGCGGGGTATTCCAATTCGGGATGCTGCCGCAGAGAGGAACAACACACAGGTAAATAAAATTAATTTGTGTTTTTCCTCTTTAAAGCGAGACAAAACCTACCAGAAGTCAGCCTAAAATCTAAAAGATTCCAGGGTCGTCTGCTGGCTTTCCTGGATGCCCTTCTTTGTGAAATCTCCTTGGGTGCCAGTAATAACTTTTTACAAAGTCCAAGGGGGTATGAACAGGCTTTCATCCAATCAGAGATATTTGGCCTTTGTTTACAGTGGGGAGCATGAGCTGCCCGCATTCCTCGCATCCCTGATGCCGTGTGCCATTCAGATAGGCTAGGGCAGGAGCCGAATGCCGCCAGGGATTTGGCAGTATTGAAGGCTATTAGAGGCCTTTGCCAAAGGATGTAAACACGGCAAAGGGTTTGCAATGTTGTATGCAATGTTGGACCAAGTAGACATGTGTTTTACTGGGGAAAAATGGGGATTTCACACCCCATTTGGGATGCCCCGAGGGCTCAGAACACGGGAGTGCTGGCATGGAACGAAATCTGAGAAAGTCAAATGTCCAGGTTTTAATTAGCTTTAACAGCTTGAGGAGGGACAAGAAAGAATTAGGGGTTTGAGAGGGGCCAAGAATGGCTTATGGCAAACTGGGAGATTTAGAAAGGCTTATGGGTGTCAGAGGAAGTGAGGAAGGCTTATGGATGGCAGAGGGAGGTAAGGAAGACTTATAGATGGCAGAGGGAGGTGAGGGAGGCTTATGGATGGCAGAGGGAGGTAAGGAAGGCTTATAGATGGCAGAGGAGGTGAGGGAGGCTTATGGATGGCAGAGAGGGTGAGGGAGGCTCATGGATGGCAGAGGGGATGAGGGAGGCTATATGGATGGCAGAGGGGATGAGGGAGGCTTATGGATGGCAGAGGAGGTGAGGGAGGTTTATGGATAGCAGAGGGGATGAGGGAGGCTTATGGATGGCAGAGGAGGTGAGGGAGGCTTATGGATGGCAGAGGGGGGTAAGGAAGGCTTATAGATGGCAGAGGAGGTGAGGGAGGCTTATGGATGGCAGAGAGGGTGAGGGAGGCTCATGGATGGCAGAGGGGGTGAGGGAGGCTTATGGATGGCAGAGGGGGGTAAGGAAGGCTTATAGATGGCAGAGGAGGTGAGGGAGGCTTATGGATGGCAGAGAGGGTGAGGGAGGCTCATGGATGGCAGAGGGGATGAGGGAGGCTATATGGATGGCAGAGGGGATGAGGGAGGCTTATGGATGGCAGAGGAGGTGAGGGAGGTTTATGGATAGCAGAGGGGATGAGGGAGGCTTATGGATGGCAGAGGAAGTGAGGGAGGCTTATGGATGGCAGAGGGGGTGAGGGAGGCTTATGGATGGCAGAGGGAGGTAAGGAAGGTTTATAGATGGCAGAGGGGGTGAGGAAGGCTTATGGATGGCAGAGGGGATGAGGGAGGCTATATGGATGGCAGAGGGGGTGAGGGAGGCTTATGGATGGCAGAGGAGGTGAGGGAGGTTTATGGATAGCAGAGGGGTGAGGGAGACTTATGGATGGCAGAGGGGGTGAGGGAGGCTTATGGATGGCAGAGGGAGGTAAGGAAGGTTTATAGATGGCAGAGGGGTTGAGGAAGGCTTCTGGATGGCAGCGGGGATGAGGGAGGCTATATGGATGGCAGAGGGGGTGAGGGAGGTTTATGGATAGCAGATGGGGTGAGGGAGGCTTATAGGTGGCAGAGGGGGTAATGTAGGATTATGGATGGCAGAGGGGATGAGGGAGGCTTATGGATGGCAGAGGAGGTGAGGGAGGTTTATGAATAGCAGAGGGGATGAGGGAGGCTTATGGATGGCAGAGGAGGTGAGGGAGGCTTATGGATGGCAGAGGAGGTGAGGGAGGCTTATGGATGGCAGAGGGGGTGAGGGAGGCTTATGGATGGCAGAGGGAGGTAAGGAAGGTTTATAGATGGCAGAGGGGGTGAGGAAGGCTTATGGATGGCAGAGGGGATGAGGGAGGCTATATGGATGGCAGAGGGGGTGAGGGAGGCTTATGGATGGCAGAGGAGGGGAGGGAGGTTTATGGATAGCAGAGGGGTGAGGGAGACTTATGGATGGCAGAGGGGGTGAGGGAGGCTTATGGATGGCAGAGGGAGGTAAGGAAGGTTTATAGATGGCAGAGGGGGTGAGGAAGGCTTCTGGATGGCAGAGGGGATGAGGGAGGCTATATGGATGGCAGAGGGGGTGAGGGAGGTTTATGGATAGCAGATGGGGTGAGGGAGGCTTATAGGCGGCAGAGGGGGTAATGTAGGATTATGGATGGCAGAGTTGGTGAGGGAGGCTTATGGATAGCAGAGGGGGTGAGGGAGGCTTATAGATGACAGAGAGGGTGAGGGAGGCTTATGGATGGCAGAGGGGGTAAGGGAGGCTTATGGATGGCAGAGGGGTGAGGGAGGCTTATGGATAGCAGAGGGGGTGAGGGAGGCTTGTAGATGACAGAGAGGGTGAGGGAGGCTTATGGATGGCAGAAGGGGTAAGGGAGGCTTATGGATGGCAGAGGGGGTGAGGGAGGCTTATGGATAGCAGAGGGGGTGAGGGAGGCTTATAGATGACAGAGAGGGTGAGGGAGGCTTATGGATGGCAGAGGGGGTAAGGGAGGCTTATGGATGGCAGAGGGGGTGAGGGAGGCTTATGGATAGCAGAGGGGGTGAGGGAGGCTTATAGATGACAGAGAGGGTGAGGGAGGCTTATGGATGGCAGAGGGGGTAAGGGAGGCTTATGGATGGCAGAGGGGGTGAGGGAAGCTAATGGATGGCAGAGGGGTGAGGGAGGCTTATGGATGGCATAGGGGGTGAGGGAGGCTTATGGATGGCATAGGGGGTGAGGGAGGCTTATGGATGGCATAGGGGGTGAGGGAGGCTTATGGATGGCATAGGGGGTGAAGAAGGCTTATAGATGGCAGAGGGGTGAGGGAGGCTTATGGATTGCAGAGGGGTGAGGGAGGCTTATGGATGGCAGAGGGGGTGAGGGAGGCTTATGGATGGCAGATGGGGTGAGGAAGGCTTATGGATTGCAGAGGGGTGAGGGAGGCTTATGGATGGCAGAAGGGGTAAGGGAGGCTTATGGATGGCAGAGGGGGTGAGGGAGGCTTATGGATAGCAGAGGGGGTGAGGGAGGCTTATAGATGACAGAGAGGGTGAGGGAGGCTTATGGATGGCAGAGGGGGTAAGGGAGGCTTATGGATGGCAGAGGGGGTGAGGGAGGCTTATGGATAGCAGAGGGGGTGAGGGAGGCTTATAGATGACAGGGAGGGTGAGGGAGGCTTATGGATGGCAGAGGGGGTAAGGGAGGCTTATGGATGGCAGAGGGGGTAAGGGAGGCTTATGGATGGCAGAGGGGGAGAGGGAAGCTAATGGATGGCAGAGGGGTGAAGGAGGTTTATGGATGGCATAGGGGGTGAAGAAGGCTTATAGATGGCAGAGGGGTGAGGGAGGCTTATGGATTGCAGAGGGGTGAGGAAGGCTTATGGATGGCAGAGGGGGTGAGGGAGGCTTATGGATGGCAGATGGGGTGAGGAAGGCTTAAGTACAGGCTTATGAATGGTAGAGGGTCTGAGGAATGCTTGTGGGGGGCAGAGGGGGTGAGGAATGCTTGTTTCAGGGAGGGTTATGCTCTGCAAGGACCTAAACACATTCCATATTTGCCGGCGTATAAGACGACTAGGCGCATAAAACAACCCCCCAACATTTCCACTCAAAATGTAGAGTTTGTTATATACTCGCCGTATAAGACAACTCCCTCTTCCGCACACCAAATAAAACGTATAAGAACATCAGATTTTATTTTAACATGTTAATTTATATTCAAATGCTTATGACATGCATGATGACCCCCCCCCCCCCCCTCACTTGGAGGCATGTTTTACAGGGGGAAAAAGTTGTCTTATAAGCCGGCAAATACGGTACTAAATCAAGCCGTCCCTGTACCCATGAAGACAGAATTAGTATGAGTTTTTTTTTTTTTACTGGATAGGGAGGGGTGGGGGCACCCAGGGTGGCTGTTTGGGGCCCAAAAATTCCTAGTGCCAGCCCTGAGGGTATATATATTGGTGTATGTGTGCATAAACGGGGTGTGTAATATCCTGAATCAAGATGTCCCAGTCGGCCAGCCTGGAATCTTGTAGGGCCAGCCTAGGTCTGTATAGGACCCTGCACAGCCTTATTGTGGGCTTCACTAAAGATCGGAAAGGACAGATGACAGGTGTGGCTTAGACCTCCCTTGAAGGAAAAAAATGTTTATAGTTTTTTTCCAATTTGGGGAAATCTGTGTGAAATCACCCAAATCTATGTTACTATGTTACTGTACAAGGTAGTAATTACAGACGGGATAGAAACATATAGTACATAGACTATTATAAATGCAGTGCTATAAAGTTCACAGTGAATATTCTGAATACAAGATACAACAGGAGAGAGAGGAGCTTACAGTCTAAGGGATGAGGGGTGGAAATGAGGGGGAAGGATCACAGTCAGTATTGAGCCTTGTGCCCTTTAAAGAATTGCTTAAATTAGATTGTATGCTTGTCTGAATAGATTTTAAGGGCACCTTTTAAAGCTTTAAGGGTTGGGGAGTGGGGGGGGATCGGTGGGGGAAATACCGACAACCCCACTTACCCTCATAACCATTTAGAAATGGTTGGTGTGGGTACGTGTCCACAATAAATGTATAGCAAAGATACGGTAAGGAATTGCCGGTGAGGTGAGTTTACCGGGCAATCCCCAGCGATACATACAGCGGGGCATTCCAATTATGGTTATCCTATAAAGAGGGAGCCCACTAATTCCAAGGTCTTATAGACTCTAGGTCGTTGGTTGCTCATCTTTAAAGGACTGTCCAGTTTAATAAAAAAGCAAATCCCTTTATTCCCTTCAGATCATCAGTGTTAGTTTTAGCAACTACCTACTGGTCACTAGATTAAAGTGGAATTTCAGTCACCCCTAACACACCCACCCTCTCCTGGCTGGGGTGGGATGATTACAAAGGAAAAAAACCCTTACCTTGCCCGTTATCCAGCACCCTTTTCCCAGGTCTGTGTGACCGCCAATTTATAAGGCACTGCATGTTCCGTTATGTTTACACTCCCCTCCTCCCATTCAAGTGAGTTAACCCTCTCTGCCCTGCCACCACAATATGGCACCTTATGTCACCTGCCATGCATAGAATGACATCTAATATAATATATCTAATATAAGGGGACATATTTGGCCATACTCATTATATCAATGTGATTTTCCCTGGTCCTGCGATGATAATTTTTTACCGGTAACAATGGAAAGTCACTTAAAATTAGCGAAATCCACAAAAATATGTTAATCAAGTGTGTATGTGTGTGTTTGGTGTGGGTTGGCAAATTTATCATTGCACGTGTGCTGGGGGGGGGGGGGCGCATGACCAAAAGGTGCCTAGGGCAGCACGAATCCTAAATACCTAAATACGGCCCTGGGTGTCCAGTCAAATCAAGTCAATTGCTTGTTCACATATGCCCTTGTTAGTTTGAGTCTCTCCAATAGATCATAGGTCATATAATCGTGAATCATACCTGGTTCGTATTGTGTCCTGCTGCTGTCCCTTTAAGGTGCAGGCTGTAAGGGCATATGAAAGGTGTCAGCCTATGACAACGCTATGTGTGCGTTTAAACTTGTAACAATAATAAAGTAAAAAGCTGGCTTAATCTGGTGTAGTCCGTGCAGTGCCTGTCTCAATGACAGGTGTAGGGACCGGCGTCCAGGGACTCCCATCCTCTGCGAGCGTGCCGCTATGTTGTTATGCTGCGGTGCGCTCTTTCATATGGGGATGGCGTGTGGGGCCGGTCCTGTCGTCCCGGGGGCCGCCCAGAGGCGTCTGTGTGGGCGGATACAAGGGCAACCTGAAACAAGCGCTGTTTCCTCACTTTTACTGGAATCAAGGTATGTTTTTGACTATATAAACATGGAATTTACCTTTACGGTCATTTAAAAAACCTAATACTAAGACAATTGTTTCTCTACTATCAAAACTAGATTGAGTTTATGCACTGAAGAAGCTATCTTAAGCGAAACAATTGCACCTAATCTATACTTGCTACACGTGAGAGGAACAAACCTAAGTGCTTGCTATTTTCTGTACTGCAACTGGGTATGCCCCAATTGGATAAGGCATTAGGCAGCTAATCAAAACAGAGTAGAAAATTTACTGTATACCACTCTCTTTTTTCTATGTGTAAAATATATGAAAAAATAAGAATTGTAAAATATGGAAAAAAATGTGTGTAATAAATTTGTATAATTTTATACATTACTGTGATTATTCTGTATAAAGTAAAATGTTTTACATACATTTAAAAAAAAATCGCCATTTCTGGCTAATACCAACAGATCTATTTCATTTGTAAAATTCATCAACATTGTATTTCTAACATGCCTATGTTTCTCATTGGTAGTGGCCGTTTAGTGCACCACAATCGTGTGTTCTGTGGTTTTCACCAGGTTGATCCACATTCCCTCCCCTGAGCAAACATGTTTGGCCGATTGTCCTTGGCTTCCTCAGTGCCCCTTGTTCAATGGGGGATATAGTTCAACTGCACGTTAGAGGATTGCTTAGAAGGGAAAATTCATCAATTCACTCTCAGGTGTATTATACATTTGTCATAGCAGTTTCCCTTGAGGATCTGGTTCAGAACGACCTTATTAAGCCTGATTTAGCCTCTCAGTATTCCTCCCCTGGCTGTAACAGCTCCTGTTATTCAGTTTTCCGGCTCTCCACCGCTTTCTTTAAGCGCGCGATGTCATGCCGCGCTGCAGCTGTGGCACCCTGCCCGCCGTGCCCCCACTTGGATCTCTTAGCCTGCTCAGGCGCTCTCCACACGTCTTCACTGCTCGACCCCTAGACTGAGAGGCTAAATCAGGCTTAATAAGGTCGTTCTGAACCAGATCCTCAAGGGAAACTGTTATGACAAATGTATAATACACCTGAGAGTGAATTGATGAATTTTCCCTTCTAAGCAATCCTCTAACGTGCAGTTGAACTATATCCCCCATTGAACAAGGGGCACTGAGGAAGCCAAGGACAATCGGCGAAACATGTTTGCCCAGGGGAGGGAATGTGGATCAACCTGGTGAAAACCACAGAACACACGACTGTGGTGCACTAAACGGCCACTACCAATGATAAACATAGGCATGTTAGAAATACAATGTTGATGAATTTTACAAATGAAATAGATCTGTTGGTATTAGCCAGAAATGGCGAATTTTTTTAAAATGTATGTAAAACATTTTACTGTGTAATGAAAACCTATAAATAAATGCAAATTAATTATAAATATTTGGAATCAGTAATAGTGAGGTCTCGGTCACAGGCTCAAAAAACACTGGGGGAAGCCTAAACCCCAGAAACAGCAAAATAGTCTATAAGCTTGACCCCGTACCCACTACTCGAAAAGAGATACATGTATAAAGGGTCGCACAAAAAATCTTATGAGTAGAGACTATTCTGTATAAAACTAGCCCTCCAAGCAAAGCTCTCCACAAATAGCTACAACTGCAATGTACCTCCCCCCTAACATATATACATAGAGGAGAGCAGGGGCGCCATCAAGAATCCAGTTCTGGCAATATAGGGTTTTGATCAAATAGATCATACCCTTACCCCCCAAATATTATAAATATAGACTTGTGTTGGGTGTGCATCCTTGCAGTTGTATTTATTTGATGCCCATCAGCTTGAAATAAACAAAATACGGAAGAAACTCCGCTGCATTACTGTGGCACACCTGCAGCTCTTATGACAGGCAAAGGACTTCCTTGGGTGAGCTGATTATATCATCACCAGTCACGGGTTATTATATATGGGTATCTATGTAGTGTTTCTTCTGGATTAACAAGGTGGATTAGGATTTAAATATAATGGTACCACCCAATATAATGTGTCTCAAATTATTACTTGCACAATTTTCACTAAAGTTGACCTACCTATAAATACATGTTAACTTCCAGAAACAGCTGTGTTTTTGCAAGTGGTATCTCACATTTTTTTCATTACATTTTTGAGTTGTGTATATTGTATAAAATAGGCTTAAAACAGACCAAGCTTCCCCAAGGCTGTGACAAGGGGGTGTAGGTCCACTCCATGCCCCTAAAAAATATGCTATGTTCAACAAAACTTGTATTGTTTTCCTTTTGGGAACGTGGCTTGTGTTGAGCAATGGGATATGTGTGAGAGTTCAACCCTATTGTGCTGCCTTATAGATTTGCTGCCTTATAGATTTACTGTCAAAGTTTTTCTCTAGTG
The DNA here is from genome assembly GCA_027917425.1 of Gastrophryne carolinensis. Lineage (NCBI taxonomy): Eukaryota > Metazoa > Chordata > Amphibia > Anura > Microhylidae > Gastrophryne > Gastrophryne carolinensis. Next base: position 284,475,606 of record CM051237.1, on the reverse strand, counting down.
TTTTGAAAGTTGTATAGCTGGTTGTTTGTATATTGCTTATATCTGTAATAGCAAATATATATATTTTGGCGCTGCTGTTTTGACTAGAATGGTAGTGGAAGTCACAGCGCCCAATGTTAATTGATTTTCTTTGATTAGGTTTGGCTGGCCTGTGTCAGCACCAGCATGTGCCACTTTGTACCGCTGTCTTTTCAGCGCTGCACAGCGTATTTAATATTTCTTGGCACCCTGAGAAGATTGACGCTGTATTTTACCCGCACTGGCCAGTGTTTCAACATTACAGTTATAAAATATCACTGTTGGGGACAAAGCCTTTAGGCTGTGTTTTAGCTTTTTAAGAAAGGGTATCGGAAAATGAACAGTAGGTGCACATTTGGGTGTGCAATGCAACCTGTATCTTGGTTAACTTTTTTAAAATTTTATTTCAGAAAATGCAATAAAAAAATATTTGTGTTACTTTTTCTAAAAAAAAAAAACCTTTACCTGCTATGGGGAATTTTTTAAAGATAAGGTGCATAATTTTTCCAATATGTTAAGGATTAAGTTTGGAAATTCGCAGCCTATGAGGTAGGCTAAAGATTTTTTTCTGCATACTCCATAGGGTACTGTAGTTTACAAACTGTCACAAAATTATCCTCTCATCATCATCATCAAAATGATGGACCTCATATGTAAAAATACCTCAGAAGTAGGTTAACCTTTGGGAAATATAAGACAGGCATTTTTTGTAGAATTTTGTTGTGTGATCAAGTAAAAAAGCTCATTCAGATGTTAACTTCAGTTCACACCTGAAAGCATACCCAAAAGTAAACTTGCTTCACCATATCTTTAGCATGACCCTAAATGGTAAGCAAAAGAACCATGAAAAACGGTTTTACCAGAAAATATTAAAATTACGTTTGGCGACATCTAGGTCCTGTGTTTACATTATTGTAATACATTATTAAATAAAAAAATGTAGGTTTGTAAGAAAATAATATTGCGTGAAAAAAGCCCCAACCCTCCCGGGTAAAAATGGTACTGTGTATGTGTTTTATTGGTAGACACCCTTTCCTGCTGTGGAGACACCCCAAACTGAAACAGCGCTTTAGGAGAGGAAAATTTTGTGACAGTTTGGAAAGTTTGGCTCCTTGCCTTAAAATTAAAATAGTACCTCATACAAATCGGGACCCCCCAAAACTGAAATGAGTATTTTATAACATTTTCTAATAAAATATAACTACTATCTGCACTATTAAGGGTTGAATTAAAAATAAATGGGTGTAGGGTCCCACCTCTTAAATGTTAGAACTCTTAAAAGAAAAATTATTATTATTATTATTTCTGCTTATTTATATAGCGCCATCAACTTCCGTAGTGCTTTACAAGGTAAGAATACAGATAAGGTAAAACGTATAGCACAGAGAACAATACAAAATTAGATGCCACAGGTTAAAACCAAGTGTTGTGAGCACAGGAGACAATAGGGAGGCGTGCCCTGCCCTTACGAGCTTACAGTCTAAAGGATGGGGGAGGAGACAAAGGGGGCGGGGTCACAAGTGGTAGAGCTTGAGTATAACTGCATGTGCCATTGAAGGTTATAGGAGTTGCTTACACCAGGTCATATGCTTGTCTGAAGAAGTGAGTTTGAGGGTGCTTTTAAAGGCTTGGAGTGATGGAGAGTGGCAGATCGAGCAGTAGAGTGCATTCCAGAGAAGTGGGGAGGCGCGGGAGAAGTCTTGAAGGCGGGAGTGCGAGGAAGTAACCAAGGAAGAGGATAGGAGAATGTCAGAGGCATAGGTCCCCCCTTCCCAGTACCAGGCACCAGCTATGGGGACTTTTAGACCAGGGTGCTGGGCTTAGGGGTGCAGGGATTTGCCTTGGTGGCCCCCAGCCCTGAAGGCTACAAGCCCACTTAGCCTGCATGGACCGTGGGCTCTTCTGGTTTAATGGCAAGTCATCTGCTGGCTGGCAGGCGAGTTTCCAGCCCCCTCTTGCACTGTGAACTCATGGACCCCTTACCAGTTCACAAAGGGTTACATTTAAAAAAAACACATATTTTATTTTTTTAATAACTACCTCCGATCCACCCCATCACTGTCCCAGGATGATTACTCTGGATTCTATTCTCACTCCTGGGGCTGGAAGTAGTCTTTTATACCAGCTGAGTGATAGGGCATCAGGGTTTAAGCCCTCCTAGCCCTCACAGGCCGCCACCTCTTCTGCCCCCCTCCAGCTTTTGGGGAGGCAGATAATTGGGCTGGTGGTTAATGACAAGTCCCCACTTGCTGCAGGTGACTTGTCAGCCGCTAAAACCTTGTGAACTGGAATAGGGGTCTCATGGACCTCTTACGAGTTCACCAAAGGTTTAATGTGAAAAAACTCAGACTCACACAGAAGAGAAAATTATATTTTTTAAAAATACATTTTTTTTTGGGAAGGGGTCCATGGAACCCCTTACCAGTTCAAGATTAAAGTGAGAAAAAAACCTTCCCAAGTCCTGTGTCCAGCATAGCATCAAAAAGATTTATGCTGACAGGCATCTATTGATGTCCCGCCAGCATTTGTACTGAGAGGGAGCACAACCCTTCATCCCGGTTCCTGGTTGGGGACTCCATACTGAGCCACAGGGTGTGACCTTTTATAGTAAGAGGCGGGACCTCCTCAAGAATCTCCCCCACGTGACCTACACATCACAGTAGGAGAGGGGTATGGAGGGGGTTTCCATGCCCCTTCCCTCCTGTAACATATGTAGTCACATAGGGGAGATCCCAGAAAGGCTACGCCCCCAAAATTTGTACCCATGATAAAACATTTTTACACATTGGGTACATCATTTCTCCAATGAGTATGGGTATTTATTTAGGTTTTTTAAATAACGGGGTCCTATGGGGTATGCAAAGATTATTCTGCATAGCCCATGTGGAGCCGTTATTTCCAAACTTAAAATAAAATACTCTTACCTCATTGGAATTAGCATGACCCTCCTTGACTGACATGTTTATCACCTAATCTCTGCAGCAGTGGAGCTAATATTTATTGTGCTGTGGTTGGCAAGAGGATAAAAGAGCACCACATTTCTATTGGGGAACAACCTCAGAAGGTCGGGGGGCCTCATCATTGTTACACCCCACTGTATGAGCCATGATGGGGACATATATATATATAAAAGCAGCAAGGTTTTTTTGACTCCCAAATTGGATTAGCGGGGCAGATGCATGTTTAGGGGGCAGACCTATTTTGTATTTTTGTTCCTTCTGAGGGGGACCAGCATTTGATAATTGTCCTAGACAAAGTCAGCCAAGCCCCACTAAGTAACCCCCCTCTGGATTAGACACATTGGAAATAGACACAAAAAATAGCTGTCTCTGCCAGTAAGCTCTATTTTGGTGATCCCAGATGCTGGTTTGTTACCTTGATATCACACCTACGCATTGTGACTGTCCTCTGTCGCCATTGCTGCCTGCATGCTTTTGTTAAGGTCTGTATACCTGTTAAGCCCATGGAAGGAGACAGGGCAGTCACAGGTTTATGGCCAGGAGTGCTGCGAGATTGGGCAAAGGATGTCTGATACAGTGCCACAGGTTTTAGAGCAGATGCCAGGAATTATTAACAGTATGCTTAGCCAAAACCAAGGGAGGGTTTATATGTAATTTGCATACTCTAAACTTTTTCTGACTTTCCTTACTTTGTAAGAATTTTGCAACAGTGTTTAAAATTTGGTATGTAAATATACCCTTTCCATTCCAAACTTTAAACAGTGCTGTGACAACATTGATGCTAATAAGTGAACTTTAGCCATAGCCACCCCAAGCTGCCCTCCACACTTATCCCATTCACCGCTTTGTGTGGTGCTGCCCTTGTAATCTGCTGCTATGTGTTTTGTTCATTATACACAGTGCTTGTGAGAAAAATACCATTTTGTGAATACTCGCCTGTAAAATGGGTATTATAAGTATGTCACACACCCCGCTTCAGATAGTCATTAAACTTGGGTTATAAAAAAAGGGAGCCCCTCCCAGTCCATAAATACCTGGTACCTCCCACTCATTCCCCAGTATTAAGACAGCAGTAAAGGGACCAGGAAGAGCCAAAATAACCAGTAACAATAAAAAAGGTTCACCATAGAAAGGATCCAGAACACCAAAGGGCGGGTTGAAGCGGGGTGTGTGACATACTTATAATACCCATTTTACAGGTGAGTATTCACAAAATGGTATTATTCAAAGTATGTCACACACCCCGCTTCAGATAGTCATTACACTTGGGACATCCAATAGCAGTGTCCATAAAGGGCGGGGATCCAAAACAAGGCAATAATGCACAAACTTAAACCACTGCAGCTTGCAGAACCTTGCGGCCAAAAACAGCATCCGCTGAAGCCCGCACATTAACCTTGTAAAACTTTGAAAAAGTGTGGATGGAAGACCAAGTAGCAGCCTTACAAACTTGCTCAACAGAGGCCTGATGCTGGGAAGCCCAGGATGCCCCAACAGCACGAGTGGAATGAGCAGTAACATGAAAAGGGGGAACCTTCCCCTTGGCAGATTAGGCCCCAACAATGGCCTGGCGAATCCATTTACTAATGGAAGACTTGGCGGCCAAACCTTTCCTAGGCCCAGAGGGCACCACAAAAAGGGGTGTCAGTCCTACGAAAAGAAAAAGTAGCCACCAAATAGTACTTCACACAGCGAACCACATCCAGAGAATGCAAAACCCTCTCCTTGTCATTGCTGGGCTTAGGACACAAGGAAGGTAGAACAATGTCCTGATTAAGATGAAAGGCAGAGACCACCTTAGGAAGGAAATCTGGCTTGAAGCGGAAAACAACCTTGTCCTGATGCATCTCAAAACAAGGAGCCTTAATAGACAAAGCCGCCAGCTCTGATACACGCCGAACGGAAGTGATAGCAACCAGAAACGCAACCTTCTGAGTAAGCGTAGAAAGAGCAATATCCTGCAAAGGTTCAAAAGGAGGACCCTGAAAGGCAGAAAGAAACAAATTCAAATTTCAAACTGGGAGCAAAGGCTTTCTAGGAGGCCGCACATGCGTAATCCCCTGGAAAAAGGTCTTAACCCGAGGATGAAGAGCAAAAGACTTTTGAAAGAAAACCGCCAAGGCAGAAACATGCCCTTTCAGTGTACTAAGCTGCAAACCCAGGTCCAGACCATGTTGCAGAAATTCTCAGAAGATCTAACTGATCCGCTGCCAACCTTACCACGTCTGCGAACCAAACCTGTATTGGCCCTCTAGGGCCAGCTTGCGCACCACTTTGCCCACCATGGGAAACGGGGGGAACAGGTACAGAAACCCTAGATCCCTCCAGTTCAGAGACATGGCATCCGCTGCCAGAGCCAGCGGATCCCGTGAGAGAGACACAAACGCCGGAGCGACCATTCCCCCCGGCGAGATGAGCACCTGCTCAGGGAGTCTGCCTCCGTGTTTTCCACTCCCAGGATGCACACCGCCGAGATGCATGGGACATTGCTCTCTGCCCAAGCCAGGATCAAAGACACTTCCCTGAGGGCACGCCTGCTGCGAGTCCCTCGCTGATAATTGATGTAGGCGACCGCCGTCCGATTGTCCGACCAACCTGATGTCTCTCAGCTCCAGAACATTGATGGGATCGTGAGCCTCCTGAGGCCCCCACAGTCCCTGAAACTGAAGATCCTTCCAAAATCACCCCCAACCTGACAGGCTGGCGTCCGTGGTGACCGTCTCCCAACAAGGGGTCAGAAAGGGTCCGCCCCTCATCAGATTGCTCGGTTCCAGCCATCACCGAAGTAAATGCCGAACCCGGGGGGGGGGACATCAGAAAAGACTGATCCAATGACAGCGGGGACCCGTCCCAGGCCGCCAAGAGATGAAGCTGGAGCGTCCTTGCGTGAAACTGGGCAAATGGAACCGCCTCGAACGAATCCACCATCAATCCCACCAGACGCATCCCCAGCCGAATGGACGGGCGAGGGATGGATAGGAGATGCTGAGTCAATTCCTGAATCAATAGAACCTTGGGCCAGGGGAGGAACACCCTGGACTGAGAAGTATCCAGAGACATTCCCAGGAACACCACTACCCTGGACGGAGAGAGGCAGGACTTGGGATGGTTGATCACCCAGCCGAATCTCTCCAGGGTGGCTACCACAGTCCTGGTATCTAGCTCCGCCTGGCCAAGAGAGGATGCCATAATAAGAAGATCGTCCAGATAAGGCACGTTACGGATCCCCTGGGCTCTGAGGAGGGCCATCACCCCCGCTAGCACCTTGGTGAAAACCCTTGGAGCCGAGATAAGGCCAAACGGAAGGGCCACAAACTGAAAATGCCGATCTTCCACCACGAACCTGAGAAATCTCTGATGTGTTGGGAAGATTGGAACATGCAGATAAGCATCCTTGATGTCTATGGACGTCATGAAGTCCTCCTGCCGAAGTGAACTTATGGCAGAGCGGAGAGTTTTCATTCGGAACTTCCTGGGACGGATAAACCTGTTGAGAAACTTCAGATCCAGGATGGGACGAACTGAGCCATCCTTCTTGGGCACCGTAAACAGATTGGAATAGTATCCCAGGCCCTGGTCCGAGGGAGGCACCGGGCAGATAACAGCCATGTCCACGAGATCTTTTACTGCCGCCCGGAGCCCATGCACGGCCAGAGGATCCAAGGGACCTGAAAAGACCTGATTTCCTTAATATATATATATATATATATATATATATATTAAGGAAATCAAGTTTTTCTGTAAATTTGGTTAATTATAAGATCAAAAATGATTGCAGTAAATCTATATGAATTGCCTTGTTTTCTTATTCTTAAAATGTATCACTGGAAAGATGTGAGTTTTACTCAGAGCTCTTAACTTTGCTTTTTCAAGATTCAATAGCAATAATAAGAATAATAAATAAATTAATAAAATTAATAATTAATAAACTAATAAATTAATGATATTTAATTTAATTTAATGCTTATACCCTTGGAGAATAATCAATGTGGTATAATTACAGTTAAACAAGGTGGGCTGATAAAATTGGTATTTGCTTCTATTTATTTTGATCACAAAATAAAATGAAATCATTAATTAATAGGAAAAATATTCTTAAGTGATTGGAACAAAATTATTTTCCAATAACCGATTTGATCATTTACTATTTGGCTTTGGTATCAGCCAGATAGCAAAGTAGCAAGCAAGAAGCATCCATCCATACTGGGTCATGTTAAATAGTTGGTAAAGCCAGTGTGACACTGGATTGCAACCTACATCCCAGTGAGCTTTTTAGTGATAACGCAAAAAAAGTGCAAAAATAAGGATTTGTCCTACATTTTCCAACCAAAAATCATTTGTACATGTGATGCCACATTTTTACAGTTATTTATTTTTCCAGTGATGTAAGGATATATTAATAAAGTTTGGAAACACCAGCACCCTAGGTGCTATGCTAAAAATGTCACCATTTTATTCTGCATAGCTCATAGGGTTCTGTTGTTTCTAAACTTAAGGTATCCTTACCTTATTTGGAAAATGATGTGCCTCGCCTGCAAAAATGCCCCATCACAGGTACAGATAATTTTTCAAGATGCAGGTTGCATTCCACTCTGCAATGCACACTGCAAGACACACTGGCTTCACCAAATATTTAGCATGCTAGGCTTTACATCCATCTTTGCCTTGCACTGTTGCTTAAAAGAGCACTGGTTAAGACTGATTAAGAAGACCCCTTATTATGTTTCCAGCAAGATGTTTCTTAATGAAACGAGAATAAGATTAAACCAGACCATCAGCATCATTAAATGAAAAGTCCAAACCCCTCAAAATCTATTCCCCATTATCTAAAATTAATATATTTGAAGTTTTTAGTCACTTACTGTTCAGGACTCTAGGATGCGGGTGTGGCCATCCAGATGCATCACATACTGAGGAGAGGAGAGGGGGCAAAAGTAAAAGGGGCGGGCTTATTGTTGTGCCTTGCACAGACAGAAAAGAGCTGGGGTCAGAAAAAGGACAGCAATCCCAGAATGCAGAGTCAAAAGACACTTCCTGTTTGCAGGCAGCCATGTGCCGCCATCTATGATGGTTAAAGGCTCAGAAAATGCAATAGATGCAGGTAGGATGATTTTTAATGTGAGGAATCTGTATGCACAGGGTGTGGGAAACATAAAGATAGGCCCTTATTCAGGGTGAAGGTCTGGTTTAAACACTTTATTAAATGTAAAATTAGGTTGAACAGCATTTTGTCATTTTTTGCAGTTAAATGCAGTTAAATATTCTATTTCCACTAAACGTTTGTATTCTCTTCACAGAGAGGGTTTGTGACCATATACCTAATAATATTGATCACATTTCCTGGTGCATGGAAGGGGTTCTGGATTCCATTACTAAAAAGTTGTCTTCCTTCAGCTTTTGCTTGATCTGTACACATGGCCCTTTTCCATAAGAGTAAAAGCAAACCACCTTAAAAAAAGGCAAACAATTGTTACTTATGCACAGACAAATAATACATACCTGATCATGGTAAAGTGATTTTGTAGCTACAGTATAAACAAATATGTAATCATCCTCTTTAATAGAAAATGCATACACGCGTACAGCATCATAAATGAAATAGCATTTATCAATGTATGTGCTGGTAAAACATACCTAAATTAAGGGCCTTATTTATGATGTGCACCTTTTAGCATAATTTATGTGGCTATAGCACCATCTTCAGGGCACCGCCATTCCCACATTAGTGCTGTGCTGGGTACTACATTGGCACTGGCAGTCGCTGTGCCGAAAGCTACTAGTTAGCTTTGTTTGTTGCACTAGGTATTGCCCAGCCTATGTCAGTGTCTGTTGGGCCCGCCGGCCGATTTTTGAGCTCCACTTTATACTCCCATTTTTCTGGTGCTCCCCAGCATATTTATGATTTTTTCCTCTTTCAAATCTTCGGCGCTGTATTTTTCCAGTGCTGGTCAGCGTTTTTTTCATTACAGTTACAAAAAATCACTGCTGGGGACAAAGGGGACATACTTTACAGTATGCCAATCCGAGCTAATTATCTGGCATTGTGACTTGCACCACGAAATATGGCCCAATGATAAAAATCCACATATTTATGCATGATGGCGGAAAGAGAGGTCACTTATATACCCAACATCAAGAAATATCCAGCCAGGCTTTTTTTTTTTTATTTAAATGGAAGGAAAAGTAATCTGTCACCCCTAGACTAAACCCTTCAGCTCTGGATTTTATTCCTACCATGAGAGAATAAGCTACAAAGCTTGGCGGGAGTTTTATTCAGTTGGTGTGTATAATTGACCCCTCCTCTCATTAGTTGATGTGCTTTTACAGAATTTTAATATTTACACACATGGTGCCTGGGAAAAATCCATAAGTCAAAAAATGAAGGTGCTGAATGAACTCTTGTAAACACATTTTATTATAACAAAATCAATAAAAAATATCAATGATTGATTATAAAATTATAAAAAACCTGAAAGTTTTACTATTTACAATTTCCAGTTACCAAATATGTTACCAAATATGCCTGAAAGTTACCAATACAGGTCCCTTTTGTAAATGCGCCCTTATATTATCATCGATCTCCCCCAACTCCCTTTCCTATTTTGAAAGTTTCACGGGGAGAACTAACTGTTGGGAAGGCCTAACCCCTTCCTGAGCCAGCCCATTTACTAACAAAGGGATTCCATGGCCAAGAGTTGACTTCATTTACATTACGTTGCCCAATGCTAGTGTCAGGGCCACCACATACAAGATGTCTGGTTCTCCGCTGATACCAAATTAGCATCTAAGAGGCCTAATAACCATCCTAGTTAGAGAAGCTACCTGAGGACCTAGTTTAGATATTTTTAACTTATCACTAATACTTTGACATTTTTCGAGATCTATTTCTTTCACTCTATTATTTGGTTATTTGACCTGTTTTTGTATATTTTTATTTATATTTTGTCCAAAATATGTGCACTGAAGTATATTTGAGATTTTATTTAAACATAACTTCTTTGTTATTTCTCTTCACTATCACTAATTGTGTTTGTCACATATGTATCATATACAGTACAACATTATTTTTTTATCCTTAATGTCATTGGCCTGGCAACCTTCTAACCCTCATAGTTAGATAGCCCCAAGACGCACATATTATTACATTTTCAAAAAATTCGGGTTCTAAAACTTTTTTCTTCTTCTTTAAGGGTTTTCCACATAGTTTGGACATAGCTATGTTCAAAGCCCTTGTGAATAACTAACCTTACGCTTGCCTCTGTCTTCTGTTGTTGCTAGGTGGCGTCTGATGTCAGCAATATCAGCACAGCCACATAAAGCAGGTAAGGGAGAGTGAGGGTGTTTATAAGACTTGAGGGGAGGAACAGAGGCAGAAATTCAGAAATTAATTGAAGGGCAGTCCATTGTCGATGCCCAGGGGGAGGGAGAGGGGGGGTTTCCAAAAGGAGCCCGGAAAGGAATGATAATCGGGCCAAAAGTTTAAAAACATGGTCAGTTGGCAGAGCTATAGGCAAGGGACTTGCATGGTAAGATTTAACTGTAAAAAAGCTATAATAAAATAAAAAAAATCAAATAAAGACTCAAAATCAATATTGGAACCCCCTTCTATAAGGGAGGTTTACTTTATGACTCTATGAATGGTATTTTAACCATTCCCTGGAACCTTGAGGGAGCAAGGAAGCCATAATGTCACAAATGGTTGCACATAACAGAAAAAAGATATAGTAAAATAACATCAAACAAAAGCTCAAAATCTATATAAATAAAGCGGACCAAAACCAACCAAACTTGTGTAATAAGTTTGACCAAAGCCCCTGTTGATACTCTTTTGTTAGGGTTTAGAACTAGTAATGGATATTTTTGCTTATCAAATCGCCCTGGAACACTTTTTTTTTACTCTCCCTCTCTGTAGGATTGCAGGAAATCAGTCATTGCATAAGTGTGGCAATGACATCATTGTCACACACAACAGTGGGAATAAATGGAGGAGGCGGAACTTTACAGCTAAAACAGGCACCGTTATCTGGAATTAGAGTAAAGTGGGAGCAGTAAAAACAGGCAAAAGTTACTATTCATGGGAACAATTCAGGGGATGCTAGTTAAAAAATGTGGGTTTTGGTCCGCTTTTATTTGCAACCTGCTTCTCAGCCAGCAATTTTAATCAACACACAAAAATGCAACAAATGTAGGTCTACTTTTTCCAAGCAAATCACCTGTACTTGTGATGGGACGTTTCTACAGTTGAGGTAAGGATATTTTTTTAAGAATTTGAAAATAACAGCACCCTATAAGTTATCACGAGCAACCTCTCAGAATTGTTCTGCATACTTTAGGCTATAGTTTATTGTTTGTTTAACTAATCTCACTGAAAGAAGTATGTACCTCAGCAGTAGAAATACCTTATTGCAGGTGCAGGCGTTTTTTGGGGAGAAAATTTAATATTTTCATGTGTATTGCATAAGAAAGCTCATTTAGAACAGGTCCTAGTTCAAGGCTGAAAGCACACCCAAAGTATATTCCCAGAAGCAGGGCCGACTCCAGGGTTTTGTGGGCCCCTGGGAAAAAAAAGTCTCAGTGGGCCCCTTGTGTCACATAACATTCCCTGCTCTGTGAAACCCCTGGGATCGCCAGTATTCCCACCTTACATAGTAAAATGGACCAACACTCGGAATTTTGATCCTTGACCCTGGGGCATCCAGATTTGGGATGTCCCGCTATGTGAAACATCCAGATCCCCTGTAAAACTTACCTCACCACAGATGCAATGGCTTTTTTAAATAGATCAATCATCCGGATATTCACTTTTCTTGCCTCAGAGACACCTTGATATGGGGTGTCCCACTATGTGAAACCCCCTAGATCGCCCAAATAGTTCACCTTCCACCATTGCACAGGCACTTGTCCAATCCACTCTTTTGTTTTGGACTCGCCTTGGCATAGAGAGTGGTTTGGCCACATCCCCGGTCTACCTGCAGAGTGTGATCCTTAAGCGGGCTGCTGGGGGGGCCATTAGGAAGAGCCCATGGGGGGCCATCACCGGGCAGTTGGGAGATCGGCAGCCATGTAAGAGGATGGGTGCCCTGAATGAGAGGGTGGGAGATTGCCGGCTGGAGGATCACTGGACAGGAGGGTGAGAGATGGACAGCCAGGAGGGTAGGAGATCCCCAGACAAGAGATCGCAGGATGGGTGGGCAGTTCGATTGCCGCCAGGAAAGCCAGGTGGGGGATCGCCAGCCAGGAGAGAGGAATAGCAGGCTATTTCCAGCCAGGATAGAGAGCAGGCAAGCTATCGTGGGTCAGGGGGGAGGGCAGATGGCCAAGCCAGGTATTTGCTGGACGGAAGATTGTCGGCCGTGGGATCGGCAGATGGAGGATCGGCAGCCTTACTGGAGGGCCCTGATTGCCAGCTGGAAGGTGGGACTTTGGCCGCAGGGCCCCAGCATGTTGGTGCAGAGTGTGAGTGCTGGGTGCAGTCGTAATCCAGACAGGCAGTGGTATAACAGGAACTGGCTTTACTGGAACATGAATGCAAGATAATATCTGCCCATGTATATGCCCAGCCCTCTAGCTTTGAGTCATCCAGGCTTTTAAATGAACATATGCTACTGACAGCATTAACATGACTAAGGGGGGATATTTGTACCCCCAAAATACGTCGCTAAGCTACATCTGCACCCACCTTTGGATACCACAAGGTTTGAATGGCTTATTAAATGCTAAGTTTTATATAGTTCACTCGTTGCTGGTTGTCTTGTCTGCTGGATCGCCCATTCATGAACTATGATCTGGAGTTTGCTGTCTGCACCAGCCAGCCTCGTATGAGGTTAGCTGTTTTTTTTTAACATAATATATTTTTTTACTTTACTGTGTGTATTGTGAGTGCCAGGCTAGACTATCAAATGAATGCTAATACATATTTTTTGCCGATATCACCGCATCCTGACAGGGCCTATGTTGAGGCTGCTTAAAACATCAAGTTGCACTATGCCAGGAAATTTACATTGTGGTGCGCTAAAAAATAACCACATTTGCTGCTGCACATCATAGAGCCAGCCAGGATATTTAGTGTTGCCTGAAAGTTGCAGACAGTGTTTTAGCAGAAGCATCACTGTGGAAAACAGAATTGTCACAAAGTTTTTAAACCAAATGACTTTAATAAGAAAAATGCTCTTCCTGATGTTTTAGGTGTTTAAAGTATTTCTGCCCCAACTCAATGTAATCCGAAAGGTGTGAAGAGACCCTAAATGGAAACTCCATGTTCATGGATTTTTGCCATCAGACCCTCGGTCCGACTTACCCCTGGACATAAGACTCCTTGGCTCACCAGCCACCATCCATAAGCTGAAAATGTGGGAAGGTCATGGGTTGCCAGGGTCTTAAACACATCAATAGATGCTGCAGGCTGGCTGGTCTGGATCCTTAGATGGGGCCTTAAACAACTGGTTGGGGGGCGGGGGGGGAGTTGGGGCAAATTTGAAATTTTTTTTTTTAACAGAATAAACATTTAACCCTCTAAGTGACAGCCTACCTAGAGTTTTTGTCACCCTCTGCTGCCAGACCATTTTTTTTTTTTTTTTTGTCTCAGGGAGGCCATTATAACGAAGCGTATAAGATTACAGCAGTATATTGAAGTAGGAGCAAATTCTTTTTAACAGAACTGTAATATATTTATAGCAGAATTGCCGCATCAGAATTTAATGTCAATAAACAATCAACTGGACAGCGTCTGTTTGCATTGATTCCTTTTTCTCGCCGCCTCCCAGGTCTGGGAAGCCATACCAGCAGACGCATTCGCTCTCCCGCCGCGACCCGCCCCCCCCCCCGCCCCCCTGGCCCCCCGGGGCCCCCCGGGGCCGGGCCGCCCAGCGTTCGCAGGGCGCACCCACCCCGGGGCCCAGGAAGGCGGCACAGGGCAGGCCGCCGCGCGAGCAGCGAAGAAGTCGTGAACAAAAGAAAAAAGGAACAGGGGAAGGGGGGGGAAAAAACACAACAACATTAAGAGTAGGTAGGTTGGGAGGGGAAGACAAAGGGAAGAAATGGGAAAGGAAGGGGGGGGGGGACCTCGCAGACCAACCCGCCTCCATCACCTAGCTCAGTACACCCGCCGGCGCATCAGGCCAGGCATGTTGTATCCATGGTTCCCAAGTGGAAAGGAACTTGTCCTGGGTATCGGTCAGTATGCTTGAAAGCCTCTCATTAACTAGGAATCCATTCATCCTGGCCGACACCTCCGACAATGGTATAGTCTGCTTTTTCCACCCTCTGGCGATAGTTTGTTTAGCCGCCAGAAGCAGGTATACAAATAGCTTATGTTGTCTGCGGGAAAGCTCAGGGGGTTTGCAATGGAGGAGGGCCACCCAAGGGTCTTTTCTTATAGACGTTCGGAATAGTTTGCCAGCTATCCTGTGGACTTGTGCCCAAAAACGAGTCAGCATGGGACACGTCCACCAAGTATGGAGGAAAGTGCCCTCTGCATTACAACCTCTACCAGACCATTTTTTACTATTTTGCACTACACATGTTCAACTGTGATTTCTGAAGGGATGTCCAGGGAATTCCCAGGAAAATTATATATTGTATAGAGTAATTATATATTTTATAATATAATAAATATATTATATAGAATCTAGGCTTTAACATTAAATGTCTTGTTTTCATTTTTTTAAGTTTTTTAAGTACATTCTCAATATTTGTGGGTTAAATATTTGCAAAAAATACAATTACTGGTGTTTTTCTGTATTAAAAATTTTAAGCTTTTCAATAAAATCTTATTGCGTGTAAAAGCTCTATTTCTCACAGTTGCAGCGGTACCACAAATGCATTGGTAGACACCCTTTCCTGCCCAGGAGACTCCCCCAAACTGATACAGCACTTCAGGAGATTTTCAGATAAAATAGAACTGCTATGCGCACCTTGCAGTTATTCAAGAAAAACAACCGTTTACATTTGAAATACCCCCCACAAACTATATATTCTCTGGAAGTACACACATCAAGCTTTTTAGGAGTAGCAGGATGTTGTCGTAGGTACAGTTTTCTGGAAGTAATGCCTCAATGAATTCTTTGGTTTAACAGGGTTTCCCTAAAAAGAATAAAACAGCAGAATCAAAGCCACATTTTCCTTAAAAACAAACCAGAAAAAACAAGTTAAATCTGAAAAAGCAAGGTCCCCCAGAACAATACCCAACATGTATAGATCCTGTCAAGGGAAGAGTTGCCAAACACCCCAAAGTAAAGCATGCATGTAGGGGTAATTTTACTTGAAAATGTCAGCCCTGCAGACACTTGCAATTTTCAACCACAACTGCCCTTACATTTGGAATACACCTCACAAACCACACATTCCCTAAATTTAAAGGCCTTAAAGATCCTCCCAAAATTATGACGTGAGGTCCCCCTACCCAGCATAACCAGCCTGGGGACCAGCCATGGGGGCTTGTAGAACAGAGCGCAGGTGCCAGCCTCGATGGCCCCCCTGCCCTGCAGCCTAAAAACCCGCACAGCCTAAATGGCTCTGGGCTTTTCTATCCCCCGGGTTTTGAGGAGGCAAGTAATTGGGGGGGCCAGGATTAATGGCAAGTCACCTGCAGCTAGCAGCCCCCTAAGTCTTGTGAAATGGTACAGGGATCTCATAGGTTCCCAAAGAATACCCAAGGATTGGGGGTGCTCTCCACAAACCCCCCACAATAGGTCCCCCGGGACTAACAATTGCACTCTCAAAAAAGTAAAAATAAGTAGTCTTTATTCAAGGTAATCACATTTAAAAAAACTTAAAAAAACTACATTTTCCCAGTGCTGTTACAAGTCCAGCCACATGGGGAGCCATCCTGCCAGGAACAGTATATTCCAATGTGCATAGGTAAATTGCGATTTACCTAAAACATAAAACCTAAAACATATATATATTACAATAAAGTGCTATGTGCTAAAGCAAGTGTGCAAGAATTATCAAGACAAGGACCTCTAAGTAAATCTGAGCCCAGTTGAAGCAATAAAGTGCAAGGTATACAACAAGAGACATACACCACACAAAAATCAAGTCCTTGCTGTTCTCCTGACAGGGAGGCAGCCATGCATAGGTTCACAAAAGGTTAAATGTAAATAAACACATAGAAAAAAATGGAAACTCACCTCTGTCCTCCAATGTCCCCTTGCGATACGATGACAGCTACCAGGGTGATCGGCGGAGGGGGGCTGGGGAAGTGAGGGATCACAGCCCCTTGCCCCTCCAACCCTCTCCAGCGAGCACCCTGGCACCACTTCGGGTGAGTGCGGGATGATGTCATTCACCCGCCCACATAAGGTGGGGCTAGCGGCGTGTCAGTGGAAGTGGGTGAGAGAGCCTATTTTGGCCCCTCTCCTCACTGCGGAAAAGGCTGGGTGGCAATCAGAGACCCCACCGTGGCCGCAGGTGAGTAAATGTCTTTTTTTTAAAGCTGTCAGTGGTAGGAATGGGGGGCTCTATCGATTACTCTCTTGAAGCCGAAAGAGCAGCAAGGGGGGATCGAATCCCCCAGGGTGAAGAGAAGACCCAACCAGATCGATCGAGGGGCCAGGTGAGTGTCTTGTTTTTTTAGCAGGGGTAAATGCCAGGCACATGAATTTTACGTGGCTGGCACTTAAGTGTTGAAGAGGCAACGACTTGAGGCTTGCCACTTTAAAGGCTTAAAGCGGACCAAAACCCCAAATTTTAACTAGCATCCCCTGAATTGCTCCCCCTATCAATATTACCTTTTTCACTACTCCTGATTCATTTTATTCCCAGATAATGCCACCTGTTTTAGATTTAAAGTGCTGCCTCCGTTCATTGCCACTGTTGTGTGTGGCAATTACATCATTGCCACACCTATGCAATGACTAACCTGCCATCTTACACTGAGGGACAGTAAAAAAAATTAAAGTGTTCCAGGACAATACAAAAAGCAAAAATATCCCTTTCTAGTTCTACACTCTAAGAAGGAAGTATCAGCAGGGTTTTGTCCAAATCTATTTCATAAGTTCAGATCAGTTAGGCTAGATTTAGGGTGGATATCAGGAGGAGCTCAGAATAGGACAGAGAGCATTCTTCAAGGTCAGGAACACAAGCAGAAATGATCAACGTGGAGATTAAACTGCCAGCCTGCCCTGCATTCTGCAAGTTCTGCCAGAGCCTGAAGGAGGCACACTCTTTCACGTTCACTTACCATTTGCAGCACTAGTGCTCCTCAGCTGATGGTGATGCAGCAGACAGCAGATGACAGGTCCCGTTGAGGGGTGGTGCAATTGCAGCACACAGGACACTTTAAAATAAGAAAGCGCATGGCCGCCCACCGGTTGCTCTACCCCTGCATCTACCAGCTGGTGACCTGCATCAGTGGAGGCCCCCTAGCAACTCCTAGAATGGTAGGCCTGTTAAGGGAAATTGGTTACTGGTACACACATTTAAAGGGTAAGTTCACGGTCGATTTAATTTTTGAAAGTGTATATTTTTGTATGGAAAAATGATGTATTAAAGGTGTTAAGCTGATCTAGCATTTTGATTTTTTTCTAATGTTAGCAAATATGTGTTTAATGGAAGCAGTTTTCATCTGTTGCTACTAGCAACGTAACCAACTGCAGATTAGGTGTATATTGCCAATGGCAGCAGATTGCAGATAGTTGCACAGAATGCTGCTGCAGGGCAAGCAAGCTCACTTACCTCAGCAGTGGCCATTGTAGCAGTGTACTGTGTGTACAAGACTCACTTCTCTTTTCTTAGGGCCTTATTTATCAAGGGCTAGCGCCAGGTAGCGAATGGTGAGCGCCAGGTAGCGCCAGCTATCGGTGGCTACCGACTCAAGTACGCCCGGCGGCGGTCACAATGACACATTTATCACGCTAACTGAGGCTAGCGCCGGCGAGAGCGACAGCAAGTGCGGGATTCATCATGAAGCCGCCTGGAACGAACAGCGCCGCTGCAAATTCCATCACAGCGCCAGGTATGACCTGTCGCTCCCTGGCGTTGTCCAATGCATTTCAATGGAGCAATCTTTAATTAATCATAATTAATTGATATTTTTTTTTTTTTTTTTTTTTAATGTCAAAAATTCTGAGACCACTTCTGCAATGTTATGTTTTTTTTTTAAGTTAAAAAAAAAAAAAAAAAAAAATTGTGCAGAATTGATATTACAGGTCTGATATTAATGTATTCATATTACAAAATGATTCAAAAAAAATGTATAATCTTACAATCAAAAAATATGGTTGTTTAGGGGTTAAAAGCTCTTTTACACCCATCGCCGCCAGCGCTCTGAGGTTAAAACAAGGAATGGACAGCGCCAGCAAATTCGGAGCGTGATTTGTTAATGAATATTCAGCTAGCCGTTCGCTCTGGCCATTCGTTGTCAGGCGCTCACATACAACGCTGAACCTGTGAAACAGCGACCCCTAAGCCCATATTCAACATTCCCGCACACCGACTGAGTCGCTGTCATCAAGCTAACGCCGGCCAAGCACAGCGAATACTGGCTGGCACTGAGAAAATCACGCTACATTCGCTCATCTGTCGCTACCTGGCGCTATTACTGAATCGGCCTCCAAGTGTACAGACATGGTATACGCTGCTAATAGCAACCGGTTGGAGGTAGGGAAAACTATTTCTATAAAAACATACATTTAATAACATAGGAAAAAAATAATAATAAAAAATATATTTTTTACCTTTTAGCAAAAAAATATACACTTTCAAAAACTTCAAAAAAATTTTTAAGCCTAACCCTTATTTTCGTAATCTAATTGGTCTGCAGTGATGCAACTAAATGTGACAGGACCCTTGTGTGAACATTAAAGAAATTGACCATCGAAAAAGGGTACTCAGCTTTTGTCCCTTGCAGTCCTACTTTGGTGATTAGCACACATTTGCTGGCTCGTACCCCCCACCGGCCACTAACAGCTCTCTGCCATCAGTGATGGGACACTGCCACGTCCTCTTTTTTTCAATGGAGTGGGCGTGTCAGGCCTCTGAACTTCCCCTCTATTGCAGTCAATGCGTGCCAGTACCTCTGTGACTGATGACAGTGGGGCACGAGTGGCGGTGACTGGAGTTCGGGCCTGGCCAGTTGGGGGTGTGATCCAACAATCCAATTATCATATTATCGCTGGAGTAGGACTGATCCAGATGCTGTGGACAGAAGTTGAGTACGCTTTTTGTTTTAATTTGGGTAGTCAATGCCTTTAAATGGGCCCCATCATGGCTCATAAAGTTCGGCCTGATCACGGAAAACGTGGTTGATGGACTGCTGAACAGAAGAGCTGCTGTAACATACCTGAGCCTCGATCCTCTTCTGTTAACAGCAGCTGCAGCGTTTCAAACAGGCACTAAAGTGTCTTCACTTTTGGGAGCCGGCGGCCCTTTTTTTGTAGCCCCAGCTGGGGCCAGTTAGGTACGCCGCTGCCTGCTTAGGTAAGTTACAGCAGGCCTTCTGCTGCACACTCTGTCCTTCCCGTCCCAGCCACTCCCCAAAGATCGGGTCCCCATTGTTTTCAATGTGGACCAGGTTCGGGTTCACAAACCAAACATTTATTCAGTCAAACCCGACCTTTGGGGGCTTTGTCATTTCTATCTATGGCATTTTAAGCTTAAGTGCCACTAAAAAGGGGCACAGCTTATAAAACTGCACCGTGAAGAAGCTACGAGTCATAAATCTATTTCTGACGCTAACTACTGCACGCATCTCATATGAGGCAAAAAGTTACACAGCGGTCAAAACAGCTGTGTACATTGGTGCCTAATGGCACAATACAGAACTAAATCAGGCTACTAGATCAGGCCACTTGTTTTTCTGTCCATCACTCCACTGGAGGACAAACTAGTGGTATTTCTGGTTTGACAAGAGGTGTAGCCAGGCTTGGACTGGCCCACAGGGATACCAGGAAAGCATCCTATTTTGAGGGAGCATTGAGGTCATCCCAAATGGGCTCTGAATATAAGCAAGTGATACTTACATCTATACGGTGGATGGGCCCCCAGTGTCAGTTCCTCCTGGGGTGCTTCAGACATCCTAGTCTGACAATGAGTGTAACTACTGAGGTAACCCCTCAAGTTTACATAACAGGCCTAGTAGAGATGAGTGAACTTTTCAAAAGAATAGCATGGGGCTAATTGGTATATAAATAACCAGCAACTGCCTTTGTTTGTGTGATAGTTTATAGCATACATCAAAAGTTTTTGGGGATAGCAGCAACAGGATTTTTTGGGATAGCAGCAACAGGATTGACATTGTGTAAATGAAAGAAATGGCTTTTTACAAGCCATCAAAGGTGCTGGTAGGTAGTAATAGCTGCATTAGCTGAGGCACATCGTAGTAGCAGCAGTAATGTACTAGGTAGCATTAGTAGCAGCAGCATCAGCAAGCCAGAATTGTCATCTCCTCCAGTGGGTGCTATTTCAGACAATAGGACCATCGTTGACTGGTTGACATGCTCTTGCTCATCTCAGGAGGAGGAAGATACTAAGATGAATTTGAGACAAGTTTCAGCGGATTCCTCCTCCTCTGATTTATTTAGCACAATAAAAGAAGCCTTTCTAGCTTCCCTCCCTCCATCTCTCTCTCTCTCATTGCCCCTTCCTAGTGGGGCTCCAACTTTTCCCAAAAAATGACACTGAAATCCTGGTTGCTAAGGATATTGACGAGGAGAATTTGTTTGAGGACAGGAGTTAGTTAGGGAGATGGTGGAGGTACAAGCAGTGTCAAGACAAATAGCTGTGGTAGTAGGGGCGGTGGTGGTAGCCATTGACATACTGGCAGTTATGAAGGTGGTTATGGTGTAGGTTTTTTGGTTCCCATACTTGGAACTTCAGTTTTGGCCACCCTCCTCCCGATGCCATGCCTTCTTCAGGGTCTGTAAAAAAGAAGTGGAGTTATTATTTTTGTGCATGTGTTTGTGTAATGCTTGTGTAGTGTTCTACACATCAAGTGGCCCCATAGCCACGTACTCCCCCTCGGATGAATCTGTAGGGACAGAGAAGCACAAGACACCAGCAGTTACCAAACCTGACATTTGCCTTTCCATGCAGCACAACCTCTGTTTATGGTGTATAAACCTACCAGAATGGTGATGAACTGTTGGCGATTCCAAGCCCAACACACCTTCCTCTTCTGCAGGTTTTGTGGCTGGTGGTGGGGATGCTGGAGATGAGGAAGCGGATGTCGGCAGTGTTCTGGGCCGTCACCTTACACCCACACCCTGTTCTCTGTGCCCAGTGGTTGGACCCCTCGTCTCCTGTTGGGCTTGATGCACAGCCAGGACTCCCCAGCTACAAACATATTGTAAAAAAGGTCACTAATAAACTTCAGCTTTCTGATTGCTTTCCTTCTCTTTTGTACATCCACTTACCTGGGAAGTTCTGACTGTGGAACCTCCGCACCAGGGGCCACTTTCACCGTTTGAGGTCCGACCAGTGTTGCATTATTTGGGTGTGGGTGTAAGGCACCTTTCATCAAAGCCTGCAAAGAAACAAAATCGCAACATTAATTAGCAAAATTAAATAGCCTCCTTGTTTTGGTCAGCTTTAGGTACACATACACACCCCTGACGCTTTAAAGACTTCTGTCCAAACAGCAAATGTATGTCTACACTAGTGTCTGCCTATGCAGTCAAAGCCATCTTTTCCATTCAACAGTGCTAGCAGATAGCACATGCAGACGTACTTAGGCCAAGAGGCGAGCCTAACTCTCAAATCCACTACTACTGTCGGATAGTGTTGACACCGCACAGCCATCTCTCCCATTCAAGAGTACTAACAGATAACAAGCTATGGGAGGAGATTGCCCGCAACGTGATGGGGGTAGGTCCCGAACACAAGGATGGTGCCCAGGCCAAGAAAAATTGTGACAACCTGAGGGTGGTGGTTCGGAGAAAACTCAGCACCAGGTGGGCTGAGGGGTAAGTGGCGATGGTCCAGAGGGTTGGCTCACATATTGGACATCTATCTAAAGCCATCCTTTACTTTGTTTTTTTTCATGGGTGAGGGGCTTCCTACCACTCACCAGTTTTCATATGTTGAGGAGCGGGAGGTGGGGATGCTCCACCCCAACACATACCAGGGGATGTGGGCCACCTTGGACACCAAGCAGCATGTGCCCACCAGTGGTAAGACTTAGGTGCTAAGTGTAGATTTGCAGGGAGGAAGCCTACCAACCACCAAACCCACCAAGATTAGTGCCCACATGCACCCCCAACTTTGTATGCAGTTTAGAACATCATGTGTGTCCCAGACAAGCCCTCAAAAGGTATTTGTCAATTTTTCAATGTAAGCCCTAACTATGGGGTAGCAGCCAAGTTCTCTGGGCCAAGTGTAGATGTGTGTCCCAGTGTGTAACCCTTGTTTGGTTTGGGAAGGAGGCCATATACTAAAAAGAGTCTACTAACAGTGCATTTACCTTGACTTTGCAGCAACCCCACACCCAGCAGCTCCTTGGCCCCCAGAACCTCCACCTGCAGCCACATCTAGCATGCCCATCACCAGGCCACCATCAAGGCTGGGCCCAACCACCAGCCAGCTACACAGTGAGGGGAGTCGAGAGAGCGATGAGGTAAATTTGTGTCCTTAATTGGGCAAGGCCAAGGGGAAGGGTAGAGGTGGAGAGTAATCCCATGTATGTTTTTTTTGGGATGGAGTCTGTGTTGTACTATTGAGCCAAACAAACACTAATGTTTAACTTTCTCAAAACAGACTACACCTCTAATGGATATATCAATGAACTGGAGAAGACCACTGCGCCAGTCTGGATGCCACACCCAATCTCCTTTTGATGCCTCCAACAGCTGCTAGCTGGGCATCAAAACTTCGCCCAGCAGCAACAACTGCCAACAGCACCACTTTTAGGAAAAACTCCTCTCGATATTTTAAAGTGCTGGTCTGCCAGTTTGATCCATGAGCACCTGGATGCAGGTGGCAGCTTGGAGCTATGGTGGAGGGCAACCAGCTCACCGCTAAAGGATGGACAGACTGGAGGCGCTACAAGGCTAAAGCAGAGCAACATCCCCCTAACCTGGCATGCTGGACTTTGGGGTGTGGAGGGCAAACACTTGACATTTGACAGCCACAGGGAAGCAGGGGATAACCTGAATCACCTAACAAAAAAAATCAATGCAAACCGGTAACAAAACATGAAAACAGCCAAATAATAAATAAATAATACAGTATGCAAATAGGTAAGGCAGGATGCTAGGACGAAGGCTTGTTACTAGCAACAGGGAAAAGGGGACATTCATTAAAAGAAGGACATGAGCACTAGCACTAGAAGTGATGGAGGTGAGGAAGACAACTTTCCAAGCACAACTTGCACAAAATCCCAAAAGGGTGCACATATTAGAAATGCAAAATACAATGCAATGAGAATAGGCATGCAGATCAACTAGATTAATAGACACACTTCCCCAAGAGCCTCTCAGCTTGCCACTCTCAAAATGGGTGTACAAACTTGAACCCCTCACAATGAATGCGTTGTGGGATGAGAAAGGGAAGACAGCCAAAATGCTAAAAAAAAAAGATCCTGTCCCATGGGACATTGGACATTCAGAGAGTGGCCCACCTTGCGGTTGCTGAAAAAAATCCAACCAAAAACAGGGTCACTAGTCTGGCAACAAGAAATGAAGTGCCAAAATACAACCAAACCATGGACAGGAAGCTGGTTTGGGGTAGGTGAAGCAAGGCTAACATAAGACAGGAGAGTGGACTAGATGGATGGACAATGTGGATCTAAACATACTGAAACACATACTCCTGAGCAGCCGGGGGAACCAGGGCCACATGCATGCAATAGTTTTCACCCATGGCACTTGGCATATTTGCAATATTGAAAAACCCCAACCTCAGCGCGTCTCAGGCTGCCATGCTGTCAGGAAAAGAGATGTATTTCTCCTATAGGACAGCCATGCCATCAAGAAATTTAGTCAGGGCACGGCTCAGCATTCACTAAAAAATTAAGGCAGCCAACCAATTTGGTCATACCTCCAGTTGTATGCCCTTTCTTGTGTCATCTACTGCTCCTCCTCCAACCTGTCAATTATGCATAACAGAATCTACCCCAACAACATCATGCGCCCAGTCATCTAGTTGTAATGTGGCTGAACTGACACCTGGCCAAGTTTTTGGTGGTGTAATTACTGCCATACAAGCTGGTTGAGACATTCACCTTTAGGCAATAATGGGATGTGCCCAGCCCAGGTGGCACATCATTAGTTACCATTTCTTCCCCAACAAAGCCATCCCCGCCTTGCACACTTATGTGGAGAAGAAGGTGGACCAGTCAGTGTGCAGCACAGCGAATGCAACAGTAGATACTTGGGAGTAGTAGCTATGGCCAAGGGCAATAGTGGGGTGTCACAGCCCACTGGGTCAGCCTTTTTCAGTACGATGCTCCAACTCAACTAGGTCAGGCATTAGTTACCGTATATCTTCATCATTGTGGCAATCTGCTTTAACGTCAGACACAAGGTGTCTATCCTCCTATACATATGGGAGACTGGAGGGAGTAGCTTACCCTCCTTTTCCATTCTTTCATAAGTGCAAGGCAAAGCACTACCCAGCAATATTACACATAACACATGCTATTACACAAAGCGGAAAAGTTGCTGCCATGTATGTATGAGGAAATATCTTGCTGGTTGTCTCCATGTGGTCTACTGTGATTAGATCAGATGATTAGCAAGCCAGAGTGCTGAAGTTGGTAATCTGTACATCAGAACACCACTTTGATGTACATTGCTAAGGCAAACACATTGATGCTAGCGAAACCGGTTTCTTTTATAACACGTGGTTGCAAAACATTAAAAATAAATACATTAATTTTACTTTAGAAAGCAAATTTAGTGCCTGATTTATGCACAGTTGAGTTAGCACATGTTAATTCCACCCAGCATCCACCCAGTTTTTTTTTTGCCTCAGCAGCAGTCAGTGTGCAATTTAAGAAACCAAGTCTTATCCCTTTATTTACTACCATAAGTATCCTTTTTGATGTGGTTTCCATATGTTTAAGGAAAACTGTATGTAGTATGTTTGCTTTTTATTGTGCAATGAATTTTGTTGTTTAAATACAATTTAAAGTGGACCAAAACTCACCCTGGAGTCTATGACACCCCCTGGAATCTATGAGACCATGGGGGCATCCTGAACTGGGAACCCTCCAGGGCATGCAGTAAACTCACCTACCCCCCCCCCCCCGAGCCCACAGAGCACTTGCTAGCAGTGCTGACATCACTCGCTTCCCTCCTCACCTGTGCGCAGCCCCGTCGCCGCAACTGAATGGGGCCCTGTACAGCCAAAGGGAGCCAAGTGATGTCAGCGCAGGTCGGAAGTACGGTTAGGATTAGAGCTGGCTGCTCTAGCTGCAGTGTTGTTCCGAGTAGAGGTAAGTGGACTCTGCAACCTGGTGGGATTCACACAGCAGGGCACCCCAACTGGGGTCTGTCCTCAGGGGGAAAGACCAAAACCTGAGACAGTGAAAGTCCTGGGTATTGGTCGACTTTAAGAAAACAAAAACAGGCTGCACCAATGTGGCCACCAGCCTGCCCTTAATTTAATACTAGAGCCAAATAAGTCGCAGTGCCGGGCACTCTGGTATAAGCTGCACCAATTTATAGTGGCACTTTAAGTCAAGAGTCTATAGAGCACAATGGGCAGAACAGTATTGAAGTGTTTTATACTTAAAGTAAATATTACAAACCTTTTTGTACTGAACTTGCATTGCGACTTGTCACATACGCAGGACATAGATGTTGCCAAATGTCATTTATTTTTCTTGTAAAATCGTTTGACATGGCTTTTTTTGCTTACCAATGGATAATTTGAAGAATTAAAATACAGCCTAACCGCACTGTAAAGTGTGTCCAGGGTTTTGGTGCACTTTTATGTAGGTAACCGCTCTGCTTGTATGGTTTGATTTCTCAATCTGTATTGGGCATTTAAAACAAGAGAGTTTGTTGAGGATGGATTCTCAAGACCAAACTGGTGGCCAAACAAATGATTAAAAAACTTCCTTGATGAGGTGCTACATAAAAGCCACACAGAATATTTTGTCTAAAACATAATGCTCAAGCAAATGATATATATATGCTCTTATCTTGTCTACATCATCATGCAAATCAACAAAATGTACAGGCTGTGACTTTCCAGTCAGGGCAGGTTGCTTTACCCTGCATAATAAATTCTTTAATTTATGTGTATCATCAAGCTGTTAGAATGTTGGCCCCGGTATTGCTCATGTTAAAATACCTGAATCACTGACATGGAAAATAGCCTAAATACAGTACTTTGATGTCATTCCCTGCCGGGAATGCGTGTGAGAGGATCTGAAAGGCTCTAAATCAGGGCACCCGGGGTAAAGATTCAAAATGATGACCCCCACCTGTGCTCAGGCCTCCGTTTGACGCCCACCTGACCTACTGCACCAGAGGCACATGCCCCCCTGCTTCCTCCTAGCTATGCCCCTGCCTAGAGTGGCATCACAAGGCCTTGTGGGACATGTGAAATGCCCCATCAAAACCCTGTTGCAAATGCTGCTCCTGATGAGGCAGCTCCAAAACCTTGTCATCTGTCTAGTAGCCAGGGTCATCTACAAGCAGTACAGTCTCAGAATTATCATTGTCTCTGTCATCTAGTGCTCCTCCTCCATCCTTTCAATATCCAAAACAGAATCTATATCTTCCCAACAACATCATTCGCCCAGTCATCTAGTTGTCATGCAGTTGAACTTACACCTGGCCAAGTTTTTGGTGGTGTAGTTGCTGCCATACCAGCTGGTTTAGTGCATTGCCTTTAGCCAACTAATCAGTCACCATTTCTTCTCCAACAAAGCCACCCTGGCCTTGCACAGTTATGGGGAAGAGAAGTTGAACCAGTCAGTGTGCAGCACAGTGCATGCGACGTTATATACTTGGGAGTAGTAGCTATGGCCAAGGGCAATTGATGTGTGGCACGGCCCACTGGGTCAACCTGTTGCAGTACGATGAGCCAACTCAACAAGGTCAGGCGTTAGTTAGTTAGTTATGCGATAGTGGCAATCCGCTTTTACGTCAAACACCAGGTGTGCCTAAGCTCCACCTCATCCTCTTCCTCCTATACAGATGGGAGACAGAAGGGCGTAGCTTCCCCTCCTCTTCCATAAGTACAAGTCGCAGCTGGCAAGTAATATTACACATGCTGAGCCTAGGGGAGAAAAGCCACAAAGCAGAAAAGTTGCTGCTATGTATGCATAAGGAAATCTCTTGCTGGTTGTCCCCATGTGAACTCACAGTGGGTCTACTGTGATTAGATCAGATGATTAGCAAGACAGAGTGCTGAAGTTTGTGATTTATACATCAGAACACCACTTTGATGTACATTGCTAAGGCTAACACATTGTTGCTAGCGGAACCGGTTTATTTTATAACATGGAGTTGTTAAAAAGTTGAAAAGAAAAAAAATATTACTTTAGAAAGCAAATTTAGAGCCCGATTTATGAAGCGTCAGCTCCTGTTTTTTGCCTTTTTTTAGCACTCGGTGTGCAATTAAAGAAACCAGGTCTTATCTCTCCATTTGACCACCTGTATCATTTTTCTGTGGTTTCCATATGTTTAAGGCACGGTGTATATAGTGTGTATATAGTGTGTTTGCTTTTTATTGTGTAATGTTTTTTTTATTATTATTTTTTAATAATTATTTATTATTTTATTATTATTTAATTATTATTTTCCATCATTTGAATAAAATTTAAAGTGGACCAAAACCCTCCCTGGAGTTTGAGACTCCAGGGCTAACTTACTTCCTCCACCCGGGGGCATCCTGAACTGGGATGCCCTGCCATGTGAAACCCCCCCAGGGCATGCAGTAAACTCAGCTTTACCCCCAGCCCATAGTGCACTTAATAGCACCGCCAGCATCATTTGCTTTCCTCCTCACCTGTAGGTTGCCAAACCACTGCAACTGAATGGCTGCGTGGGGCTGCATACAGCCAAAAGGAGCCGAGGGATGGCAGCGGCTCTCAGCAGTGTGGCTAGGATTTGAGCTGGCTGCTGTAGCTGCAGCATGGCCACTGGCCAGACCAGAGGTAAGTGGATTCAGTGACCTTTGGGTTTCACACAGCGGGGCACTCCAAACTGCAGTCTGTTCTCAGGGCGACAGACCAAAACCCAAGATAGTGAAAATACTGGGTTTTGGTCCACTTTAAGATAGCGAAAACAGGCTTCGCTGATGCGGCCAGCAGCCTGCCCCTGATTTACCACTAGCTCCAAATAGGTTGCAACGCTGGGCAATCTGGTATAAGCTGCACCAATTTATAGTGGTGCTGTAGGTCAAGATTCCATAGAGCACAATGGGCAGAACAGTATTGAAGTGTTTTATACTTAAAGTAAATATTACAAACTTTTCTTTGTGCTGAACTTGCATTGTGACTTGTCACATACGCAGGACCTAGATATCGCTAAATGTTTTATTTTTCTTGTAAAATTGTTTGACATGGCTTCTTCTAATTTGAACAACAATGAAAATGCACTGTAAAGTGTGTCCCGGGTTTTGGTCCACTGTAATGTAAGTAAAAACTCTGCTTGTATGGTTTGATTTCTCAGTCTGTAATAGGCATTTAAAACAAGAGAGATTGTTGAGGATGTATTATCAGGACTAAAGTGGTGGCCAAACAAATGATTAAAAACTTTCTTGATGCGGTGCTGCATAAAAGCCACACATAATATTTGTCTAAAATAACATAAGCAGTTATTTTGCTCCAGCAAATGATATGTATATCCTCTTATCTTCTCATGCAAATCAACAAAATGTACAGGCTGTGACTTTCCAGTCAGGGCAAGTTGCTTAGGCCCTTATTTATGAAAGGATAGCGTCAGGTAGCGCCTGGTTAATGTGAGGTAGCGACAGATAGCGACTGGAGAACGCCGGACACGGCACGCAATTCCACGTTTATCAAGCAGAATCTGTTTAGCGACTGGGATAGCGCCATGCAGCGTCTGATTCATCATTTTCACAGCCTCAGCGAACAGCGCCAGCGTTCAGCCTTACACAGCACCAGGTATGACCTCTCGCTACCTGTCGCTCTCCAATACATTTCAATGAACGAACCTTTTCTTCTCTTTAAACTGGGTTTTTGTTTTTTGCCAAAAAATCACAAATATTTCTGTGACCTCTTCTGACATAGAAAAAGATGTTTTTTAAATTTTTATGAGTTTTTTTAAAAATCTTCAGAAATGACATTACAGGTCTGCCATTAAAGTGTTCATGTTACAATGTGGTTACAATGTAATTCCATATGTTTTCACTTTATTACTAGTGGAAAGATGCTTGAAAACACACTTTAAACACACCGCCTCCAGCGCTGTGGGCTTCAAACAAGCATTTTTCAGCGCCAGGGATTTGTGAGGCTGTTTTTATAATGAATATGGTGCGAGTCGGTCGCTATGAGCACTAGCGGGCGCTCTGAAAATGCCTGCTACAGACGCTCATCTGTCGCTACCTGCCGCTAATGATGAATCAGCCTGCCCATAAACTCTTTTATTTCTGTGTATCATCGAGCTGTTGACATACCTGAAGCAGTGTTGGTTTTTCTAATCAGCCACAATTCAGTGAGAGCCTTATTTTGCTCTTTAGAGAAGTCAGGAATACGAGAGGCAATATCAATATATTCCAGCCTCCTTGGTGGAAGGTAAGCCTGGAAATCATGTGTGCTGTTAAAATCAGAATCGAAGTTAGTGGCAGCTATAAAGTCAACAGCTGTTGCCCAATCTTCAACAAAGTTAATTTCAGGTATGGGTAAGTATTGTAACCTGTGTCAAAAATAAATACAATTTCAATATATTAAAATATTTTTGGAGATACACAAAATATGGTTAATGGCTTCTTTAAATTACTTATATTTCCACTAAACAAAAGTATTATCATTTGAGTATAAATACTAATCCATGTCAAAGCAGGTGACAGATCAAGTCACCACTTGTTAAAATGATCTTCTTAAAATGAGGGGCATGAAAGCATGACTTACTTTGGAATAACTGTAGAAATAACTATTGATCAAACACCCACAAAGAATATAGCCTCCTAAAGAGACTGTTAAAATTCAACTAACCTCCACCCTGATTTGAAATGTAAAACGAATGTAATGTAACTAATTACCTGGCCACACTTAATATTCTTCCCCCACTGGAAGCCAGCTTTGTCGAAGCAGGAGATCAAGGGTGACCCAGGCCAGTTGCTGCAGTAATTGGATGATAACATTGTCATCAAAGATTCCCACAACATGTGTCCAAGCCCTCCCCCTATCTCTTGGGAGCATATTTCAGCAGACCTTAATGGCTTTTTCCCCTTCCAAAGGTGAGGGTTAGCCTCCCCTTTGCCCACTGTCCTAACTTCTCTTTATTTCTATTGGTTGGTTTTACTTTTCTAGTGTTTTGCCTGAACCCCTCTTTATGTTATAGTAGGTTTCCCCACATTTTCCCCTTCTGGGGTGGCTGTGGATAGCCAGGCTGGTTGCCAGTCAGTCCTTTCGGCCACAGTGCCATCTCGCTGTCTGGCAAGCTGGTTGGCGGGTCAGGAACGGCAGCCAGTGTCACTGGAGCCAACTGGCTCTGTGATGTCAGTGGTTGCTGGGTAGACCGGGCCTGAAGAGTGGATCTGTCGTGCTCTGATCTGGGGATTGTGCAGCCGAACTGCGGCAGTGCCTGGGGACTAGCAGAGTGCCTCTGTGAGTCCTACTAAACCTAAAACACTGCGGCAGTGTTGGATCTGGCACTATATGGTGCCACTGATGGGACTTTGACATGAAAGAGCAACCCAAACTGCAAAGTTCGAGTCTGTGCTGAACTTTGCAAGTTGGGGTTCCTGAAACGGACTTCAGTCAGACGTCCATGCTGGGGTTCAGCGTTTGGTCCTCCATGTAGCCAATCAGGTCCGGCAGCAGTCAGGCCATCTCACTACACCTGCCCTGCCTGCGCCCCATCCCCCCAACCAATCAGGAAGGGGAGTTGGAGGGGCTGAGCCATGAAAGAGGATGAAGAAACAGTGCCTTGCCCGGCCAAAAAGCAGGCAAGCGCTCACAGCGCATTCCCATTTACAGTGCTTGAGACTTAGAAGAAACCAAACATGATGTTGATGAATTAGAAGGATTAAAACATAGGTTACAAAGATAAACACCACCATCAGCATACCACTGGGCCAAGGAACGCCCCACTTGCAAAAACGGCCCAGACTGACAAATTACACAAGCCCATTGTTTATTACAACTTACAATTCCCAACATTTCACCCTTCGAGGCAAACTCAACCTCCACTGGCACCTTCTGAAACAGGACAAAACAATTGCTCGCCTTGTCCTAGACGAACCAAGTATATTGGACAAAGGCCATCACAATCGTATGTCATGTGTGGGCTGCCTGAGTTCATAAGAGGTTAGGCCTCACTCCCTGTTCCTCCACCCTCACCCTGTGCCTTTGGCCAGCCTTCCTTTACTGTTCACAGCAAGATGGTGGGTTGT
This sequence comes from Gastrophryne carolinensis, assembly GCA_027917425.1. Lineage (NCBI taxonomy): Eukaryota > Metazoa > Chordata > Amphibia > Anura > Microhylidae > Gastrophryne > Gastrophryne carolinensis. The sequence continues at coordinate 284,444,155 of CM051237.1, read as the reverse complement.
CTTTGGTGCCAGAGGCTGGTAAGAGTGGTGGGGCAGGCTGCTGCTCCTCGTCGCCGGTGAATGATGCTGTTGCCCACTTTCTTGGATGGTGCAGCCTGACGCAAAGCATGTAAGAGGGATTGCTAAATACACCGGAGCATTTTCGGTATGGATACTAGGTAAGATTAAGGTGGCAACCCTCATAAAATGCGTCACAACTGGGATTGGGGACACGCTGTTGCCGTTTTAATCCATGACAATAAAACTCTGAAAGTGAGCGTTGGCACACAGGACCTTGCCAAAAAATATAACACAAAAAATGAACCACTTCCTCAATAGTAACACATCTGGCATTATTTACATAGCAACCTACCACTGCAATTCTTTCTACTAGATATTAGAAATCCTAACTTACACAGCCATTTATAGACACAGAAAATATTAATGTCCCTTTAGGTTTGCCATTTTAGATTGAGTTCACACAAATATTTGTGAGGGGACCACTGGATCAATCTTACTATGTAGATTATCTATGCTAGATTGTCACACTAAAAGCATTCCTCCAGGCCTTAATGAGTGTTTCCTCCTTTCTTTAATGCAGTCAATATACAAATAACCCCACCATCCCTACAATCAACAACCACTGACATAATCTCTGCCTGACCTAAACCAGACTTCCTTAAGTGGACCAAAACCCACATTTTTACCTAGTATGCCCAGAATTGCTCTCCCTATCAAGAGTACATTTTGCCATTTTTCACTGCTCCGGCTTCACTCTAATCCCAGATAATGGCGCCTGTTTTAGCTGAAATTCTCAGCTTCCTCCATTCATTGCCACTGTTATGTGGCCACCGCCATATTATACTTGTATCCTTTTAATTCGATTTTGGCTTGCTGTTGTAAAGGGGGAAAAAGCTAACTGAACTGAAGGGTTTGAGATGCGGGCTGGACTGGTCTATGATTGCTGCAACATGTTGTGCCTGGAGCTCATTAATCTACTTTTATGTCTCATAATTGCATATTATTACAAATAAACATGCTGAAGCATATGTAGGTAACACCTAGGAGGGTGTATAGCAGTAGTTTCAGAGAACTCATTCACCTTCCTGGCTTACTCACTAGACTGGCCTCTTCTGTCCCAGGGTTGGTGCTTCCAGTGGCTGCATAGCTCCCTGGCACCTGCCCTCCAGCAGGCCACACCAGCACTCTCGCTCCTGTATGCTGTTCCCCTCTGCAGCAGCAACCCGAATTGGGATCCCCCGTTGTGTGTACCCCCGGCCCCCCAGGTTGCACTGTTTCGCTCTCCTTCCTTCCGCTCCCATGACACAGACTCGGGCAAGAGCGCTAACTGGATCATCTGCCATTTTACACCTCTGCTCCAGTCCAACGTCACATGCATGGGCTCCTGTCCAGTCATAGGCACTTGCTTTGATGATGTGATGTAGGGATCCCAGGGATACGGGAGCGCACACTCCCCTATGTCAACAATCAGAAGTGTCTGCCAAATCATATCATTTGAGCAATCAGCTCTGATTGGATGGAAGCCCATACATGCCCATACATGCGCCCCCAGGGAAAGCCAGCGGCCAGCCCTAGAATCTTTTAGATCCAGGACAGCCGCTGTTGGGTTTTGTTCTGCTTTAATCAACTTGATTTTCAACTGTTCGTTGTTACATTATTTTTTACCTTGTCTATTTGATTCACTGTTGTAACCCAATATGTTATTATTTGTATACATTACATTTACTGTCACTAATTTAGAACATGCGAATGCCTATCACAGCCTAAGAGTACACTGGAACACAGCTCCTGGTTCCCCTCAAACCTGGCAGCCCACGCAACGCTGTCACTGTCCACATGAGTGCCGGGCAGCCAATTACGGGGCTGAACTCCAGGCAGGGAAGTTAGGTTAAGATTTAACGGCTCCCTGGGGGGTGATGTGCGAGGAGGCTCCAGCATTCTGGGTGCCCCCTAGACTGTCATTTGAGCAGCCACATTAGCAGCCCCCAACACCGTCGCTGTGTTGATCTGCTTTAAACCATCCACACTCCCACCTCTTAGGGAGTGACTGGCTGCTCGCCTTAGCTTTCCCCAGCCCCTTCAGTATGCAGGCACCCAACAACGAAGCACAAGCGAACATACCCCTGGCATGACCACCACTATTTCATGCTAATTTCCACTATTTAAAATAAAAGGGTAGCTTGCACCCCTATTGCACACTGCTTTATACCATGGAGAAGGACTGCATCAGCTACCACAATTACTCACAGCAACTACTCCCTACTACTTAAACCGGACCTTCACCATGATTTAATGAAAAGCCCAAACTCTTAAAAAACAATTCCTCAGCATCTAAAATTAATATATTTTACATGTTTAGTCACTAATTTATTATACTTTCCCCCACTGGGCTGCAACTCTGTTCGGGAATTTAGGATACGGGCGCCGCCATCTTGACTCAGAAGCATCACACTTACTGAGGAGAGGAGAGTAAGATAAGGTACAGGGGGGCGGGTTATAGCTGTGCTTTGCTCAGACAGAGCAGAGCTGGGGTCAGGGAAAAGTCAGCAGTCCCAGAATGCAGAGCAGCACAGTCACTTCCTGTTTGCAGGCACTTCCTGTTTGCAGGCTGCCTGCAAAAATGGCAGCTTCCATAAGCCGCCATCTTGGATGTTTTTTTTTTTTTAAAAGTTTCTTTTTATTGCAGTTCAACAAACATCAAACATAAACATGTTACATATCACATTAAGATGCCGCAGGCATCTAGTACCGTTGCATAGTTTCAGTAAACACTAGACATAACAACCATTCACTCAGCACACATACATACTGTTGGACTCGAATGTCTGATTAACTTCCACTGGGATGGGAGGACCAATCAGGAGTCGCCTCTACAGGATGCTTCTCCCGTCCCCCTAATTCCACTATGACTCGTTCAATAGCTTGGCCTGCCATAGGTGAGCAGCTTCGCCCCTTCAGTAGGTCCTACCCCTTCTAATCTGCCTCCGAGGCAGTGTCCTGGCTCTGCAGCCAGGGACCCCATACCTTCTCAAACTTATCAGGCACCCCGCGAGCCGTGTATGTTAGTTTGTACATAATGAGTTTCTGGTTTACCAGAGCCCTCCACGCCTGCACGGATGGTTTAGCCGGGTGTTTCCAATTGAGCAGAATGCATTTCCGGGCGTAAAAGATCAGCAGCCTATATAGCGATTTAAGCGGTCCCGACAGCGATAGTGATTCGACCACCCCCAGGAGACAAAGGGAAACCGAGCCACTGATCCGGATGTCCACCACCCTACCAATCAAATCCATCACCTCCTCCCAATATCTCACCAGGACCCCACAGGACCAGGTCATATGTTCCCATGTACCAGTCTCCCTCTCACATCTGGGACATAAATCGTTAGCGAGCAAGCCCATTTTATGCAGCCGTATCGGCGTAATATAGGCTTGGTGTATCCATTTGGTCTGTATAAATCTGTCTCTGGCTTCTATGACCGAAGAGTGTAGGTTATCCAGAATTTCTTCCCAGTCATCCCGGTCTAAAGTTTGGTCAAGGGTCAGCCATCTGCTTTCAATCTTCCCCCTGGGGGATTCCAGCCCAGCAATCAGGCACCTATACAATGTGGAGACCGGTTTCTCCAGGTCCGTCTCTCTCACCGTAGACTCCACCTGGGACACCGAAAAATTCGGACTGTCCCTGTGGAATTGAGATTGCAGAGCATGCCTGAGCTGCAGATAGCGGAAGAAGTCCCGGTGAGAAGCCCGAAAGGTCTCCCTAACTTGATCAAACGACAGGAGCACTCCATCCCCGTACACCTGGCCCAGCGTCCTGAGGCCTCTTCCAACCCAAAACTGCGGATCCTGCATTGAAACCAACTCCGGGAGCTTGGGGTTGTTCCAGAGAGGAGTAAAGGGGGACCAGTACTGGGCCCCATCCGGCTTCTTGTTCAACTTGGCCACCCCATCCCATATGTTACATCCTACCCTCATGCATCCGGTAGCTTCCCGGACCCCCCGAACCCCCCGGTATACCAAGAGGGACAGTTTCTCAGAGGAACCCAGCACCGCCGTCTCCAGACCCACCACCGGATTGCCTTGCGGCTGACAGAGCCACCAGTGCACGAACAGGAGCTGCGTGGAGTAGAAGTACAATTGCATGTGCGGAACCGCTAAACCCCCCTCCGTCACCTGTGCTCTCATTATTTGTCTGTTAAGCCTAGGTGGAGACTGCCCCCAAATAAAGCCAAACAGAATTGAATCTAGCGTCTTAAAGTGGGAGACGGGCAGCAACACTGGCGAAGCCTGGTAAATATACAGAAACTTTGGAAGAAATATCATTTTATATATATTAATTCTGCCCATGACAGACAGGGGCAGGTTCGCCCACTGAGCCACCCGCTGCCTTAGTCTCGTCACGACAGGGGAAATATTCAGAGATATGAACTCACTTGGTTGCTTGCTAATCATAATCCCCAAGTATTTAAATTGTTGGACTATTTTTAATTGAGACCTCGGGGAGATGTCGGGGGGAACAGGCTCATCCACTAACATTAGACTGGATTTTTCCCAATTAATCCTGAGGCCAGAGAACTTCCCAAACACTCCAATAGCATCCAAAGCTGCATCCAGGCACTTATGGCCGTCCGCAAGGTACAGCAGTGTGTCATCTGCATAGAGGGATATCTTTTCCTCCACTGCTCCCAGCTTCCATCCAGAGATATCTGGGGAGTTCCTGACAATGATCGCCAAGGGTTCGATGGCCAGAGCAAAAAGCAATGGGGATAATGGACAGCCCTGTCTTGTCCCCCTATGCAAGGCAAATGAATCAGAGTAACACCCATTAACCCGTATCCGTGCTGTTGGCTGTTCATATAATAATTTGATGTATGTAATAAAGTTGGCAGGAAATCCAAATCTTCCCAAGACTGCCCAGAGGTATTCCCACTCCACCGAGTCGAAGGCTTTCTCGTTATCTAATGATATTACCACCCGCTTCCCATAATTATCATGTGTAATTTGGAGGTTGGACATCAGTCTGCGGAGGTTCACAGACGTGGTACGTCCTGGCATAAACCCTGATTGATCTTGCCCGATCAAATGTAGGATAACTTTGTTTAGCCTAGTGGCCAGTATCTTGGCCAATATTTTTGCATCTTGGTTCAGTAGGGATATGGGCCGATAGGACGCACAGGAGTCAGGAGGTCTCCCTTCCTTATAAATGAGGACCACATGCGCCTCACGGAAAGAAGTCGGAAGGCACTCACTTTCAAGTGCATGCTTCAGCACTTCCCACAGCTTGGGGGTTACCTGTTCAAGGTCCTGTTTATACCACTCGGCCGGCAGTCCATCTGGTCCTGGCGCCTTCCTGCTAGAAAGCATCCTAATTGCGCCAGAGACCTCATCCATGGTGATAGGGGAGTTCAAAGCCTCCTGATCTTCTACAGTCAGCCTCGGAAAGACAATCTGGTCCAGATAGTCACCCAGATCAGTTGCTCCATAGCTCGCCCTCGAGGAATACAAGGCCGAGTAGTACTCCAGAAACCTTTGGGCTATCTCCTCCCCCCCCGTCACCTTCGTCCCATTATCTAGGATTTCAGCAATATGGTTGGGTTGGCTTTCGGCTCTCGCCAGGTAGGCCAGGGTCTTACCGTTCTTGTCCCCTTTATCAAAGATTGTTGCCTGTTTATATAGCAGCGATTTCCTAACCGAGTCGGTCAGAAGCAGATTATATTCCCTCTTTAGTGCTAACAGTGTTGAATGGTCTCCGCTATCCAAGGTTGTACTAAACAGCTCCTCCGCCCGCGCAAGTCTACTCTCAAGATCTGCCACTTCCCTCCCTTTCTTCCTCCGAGCCGCCGCAATAGCACTAATGGCCGCCCCCCTGGTGACAGCTTTGAAGGCATCCCAACTAACTTCCACCGATGTCTCCACCGTATTGCAACCCCAGAAAGCCTCAGTAGAGGATTTCAGACTGCTCTGGATGTCGGGGGCTTCCAGCCATATAGGGCTCAGGTTCCACCCCACCCAATTCTCCCGCCTCAGTGACAGCCCAGCTGTGATCAGTAAGGGTGAGTGGTCCGAGATCCCTCTCGGGAGATAATTACAGGTCGCTGCTTTAGTTAGAAATTCAGGCGAGGAGAATGCCAGGTCAATTCTGGACAAGGACTTGTGTGTAACCGAGTGGCAGGAAAACGCCCTATCAGTAGGGTGCTTCCACCTCCAAAGCTCCTGCAGCCCCAGCGCCTCGGCCCAATTCGCCAGTTGGGTCTTGGGGCCCGGGTTTTTACTCAGCCTGTCCAGTGCCGGATCCAAAACCATATTAAAGTCACCTAACAACAGTATCGGAGCTGGGGGGTAGGAGAGTATTTTCTCCATTATTTTATCTAGAATCTTAGCTGAAAATGGTGGAGGGACATACACCCCGACTATTATCATAGTGGTGTCCATCAATTTGGCATGAAGAATAACATAACAACCCTCTCTGTCGGTATGTACTGAGAACACCACAAATGGGGTATCCTTAGAAATCAACACCGACACTCCTCTTGAGTAGGCCGAGAATGGGGCATGAAAGGAGCTCTGGATCCACGGTCTCCTCAATGCCAACACCCTCTGGCCCACCAAGTGGGTCTCCTGGAGAATAACTACATTCGGTTTGTACTTCTTGACAAACTGCAGGACGGTGGCCCTTTTGATCTTATCATTGAGCCCCCGGACATTCCAGGAGAGAAATTTACACTCACCCATTATCGTTGCGTAGAGTGCTATCTTCAAGGGTCCCCATCCTGCGGGCCTCCCTCCCCTCCAGAAATCTTCCTATTACTCGAGTCCAACAATCATACATCGCAGTCATACCCACACACAGACAACAACTAACTAAACAGATGATATAACAGTTTAACTGTGACCCTCCCCCGAACCCACCCCCCACCCCGCTCCACCACCCCCCAACCTTGGCGAGCATCGTTTCCCCAAACAAATTAACACAACACTACTACACTGGTTTAACTATGTGCAGTCAGGGTGCGCAGGTCCGCAACCCAGGGTTCTGCAAAAAAACAAGCTTGCTAACCAGATACAGGCCGGAGGACTAGCCCCCACGGGCTCCCAGAGCTAGCGAGAGGGAATCAGGGAAAGTAGGAGGGGAGGATTCTAAGAGGGATTCTCAGACCTCAATAGCGAAGCTATGAGAGGCAAGTAGAGAGGAACAGTAGGGGGGGACCGGGATCGGGGGAGGGGGGGGGGAAGGGGCAGAGGGGGCTAAGGGTGGGCACTAGGCAGGACGGGTGGAAGGGAATGGAAGGCATCTGTCGCGCTCTGGGAGTCCGGAGCCAGGCTCCCCTGTAATAACTGCTAACAGGATATAATGACTAATTAGGCATCACCAGAGACACCACTACATTAACTTTAAACAAGGTACATAACAAAGCACCACCGTGGGCTCCATCAGAGCACCCATCAACGGGGCTCCCGGAAGAGCAGCGGAGGCGACCCCCGCCCGGCATAGGCCGAACAAGGGGGAAGAAGACCGGTCCAGAGCAACAACCGGACTATTCTCTCCGGCCAGAGCCCAGTCCATCAGACCCCAGGCAGAGAGTCCAGCCATGTGTTAGCTTCTTCGGCTGACGTGAAGAATTTAACGGACTCTCCATCCTGCACCCGCAGTCGCGCCGGGAACAGCATGGCGTATTTGATCTTTTTCTTCCTGAGCCGTTCTCTAACGCCGTTGAATGAGCGCCGCAATTTCTGGACTTCCGAAGTGAAATCTGGGTAGAAAGATAGCCGGGCGTTCTCATAAGATACCGCGCCTTTCGTCCTGGCCGCGGCAAGTATAGCGTCTCTGTCCTTATAGTGAAGAACTTTAAATATAAATGGTCTTGGCGGGGCCCCGGGCGGGGGGGATCTCAGCGGAATTCTATGCGCTCTCTCTATTGTGAAGAATTTGGTCAGGTCCCTGGGCGCCAGGGCATCCCTTATGAGGTTTTCAGCAAACTCCTCTGGGGAGGAGCCCTCCGATTTTTCGGGCAACCCCAATATTCTTACGTTATTTCTCCTGTTCCTGTTTTCAGAGTCCTCGGCCCTCCCCAGTAGCACAGTCACCTGTCTTCGTAAGGTTGCCAGCTCCCCCGCCTGCACAGACAAGCGGTCCTCCGTCTCCCCAATTCTCCTTTCATTCTCCCCTGTGCGGTCCCGAATCTTGTCCAGGTCGTGACGAAAATAGTTGAATTGCTCCTGAAGAGTATCAAATTTAGTTGTAAGGACATTTTGACAGGAGGCTATGGCAGCCATGATCGCCGCTGTGTCTGGATTCAAGGGCTCGGGCCCGGCTCCTCTTGGAGTTTCCATAGTTTGCGTGCTGGAACTGACCACTGTGGATTTACGCTTCCTGTTGCCTGACATGCGTGGGAAGAAAGGCGCACAGAGATCAAGGTTAACTTGACACAACCTGTCTTGCAATGTCTCAGTGCCGGGTCCCAGGGGCACGCGGATGTTGCGTAGTTGTGGGTTAAAAGAGCCTGTTTTGCAGTCGCCGATACAGAGTACAAGGAGCTTTGTTATCCGGCGTCAGTGATAGATTACCAGGAGCTTGTTCCTTGGCAGGTATGCCGGGTTTAGGGAGCCCTCCCGTCCTGCACAGATATAGGGATCAAGAAGCTTGTTTTGCGGTATAGATACAGAAGCGGGGTAGAAGGGACTCACGGATGCTGCACAGATATAGGGATCATGGAGTACCCGGCAGTTGCACAACTCTAGGGTTCCCGGGGCTTGTTTAGCACCACAGATATAGGGTTCAAGGAGCTCTCGGAACTCACACAGATATAGAACTCAGGGAGCTTGTTTAGCGACACAGGTGTAAAAAAGAAGGAGGTCACAGATGCTGCACAACTATAGGTCTCGGGGGGAGCCGGCTCCTCGGCTCAAACATAAATGGGGCGAGAAAACTTTCAGGTGCTGAGGTGATATTGAGCTCAGGGTCACCGGGATGTGTCTTGTCTCCTCCCGGGGCTAGATGGGGAGTGAGGGGGACCCGTAGGTACTGACCCCAATATTGGCTCCTAGTATATCTTCTGCCACTGCCCAGTCGTCGGGGAGCTATGGTGGGGGATCGAGGAGAGCCCAGTAGCCACCCAGCGTTCCAGGAATTCACCTCCGCGCTGCCCCTTTATATGGTCAGGGGAGTAAACGCTGTGCCAGTTCTCCCAGGGGGCCGAGTAACCCACCCCAGCTGCTCCAATTGGGGTCTGAGGGGCCGCTCACACTCAGGGAGGACTTATTTCCCCCTATCCGGTCGTCTTGTCTCACCGTGGAGGGATACAGCGGTAGGAACAGCCCAGGATGCGAGGGGGTAAGGCCGGGAATGGAAGAAGACAGTCTTAGCTGCAGCCGCAGCCTCTCGCCGCCGCTCCAAAATGGCGCCGGCTTCTCCCCGGAATTCGCGCCAAATCTCAGTCCACCGTCGGGAGGCACTCAGCGCTCCAGGGAGGGGAATCCCCTGCTATCACCGCCGCCGCCCAGGCCACCCAGGGGGTTATCTCACCTCCGCCTCCGGTCTCCCCGCTCAGAATGCCGCCGCCCGCCTCCTCCACCGGCAGGCCGTCACACGAGCCGCACCGCCGCCGGCAGCCCTGCGGGAATGCGACAGCGAGCTCCGGCCACCGCTCCGCACCTCTCACCGCCGTCCGGGTCTCCCAGGGGTCGGCGTCACGTTCACCGCCACAGCCCGGTCGTCGCTCGACGGGGCTGCCTGCTCCGCCTCACGCTCCGGACCTCACAGGCCGTCAGCCACACACGAGGGCCGCCTCCGCCGCCGCACAGCCAAGGATTTCCAAGCCACAGGCACGATCCACCTGCCCAGGTGAGCAAAATTGAGGTCTCCAGGTATGCTCAGATCAGCCCAGAAGGCAATATATCAGGATTATCTCCAGGAGCCCCTAGCAGACACGTCCGTCTAGGCGGCCATCTTAGCTCTCAGATCATCTTGGATGTTTAAAGGCTTATAAAATGCAGTAGATGCAGGTAGGATGATTTTTAATGTGAGCAATCTGTATGTACAGGGTGTGTGAAACATATAAGATAGACTCTTATTTAGAGTGAAGGTCCGCTTTAAACAGGCACCTTTTACCTCTACACATCTACACATGCTTTTACTTCTCTTTACAGCATGCTTTCCTGGCTTGATCCCATACCGCCTCCCTCCTCCCCCCTTCAATTTCCCCAGCTGACCAGGATAGACCCATTGGGGACCTCTGGCATCAAGGAGCGAGCACATCATCTGCACCCCTGTAGCTGCAGTACAGTTCTGCACCTAGCCATTCAGACAGGATGGGGTGCAGGAGGCATGATATGGTGATGCCCCCCCCCCCCACACACACACACACACACACACACACACACACACACACACACACACTCCTCCCACCAGTCCAAAACGAGGGCCTTGGAAACTTACCTCCTCCAGGACAATTATCTTTTGATGGGTATATTCTGGCATGGAGGGCTATAGTTTGGTCTAGGTAAGAAAACCAGTAAAATGATAACATTATGACCTGGAGGGATATAGTCTGGCCTAGGCTATTTTACACCCCCAGGTAGCTTGATGGATATATTTTGTCCTGGAGGGGTATAGTTTTGCCTAGGCTGAAGAAGATCTGCACAATTTTTAACAATCTGAGACGCAGTGAGAAAACCAGTGATGTGAAAACATTATGGCCTGGAGGGATATAGTATGGCCTAGGCTATTTTACACCCCCATGTATAGAGTTTATCTCTGGGGTACAATGTGTCCTGGACCAGACTATACCCAGGTCTTACATTAGATGAGTATATTCTGGCCTGGAGGGGTATAGTTTGTCCTAGGAAATTTTCCAACCCAGGTATAGTTTGACCTAGCCCAATTTATACCCCAGGTATACTTTATTGGACCTATTTCTGCCTTAAGGTCCAACTCCATCCCTCCTGGTCTCTTATTAATGGGTGCCCCCCCCCTCTCTGGTTATGTCCTGGCTCCTCCTACTATCTACCTGTAACAAGATCACTCTGCCCGCTTATATCCTATTGTAAGGCGATTCCTCCCACTGCCCTCTCATCAGCAATCCCAATGGGGGAAAGCAGCAGAGAGGGAAGGGGGCTTCCTGCCAGAGCTAACCCTGCCGCACAAGGCTACCCACCTATGCAAAGAATCACACTCTGGAGGGGCATCCCAAATCGGGTCGAGCCGGGGGGAATCCCAGCTTCCCAGGCCAGGAAACAGACGTCCCTGTGGCTCCAAAGGGCATCCAAACCTTCTCCACCCACCCGTTCAGCCTCTGCACCATTGGGATGAGGGCCGTGGAGTCATGGCCCCAGCCAAGGTAAGCCCCAATCTTGACTCTTCTAGGCCTAGGGATCCAGCTGTGCCATCTACTACTAACACTTCCCACTCTTTCCTACAAAGGTTCTGGCTGGATGCACCGTGGACGCCCAGGGATGGCATGTGGCTCAATAGAGAGACCCAGGCTCATCCTACTTCCTGGTTTGGGCACACCTAAACCTTTCTGCACCCACCTGGTAAGTGGACCCCTTCACATTTTTGGGGATGCCTCTAGATCCATTTTCAGTTAGTAACTTAACACCTTCTTTTCCAAGGCAACAGGCAACTCCATCCCTTTACTCTTCCTAGACCCTGACAATAAAACTCAAGTGGACCTTTCATGTTGTCCATGTTGTTCCCAACCACACTTTGTTCCCTACAAATCCTTTTTAATGAGAAAAGGGTGTAGGTGTCTTTTATTTCAGTCCTACTACACTAGCACTGGGTAGCATTTAAATGGATATCAGTAAGTATAATCAGTCATTGAATTGCAAACATACAACCTTTTCTACCCTCTCCTTCACATATGTAATAAAAAAAATAAATTTGTACTCAATCAAAAACAGTTGGGCACCCATATTATATCTGACCTCAATTTGTCTATTTGTTATTCATTAGAAAAATATTTATACCCTACTACATTTATTGCAATGTGTGGCATACCCAGCTTCAGAACACCCTCTCCATTGCAATAAATAGAGTGGGTGTAATCTGAACACTGTGAGTGATGCAGGGAGTAGCCATTCCTCTGGAGCTCGCTGGTGAATGGAGATCAGCCCCATTCACAGAGCCTGGACACCTGTTAAGTTTTATCACACTGAAGCAGAGTTGCCTGGACAGACCCTTTAAGGACCACATTATTTATCACTTCTCTTATTCTCCAGAAAGACACATGTGTATATCTAAAACCTAAAAAAAGTTATTACAAAAGAAAGGTACACACAAAAATAATTTTAAATACATGTACCACAGCAGATTGTTTTCAGTTTATTCTAGTTGATACAAAGAACAATATCCATTTGGCTACCTTTCAAACATCACATTGCATCCACTGGGTGTTTTTCTGAATATTGTGCAAATGCTTTAGTACAAAAAGAAACACAGGCTGTTTTGAACACTGGGCTGGGGATAGACTGTGACTATATAAGCCACTTTTCTGGGGACACAATCACTTTAAGTCTGGGAGAAGTTGTGGGAAATTAGATATTTTCTTTCCTAAACAACCTTGCTTGTGCACAGGACATTTAAAGCAGACATTCAGGAAAATTGGAGATACACTCACTAACAGCAACATTACGGTTTAGTGATACCCCACAACAAGTTCCAGACCGGGTGGAACTACAAAACGTACCACTTTTTACTGCCGGTCTGGCACCCCATAGAGCCACAGGTGATTGAATGGGTTAGCCGGGTGGGCTGGCATAGGGCTGTGTACCTGTCTGCCCCTGGAATCCACATGGGGCATCAGACTGATAGATGCATGTGGTTGGTTTTATCTGTTTTTTTAGGCCTGCCGATCCCTAATCAGAATACCCCTTGAGCTGTGACCAGGGTGAACTTTTAGTCATTTATAACCAGAGGTTCCCTTCAGGTATCAATCTGATGGTAGAAGTGGGGAAAAGCTTACCATGAATTCCCAAGCTAATGCATCAGATCTCATGACACAGTGTAAAGTCTAGTCACTTGGCTTGCTGTGGATGAGATGCTACTAGGACCCAGCTTGAATAAAAAGCCAATGTACTGTTTTTCACCTCAACAGTGGGCCAAGTTCTATCTGGTGATTCAGTAACAGTGACATTCTCAGGCTCATGAAGTTTTCTCATGAAGTGAATTTTTTACTACCATGAGAATTTTTTCAACTCTTGATAAATCAAGGTCATAGTCAGCTTTAGAGTTGTCATCTTTAAAATAAAGGAGAATTTTATGCATTATTTTTTTTTAAATAAACTTGATGGCTTGTCATGTCAATCTACTACCTGTTAGAGCATCTTGGAAGTCCTGCTCTGAGTGACTCGGTATGTGCTTTCCACATATACGTTAGAAACCGATCTTTCTCCTTGGAAATCTTCTCCTTGGAATTATTTGATGTTTGCTTTGATGTTTTTACAATCTATAAAAAAGCAAAATGTTTTCATTATGTTGTTGTTTGAAACCCTGATCTTTGGTTAGTTATCAGCCATAATAAATAAGCATGGTACAACTGCAAACCTACCAAGACATTTCTTTCCTCCTAAACTGACAGCCCCGACAAGGAGCACTAATTAGAAAAGCAGCCAAGAAGAGGCCCATAATCAATCTGGAGGAACTGCAGAGATCTACAGCTCAATGGGGAAAAATCTGTCCACAGGACAGCTATTAGTCATGTACTCCACAAAGCCAGAATTCATAAAAAAGAATGGCAAGAAAATTTTTTAAAGCAACTCCCATTTGCAGTTTGCCTCAAGCAAAGTAGTAGACATGGCAAGTATCCCGAAGAATGTTCTCTGTTCAGATTATACCAAAGGTGAACTATTCGACCTAAATGCAAATATTATGCATGGAGGCCTGAATGCAAATGTTATGCATGGAGGCCTGAATGCAAATGTTATGCATGGTGACCTGAATGCAAATGTTATGCATGGAGGAAAGTTAACAGTGCACATCACCCTGAATACACCATCACCAGTGTAAAACTTGGTGGCGGCAGCATCATGCTGTGGGGATGCTGTTCTTCACGGGGACTGGGAAGCTGGTCAGAGCTGATGGTAAAATGGATGGAGCCAAATACAGGGCAATCCTGGAGGAACCTGTTCTAGGCTTCAAAAGCCTGGGCTGATACTCGACCCCTAAAATACAGCTAAAATAGAATGGTTTTAATCAAAGCAGAGTCATGGGTTGCAATGGCATAGTCAAAGTCCAGACCTCAATCCCACTGGGAATCTGTCATGTTTATTTTTGAAAGTTTTTTTGCAGACTCTTCTGCCAAGAGACCACTTCACAATCTGGCATGCTTTTTCCAAAAAAGTAAATCTATGCTGCAAATGCCGGGTTGTCTTTTTTTCAAGTGTTTTTTTCGAAAGTTTTTTTTAGGTTTTTTCATATATATAAAATAGGAAAATTAAAATTGTGGGCACCCACTCCCTGAGCCAACCAGCCTTGGTGCCGGCAGGTGACTTGACAGCAGCTCTACACTGTGAACTGTTATAGGGGTTCATGGACCCTTTACCTGTTCACCAGCAGTAGGGGAAAAACACATTTATTAGTCTAAATGTCACTACTTTCCAGTCTGTGTCTTCTACCATATGTCCCCCGGTTAGACGAGGTGCTGTTTGTTGGTCTGACGGGGTCTTCTGGGTCCCTTACCAGGGCTTCTAGGTCCTTTCAACTGTGTCTTCAATAAGTAATGCTGGGAGATTGACAGGGATGCTTTACCTCAGAGACTGAACCTCTGAGGTTTCCGCTCCCCCCCATGTGATTAAATATGTATAACCCAGGAAATTTCTATACCCCTCTCCTCCAGTGATGTATTTAGTTACATGGGGGCGAATCCTCAAAGCTAGTAACAAGAGCTAGTAACATTTAGAGGAGCGGTAGCATAATTTTAACTCTTATTTTTTTTTAGAATAAATCCACCCTAAAAATTACCCCCAATAAAAAAATGCATGCCCCCCTGAAGCATACCAGCTCAGCATGGTAGTCTAGGTATCAATGGCCAAACTGCTGCCCCCTGACCCTAGTTATAACCAGGGCTCTTCTGCACCCTTTTGACCATTAGGGATGCTATGGTGGCATGGGGGTTAAGCAAGGTCCCCTTCCAGGATGTCACAAAGGTGGCTTCCTGCCCCCCACCCTTTTAACTGATATACAGTAGGTGGTCTCTTGAACCCCTTATCAGTTCAAAAACTGTACAATCATTTCTTAATCAGATTTAATTATACCCCAACTTGACCACTGTTCTGTGCTTGCTATATTTAAACATTGCCAGCGGGGTGTCAATGTCAGATGCCCCAATGGTATTTGGAGTGAAATTCCCCTCCTTCTACCATGCCATACAACCAAAGTTAATGACAGGTGTCTGTAGAACGGAGCTTTTCTACCACAATCTCTTTGGAATCTCCCCCGTGTGTCTTTAATGTCACTGAAGGGGAGAGGCATGCCTCAGGGAATCACTGTCTATACCCCTTCCCCTTCAGTGACATGTTAAGTCACATGGAAGAAATCCTCAGTGGTATAATGATATCACTGCCTTCCAGCATTACTCCTGGCTGGGAGCCATGATGGAAGGAGAAGTCTGATTATCTGCACCCCCTACGTGGTGTACCGGGGGGCTGAAGAGAACAGTGCCCATCAGTACAGGCCTAGGAACCCATGAAATAACATAAAATATCCTGAGCTCTATCTGATGCCTGGGATTGCTCAGGGAGGAGGGAGGCATATTTTATTTTTAATTTAAGGAAAAAAAAAAAAAAAAAAAATATATATATATATATATATATATATATATATATATATATACTGCATGTCTTCATTGAAAAAAATCATGCAGGAAGAACTGTCATTCATTTCAGTCAAATAAAATGTGAGTGGTGAAATACACAGGTTGATGAGTGGTTGATTCTCGCACAGCTTTCTCACCCACCCTTGCAATTGCAATTTTCTTTTGCATGTTTCCCCTGAATCATTTCCACATTCAAGGGGTTTCCACACTGGAGAATGATTTTGCACAGGATTACATTTTTTTCCTGGCACTGAATTGACTCTTCTGTGTTGCTTTACCACATACAATGGCCCTGATTCACAAAGGGTAGAAAAAAACTCAACTGGTAGTAAAAAACTCAATTCATGAGAAAAAAGCCTGAGAATTTCACTGTTAGTGAATCACCAGATAGGAAAACAATGAAAGTCAATGGCACTTTTTACTACAGGTAAAAAGGGAGTAAAAAGTTCAATCCCTTTTTCAGGAGTAAAAAAATGCCATTGACTTTCATTGTTTTCCTATCTGGTGGTCCTATCTGGTAATTTTTTTCAGTGCTTTCTCAAGATTTGTGGGTGAAATATGTGGAAAGAAAATTTTTATTTTTTTTCCTAAAAAATGTAAGTTTTTCAAGAAAATCATATTGCATGTAAAAGTCCTATTTCTCCCGATTACAATGGTACCACATATGTATTTCTGCCCAGAAAACACTCCAAAATGAGAAGACTGCTTTATGAGATTTTCAAATATATGCGCACAATTTGGGTTAAACCATTAAATATTTAAGAAAAATTGGTTTTTTTTTTATTTTAAGGGCACCAGCTTTCTGGGCAGGTAGACCAGGGCACATAGGCTGAGCGGCCACATGCCCCCGGTTCTGGAGGCTGCCAGCCCACATAGGCCACACAGGTCTTCTGCACACACCTAGCTTGGGGATGCAGGTAATTGGTTGAGGGTTGCCAGCAGGTAACTTGCCAGACTTGCCAGCTCTTTGAACTGGTATAGGGGGCTAAGGGACCTTACCAGTTCACAAAGGGTTCAACGTAAAAAAACACACTTTAAAAAAGTCATTTATTCCTTTTTTTCTGCCTACTTATCTACTTCTAGCTGAGTCCTGTCCCATGTAGCGACCACTGAAGTCTGCTGTCCGCACACTCGCCGGTATAAAAGTGCACTCCCTATGGCTGGGAGGCAGAAGCCAGCATGCGGGGCAGAAAACTTGTGTTTGCTACCCAGCTGAAGACCCTGGACTGGCAATATGAGACCAGACGGGGGATGGCGAGCCTCTCAGCACTGGGTCCTAGATGGAGGTGAACTTTTTTTTCTCTTTTGGCTGTAAATAGGGGAAAATGCCAGGCACATCAAATTTACATGACTGACGCTTAATGGCATGTGGAGCAGCCAAGTAGATTCTGCAGGCTTGGCAATTTTTTGTTAGGTCATTGTGAAAGCAGAAGGGGGCCTTTATCAAGGACCCTCATCTCTCTCTTTTGGGCTCATGCGAAGAGGGGACTGCCTGCTACTGAAGAAGAAGCACAGCATGCCATATACCAGTAAGGGACAGCAGCAACACCATAAGATGGGCGAAGAGAGGACAGATTTTTTTTCCTTTCCATACTGACCTATTTTGCCTAGAAACTGCCCTGCTCCAAATCTAGTTTTTTATGTTACAAGCTTTTACAGGAGCAATATAACTGTTCTTTATATGTAAATTAAAGTTCTAATTGATTAGATTTCTTACACAAGATTGTTGCATATCTGTATTATTCCCTGAAGAATTTTAGAATTCAAAATAGGCAGGTTCAATCTTACCAACCTCAACCAACCAGACTTTTCAAACTTTTCTGTACTTTTACAAAATGTTTTGGTATATATTTTTGATGATGGTATTTACCTTGAAAAAAGTCTTCCAACCGTTCATTGCTTGAGGAACAGATGAGTGACATTCTGCAATGCTATAGCAAAAATCATTTTGAAATTCTTTCGGTGTCAAAATTTGAATGTCATATGTATTAAAAAAACCTGCCTCCAATGCTCCGAGAAATGGCACGACCGAGAAAAAATAATTCATGCCTGCCAAAAAAAGATAAATTAAAAAAATGTAATCCATCATACATTTATTCTTTAAAGTGGACCAAAATCCACCCTGGAGTCTTAGATTCCAGAGCAATAGTAAATACAAAGGGATGGGTATGCACAGCCAGAGATAGCAATCTGCAAATGTGGGCCAGGTGCAAGCTCAAAGAGTCAGAACACAAGAAATACAAATAGAGAATAGGAGCAGCTCTGAAGATGTCCCCCCCAAAGACTCAAGAAAATGGCTGCACACACTGGCCTAATGTGAAATAATTAGTTAAATTTATTAATGCAAAATTGCTCTACAAACCTCTATGTACAAAAGCCACACACACACACAACAATTTAAAAAAACACAAAAAATATTCAGTGTGAGACAAATACAATGATTAAAAACAAAACATCTACTGGGGAAGTGAAATCAAGCTATAGGGGGGGGGGCAGCTGCTGGGATGATGGGATAATTGGTATAAATGGGGTGCCAAACCACAAGCACTACAATAATCAATATGTGGATCAATCTTCCCTGGCAAAGACCATAGGGAAGATTAAAATATCATATGCCACGGTGGAGCAGTAACCTGCAATGCACGCTGAGGGGTGTTCACAAGTGAGAAAGTGCAATGTGCAGAAACAAGTGAAAAAAATTGTGCAAGGTAATATGCTGCAAAGAATGTGCAAAAAAGGAGATGAGTGGGAAAGTGCCCAAAAGTATAAAACAAAATGTGAGGAGGAGTGAGAGGTGAAGGCCAATCAAGGGCAATTAAAGATAAATACTATTAGAAAGCGTGTGCAAGTACTGCTCCATTGGTGGCAACTATATGCTATTAAATGAAGGAATAATACATCACCATGTTGGGGAATACATCCCAGGCCGATCCACCCCCTGACCGCTTAAAACGGCAACACCGACGCGTTGCGTAGTTGTTACAAACTACTTCACCAGGGTACTGAGCCGTTTACTATAGCAGCCTTTTATACAGATTCCAGGGCAGGCATACTTGCTCCCCCTGGGGAATCCAGATTTGGGATGCCCTGCTGTGTAAAACCTCCTAGGTCACCAAATATACACACCTTATCCCCAATCCAACAGTGCAAGCGCACCAGTGCCAGCATGCTTCCTGTTAGAGGGCAGGGGGGATGCGGCCACTAGCACATTCCGGTCCGCTTATCAGCTGAAGCCGAGTCTTAGATGATCCTTAGACGTTGGGGCGGGAGCAGATCCCAGAGCTTTGATTGGACAGGAGGCTGTACATGGGTGTAGCCCCCCAGCATGCATCCCATGTTTTGTCCCTATATGGCTATAACCTTAGCCAACCTTATTGGCTATGCCTTTACAATACTAAAGCTTTAATACCAGATATCCACCCCTGTCCATGATCTTTCCCTGCAATGCTATAGCCCAAACTGTGCAATGCACTCCTTAACCAGCTGAGAAGAACCTTGGGGGTGAGGCTAAGCAACTTATGGGCTGGTGATGCGCTGGCCAGGGCTAGTAAATTCACAGACTGATATTTGGCCCCAGTCTATCCCTGGCTGCAAGCCATCTCCTGGTAGAAATTTTATAATGTTATTATAAACAGGACTTGTATCAAATAAACTACTCTTTATTAGTATCAAGAGTTGCATGTACAAGAAACCCTTTAATAATTGGGCATATATGGCAAATTAATTATAACCATCAGCATTCAAGCATGAATAGCATCTTGCCTCCCCTTTTGCCCATAGAGTGGAAGGGGAATCTGCTGGACATATACTGTCTGACATGCTTATTATTAAAGCTTACCTGCTCATGTCTTCTTAGGATCTTAGTTAGCTCTGACATAGCCTAGAAATAGGATAATTTTCTTGCTGTAATATGAACCCCTGACCAACTAAGCATAGATATTACATGAAAAAGAGGTGCTTTCCTAGAACAAAGGTAGTATTTGCACAGCACCCAACACAAGGAATAATAGAATTACCCATCACTCCTTGCAGGCTGCAGAGTTATGCAAATCATCTCTTTACGCCTCTGAACCATCTGAGCCACTGAGTGTGCAATGCCAAGGATCAGCTTTAAATTTACACAGCCAAACACATGCACTAGTGGACACATGTTTCGAGCTTTTGGCTCTCATCAGCACTAGGGCAGGTGTATTTCGCTGTATGGGGGTGCTACGCCAAGACTTATAAATAAAAAAATAAAAAAAAAACGATATATACTATATAAAAATCTATTTTTTACCAAATTCAGGTTGGATACAGTCAAGCAGTCCTTGGCTCTAGATTTTATATCAATGGATACAGTACTGTTTTCTAAACCTCAGCACACAATCCAAGCCATATATAAAGCAATTATTACAGGAACATAGTGAAATTAAGAATATGTCCATCAAGTTCAACCAAGGGTGTTGGGGTAAGGAAAGTTATTTATTTATTTTTTACTGATAACAGCTCATAGTAACTGTTAATGTTATTTTCTTCTAAATAAGCATATAATCCTTTTTTGAAGCAGTTGATGCCGTAGCAAGCTTCTGTGGGAGGCACAGATTTATAGTTCTTTTTTTCTAGTCGAATGGAGTATCTTGTTGTTTTTTCAAGAGGATTACCTGAAATAGTGTTTCCCCATATTTTTTGTATTGCCCATTTATATATTAATACAAGTTAGTCATGTCTACCATCAGTCATATCCTCTCAAAATGTCACAGATTTAATTCTGATAATCTTTCCCCTTAACTAAAATCCTTCATTTCTCTTATTAGTTTGGTGGCTCTCCTCTGCACTTTTTCCATAATCAGAGTGTCCTTTCCATGAATGGTTGCACGTGAGGGCACACTTGTGCCTTGTAAAGAGGCAAAACTACATCCCTATCCCATAATCCCATGCCTCTTTCAATGTATTATAATATCTTGGTGGCCTTGGAAGCAGCTGCTTGACATTGCATGCTGTTATTTAGCCTGTGGTCTACCAGTACGCCGAGATCCTTCTTAAGAAGTGATTTCCCCAGTTTTACTCCTCCAAGTGCATATGTGGCTTTCAGGTTATTAGTAGAGATGAGCGAGTAGTATTCGACCGAGCCGGTATTCGATCGAATACTACGCTATTCGTCATACCCGATTTCGATCGAGTACAGCGGCGATGGCGCACTCACAATTCGTTTCCCCTCCCACCTTCCCTGGCGCGTTTTTTACACCAATCACCATGCAGGGGGGGTGGGACAGGTCCTGGGAGGACGCTGGCATCGCGAGAACGGCGTCTACACGCATTGGCTGGAAAAACCATGTGACCTCGAATATACAAAACTCAGCACTTCCTCTTCGTCAGCATTAGCAGCTTGAACTTAGTGAGGGACAGACGCTCACAGCAGGGAAAGACAGGCTGTCGCTGGCAGGGCCCCAGAAGCTCGGAATCTCGCATTTACCACCATCTATACCAGCTACCAGAAGACAAGAGAGTCATTAAAAGCCCTTATTAGGGCTACTATGCTGAACGGTATATGGCTCATATGTAGGCAGGCAGGGCCCCAGAAGCTCAGAATCTCGCATTTACCACCATATATACCAGCTACCAGAAGACAAGAGAGTCCTTAATCCCTTATTAGTGCTGCTATGCTGAACAGTATATAGCTCATATCATATGTAGGCAGGCAGGGCCCCAGAAGCTCAGAATCTCGCATTTACCACCATATATACCAGCTACCAGAAGACAGGAGAGTCCTTAATCCCTTATTAGTGCTGCTATGCTGAACAGTATATAGCTCATATCATATGTAGGCAGGCAGGGCCCCAGAAGCTCAGAATCTCACATTTACCACCATATATACCAGCTACCAGAAGACAAGAGAGTCCTTAATCCCTTATTAGGGCTACTATGCTGAACAGTATATAGCTCATATCATATGTAGGCAGGCAGGGCCCCAGAAGCTCAGAATCTCGCATTTACCACCATATATACCAGCTACCAGAAGACAAGAGAGTCCTTAATCCCTTATTAGTGCTACTATGCTGAACAGTATATAGCTCATATCATATGTAGGCAGGCAGGGCCCCAGAAGCTCAGAATCTCCCATTTACCACCATATATACCAGCTACCAGAAGACAGGAGAGTCCTTAATCCCTTATTAGTGCTGCTATGCTGAACAGTATATAGCTCATATCATATGTAGGCAGGCAGGGCCCCAGAAGCTCAGAATCTCACATTTACCACCATATATACCAGCTACCAGAAGACAAGAGAGTCCTTAATCCCTTATTAGGGCTACTATGCTGAACAGTATATAGCTCATATCATATGTAGGCAGGCAGGGCCCCAGAAGCTCAGAATCTCGCATTTACCACCATATATACCAGCTACCAGAAGACAAGAGAGTCCTTAATCCCTTATTAGTGCTACTATGCTGAACAGTATATAGCTCATATCATATGTAGGCAGGCAGGGCCCCAGAAGCTCAGAATCTCGCATTTACCACCATATATACCAGCTACCAGAAGACAAGAGAGTCCTTAATCCCTTATTAGTGCTACTATGCTGAACAGTATATAGCTCATATGTAGGCAGGCAGGGCCCCAGAAGCTCAGAATATCGCATTTACCACCATATATACCAGCTACCAGAAGACAAGAGAGTCCTTAATCCCTTATTAGTGCTACTATGCTGAACAGTATATAGCTCATATGTAGGCAGGCAGGGCCCCAGAAGCTCAGAATATCGCATTTACCACCATATATACCAGCTACCAGAAGACAAGAAGACACTCACACACAATGACAATTAGGGGGGAGGGTCTATTTATTTTCCCCCTTGCCTATGTCATCTGTGGTTGTCATTAGGCAACGTGATTTTAAGGGGTGCAGAATTTTGTTCTTCTTTTTTGTACAGTTTGGCTTGGGGTCCATGGCAATGTAGAGGAAAGAAGGTTTCCTTCTTGTCTCACTTTACGTAGAAGTTTGTTAGATATTGTGTTTGGAGTGTATTGTTGAGTGGCTGTGATAGTGGCGTAATAGTGCGACTTGGGCGCGTTATATGCACCCAGACATGCTTCCCCTGCTGTCCCAGTTGCATTCCAGCAGTGTTGGCATCATTTTCTGATGTTTCAGGGTGGACTTGGTGACCTCCAAGTGGTCCCTTAATGAAAAGTCCCCTCACTTTTAATACAACCTCACTTGAAAGTACCACCAGAACTCGCAAAATCTCCTAAACTCTTATTTATAGCAAAGCAATACTTCCCTTCACCAGTGTCAATCTTGGCTAGTCTGTCAGTCCTTACAGATTACTTGCAGTTATTATAACCGATAAATCTGACCCCCAATGCTGATCTCTTTCTTACTAAATGTATCATCACTGGAAAGTACCAGGGGCTTTCCAGCTTCACTGCCAGGGAGCAATATGAATGACCAGAAGACTGCATCTGGTTTGTATTTTTATGAATATTGGGCAAAGGCTTTAGTATAAAAAGAAACACGGGATATTCTGGGGCATAGAGGTGAGGACGCTTCCTCTGCTGGTACAGGATTACTTTACTGACTATAGCTCCTGCTCGATTAGTATGCACACACATGACAAATAATTACTGAAAAGGAAACACTAAACAATATTTTATTATGATAAAATAAGGGAATTTCAAGCCAGCTATTATGCTTTATTCCACTGCATCACCTATGGCTTATGTAAGCCAGCATAATTTGTATCTGTTAATGGAAGCCAGGGAATAATAGGCTTTATTCAGAATTATATGAAATTCAGCTTTCAAGTTTTGGGATTGTTGCAGACCTATCCTTTTACAAAGGTACCAAAGAGTGGATATCTTACAAATAACTGTTATAGTAGGTACGATATGCCTGAAATACTGTGAATGCTTGACTGGAGTTATTTGAGGATTCAGCATTAGATTATTGGAACGTGTGTTCGAAAGTGGCTGGGAAAGGTGTAAATGATCGGCACATTCATGCCAGGATTCTTACTTGTTTTTGGTAAGTGTTCCCATACCTATAGTTTGAGCCAGGTTTTCCCGGCAGTTGGAGGGGGTGCCAGGAAGACAGCTACAGACAGTGAGAAAATGTCTAAGACTGGGCAGAGTTCTGAGATAAACAGAATGGTAAACAGGCAGAAATCTGACCCTAAGGGGTACAAGGATATGGTACCTGTGATGTTTTGTTGGCATAAGTGAGGCAGAGGCATAGCTAAGCTTTCTGGCACATGGGGAGAAGTTTAGAAATGGTGCCCCCACCTGTGCTCAGGCCCCCATTTGGTGCCCCCCGACCTGCTGCACCCGGGACACATGCCCCCCTGCCTCCCTTAATTACACCCTTGCAGTGAGGGAACTGTGGTGTTTAGTTAGCACTATTATGGTTTTTGTTTATAAGAAGCTGCTGTACCTGTCTGCACTGCCTGCCTCCACTTTCGATGCCATTTCTAAACGTTTCCATTATTGCATGCCAAAATGATGTAATCTGTTATTTCTTGTTTTTATTTTCTATTTGCAACTCTGTGTTATAACAGAACATGGTTTCCCCTAGCACCAATGTATTTACCTTAGCAATGTACATCAAAGTGGTGAGTTAAAAGTACAGATCAGAGACTTCCGGAATCAATTGATTGGCTGAGGCAGAGACAAGAATAATAACTCCTTCTTCTCTAATTCAGCCTCCTCAGGTGGAAGGTAAACAATCTTGTGTTCAGTAGCTAAAGGGTTACTGTCAGTATTCTCAGCTGCAGAGGTAAATTCCTGCAGCTTTGTTTAGCCAAAGCTGCTAATTAGCTCATCTGTTTCAGTGGAAGGATTCTGGGAGCTGTAGTAAGAAAGAATACCAAGATCTTTACTTAAAGGCAATAAAGCCACTCCTTTTTTTACCAAGATAGAATCAGTGGGAAATAGAACATTACACAGGCATGGCTGCACAATTCTAACACACAGGTATAATTTACATCCCAGAAAAAGAAAAACAATAAGGCAGGACACCAAAAACGGAAGCGGAAAAATGAGCCGTTGGACCTCAGAAGCCTGTCATGTACACTTCCTAGCAAGACTGCCGTAAACTGTGAGCTTAACCCCCCACTCCTACGGTATGCAGACATAGCTAAAAATCTATGACCAAAAGAAACTGCAAGGAACAGTCAAAACAGCTGGAAGGATAATTGGTCTGCCATTTCCATCCAACATAGACCTGTATGCAACTAGGACCACATCAAGGGCAAAAAAGATTGTTGACAACCCCTCTTACCCAGAAAAAAGCTTTCTTCCAGCTCCTGCCCTCAGGATGCCATCTCAGGGTTTCTTTCATAGGGCCATTAAAGACTTAAACATTCTTATGCTTGACATGCAAAATTGATTAGTAAAATATAGACTACTGAATAATGTTACCTTGTGTTCTTCTGGTTTTCTACTTAGCTTTTCTACTCCCCCCACCCCATATTATTCACCTTGTAATGCCTCTATCCATATTGATTTCCTTGTATATTGTATTCATGTACTTGGTGAATAAGCGATTCTGAATCTGATATCTAAAGTAGGCAATCCCCATTTGCAACTGTAGGTGATTAAGATGAGTTCATGTGAATGGGAAAATGGTCAGGATTATACAAACTAGTCTCTATTTCTACCTTCTACCTGGTATGGAAAACCTTATTTCATCAGAACATTTTACTTTGTCTGTGTTGAAGATACAACAGCTTCTAGCTAAATCTATTGCTGGAGTGACTTTGCTGGATTTAATGCAGTTTACAGTTAGGACACTAGATGTTACCAATGCTTAACTGTAGTCTCTATGTGCATTTCCTGATGTGTTGCATTTCCTGTATATTCAGCTCTGCTCTATGACGCTTTCTTCCTGTCTGTGTTATCCACCATGGTAAGATGACATTCTCTTACTGCATGCATGTTCCATTAAAGCCAGTTCCTGTTACACCACCAATGTCTATCTGGATTTGACTCTGTTATACCCAGCACCAACACTCTGCAACAGGTAACACTACAAGTTACACAGGCACTTAGGTAATGCAACACAAGAGTGAAGTTCTTGACAAATTACAGAGCTATGTAGTAAAAACAAGTAACCCGTTTCAAAGGAAGTCTCTCATACTTTGGAGTGACAATGGAGGTGAATTCACATGACACAGAGTGCAATAGTACCTAAAGCAGAACAAAATAGAGCATCAAAAGAAAGTGCATACACATCAGAGCAAAATTGCGTAGTTGAAGCACTAACTGAAATGATCAGATGTATGCTGAGAGATTTTGGACTACCACAAATATACTGGGTTGAGTCAGCAATGACAGGCACTTGTTTCGAGAACAGTGGAGAAAACTCCATTTGAACTGTGGTACAATGAAAAGGCAACGGTCTTTTTTGCATTAAAAAAGAGTTTTTTTGGATGCAAAGCATTCATCTACATTTCAGAGGAAAAACGCACCAAATGCCAAAACAGAGTATTTGAATGAATCTTTGTTGGATACAGTGACAATGTTAAAGTGGGCCAACACCCAGGGGTGATCGGCCCGGTTATCTATAAGATTCCCGGGCCGATCACCTCACACACCGCGGGACATCCGAGATCGGGATGTCCCGCGAGGTGTAACCCCCCCAAAAGCCCCAAAAAACCTTACCTCTCCAGACGCTGCTTCCGCCGCCGCCGCCTCACTCGCGCTCCTCCAGACGTGCGCGCGCCGGCCGTCTTTGAATGGCCTGCGCGGGTGCGCACACGTCAAGAGTGACGCGCGGGAGGCGGCGGCGGGCGCGATCCCTTGTCCGGCGACGGACGTCACTTGTCCGTCGGCGGGCATTGGACAGCGTAGTCACGTGGGAGCGTGGAGAGGTGAGTTTTCGGGGTGTTTGGGGGGGTTTCAGGCAGCGGGGTGCCCCAGGGAAGTGGACCAATACCCAGGATAGTCAAAATCCTGGGTGTTGGTCCACTTTAAGGGTTACAGAATCCTAAATCCCAGAACAGACAAGGTTACCATTAGCAACAGTTTAGCTTTTGTTAAAGATCTGAGAGACAGTGTGATGATAACTGAGGAAGTACGAACAGAAGCAAAAACACACTGCATATCTATCATCCGTAACTTCTGAACAAACAGCTGTGAGCACAGAACCTACCAGTACCAAAGACACAGACACAAGCAAGCTCAGACACAGAACCAAGATGCCCAACGTGATAAAACAGAGGTAAGCCACCTGAATGTCTTTCATACAACGCAAGCACTGCCAGTGCCAATGAATATGCAACTTGGGAAGACATATCTCAGCTTTCAGAAGGTAAAGCCAGTAAATGGATAAAGGCTGCAAAGGAAGAGATAAAAGCTATGCATGACACCAAAGCTTGGACAATTACACAACTTCCACTGGGTAGGAAAGCCATAGGTTGCAAATGGACTTTTAAAGTGAAGTTTAATGCAGATGGCACAGTGGAGCAATACAAAGCACGACTCATAGTCAAGCGATATGGAGGGGACTATTATAAGACATTTTCTCCAGTAGTCAAGCATGCTACAATAAGAACTTTGCTGACACTAGCCACCACAAGGAAAATGCTAGTGAAACACTTTGATGATTTGAATAATATGTGAGTATATTACAACATTTAATCTGCACCCAACTGCATTGCACTAACTGTGCATATTATACAACCTCTCATCCGTGCCCAACTGCATTGCGCTTACTGGGCATTTTATACAACATCTCATCAGTGACCAACTGCATTGCATTTACTAGGCACCTAATACAACATCTGATCTGTATTCAACTGCATTGAACTTACTGGGCATTTCATACAACATCCCATCTGTGACCAGCTTCATTGCACCTACTAGGCATTTAATGCAACATCTCATCTGTGCCGAACTGCATTGCACTTTCTGGACATTTAATACAGATTTGACCTGCGTCCATTTGCATTGCACTTACTGTGCACTTAATACAACATCTCAACTGTGCCCAACTGCATTGCACTTACTGGGCAATTATTACAACATTTGATCTGCGCCTAAATGCATTCCACTCACTGGGCATTCAATACAACATCTCATCTATAACCAACTGTAATGCACTTACTAGGCATGTAATACAACATTTGATCGGCACCCAACTACATTGGAATTATTGGGCATTTATTAAAACATTTGATATGTGCCCAACTGCATAACAATTACATCTAATCTGTGACCAACTGCTTTGCACCTACTGGGTATTTCATACGACTGAACTGTGTCTAACTGCATTGCATTTACTGGGCATTTAATATAGCATCTCATCAGTTCCCAACTTCACTGCAGTTACTTGTATATGTCATACATTTGATCTGTGCCCAACTACATTGCGCTTACTGGGCTTTAATACAGTATTTGATCTGCACCCAACTGCATTGCGCTTAATGGGTAATTCATACAACATCTCATCTCATCTCACCCTTCCCCAGTTGCAGACCTACTTTTGTTGAAGGATGAGGAAGTGGCTAGCGGACCATCGCAGAACATCTACGATGATGATGAAACCCTAGTGCGAACTGCCATGGCTTTCTGCAATGTGGAGGCTGAGAGGGAGGGTATTGTGGAGGAGAGGGTGGAAGACGATCCCAGGGGTGATGACGTCCTAGACCCAACATGGACTGAAGGTCATCATAGTTCAGAGAAAAAAAGGTGGTGGTCATGCAGCGCCAGACAGCCAGCAGAAGCGGGAGAAGGGTGCAAACCCTCAGAGGTTAACCCATTGCAACTACATCCCACCATGCCCAGGGACTGAGCACACCACAGCAGGCTTAGAGGATCTTCCCTACATGGCATTTCTTCAAGCAATGCACAGATGACAAAACACAGGTCATTTACACGCTGCACCACCAGTCCCTAAAGTAAGGGAAAATTTCTAATTATATCTGAACCCGTCTATGACCAGGCACCTGCAATCCAAACATGAGCTGCAGTGGCAGAAACACTAAGTGTTTATTAGTTGTTGCTTGGGTGTTTGGGTTGCGGCACATTACCTGTTATTATAAATTCTATACATGCATCTATACATATATAAATCAATTCATAAATATATACATCAATCTTTACATATGTACATCAATAAATATAAACGCAAATAAATATATACATCAATCTATACACAAATAAATATATACTTCAATCTATACATATATAGATTATATACATATATACAGTAATAAATAAATATATACATGCATCTATACATATATAAATCAATACATAAATATATACATCAATCTATACATATGTACATCAATAAAAAAAAATAAACGCAAATATAAATATATATATCAATCTATACATGAATACATAAATATATACGTCAATCTATACATATATACAGCAATAAATACATATATACATCAATCTATACACATATAAATAGATTAAAATATTGTATTTTTTAGTGTCAGAGGCCAGGGGGTGGGGGAGGTGGATGTGACTTAAGCGTCAGAGGAGGAGGTAGCAAACACTTTAACCACTCACTGGCGCAGCAAAGTCCTGTGGGATCCACACCTGGTGTAAGTATATCCACGTTGGCTGTGGATAGACAGATCCTCTTGTCGGTAATTACACCCTCTTTAGTGCTGAACACATGTTCTGATAGGACACTTGCCGCAGGGCAGATCAGCACCTTCAATAGGGCAAGCTCTGGGCACGTGTCCAATTTAGCGACCCAAAAATAGAAAGCATAGAATACCTTGTCCTTCTATGAACGAGATAACAGCATATCGAGTAGCAAATAGCATGAAAAACTACATAACAAACAAGATGATCACAACCTTCATACCATTCAGCAAACCGCATTCATACTTCAAACCTGACGGCCGTTTCGAGCCTATCGGCCCTTTGTCAAAGGTATGCAGCGGTTTGCTGAATGGTATGAAGGTTTTGATCATCTTGTTTGTTATGTAGTTTTTCATGCTATTTGCTACTCGATATGCTGTTATCTCGTTCATAGAAGGAGAAAGGTATGTGTAGGTTGTGCTGCTACACTATAGGTCTAGTGCCTGGGATTGTTAAAGTGTATGTAAGACGTTGTCTGATTATATAACGACTATTTTCATGATTTATTGAAGTTGCTGGATGGTGATTTATCAATTATTGGCACATTGCACTTTAACATTCTTATTGATACATTATGCTGCTTATGTACGTTTTACATGTTATTATTATAGCAGATTGAGACCTAAATATTGAGCACATCCTACATGGTACATTGTTATTGTAAATATTTTTAGTGATGTATGTTATGTATAGATTGATATAGGTTCATGTGTATCTATTTGTGATTTTGTATATGTGTAATAAATGATGCATTTTTGATATTGCTGGAGTACAATTGGATTTATTGAGTGCGCACCTCAAACCTATTGTTTAAATTTTGTATGAGAAGGGCATATTTTAGTGGACAGCCCTTTAATGAGGTTGTGGCACCCTTTTTTGATATAACAACATATATGAAGGTTGAATAAGTGGTGTGCTGGACCATTATGTATTAAAGTGGACCAACACCCAGGATTTTGACTATCCTGGGTTTTGGTCCACTTCAGGGGGGCACCCCGATTAGGGGTGCCCCGCTGTGTAAACCCCCCCAGAAACCCCCCAAAACTCACCTCACCACGCTCCCACGTAGCCACGGACAAGCGGGTGACAGCGGTGGACAAGGCAGCGCGTCCGCCGCCGCCTCCCGCGCGCACGCCTAGAGGATCAGGTGAGTTTTTTTGGGGGCTTTTTGGGGGGGTCCCTCACCGCTGGACATCCCGATCTCGGATGTCCCGCGGTGAGGGGGGTGATCGTCCACTTTAACTAATTCATAAAGTATACCTTAACCACTTTGATGCTTGCCATGCATTCTTCTCTACTTCTTCCTAATTGAATATTTGGGATGCCACATGCATATATTTATTAGGGGGTATTATAGGGGTACTGCTATCTAGCGTTACGTAATGTTTGGTGAACGCTGGGCGCTGTACGTAAAACCACATTTAAGAAAGCGAATCTGGTGAGCTCCTCTAACAGCGCCATGTAGCTTCACATGTATTACTAGAGGTGGCTC
Source organism: Gastrophryne carolinensis (assembly GCA_027917425.1). Classification (NCBI taxonomy): domain Eukaryota; kingdom Metazoa; phylum Chordata; class Amphibia; order Anura; family Microhylidae; genus Gastrophryne; species Gastrophryne carolinensis. Next base: position 284,413,274 of record CM051237.1, on the reverse strand, counting down.
AGCATATAGCGCCGGCGCTCTAGGTTCAGGAGCCCCACGTATTACCTTTCGCTCAGTGACGCTTTGCCATACATTTCAACGAAGTTTAATTTGTTGGTACTTAAAAAGCCTGTTTGGCAATTAAAAAGTTTTTTTTCAAATCATTGTGTGACCTTTTCCTGGCCTGCAAACAAACAATTTTGTAACACAGGGTTAGGTATTTTTTCTTGCACCTAGGTTAAAAAAAAGATTAAAAAAAATATTAAAAAAAATTAACAAAAACAAAAATAAATAATAAAAAAATTAATAAAAAAATGTTAACTCCCTGGCCTGACACCAAGGGCCTTATTTATCAAGGGCTAGCGCCAGGTAGCGCCAGCTATCGGCGGCTACCGACTCAAGTACGCCCGGCGGCGCTCACAATGACGCATTTATCAAGCTAAATGAGGCTAGCGCCGGCGATAGCGACAGCAAGCGCGGAATTCATCATGAAGCCGCCAGGAACGAACAGCGCCTCAGCAAATTCCATCACAGCGCCAGGTATGACCTGTCGCTCCCTGGCGTTGTCCAATGCATTTCAATGGAGCAATCTTTAATTAATCATAATAAATTGAAATTAATTTTTTTTTAGTTTTTTTTAATGTCAAAAATTCTGAGACCACTTCTGCAATGTTAGGTTTTTTTTTTAAAGTAAAAAAAAAAAAAAAAAAAAATTTGTGCAGAATTGATATTACAGGTCTGATATTAATGTATTCATATTACAAAATGATTCAAAACACATGTATAATTTTACAATCCAAAAATATGGTTGTTTAGGGGTTAAAAGCTGTTTTACACCCATCGCCGCAATCGCTCTGGGGTTAAAACAAGGAATGGACAGCGCCAGCAAATTCGGAGCGTGATTTGTTAATGAATATGCAGCTATCTGTTCGCTCTGGCCATTCGTTGTCAGGCGCTCACATACAACGCTGAACCTGTGAAACAGCGACCCCTAAGCCCGTATTCAACATTACCGCACACCGACTGAGTCGCTATCATCAAGCTAACGCCGGCCAAGCACAGCGAATACTGGCTGGCGCTGTGAAAATCACGCTACAGTCGCTCATCTGTCGCTACCTGGCGCTATTAATGAATCGGCCTGCCCGTCTAAGGCCCTTATTTAACAAGGGATAGCGCCAGGTAGCGAATGGTGAGCGAATGGTAATGACAGGCACCGCCACGAGAACGCCGGCTCCCCTACGCAATCACACATTTATCAAGCCGATCCTGCTTAGCGAACGACAGAGCGCCAGATAGCGAATCATTCATCATTATTCCAGCCTCACCACACAGCGCCAGCGAGCAACCTTGAACAGCGACAGGTCTGACCTTTCGCTACCTGGCGCTCTCCAATGCATTTCAATGGAACAATCTTTAATTATTCATAATTAATTGTTAATAATTTTTTTTTTAAATGTCAAAAATTCTGTGGCCACCTCTGCAATGTTAGATTTTTTTATGGAAAAAAAAAAAATTTGTGCAGAATTGATATTACAGGTCTGATATTAATGTATTCATATTACAAAATATTTTGAAAAACTGGGTTTTTTTTTTCCAAAAATATGGTTGTTTGGGGGTTAAAAAACTACTTTTAAGCCATCGCCGCCAGCGCTCTGGGTTTTAAACAAGCATTTCACAGAGCGAGAATTTGTTAATGAATATGCTGGGAGCCGTTGGCTATGGCCATTCGCTGTCATGCGCTCCCATACAGCGCGGAACCTGTCAAACAGCGACTCCTAACCCCGTATTCAACATTACCGCACATCGACTGAGTCGCTATCAACAAGCGAACAACGGCCAAGCACAGCGAATACTAGCGGACGCAGTGAAAATTACGCTACAGTCGCTCATCTGTCGCTACCTGGCGCTATTAATGAATCGGCCTCCCCGTTTCCCCTTGCTCCCCAGAAAAAAAAACATTCCTTCTTCCAGGCAAGTCACCTAAGCAGTGTAACCAAAAATGCAAATAAACAAATGGGGACAGTTTGATAACATTCAAGCAGGCCCTAAGAGTTATATAAATACATGACAATAACAATAGATTAAAAAAAATAAGATCAGAACCAGTTTTAGCTAACTTTAAATTTATTAAGGTTAAACAATTAGACCCAGGGACATATGGGGAAAATGTATACAAGTTTAAGAATGAACATAGATCACTTTTGTCTCCCATACAGGCAAAATAAACGTGATCTGGATTTGTTAAGGTGTAAAAAAGAAAAACAAAAAATCATTAACTTAAATTATAATTCAGGTGTCATCTAAGCTATTTGTGTAATGTGGGTGGAAAAATACACTGCTACAGTTTTAGAAATAATGGAGGTTAATAGCAGCATTGGAATGCTCAGACGCTGCATAGATTGAGGGAGAGGCTTCTACAACGCCCTCAAATATATCACATCTATCAATGTAAAAGTGGATACTACAGCGTCACTTGTCCGGCCTCCATGCTAGGTTATAGCTTCAGGCACCCCGCTTGCAGCGTTCACTAGCGGCCAATCTAAGGGCCGCGACATAGACGCTCAAATGGTAAAATGTGTCGCTAGTCTAAAATTAGCCTCTTAACTTTTTTATTGTGTAATTTTTATTTCATATTGCATTATTAAATTATTATTCTTAATGTATTTTTTAAATTGTATTGCTAATATTTTTTGGGGATGGTTTATGTTTTTGAAAATGTAATTTTAGAAAATATAAAAGTTATTTATACCTTATACCTTATTAAATGATATAAAAAAATAGGTCACGTTTTATTCAAAAATATTTAAATATGTTTATTTTGGGGGGGGGGGGGGGGGTTTAAAAGAAGGTGACAGCCTCCCAGTGCCTTAAGAACTCCATTCTGTTTTCTCACGCACCACGAAAACACAATCTCACTAACAAATAGTGCCCGGAAGTGTAGTCGGAAAAACAAAACCAAAAACTCACAAATGGCCCAAACCCAATGGAAAAAATACACATACACATCCTTTTTCATGTGAAAGTGCAGGGAAAAGAGGCGGTGAATCAACCCCAATGTCAGAACAGCACACAGTATTCTAGCGGTGGCCTCACCAGGGCTCTATACAGCACATCACAACCTCCCTCTTCCTACTGGTGATTCCTCGAGCTATGCAGCCGAGCATCCTGCTTGTTTTTCCCACTGCCTGGCTACACTGTCCACTCATCTTGCAGCTTTCAGTAATCAGTATCCCTAAATCTCTTTCTTCCGATGTCCTGGCTAACACAGTGCTGCCCATATGGTACTCAGAGCAGGGATTCCTTGTACCCAAGGGCACAATTTTACATTTAGAGACATTAAACTCCAGTTTCCACAGTTTTGACCATTTATCTAGTAAAGCGAAATATGTTTCCATGTTGCAGAAACCTCCAGGAGTGTCCACCCTATTACTAACCTTAATCAGGAATGTCACTTACACACATATTAAAAAGAATGGGGCCCAGGACAGAGCCTTGTGGCACACCACTTGTAACTCGCCTTTGTTCGGACTGCAAGATTAACAACAACACTCTAATACCGATCCCTTAGCCAACTGGAAATCCACTGAACTATCCAGGGATTGAGTCCTAACTTCAATAACTTATCTATGAGCTCTTGTGTCAAAGGCTTTGCTAAAATCCAGATAATAATAATAGAGCCTGCGTTGTTTAAGGCCCATTAAAGCAAAAACTGGAATGTGAAATAAACCTGTGTGTTAGGATTGTGCTCCAATACCTTTGATTTACTTATCAGCATTCTGTTTCTTATATCCCTGTAGCTCAGTTTTGGTAAAGTAGGGATTGTTTTCTTACCCCTTACTATACCTTACTGGTATACTTTCTGACTACAAATCCCACTATCAGCAGCTTTAGCTTAACAAAGCAGCAGTAATGACATCCCCAGCTGAGAACGCTGCCCTTTAGCTACTGGAACACAGGACTGTAATACCCCCTTTCTCACTAGGTTAAATGAATGCTCCACTCAACAGCTGCCATGCCTTAGAGGGAACATTGGTTGAGATGCCCATTAACTACGAAGTCTCAGAAAATGATCATTTGGCATCATACATGACTTAGGGGGTTGTTCTGGAGGTTCATTTTAGCTTTTTAGTTTATCTCAGTGGCTACATTGAAAATACTAAATAATACTGAAAAAAATTGAATACTTCTATACTTACAACTCCACCAACTTCTTACAGAAAGGCACGTTTGGTTTTTAGTCTCAGATTCGCAAGGCTCAGTGTCTAAGGTTGATCGTCCTGGAATAAAAGACACAATGGTTTGTACCCTTTTTCAAATTTAAAGGCAGAAATAGGAAATACTTTAACTTATGTTACATTCTATATGGCTTTATTCAATAGCTCCTGTTGCCACTAGCTCATATTTTTCCTTTTGTTAGGGGTATTGGTTGATGCACATATAGGAATTTTTCCTCTGCATTTAACCCATCCGTGTAGTCAGTATATTCATGCACGGAGAGGGGGACTGCCATAATTACGGCACCCGGGGAGCAGCTGGGGGTGGCTCACAAGCACGTCACTCATGGTCTTGAGCAATGCCCCATGGCTGGGAATTGAACTTGCAACCCTAGGCCACGACTGCCCCTTATGACATATCAAAGAGATCCCATGTACTGCAACTGCTCTTGTCAGGGGCATGGCCCTCCACAACCTCAAAAACTGGACTCCAATAATTTACCTCTTTTTACTGCTTTATAATTTATATTTTATAAGTTATACTTTAGAATTTTACTGCTTCCATCAGCGGTCAGTTCTGGACCCACATGGCTGCTAGGGGGGATAATCCTGAGGCAGTGTTCCAACAGTGGAGAGTGAATGCCAGGGCAGGCTCCGGATTAGGTAGACTATAGGGTCGATTCAAAGAAACATGTTACAGATTTTGGTGCCGATCATCCTATTTTTCCCGAACGCTCGTGCGCTCGTATGAACTTGCGAGTGATTCTATAAGCTAATAAGTTTCTATCCTAAAATGTACGTCCGTTCGTATGGCAGTTAGCGAATCAGACCTATGTCAGTTTCCATCCTGAATTTTCCGTTTCATTTCTCAGGTTGCAACATTGGTTTTGCCCTTTTTCCTTTTTTGTCTGGACGTAAATCCTTCTGATCTTGCGCCTGCCCACTACAAACTTACCTCATTAAAGTGCATTCTAAATATTTGGGTTTTTTTGTCTTTATTTCATTCATTTTGTAGTAACGAACCATTAATGAATGCATTTAATGCAAGTAAATCTTACTTTGTTTAATTTTTAGTTAACTTGCATTTTTTACTTGTGGTTTTAATTTTAATATTTTGGCTTCAAATGGTACAACTTTAAATTTTTTTTGTGGTTACCCACACCCTCTATATACAGATTGCTCTCAAAAATTAAAAAACACACCAGCAACTTCTGCATGTTATGAGCCTAGAAACAGCCAAGATGGCGGGTCAGGTATTATCGGGCAGCCTGCAAACACAAAGGGCCTTGTGACTGTGTTGCTCTGCATTCTTTGATTTCTGACCTTTCCGTGCCCCCAGCTCTGCTGTGTCTGTGCAAAATACAGCAGTAACCCACATCCTGCACTTTATCCCGCTCTCCTCTCCTCAGTAAGTAAGATGCATCTGACCAAAGATGAGCTAAACTAATTAAACAAAGCAAAGATAAACAACTACACCAATACATTCAAATTAAAAATATTATTCTAGTACATCAATTTAAAAATGAATAACAAAGGACATAAGTTTCTTTAAATAACGCAAATATATGGATGTGTTGCAAAATAAAGGTTTACATGCAAAGGACTAATTAAGGTCCACATTAAATTGCTTTTATAAGGCATACATGAAATGTATTGAATCAGGTATGCATTGCCATACAATTTATGGCCTCGGCCATGCTGATACATGCAGTTCATTGGAGCTCAAGACGCGCAGACTCCTCCACATAGCCAAAAAACCTGTTCAAGAACAGCAATCCGACTGCTAAAAGGTGTCGGAAGTGGCTTTCTTTTAAAACGTATTTAGAGGTTGGAAAACAGCTCTCTGAATCACACCGAAACACATCCGATTATCCTAAGTTTTAGGTTTTGATCCTAAGTTTTAGGTTTTGATCCTAAGTTTTAGGTTTTGATCCTAAGTTTTAGGTTTTGATCCTAAGTTTTAGGTTTTGATCCTAAAATTTAGGAACGAACTTCCGATGATCGTAAGAGCATATACGAAATCGTACGTAGGCTCGTGCGAGTCGGAAATGGCCAAAAAACAGGAAAAAATGACAAACACCCACCCAAACTTACGATTCTCGATCCGAAATCAATTAACTTTTGCATTTTGAATCGAGGGGTATGTGCTGGGTCGACACAAACCAGCCCCAAAACAGTGCAGCCCCCCGTGAATGGCAATGGACAGAGAAGGCTCTCTGGCAAATAATCACTAAATGATCAGTGTGCATTTTGCAGGTAACCTGCGGTGAAATATGTTTTTTTTCACCTTTCTTTTGTTGCCTGACTGTCCTGCTAATCAGAGAGCCAAGAACTTGTCAAAGAAGATAAGTTTAACAACTGGGCAAATCCCTAATGCCACTTATGCTCTATTATTCTCATATAACAACAGAGATTTCCTGCTTTTTGTTGCAACAATGGACACAGACATGTCTAGACCCCAGATTGGACTTGTTTTGGTACATTTATCACTTCTGTTTATCATGCTTAATTTTAAATGCAATCTTAAGACAAATGAATGCAAATTGGAACATGGCATGTATGTATGTTTCTGTAAAAAATGGATGCTGTTCACCATTCCAGGGGGATCCCGATTGCCGGTGTCTCCCCTGAGCATTAACCCCCTGCACAACTTACCTTTTTCTTTGCTTCCCCAATGAAATTCTTGGTTTGCAGAGGGTTAATGTGCAAGTAAGCACCGGCAATCTGGATGTCAGCAACACCCATTTTGTGAAAAATAAGAGTTCTGGTTTAATACAGTACTATAATACCCATAAACTATAGGTTGCTAAGTGCTTAAGGCACCTACTGTAGATAAAAGGTTCATTTGAGTTAATTGAAATAAAGATGCAAAGCTCATTCTCTTAAATTTTGGGGGTTGGTAGAAGGATGTACACAAGTACCATCATAGTTCTTTCAAATTATTAAAATGTCATGTACACTAACAGAATGATTCTCTATATCTTTTTATCTTGGTTATTCAAAAAAGATCACGTTTGCATTATCATACCTATATCCAACCATTTTTTTCAACTTTCCATCTATTAGATAATCCACATCATCTTCCAAATGCTTTGTGCACATTGAACATGTGACAGAATATACAGTATATACATTTTCAAACCATCTACATTTGTATTACCTGTACTATATTGCCATCCAGTCTGCATAGTCAAGCTTCAAAGGATATTTCTTAAGTTGCCTTGTTCCTTCATATCAAGAAATGGAGCTGTAGCATTCAGCATTACTTTAAACATCAACATTCTTTGTTGGTAGATCCAGGGCTGAAGGACAACTGTACTATTCTTACTGACATCCCTGAGATTGTCTGGTATAAGGTCCCACATAGGTAGGTAATTTCCATTGTTTCCAGAACTTTGAGGGTTAGCATTGTCAAAGACCAAGAATAGGCAAAGGAGAAATAGCAATGCCATTGCACAGAATGTGAATGTTCTGTCCTGTCAATCTCTGCCTGTTACTGAGGATTTTATCTGTCTCCTCTTTCAATCTGTGGCAGTTTATAATGTCCTAATTATTCTTTTTACTCATAGCATGGAAACATGACATACTCATTTAATGATGTGAACCGTAAGATGTGTGACCAGCAAAACAGGTTTTAGGTCTTTGTGTTCCCATCTAAGGCTGCATATCAAATAGTGTTTAATACTGTCAGCAGAGGAAAGAAACAGGTTGAGGCTGAGTTGTAAAATTGTAATGTTTCAATTTGATTTCATAACTACAACCCAGGGCTTCTGTATGAAAAGACGCTTACACCGGATCAACAGCCTGGCACAGTTGAAAAAGAAAGGTAGCAGCCATTTCAGAGCTTCTGCTCCCAAATGACATAACTGAAATGCACAGTAACAGCCCAGCACAACTTCCTGTTTGCAGGTGGCCGGCAAGCCCATGAGCGGCCATCATGTTTTTAAAATTTACCTCAGCAGGCGTTAGAAAAAGGTAAATTATTTTTTATGTGCAGCAATCCATATTGCCCTGGAGAGGGATGAATATGAACACAGGTTGTTGTGTTGGTCTGATTTTATTCATGTTTGACTCTTGGTCTGCTTTAAACATTTCAACTCCCAGGATCCGTAGAGAGTTGAGGGAGGTTGGAAAGATTACAAGACCCATAAGTTCAGGGTGCTGAGCTGGGCAAGCTGAAACTTGTTCCTGAGGAGAGCCTGGTTGGTGAAGCAGTGTACTTTCAGTGTACTTCATCACAGGAAGATTTCTATTTCACCTGGATTTCTATAGAAACTGAAGTTGATTAACACAGCCTGGAACTTTCTACAAGTAGTTCTTAAGGAGACAGTGTCTATTTTTGCAAGAAGAGCATGCTTGATACTCACCAAGGAGGCTGTTGTTCCCATCTTGAAACCAAGATAAGTGCAGCCAGCTCAGATTAAATTAAAGTAACAGTACTTCATAAGAAAGGGATTTCTTATATCAAGGCCTAGTTTACCGCTGTTGGAATTTCATCCTCTTTACTTCTGGTCACTTTAAAATTTTCTCTGCTATATATTTTTCTGCTGTGCAGCTTAAAGACAGTAAAGACTTAGAATTTGTGCACAAATCTAGAAGAGTAGTAACTAGAGATGAGCAAACTTCCAAGTTCGGTTTGTCAGTTCGCCAAACACTCTCAAGTCACCCAAGGCTGTATAAAAACATGTTTTAGTGGTCTAATTAGCATTTGAATTGGCAGTGGCTAAATATCATACACATCACCCACTGGCTAATTAGCAATAGCCTGTGACTGTCTTTGATAGTGTAAAGCACATTAAAAAATGAGGAGAAGCAATAGGGTTGGTGTTCCTGGAAAGTGAAAAGAAGTAATGGCTTTTTACAAGTGTTGAAATATTAAGCCATTTTGAGCATCACAGAAGGTAGATCTGTGGTTGTGTAGGCCTGTTAGTAGAGAGCAAGCCCTCAAAAAATTGTAACAGGGGGTAGTATTGGGATTGGCACCCTTAGATTTTAGCTGAAGAAGCAATGGCTTTTTACAACTGCACAACATTTGCCTATTTTGGGTATGACAGGGTTAAATTGCAATTGTGTTGGTCTGGCAGTAGCGGGCAAGACCACAAAAAATTGTCTCATTTGTAACGGGGGAGTGGCACCCTTAAATTTTTGCTGAAAAAAGAGCAATAGCTTTTTGCAAGCCCTAAAAAATGTGCGACTTTTGGGCATCACAGGCTTAAACTGTGGTTGTGGAGGTTGGCAGTAGTGTCATTAGCATTGGTATTAGCTTAGCTGAGCTGACAGTAGCGGGCAAGCTCTCAAAAAATGATCCCATTTGTAACATCTGGTTTGCATATTTATATTTTAGGAAAAGGTGTTTTTTATTCAGCTTTTTTATACATTTTTTTAGGGAAACTCTTTGCAACCAAAGAATACATTGAGGGATTACTTCCAGAAAACTATGGCCACATCAACAAGCCTGGTACACCTAGAAAGCTTGAGGTGTGTACTTCCAGAATATATAGTTTGTTGGGGGTATTCCAAATGTAAAGGGTTGTTTTGGTTGAAAAATCTGCAGAGCTGAAATTTTCAAGTAAAATTACCGTTACGCACATGCTTTACTTTGGGGTGTTTGGCAACTCTTCCCTTGACAGTAGCAATGCATGTTGGGTATCGTTCTGTTCGGGGGATGTTGCTTTTTCAGATTAAACTTGTGTTTTCTTGTTTGTATATAGTTTTTTTAGGAAAATGTGGCTTTGATTCTGCTTTTTTATCATTTTTTTAGGGAAACTTTTTGCAACCAAAGAATACTTCCAGAAAACTATGGCCACATCAACAAGCCTGGTACACCTAGAAAGCTTGAGGTATGTACTTCCAGAGAATATATATAATTTGTTGGGGGTATTTCAAGTGTAAAGGGTTGTTTTTCTGGAAAAACTGCAAGGTGCGCATATTGCATAGCATAGCTGTATTTTATCTGAAAATTCCCTAAAGCGCTGTTTCAGTTTGGGGGAGTCTCCTGGGCAGGAAAGGTTGTCTACCTATACATATGTGGTATCGCTGTAACCCGGAGAAATTGAGATTTCACACTCAATAAGATTTTATTGACAAACTTACATTTATTACAAAAAAACACTACAAATTGTAAAAAAAAAAAATTTTTACATTTTTTTGCACGCATTTCACCCAAACATATTGAGAATACACCTAAAAATTGACAAACAGGACATTTCATGTTAAAGCCCAGACACTGCAGAAAAAAACAATATATAATTTTCCTGGGAAATCCCTGGAAATCCCTTCAAAAATCACATTTGAACATGGAGAGCGTATAATAGTGCAAAATATTCTGGCAACAAAGAGTGACAAAAACTCCAGGTAGGCTGGCAATTAAAGGGTTAACCCTATCTATCCCACAAGCAGGTCTTAAAACTGATTTAATCTAACTAGAGCACAGTTTTAATTGTTTTTGTGTCTGGTGTAAAAACCCCTGGGCACTTTGCTTCCAATGTCTGCACATTTAACCCTATCTGTTACACAGAAGCAGGTCTTTCAGCTGATTTTATCTAACTAGAGCACAGTTTTAAAAGTGTTTTTGTGTCTGCTTTAAAAACCCCTGAGAACTGGGCATCCCCCTGTTTGTACATTTAACCCTATCTGTTACACAGAAACAGGTCTTTCAGCTGATTTCATACAACTAGACGACAGTTTTAAATGTTTTTGTGTCTGCTTTAAAAACCCCTGGGCACTTTGGTTCCCATGTTTGCACATTTAACCCTATCTGTTACACAGAAGAAGGTTTTCAGCCCGATTTCCTCTAACTAGAGCACAGTTTTAAAAGTGTTTTTGTGTCTGTTTTAGAAACCCCTGAGCACTGGGCATCCCACGTTGCCAATTTTCATAGTATCTGTTACACAGAAGCAGGTCTTTCAGCTGATTTCATATAACTAGAGCACTGTTTTAAAAGTGTTTTTGTGTCTGCTTTAAAAACTTCTGAGCACTGGGGTTTATTTATCAAGAAATCCAAACATGGCTTACTCCAAGAAAACTGAAAATAGGAACCATGGTTACCGACAATGGGAAGAAGATTTTGTCTGTGCTGCGACAAGGAAGCCCTGCATGGCACACGTCTTCAATCTGGTTGTCAAGTGGTTACTGAAGTCTCCACCCCCATCTGCAAGACATCCTAATAACGGCAAGGAAATTTTGCATGCACTTCAGCCACTCCTACACCACCAAGCACACCCTTCTTGAGCTACAGCGTCAGAACAGTAGACCCCAACATAGTCTGATTTGCGATGTTTCCACCCGTTGGAATTCCACCCTCCATATGTTGGACCGACTATACAAACAGAGAAAAGCCATCACATATTTTTTGTTGATCCAAGCGGATAGGGGGACTCCTCTGTGTAACTTCAATGTCAACCAGTGGCAGCTCATACAAGACACCTGCGGTTTGCTCAGGCCCTTTGAGGAAGCCACTTTATTTGTCAGTCGCCAGGATTGCGGGATGAATGACGTGATTCCACTGCTTCATGTACTGCAACACATGTTGGAAACCATGGCTGGTCAGGGCACTGGAGACATGAAGTCTACATCTTACGGCCACATGAATCCCGTTGGAGCTGAACTGGAGGAGGAGCACAGTGAAGCACAGTTTAGGCTTGGCGAAATGGCTGGTTTATCTAGTCAGCTGACAGGAGAGGAGGAGCAGGAGCAACCAGAGGAGCTAGAGGGTTGTGAAGAAGGCGAGACAGAGGACCCAGACACACCATGGCAGTATGCAGTGGAGATGGAGACAGGTAGTCCCCCAGAGTCACTTGCACAAATGGCACGAAGTATGCTCACGCGCTTGCGTAGTGACCACAGAATTGTTTCCATTTTTCTGCGGAATGACTACTGGCTCCCCACCTTATTGGATCCTCACTTCCGGCACAAAATGGGGGCATTTTTTAAACCCGCTGAGAGGGAGGACAAACTGACCTACTACAAAGACATTCTACGTAGTCCGTTGGCCGATGCCTATCTGCGTTATGGTCCATACTCTCGCAGGTCTGACTCGGCGGGACCTCTGCGCTCACCTTCCACTGCCATGGCTGCTGGGGGGAGGGGTGGCAGGAGCAGCAGCAGCAGCTCCATCAGCAGCAGCCTCAGTCTTCAGTCGCTAATGAGTAGTTTTCTTCACCGGCATAGTGAGGCTACCCATGAGCAGCAGAAAGACCTGGAGCAGGACCTGAACCAGCAGGTAGTGTCATACCTTGACATGACCATGCCAACACACCTTGAGGATCCGCTGGACTTCTGGGCAGCCAAACTTGACTTGTGGCCGCAACTAGCAGAGTTTGCCCTGGAAAAGCTGTCCTGGGCAGCCAGTAGCGTGCCATATGAGTGGGTGTTTAGTGCAGCGGGGGCCATAGTAACGCCGAGGAGAACTCGTCTGTCAAATAAAAATGTGGAGGGACTCACCTTTGTGAAAATGAATCAGGAATGGATCAGCCAGGATTTCCACCCAACAATGGCTGATGCATGCGAGTAGATTCAGCATGGTGCCATGTTTTACACTTTCCAAATGGTGCAAAACATATTTATGTCTTTAGGCCAATTTTTGGGCTCTTGCTGATGCCAACTTCAGGGTATGCCTTTCAGCCAATTTTTGGGTTCTTGCTGATGCCAACTTCAGTGTGTGCCTTTCAGCCAATTTTTGGGTTCCTGCTGATGCCAACTTCAGGGTATGCCTTTCAGACAATTTTTGAGTTCCTGCTGATGCCAACTTCAGGGTGTGCCTTTCAGCCATTTTTTGTGTTCCTGCTAATGTCAACTTCAGGGTGTGCCTTTCAGACAATTTTTGGGTTCCTGTTGATGCCAACTTCAGGGTATGCCTTTCAGACAATTTTTGTGTTCCTGCTGATGCCAACTTCAGGGTATGCCTTTCGGACAATTTTTGTGTTTCTGCTGCTGCCAACTCCAGTGTCTCTTTCAGCCAATGTTTGGGCTCCTCCTGCTGCTGCTGCTGCCAACTCCAGGGTGTGTCTTTAGGCCAATTTTTGGGCTGCTGCTGCCAACTCCAGTGTCTGTTTCAAGCAATGTTTGGGCTCCTGCTGCTTCTGCTACCAACTTCAGTGTGTCTTCAGGCCAATGTTTGGGCTCCTGCTGCCAACTCCAGTGTCTCTTTCAAGCAATGTTTGGGCTCCTGTTGCTGCTGCCAACTCAAGTGTGTCTTTAGGCCAATTTTGGGGCTCCTGCTGCCAACTCCAGTATCTCTTTCAAGCAATGTTTGGGCTCCTGCTGCTGCCAGCTCCAGGGTGTGTTTTTAGGCCAATTTTGGGGCTGCTGCTGCCAACTCCAGTGTCTCTTTGAGCCAATGTTTGGGCTCCTGCTGCTGCCACAAACTCCAGTGTCTCTTTCATCCAATGTTTGGGCTCCTACTGCTGCTGCCGCCAACTCCAGGGTGTGTCTTTAGGCCAATTTTTGGGCTGATGTTGCCAACTCCAGTGTCTTTTTCAAGAAATGTTTGGGCTCCTGCTGCTGCTGCCAACTCCAGGGTGTGTCTTTAGGCCAATTTTTGGGCTGCTGCTGCCAACTCCAGTGTCTCTTTCAGCCAATGTTTGGGCTCCTGCTGCTGCTGCCAACTCAAGTGTGTCTTTAGGCCAATTTTTGGGCTGCTGCTGCCAACTACAGTGTCTCTTTCAAGCGATGTTTGGGCTTCTGCTGCTGCTGCTAACTCCAGTGTGTGTTTTTAGGCCAATTTTTGGGCTGCTGCTGCCAACTTCAGTGTCTCTTTCAGGCAATGTTTGGGCTCCTGCGGCTGCTGCCAACTCCAGTGTGTCTTTAGGCCAATCTTTGGGCTCCTGCTGCCAACTCCATTGTCTCTTTCAAGCAATGTTTGGGCTCCTCCTGCTGCCGCTGCTGCTGCCAACTCCAGTGTGTGTTTTTAGGCCAATTTTTGGGCTGCTGCTGCCAACTCCAGTGTCTCTTTCAAGCAATGTTTGGGCTCCTGCTGCTGCTGCTGCCAGCTCCAGTGTGTCTTCAGGCCAATGTTTGGGCTTCTGCTGCCAACTCCAGTGTCTCTTTCAAGCAATGTTTGGGCTCCTCCTGCTGCTGCCAACTCAAGTGTGTCTTTAGGCCAATGTTTGGGCTCCTGCTGCTGCTGCCAACTCCAGGGTGTGTCTTTGGGCCTATTTTTGGGCTGCTGTTGCCAACCTCAGTGTATCTTTCAAGCAATGTTTGGGCTCCTGCTGCTGCCAACTCCAGGGTGTGTTTTTAGGCCAATTTTTGGGCTGCTGCTGCCAACCCCAGTGTCTCTTTCAGCCAATGTTTGGGCTCCTGCTGCTGCCACCAACTCCAGTGTCTCTTTCATCCAATGTTTGGGCTCCTACTGCTGCTGCTGCCAACTCCAGGGTGTGTCTTTACGCCAATTTTTGGGCTGCTGTTGCCAACTCCATTGTCTCTTTCAAGCAATGTTTGGGCTCCTCCTGCTGCTGCCAACTCAAGTGTGTCTTTAGGCCAATTTTGGGGCTCCTGCTGCCAACTCCAGTATCTCTTTCAAGCAATGTTTGGGCTCCTGCTGCTGCCAACTCCAGGGTGTGTTTTTAGGCCAATTTTTGGGCTTCTGCTGCCAACCCCAATGTCTCTTTCAGCCAATGTTTGGGCTCCTGCTGCTGCCACCAACTCCAGTGTCTCTTTCATCCAATGTTTGGGCTCCTACTGCTGCTGCCGCCAACTCCAGGGTGTGTCTTTACGCCAATTATTGGGCTGCTGTTGCCAACTCCAGTGTCTCTTTCAAGCAATGTTTGGGCTCCTGCTGCTGCTGCCAACTCCAGGGTGTGTCTTTAGGCCAATTTTTGGGCCGCTGCTGCCAACTCCAGTGTCTCTTTCAGCCAATGTTTGGGCTCCTGCTGCTGCTGCCAACTCAAGTGTGTCTTTAGGCCAATTTTTGGGCTGCTGCTGCCAACTACAGTGTCTCTTTCAAGCAATGTTTGGGCTCCTGCTGCTGCTGCCAACTCCAGTGTGTGTTTTTAGGCCAATTTTTGGGCTGCTGCTGCCAACTTCAGTGTCTCTTTCAGCCAATGTTTGGGCTTCTGCTGCTGCCGCCAACTCCGGTGTCTCTTTAGGCCAATTTTTGGGCTCCTGCTGCCAACTCCAGTGTCTCTTTCAAGCAATGTTTGGGCTCCTCCTGCTGCCGCTGCTGCTGCCAACTCCAGTGTGTCTTTAGGACAATTTTTGGGCTGCTGCTACCAACTCCAGTGTCTCTTTCAAGCAATGTTTGGGCTCCTGCTGCTGCAGCTGCCAACTCCAGTGTGTCTTCAAGCCAATGTTTGGGCTCCTGCTGCTGCTGCTGCCAACTCCAGGGTGTGTCTTTGGGCCTATTTTTGGGCTGCTGTTGCCAACTCCAGTGTCTCTTTCAAGCAATGTTTGGGCTCCTGATGCTGCTGCCAACTCCAGTGTGTGTTTTTAGGCCAATTTTTGGGCTGCTGCTGCCAACTCCAGTGTCTCTTTCAGCCAATGTTTGGGCTCCTGATGCTGCTGCTGCTGCCAACTCCAGTGTCTCTTTAGGCCAATTTTTTGGCTGCTGCTGCCAACTCCAGTGTCTATTTCAAGCAATGTTTGGGCTCCTCCAGCTGCTGCTACTGCTGCTAACTCCAGTGTGTCTTTAGGACAATTTTTGGACTCCTGCTGCCAACTCCAGTGTCTCTCTCAGCCAATGTTTGGGCTACTGCTACTGATGCTGCCAACTCCAGGGTGTGTCTTTAGGCCAACTTTGGGCTGATGCTGCCAACTCCAGTGTCTCTTTCAGCCAATGTTTGGGCTCCTGCTGCTGCCAACTCCAGGGTGTGTCTTTAGGCCAATTTTTGGTCTGCTGCTGCCAACTCCAGTGTCTCTTTCAGCCAATGTTTGGGCTCCTGCTGCTGCTGCCAACTCCAGGGTGTGTCTTTGGGCCTATTTCTGGGCTGCTGCTGCCAACTCCAGTGTCTCTTTCAAGCGATGTTTGGGCCCCTGCTGCTGCTGCCAACTCCAGGGTGTTTCTTTAGGCCAATTTTTGGGCTGATGCTGCCAACTCCAGTGTCTCTTTCAGCCAATGTTTGGGCTCCTGCTGCTTCCATCTCCAGGGTGTGTTTTAAGGCCAATTTTTGGGCTGCTGCTGCCAACTTCAGTGTCTCTTTCAGGCAATGTTTGGGCTCCTGCGGCTGCTGCCAACTCCAGTGTGTCTTTAGGCCAATCTTTGGGCTCCTGCTGCCAACTCCATTGTCTCTTTCAAGCAATGTTTGGGCTCCTCCTGCTGCCGCTGCTGCTGCCAACTCCAGTGTGTGTTTTTAGGCCAATTTTTGGGCTGCTGCTGCCAACTATAGTGTCTCTTTCAAGCAATGTTTGGGCTCCTGCTGCTGCTGCTGCCAACTCCAGTGTGTCTTCAGGCCAATGTTTGGGCTTCTGCTGCCAACTCCAGTGTCTCTTTCAAGCAATGTTTGGGCTCCTCCTGCTGCTGCCAACTCAAGTGTGTCTTTAGGCCAATGTTTGGGCTCCTGCTGCTGCTGCCAACTCCAGGGTGTGTCTTTGGGCCTATTTTTGGGCTGCTGTTGCCAACCTCAGTGTATCTTTCAAGCAATGTTTGGGCTCCTGCTGCTGCCAACTCCAGGGTGTGTTTTTAGGCCAATTTTTGGGCTGCTGCTGCCAACCCCAGTGTCTCTTTCAGCCAATGTTTGGGCTCCTGCTGCTGCCACCAACTCCAGTGTCTCTTTCATCCAATGTTTGGGCTCCTACTGCTGCTGACGCCA
Source organism: Gastrophryne carolinensis (assembly GCA_027917425.1). Lineage (NCBI taxonomy): Eukaryota > Metazoa > Chordata > Amphibia > Anura > Microhylidae > Gastrophryne > Gastrophryne carolinensis. The sequence continues at coordinate 284,396,335 of CM051237.1, read as the reverse complement.
ACTCCAGGGTGTGTCTTAAAGCCAATTTTTGGGCTGCTGTTGCCAACTCCATTGTCTCTTTCAAGCAATGTTTGGGCTCCTCCTGCTGCTGCCAACTCAAGTGTGTCTTTAGGCCAATTTTGGGGCTCCTGCTGCCAACTCCAGTATCTCTTTCAAGCAATGTTTGGGCTCCTGCTGCTGCCAACTCCAGGGTGTGTTTTTAGGCCAATTTTTGGGCTTCTGCTGCCAACCCCAATGTCTCTTTCAGCCAATGTTTGGGCTCCTGCTGCTGCCACCAACTCCAGTGTCTCTTTCATCCAATGTTTGGGCTCCTACTGCTGCTGCCGCCAACTCCAGGGTGTGTCTTTACGCCAATTATTGGGCTGCTGTTGCCAACTCCAGTGTCTCTTTCAAGCAATGTTTGGGCTCCTGCTGCTGCTGCCAACTCCAGGGTGTGTCTTTAGGCCAATTTTTGGGCCGCTGCTGCCAACTCCAGTGTCTCTTTCAGCCAATGTTTGGGCTCCTGCTGCTGCTGCCAACTCAAGTGTGTCTTTAGGCCAATTTTTGGGCTGCTGCTGCCAACTACAGTGTCTCTTTCAAGCGATGTTTGGGCTTCTGCTGCTGCTGCCAACTCCAGTGTGTGTTTTTAGGCCAATTTTTGGGCTGCTGCTGCCAACTTCAGTGTCTCTTTCAGGCAATGTTTGGGCTCCTGCGGCTGCTGCCAACTCCAGTGTGTCTTTAGGCCAATCTTTGGGCTCCTGCTGCCAACTCCATTGTCTCTTTCAAGCAATGTTTGGGCTCCTCCTGCTGCCGCTGCTGCTGCCAACTCCAGTGTGTGTTTTTAGGCCAATTTTTGGGCTGCTGCTGCCAACTCCAGTGTCTCTTTCAAGCAATGTTTGGGCTCCTGCTGCTGCTGCTGCCAGCTCCAGTGTGTCTTCAGGCCAATGTTTGGGCTTCTGCTGCCAACTCCAGTGTCTCTTTCAAGCAATGTTTGGGCTCCTACTGCTGCTGCCGCCAACTCCAGGGTGTGTCTTTACGCCAATTATTGGGCTGCTGTTGCCAACTCCAGTGTCTCTTTCAAGCAATGTTTGGGCTCCTGCTGCTGCTGCCAACTCCAGGGTGTGTCTTTAGGCTAATTTTTGGGCCGCTGCTGCCAACTCCAGTGTCTCTTTCAGCCAATGTTTGGGCTCCTGCTGCTGCCGCCAACTCAAGTGTGTCTTTAGGCCAATTTTTGGGCTGCTGCTGCCAACTACAGTGTCTCTTTCAAGCGATGTTTGGGCTTCTGCTGCTGCTGCCAACTCCAGTGTGTGTTTTTAGGCCAATTTTTGGGCTGCTGCTGCCAACTCCAGTGTCTCTTTCATCCAATGTTTGGGCTCCTACTGCTGCTGCCGCCAACTCCAGGGTGTGTCTTTACGCCAATTATTGGGCTGCTGTTGCCAACTCCAGTGTCTCTTTCAAGCAATGTTTGGGCTCCTGCTGCTGCTGCCAACTCCAGGGTGTGTCTTTAGGCCAATTTTTGGGCCGCTGCTGCCAACTCCAGTGTCTCTTTCAGCCAATGTTTGGGCTCCTACTGCTGCTGCCGCCAACTCCAGGGTGTGTCTTTACGCCAATTATTGGGCTGCTGTTGCCAACTCCAGTGTCTTTTTCAAGAAATGTTTGGGCTCCTGCTGCTGCTGCCAACTCCAGGGTGTGTCTTTAGGCCAATTTTTGGGCCGCTGCTGCCAACTCCAGTGTCTCTTTCAGCCAATGTTTGGGCTCCTGCTGCTGCTGCCAACTCAAGTGTGTCTTTAGGCCAATTTTTGGGCTGCTGCTGCCAACTACAGTGTCTCTTTCAAGCAATGTTTGGGCTCCTGCTGCTGCTGCCAACTCCAGTGTGTTTTTTTAGGCCAATTTTTGGGCTGCTGCTGCCAACTTCAGTGTCTCTTTCAGCCAATGTTTGGGCTCCTGCTGCTGCCGCCAACTCCGGTGTCTCTTCAGGCCAATTTTTGGGCTCCTGCTGCCAACTCCAGTGTCTCTTTCAAGCAATGTTTGGGCTCCTCCTGCTGCCGCTGCTGCTGCCAACTCCAGTGTGTCTTTAGGACAATTTTTGGGCTGCTGCTGCCAACTCCAGTGTCTCTTTCAAGCAATGTTTGGGCTCCTGCTGCTGCAGCTGCCAACTCCAGTGTGTCTTCAAGCCAATGTTTGGGCTCCTGCTGCTGCTGCCAACTCCAGGGTGTGTCTTTGGGCCTATTTTTGGGCTGCTGTTGCCAACTCCAGTGTCTCTTTCAAGCAATGTTTGGGCTCCTGATGCTGCTGCCAACTCCAGTGTGTGTTTTTAGGCCAATTTTTGGGCTGCTGCTGCCAACTCCAGTGTCTCTTTCAGCCAATGTTTGGGCTCCTGATGCTGCTGCTGCCAACTCCAGTGTCTCTTTAGGCCAATTTTTTGGCTGCTGCTGCCAACTCCAGTGTCTATTTCAAGCAATGTTTGGGCTCCTCCAGCTGCTGCTACTGCTGCTAACTCCAGTGTGTCTTTAGGACAATTTTTGGACTCCTGCTGCCAACTCCAGTGTCTCTCTCAGCCAATGTTTGGGCTACTGCTACTGATGCTGCCAACTCCAGGGTGTGTCTTTAGGCCAACTTTGGGCTGATGCTGCCAACTCCAGTGTCTCTTTCAGCCAATGTTTGGGCTCCTGCTGCTGCCAACTCCAGGGTGTGTCTTTAGGACAATTTTTGGTCTGCTGCTGCCAACTCCAGTGTCTCTTTCAGCCAATGTTTGGGCTCCTGTTGCTGCTGCCAACTCCAGGGTGTGTCTTTGGGCCTATTTCTGGGCTGCTGCTGCCAACTCCAGTGTCTCTTTCAAGCGATGTTTGGGCCCCTGCTGCTGCTGCCAACTCCAGGGTGTTTCTTTAGGCCAATTTTTGGGCTGATGCTGCCAACTCCAGTGTCTCTTTCAGCCAATGTTTGGGCTCCTGCTGCTTCCATCTCCAGGGTGTGTCTTTAGGCCTATTTTTGGGCTGCTGCTGCCAACTCCAGTGTCTCTTTAAAGCAATGTTTGGGCTCCTGCTGCTGCTGCTGCCAACTCCAGGGTGTTTCTTTAGGCCAATTTTTGGGCTGCTGCTGCCAACTCCAGTGTCTCTTTCAAGCAATGTTTGGGCTCCTGCTGCTGCCAACTACAGGGTGTTTCTTTAGGCCAATTTTTGGGCTGCTGCTGCCAACTCCAGTGTCTCTTTCAAGCAATGTTTGGGCTCCTGCTGCTGCCAACTCCAGTGTGTCTGTAGGCCAATTTTTGGGCTCCTGCTGCCAACTCCAGTGTCTCTCTCAGCCAATGTTTGGGCTACTGCTACTGCTGCTGCCAACTCCGGGGTGTGTCTTTAGGCCAATTTTTGGGCTGCTGCTGCCAACTCCAGTGTCTCTTTCAGCCAATGTTTGGGCTCCTGCTGCTGCTGCCAACTCCAGGGTGTGTCTTTGGGCCTATTTTTGGGCTGCTGCTGCCAACTCCAGTGTCTCTTTCAAGCAATGTTTGGGCCCCTGCTGCTGCTGCTGCAAACTCCAGGGTGCTTCTTTAGGCCAATTTTTGGGCTGCTGCTGCCAACTCCAGTGTCTCTTTCAAGCAATGTTTGGGCTCCTGCTGCTGCCAACTCCAGTGTGTCTTTAGGCCAATTTTTGGGCACCTGCTGCTAACTCCAGTGTCTCTTTCAAGCAATGTTTGGGCTCCTGCTGCTACTGCTGCCAACTCCAGGGTGTGTCTTCAGGCCATTTTGGGCTGCTGCTGCCAACTCCAGTGTCTCTTTCAAGCAATGTTTGGGCTCCTGCTGCTGCCAACTCCAGGGTGTGTCTTTAGGCCAATTTTTGGGCTCCTGCAGCCAACTCCAGTGTCTCTTTCAAGCAATGTTTGGGCTCCTGCTGCTGCTGCCAACTCCTGGGTGTGTCTTTCAGGCAATATATGGACTCCCTATGCTGCTGCCAACTCCAATATGTTTTTCAGGCAAATATATGGGCTCCTAATGCTTCTGCTGCTGCTGCCAACTCCTGGATGTGTCTTTCAGGCAATATATGGGCTCTCAATGCTGCTGCCAACTCCAATGTGTTTTTCAGGCAATATATGTACACCCTATGCTGCTGCCAACTCCTGGGTGTGTCTTTTAGGCAATATATGAGCTCCCTATGATGCTGTCAACTCCTGGGTGTGTCTTTCAGGCAATATATGGGCTCCTAATGCTGCTGCCAACTCCAATGTGTTTTTCAGGCAATATATGAGCTCCCTATGCTGCTGCCAAGTCCAGAGTGTGTCTTTCAGGCAATATATGAGCTCCCTATGCTGCTGCCAACTCCTGGGTGTGTTTTGCAGGCAATGCATGTGCTCCTATGCTGCTGCCAAGTCCAATGTGTTTTTTCAGGCAATATATGGGCTCCTAATGCTGCTGCTGCCGCCAACTCCTGGGTGTGTCTTTCAGGAAATACATGGGCTCTCAATGCTGCTGCAAACTCCAATGTGTTTTTCATGCAATATATGTACTCCCTATGCTGCTGCCAACGCCTGGGTGTGTCTTTCAGGCAATATTTGAGCTCCCTATGCTGCTTTCTACTCCTGGGTGTGTTTTGCAGGCAATACATGTGCTCCTATGCTGCTGCCAAGTCCAATGTGTTTTTCAGGCAATAGATGGGCTCCTAATGCTGCTGCTGCTGCCGCCAACTCCTGGGTGTGTCTTTCAGGAAATACATGGGCTCTCAATGCTGCTGCAAACTCCAATGTGTTTTTCATGCAATATATGTACTCCCTATGCTGCTACCAACTCCTGGGTGTGTCTTTCAGGCAATATATGGGCTCCTAAGGCTGCTGTCAACTCCAATGTGTTTTCGAAGCAATATATGGGCTCCTAATGCTGCTGCCACTTCCTGGGTGTGTTTTGCATGCAATATATGAGCTCCCTATGCTGCTGCCAACTCTTGGGTGTGTTTTTCAGGCAATATATGGGCTCCCTATGCTGCTGCTAACTCCTGGGTGTTTTTTTCAGGCAGTATATGGGCTCCTAATGCTGCTGCCAACTCCTGGGTGTGTCTTTTAGGCAATATATGAGCTCCCTGTGCTGTTGCTGCTGCTGCTGCCAAGTCCAGAGTGTGTCTTTCAGGCAATATATGAGCTCCCTATGCTGCTGCCAACTCCTGGGTGTGTTTTTCAGGCAATATATGGGCTCCTTATGCTGCTGCCAAATTCAGGGTGTGTTTTTTAGGCAATATATGGGCTCCCTATGCTGCTGCCAACTCCACTGTGTGTCTTTCAGGCAATATATGGGCTCATCATGCTGATGCCACCTCAAGGCTCTGTTATTGTGCCGCTCTGCGTCAGCTAATCTAATAGCGACGCCTCTAATCTGCATGTCATACTTCTTTACAATAGTATTTCACTAACCCAGCATGCATCCTATGCATGTTACAGCCAAGCAAAACGTTCTGCAACCCTATGGAGGCTCTCGGACGCCCAGAAATAGCCATTTTTAATAGCGATTCGTCGCGAATAAATTCGGACCAAATCGTTTTTTCCCGGAAAATTCGGCGAATCAGCCGAAACGAATTTTTCAAAAGTTCGCTCATCTCTAATTGCTGCATGTATCACCAGGTACTATGCAAAATAATATTGCACCTAATCTCATGTAAGGCAGATGAGGGTGCAACAATACCTGTCAGATGTGGACTTCGCGGGCACTAATGCCTTTCAATAAAAGATGCTGGATTCCCCAATTACATCTAAGCAAATTCAGATTGCAACTAGTTCCTTGACCAATGAAAAACATCTGGCCTAGATCAACTACCCACTTAAGCCCTAAGCTACTTAAAATGTATACTTAGGCATTTGAGCAGTTTCCAACCTTAGCATACCAGTCTCTTATAATATTCTTACTTAAAGACAGAAACAATTCTATAGCTTGCACCTCATATAGACTTATCTCGCTGTTAAACAGTGATTAAAAAATACTACCCAACATATTGGGAGCAATGTACAAACTGTCATTTTGGATTTTATCTACCTTGCTCAAATTTGTTTTATGCCAATCTCTACATTTATGTGGGGTATATGTTTAACTTAATTCTTAGATGATGCATGACAATGCAGAGCACGGTGCTTTGGTTTTCTTTGATTCACCCAAGACCTTTGATTCCATAGAATGTATGAGCAGGATAGGATTTGGGCCAATATTCTCTAAATGGTTTTAATTGCTGTAAAAAAATCTTAGTGCATGTGTATCGGTTAACAAGGTCACCTCTGCCGGGTTCTCACTGCAAAGGCATCTTTTCCCATAGCGATAGAGGATCTTGCATGCAAAATCTGACATAACCCTCTGATTACTAATTTAAAGCCTGGGCCAAACAAAAACTTTAGCCCTTTAGGCTCGATTCAGAGAGACAAAAAAAAAACTTCTGTTTTAGTGCCGATCTGTTTTTTTGTGAAATATTTCCGTTCTCATATAAGTGTACGAGCGATGCATGCACTGAAAACCTTCTGTAAAGTTTCCGTCCGTTCGTACGGCAGATTACGAATACGAGGATGTCATTTTCCATCCAGGCTTGTCCGTTTCATTTCCACATGTTACAAAATAGGCTTTCGTTTTTGCCCTTTTCCCATCGTATCCTCCAACAAATCCTTATGGTTTCCCATTTGATTCTGTTTCCTTTTTTCAATAAATATTCGTCCAGACGGAAATCCTTACGATCTTGCGCCTGCGCACTTCAAACTTAACTCATTAAAGTGCTCGGTTACATATTTGCCACCCTCACTTCTACTACAATGTTTAGCTAAATCACTTAGCACTATGCTCCATCTTCCCTTTTGGAACCTTAAAGCTCACCCAAACCACTTAGCACTATCCTCCATCTTCCCTTTTGGAACCTTAAAGCTCACCCGAAACACTTCTCAGTCATGTGAATATTCATCTTTAAATATTTCTGGGCCCATTAGTTTTGTGTTAATGTATTTTGTAAATGAAATGACACTGTTCCTTTTTTTTGGATTCCATCATAAAATATAAAAGTTATAAAAAGTTTGAAAACTATAAAAAAAAATACATAGCAATGGCAGGCCACATAACATTATTCTTCATCTGTGGTCCCCAACGAGTCGCGCAGCTCTTGCATCTTGCCCACCAACTGAAGAACCCTGAGACTCAGTTGTGCCACTCTGACATGTGTGGTCCCTGTTAAAAATTTTAAATTAAAATATTGGTATAGCCTTGCTGGGGTCATACTGCAGTCCCCCCCCCCCCCCCCCCCCATATGGCTTAAATACCTAAATCTGGACTTCAAAAGCCAAAGGGCCCTCGCCACCACGAGCCGGGTTTTGAATAGTGCCCAATTAGAGAGCCCCTGGCCAGCATTCTGCAGGCAAAGAATGGGCATCAGGAGCAAGGGCAGGAGTGGATATCCAGAATCCCCTGAAAGAATTTAAAAATACTAACATAAAATACACATTCTATAAAGGGCTAAAAACAGTCATAGGTTAAGACATGAGTCATCAACTATATTCATTGCCATACAGTGAAAATGGATTGATGGAATGTGAGCAAACTTACCCTGGAGCCATCCACCAAATTATTCTCCTGACTAAAACTGACGAAATAAGCCAGAGCTCTGCAATATATAAGCATCATGGGATGACCCTGGATGCCCTGCAAGAACAATGAGGAATCGCATAGCTGGACTAATCACTGCTTTTATGTTGTGTAAGTGGCACATCTTGCGGTTCCTGCAACCAAATATAAAATAATTACACAAAGCAAAGGTAACCAACTAAAACAATAACTCCTACAACAAATTAAGATTCAAGTTCAACAATACAAATATAATTCACAAAGGACATAAGTCTAAAAAATATAGCATTTATATGGATGTGTGGGAAAATGAAGGTTTACATGCTAAGGACTAATTAAGGTCAGCATTAAAATGGTTCTATAAGGCATACATGAAATGTATTGATTCAGGTATGCATTGCTATACAATTTATGGCCTCGTCCATGCTGATACATGCAATGCCTTTGTGCTAAAGGCGCGCAGACTCCTCTACATAGCCGCAAAACATGCTCAACAATAGCAATTCGAGCCCTCAAAGGTCCCGTAAGTGGATCGGAAATGAAACGGATTTATAGGGTGGTAATCCGTCGGAAATCAGCTCTCTGAATCAGACAAAAACCCATCCCAACAACGTAAGTTATCTGAACGAACGGAAAAATTCCAATTTTGTTTGGAAAATTATCCGAACTAACGGAAATGATCCGATTTGCTTCCGTTCATCGAAAGCGCATTCCCGAACGTTCGTACGAATGAAAAATGAACGAAAAAAACAAAAAAATGACTAACACCCACTAAAACTTTCACAGACAGCTACGGAAGTCCGGACGAATGTGTCTTTGAATCAAGGCTTTTATGCGGATGACCATCCTTATGAGCAGCAATGGCAGATATTGATGCATTTGAACCATTGTGCATAAACACTGGCAGAAATCTAGTGTACCCACTGGAAGTCCAACATCTTTTGGGGGCCCCCTTTGAGGAACAGTTGCAGGGTGTAGCCAAATTTCATTACTTGGGGTGGACTATTGCAAAATCCCCTGGTGACTTCTAAGAATTGAATGTGGCCCCACTGCTAAATTATAGCAGGCACAGGTTTTAAAAAGAGAGGTCGCTTCCCTTAAATGTACATTCTCACAAAAATTCTGTATGTTTTGAGGCATTTGTCTGAGTTATTACCAGAAACCTTTATTAAGGACTTAAAGCAGGCTAACACCCTGTGTGTGTGGGGGGGGGGGCATCAAAAACACTGGAGACCCCCCTCTGCACATAATCCCCCCGGCCACCAGTAAATCCAGCGGTGTGATGCCTCCCCTTTCTTGGCATATTGCCGCTCATGGTCGTTGCTCTGCTTTAAATAGCCAGATCATCTTTGAGTGCTATGGTTAATATATACGCACTTCAAAGTCCTAGTGATGCTGCTGGTTTAGCACTACCAGGCATCTATTTGTACTATTTGGCAGAGCTACCTATATGCTATAGGCGACATTTGGCATTTTCTGTATTCCTATACCTGAAAGCATGATGGCCAGTTATATTAAAGCGGATTAAAACCTAGGGTCGGTCGCTAGCCTCCCTATAGCAGAATGCCCCATTGCATAAAACCCTCGGCGCCGCCAGTAAACTCACCTTTATTGGGCTGCACATACAATGATCGCCAGCACTGCTTCCCTGTAGCTGTGCATATTTTCCGTACTCAGCCCTTCTGAATAATTGGAGGCACACACGCATAAACAACATGCGAGTATACGATAAGCCGGCTGCACTTCGTTATGATTGCACCCTTGAGAGCAGCCAATCGGTGATATCAAAAGTGCCACAGGGCGTGGCTTTAGCAGTGGGAAACCCTGATTTATATTTGAAAAAGCCGACGGCAGTGCCCAAAGTAGCACCTGAAGGGGTTGCTTGAGATAAAAAAAAAATATGGATTTTTACACAATTTTGTGATACATCGCCTTAAAAAAAAAAAGAGAGCCATCCTTTTAGGTGCATACCTCATTTTGTTTAGCAACTGTTACAAATATTTCATAAAGAACATGTAGGAAATGCCCCAGGTGTGGTGTGTTCAGAACACTGAGTATTCCAAAACGGGAGCTAACTAGTGACAGTGGGGCTTGGCAGCACTCAGTAGAACTCCGGAACGCCGGACATGCCACCATCTTATGGCGCCATTAGGTAGGCAAAGGAAGATGGCGGTGCTGGCGCTCCAATCAGGGGATTTGCCACCACTGGATATCGAGCCTTTCTTTTATGTAACCCCCTCCCCTGCCCTGCTTCAGAGCTAGGGAAGAGTGGCAGGGTAGGGGGGCTTTGAAAAGAGCCATGCTGGCTGAAATGGCCCTTTAAAGTGGAACAAATCCCAGGATGGCCGGCCTTTCCCAGAGGAATCCCAGATCTGGATGCCCCGCTGTGTGAACCCCTCCTAGGGCACTGCAAAACCCTAACCTGCTTCCTGGTGCCCTTGGCAATAGAAATATCAGGTGGACGTATACCTGCATCTTCAGGCTATGAGATGCTCCCATCCACTCTTGCTCCGATTGCCGAAGACCTGCATGTAAACAGAGCCATTTGCTGAGCATTACATATGAACAGCAAACGGCTTTGATTGACCAAGAGCGATCTGAGGGCTTCACACAGCCGAGCATCCCAAATCAGGATGCCCCGGGGCCACGGATAGTCAAGGGTTTTGTTCCACTTTAAAGAGCATTTTCACTAGCCTGGGTTTTGTTCCTTTTCAACAGGACATCCCCATATGGCCCCTAGATCTCTGTAAAAAGCTTGCCTCTTTTGCAATCCCATGATGGATGCTGGTGCCAACAGCCAATCAGCATAATTAAGATAAATGAAGCATGAGCCACACCTCTGCGTACCCACACTAGCCATTCAGAAATTCCTAGTAGGGGTTCCCATATCAGCCATAGGCGAGTGGAATGTGGGCTGAGCATGCACTGTGGAATCATAGTCAAGGTGAGTATACCAGGGGTACACAGGGCACACAGTGAGCATCGGAAATCAGGATGCTTCCCAAGAGGGGAAACCATCAGCCCTAAAAGCCCTAGAGACACTAAGCTGGTGGTTGTGCAAATAATGTCCCTTTTAACACTCTCCCCTTGGGCATCCCAATCTAGCCTTTACTAAAAGTATGAACAGCAAGGCATCCCCAACCATACGATCTAACCACCAAGAATTAGGCAAGATAGTCCCATGATCACACTGCAGGACCCACTTCCCACGATAGGTAACCGTGGGGCAGTTGGTATGTGTAACAAACACACCCGTGCAATGTCCCTGTTTTAATGTCATGCATCCCAGAGTGCCACCTGTCCATCTCTGCCAAGCCAGCTTAAAGTGGACCAAATCCCAGGTTTTTCACTTGCCTGGGATTTGGTTTGCTTTACAGGGATATCATGGTTTGGGATGCCCCTGTGTGTGAAACCAGAGATCTTACCTTGCTCCACTGTGTATACACAGGCTGCCATTCAATCAGAATAATGTGTAACCCTGCAATCTATTCTAATTGCATCAGTCGGAGGGATGCCGCTGTAGACGAAAAGTGCTGTAGAGTCACCTGAAATCACAGGGGATTTTACGCCTTGGGGCATCTCAAATCAGCATGTGGTGGGGGGGTAGACTTCAGGGCCAGCCAAAACAGGTTTACATTATTGAAATGTTTGACATTTAGTAGTACAGATTTACTCTCCTTGACTGTTGCCAGCATTCTGGATGACTATTACAGGTGGAGATTTTGAAGCATGGTCATGACATTTTTAGATAAACAAATAACATCATTTTTGCTATGTGCGTATTAATATACATTGTCAAGGGGTTTGTGGCTTTCTACAAGAGTATGGCTAGTTTTTCGATAGCTTTATCATATATTTATCATATATTTGTTAAGTAGACTGTATAATGGATCTAGAGATATTTCAATAATAAAATATTTGTTGATCCACCCTGTTATCCTGCTCCAGAGAATCTCGATATATGTGCAGCTCCACCACAAATGCATTACACTGCCCCTATCCCCGTTGCATCTCACCTGAATTTATTCATGCGTTGGTCCTGAGGCCACTGTATACTGTCACACCTACTAATAATCTACTGTAACACTGTTTTCTAACAACCTATTCTCTTTGGAGTGGGAGCAGGGGAAAGAAGAGGAGAAGACAGCAGCCCCAGCCAGCCTGAACACATACACTTCACAGCCGGGTACTCCTGCTGTCTGGGCTGGGACAAGTTGAATGCAATGTTAACAAAATGCCTCCCCCGCCCCCTTTCAGGTCACTTACCTGCTCTCTCTAAGCTGGGGGACTGGAAACTGCAGCACACACACCACAGCAGCCAGTGTATTTGTGCCACAGCTACTAGTCTCCATTTCCTAAAGACCAGACTTGGGCTATGTGAGTGACCTCAACTGTGGTGGGCCCAAACCCTTATTTTTTGCTCCCTTATGCAGAGGGCATTCCAATCCTGGGTGATCCTGTTTTGTGGAACCCTCATTCTGCCTTCTCTACTCACCTCACCGGTGATTCCACAGAACATGTGCAGGTTCTTGTGCTCTGCATCTGAACATCATAAAAACACCGACGCACAGAGCCCGGCAAACAGTGTTAGGTATGGTTGGCATTCCTTTGGCCATCGCTGTGAGCTAACTGGTGGATTCCACTAGGCAAAGCATTACAAATTGGGTGTCCTACAGTCTTTTAGACACCAGGACCAATAACTAATGGTAAAAGTGCACCAAACACCACTCCACCCCTGACAGTCATCCATACCAACCTAAACCTAGAGTCCACAGTGCACTCTGTAGCAACCAGAGTCTTCTATTGGAGTAGTTCCTGGTTGCTCTACTGATCTGGAGACCCGGACCTGGAACTGCACCAATTATCTATAGTAAAAGTGCAGCAAACGCCTCACCTGCCACCTTAAAGAGGACCAACACCCAGGGGTGATCGGCCCGGAAATCTATAAGATTCCCGGGCCGATCACCTCCCACCCCGCGGGACATCCGAGATCGGGATGTCCCGCGGGGTGAAACCCCCCAGAAACCCCAAAAACACCTTACCTGATCCGCCGCCGCTTCCGCCGCCGCCGCCTCCCGCGCACCCCTCCAGACGTGCGCGCGCCCGCGCCGGCCCTCTGTGAATGGCCGGCGGGGGCGCGCGCGCGCGCGCGCCGAGAGTGACGCGCGGGAGGCGGCGGCGGCGGAAGCGGCCTGGACGTTCCTGATCCCCGCCTGGACGTTGGCGGGGATTGGCTGCGGCGCTCACGTGGGAGCGTTGAGAGGTGAGTTTTTTGGGGTTTCTGGGGGGTTTCACACAGCGGGGCACCCCCGATCGGGGTGCCCCGCCGAAGTGGACCAAAACCCAGGATAGTCAAAATCCTGGGTGTTGGTCCACTTTAAGCCTGACAGTTGGCCACACTAACCTGGTGTCCAGGAAAGAGGGAACTGGAAGTTCCCTGCAGCAGCCAGTCTCCTATTGGCTTTGGCTATAGATCTCCATTTACCTAAAATATGGCACCTGGTTTTGTTTGTCAGTCAATCCAAAATTTTATTTACCTGTCTAAATAGATGTAACTTCTTTCCTCTTGCCTCCCTTCCTCTTTTTCTTTCCTTCTCTACTACCCTGTTTTTCTTCCCTTCCTTTCCCTCCTGTTTTATTTATTTCTATACTTCTTTCCTACTTCTTCCCCCTTTCTATAAGTCTTTTCTTATTTTTCTTTGTTACTTTTCTTTCTTTGATTCCTTCCCTCTTTCTTCCTCTTTCCTTTCCTCCCTTCCTTTCTTTCACTTTCCTTATTTCTTTCCCTTCTGCCTTCTCTCTTTCTTTCCTTTCCTCCTTCCTTTCAATACTTTCCTTTTTTTTCTTCCTTTGTTTTTCCTTCCTTTTCATCTTCCTTTCTTTTTTTCTTTCTTGCCTTTCTTCCTTCATGTCTTTCCTCCATTTCTTTTGCTTGTCTTTTTTCCTTCCTTCCTTCCTTCCTTCCTTCCTTCCTTCCTTCCTTCCTTCCTTCTCTCTCTCACTCCCTCTTTCTTGTATTCTTTCTTTCCTCCAACCCTGTCTTTCTTCCTCTTTTCCTTCCTTCTTCCTCTTTACTTTATTTCTTTTTTCCCTCCTACCCTCTTTTTCTTTCTTCCTTGTCCTCCTATTAATTCCTTTCCCTCCCTTTCACTTGCCTCCCATCTTTCTTTCATTTGCTCCTTTTCTTTTCTCTTTCTTTCATTCCCTCCTTGCCTTAATTTTCTTTCTTTCTTCCTTTCCTTTTTCTTTTCTTCACCCCCCTCCCACTTTTATTCTTTTTCATCCTCCCTGACTCCCTTCTTTTTTCTCCCTTCCTTCTTTCTTTGGTTTCTTTCCTTTCATCCCTCCATCTCTTTCTCTTGTTATTTTCTTCTCTCATTACTGTCCTGTTACATCTTTAGAGAATGGAGGGAACATTACTGGCTGTTTTGTCCTCATGGGGTGCCAGTTTAGATTTTTTGGGGAGGGGATTTCATCACACTATTGATTGTACTAAAGTGGACCAAAACTTAAGATTCTGCCCCTACCCAATCAGGTTTTAAATTAGGATGCTCTGCAAATTCCCTAGTTGACCTGATATATGGGTTCCATATTTATAGTCTATCCCCCCAATAATCCCAAACTATAACTGTATTCCCAATACTCAGCCCATCCTTTTCTGTGCACCCTTTCTACTCCTTCTATCTACAATTATCCAGCCACTTATCTGCTCCTCCTGACCCATTACTCCACCCTCTGTTTTTACCCCACTTAATGCCTGCTCAGTGAGCAGGATGCCATTTTCCATAGTGCCTCCTTCAGTGTTGCATTTTGCTCCTCTAGATCTCTAAGCCAATAGCCAATAACGGGTGTTGGTCCCCCAATATTAAGACATTTAATGAAAAGTCCACTTACTTATAATACAACCACACTTGCAAATACAAACAGAACTCACAAAAGCTCCTAAACTCACTTGAAAACAATCTTATTTATAGCAAATCAATACTTCCCTTCACCAGTGTCAATCTTGGTTAGTCTGGCAAAGTCAGAAGGCTGGCCACAGGTAAAAAAATAGGTTTCTAATAAGACAGCAACAACCCCACCCAATTAACTCTACTCGATGTCAAATGCAAGAAATCAATGTATTTTAATATAAAGGTCCCTCACTCATCATACCCCCCTTCAAACAAACACCCTAACAGACACAATCTCTCTGGATGCATCGGCAGAAAACAGAATGCTGATGCTATATCAGTTTTTGCCGTCAGTCCCTCCAGGTCTACCTCTCGTACTAATGATAACGCAAAATCAAATTATGTATACATCACTGAAGACAGCTCCTTGTCGATAAACCAAGGGCCTTATTTATCAAGGGCTAGCGCCAGGTAGCGAGTGGTGAGCGCCAGGTAGCGCCAGGTATCGGCGGCTACCGACTCAAGTACGCCCGGCGGCGCTCACAATGACGCATTTATCAAGCTAAATGAGGCTAGCGCCGGCGATAGCGACAGCAAGCGCGGAATTCATCATGAAGCCGCCTGGAACGAACAGCGCCTCAGCAAATTCCATCACAGCGCCAGGTATGACCTGTCGCTCCCTGGCGTTGTCCAATGCATTTCAATGGAGCAATCTTTAAATAATCATAATAAATTGATATTTTTTTTTTTTTGTTTTTTTTAATGTCAAAAATTCTGAGACCACTTCTGCAATGTTATGTATTTTTTTAAAGTAAAAAAAAAAAAAAAAAAAATTTGTGCAGAATTGAAATTACAGGTCTGATATTAATGTATTCATATTACAAAATGATTCAAAACACATGTATAATTTTACAATCAAAAAATATGGTTGTTTAGGGGTTAAAAACTGTTTTACACCCATCGCCACAATCTCTCTGGGGTGAAAACAAGGAATGGACAGCGCCAGCAAATTCGGAGCGTGATTTGTTAATGAATATGCAGCTATCTGTTCGCTCTGGCCATTCGTTGTCAGGCGCTCACATACAACGCTGAACCTGTGAAACAGCGACCCCTAAGCCCGTATTCAACATTACCGCACACCGACTGAGTCGCTATCATCAAGCTAACGCCGGCCAAGCACAGCGAATACTGGCTGGCGCTGAGAAAATCACGCTACAGTCGCTCATCTGTCGCTACCTGGCGCTATTAATGAATCGGCCTGCATGACACAGATTACAGTGTCAGATTTACACATGCTTTAGACAAACATGTCTTCAGGGATATTTACAGCTAGGGGTTATTTAAGAATGGATAGCGCCACGTAGTGCCTCGTAGCGGCAGGTAGCGTCTGCTGAACACTGGGCGCTGTACGGGAAACCTCATTTAAGAAAGTGAATCTGGTGAGCGTCCGTCTCTAACAGTGTCAAATAGTGTCACATGTACTGTATTACTAGGGGCGGCTCAGCATAAAGCCTGCGGACCTTTAGTCAGACCGCGTCTGGCGCTTTACCCTTTGGAGTGCGGATGCTTTTTGTGTGTCGTTTTTTGTTAAATATGTTTTTGAGAGCCGAGTGACTGAGCTGACGCTACCTATCTGTCGCTGCAGTGTTATACTGTTGTTAGAGCACCCAACACACATCCTATTCATCAGTGCCAGTCAGGTTACTACAGCGACTGCAACGCTAGGTTACAGCTCCCGATACCCGCTTACAGCGTCTACTAGCGCTGCAATATGTGGCGCTAGTAGTGAATCAGCCTCCTAGGTTTACTAGGGACATGGATAGATTATGTACATAGGCAGCAGGGGACATAGGGCCTTATTTATCAAGGGCTAGCGTCAGGTAGCGAATGGTGAGCGCCAGGTAGCGCCAGCTATCGGCGGCTACCGACTCAAGTACGCCCGGCGGCGCTCACAATGACGCATTTATCAAGCTAAATGAGGCTAGCGCCGGCGAGAGCGACAGCAAGCGCGGGATTCATCATGAAGCCGCCTGGAACGAACAGCGCCGCTGCAAATTCCATCACAGCGCCAGGTATGACCTGTCGCTCCCTGGCGTTGTCCAATGCATTTCAATGGAGCAATCTTTAATTAATCATAATTAATTCCCTGCCAAAAAGCCCAACAGAGACTCACTATTGCACTCAAACAATCAATTTATAAATCCATTTTATTGTAGCATATTGTTTAAAACCAATTTAAAAACAATTTTACTGAACCATATGCATGATAAGCCACCAGGGGGCGCACTCCCTCATTAACAATACAATCTCATATACATATAAGTAATTTCAAAGTGATTCTGTGCTAATCTATCAATAAATTCATATATATACAACTATTCTAAAACTTAATATACAATTCACAATTAATATCCTCACCCTAATAAAGTGCCAGTGCTTCCATCACAAATAGTCCCTTGTGCAAAATATTTAAGCCCATTCACAAAGAGCAAGGGCACACAGACAACACACAACAAACAAGTGCTTACTGTTAGTATGGTGACAGGCAGGCCCCCCTCAGGCGCAGACCAACGCGTTTCAAGCCCCCAATGGGCTCTTGCTCACGGTCAGTATGTGACACACATACTGACCGTGAGCAAGAGCCCATTGGGGGCTTGAAACGCGTTGGTCTGCGCCTGAGGGGGGCCTGCCTGTCACCATACTAAGCACTTGTTTGTTGTGTGTTGTCTGTGACCAAATTTAAATTGGTTTTAAACAATATGCTACAATAAAATGGATTTATAAATTGATTGTTTGAGTGCAATAGTGAGTCTCTGTTGGGCTTTTTGGCAGGGGGTGTAGAGGTTACCCCAAACTAATACAATTGGTTTTTGGGTATTAACCCACAGAGCAGTGCACCTATAGAAATATTTACTGGTGCTGCCCACATTTCTTATCCGTAGCCCAAACGGATGTCTATTACTAATCATAATTAATTGATATTAATTTTTTTTTTTTTTTTTAATGTCAAAAATTCTGAGACCACTTCTGCAATGTTATGTATTTTTTTTAAGTTAAAAAAACAAAAACAAAAAATTTGTGCAGAATTGATATTACAGGTCTGATATTAATGTATTTATATTACAAAATGATTAAAAAAACATGTATAATTTTACAATCAAAAAATATGGTTGTTTAGGGGTTAAAAACTCTTTTACACCCATCGCCGCCAGCGCTCTGGGGTTTAAACAAGGAATGGACAGCGCCAGCAAATTCGGAGCGTGATTTGTTAATGAATATGCAGCTAGCCGTTCGCTATGGCCATTCGTTGTCAGGCGCTCACATACAACGCTGAACCTGTGAAACAGCGACCCCTAAGCCCGTATTCAACATTCCCGCACACCGACTGAGTCGCTGTCATCAAGCTAACGCCGGCCAAGCACAGCGAATACTGGCTGGCGCTGAGAAAATCACGCTACAGTCGCTCATCTGTCGCTACCTGGCGCTATTACTGAATCGGCCTCCCCGTCTAAATACACCGCTTATTACAAGCACAGACATCTCTTTAACAGTCAGCAAAGGCAAAACGACCAATTCAGCAAAAGAATGAATACATTTCTTATACAAAATAGTTTCAATAGATTATAAGAGGCTTATTACAGCACCCTTAAAATGTAATAGGAGTTGCTTAAGCCAGGTTATATGCTTATTACAATCTAATTGTGTTTTATCTGAAGGGGGGACCCCAAGGATAATGTTATCTAGTGAGCCCCAAGGATGATTTTATCTGGTTGGGCTAAAGTGCTCCAGTCTAACCCTGACGGACCCACATGGTCATTGTAGCCTTCCCTTTTGGTGCCACACATACACACACTAGTTCCACGAGGGAGAGAAGGGTTCCAACTAGTTTCGTAGCAACCATAAATGGAGCAGCTGGGGAAGCCCTGATGTAGAAACCAAAAAGGGCTGTGCCTGGCTCTTCACCACCACTAGCAGCATGTTGATGGTGTACCTGCAGGCAGGTATGGACGTTGCAGGGCGCGGCTTATGTTATTAATCACAGATGGTCACGTGAGATGCATAATTGTGCAGATACATGAAAATGCGAAAAATACAGCTATTCCAGGGAATCCCATAAAAAAAAATTAATTAGCTGCTTAATTAAAATGACATTAGAACATCCATGGTTCTTCTTAAAAAAGCAATGTGCTACACATATGCATTTTGAGCATCTCCACCCACCCTTACTCAAGGTAAAATTACAATATAGACTTGCTTACCTTTAAACATGTCTTCCCTCCCATTGCTGCCAATGACAACTAGTACAGATGCGGTGACGGCCAGCGCCTGTAAACAGCATAGTTTCCTGCTGGTCACCCCTGCCCCACCCATCCCCGCCTGCCAACCAACAAGAAGGTGAATGGAGCCAAGGCAGAGATAGGAGGCCGGAAACCGGTAAATAGGATCTTCCCAAGTGGAGGTCCTCCCAGACATCTTATGTGGACTAAAAGTCAGCAGCCAGTGACTTTGACGATTGGTGATGCAGCTCAGAGGGATCGAGCCCCATCTCCCGCCATGGGCAGCAAGGATGAACAAATATACTGTAATACAAACTACATAATACAATAAATAATATATCTTTGATCACATACCCTATCTGTAACATCCAATATGTCCGCTGTCATGTAAATTAAAAGCCAGAATTATGGAACATGTTGGAGGTACAAGGTGAGAAATGGCAACCAATATCTCCAACGTGGCTAGGTGTTAAAAAAAATAAAAAAAATAAAAAAAATATATATATATATATATAGGGCAAGGTATAAGTATTTAAGCCCCCCCTTCTGTTTTTGTTTTTCTTGCTTGAATATATATATATATATATATAAGTTTATCTATCTGTGTCTTAGTTATTGTGTCTGGGTGAATAATATATTTATTTATTACTTATTTGTGTACTGCTGATTATGAAAGTGGACCTAGATCTGGGATCTTCACTGTCCCAGGTTTTGGTCTGTCGGGTCAGTTCGTGGGAGGTAGTAGGCCTGCCCTGGAGTCTCATAGACTTTGGACCACTTTAATATATATTTGTTAATTTTGACGCAGGCTGGGGCCTTGATCCCTCCGAGCGGCATCACCAATTGCCAGTGTCACTGGTTGGTGACTTTAGGCCTCCATTAGATATCTGGGGAGGCTGACATTTGGGAAGCTAGAGTTCCACTTTATTGGTTTTGCTGTGCATTGTAGTCCATGCCAATTCGTGTGTGAGTTTTCCCGCTGCCTGTCTCCGCCCTCACTCTACCCACCGCCTTCTTATTGGTGGGCAGGCAGAGTAGGACAGTTAATTGGTGGGAATTCGTCACTACTCTTTTTTTATGGGCACTAGCTATCACTACCCGCATCAAGGTGGCAATAAGGGGAAACGCATAAGCAAGCCTGTATTGCAGATTTGCATTGACTACAGCTGTGTGGAGACGCTGAAAATGAGTATGTGCGGCACATGGGTTTTTTGAAGACCTGAATAGATCTAGATGGATATTCTAACGTCATATTTTTATTTAGCAGTTTAATATGGTGCAGGAACATGGACACAATTGGGGAGGGGGCAAGTAATCAGACCTTTTATTATTTTTCATTAATGAGCCTGCCTTAAAAAGTGCACCTATATTCAGAAAGGAAGTTTATGTGGTCACCTTCCATCACCAGCCCAGTGCCCCAAAACAGCTTGTGTTTCCTTTTTTTTACCTCAGCCCCAATATGCATACAATATCAAAAGCTAATCAACGATCCTCTTAGAAAAGGGTCCAATGGGGTCTAGATCAGGAAGTCAAGTGTAACATTATTCATGGATACAAGGGTCACAGAAGAAACACAGGACTCTTCTGGCATTAATCCAAGGCCCACAGCTTCCTTATAAAGGCCCCAGAATCTCCCCTGTGAGCTGACAGAGATCACCTGTAAGCCATAGCCCCTTTATAGCCATAAAGCCAAAATTAATGCTTATGCAATAGCTGCTGCTGCCACCTGCGCCTGCCCAGTGCGGTCACCATTTCGAGGGGTGAGGAGTGAACTGTCGTGGTAGTACCCGGGACACCACAGTCACTGCTGCCCGCACCGGTACGTGACACTGTTGTTGATAACAACTCTTGCTTCTTTTCTTTCTCACGGCAGTTCCAGGCCCCCTAAGACAGGAAGTTGTATCACAAACCTGTTGCTAATATTTGCCTGAATAAAATTATAAAACAAAATGTATCTTTATACAGAATTTTCATTATAAGTTGTTTGTTTCAATTTAATATTATGACACATTGGTGTACATCTGTTATTTATTTTAATTGCTTAGTTTTTATATAGACCTATTATAGATGGGATCTCCTGGCAGTCTGTCCCCAGATGTGTTTTTCTTGTTGAAATGGTTGTGAACGCCAATATTTTATTGTATTCTAAAAAAAATCCTAATACATCAAAACAGACACACTGTATATATTTGCCCACAATCACCCAGATCTGACATCTAACTGGGGTTTGGATCCCATTGCCACCTGAGAGAGTTTTTATCTTGATACCTCAAATAATTACATCAAAACTTGTCCTTTTTTAGCTCTAGAAGAAGATATCAGCTAACCTTCAACTTTAAGTACATCAAAGTACATAAAGTATCTCAACAATACATAACACGTTGGATTTATACGTAGGTTTATTTTGCTTTCAAGGCTGCTTGTAAGTAGACCTTTGTGGCCAAGTACTAGAGCGTGTGTTACTATTTGCACAGCACAATATCGCCATCTTATGCTTCCACAGCTACAATGCATTTCCATTTGATGTATAAGAAAGTATACACTATTGTTTTTTAAAAGATATTTATCAGTTTATGATATAGTAGTCATGAGTACTAGTTTTCTGATATAGATGAAGAAATATATTTTGTACACACATTTTTGCAGCACAGCAATTAAAGCGGACCTTCACCATGATTTAATGATAAGCCCAAACTCTTAAAAAACGATTCCCCAGCATCTAAAATTAATATATTTTACGTTTTTAGTCACTAACTTATTATTCATTCCCCCAATGGGCTGCAGCTCTGTTCAGGAATTTAGGATACGGGCGCCGCCATCTTGACCCAGAAGCATCACACTTACTGAGGAGAGGAGAGTGGGATAAGGTACAGGGGGGCGGGTTATAGCTGTGCTTTGCTCAGACAGAGCAGAGCTGGGGTCAGGTAAAGGTCAGCAGTCCCAGAATGCAGAGCAGCCCAGTCAGGAGGCACTTCCTGTTTGCAGGCTGCCTGATAAGATGGCGTCTTCCATAAGCCGCCATCTTGGATGTTTAAAGGCTCATAACATGCAGTAGATGCAAGTAAGATGATTTTTAATGTGGACAATCTGTATGTACAGGGTGTGGGAAACATATTAGATAGACTCTTATCCAGAGTGAAGGACCGCTTTAAGTAAGTTTGCTCTGAGGAAGCAAAGAATGTCTTTCTCTGGGATGTACTCATTTCTTTGAATCCTCATTTATGACTTATTGACACGTGTGCGCTCCGCTATTTTTTCTAGTTACAAATCAGTGCATATGAGAATAAAATATGTTTCCTTATAGACAATGGGACAACTGCCATTTATATAGTTTTAACATTAGCCTTGGAGTGTCAGACAAAACTAGACATTATACAGGATGCACAGTAAAAATGCTTTTCAAAAATACTGAAAAGGGAACAAAACAGAAATCTAAATCAAATTTACATATTTACCCTTTGTCTGTTTTACAGGTGTATCCCAGAAGATACCCTAAAGGGTGAACCATCTGATATTGCCCAAATTTTGCTTTGATCCTCACTCCTATGGAGTATGCCATTGCCCCCCTTTAATCACTATTGTTTTCTGTGCACATTAATGCTGAGCAATCACTGCTCAATGAATGGATTGCCATGTACCTTCCACTTGCTGCTCCCTCTGGCAGCACATATGTACCACTCCCCATTTAGATAGGTCTGAAGGGATTGCTAGGGGTGCCACCGGAGGACCACACAAAGAATATAGTAAGAGGGCTTCACACAGCTGGGTATCCCAAATTATGATGCCTCTAAAGAGAGCTTTCACCCAACACTGGAGGCTTTTAGATCCTGTGATTTGGGTTTTGGTCCACTTTAACATCAGTTCTTTTAGATACACTTGCATGGAGTCAGGGATTTTATCACAAATAGCAGCGTAGGAGGCTTAAACCGGCTTGGCACAGTAGGAAATTATACTAAAGCATCATAAGCTAAGGCATGGGTGTCAGCACTTACATTTGCTTCTCAAAGCGTAAATGCCACCTCACAGATTTTCTAGTGGTAGCAGCCATTTTGGAACTTCCTTTACTAGCATCTCAGCCATACTGCTGCCTGGATTCAATTGACATAACTGACAATGCACAGTAACAGGAAACCCAGCAGCACTTCCTGTTTGCAGTGGGCCTGCATTTAGTTTTTAAAATTTACCACAGCAAAATATAGAAAAAGGTAAATTCATTTTTATATGCAGCACTGTTTGTTGTGTTGGTCTGGTTTAAGTCATTTTGACGGTTGGTCCACTTTAAGCCCCCTTTCACACCTATTCAGATGTTGGCAACCAGATCAGCAACTGCATCTGCATAGGTGTGATTGGGGACTAAAAGTCAGTGAGAAACAGCCAAACACTGCTTACAAAGGCGAGGTTGTGTAACAAGTCATCACCATAGCAACACTGGGCACAGCAACAAGACACAGAGTTAGATATACTGCATCATCTTTCCATGCAAAGGTTCCAAGCACACAAAGGGCCTTCATCAAGCGATAGCGTCAGGTAGTGTCTGACGAGCGCCAGGTCCCGCCAGCTAACGTCTGCAACCGACTCAAGTACGCCCGGCGTTGGCCACAATGACGCATTTATCAAGCTAAATGAGGCTAGCGCCGGCGAGAGCGACGGCAAGCGCGGCATTCATCATGAAGCCGACTGCAACGAACAGCGCCGCTGCTAATCCCATCACAGCGACAGGTATGACCTGGCGCTACCTGGCGCTCTCCCATACATTTCAATGGTAGACGCTGCAATGATTGTTTTAAGTGGTTTTTGTGTTCTTTTCTTTGGCACAAAATGCAACACATGTTTATAGTGATATGTTTTATTAATCTGGCTGGTTATTTTTCTTTTTTGGATTTTTTTATTAATTTTTACAATGTAATGTTGTGAGTGACATCTAAATTGCATCTCCTCCAACAAAACTCATTGGCATCAAAATCGCTTGTTTTCACCACACACGGGGCTTGTAAAGCTACTTTTTAGCCTGTCATGTTGGGCGGTCACGTTCGCTCTTCCAAATTGTCAGCGCCCAAGCTATTCGGCAGCCCTGTCCTTGATGAATTTGTGGTGGTCAGAGTTTGTCCAGTCGCTGTTTTGATTCGCTATGTGGCGGCGCGAGCGTCGCTGTGCTTCGTTGTGCGTCGCTGTGCTGTTCATACATGTGTCCTTCTGCCATTTTCAAGGAATTCACTTCCCGCGACCCCAGTCGTTCTTAATGAATACACTGTAGTTGTGAGCGTGCATGGCCACATAATGCAGGATTTACATTCAGGCGTACAAGCTCATAACAAACCCGTTATGCATTCTCATGTGTGCCACATTATCATGTAGTTGGATAGTTTTATTTTGTGTTGATTTTATGAAGGAATAAGAGTTGTCTTTTTAAGCACACCTTTTTTTGCTTTTCACGGACCTATGCATCACAGTATGTAGAACCCCCTGCTAAATCAAGCTAATAATTAGTGGCGTCTTGGGCAATAGCTTGTTATAAAGCGTCATTTTTTTCCCCCGCCACTTAGCTTGCATATAGCTGATATTAGCTTGTCCCTGGTGCGCGGATCTTTTTATTTGAATTTGTAATCACAGTTGCTTTCGTCATATCCGGTTCCGGTATCCTCCTGTGCGTTTCAAAGCCACCTAAAGCTAAAAATGTCTCGCGCTTATGCCAATAGCTTGTTATAAAGCGTCATTTAACTTTTTCCGCCACTTAGCTTGCACATAGCTGATATTAGCTTGTCCCTGGTGCGCGGATTTTTTATTTTAAAATTTGAATCACAGTTGCTTTCGTCATATCCGGTTCCGGTATCCTCCTGTGCGTTTCAAAGCCACCTAAAGCTAAAAATGTCTGGCGCTTATGCCAATAGCTAGTTTTAAAGCGTCATTTTACTTTTTCCGCCACTTAGCTTGCACATAGCTGATAATAGCTTGTTCCCGGTGCGCGGAGCATTTTTTTTTTTGTCCATGTCGCTTTGGTCATTTCCGTTTCCTGTTTCCTCCTTTGCGTTTCCACCATGCTGCCCAGGAGAAGGATCATGCGCCTCCCCAGCTCCTTCTCCGACTCCGACCCCACCACCCCTCCCCCACCTCCCCCACCTACCTCACCTCCCCCACCTAGCACCCCTTCCACCCCTTCCCCTCCTGGGCAGCCTAAGAAAAAGCGCTTTAGAGTGGATAGCCGCGTTAATGGCCAGGTGGTCAAAGTGAGTATTTTTTTTTTTCTATTTTATGTTTAAAGTGTAACAACACACAGGGGGGATTGGCCCTGAAATATTTAATTTTTCTGGCCAAATTGGATCACTCCCCGTGGGGCATCCCCAATCTGGATGTCCTGCGGGGATGAACCCCCCTGGAGGCCCATAAAACTTACCTCAGCCCCGTCCCATCTGTGCATGCGTGAGCTGCGGATGCCGCTTCCCTCTAGCAGGGTGTACCCCTGCGCAAGACATTTGTTAATGTTCTGCGCAGGCGCACTCCCTGTTAGATTCAAACGCCACACGCGTACTTTGGCGCGCCGAGCCAGCTGAGCTGGTATGCACGTCCAAAGGGCCTTGTATGCGTATACCACAGCGGCGCAGAGCGCTGTGCTAGGCTGGCGCAGTCACGTGGGAGCGTGGTCAGTGGTGTCTTTGTGGCCTTCCAAGGGGCTTTCAGACAGCGGACCACGCACAATTGTTGTGCCACACCAAAGTGCACACAAACCCAGAATAGTGAGAATCCTGGGTGTGAGTCCACTTTGATCTGGTCTCTGTATAACTGTTTATGCCATTGTTCTGATCTCATGTATTGATGAGTGTTTCTTTTGCATTTCTCATAGGATTTCTGCGTCATGCAGTACGACTATGCCCGTGGGGGCAAGAAGCGAATCGCCATGGAGGTGAAGGCGACAGTGTCCCGGCGCTTCCACACAAACCTATCGGTCCGCGCAATCCAGCAAAAGTGGTCGGACTTTAAGCGCCGGGACCCTGAAGGCGTGTACCGCCTATATGATGCCTACGCATCAGGTAAGTTAAAGCTTATGCAATGTTTATACTTGTTTGCTAATCATCTGCTAACCTGTGTCCATTTGTGCTCTTTATATTAATTATTTTCTTTCACCCCCTCCACACAGATAAGCGTCCTCCCCTGGGGAAACGTGGGAAGGGATTCCTCCCCCGAACCAGGCAGGCGGACTCGGGGGAGTCATCGGGGGAGGGTCCCTCCCGCGGGTCTTATTTAGAGGACCCAGGGGAGGAAGGGGATGACGCCCCAGAGGAGTGTGCTGCTGGGGGGCTGGCAGGATCAAGCCTCAGCTCCTCACACTCTGACTCTGAGGAGTCTCACCAGCCAAGGGGCCACTCTCAAGTGGGGAGTCCAAGTGGGGTGGCAGAAATGGACTCTCCCACACTCCCTGAAGGAGCAGGGAGTGAGAGGGAGGAGGGTGGCCCTTTGGCTGGTGGATCTTCAGACCAGAGTGTGAGGAGCCGAGGCTCCCTGCCTCCTCCTCAGAGCCCTCCCTGGGCTTCAAGTGGCGGATCATCCCCTGGTGAGTGTACTTTTTGTCATTGTTAGTCTGTGACAGGTTTCATCTGACCATTTGTACTTAGCCCTTGCCATTCCTCTCTAATTTGCAGGGCATCATATAGGCGGCACCTCCATGGCGTTTTGGCGAAGCATTCTCCACGGGCATAGTCGTAGTAAGTGTATGTTGTTAGCCATCACATTCCCTACTTTATGACATTCCTTAAAGTGGACCAACAAACATTGTTGATAGTGCTTTGATTCTCGCAGCTTCCCTGCCCAATCACATCCCTCACCCAGGGCCCCCCCCCTAAAAAACCCAACAAACTCCTTACCTCTTTGGGGGTGGCAGAAGCCACCGTCCCAGCCTCCTGTGTGCCACTCTAGATGTGTGTGCGCCTGCGCTCTGTTTCCTAATGGCATGCGCGTGCGCACACACTGGAGGAGTGATGTGCGGAAGGCATGGGCGGCGGCGGACGTTGTCTCACTCAAATTGTGTTGCTCTGCCAAAGTTGACTAGAACACAGAATAGTATCAATCCTGGGTCTTGGTCCACTTTTAACAGACACATGTTTCCTGGTCCATTGTTACAGCTGGTTTGCTAATGTACATTAACATCACAAACCACACTACAGTGCTAGGCAACTGGCAACCACCCCTATGTTTCTGCCCACACCATGATGTGTGCTAGCAATTTTTTTATTTGGTTAAGTGGTTCCGGCTAACACATGTTGCACACTAGTAACATTAGCCAATCAACTGCTAATGAGTCCTTTACATTGCACTGTCTCGGTTATTTGCACATTATCTTTAGGGATACATGTTGCAACCATAACGAATTTACATTAACTAATGGACCAGGAAATATGCTAATTTTGTGAAACCTGTATGTAACCATGCAAGCATTTGATTTTTCAGACTCCATAACCAGATGGATGTCAAATAGTCAGGTGTCATTGTCCCACTAATTTTGGTTTTGTCTTTTGCTTTTTCTGGACAGATGTTGCTACGCAGACGGAGCCAGAAAACCTCCTCCCCACCCCAGCTCCAGGGACGGCCAGCAGCATGGGCCCCCGCCACAGCTGCGATGGTGAGTACATCCTACTTCATATGCCTAAAGACTTGTGAAACCTATGTCTTCTAGTCACATCTGCAGACATTTAAAATGTACCTATGTGTGAATTTCACACACATCTAGGTTCCATGTGTTTGTACAATAATCCAACATGCCTGTCTGCATGCTTGATTGTTGCCTCACATTCTTGATTTGGACACATAGGGACTATTTGTGGCTTAGACACAACCGAATGGGCCTGATTAGGTGTTGACCTCTAACATTATAGGGCAAACTAGTTTTCTCCTTAGGACTTAGGCCCTGATGTTTGGCTGTGACTAAACACATAAATGTCCTTACTTGGACTTAAACATTCTTTGAATTGCAAGAGTTAACCTGGCCCAACACCCAGGGGGTTTATTGGGCAGGAAATCTATAAGTTTCCCGCAACAATCACCTAACACCCCGCGGAACATCCGAGAATCGCATGTACCGCGGGTTTAAACCACCAAGAAAACCCATAATGATCTGAACTGATCTTCCGCTGCCTCCCGCGCCACACTCCAGACGTGCATTCGTCCGTGCCGGCCCTCTGTGAATGGCCGCCGGGGCCGCACGCGCAGCCAGAGAGTGACATGCGTGAAGCGGCGGCGGAAGAGGCTTGTACATTCCTGTTCCCTGCCTAGACGTTTGCGGGGATTGTTTTGGGCATTCACGTTGGAGCGGGGAGAGGTGAGTTTCTATGGCTTACTGGGGGGATACACACAGCGGGGAATACCAGATCTGTGAGCAACAACAAAGTGGACCAAAACCCAGGAGAGACTATATCCTGGGTGTTGGTCCACTTTAAGAGTAAATGTATGTTGTGCACACATGTTAACAAGCCACTAGTAATCATATAATTTTAAATACTAGGGGCACATTGGTCAACAATGTTAATGTGAGTGTCAGCTAATTGGAGCCACTGACATTACATTGCTACATCTGTGTCTGTTGAGGTCACATTCAAATTGTTAAAGCTTTTTTTTTTATACATCTCTACAGCTTGTGAACACCAGCATCGCAGACTGTGGCAGGCGTTCCGACAGCTCAGAGCTATGCTGCTGGCCAAGAAGAGGCGTCGGCGTCGTTAGGGTGGGGGGGATGGCTGGCCTTTTTCTTTCTGGCCTTTGTTGGCCAATGTTGGCCCTGTTGGCCAAGTTTGTTTTATTAAAATTTAATTACTGTGTTGTGCCTTGACCAGCATAGTTTAAGAGTCTAATAACCCATTATTGTGTAAATTTAGGCAGCCATTTTGAGCCATTTAATGTATAAACCATAGTAAGCTATGGTCACAAATGTGGCCCATAAATGGTGGCATACTTTTACACATGATGATGGAGATAATCATCCCTGACTGTGTTCTTAGCTTTGCCGTGTTAGGAAAAACACAATTTAGAGGTGGGTTGATAAAATATATTTACATAAATAAAAAATTATACAAATAAATCAATATTCTTGGCTGGGTGGCCGGGGAGGTTGGGAGTCATCGCTAGGGGTAGTGTTGGGGGACAACAGTGCAGTAAAAAAATAGACTGCTGTTGTATGAGCTGTTGTATCAACAACAAAGTTTGGTCCTGTCGCTGGATGGATTGGTGAATGAGGTCCCCAAGGCGAGCTAATTCCGGGTTTGAGGTTTGCTGAGCCAGTAGGTGGTTTATTTGTTGCTGCTGGGCCTCATTTTGTTGCTGACACATCAGCACCTGATGTTCCAACGCCGCAATGCGCTCATTAGTTCCAGCATGCGGCTGATGGCAACTGTAGTCCTCCAGCATCCGGACCCCTAGCTCATAAAACTGTTGCGCTGTTGGTGCCACAACTCCTCTTGCTGTGGTTTGACCCTAACAAAAAAAAAAAACACATTTTAGTCAAACACAAACAATGCAGCTAGGCACCTCTTAAACATTGCCAAAAAATGTAACAATCAAACTTACCCTGGTTTGAGGCTCAGAAGCTTGGCCGAATGGCACTTCGGTAGAGGTCCCAGGTTGGGGTTCTGGTTCCGCCACCTGCAAAAACAAACAAGAAATGAAATGTGACATGTTGGTTCATCGGCTACCCACGAACATGGCAATGTGGTTATATGTCCTCTAAATCAGCCATGTTACCTCCGTGTCATCCGGCACAGGTAGGAGCGGGGTCTCGCTGCCAGAGAGGGGCAAATCGACATCTGAGAGGTCCGGCAAGCTGGCATATGCTAAACAGAAAAGGCAGGTTAGTAGGTCAGTGGAAACAAAACAAAAGTAACCTGGATTGTCTTTCAAGGCCATACCTCCACAAAGTGCAAGATTCAACACTAGCAAAAAGGTATCTTTGCAACTCAGATTGCTAACATGTATATAAGAGGAATATGATTTTTTAACAAAATTTTTAACAAATATACCATACACATTGCTATAATTACACATACCCGCACTCTCCCAGATGTCTGGAGTGTCGACCTCACTCGAGGTTTGCCCTGGGAAAAACATGTTAAAACACAAGCTGGCCCTATAAAGTGGCACAAAAGTAGATGCAAAATACATACTAGATCATCAAGCCAAAAAAACTTACCCTCAACTCTGGCAGCCTCTACGTGAGGGGCCCTTTCCGGACAGCCACTTCCGATATTCTGGCCAACTAAAAATCAAAATTAATGTTTTTAATTTTTAAACTAAATACTTTGGTCAATGTTTGTCTTTTGAGATTCAAACAAAATGCATTGCATACACTCCAAAAAAAAGTCAACTGGCCCTGCGGATGTAATTAGGACTCAAAATAGGCATGTTCAAGTTGACATAGCAAACATGTAGATTATTAAACAAAAACAATTGAACCAGTGTAACTTTAACAGCATAAAGGATACTTTTTTTCTGGCTATACACACCAACAGGGTCCTGTTGACCTGCTACATCGGAAGTGGTGTCCAAAGATGAACCAGTCACTTGGCCTACAAAAAAAAAAAGATGAATGATAGCCATGCACTTGTGTAAAAGCGGCTAAAGCAAGGTTGACACATGCACTTACCGGCATCCAAAGAGTACCGTGGCTCCTGAGGAGATGCTGGTGGCAATGGCGGGGCAGCTAGGCAAAAACAAAGAAAACATTTATCCATTGGTAATGTGCGCCTACTATTAAACCATGCATTAAGGTGTGTCTGAGCAGCTCATTAAATTATGTTCAATAATCAATGTCAGTGTGGCTTACACATGTCTATGCAGATCTATGGACACTGATCTCAGCCTTTCCACAGAGCTACACCGGTTAGGGCCTTGTCAGTTTGTGTCTGTGAGGGTTAAATTGGCTTTAAAATTAGGCCGCAGGCCCATATTACTAATCCTCTACATTGGTCCAAGCTATTGTTTGAGGTCCTCCCACACCCATTTTTTACCCAAACAACCCACGCATAAATTAGTGATAATTACCTTCAATGGCAGACTGGGTTAGGCTGGAGGTTGCCTGAAGTGCTGGCTGGCTGTCCTCTGGCAAATCAACCACAGCACCATGTGCAACTATGCATAAAGCAAAAGACAAAAACAAAAAAGTATAAATTATTATGTATAACGTACCACTTCACAGGTCCTACTGCTAGTTGGGCAGAAAGAGACAAATCAAATCACATACATTAACATTACCATCAGTAAATAGCCATAAAATATGTACCTTCAGGCCAACCTGTGGTGTCATCCCCAGGATCCACACCCTGCAGCCGAGCCAGGGGAATTTTGCCCTTCAGCGTCTCCTCATACGGCCTGTAGGTACTCTTTGGAGCGTGGATGGTCCCACTATCCACATCAAGATCGTGGCTCATCTTTTTGATAAGGGCCCTCTCAAAGTGTAGAAGCGTTTCCTGCAGGATGGGCCACTACGTGGGTGTTGAGCACTGCTACTAAGCTCCTCACCAATGGCATCCCACAGTCTGCTCCTTTCTTGTTTGCCAATTGCCTTGCTTTGGGAGCCAAATAATAGCTCCCATTTAGCTAGAGCAAGGCGCACAAGATGATTATTCTCCGCCAAATTGAATTCAGGCTCCCTCTTGGCACCTGGGCGCCTAGCCTGGGGTGCTGCACCACCTTCAGGCTGGGCCCTTTTCCGTAAGGGAGGTCTGCGCACAGCACCCACCACACTCCTACTTGGGCCTGCTGTGGCCGGCAGATGTCCTGAATTTGGCTCCATCCTGTAGCTGCACACACACACCAATACGCAACCAACAAGCACGCATGCAGACTACAGAATGGCATCGCCATGTCTTTGGGTTGGCCAGGTTTTATGTGCTCTAACAGCCAATCACAAACAGGTCCACTTAATAGATTCACACATACTGGCCAGGTTGTTGTAGCCACACCTGCACTGAATGAAGCATGTGTGTTAGGCAATTAACTCATTACAAACCTCATTAACAAAACAACACACAACCAAAAACAACAATGTACTCATGCCTCTTAAACACTTGTGACATGTGGCGATCCTAACGGCTATTTAAATAAACAGCAGCTTACCTTTCATTGGCCCACCACAGAATTTCCTGCTCTGACCGTTAATGCACGCAAGTTAAAGCTAATGTACGCTATTAGCGCTATTAGCGTGCGCGTGCGCACTCCGTTTCACGCACACCTGGATCAGCTAATTGGCGCCCGGAAATAGCAGAGCCACGCAAAAGGCGGCAAAGCGGACCTGTCCTTTTTGAAAGTGAAGTATAAATGGCTGGATTTGACAAGCTTCTGGTATTGTTACACTGTGGCAAAGGCTGTGGTGTGGTGCTTGTTTCCCTTAGCTAATTTGAGTGTCTGTCTGGGTATTTCCCTCAATTTCTGTGGCTTGTTGGGTGATTTGTGACATCAGTGCTGTTTCTTTAGGAGATTGATTTTGTTGGCATATGCAAATATTGTGGAGCATACAGCAAGTGAGGCTTGATTTTGGGGCCTTTTGTGGGCTGTGCAGCAACTCCCCTCTTGGTTGTGGCTAACTTAGAAAGGTGCATTTCAGCAGGCTGGTTGTTTGGACCACTATACTTCTGGTTTTGTGGTGAGCTGCATTGTAGTGAGTGTGTGAGGAGTGTGATTGTTTGTGTGTGTGGTGTGTTTGTGTTTTTTGTATTTGTTTGATTTATTTTGTATATCTGTTGAGTGTGTGTGTGTGATGGATAAGAGGGTGATGTATGGGGTATGGGTGCAGGGATGTGTGAGAATGCTGGAAGAGCAGGAGGACAGGGAGCGGGGTGTTGTGAGTCTTAGGGCACCCCGCTCCTTTGGAATCCGCCTTTCAGTATGGGACTTACGTGACGAGCAGATCAGGAGCCGCTTCCGTCTGAATCGTGCTGCACTACAGTCCCTATATGATCAGATTAAGCACAAAATCGAGCCATCCACCAAACGCACTCAATCCATTCCAGGCATAGTACGCCTGTGTGCCACTCTCAATATTTTGGCACGAGGGACCTTCCAGGCAACCTCTGCCCTCCTCAGCGGGATAAGCCAGGCTACTATGAGCCGCATATTAATCCAGGTAGTTCTGGCGATTTGTGATTTGATCCCAATTTACATCAAGTTTCCTGAGGATGAGGAGGAGGTTGCCAAAATAAAACATGCATTCTATCTAATGGGAGGGATCCCGAATGTGCTAGGGTGCGTTGATGGTACACATATCCCTTTCCGCCCTCCCCGTGCACAGGAGCTGTATTACCGAAACCGAAAACAATTTCATTCGTTTAATGTGATGGTGGTGTGTGACCATGAAATGAAGCTGCGGGCGGTGAGATCGGGGTTCCCCGGCTCATGCCACGATTCTTACGTCTTGCAGCGGACAGTCCTGTGCCGGAAGTTTGATAACAACGAAATGCCAGCTGGCTGGCTACTGGGTAAATAATTAACCATGTCAAAGTATTTAGCATAAAATATGTGGCCTAGTAAGGCTAAATTATAAAAACAAAAAAAAAACATGTACTAGTACTAATTGCTGCCTCTCTCCTTGTGTTTTTTCTACAGCGGATAAGGGATATGGGCAGAGAACGTGGGTGCTGACTCCGGTCAGGAGCCCACAGACCTCTGCCCATGAACGCTACAATGCAGCACACCGCAAGACCAGAAACATTGTGGAAAGAACCATCGGCCTGCTGAAAGCACGCTTTCTATGTTTGGCACGCCCAGGAGGAGAGATGCTGTACAGTCCACAGAAGGTCTCCAAGATCATCCTCGCCTGCTGTGTGCTCCACAATATATGCATCTGCCACAGAATTCAATCCCCTGAAGAGACAGCACTAGTGCCCGAAATCCCCAACGTGGCCGCAGAAAGAAGTGAGGACACCCAGACTGGCTTTGAGCTAAGGGAAAGCATGATCACTTCCTTTTTTGCGGTAAGCTAAATAGCCTTAACTCTAATTCAAGTACTGCACTAGGGGGATAATTTTTGTGAGCTCCCATCATAATTTTTCCTAAAACACTCTAAGGGGGGGGGGGGGGGTAAGATGGGCCTAAACACTCTAAGGGGGGGTAAGATGAGCCTAAACACTCTAAGGGGGGGGGGTAAGATGAGCCTAAACACTCTAAGGGGGGGGGGTAAGATGAGTCTAAACACTCTAAGGGGGGGTAAGATGAGCCTAAACACTCTAAGGGGGGGGTAAGATGAGCCTAAACACTCTAAGGGGGGGTAAGATGAGCCTAAACACTCTAAGGGGGGGAGGGGTAAGATGAGCCTAAACACTCTAAGGGGGGGTAAGATGAGCCTTAACACTCTAAGGGGGGGGGTAAGATGAGCCTAAACACTCTAAGGGGGGGGGGGTAAGATGAGCCTAAACACTCTAAGGGGGGGTAAGATGAGCCTAAACACTCTAAGGGGGGGGTAAGATGAGCCTAAACACTCTAAGGGGGGGGGGGTAAGATGAGCCTAAACACTCTAAGGGGGGGAGGGGTAAGATGAGCCTAAACACTCTAAGGGGGGGGGTAAGATGAGCCTTAACACTCTAAGGGGGGGGGTAAGATGAGCCTAAACACTCTAGGGGGGGTAAGATGAGCCTAAACACTCTAAGGGGGGGGTAAGATGAGCCTAAACACTCTAAGGGGGGGGGATAAGATGAGCCTAAACACTCTAAGGGGGGGGGGTAAGATGAGCCTAAACACTCAAAGGGGGGGGTAAGATGAGCCTAAACACTCTAAGGGGGGGGGGTAAGATGAGCCTAAACACTCTAAGGGGGGGGAAGATGAGCATAAACACTCTAAGGGAGGGGGTAAGATGAGGCAAACAACTATAAGGGGGGCGGAAGATGAACAACATAACAATTAGGGTTTTTGTGCAAGTTTGACCCTAATGTTGGTTACCTATTAATGCAATATTTTTTCACAGAGAAAAATCATATTTAAATATATATACTAACTGCACTTTTTAATCTTTTTCAGGCACCCCGAGATGCACAATGACAGCCCTTTTTATTAGCAGTAACCTTTACGTTAAATTTCTTTTCTTTTACAAACAAAATAAAAATACATAAAAAAAAAAATTGCAATGTGTTTAATTCAGAAGGTACGGGATTTGAAGCCCACAGCAAAGCAAAGCGCATGCGCTGCCTTGAATAGCGTGGTCAAACTGACAGCGACTACAAAGCTGAGCTCTACATCATATTCAGCAATGTAGGCGTTGTTCCCAACAACGCCAGGTAGCGACTGAGGAGGCGTGCTATAGCGAATCTCTACCGCCCGCGGTGTACGCTAGCGGCGCTCATAGCGCCATACTTCAGTCGCTCATCTGTCGCTACCTGGCGCTATTACTGAATCGGCCTCAAAGTTTTCAAGCTGTGCTGTTCAAGCTCCTTTAAAATGGACCAACACCCAGGATTTTCACTATCCTGGGTGTTGGTCCACTTCCGCGGGGCACCCCGCTGTGTGAAACCCACCAGAAAGCCCCAAAAACTCACCTGACCCCGCTCCCATGTGACTCGCTCCACCAATCACCGCCGACGGACAAGCAAGGTCGTCGACGGACAAGGTGAGAACGCCCGCCGCCGCCTCTCGCGCGTCCCTCTTATAGGGAGCGCGCCCGCGCCGGCCATTCACAAACGGCCGTCGCGGCCTGCGCATGCGCCATTGGAACTAGGAACAGGTAGGATTTGCGGACGTCCTGGGAGGTTTCACACAGCGCAGCACCCCCGATGTGCCCCACAGGCAGGGAGCTGATCGGCCCGGGAATCTTATAGATTCCCGGGCTGATCAGCGGTGGGTGTTGGTCTACTTTAAAGAAGCACAAAAAGTAATGCTATTTTTTTTCAGAAGTGGATTTAACTTTGGGTGTACTTTTGTGTGTAAACTAAAACTTCCATCTAGTGAGCTTTTTTTCTTAACACACAAAAAATTGTCCTAATTTTTCCCATATCTCTTGTTCCTCCTGTGAGGGGCAATTTTTCTAATGAGGTAAAGATACTTTCTTGAAAGCTTAGAAACATGCAACCCCCACACAAACTATATATCCTCTCAAAGTACAAACCTCCAGTTTTGTGATTGTGTGACACAGTTTTCTGGATGCAGAATCAACCCCACATTTTCGTAAGATATAAATATGCAAACACACAAGTAAACTACAATAAAGCAATACTCCATTCTCTGCGAGATCAGATGTTGAAATACTGTGATTCCTGGCAAGATATGGAATGTTTTGAAGGGAACTGCCTTTTATGATTGTCTTTTGAAATCTTGATTTTCCTCACAGAGAGCTTGCTATAGTGTGTTTTTTTTCTCGGTTTGCAGCGACGCCAGGTATTTACTTCCCAACAATCCCCATCCCCTTCCCCCCTTACTCCGTCCCCCCTCCCCTCACTTATCCTTTTCTTCTTATTCTTTTTTCCTTTCCTCTCTTTTTTTCCCTTCCCTGGGCTTTCGCATATTTCACATATTTTTTCTTTTCAATAAATCCCTTATTTTACTCTATTAATTCTTTTAGACTTTAATGTAAACAGGAACAAAGCTTGCTGCATAAGGCAAAATTATTAGGATATAATGAGGCAGCCTTAACCCTTTAGGTGCCAGCCTACCTGGAGATTTTGTCACCCTTTGTTTCCAGACCATTTTTCCATTTTTCACTATTTTGCGCTACACATTTTCAATTGTGATATTTGAAGTGATTTTCCAAGAAAATTATAGAATATCCCCCCACAACCTATATATTCTCTAGAACTACACACATCAAGCTTTCCAGGCATACCAGGCTTGTTGATGTGGGCACAGTTTTCTGGAAGTAATCCCTCAATTAATTGTTTGGTTGCACAGAGTTTCCCTAAAAAAAGTATACAAAAACAGAATCAAACACACATTTTCCTAAGAAAAACAATATGCAACCAAGAAAAAACAAGTTCATTCTGAAAAAGCAAGGTCCCCTGAACAGAACAATACCCGACATGCATAGCTACTGTGTAGGGAAAAGTTGCCAAACACCCCAAAGTAAAGCATGTGCGTAGCGGTAATTTTGAGAAAATTTGAGCTCTGCAGACAAAGTGCTCACCTTGCACTTTTTCTATCAAAACAACCCTTTATATTTGGAATACCCTCCACAAACCATATATTCCCAGAAAGAACACAGCAGCCTAAGCAGCTTGTTGTAGTGGGTCATCGTTTTAGATGTAATCCCTCGAAGAATTCTTAGGTTGCACAGGGTTTCCCTAAAAAAATGACAAAAAAACATAATAAAAAACAGATTTTCTTAAAAAATCAATATCCAAACAAGAAAAAATAAGCTAAATCTGAAAGCGCAAGGTCCCCCAAACAGAACAATACCCAACATGCATAGATATGAAAAAGATTTTTTGTCCCGCACTGCTAAATTAGATATACAAATCTATGAGGCCGATTCAGTAATAGCGCCAGGTAGCGACAGATGAGCGACTGTAGCGTTATTTTCACTGCGCCCGCTAGTATTCGCTGTGCTTGGCCGTTGTTCGCTTGTTGATAGCGACTCAGTCGATGTGCGTTAATGTTGAATACAGGGTTAGGAGTCGCTGTTTGACAGGTTCCGCGCTGTATGGGAGCGCATGACAGCGAATGGCCATAGCGAACGGCTCCCAGCATATTCATTAACAAATCAAGCTCAAAAAATTCTCGCGTTGTGAAATGCATGTTTAAACCCCAGAGTGCTGGCAGCGATGGGTTAAAAGTAGTTTTTTAACCCCCAAACAATCATATTTGTTGAAAAAAAAAAAAACAAGTTTTTAAAAACATTTTGTAATATGAATACATTAATATCAGACCTGTAATATCAATTCTGCACAAATTTTCTTTTTTTTTTTAACATTAAAAAAAATATGTAACATTGCAGAAGTGGTCACACAATTTTTGACATTTAAAAAAAAAAAAAAAAAAAAACATTATTAACAATTAATTATGAATAATTAAAATTTGTCCCATTGAAATGCATTGGAGAGCGCCAGGTAGCGAGAGGTCATACCTGTCGCTGTTCATGTTCGCTCGCTGGCGCTGTGTGGTGAGGCTGGAATAATGATGAATGATTCGCTATCTGGCGCTCTGTCGTTTGCTAAGCAGGATCGGCTTGATAAATGTGCGATTGCGTAGGGGAGCCGGCGTTTTCGTGGCGGTGCCTGTCATTACCGTTCGCTCACCATTCGCTGCCTGGCGCTAGCCCTTGATAAATAAGGCCCTATGTAAATGCTGGTGCTGGCTGATAAAGGGACATCTGGGAGGCCGATTCAGTAATAGCGCCAAGTAGCGACAGATGAGCGACTGTAGCGTGATTTTCTCAGCGCCAGCCAGTATTCGCTGTGCTTGGCCGGCGTTAGCTTGATGATAGCGACTCAGTCGGTGTGCGGTAATGTTGAATACGGGCTTAGGGGTCGCTGTTTCACAGGTTCAGCGTTGTATGTGAGCGCCTGACAACGAATGGTCAGATCGAACGGCTAGCTGCATATTCATTAACAAATCACGCTCCGAATTTGCTGGCGCTGTCCATTCCTTGTTTTAACCCCAGAGCGCTGGCGGCGATGGGTGAAAAAGAGTTTTTAACCCCTAAACAACCATATTTTTGGATTGTAAAATTATACATTTTTTTTGAATCATTTTGTAATATGAATACATTCATATCAGACCTGTAATATCAATTCTGCACAAAATTTTTTTTTTTTTTTTTTTTACATTGACATTAAAAAAAAAAAAAAAAAAATTAATATCAATTAATTATGATTAATTAAAGATTGCTCCATTGAAATGCATTGGATAACGCCAGGGAGCGACAGGTCATACCTGGCGCTGTGATGGAATTTGCAGCGGCGCTGTTCGTTCCAGGCGGCTTCATGATGAATTCCGCGCTTGCTGTCGCTATCCCCGGCGCTAGCCTCATTTAGCTTGATAAATGCGTCATTGTGACCGCCGCCGGGCGTACTTGAGTCGGTAGCCGCCGAAAGCTGGCGCTACCTGGCGCTCACCATTCGCTACCTGGCGCTAGCCCTTGATAAATAAGGCCCAAAGTGTACACAAACAGAAAAGGTGGTGGGGCTGCCAGGACAGTCCCAAAAGCCTTTATTAAAGTGAGCCGCACTCAGTAATTTAAAAATTGATATACCATGCCTTTATTGAAAACATATACATATACAAGACTGACAAAAGTTTAAAAAACATTTAAAAAGGTGTTGGAAAAGGTGGGCTTAGTGTTATGGCTCTAATACAACAAATACAAATATCATGATGAATGCAGTCAATTACACTGAAAGTGAAGACACAAAAAAAAAAAATAATATTCTCTGGTTCTGCAAAAACTGTGCAATGTGCACGGTAAAGTGCAGATAGTGCTATCCAAGGTGCAACCAAGTAAAGTGTCAAGTGCTATATAGATACCAAGTGCTATACAACATACATTGTGATATGACTGCTAAAAATAAGGATAAAAATTGTATCACCAGGTCAGTGGAAATGGAGCTAAGTCCCCTCACCAAACAGCCTCATAGACCGTCAACGCTTTGCGTACGGAGTCACCCAGCACTTAGTCAGGACATGCATAGGTACTTTTAACCCTTTTAATTGCCAGCCTACTTGAAATGTTGTCATCCTCTGTTGACAGGTTATTTTTCACAATTTTGCACTAATTTTAACTGTGATTTTTGCAGGAACTTCCTAGGAAAAATATATATTATTATTTGCAGCAGAGTGTAGGCTTTCGGTGGCCCCCCGCCCTGCTGGTTACAAGCCCGCACAGCCAAATGGCCGGACCTGTCTCCCCCCCCCCCCCCCCCCCAGCAGGGACACAGAAAAAAGTATTTTATTATTATTATTATTATTTTAATACTTAACTCCCATCCATCTCAGAGCACTGTGTCCAATGCTGATCACTTTGGCTTCTGCTCTCCTGCTGCTGCTGGAAGCCTTTTATAGCTGCTGGGTGACAAAGGGTTAATTTTTTAAAAAATGGCATAGGGTCCCCCTTCAAAGGTGGGAGACCCCATTTTGGGAACTTTAAGGGTTTAGGGATTTTAAAAATCCCCCAAAAAATGATGTTAGGTAGTCATTAAGATGGCGGCACCCATCGGGAAGCCGGGGGTGAGGGCATGTCAAGCCCTCTCTTGAAGACTGAATAGCACAGGGGGCGATGGGATGGCCCCCCAGGTGAAGAGGTGAACGAGGGGCCAGGTGAGTGTTTTTTAATTACTTTTCTACTGTAGAAGGGGGGAGCCAGGCTCGTAGGTACTACGGGCTTGGCACTTAACAACCTGAGAAGCAAACCCACTTAATGGGTTAAAGTGACAGAAGTCTGGTACAACTGACCTGAATGGGAAAGAACGTCTTTGCTTAATACATCTGCTCAATCTCCTGTCTACTTTAGTGTAGATAGTTGTAAATTGAATTCCACATATTGGCCTCGATTCAATAAGAGTTGAAAAAAATTCTCACGGAAGTAAAAAAGTCATGAGAAAAAAGCCTGAGAATATCACTGTTGCTGAATCATTAGATAAAAAGACAAATGAAAGTCAATGGCAGCTTTTACTACAGTGTAGAAAGGAGTAAACAGTTCTACTACTTTGTTTAGCAGTAAAAATGTGACTTTCATTGTTTTCCTAGCTGGTGATTCAGCAACAGTGAAATTCTCAGGCTTTTTTCTCATGAATTGAATTTCTTACCACCATGAGAATTTTTTTTTTTAACTCTTATTGAATCAAGGCCATTATGTTTATTCTGTTTAATCGTATCACAAGTGTTTTTGTTGCCTGCACCTTATGTGATGTTAAAGCCACTTGTTGTGTTATTTTACAAAATGCGAATAAAGACAGATTTTATCAAACAATGCAGCACAAAACAATACATAATTTAATAATCTAACTGGGTATGGTAAGCCTGAAAACAACCCTCAAAACCTAAACCGTATTGACTAGGACACTTAGGGCAATACTAACACACATGTTTCCTAATATAATGCTTCCTACATACCCTACAAGGCTTCTAACCATAGGTAGGGGGATCCCACTTTATAAAGTGCTTCCCAATTAGCCTGGCCTTGATGTCATCACTTGCAACTTCTGGTACCTTCTCAACATTACCAAACAACAAAATAGAGAGTAACTTGCTGCTGATACTTTAGAAATGTCAAATTAGAGCCTGGTACTCCTGTCTTGAAGACAATGAAAGAGTTGGAAGTTGCTAGTTGTACTAAATGAATTGCAACTTTTTTGAACCAGGCCCTGGATTTTATGGTGGTATTGTAATAGGTGAGAATTTGGTAAGTTTTATTAATTCAAAACTTTCATTCAAAGTCCGGCTGAACTTGCCAGGCCCGGACTTTGGGGGGGGGGGGGGGGGGGTTCGTCCATCCCTGTTATTAACTTTTTGGGATATTATGGATAAAAATAAGGGAGTTGACAATAATTAGATATATATAAATTATTTTTTTAATACCCATGTCTAAAATGAGCCCCCAACATTTTGTTTAACTCACTGTGGTAGGTTGCCATGACTGGGCTCAGGTGTGCCTTTATGGGGGGGGGGTGATAATACCTGCTCAGCATAGTGGTTTGTATAGTAGACCATATCCTGCAGGATAGCCTCTGTAATAAACAAACTGACGAAGTCAACAACTTGTTACTTGCGTTAACAAGTTACTTATTTCAACAAGTTACTTGCGTCAATGTTGAAAATCAGAAATGAGAATTTTGGTTGAATAACTATTGGCCTCCACACAGGTGTTCCTGAACAAGCTGCAGCACTATGAGCCCCCACCTGATCTTTATCCACCTCCATTGTGGCCTCACCTTGAACGGCACTTTCCCTTCCAAGATGACTGCCGGTACCACTGGGCGACTGTGTACCATCATCATATAAGACACTTTCTGACTCAGAGGGCACATATTCAGATCCTAACTCACTAAAATCCTCAGCCAGATTCAAGTAAGCAACTTAACAACTAACTTAAAACCATTCCCAAATCAAATTAAAAAAGTGTTGCTGGCTGGTGACTTACCAGCCCCTTCTGCCCTGTAAACTAAGATAGAAGTCTCAAGGACCTTACCAGCTCACAAAGAGTTAATTGTAAGTGGGAAAGATCAGAAGAACCCAGGTGTGGGGCCCCACGCCTGGTTTTGCAGATCTCTCCTGCTTCGGACATCTCTCTCCCCGCTACAGCGAGGGGTCTTTTATACCAGCAGAGTGAGATGATGTCAGCTAACTTGCTGGTATAAATAGCCCCTCCCTGCAGAGAGCAGCAAGATTCTGGGAGCCCAGCGTGAGGCGGAGGTTGTGGGTCCTCTGTCCTACTGAAGACACCACAGCCAGCTGGAGGATGGGGACGTCGCCCAGCACTGGAATTAAGACTGAATGAATTAAGGGAAGCTTATTTTTTTTATTATTTTATGAGCAAGCTTGTTTAAGTAATACAGCAGGCAAAGACAATTGTTAGACCATTGCATCATGCTATGTTTTGCACTGTCCTAAACTGTTTCCCATTTTTAAATTGAAGTAGAAATGTATTAGGCAGGGTTTTTAAGAGCCAGATATTATGATTCAAACACACTGTTTGTGCTCTTCCCTCTCTCCCTGTTGCTAGTGTTCTTACACATTGCACAGAATCAGTTAATACACACCAGCAGAGTAATTTATTCACAGTTCGATGATAAATAGTGAAGGGAAGGAGTGCAAGCTCTATTGTCTTGTTCCAAAGCTGTGATTATGCTTCCTAATCCCAAGCACACAGAGAGCCACTGGCGATTCAAATGCTAATTATGCGCAATGGTGACGCTAATTGAAATGCTAATAACGCGTGACAGTAGTTGAAAAGGTAATTTGATGATTATATTCATATGCTAATTATAGGCCCATGGCCAAGGGTGGAAGGCATAAGGAGGGGAGTGGAAAGAAAGGATGTGCTGTCTGCGATGGCTCAGGCTCCATAATACTAGTGTGCTCATTCCTGCTGAGCTGACAAATGAGACAGCGTTATAGATCACCAGTCAAAGCCTATGACTGGTGGTCTATGGCAAAGGAATTCGGGGTTGTACCACTAATTTTTGCCTTGCTTTTATTTCCAGCAGCAGCTGTGGGCTGACAGGAAGAGAGAGGGCAGCCATTATGAGGTGAGCTGCCAATTGATAGTTTATGCACTTTGCCTACAGAGTCACTTTAAAGATCGATTGAAACGAACCCAAATTTCTTGGGCAAAATCAGTGCATCACCCAAAAGAAAGTTTGTTCATCTCTACTTTCCTGTATTTGCAGCTTCCACTGAGACAATTTCCAGATTTCCATTAAGTGGTATGCCAGAAGCTGCCAATAGGAAAGCAAACACATTTAACTTCGTGGACCTACCATTAATGCACAAACTTCTAGCAATGGAAGCAGCACCAGTATATGATAACTGTAATCTGTAACCCTCTTCAGGAATGGCCAGCAGGTTAAGCACAAATGTATTAATCTTTTATGAAGCACCACATCACTAGTAAATAACTATAAAATTATAATTTTAATTTAGAAGCTAAACACGACATGATACAAGACAAAACAACAAGACATAAAAACAACAAGGGAGCCTTCTACTGTTGAATATTATCAATATCAGTATACATTTGACCAAGCTGAAATACACCAAGGCCCAATTAAAATACAGTAAAAT
Organism: Gastrophryne carolinensis; assembly: GCA_027917425.1. Classification (NCBI taxonomy): domain Eukaryota; kingdom Metazoa; phylum Chordata; class Amphibia; order Anura; family Microhylidae; genus Gastrophryne; species Gastrophryne carolinensis. The sequence continues at coordinate 284,352,955 of CM051237.1, read as the reverse complement.
GAAATTAAAAAAAATGAATGACTCAATCAATGTCCTGAGGACAGCAAACTTATAAATATAAAGTGCAGGTGCAGATTAGCTTATAGACAAGTGCTAGCCGCAAGCTGGCCTAATTAATCCATCGTGCAACAACCGCAATACATCAAAAAGTGCTAAAATAGATAGAGATCCAGTGATTATACAGGGAGACAAATGTCAGCAGCTATAAAGGAAAGAGATTAATAAATGAAACTGATATCCCCAGCAAGGGCTTCCAGGCAGCGAAACCATTTTATATGTAATGGATGGCTTAAGCATACCGTTCTGTAAACTGCTGCTTTAATTAATTTACTTTACTTATAGAGGCATTGGAAGGTATGGAAATTACAGTGGAAATTGAGGAGACTGCCACAGCTGTTTATGACCACCCAAAAGTAATAAAGGATTTAAAGATGCCTGCAAAGGCCTATACATTTCAACTTTGTAAGTGTACTATAAATAAACTTAGATAAATTGTTGAAAATTGGTGCTGATGATCATTTTATTTCTCAGGTAAAACACATCCATATATATTAAAGGAAAAGTAGATGCAGCAAACTTGATGGCATCCAACCAAAATTCTCACCACCGAAGCACACTAAACAAACCAACACCAACCTGCTATTGTAAAACATGAATCTGATGTTCTCATGTATCATACAAACAGAAAAATATAATTCCATACTTTCTAGACTAAGCTACCATCATGTCAAAAAACAGAAAGCTGAATGACAATGCGTCAACCGGTCGTGCTTTAGAAAAAGTGCACCTACTCAAACTAGCAAACTAGAACTGCATCACCTATTTCCAGCTTGGGTGAAGACATACCATACAACCTACTGAGGTTATTGGGGAGTCAGCATGCATAAATCCAAACAAATATATCAATAGTGAGACATAAGGTTTAAATTACATTTTTAATTAAAGCGGTATCCCAGTCGTATGGCACCCGGCCCCCTCCACACTCCTCTGGTGATAAGGCAGGACAGGGGGTTACAAAGAAAAAAAAACCTTGCCTTGTTCGTTGTCGTTCGCCTGGCACTGTGGATCTTGAGGAGTAAGCACAGAGCAGCTTCCACACTCTGCAGGACCCTGCCCATTCACATTCTGTGCACTAGCCGAACAAGCCTGGGAGAACAGTGCTGGCCTGTGGGCGAGGGTTTTTTCTGTGTAACCCTCCAGTCCTGCCTCATCACCAAGAGAGGGTGGCAGGGCAGGTAACCCCCTGACTGAACTTCCAAAATATTAAATATTAAATAAATATTAAAGACAACCCCTCACTGAACAATACTGTAAGAAATGTAAGATGTCATCATGTGGTTAAAAACAGCACAGCCCCTAATCATTGTCGTGTTACACAGACAGACATTCCAACTACAAATCTGCGTAGAATACAGGCAGATTCTGAAAACCACACAACACCACAGCAGGTTTCTGAATCGCAGGCAGTTGACACCTGCGGAGTACGTAATGGCAATACAGTTACCACCTGCACACAATCTTTGCAATTGAAAGGTCATAGAATCTGGAATGAAAAGGTGCAGACACCACTGAAACACATTGGCAATACATATCATAGATGGACAAAGACCAAGTACTTATCTAACCTTGATCCTTACTTGTTGGTGTTTCAGGACCTACTGAATCTGCAGATGTACAGATAATAATGTTATCAGACTTTTACTCAAAATTAGGTAGATCCATAAAGGCCTGAGAAAGATCTATTATGATAGTATGGCATAGTCATGGCTGGAGGCGGTTATTAAAAAAAATTACATAATTGCAAAAATTAGAACCGTAAGAGGCCTGCAATTTTAAAACTGGCTTTAAAGATGTTGACCAGAGCTAGATTAGCTTTAAGCATTGGAAAAGTAGACTGCAACATGATGATCTTGTGAATATTACACCTGCAACTGTCAGTACCAACAAACTATATATTTAATCAAGGTATGAGGTTACCAAACAATAACCACATGAATAACCGTGATCCCCATTGTCAGGGCATCTGGAATTGCATGGTTATGATGCAAATTTCAAGAGACCTAGCACACAGTCCAGCCTTCCTGATGGTTAAAGGGTTACTAATACCCCAAAAAACAAAGCTTATTTCCTGCGCAACACCTCCTACCCAGTCCGCCGCTCGGAATTGAGCCCTGGTCTAACACCTTCCTAGATTTCCGAGAACAATGGGCGCAGGGAACACCCCTCCTTGAGTGACTTGAGCTATAACTAACACTTGCCATTAGCTGTGGCCCTGAATTTCTCGTCAGTCACTGTTTGCAGTCCATTCATTGCAATGAATGAATGGCACTGTGCGATTGAAGTGAGGGGCAGGGCAGTGCGCAAAGCATCAGGAGTGGGGGACTGGCTGGGACCTGCTGTACAGGAGATAAGGTGAGTGCCTGTTTTTCTGTGTGTTTAAAAACCCTTTAATTTTGCTCAGTCTGTGCAAAAGCATGATGATTTTCTGTATTTACAACACGATTTTCACCAAGACAGACTGATTTAACAGTTTTAACAGTTTTATGTATGTGAACTATTTTAGCAATGTTAATCTGAACAGGATTAAATAATTTGTAGAGGCACTGAATGCTGTGCATACAACCATATAGGGGTCAATTCAGAGCCAGGTGAGAAAGCCTACTCCTTTTTTAGGAGAGAAAACTGTCATTCACTTTCACTGTCTACCTTGGGGCTTATTCAACAACAGGTTGTACATTTTCATCTGGTGTTGAATCGGCCCCAATGTAGACAATAAATGTGAATGGCAGTAAAAAAAAGTTTTTTCTCACCTGGCTCTGAATCGACCCCTATATAGTCATTACTTTACAATGTCATTCCAGACATCACGCCTGGTGACTTTGTTCAGTTCAGGCTTGAAATTAGTAACTTAGGAACTTTAATCCAGTGTTTTCTACAAAACAGGCTACTGAAATGTTTAATGTGGAGAGATTTTTAAATCGTATTGCCAATGCCTAAGATTGGCAACTCTTTAACACTTGCAGTGATAGCGTTTACGAACATACATGGTCGTGTAAAATAAACGATCCATAGCCTATAGTCCAGGGGTGGGCAATTATTTTTTCCATGGGGCCACGTAAGAAACTAAAAATATTGTGGAGGGCCGGGCAAAAAGGCTGAACTCAATTCTGCATGCATAATATTAATTGTTTTTCTTTATAAAAAGCAGTAAATTATTTTGGAAAATGCGGACATTTTGAGGGCTCTTGTGACTAGGATCATGTGCACTAACTGACAACTGGAGGCCAGGGTGATACCGGTTGGTAGGATCCACAGGAAGGGGGGATATCACCCCACAGATGTCAGCAGCTCACTCTTCCACCACACTGGGCAGAGCAAATGCAGCCCCAGCCTCCCCTGGTTGGGCTCTTCTTCACTGTTGGGCGCCCGCCCATCACCTCTTTGCAGTGAGTCGGCACCTGCCGCACTGTACACAGGCGATCACAGCCGATCTGGCGCGTTCTTGCTTCCTTACTAAGTGAGTAAACGTGCCAGACCCGACAAGCCGGGCTGCTGCTTAAGTGATCGCCTGTGTACAGTGCGGGAGGCGGGAGGCGGGAGACGCCAACCTGATAGGGGTGCCCTTGGGGGGGCAATGGTTGTGAAACAGATGCTGACACCTTTATGGGAGAAACACTGACCCTCACTAGTACATGTCTCCCGCTTGGGAGCATCAGGTCATCATGAGCATCTAGAACACAAAACACACGTGATTTAAAGAATTCCTTTCCTCAGTTTTTGCACCACTTAAATGATGCAAAGTAGCAGTCTGGGGAGATTATACTTCCACAATCTGAAGGTTAGTTATTGGGGATCTTATCACTTTAGCACTTATACTGTAGCTGCTCTTTGCTTACAATAAATGATAGCCCTTGTTGTAACATGAGTATCTTTTGTTTACAGGGGCTCATTCCTCTGTGCTCTATTCAAAGGTGTCAAAAGACACAATAGTTCTCCACCTATACAGTCCATCGACACAGGTATGAGCTTCCCAGTCTTACTTGCAGGACAATGGCTTCTAACAGATCGTCAGTACACATCTCACACAGATTAGATACCCCACATGACCAGCTAAATAGGGACAAAGCAGCTTCAAGCCCAACCCAACAATCCATCTGAGCCACAGTTCCCCATACATAGATGTGTTTTCTAATGTTTTCACTGGACATCACAATCTGGCACATCAATACAGGAGGCATACCAGTACTTACAGGACATTACACAGCCGACACATTCCTGGGCAAGATCACCTGACACTGATGTCTTTCTGTAAACGGTTTTTGTCTTGTCTTGTTCTTGTGCCCTCTTCAGCAGTCCCAATCCTGGGCTGGAGTGGCCCTTCAATGTAGTGGTCACTTAGTGGGTTGTGGGAGGGAAATGTGGGCCCACACCAGGAAGCTGTAGAATCCTCTCACAGGTCGTCCTGGGACAGCGTAGTACTCCTGCTGTCTTGGGACTCCCCATGGTGTCTTTGGGTGTCCGCATTTGGTTGGCTGGTGGGGGTCCGCGTCTATAGGTAGAGGGAGAAGGGTTAGAGGTGAGAGGTACTGTGCAGCCCTAGGTCAGTAGCAGGGTAGCGAGAGTAGCTTACCCCATAGCTAGTGGGTGGGTTCCCCACTGCCATGCCACAGGGATGTCCTGGGGAGCTCTTCCACTGCCTGGCCATCCCGAGGACACAGGACCGCGGGTGTCCTAGGGTGGAAGTGGCTTCATCCAACTCCAGGAGGTGGTGGTCTCAAGTCATGGAGCAGGCATGCGGACCAGAGGTCATGCTGGGACACAGCCCCCCTTCCTTGCCGCTGTCTGCCATCTGGATGGTAGAGGAGAGGGCAAGGAGTGGAGCCACCTATTAAAATAGAAAAGTGGGTGGTTTTACTTATAACAAGTTGACAGTAGGAGGAGCTTCCATATATCCAGAGAGAAGAGGGAGGTGCATCCTTATAACCAAAGAGAAAAGGTAAAACTACTTACCTAAAACTACTTCCATAAAACACACATTTGCTAACATTAGAAAAAACTGAAAAAATGCAAGATCAGCACCTTTAAGGCATCATTTTGCCACACAATAATATACACTTTCAAAAGTTCAATTGGAAATGAACTTTCCCTTTTAACACCCTTCCCAGAACAATTCAGATCGTTGCACATAAAAATGAATTTACCTTTTTGCAACTCCTGTCAAAGTCGATTTTCCATTAATCGCGTTCCATGGATCTGCCAGTGCAACTGGGTTTTCTGACGCTTTGCATTGAGGGCTATGTTGGTTAAGTCCAAGCAGCATCATGACTGGGATGTTGGGTAAGGAAAAAGCCTCCTAGGTGCTCCAAGATGGCCAAGACCAGGAGAAAGTTAGTCATCTGGGGTTTCAGTTTTGAGTGGATGCAGGAGCAAATGTAAGTGCTGACAATGATTCAGTATCATGCATGCAAATGAGTTTTAGAAAGTTTTTTTTCTGCAACTGTGTAATACAGTTGGTCCAGTTTAAAGACAACATCTTCTGACCAAACACCATGATTACATCTAACAATTAAAACAATAAAACATATTTATGTTGATGTAACTAAAATATTTTTCATATTAAAAACTCATTAAAAACTAAAAACTTAAAAAAATGCTGCAGCTCATTTCATATACTATTTGTAGCTATTTCTTTCTTATTTCAATGTCAGTTCAGGTCCTGAGATGATTATTGTATGGAAAGTGGCAGTCAATCGCCGTTTCTCGACTCTCAGCAGTAAAAATGCCTCTACCCAAAGCTTTGGGGGGTGGCAGGGGGTATCTGCAGCCATGCTTAACAGAGATGCTGCTGGTAGATTTCTCTGTCTGCTGCCTTACCTGAGATCACATTCTTTCACATTTGTGGTTAAAATATCCCATTTGTTTTTCAGATTCTGCTTATTTCCCAGAATCTCAGCTATGCTGCTTCCTGGATTCACCTGACAAACCTCACAATGCAGAGTAACAGGAAGCCCAGCAGCACTTCCTGTTTGCAGCCAGCCTTCACATATATGAGCCTCCATTTAGTTTCTAAAATTTTCCACTGCAGAAGATATAGAAAGGTGAATGAAATGTTATGTGCAGCAATTTAAATTGCCCTGGGGAGGGATGCATATTAGCACTGTTTGTTGTGTTGGTCCAGTTTAAGTCATTTTGATCAGCTTCAATTAGAGTTAATATTGTTAATGTGAAACTGCCGCAAGGACAGCTCGGATTAGGTGGAGCCATCAGTGCTTGCAGTAAGTTGGGTCTCTACTGGAATCAATAGTCCAGTCTATCTGTTTCCAGAAAATGTATGTATATCTATAGTAATTTACTAGTGGGGCATCATTTGTTTAGGAAAATGAAATGTTAACTCTATAGTAGCAAGTTTTTGTACGTGCGGGTCAGAATTAGCGGCAGAGGTACTTTAAACATGACATTTTAATCTGTAAAAAAATAATAATAATCAAGGCTCACAATTGATTTAGTAAATCAGGCATGCGGCATCTGACAACATGATCAATCATGGTGTTATTTTCTGTGTCAAGGCCATGTAATAGTATGTAGGCTTTGTTGAATGAATCTGAGATGAGGCAGTGTTTTGCTGGTGCATCTATCGATAAGTAGAAAGTGCTGTCATTTCATTTTTTTAGGTGATATAAGCAGCCAAGCCTACTCAAAAACATGTATTAATGCTGATTAATTCAATGTTTAAATAGGTTTTAGTTATACATGCACATTGCTCCAGGGGGCTTATGCGCATGCGGCAATTGTTAACTGCTACTGGAAATAGAGGGCCAAATTTGTTACTGTGTTACTGAATGTTACTGAATCACTAGATAAAAATACAATGAAAGTCAATGGCAGCTTTTACTACAGTGTAGAAAGGAGTAAACAGTTCTCTACTTTTCTTAGTAGTAAACAATTCCCATTGACTTTCATTGTTTTCTTAGCTGGTGATTCAGCAACAGTGACATTCTCAGGCTTTTTTCTCATGAATTGAATCTTTTACTACCATGAGAATTTTTTTCTACCTTTATTGAATAGAGGCCTTTGTGTTTAAAAAAAGATCTGTCAGCAATGCGACCCTTATTTCTGAATCTAACTGGCCTGTTAGTTTAATAAGGGCCCAAGTGATTACCATACTTTAAGTCTAGGCAATACATTTATTTTACATTTTGTTAATGTGTTTGGTTGATATTTATATTTAGGAAATGATGATGTACCAAAGAATGTAGCCCAGGTGTGTTGTTTACTACAGTGCCAAGAAATGTTACCCCTATATTGGCTAGAGTTTTAATTAAAATAATATATATATATATATATATATATATATATATATATATATATATATATTTGTTGGTTGTTGTCAAATTACAAAAATGACAAAAAAACACCAGCTGCGCCAATAAAAAATAAAACACTTTAGGTCTGCTTAAATCCCTACACCATCAAGGGCATCTAATTTGGGTTGCCTCTCCAGTTGTGTAGCAATAGGAAGCAGAAAATCACCCTTCCAAGTTGCATTAGTGGTGCATGCATTCACTTCAGGCCACTACTAGTGACCAGTGGCCCAAATCAGGATGCACCCTAGGGAAGGGTTTAACACTGTACAATTTATGCAGGTCAGGAATGTGTATGGGTAAATAGGGCTGCAGATCAGGTTGTGATACACATTTGTTAGACTGCAGGTCATGTTATAGTAAAAAAGAAAACATTTTGGGTGATATTGTGGTAGACATGAATAGCCTGTGAGTTTTCTTTTCTATTTCAAACAAGACTTGGAGCAGTGATTTTGTCTGGTTGACCTGAGTCCCTCTTTGGCTGTCAGTAAAGCAAAGCAAAGCTGGACAGGGCTGGGGTCAAGCAGAACGTAGTGGAGCAAGGATGTCTCGCAGCTCTACATTCTGAGACCACCAGCCTTCAAGGAAAATCGTTTGGGACCCAGTGCCAGACTGACCAATCAGGAGAAAAAAGGTGCTCATCACTGGATCAAAGGTTAAGCTGAGACTGGGACAGAGTCTGACTCCTCATTAAGTATTGTTGTGGAGGAGGGGGGGTGGAATCAACATTCTGGCCAAGCCCTGCAGTACACAATCACCCAATCTCCTACAGGGGACTGAAAGCCTCAGCAAACAATGCAGCAGTCAGCAATGTGTGTTGTCGATTCTCTTCTATTTTCTGATAGAGACCAGGTAGGGAACATGGATGCACAACATGATGCCTGCACTGCCATCAGTTGCATCCCCTGGCACTCCTAAAGCGTTTGGGGACCAGAGCTTGCCTTGCCTGCAGTGCCAGCGACTGTTCACTATAAGACTGCTGGCCTGATTCATAGTTTGCTTGTTTTTTTTGGCAATTAATCTCGGAAAAGAAATTGCGATGGCTCGTATCAGAAAAGTCTGTTCATGCGTAAGCAGCCATATTTGCTTTGCGTATGCATGCGGTTTAGCTGAGCATTTAGGGTATTTGCAGCCAAAGTAGTCTAAAAAGCCGAGCTTTTCCTTGTTTTCGGAGGTAACTTGCTGTGGATCTCATTGTTTTTAGTGTGCTGTGTCCTTCGATGGCATTCTGGCATACACCTTTTTTCCTATTTACCAGCTATTTTAAGGTGCTTCCCAGTGACCCCCACCTGTGTACCCATGGTTGTCTTATACCCTTGGTTGTCTACATACTTACCTTTGTACCTTGCCATGTTGTTTGCTTCTACCAACTGTTACTCCTACTTAGGCCACCTTCTGTTTTGGTGTTCTGTTTTACACCGCTCTTTGATTTGCGTCTGCTTTATGTAGTTGCATAGAAAACATGACACTATATAACTTTAAAACTCTTGTTTTATTAAAACCTTTTTGTTTTCTTAACATTTTTTAAATCGTTATTTAAACAAAATATAAAATATTTACATTTTTAATTTAATGTTTTCTGGGGCCAACATGGCACCTGCAAAGAGAAAAAAATATACATTACCACTTGTTTGTCCACATGTGTGCCTGTACATGCACGCACATTTTTACATACTTACCCAAACTGGTTGACGCATAGTTTTAGGGGGTCATCCTCCTCCGCTGCACCATCCCTTCTTCAAGGTCTGTAGAGGGAAAGAACTTGAGTTAGTATTTAGGGGCATGTGATGCTTGTGTAATGCTTGGGTTTTGCTCTTTTTCACTGGCTTGACACCCTCCCGAGTCTTGCACTGCTTCCATATTAGGTGGCCCCATTGCGGCATACTTACCCTCTGATGATTCTGTAAAGACAGAGAAGCACAACACACCAGCACTTAGCAAACATGTTATGGACTTTACATGCAGCACAACCTGTGTTCTTTTGGGTATTGGCCTACCAAAGTGTAGGAAGATAATGGCGTTGTCAGGTTTTGGGCTGCTGCCTTACACCCACACTCTGTCTTCTGGGTCCCAATGGTCGGACCCCCCTGCCTCTGGGTGGGCTTGATCCGGAGCCAGAACTCACCAGCTAAAAAAGAATAATAGATTACTGTTTCTGTTGTACATCCACTTACCTGGGAAGTTCTGGCAGTAGAACCTCTGAACCCAGGTCCACTTTCACTATTTGTAGTCCAACCAGTGCTGCATTATTTGGGGGAAGGTGTAACCTATAGGTTGTAGCCTATAGTTTGCTGGCACCTGTAATGGCCTGTTAAATAATCCAAATTGTTTCCACCAAAATTTCCCACTCAATTAGGTATAAAAAATACAGCTGAGGCTCAGATATTCTTGCCACTGCTGACTTAAGAGCTCACTATGCACCTGAGCCTCCAGAGCCAGGTACACAGGCATGATTGAGGTAGCCATAGCACCCGGCCAGGGTACCGCAGCCCAAGCCGAAGGACCCACCATTCCTGCCAGGCACTGCCCTGCTGCCTTCCACACTACCCACTCTAAGTGGGTCACCTGTAGCAGTGTGAGACAGCAGCAGTGGGAGATCCACACCTAGAGCTCCCTGGGCTCCCGGGGCCATGTTAAAGTGGTGCGCTGTACCGCCAGGAAGATCCAAGAGGGCATGGATGCAGTGGTGGAGAAGCAGTGACAATTCTAACACCTGCTAATCGGATATCTGATCAATATCCAGGTGACTGTGGGTATGCCTAAGCTATGGAATGTAACTGGTTAACAGCCACTTTACAGAACTCATCAAGGGGTGCCATTGTTAAGCGTGTATGGTGGTTTCCACTTGTAAAAAGAGGGTCAAAAAGAGGCAGATCAGGGCTGATAAGCACCCGCCAGCTCAGGGTAAACCCCTAAAATTACGTTTGCAGGAACTAAAAATCTAGGCATCAACCAGAATATTAGGGTAAATACTTGGATGGGCGTACCGTAAAGATCGAGAAAACAGCTAATTCGGACTAAAAACACAGCCCAGAATCACCCGACACAGGAAAAAGCCCAAATACGGAACTTTATCCACAGCCATAAGTTCCGTATCAGCTGCACAGTCAAAGCAGCCATCCCACGCAGGGGAGGCATAACCTAGTTAACTATCCATACCTTGAAACAGAGTTGTAAATCAAGCCTGATTACATTTGTACATTGATAAAGTACAGGAAGAATAAAAGTATAATGAATACAATCAAAGTCTTCTGTTTCACTTCCAGTTATGCATAAAAGTTATTACAAATATTAGCATGTGTGGGAAGTGTCCACAAACCTTTATTATGTAGCCTTAAAGTATACTATTTAACTCCATTCTGGCTACCCTTGTGACTACTGGCATACAATCTGTTGTTTTGCCTTCAACTTATATATCAGATTTATGCTCACCTGGTTTCATTTAGATAAAGAGAGCTCCATTTGTTTCTGCTGTTTCAGTCTTAAAGCAAATAAAAAAAACAGCAACTTTACCTTCTCTGGTTTCGTTTTTGGTCTCCCATGTCGGGATGCCTCACTGTGTGAAACCCCTGAAAAAGCCTGAAATCACTTGGGCGAAGTTGTTGGGTGAGCCTGAACCACAAAGTTCGAGTTCCCGAACCCAAACACAGGCTTCAGATATTCGTGTTTGATTTTGTTGTTTAGGCACTGGAGCACAGCGCATCAACCAGCTTCTAGCCCTACCTGCAGTCAATTAGACCCTGCACGAATCCATGCCCCACCCCAGACCATATGTGGGATATGTGGGGATGTGATGGGGGTGCTCTGCCACAGCAATGGGGGGGATCCTGTCACACAGTCTGCTATTGGGGTGATGGGGGCTCTATCACACAGTCTGCTATGGGATTATAGGGGGTTTTGTCACACAGTCTGTTATGAGATGATGGAGGGCTTTGTCACAGTCTGCTATGGGGGGTAATAGGGGGATCTGTCACACAGTCTGCTATGGGGGTGATAGGGGGCTTTGTCACAGTCTGCTATGGGGGTGATAGTGGGATCTGTCACACAGTCTGCTATGGGGGTGATAGGGGGCTCTGTCATACAGTCTGCTATGGGGGTGATAGGGGGATCTGTCACACAGTCTGCTATGGGGGTGATAGGGGGTTTTGTCACAGTCTGCTATGGGGTGATAGGGGCTTCTGTCACACAATCTGCTATGGGGTGATAGGGGGCTCTGTCACACAGTCTGCTGTGGGGTGATGGGGGTTCTGTCACACAGCCCCTTATAGGGTTATGAGGGCTCCTACTGTTTTTGAGTATACATAATATTAGTACTGTTCTAACCTCATTTTGTGCATTTAATTTATTTATTTATTTAATTATTTTTGTTTCCTGTCATTATTTTGAGTATTTCCCTGCCCCACTTTGTGCCCTGGTGTCCTCCCACCCCCAATTTGTGACCCTCTAGCTTACTACCCCATTTTACAGCAATTTTTGCCCACCCCCCTAGTTTGGATTTCTGTCAAGTTCGGGTACCAGAACAGAACTTTGGCGTCACATTGAGCAGGCCTTGCCGAACCCAAACTTCAACAGGTTCACCCAACACATTTATAAACTCCTGAAAAGTAATTTCTTTTTCAAATCGCCTCAAGTTACTTTAACTCATGCCTTAATCTAAAATAAGGACCTTATCTTCCTGCAATATTTGAAGGAAAACCAAACACATGAAAACATCTACAATAAAGTGTAAGTGATAATAAACATCACAGAGGCATTGCAGATGCAGAACCTGCGTGTGTAAGGCAGCTCCGCCACCCAACTGGCCAATGCATCACAATGGCACCATAAACAAGCAAGACACTTACAGAGGAGCCTCTTGGGGGATGGGGCTATTTTTATCAGAGCAAGGCAGGCTTTGTTTCACATGGGCGGGGCGTGTTTCACATGTGCCAATAGCACTCTCTTGCTTTGCATACTGCTGAAGAGGATTCTGGGTGCTGGTATTGCTGCAGAAAAATTAATAAAAAGACAGTAATAAGACAAAAATCTATACACTCATTGTACTGCCTCCACAATACACTATAGCTAGATGACAGGGCAGAAATTCTGCCTTAAACTCACTATAAGCTTATCATTATTGAAGCAGCCGCTACATAAAAGCAGAAAGGTTGTGCTTATAGCTTCGGATGTGAGGGCGATCTGGTTGCAACATCTGTCACCCCATTGATCGCTAGGGTTGATTCGGCTGATTCGGCTGATCTGGCTGGCTAGGCAGGTGTCCCCTTCCTCCCTCATCACTCCATGTACGTCCCTCTCGAAGCTGCGCGCTCGGTCGAAGAGGATGACCCTTCCCTCCCGACTCCCCTGCTAGAACCTCCAAACAAGATACCAACATGTAGGAGAAACGTAGGGTAGTCAAGCTCTAAGTCTTCAGACACATCCAAATGCGGCGCTGCTTGTGGCAGTATGCCTTTCTTTTAACACTTTGATGTAATCATTCTTTTAACATTTTGGTTTAACCCATCTAGTTGTTACACATTTTATTACACATAGTGGGAACAGATCCTAATCTTCACCCGAGGTTGCAGTGCCCACCCATGTCAGCTGATCCTGGCTAGGATCAGTTCTGCTGATAGGGGACCTATCTTAAGCCTACCAAGTGTGTTTTTGACAAGCTGGATGACAAAAGATTTTGATTCATACTAACATCAGGTATCAGCAAATGAGTGTCTGTATAGCGGCGCTTAGAGCGACCGCTAGTAGACACTGTAAGCGGGTATCGGGGGCTGTAACAGAGCACCTCAGTTGCTGTAGTAACCTGGCCAGTATGGAGTATGGAGAAAAGGGAAAAACAGGACAGAATGTGGAAAAGAGAGCAAGAAGGAGGGAATGTGGAAAAGAAAGAGAGGAGGAGATAATGTTGAAAAGAGAGTGAAAATAAGGGAATGTGGAAAAGAGTGAGAGAAGTTAAAAATTAGGAAAAGAGAGAAGAGGGGAATGTGAAAGAGAGAGGAGAGAATGTGGAAAGTGAGAGAAAGAAGGGTATTGATGATGTTGTATGTTGGGCGCTGTATCACCAGTACAGTGCTGCAGGAAGCTAAAGGTAGCGCCAGCTCAGTGCGACCGACTCTTGGCGCTCCACACCATACTTATCAAAAAAGGACACACACACACGGTCGGCACTCTAAATCTGGCCGTTATAGCTAGGAATGAGCGAATCGATCCGGAAAACCCGGATTCGTTCCGAATTTCATGAAAAATTTGATTCTGAACGAATCCGAATTTCCTGGCGATTCGATCGATCAAAGTTTTCCTTAAAACTCAATGACAGGCATTCTAAGATGGTGGACGGACATGTTCAGACATGTCCCCAGGGGCAAGTGACGAAGGGACAGTCACATGCAGCCTATCAGCAGCCAGGAAGCCGGTGACGTCACCATGCTATATAAAACGGCGGCCATTTTCCTTTTGCGCAGTTCAGACTTGCATTGCAGACAGAACGGACCTAGCTGCAGGGAGGGACAGACAGTCATAGTTAGGTGAGAGTTAGCGATAGCTAGAGACAGTTACAGAAAGGTAAAGAGAGAGACAGATAGTTAGGGAGATTTAGAGTGGTAGACAGAGCTAGGGAAAGATAGATTTAAAACCGGAACAATCCAGCAGCATACAAGTCACAGTGACAGGGTGCCTAGTGCTGCCTATGATTCATATTTCATAATAACTGGGTTACTGTTAATATATTTGGTTTGGTTTAAATACAGCTGCACACTGTGCATGCAATGCACATGCTATTAAACCCTTTCTGCTATTTAGCCCTGAACGCTATTTTAACCCTATCTGTTAAACAAAAGCATTTTTCATAATTGGATTAGTGTTAATATTTTCTGTTCAGCTTAAAATACACCAGGCCACATGGGCATCCCAAGGCACATGCTATTTTAACCCGATCTGTTAAACAAAAGCATTTCTCATAATTGGATTAATGTTAATATTTTCTGTTCAGCTAAAAATACACCAGGCCACACTGGCATCCCAGGGCACATGCTATTTTAACCCTATCTGTTATACAACATAAGCGTTGCTCAGCATCAGCTTCATTAAGCTACTTCAGTTTGCACTTCCTTTTTGACTGCTTTCAATAAACCAGGCCGCAGGGCACACCAAAGCTGCACCTTGCACCCTATCTGTTTATACTAAATAAGCAAATACATAAAAATGTCAGGCAGACAAGTGCCAGGATGTTCAAAGAGGAGTGGCAGAGGCCAAGATTCAGCAGGCAGAGGTCGCAGCAGACTAGGGGCGAGTGGCAGCGTGGAGCGAGTCACGGTGAGAGACCTGATCTGCCAGTATCTGCTAGCGGTCGTGTCTCCACCAGTAACGCATCTGCCGTGGTAGATTGGTTAACGCGCTCATCAACATCATCACAAGTTACGTCTGAGACCCCCAGTCTAGGGTCGGTAGGTTCCTCTGACACAACCCTGAGTTGGCATGCCCCGAGAGCAGTCCCTGTCCTCCCATTGCCTCTGTCCTACGCCGTTCCCTCCCCCAGCGACGTATCCTATGCTTTGGGTTCAGCTCCACTCTTTAGAGAGGAGGACGATCAGATAGAGGACAGTCAGCAGCTACTGCCCAGCCATGAAATGGAGGTGGCTTCTTTAGCTCGGCAGACAAATAGTGATGTGGACAGTGTCGTGGGTGTTGCAAGCTTTCCAGCTTCTGCATCAGACACTGTTGAGGAAACCGAGAACATCAGTGACGTACAGCCACAACTCGGTGATGATGATGATGAAGCCGATCGCACTTGGGAGCCGAGTGATGAAGGGGCTTCATCGTCATAATCAGGAGAAGAGCGGCGCAGGTTGCCCCGGAGTCAGCAGCTCAGGCAGCAAGGTGGCAGCAGCATGGTTGGCAGTCAGCATGGGGGCACAATTGTAAAGCCTGGAGCCAAACGGGGCTGGGGCCGGGGTAGAGCACCTGCTGCACAGCAGGCTACCTTATCGGGAGGTAGTGGAGCAGGGGTTCCTGGAGTTGGCGACAATAGCAGTGAATCAGTAAGGCCTGTTGGTGGGAAAAGTAGCTACTCGGCAGTGTGGCAGTTTTTCCTGAAGCATCTGCAGGAGGGTAACATGGCCACATGCAAGATATGTAGGCAGAAGGTGAAGCGTGGCCAGGGTCCAAATGTTGCCACCACGGCCTGCGTCAACATCTGATGCGTCACCATAAAGCGACCTGGGAGAACCGAGGATCCCAAGGGGTGGTCCAGTCTGCTTCCTCACCAAGTGGCAAGCCGCTCCCAATTTCTGCCAGCCAAGGCTCCAGCACCTCAGCCGCTCCTGCTCCTCCTCCAAGTCAAGCATCCCGCCAGCAATCCATCAGCGAAGCCATTTCCAAGAGACAGCAGTATGCGCCCACTCATCCTACGGCGCAGAAGCTGAATGTGCTCCTGTCCAAGTTGCTGATGCTGCAGTCACTCCCTTTTCAGGTGGTGGACTCTGCACCTTTCAGAGACCTGATGGCTTGTGCTGAGTCGAGGTAGAGAGTCCCAAGCCATCATTTATTTGCCAAGAAGGCAGTACCAGCGCTACACACTTTTGTTGAACAGAAGGTGGGCCAGTCCTTGAGCCTGTCAGTGTGTAGCAAAGTGCATGGCAGCGCCGACATCTGGAGCGGTCAGGGACAGTACATGTCGTTTACGGCCCACTGGGTGAATGTGGTCCCTTTGCAGCAGCAGCAACTTGGACAGGTCACGCCGTTTCGGCCTCCGCGCTCCCTGCCCGTTGGGCCAGTGCCCTTCCAGTCCACCATGTGTGCAGGGCACGGAGGTGTCACGCAGTGCTTCACATGGTTTGTCTTGACGCACGTAGTCACACAGGGTAGGAACTGCTTAAATGTATTCATCAGGAAATCCAAACATGGCTTATTCCAAGAAAACTTAAAATGGGAATCATGGTTACCGACAAGAACATTTTGTCTGCGCTGCGCCAAGGAAGGCAGACCCATGCCCCCTGCATGGCTCACTTCTCTTTCAGCCAATGTTGGGCTCCTGCTTCTGCTGCTTGCAACTCCAAGGTGTGATTCATCCAATTTTTGGGCTCCTGAAGCCAACTCCAGTGTCTCTTTAAAGCAATGTTTGGGCTCCTGCTGCTGCTGCTGCTGCTGCTTGCAACTCCAGGGTGTGATTCAGCCAATTTTTGGGCTCCTGCTGCCAACTCCAGTGTCTCTTTCAGCCAAAGTGGGGCTCCTGCTGCTGCTGCTGCTTGCAACTCCAGGGTGTGATTCATCCAATTTTTGGGCTCCTGCTGCCAACTCCAGTGTCTCTTTCAGCCAATGTTTGGGCTCCTGCTGCTGCTTGCAACTCCAGGGTGTGATTTATCCAATTTTTGGGCTCCTGAAGCCAACCCCAGTGTCTCTTTAAAGCAATGTTTGGGCTCCTGCTGCTGCTTGCAACTCCAGGGTGTGATTCAGCCAATTTTTGGGCTCCTGCTGCCAACTCCAGTGTCTCTTTCAGCCAATGTTGGGCTCCTGCTGCTGCTTGCAACTCCAGGGTGTGATTTATCCAATGTTTGGGCTCCTGAAGCCAACTCCAGTGTGTCTTTCAAGCTAGGTTTGGGCTGCTGCTGTTGCTTGCAACTCCAGGGTGTGATTCAGCCAACTCCAGTGTCTCTTTCAAGCTATGTTTGGGCTCCTGCTGCTGCTGCTTGCAACTCCAGGGTGTGATTCATCCAATTTTTGGGCTCCTGAAGCCAACTCCAGTGTGTCTTTCAAGCTAGGTTTGGGCTGCTGCTGCTGCTGCTTGCAATTCCAGGGTGTGATTCAGCCAATTTTTGGGCTCCTGCTGCCAACTCCAGTGTCTCTTTCAGCCAATGTTGGGCTCCTGCTGCTGCTGCTTGCAACTTCAGGGTGTGATTCATCCAATTGTTGGGCTCCTGCTGCCAACTCCAGTGTCTCTTTAAAGCAATGTTTGGGCTCCTGCTGCTGCTTGCAACTCCAGGGTGTGATTTAGACAATTTTTGGGCTCCTTCTGCTAACTCCAGTGTCTCTTTCGAGCTATGTTTGGGCTCCTGCTCCTGCTACTGCTGCTTGCAACTCCAGGGTGTGATTCATCCAATTTTTGGGCTCCTGCTGCCAACTCCAGTGTCTCTTTCAAGCTATGTTTGGGCTCCTGCTGCTGCTTGCAACTCCAGGGTGTCATTCAGCCAATATTTGGGCTCCTGCTGCTGCCAGCTCCAGGGTGTGTTTTTCAGGCAATATAGGGGCCCCTCATAATAATGCCACCTCAACTCTCTGCAATTGTGCCGCTCTGCGATTCTAATAGCGATGCCTCTGATCTGCATGTCCGAATTATTTACAGTATTATTTCCCTAACCCAGCACGCATCCTTTGTGTGTTACAGAAGGGCAGAACGGTTTACAACCCTATTGAGGCTCTAGGAAGCTCAGAAATAGGCATTTTTAATAGCGATTTGTCGCAAATAAATTCGGGTCGAAACGATTTTTGTCGGACAATTCAGCAAATCAGTCGAATCGAATTTTTCAAAAGTTCACTCATCTCTAGCTATAGCATAGAGCGCTAGACGCTGTGTGATTAAACTCTGTTGTTGAACACATATCCACCAGTAACAAAGCGAAAACACATGGAATTACATTGTTTTAACACTGTGACATTAACACGAGGAGAAAGGAGTGTAGAAAATAGAGAAAGAACAAAATGTGGAAAAAAAAAGAGCAAGGAGGGAATGTAGAAAAGATAGAGTGAGGGAGGAGGGGACATGGAAAATAGAAAGTGAGAGGAGGGAATGTGGAAAAGAGAAAGAGAGAGGAGGGGAGATATTGAGAAGGAGGTAATGTAGAAAAGAGAGTGAAAATGAGGGATTGTGGCAAAGAGAGAGAGAGGTAGGGAATAAAGAAAGAGTGTGAAATTAAGGGAACTTGGAAAAGAGAGAGACAATCCAGGAATGAAGAAAATTAGGAAATGTGCAAAAGAGAGAGAGAAGTAGGAAAGGAAAAGAAGAGGGATGAGGGAATGTAAAAAAGGGGAAGAAAGGAGGGGATTTGGAAAAGAGATTGAGAAGAAAGGAATGTGGAGAAAAAAAGTGAGAATGATTGAAAATTGATAAGAGATAAAGATGAAGGGAAATTGGAAAAGAGAGATAGAAGTAGGGAATGTGGGAAAAAGAGTGAGGAGAGAATGTGGAAAGAGCGAGGAGTGAATGTGGAAAAGATAGAGAGAAGAAGGGAAAGTGGAAAGCACGAGAAATACATTTGAAATGTGGAAATAGGAGAGAAGAGGCGGGATAGAAAGAGAGAGAAGAGGAGAATGTGCCACAAGCCAGAGAGAGATGAAAGGCAATGTTTAAAGGAGAAGGTGATTCAGAGAAAGGAGTTGCAGCAATCTTGGAAAAAGAGGAAAGAAATGTACAAAAGAGAGAGAGAGAGAGAAGGGGAGAATGTAAAAAAGATGGAAGAAATGCCACAAGCCAGAGAGAGATGAAAGGGATTGTATAAAGGAGAAGGTGGTATATGGAAAAGAGTCGCAGCAATCTTGGAAAGAGAGGATAGAAATGTAAAAATAACAATAAGATGGAGCGAGAGTGGATAAGCAATATTAAGATCTTAGAGGTAAAAAGAAGGAAAAATAAAAACAAAACTAAAAGTGCTGGAGACAGAAAACATACCAGTTAGAGGTTTTATTAGCCAGTGCCAGATCTAGAGACCTACACATGTGATTTCTCAGCAGCAGCATGACACAGGAATAATTTAGCCAGCTATAAACCTGGACTGGCTTGTAAATATGGATAGGTGAACCTGAACCGCAAATCTGGGGTTCATATCGCCATTTGCAAATTCATGTCCCCGAACCCGAGCACGGATTTCAAAATGAAATCTGTGTGTATGTTTGACCTGAAACCAGAGGAAGGCTGTGCAGCCAATCACCCAAACACTGGCCAGACAGGACACATAACTGCGCGGCCGCATTATGCCGATCACGCTGATGCTCTGCAGTAGTTAGGAAAAGGAGGTGATGGAGACTGCTGCTTCTGAGTGGCAAGGCTTTATTTTTTTACTAAAACTGTTAAGCGTGTTATTGTCCTTTTCAGGACATTTATTCATGGTAAGCGACTGGAGTGAGGGCTAAAGTTGGGTGTCAGTACTGTGTAATAGTACTTGCTCCAACCACTTAGATGTGAGTACTCTTTATACCACTTGCTTCAACCACTTGGGTGACTGTCAGTACTCTTTAATACCAGTTGTTAGTGGAGTCAGTACACTTAAACAGGACCTTCATCCTGAATAAGAACATATCTTATATGTTTCCCCCACGCTATACATACAGATTGCTCACATTAAAAATGATCCTTCCTGCATCTCTGAGCCTTTAAACATTCAAGATTCAACATGGAGTTTCAGGTTGCCTGCAAACAGGAAGTGTCTTCTGACTGTGCTGCTCTGCAATCTGGGACTGCTGACCTTTTCCCGACCCAGCTCTGCTTTGTCTGTGCAAAGCACAGCTATTACCCAGCACCCCTGCACTTTTGACCCCTATACTCTCCTACTGAGCCAAAATGGCATATCCTAGATTGCTAAACAGAGATGCAGGCCAGCGGGGAAAAGAATAAAATGTAAGTGATTAAAAACTTTAAATATATTAATTTTCATTAAATGATGCTGAAGGTCCGCTTTAAGTTTGGCTGGGGGAGACAGACAGTTTTAAAGATCTGATGGTGGCGGCTGTTCCACAATTCACCATTCCCAGACGCCATGAACTTTCTCGCCAGGGCATTCCTTGATCTACGCCAACAGGTTGTAGAAAAATAATGTCCACAATGTCCACATCACCACTGTCAAGTAGACAAGTAAGCATGAGCAGGTTACATCTCTCTAGCTGCCCACCTGGTCAATGTAGTGGCAGCTGGGACTGAGGAGGAAAGCACTGTGGCCCATATCCTTCCACCACCCAGGATTGCTGGACATCAGTCAGTGCTTTCTGTTGTCTCCTACTCCTCCTCAAGCAGTCAGCGCAACCCCTGCACCACTAATTTGAGCACTGCCATGAGAAAATGGCAGCCTGTGGTGCTAAAACTAAATCTATCGGGGCGAAAGACCCCACACCGCCCAGGAGCTGTGGACCGGAATTCAGGAGCAGGCAAATGAGTGGCTGCTGCCATTGCACCTGAAGCCTGCCAAAGTGGTGTGCCACAATGGGCGTAACCATGTAGTAACCATGCCGAGCTGAGTTGAGGCACATCCCATGGCGCCTGGATCATGTGCTCAACTTGGTGATCCAGAGCTTCCTGGCCAATTATCCAGACATGAGTGTGCATGCATTGCCATTGAGGGCAGCTTCTCCTTGACACAGAGCAGCCTGGCTCACATGAGCCACTACATGCTCCAGTGCCTGCGCAATGACCACCTGCGTAGTCACCAGTGCTGATAACTGGGTGGCCACTTGCTAGATCACCGCTATAAGGACAACATGACCTTCTTGATACCAGCACTGGAGCGGGATTTCTAAATCAGAAAGTACAAACTTAATCTGGTGGATGCACTACTGTTCTCAGCTGAATATGAGGGCTTAGTGGCGGCACAAGGCTGAGGAGGAGGGACACTGACACCACCTCACAGGGGAGGGTGAGCATTGCCACAATGTGGAACAACTTATTGTATTGTCCCCCACATCCACCACAATTGGATATGGCCCGTAGCACCAGGAGGCAGATTTTGACTTGCATGGTGGGCCACTACCTGTCCATGATTCTCATGGTACTGAGCAATGGCTCCTCCCCATTTAATTTCTGGGTCTCTAAATTAGACACATGGTCAGAGCTTGACCTTTATGCCTTGGAAGTGCTGGCCTACCGCCTATCAGAATGTGTTTTCAGCACCGCAGGGGGGTGTCATCACCAACAGAAGAACCTGCCTATCCACAGCCAGTATGGGCATGCTTACTTTCCTTAAGATGACCAAGGTGTGGATCCAACAGGTTGGCTGTGCCAGCACCTGAGTTAGTGGTTTTTGCTACCACCTCCGCTTCTGCACACATCCACCTCCTCCCTCTCTTCTGCTTACACCGCCACATCTACCCCCAACATCTCTGACACCGGAAAAATGTATTATTTTTATTCATATATATATATATATATATATATATATATATATATACATATATTATTGTCAATATATATATTTATTGCCATTATTTTACTCATTTTTGTATATATTGATGAATTTATTTACGTAGGTATTTCTTAATTGGCTGTTATTATTTTCAGTACTTTGTCTAGCCAATTTCGTGCAATTCAATCGCCCAGGTACCGCCCCCCCCCCCCCCCCCCCATTTGGCCCCAGGACACTTACAAAAGCTAATATTTTATTTCTTTTAATTAGAATTTTATTTTTTATTTTTCTGCTATTATTTTCAGTACTTTATCTAGGCAATCTCCCTGGTGTTCCCTTCAATGTGCAGCACCATTTTACAGCCATTTTGGTCCCCCAAATTCGGGTCCCCTTTGATTTCAATGGAGTTCGGTTAAACCGGACCTTCAGCGTGATTTAATGAAAAGCCCAAACTCTTCCCCAGCATCTAAAATTAATATATTTTACCTTTTTAGTCACTAACTTATTATTCTTTCCCCCACTGGGCTGCAACTCTGTTCAGGAATTTAGGATACGGGCGCCGCCATTTTGACTCAGAAGCATCATACTTACTGAGGAGAGGAGAGTGGGATAAGGTACAGGGGGGCGGGTTATAGCTGTGCTTTGCTCAGACAGAGCAGAGCTGGGGTCAGGTAAAGGTCAGCAGTCCTAGAATGCAGAGCGGCACAGTCAGGAGGCACTTCCTGTTTGCAGGCTGCCTGATAAGATGGTGGCTTCCATAAGCCGCCATCTTGGATGTTTAAAGGCTCATAACATGCAGTAGATGCAGGTAGGATGATTTTTAATGTGAGCAATCTGTATGTACAGGGTGTGGGAAACATATAAGATAGACTCTTATTCAGAGTGAAGGTCTGCTTTCAGTCCAGGGGACCCAAAGTGAACTTTAGTGGCAAGTTTGTCGCCCATCCCTACAATGTTGTGATTACAGTATTGCTGGCTGCCAGCTCAGGCAGGAGGTGAAGGACAGAGCTGAGGCGCACAGCGTTAGGCGGCCATTGGGTGGCACTGCTGTTCCTGCTCGTACTGCAGCTGAGCCTCGCCTGCATCCGGAGGGCAGCAGCTCGCCCAACACAATACAACACTGAGCCTCGTCAGCATCAGGAGCCTCGTGCAGCGCCACCAGCAAGCACAGGCTCCAGGGGACAGCGGAGAGGAGGGAGGCCAGCGCTCCCTGTATAGCCACGGCCGCATCCTCCGGCGCAAAGCACGCCGGGAGCTGTTCGTGGTGCTGAAAGCGCAGCATATAGGGCGGAGGCCTGACAGCAGCGTCACCCCCATCTCGCAGCCGCCAGGACGGAGCAGCACAGGGCGGCCACCCCTGAGCAGTCAGGGGACGCATCCCCCAAGACCATGAAGGTGAAAGGGAAGAGCCCCCCAAAGGGAGCAGAAGGGGCGCAGCCGTCCTCTTCCGCTGCTGCTGCGCCCGGCAAAAGCCCCAAGAAACAGGGCGGCACAGGAGGGGGGTACTGGAAGGAGGGCTGTCTGCAGAATGAGCTCATGCAGTTCCACATGAAGAAAGGCCTGGCCGCCGCTGCCGCCGCCTCAGGCGCTACCGACAATGGCCAGGCCGCAGCTCCGGAGCCCGAGCCTGAGGCTAGGCGGGAGGCCGCCATACAAGAGCTGCACGAGCAGCTGGAGAGGCTCCAAGACGAGAACGATAGTCTGAAGGTGAGGAGGAGGGGAGTGGAGCTGCCATTGTCTGTGTGTCTACTGATGTCATCCTGACACACAGCACTACCGAGACACAGGAATCACAGCCATAGTGCATAGTGTACCTCAACCATCCATCTCATCCACATACTGCCATAGCAAAGCTATAGTGCATAGTGCCTGTGAGTCTACTGATGTCATCCTGACACACAGCACTACCCCACACACAGGAATCACAGACATAGAGCATAGTGTACCATCCATCTCATCCACATACTGCCATAGCAAAGCTATAGTGCATAATGTCTGTGTGTCTGCTGATGTCATCCTGACACACAGCACTACCCCACACACAGGAATGACAGCCATAGTGCATAGTGTACCATCCATCTCATCCACACACTGCCATAGCAAAGCTATAGTGCATAGTGCCTGTGTGTCTACTGATGTCATCCTGACACACAGCACTACCCCACACACAGGAATCACAGCCATAGTGCATAGTGTACCATCCATCTCACCCACATACTGCCATAGCAAAGCTATAGTGCATAGTGCCTGTGTGTCTGCTGATGTCATCCTGACACACAGCACTACCCCACACACAGCACTACCGAGACACAGGAATCACAGCCATAGTGCATAGTGTACCTCAACCATCCATCTCACCCACACACTGCCATAGCAAAGCTATAGTGCATAGGGCCTGTGTGTCTACTGATGTCATCCTGACACACAGCACTAGTCCACACACAGGAATCACAGCCATAGTGCATAGTGTACCATCCATCTCACCCACATACTGCCATAGCAAAGCTATAGTGCATAGTGCCTGTGTGTCTACTGATGTCATCCTGACACACAGCACTACCCCACACACAGGAATCACAGCCATAGTGCATAGTGTACCATCCATCTCATCCACACACTGCCATAGCAAAGCTATAGTGCATAGTGCCTGTGTGTCTACTGATGTCATCCTGACACACAGCACTACCCCACACACAGGAATCACAGCCATAGTGCATAGTGTACCATCCATCTCACCCACATACTGCCATAGCAAAGCTATAGTGCATAGTGCCTGTGTGTCTACTGATGTCATCCTGACACACAGCACTAGTCCACACACAGGAATCACAGCCATAGTGCATAGTGTACCATCCATCTCATCCACACACTGCCATAGCAAAGCTATAGTGCATAGTGCCTGTGTGTCTACTGATGTCATCCTGACACACAGCACTACCAAGACACAGGAATCACAGCCATAGTGCATAGTGTACCATCCATCTCATCCACACACTGCCATAGCAAAGCTATAGTGCATAGGGCCTGTGTGTCTACTGATGTCATCCTGACACACAGCACTACCAAGACACAGGAATCACAGCCATAGTGCATAGTGTACCATCCACCTCATCCACACACTGCCATAGCAAAGCTATAGTGCATAGTGCCTGTGTGTCTACTGATGTCATCCTGACACACAGCACTACCCCACACACAGGAATCACAGCCATAGTGCATAGTGTACTATCCATCTCATCCACACACTGCCATAGCAAAGCTATAGTGCATAGTGCCTGTGTGTCTACTGATGTCATCCTGACACACAGCACTACCAAGACACAGGAATCACAGCCATAGTGCATAGTGTACCATCCACCTCATCCACACACTGCCATAGCAAAGCTATAGTGCATAGTGCCTGTGTGTCTACTGATGTCATCCTGACACACAGCACTAGTCCACACACAGGAATCACAGCCATAGTGCATAGTGTACCATCCATCTCATCCACACACTGCCATAGCAAAGCTATAGTGCATAGTGCCTGTGTGTCTTCTGATGTCATCCTGACACACAGCACTACCCCACACACAGCACTACCCCACACACAGGAATCACAGCCATAGTGCTTAGTGTACTATCCATCTCATCCACACACTGCCATAGCAAAGCTATAGTGCATAGTGCCAGTGTGTCTACTGATGTCATCCTGACACACAGCACTAGTCCACACACAGGAATCACAGCCATAGTGCATAGTGTACCATCCATCTCATCCACACACTGCCATAGCAAAGCTATAGTGCATAGTGTCTGTGTTTCTACTGATGTCATCCTGACACACAGCACTACCAAGACACAGGAATCACAGCCATAGTGCATAGTGTACCATCCATCTCATCCACACACTGCCATAGCAAAGCTATAGTGCATAGTGCCTGTGTGTCTCCTGATGTCATCCTGACACACAGCACTACCCCACACACAGGAATCACAGCCATAGTGCATAGTGTACCATCCACCTCATCCACACACTGCCATAGCAAAGCTATAGTGCATAGTGCCTGTGTGTCTACTGATGTCATCCTGACACACAGCACTAGTCCACACACAGGAATCACAGCCATAGTGCATAGTGTACCATCCATCTCATCCACACACTGCCATAGCAAAGCTATAGTGCATAGTGCCTGTGTGTCTACTGATGTCATCCTGACACACAGCACTACCAAGACACAGGAATCACAGCCATAGTGCATAGTGTACCATCCATCTCATCCACACACTGCCATAGCAAAGCTATAGTGCATAGTGTCTGTGTTTCTACTGATGTCATCCTGACACACAGCACTACCAAGACACAGGAATCACAGCCATAGTGCATAGTGTACCATCCACCTCATCCACACACTGCCATAGCAAAGCTATAGTGCATAGTGCCTGTGTGTCTACTGATGTCATCCTGACACACAGCACTACCCCACACACAGCACTACCCCACACACAGGAATCACAGCCATAGTGCATAGTGTACTATCCATCTCATCCACACACTGCCATAGCAAAGCTATAGTGCATAGTGCCTGTGTGTCTACTGATGTCATCCTGACACACAGCACTACCCCACACACAGCACTACCCCACACACAGGAATCACAGCCATAGTGCATAGTGTACCATCCATCTCATCCACACACTGCCATAGCAAAGCTATAGTGCATAGTGCCTGTGTGTCTACTGATGTCATCCTGACACACAGCACTACCAAGACACAGGAATCACAGCCATAGTGCATAGTGTACCATCCATCTCATCCACACACTGCCATAGCAAAGCTATAGTGCATAGTGTCTGTGTTTCTACTGATGTCATCCTGACACACAGCACTACCAAGACACAGGAATCACAGCCATAGTGCATAGTGTACCATCCACCTCATCCACACACTGCCATAGCAAAGCTATAGTGCATAGTGTCTGTGTTTCTACTGATGTCATCCTGACACACAGCACTACCAAGACACAGGAATCACAGCCATAGTGCATAGTGTACCATCCACCTCATCCACACACTGCCATAGCAAAGCTATAGTGCATAGTGCCTGTGTGTCTACTGATGTCATCCTGACACACAGCACTACCCCACACACAGCACTACCCCACACACAGGAATCACAGCCATAGTGCATAGTGTACTATCCATCTCATCCACACACTGCCATAGCAAAGCTATAGTGCATAGTGCCAGTGTGTCTACTGATGTCATCCTGACACACAGCACTACCCCACACACAGCCCTACCCCAGACACAGGAATCACAGCCATAGTGCATAGTGTACTATCCATTTCATCCACACACTGCCATAGCAAAGCTATAGTGCATAGTGCCAGTGTGTCTACTGATGTCATCCTGACACACAGCACTACCCCACACACAGGAATTACAGCCATAGTGCATAGTGTACCATCCACACAGCACTACCCCACACCAAGACACTGGAATCACAGACATAGTGCATAGTGTACCTCAACCATCCATCTCATCCACACACTGCCATAGCAAAGCTATAGTGCATAGTGCCTGTGTGTCTACTGATGTCATCCTGACACACAGCACTACCCCACACACAGCACTACCCCAGACACAGGAATCACAGCCATAGTGCATAGTGTACCTCAACCATCCATCTCACCCACATACTGCCATAGCAAAGCTATAGTGCACACTACCAACCATCCATCTTATCTACACACTGCCTGAGCCACAACACAGCCACCAGCCAGAACTCACTTCAATCCTACCACCTACCTCATTCACACATTGCCGAGCTACAGCCATTAACCACAGCATAGCCACCAGGCAGAGCTCAGTGCAGCTCCACCATCCATTTCACCTATACACTGCCCCAGCCGTAGCCACTAGCCAGGTTTCACACACCATCCATCTCATCCACACACTGCCATAGCAAAGCTATAGTGCATAGTGCAAGCCAACCATCCATCACATCCACACACTGCTATAGTGCAATCCCACCATCCATCTCATCCAAACACTGCCCAAGCCACAGCACAGCTATAGTGCAATCCCACCATCCATCTCATCCAGACACTGCCCGAGTCATAGCAAAGCTATAGTGCATAGTGCAAGCCAACCATCCATCTCATCCACACACTGCCCGAGCCACAGCACAGCCATAGTGCAATCCCACCATCCATCTCATCCACACACTGCCCAAGCCACAGCACAGCCATAGTGCATAGTGCAAGCCAACCATCCATCTCATCCACACACTGCCCAAGCCACAGCACAGCCACCAGCCAGAGCTCAGTCCAATTCCACCATACATCTCACCTATACACTGCCTGAGCCGCAGCCAGTCACCAGCCAGAACTCACTCCAATCCCACCATCTATCTTATCCACACTCTGCCCAAGCCACAGCACAGCTATAGTGCAAGCCAACCATCCATCTAATCCACACACTGCCAAGCCACAGCACAGGCATAGTGCATAGTGCAAGCCAACCATCCTTCTCATCCACACACTGCCTAAGCCACAGCACAGCTATAGCGCATAGTGCAAGCCAACCATCCTTCTCATCCACACACTGCCGAGCCACAGCACAGGCATAGTGCATAGTGCAAGCCAACCATCCTTCTCATCCACACACTGCCTAAGCCACAGCACAGCTATAGCGCATAGTGCAAGCCAACCATCCTTCTCATCCACACACTGCCTAAGCCACAGCACAGGCATAGTGCATAGTGCAAGCCAACCATCCTTCTCATCCACACACTGCCTAAGCCACAGCACAGCTATAGCGCATAGTGCAAGCCAACCATCCTTCTCATCCACACACTGCCGAGCCACAGCACAGGCATAGTGCATAGTGCAAGCCAACCATTCTTCTCATCCACACACTGCCCAAGCCACAGCACAGGCATAGTGCATAGTGCAAGCCAACCATCCATTTCATACACACACTGCTGAGCCACAGCCATTCACCACAGCAAACCTATAGTGCATAGTGCAAGCCAACCATCCATCTCATCCACACACTGCCCAAGCCACAGCACAGCCACCAGCCAGAGCTCAGTCCAATTCCACCATACATCTCACCTATACACTGCCTGAGCCGCAGCCAGTCACCAGCCAGAACTCACTCCAATCCCACCATCTATCTAATCCACACACTGCTCAAGCCACAGCACAGCTATAGTGCAAGCCAACCATCCATCTAATCCACACACTGCCAAACCACAGCACAGGCATAGTGCATAGTGCAAGCCAACCATCCTTCTCATCCACACACTGCCTGACCCACAGCCATTTACCACAGCACAGCTATAATGCCTCATGCAATTCCATCATCCACACACCACCCAAGCCATAGCGCAGCCATAGTGCACAGTGCAAGCCAACCATCCATATCAAATATACATAGCCCAAGCCACAGTTCTATCACATACACACATTGCCCAAGCCACAGCACAGCTATAGTGCAAGCCGACTATCCATCTTATCTACACACTGCCTGAGCCACAACACAGCCACCAGCCAGAACTCACTCCAATCCCACCACCTACCTCATTCACACACGACCTGAGCCACAGCCATTAACCACAGCATAGCCACCAGGCAGAGCCCAGTCTAGCTCCACCATCCATTTCACCTATGCACTGCCCCAGCCACAGAGCAGCCACTAGCCAGGCCTCACACACCATCCTTCTCATTCCTAAGCAGAAATGTGAAAAGCTGAGCTTGGGACAGCCAAAAACATTATTCTTCATTATGGATGAATATGGATCTATACCCTAGTTAGTTAGCAGACCTCCTATCAAAAATATTTTCTCTCCCTTAAGTTTTGTTCTGCTTCACAAGGGCCTCCCAATTCCCCTGTGATTGTATTTAGCTGTGTGTCACAAATTGTGATACCCCAGAGGCATGCCTTGGAGTCTTTTTTACTCTAGTACCTAGGGTTTTGGTCTGCTTTAAGTCCTCTGAAAAACAGACTTATACAAAATGGTTGATGGCTGCACCTGTACTTGGCACTCAGGGGACTTCCTGAATTTCATTGCCCACCTGATGCACAAGCAAGCCCTATTCTTCTTGCTACTGACGCCTTCTATGATTGACCATCGGATGTAGACTTTAGCAGGGCCTGGTTTCATCAAGAAGGTAAGAAGAATAAGGCGTGAAGGGTGTGTGCGGTGGGCAGGGTATCAGCAAACAGGATGTCCCCCCTCACGTTATCAACACCCATTTTTTAATCTAATGTTATAATATAGATAATAATAAATATAATATGGATTGCACCCAAGTTTGCAAATCCTTTACAATTCAAAATCAGTCTTGGAACTCTGATATGATGGGTCACAGGAAATAGCATGTATCCAATTGGTGTAGGTGCGGCTGACACATTTGTGCACAGCAAAAGGTGAGCATCTCCCCAATGTAGGGCTCACTAATGGTGTGAGGGAAAGATTAGCTTAGTTTATTGTCTTGTGAACCAGAATCCTCCCAGACACAGTGTTGGCAGTGTTACAGCAGACCTATTCCCTTTCTCGGAAATCTGTATCACCACCAGGGTGATCGGAGATAAATCGATGTGACTAGGTGAGTATTTATTTTAATATCCAAATGTATTTTCTTTATCCAAATCAGGCTTGTTGGCTGAACTTGCGGAACGGGTTTGCCCATCCCTAGTTGTAATGACTTATCACTGCTCAGAAAGCTCTTAAAACATTGTATCAATATTGTATATAATAATATAATTGTAACAACTCTGGGGCAGCCAAGGCCATTTGATACATAGTTACATTCATCCCCTCCAACAGCTGGTAATTTAGTGTGTTAGTGTGTGTAACATGACAGCCATGCTGATCTCCTTTCTAATGTAAATATCTTTCAGTTTGGCTTCTTATAGCAAGCTCCCAAGCTCCAGACAGCCTGCCCTGTGTGGAGAAACAAAATCACGCAGGCAAACTTCAGCAATGCTGCATCAATGCTGCATCAATGCAGCCAGCTAGAGAAGTTCTATGTGGAAACATATAAACTCTCTCTCTTGCTCATCTACAGTGTATAATTGTGCTAGCAAAGGCTCTCGCCAACCCCCATCAATGCTTATGTGCAGGCGGGCTATCAGTTGTGATACATGATGGCCGCTTCCATGTAATTCTAGGAGCGCAGCTATTCCACATCTGCATTGGTTTAAAGCGGACCAAAACACAGGATTTTGACCATCGATCGGAGGTGCCCCACTATGTGAACCCCCCCAGATCTCCCGAATAAACCTCACCGTGGTCCTACGGCGCATGGGCGGCTGCTCGTCCAATCAGCGTGCTCGAAGCCGATGAGCTATGCACTGAAGTCTTTTTTGACTATAGGCCTGCTTTAAAGCGGGCGAAAAAACATTATAACAACACATACATAATGTAACTATTATTGCTAAGCATGCAAACTGTTGCATACTTAACAATAATCAGTCCCTTACTCACCTGTCCGGCCACTCTACGAGGCTGCTGTCGCCACCACGATGTTGCTACACCCTGGAGGAGAACAATCCCACAATCCTCCAGGAGGCTTTATGCAAATCTCACGCATGCGCACTGGCCGAATTATTTTTCCATGCAAATCTCACGCATGCGCACTGGCCGAATTATTTTTCCATTTTCCTGGTGCCAGATTTTAAAGATGTGAGCGTTTGCCCAGTGTTATCAGTCACTGGCCAAATAGCTTACTACTGGTTCATGTAGCACGGTTTACTGCACTACATGAACCCGGAAGTGCAGGTGGTAGAGACGCAGCCACAGCCGACAGTGTGCTGCGACGACGATGGAAGTTCAATTGGCCTTTTTTTATTTTGGGGCTTTTGGTCCACTTTAAGAATGAATCACATTGACAGGTTTGGGATGACATGCTGGGAGCTGTGATGGGCAGATAAACACTCCTGAGGCTTAGCAGATTATGTCAAGCAGTGTGTCCAAGGAAAATTTTACAGCAGAAAGTAAGGGAGAGGAATCATTTTCCCTGAAGTTCTCCTCTCTTAGAAGGGTGTAGTTGCTGGGACGACATTCTAAACTAAATTCAGTGCAGTTGCTAAGACCCCACCTCCCCATTCTATAGTCATGTCCCCAAGCTTTCCTTCTAATCAGACCACTGGCCTGCCCTATTTCTGCTTTGTTGCCGTTGTCTCTGGTTACTACAGACAGCAGCACTGGCCCGAGTAAACAAACTTGATGTATGTTTATGCTGGCAGTGAACTTGCATGAGAAAACAGAGAGAAAAGTGCATCCTATGCACACATTGTGATGCTGACCAGGTAGCAGAATTCAGGTCACACACTGCACTTAGCAGAAGTGGCCTCATTAGAATTAAAGTAGGGGAGCTGCGGCTAGAGAACAAGGGCTGGAACTCAGCAACTACACCTTTCTAAGAGAGCAGACCTGCAGGGATCAACTGTATGGAAGGTACAGAGCTTATTCTTTAAAGTTACAAACGTCAAATGCCACACAAAGGTAACAGGGACCAAGTAGGGCAATAAAAGTACAAGTAGATTTTATTTTTAAGCCACATATGCCCTTGAATGTTTAGTTATGTAATAAAACCCTCTTGTAAAATCATTTTAATCTGTGCCTCTGTGTGTGGGGAAGGGGGGCAGGTTGTGTGACAGCCCCAGAAATACAAATTATAGAGGTGGGAACACAATGTCATCATCCTTATCAACCACTACACTTCAGCAAAAGACTAGAAAAATCAATCTCAGACCTCTCATTACAGCAAAGAGACCTGTTAGACTGGTGGCAGGCAACACAATCAATTCAGTCACACTGAATCACCAGCTAGGAAGACAATGAAAGTAAATGTTACTTTTTACTACAGTATAAAAATATATAAAAAGTTCACTACTTTTCTTAGGAGTAAAAAGTGCTGTTGCCTTTCACTGCCTTCCTAGCTATGATTCAGCAACAGTGACATTCTCATACTTTTTTTCACCGTAGGTACATTTTTACTACTCTTGCTTAATCAACCCCTAAATGTAAAATGACTTTATCTGTCACCCCTGAATATTTTTTCCTCAAGACTGAGATAGATGAGATGAGAACAGAGATGGATGAGATGAGAGACACGTTTTTCGAAGAAGATGCTTGCCAGCTTCAAGAGATGCGGCACGAGTTGGAGAGAGCCAACAAGAACTGCCGGATTCTGCAGTACCGACTCCGCAAAGCCGAACGCAAAAGGATTCGCTATGCCCAGAGTGGCGAGATTGATGGCGAGCTACTGCGCAGCCTGGAGCAGGACTTAAAGGTCAGTTCACAGTTTACAGCATATTTGTGGGTGTCCTTCTGA
The DNA here is from genome assembly GCA_027917425.1 of Gastrophryne carolinensis. Classification (NCBI taxonomy): domain Eukaryota; kingdom Metazoa; phylum Chordata; class Amphibia; order Anura; family Microhylidae; genus Gastrophryne; species Gastrophryne carolinensis. The sequence goes on along the minus strand of CM051237.1, from coordinate 284,320,171 downwards.
GTGTGCACCCGACCATTGGCCTTTGCAGGGTATTAATTGTAGCATATGCTGTTTTTGGTGGGTTAGCTATTTAAACCAGGAACTGAGAACAGCAGATGTGCCTCCTGTTGCAACAGCGCATACCCCTTCTTGCAGTTTATTGTTTATGCTTAATTTTACATGTAGGTCATATTACTTATGCAGATGGTCTTGATAAATGTTCATTTTATACAATGGGGTACAGAAGAGGAGGTTTTAGGTGAACATATCCTAAATGAAAATTAGTAATGATTCGTTAGGGCAGATGTCAGCACTGGGCTTACCTGGGCAGGTACAAGGGCCCCTGCACCTTGGGAGGGTCTATCTTACATGGTGGTCATATGACTGACCAATTTACAGTGGTGGGTGGGGTCTTCCCCTCTACCTTGGGGAATTTGGAGATTTTGAGATTTTTTTTTGTTTCTGTTCTTCTATTCTTTGTTTCCTTTTCATTTCTTCTTCCATTCTTTTTGTACACTTGTTTTCAATGTAGACGTTTATTTATTCATTTCATCTTAATTTTTTTCTGTCATTCCTTCTCTTTCTCTTCTTTCTTCTATTCGCTGTTCTTTCTTTTTCTACTTACATTCTTTCTCTTTTTTTCTCACTGTCTTTCCTTCTGCTCTTTATTATTAATTTAATGCAATGAAGGGAGTCTATAAATCCTGAGCTGCATAGGGGACACATTTTTGCATTTTTACAGGAAAATGATCATTAAGGGGGAACTTCAACAAGCAGCAGCCAGCAATGGGATTAAGTAAGCAGGGGTCTGGGACAGCCAGTTGTGATATGAATTTCATGTAAGTAGAAGAAATCTTTGGCAATATCCACCATACATGAAACTTTACCGCCATGTGTGGAGTTTCATACTAAACCGCAAGGGGTCCACTAAGGGGGGTGTTGCCCAAGGGCCCACATAAACCTGTAGCTGGCCCTGTGATCCGGAGTTACTGAATGTGAATTTGTTCCAGGGGTTTATTATATGTTTATTTAGCATTTCTGCCATGTGCAATATTTTTTTCATGTAATCTGTGGATAGGTAGACCTCTCGTGAAACGTTAGTAAATGCTGGCCAACTGGTGAGTGGTCCGCTCACCATTTGTTCTCTCACACAATGTAGAGAGCTTGCTGCACTTAAAAAGGAACAACACCTAAGAAACGGACTTTCTTGGGTGTTGTATTCCCCCGGGATCGCCCATAAACTCATCTTTTCTCAGTTCCCACGGCGCATGCATAGGCTGCTCAGCCATGTTTCATTCAGATTTCTGAATAAAGGGGGTGTTGCCAGCCACATCCCCGCCTCTAGCTGTGAGCCTGTCCATTCTGGCCATTCAGAGAGACCTAGAGTGGGTTTGCTCCTAGCTAGAGGTATGCTGGGGATGCAGCCATGGTGCAGAGATGCAGCTCAGGCTTGTGGAAGAGGTGAGGGGATCCCCCGATCCGGATGGCATGCCCCATAAGGTGGTAGACAAACCCCCCAAGAGTCTTATAGACTCAAGGAGGGTATTGCTCCTCTTAAAGTATATTCCTTTGTTTTTATTGTTATATTAATAACATCATTCATATACAATCAGTGGTAAAATAGCAGTCCAGAGCTGCACACATGCATCTGATGAACCCTATTGGTTCAGTCATGTGGGACCGAGTATAGAGTGAGTAGATATGCCCCATGCTCAGGTGTTGAGGGAGGCAGTGGTCCTGAGGGCCTCTAGGGTTATAGTGGACTGATTTGTAAACCTGGGGTTAAAACCATTTATAGATAATCTTTAATCCTTAATTGGTGACGCCATTGTGACCTTCGGTGTGCATTGCGGTGTGGATTGCAACCTGCATCCCGGTGAGCTTTTTAGCATTTAGACACAAAAAAGTGCAAAGAAAATGTTTTTTACTACCCTTCCTCTCAAAAATAACCTGTACCTGTGTTGATGGGGCATTTTTACAGGTTAGGTACCTCATTTGTCAATGAGGTAAGGATATTTGTAAGCGTGAAAACAGAACCCTATGGGCTATGCAGACAAAAATGGTGAAATCTTTAGCATAGCCCATAGGGTGCTGTTATTTCCAAACTTTAAAAATATATCCTTAGATCACTGGAAGAATAATGAATCTAAACTGTAAAATGTGCCATCACATGTGCAGGTGATTTTTTTTGGAAAAATGTAGGACACATTTTTTTTTGCACTTTTTTGTTTGTTATCTGTAAAAAGCTCACCGGCATGCAGGTTTCAATCCACACTGGCTTCACCAGATATTTAGCATGACCCCAATTGCACCACTGGATTGTTGGACATTTGAATGCCTTGTAAGGCAAGCAAAGGCGCAGTCAGATACCAATTACATCAGCTTGAAAATGTCCATCACTGTCCATCCAGTTGGTTATATATTTGCTTTAACAGTTTGCATTTGCTTTCTTTAGGTAGCCAAGGATGTATCCGTTAGACTTCATCACGAGCTGGAAAATGTAGAAGAAAAACGAACTAAAACAGAGGAGGAGAATGAAAAGTTACGGCAGCAGTTGATTGAAGTAGACATAACCAAGCAAGCATTGCAGAATGAGTTAGATAAGCTCAAAGAGGTCAGTGTAATGCAAAAGCACGTTTCGTAATACACAGCTCTTGACATGTCGGGCATGAGCAATGTTTTTCCGGACACAGCACTTTCAGAAACGTCTAAAATATTCTGTGTGGTCTGTAGATAATGGAATATATAATGCAGCATTTTGGGATACCTGATGAGTTTGTGTATCCTATATGAGTCTCAATTGCATTCTCTTTCATTTATTAGTAGGAGGCATCATTAAAGTAAACCTTTAGACATAAAAAGCCCTGTTCTTATTCAGCAGCACAACCCTATCACCAGCCATGCAGCCTTTTTATTGATTAAGCCCCATTTAACCTGGAATTGCAGCTGTCTACTATGCAAGAGTGGGGCTGGGCAGGCTGGCCTTTGGGGTGTGCAAGGGCGCCATGGTCAGGGGGCCACCGCACAGCTGCACTTGCGTGCTTGATACCCCAAACCGCCCATCGTCCGTCCGCTCAGTTTACTGGTTCGCCACTCGTTCACCCTCCATGGCTGCTAATTTTCCCCTATGCCCACCCGCTCCGATTACAGGTTATCTGCTTGCTGCCCCCCCACCCCACCTGTTCTTTCGCCTTGGGGGGGGGGGGGCTGTCAGTTGGAGCTGGGACGACCCGAAGAAGGGGAATCCTTCAGGGCTGGCAAATACAGTCTTTGGTCCACTTTAAAGCGGTCCACTCGTCCCCAGCATGATTCCGCCTGATACCAGCGGAACTCCCACTTCTGCATTGGCTCCCAAATGGCTGCGTTCAGGCCGGTAGTGAGGAAGCATAGAAGTGTGTTTGGGGGGCACCATCCTGTAGTCTCGCAATGGACACCTGTGTGTAAGCTGTACATGTGTGCGAGCTGTACATGTGTGTTAGCTGTACATGTGTGTATACGGGTGTGTGCATTCCTATTTGGGGGTGTGTGCGTGTGCACATGCACATTTGGGAGTGCACACATGCTCGTTTGGGAGTGGGCTCATGCGCACTTGGGGGTGTGCACATATTGTGTGTAAAAGCCCCATTACTCCTGATTACAAAGCTACCACATACAATATATATCGGTAGACACCCGTTCCTTCCCAGACCTGAAAATGAAAATAGGGTTTTTTGAGATTTTCACAGAAAATACAACTAACTGCAATTGCTGCTACTTGTGTGACTGGCAGTTAACAGTCGGAGATGCCACCACACGTTTCTGGGCAGATCATTCTGGAGCACTACGCTTCAATATCGGGGCAATTACGATGGCCCTCCGAACTCTCACAAATCACTGCCCATGTTAGCCTATGGACAGATTCACAGAGGTGATTGTGATTGTCACCCCCACAAAAACCTTGCCACCAGCAATTTTAAGACCGCAGAGATAACATTTCCACTCCAGTGAGTGGCACAAATGTATAGAGGTCACTACTGCATTGGAATCACCCTGGTGTGAACTGAGCCTAAAGATGCACTTGTATTATTATCCACATAAATAACTCAGATTTTTTGGCTGGGTTCAAGTCACAGCGTTTGCACCTATGGAATTGCTAGTGCAAATGCGATCACCACTTAAAGGGCCACTCCAACCAGCATGGCCTAGGGGTTACAAAAAAACTCTTACCTGGCCCGTAATCCAGCGCTGAGAATCACACAGTCAGAGGGCAGGGTCTTCCGCCCATCCATTCAAGTGAGTGGGCGGTCAGAAGCACACACATCGTTTTACGAGCAGCATCAGATAGCAAGGCACTGGATTACGGGCCAGGTAAGTTTTTTTTTTGTAACCCCTCCGCCCTGCTTTAGTACTAGGGAAAAATGGCAAAGCAGGGGGAATTGGTTTAGCACAAATGAGGCAAGATCTAGCATCTGCTCTGACAGTTAACTATTTTCTTCTAATGACACGATTGTGGTTCATGTTTTGTTTTGTTTAGTTGTCTCTAAAAAGAAGAGGAAGCAAAGATGCACAAAAGTCAGACAAGAAGACTCTACAGACTCCAACAGAGGTATCTATAATGGTCCATATTTTTTAGAGATTAGCTACTTCAGTTAGGATTGTTTTCTCAGCATGCTTAATCGATCTCTCTATAATCAAACATACTGAATGCAGGCACATAGACATACACATATTTGCTTTACTTTTGGGTGCATAAGCAGTAGGGGGTAGTGTAGCCATACAAATTTGACTACTGTTTGACTACAGTGAATGCATGTACAGCATCAAGTCTCCATTCAGATCAGTGAGACACACAATTGAGAAAATATAGTTTAAAGAGGAACATCGGAGGCCCTGGCGTCTAAAAGACTCCAGGGACTTCCGAGTTCCACTCCTTAAGGCATGCCGAATCAGCTCCACTCACCTTCTCCTGGAGCCCTTGCCGCGTCTGTGCGCTCCAGTCCCCGCTCACCTCTAGCCGCGGGCATGCCACAGCTGCAAAGTGGGCAGGGGATGCGGCTGGCAGCGCCGCTTGGCTCCCTTCAACGCTGCTCGCCCGCTTAGCCATCCAGGCAGCTTAGCCGTCAGCAGTGCAAAAGGGAGCCGAGTCTATAAGATTCCGGGGCCGATCAATTCCCTCCCCCCCGGGGCATCCCGATTTTGAATGCCCCGGGGGGGGGAGGGAATCGATCTGTGCGAAACCCCCCAGGTCGCCAATACACTTACTTTCTTTTCCTGTCCAATGGCGCATGCACAAGCCGTGTCCGCATCCCCACTATCCATCTAGCAGGGCGCGTGCCTGCGCCAGTCATTTGTGAATGGCTGATGCGGGCATGCTCCCTGTTAGAGGGCTGCGGGGGATGAGTCTGTCAGCGCGCTTGGAGCCGCTTGCCTTAGATGAAGGCTTAGACACGCTCACGTGAGATCCGAGCGCCCACGCATGCACCATAGGACCGGGAAGAAGTGAGTTTGTTTCGGCGACCTGTGGGGTTTCACACAGCGGGGCAACCCGGGCAAGGACCAAAACCCAGGATAGTCAAACAGCGGCGCTATACACAGAGCCACATCTAGTAATACATGTGGTGCTACATGACGCTATGAGAGGTGCTAACCAGATTCGCTTTCTTAAATGTGCTTTTCACATACAGCACCCAGAGTTTACCAGACACTGCCTGCCGCTACATGGCACTACCTGGCGTTATCGTTTCTTAAATAACCTCCATAGTTTACCAGCTACTAACTTGCGTTTTCATGCCTGCCGCTGCTCTAAAGCTGGGCGCTCTAGCATAGAAGCGCCAGGTGCTGTGTGATCAAAGTCGTTTTTGAACACATATCCACCAGTAACAAAGCGAAAACACATGGAATGACATTGTTTTAACACTGGGACAATAACACAATAGAGTCCCAAAAATTGATAAAATTGTTGCTTTGCAGCAAGGAGAGGTCACACAATGATTAGAGCAAAAAAAATGTAAATTGCAAAACACACTATTTATACACAACTAATGAAACCCTATTGAAATGTATGGGAGAGGTAATACCTGGCGCTCCTGAACCTAGAGCTCCGGCGATATACGCTGAGCCGCCTGGATTAATACATGTGGCGCTACATGGCGCTGTTAGAGGCGCTCACCTTATTCGCTTTCTTAAATGTGGTTTTGCGTACAGCGTTCACCAGACGCTGCCTGCCGCTACGAAGCACTACCTGGCGCTATCCCTTCTTAAATATTTCCCATAGTATGTACTGTATGTTGAAAAGGAAGAAGTCATCTGGATGTTCTTTGTAGCTCTTTTCAAATTGTGAATATGATTTAATACCAGGGACATTCATCATTGGTAAATGTAAGGTACATGCTGGGCAAAAGTGTATTTGGCCCCCAATAAATTTTACAACCAGGAATGCATTATCTATCAACACTTAAATAGAACATTGATTGGCTTCCTATATTTGTGATCTATTTAGAGGAGATCTGTAACCAATTTTGCTCCAGAAATTTGAAAGTCTGATTCAAATTAGCATGCATAGCTTTACGACTTTACGGAAGTTATGTAATGTTTTTCTTATACCAATTTTCCCCTATTTTGCTACTAAGATTCGCTGCTGTTATTACAAGGCTAAAATTGCAAGAACATGTTAGTGATTAAATAAAAGCTTACTTCATATGAAACCTACCCTTGTTAAGCCCCTGTCCCTTTGTACTGTTATTACAGTATTTAAATTTGTCACATAGCCATGGGTAAATGATACAGCAAACACATCTAGTATATTAATATAATATATATATATATATATATATATATATATATATATATATATATATATATATATCATAGTAAGTTGTTGTACCGCGTTGATCGACGTAAGCAGGAAATCCAAAGGAAATGGTAATACCATTTATTAAAGTGATACTGCAGACAATTGTAATTGTTACATCATTGCCTCAGGCTATATTTGGCACAGTCCTAATCTTTGCGTTTTTTAAATTGAAGTAGAAATCGCAGAGATATCGGGGTTTACAGGTTCAGCCAATGACATTCTCTTTTTCATCCCATCCCCCAATCAGCTCAGCCAAGCGACAAGATTGCTGGTCCCTCTCTCCTCCCGCCCATCCCTCCGCCTCCTCCTCCAGATTTACATTGCACAGCCAGGGTGTCTTATACAAGTTCTTACAGACCCTGCCCATTATGCTGATTATTATGCAACATCACAAATCCAAGGGTCACGCCCACTTTTTCAGAAGAGAAATCATATGGTAAAACTGTAAACCTTGATATCTTGGCCATTTCTTCTTCAATTTAAAAATGGAAGAACGTTTACTACAGTGCCAAGGTAAAGGTATTACTTTGGATTTCCTGTATATATCATACATATATACTTAAAATGATGAGTTCTGGGGGACTTTAAGCAACCTACATAGGCAGGGTTTCCAGATTTAAGACCAAGCAGTTTATTTGTCAGGCAGTTTATTTATGCATATCACTGTTGTTGGCAACAAATATTGCGCCCTAGCTTTGTGATATTTTAATGATCTCTATTTTCCCACTGTATTAATAACCTCTGCTTTGTCTTATGATGAGGAGGACAGTGAAGATTTAAAGTGTCAGCTACAATTTGCCAAAGAAGAAGCAACGTTGATGAGAAAGAAAATGGCCAAGATTGATAAAGATAAAGACAGGCTTGAACATGAAGTACAGAAATACAGGTCATTCTATGGAGATCTTGACAGCCCTTTACCAAAGGGAGAGGCTAGTGGACCACCTACAACACGAGAGGCAGAGCTTAAACTCAGGCTGCGTTTAGTTGAAGAGGAAGCCAATATACTTGGAAGGAAGATAGTAGAGCTAGAAGTAGAAAATCGAGGCCTGAAGGCAGAGTTAGATGACCTGAGAGGAGACGACTACTCCAGCACATCAAATTCTGTTATAAGGGAGCAGAGTGAATCCGTATCAGAACTACGGCAGCACCTGCAACTAGTAGAAGATGAAGCAGAACTATTACGGCGTAACCTCAGTGACTTAGAGGAGCAGAACAAACGCATCACCACAGAACTGAACAAGTATAAATTTAAGTCTGGCAGCCATGAAAGTTCTCGACACGCTGACAATGTCAAGACAGAAGCTATACAAGAAGAGCTGAAGACTGCACGTTCGCAGATAAATGAGTTAAGTGGAAAAGTAATGCAGCTTCAGTATGAAAATAGAGTTCTCATGTCTAATATGCAGCGCTATGATCTTGCCTCCCACCTTGGCATCCGGGGAAGTCCCAGAGATAGTGATGCAGAGAGTGATGCTGGGAAAAAGGAAAGTGATGATGATTCTCGCCCTCCACATAGAAAACGTGAAGGGCCCATTGGTGGTGAAAGTGACTCAGAAGAGGTGCGCAATATTCGTTGCCTTACTCCTACTAGATCTTTTTATCCTACTGCTAGTGTCTGGCAGAAAAATTTTGCTGAAAGGCAGCAGGTGAAAGATATTCGCGCTGAAGCTGAACGACTGGGCAAAACAATTGATCGACTAATCTCAGACACAAGCACTATTATTACCGAAGCCAGGGTATATGTGGCTAATGGTGATTTGTTTGGACTAATGGATGAAGAGGATGAGGGAAGTAGAATACGAGAACATGAATTACTCTACCGGATCAATGCACAGATGAAGGCTTTTAGGAAAGAACTTCAAACATTCATTGATCGACTAGAGGTTCCAAAGTCTTCTGAAGACAGATCTGCTGATGATCCACTTTCAGTCAGCCAGGTAGGTGTTTTAATCATGTAAGCAAACATATAAACATCACAGACATTTGGATCTTTAAAATTGACCTAGACCAGGGTTTCTCAACCATTGTTCACAAAGTACTAATTCCCAGTATTTAATTATCACAAGTACCGCCCGATACAGGAGGTTGTAGGTCTGCTTAAGAGGAATGTGCCCCATTTAGGCAACAGTAGTTCTGCCAGCAGTGTTGGCATCCCAATAAACTGCATGGTGGCAGCTTCACCCATTGCATCCTAATAGAGAGGTACCGACATGGTGTCTTGGGATGTGGCAGTAGCTGTGGGACAGGGCTGTGGAATATCCTGTTGGAGGTCATTCAGCTGCTGGTTCCCAGTGCTTCTGTCCTCCTTTTTACATTCTGGCGGCAGCAGGTCCTATTGGGGACAAGCTCTAGAACCACCAGGGGTACAGTTCTAGTCCCACTTGGGACCCACCCACACTTCTTGAATGGTGACCAAAAACATGAAATATTCCTAATGTGGACATATTCTATAAAACACTAATTTGGTTCAAACCCTTTTCTCCAAATTCAAATGTTTGTTGGGGTTTATAAGTGGACCTAAGCCTTAGCAGCTCTATCCTAACTTACCCCCACTGCCTATGACCCCCTGAATTAAGGAAGTAGTCTTTCCCTACTGTGCACTCATGAAGGACCTAGAAATGGGTACACATTGTGGCACCTCACACCCATTACTAAAGAACTAAAAAACTAAAGTATAACTTGCCAGCTGGTCTGGTGATGGGTTGTATGTATTTTCATCAAAGACACTTCTCTGCCTCTCAGCTGATAAATATGTTGCTTTTCCCTACTGCAGGGTAAGCTTGTTTCATTTAGATACAACTGACTAGGCATTAGTTTGTGATGTATATGTATCTGAATGTAACAGGTTTACCCTGCAGCAGGAGACAGTAATGGATTTATCAGCTGAGAGGTAGAGAAGTGTCTTGAATTAAAATACCTACAGCCCCTTACCAGAGCAGCTGGCAAATGATACTTGTCCTTTAAGGTCATTGCTCAAGCATAGGCAAAAGTTAGCCCATTGTGTGGGACTACAACTTTTTTATGTTTTATCTTTTTTTGGCCGAGTTTTCCTCAAGTAAAGATTTACCAGATTTTTGTCTGTCCTTTCTGATGGGAGTGGCTGGGCTAAGTGATGCAAGCCTATCAGTAATTAGCAGAGCAGGGGCAGGAGGAGGAAGGGGTTAACAGGAGCTTGATTGGCATTCAAGCCTACCACTGATGGAGGGGGGTTTCAACCTGACACCAGCCTCTGGCTTCAATTGGTGGTTCGGATCAGGGGGAGAGAGCAAAGAAAAAAAGGCATTTCCTCTGCCTTTCCGTGACTGGAGCAAATAGAAAACATGGGACTTGACACTGCATCAAGTATGGTGCCAGGCAATGCATCTTAATGTTTGACTGGTCAATCCCTTTAAACTGATGTTTGATCATAGTGGTCACAATCACCTGCTAATGTAGCACAAAACAATATCCCAAAAGAACCAACAGGCTGATTTACTTTTCATATCAGTAGACTAAATTGCACTTTATGTCCTCTGCATCCAGCTGTACTTTTCCCCGGAGGCCCCCTTCTGGTAACCCTAGAATAGCTGTTTCTGAGGCTGGCCCTTCAGTTTTGCAATAGGCTGAGGCTGAAATGTGTTTATGCATGACCTGCAATAACCTCGAGACATTTTTTACATAAGTTAAATAGAGTACATATGTAGTGCATGTTTAAATCCCAGAAAACAGAGCCTTTATTCAGATTTAGCACAATACTGTGCTTACACTCAGATTTAATTCTGCCTCATGACAGTCAGAAGCTGGTAGCATATATTTTAAAAGCATCATTTCACCCTCCTGAAATGGAACCTTTCTTGTATGTCCCACTGTTCATCAGATTTATAGCAACTTTTGGGGTGGAGTGGCAGGTGACAATAATAAAATCAAAGGGCTTTAAAGGGACAGACCAATCAATGGACAATAGCAAGGCACCTGAAGCATGTCCCATGTGCCTCTCCTTTATTTCCTGCTGTACTCTGTAGATGTCCATCCTAGTAGGTCTCTAAATTTTGCTCCATTCCTCAACACAGAAATGCAGTCACACAGCCTTCCCTGTCCCCAAAACACTGCCAGTTCTAATCAAACCTTCTCAAACAGCAGTGCCCACGCTGCTTGTGACAACCCCCCAGGAATCGAAGCAAATCCTTTAGCTTTGATTATAAAACGTAATCATTTAGAATGCTTTTACATGCAGATTTTTTCACTGCTCCCTCGAAGGCATACTGGGAGGGGAAGACACTGTCGGCCTGGACAGGTATTCGAAAGCCCAATTCCCCATTATATTTATTTTAGCTTTTGTTAGAGTAGGATTATTGCCTACGCAGTTTCCGCTATCTGTTACCCCAGAGGAAGGATAAACTTGATTTCTATGTATGGACAACACAGACATTACTCCATGGATGTAATCAAAGACTGAAAAGATCTTGCTGCACGTCCTAAATAAGTTCCTGTTATTAACAAAAAGTCCATCGGTGTCATCAAGACCAAAATGTGATAATCAGCACATCATATGGGATTGCTGTACCAGAGACAGCCTTTGGCCCCTGGGACATTTCTACCCACTTTTTATGTGTGACCCCTGGGACTCCTATACTCGCTTTTCTTGTGTGGTATATGCTGCAATGCCATAAGACCTTTTGCTAGTCTTCTGGATGGCTTTCTCAATGTAATATGTGGACCTAAACTCTTCCTGACATTCTGAATTGGGAAAGCCAGTTGGATGACTAGTGAAATATCAAGGAAATTCAGAGAAAAAAAATAACAAGTCATGGTGCCTTGATATACCATGGTCTGCATGAGTGGAAACCTTCACAGATATTCTTGTGTGGTCTTCATTGACAAGAATAACGGCCCTGTGGGCCCACAGACAGCTTAAAGCTGACATCTCTTATTCTAATCAATGAGTGCTGTCCATTTCCTGCATCCCGGCCGTGCGTGCGCGCCCGCCCAAGCATATCTAAATGTAGACAATGATCTGCCGTCTGCAGAATAATGTTGGCGTGGCAAGGTGAGTTTTTTGGGGCTTCCTGGGGGGTTTCACAGCGGCCCATCCCGACTGCTGGTGGGTTTTGCTCCTCTTTAAAATGGACCAAAACTCACGTTGATCGGCCCTGGAATCTATAATATTCCAGGTCCACTTGATTTTCTCCCCCGGTCCAACGGCGCATGCGTGAGCAGCACCGCATCCCTGATCGGGGATGTCAGGGGCAAGGATCAGGATAATCAAAGTTGTGGGTTTTGGTCCACTTTTAATACAAAACGCCCCTATTTGGGATATAGGCAGAAGTACATTACTTCTAACCCATTCCTACTTTTTCAAAACAAAAATAAAAGTTTTGCCTGTAGCCTGGTTTAAAGGCCAGGCGCATAGAAGCTGCTGAGAGAGCAAAGTTAGTTGGCACACTTCTCTGCCTGTCTGACTCTTCATTAACCCTATGTATAGAGGTGACCAGTTTACCCAGCCCTGGGTACCATTTACCCCCATAGACTCAACAGTGTACTAAACTTCCACAAGTGTTTTAGTCTAGCAGACTACAAGGGTCCACATGTCACATGTGGCTCCCAGCCTACAGGTTGGGGACCCCTGCTTTCAAAATGCCCCTAAAGTTGAAGATCATTTGAAAATCAAAACGGAAATCTGGGTGATGGGTGCCGGAAATGGCTGCACACTGCAGTGAAGCATATCTGATATATGAATATCGTATAGGGCAGTTCTAGAAAAAGGTGAGAATCTCTCTAATGCAGGGCTCACCTATTTTGTGAGGGGGTTGATTGGGTTTGTTTAGTATCCCTGTGAACTACGACTCTCTGCTTTTAATTGAACTTGACAAGGTGAAGACTAGGTTTGGGGATGGCAAGTTTGGCCGAACATTGAATAAAAGTTCGGGTTCGGGCACTAGGAGTGTCCTCACTCAAGGGGAGCCGCTGACCAGGGACCACGTATTTGTGCTCAGGTGAGCTTTTTTAGGGGGGCTCCCAGCAAATCTACACCTTCCTTGTAAAAACTTCCCCAGGGAGGACATAAGTCTGCTTTTATTGTTGACACATTTTAGATTTGATGTGACCTGTTTTATGTCTGAAATAAAATAGCCCAGGCAGGTCTTCCAGGAATGGTAATCTTGGGCCATAATACACCCTGTGCAGGATAGACTTTATTTTGCATGCGGAGTCTGACTTAAACCCTTTTTTTCAGATGTACTACTGTTGCTTGTTCATGTATATATTGCTGGCAGTGCAGTGAGTGAATAAATCTCTCTGTCTCTGTATTTACCTTCCCAGATGTTCCAGCCTATTATTTTACTTATCCTCATCCTTGTATTATTTTCATCTCTTTCCTACACAACTATATTTAAGCTCGTCTTCCTTTTCACCCTCTTTTTTGTCCTGTAACCATTTCCCGCCATATTTCTGTTTTTGTTCTGTAGTTATTTATTTTCAGTTTTGTTTGTCCATTCACCAAGATAAGAAGTAAAAGAAATATAGTTTCTGCACCAGCTTTAAAAAACACTGAAGACTTATTCAATTACCCCATGCTACATTTTCAAGCTGCTACAAGTAAGTTGCAATATTATTGTGACAGGTATATTCCTGATATGAATTATTTACATTAATGTTTAAAACCTAACTGCAATGTATTTATCATGATTTTTGTATTGTAGAGCAATGTTGGCAATACTGTATGTTACATTATGTTAAACCAGGGGTGCATGACCTTCTTCGGTCTAAGGGCCACATTGTCATATTGTTCCATTTCAAGGGGCTGCAATAAAATGGAAGCAGCAAAAACACAAACAGTTTTCTGCAGTAAAGCTGTAACCTTAAAGCATTGTATATGTTTCATGTGTGTGCAGAGGTGGGCAGATGTACAGAAGGGCAGAAAGAGGTGATCATATAAGGGTAGAGGTAGAGGTAGAGTGAGAAGGGCAGAGGAGATGGGAAGAGGTGTGTCAGACAGAGATGAGGAGGCCAGCAGTGAGGTTAGCAGAGGTGTATGGAGTTAGGTAGAGGTAAGATGGGAAAAGAATTGAGGGATAGAAGTAAGGTGGAAAGAGATGAGCAGAGTTGACGAGAGATAGAGGTAGAGGTGGGGTGAGCAGAGGTAAGGTGGGAAGAGGAAAGTAGAGGAGGTTAGAAGTAAACAGAGGTAAAGTGAGCACAGGTAAGGTGGGAAGAGGTAAGCAGAGGTGAGTGAGGAAGAGTCTACATAGGGGTCTCCAGACACACCCAACAATACACCAGTAGCACATACGTCACCCACCTCTACAGAGAAGTTTATCTGTGCCTCACTTTGGGACTCACTGCCCTCTTGTGGCTAGCTGCTTGCACTGCAGACAAGTCAAACTCAACTCCCTAGGGGTGCCAGTGGCCGGGGGCATATATAGGTTTCACAGGGCCCATAGCCAAACTCATAAATGGCCCCCCTAAAAAAGGAACCCCTAGCATTAAAGTGGACCAATACCCACAACATCTGGCCCCAGAGTGGTGAACCAACACTGCCGGAAGACAGCGCACTAACACATACTGGGGTAGGACCGCTCTGGTTTTTCTCGTAGGTGCTGCAAGGTGGGAGAGAAAGTCAAATTCCCAGGATTTGTTCCGCTTTAACAAGAACTATGTCCTCTGCTGTTGACACAATGTGGGACTGCAGGGGAGGGTATTCCAGACACAGCCTACACACATTCACTTAGAGCTGTCCCGGCTCTTGCATTTTGTACTTCCTTGCATCAGTGCCCTTGTCTCTGAAAGATGAATTTACTACATACAACTAACCACACAATAGGCATTTACATGAGTCTACAGTATATAGCATAACGTCTCAAAACAGTAAGGGAAACACTCACTTGCCTTTCAATATTAGTAGCAGTTATAAAAGAAGTAGAATCAAAAAATACTTCCACTCACCCCTGCAACTTAAAGTTGAACAGAACTCTCAAGGCACAGCCCTGAAAGGATTCCAGTGCCAGCCGCTGGCCTTCCCCCAGAGCGGGGGTATGCTGTACTTACTTCTTCTGTGTTCGTATAGCAGCCATCTGTGACAAATTGGTTTCCCAGGCCGGAGGGTTGTATACCCCTTTGGTAATCCTATTGGTCACAAGTGGTCACGTGATACGGGAGACTGACTCAGGCCCTTATTTAAGAAGGGATAGCGTCAGGTAGTGGCTGGTTAATGAGAGGTAGCGACAGATAGCGACTGGTGAACGCCGGACACGGCACGCAATTTCACATTTATCATGCAGAATCTGTTAAGCAACTGGGATAACGCCATGTAGCATCCGATTCATCATTTTCACAGCCTCAGCGAACAGCGCCGGCGTTCAGCCTTGCACAGCGCCAGGTATGACCTCTTGCTACCTGTCGCTCTCCCATACATTTCAATGGACGTTCTTTTATTTCTCTTTAACCCTTTAAATGCCAAGCACGTAGTTTCTACGTGGTTGCTTCTCCTACCGTTAAGTGCCAAGCACGTAGAAACTACGTGCCTGGCATTTCCCCCAAACAGTTAAAAAATAGAAAAAAAAAACACTTACCTCCGGTATCCCCGTGAAGCTTGGGGTCCCCTCTTCCTGCGGGGGGCATCCGATCGCCCCCCCGTCGTCCTCCGTCTTCAGGGGGGGGCCCGAAAGCAGCCGCCCCCCCCTCCCCCCCGTTTCCAGCGCTGACATCGGCGCTGTAAAAAAAAAAAAACAAACAAACTGTCATTTACTCACCTCCGCGCCCGAGCCTTCTGTCCGGGTCTCCTCTTCACCAGGGGGGGGTCCGATCCCCACCCTGGGCTGCGCAGTCTTCAGGTGAGGACCCTCTTCCGGGTCCTCACCTCTTGTAATGGCGGCGATGGCCGCCGCCGCTTAGCTCCGCCCATTGTGGGAGGAGCGGGATGACGTCATCCCACTCCTCCTATACCCCCTCCGAGCTCCGGCATCTGTCAGATGCCGGTGGTGATCGGAGCAGGGCGGATGTCAGCCGAGGAGGCTCCGATCGGAGCCCCCTCGCCTGTCACCCGCCCTGCGCCGATCACTACCGGCATCTGTCAGTGACAGCGGCGCGGGACAGACAGCGGCGAGGGACGTCGGATCGGAGGTGAGTACAGTGTAAAAAAAGAAAAATAAAGATTTTTTTTCTCTGTGTCTGTGTGATTTTTTACTTTTAACCCCTTGTGAACTGGTAAGGGGTCCATGACCCCTATACCAGTTCACAAGGCTGGGGGGATGGCAAGCCACCTGCGCTAGCGGGTAGCTTGCCATTAACCCCTGGCACCCCCATTACCTGCCTCCCCAAAGGCCAGGGGGGGCAGAAGAGCCCGGGCCCACATAGGCTATGTGGGCTCGTAGGCTGCAGGGTGGGGGGGGCCACAAAAGCTGGCCCCCCCACTCTGTGCCTACAAGCCCCCATAGCTGGTCCCGGGCTGGTTACTTTGGGTAAGGGGGACCCCACGTCAATTTTTTTTTTTTTTTTTAAGGGTTTTTAACCCTTAAAAATCAAAAAAAAAATGGGGTCCCCCTCCCCTGGGAGGGGGGACCCTATGTCATTTTTTTTTTTGATTAACCCTTTGTGTTCTGTCATCCAGCAGCTATAAAAGGCTTCTAGCAAGTGAGCAGAAGCCAGTGATCGCTGAGGGACAGAGTGCTCCAGGATGGATGGGAGGTGAGTATAGTGTAAAAAAAAAATAAAAATTAATAAAATATTTTTTTCTCTGCTTGTGTCTGTGTGATTATTTACTTTTAACCCCTTGTGAACTGGTAAGGGGTCCATGACCCCTATACCAGTTCACAAGGCTGGGGGGATGGCAAGCCACCTGCACTAGCGGGTGGCTTGCCATTAACCCCCGGCACCCCCATTACCTGCCTCCCCAAAGGCCAGGGGGGGGCAGAAGAGCCCGGGCTCACATAGGCTATGTGAGCTCGTAGGCTGCAGGGTGGGGGGGTCACAAAAGCTGCCCCCCCCACTCTGTGCCTAGAAGCCCCCATAGCTGGCCCGGGCTGGTTACTTTGGGTAAGGGGGACCCCACGTCAATTTTTTTTTGATTTTTAAGGGTTTTTAACCCTTAAAAATCCAAAAAAAAATGGGGTCTCCCTCCCCTGGGAGGGGGGACCCTATGTCATTTTTTTTCCCGATTTAACCCTTTGTAGTGTGGATGGTTTTTGTTTTTTTTTTGTGAATGTTATAAAATACTTGTTTCAGTTAGGGGGGTCTCCTGGGCAGGAACGGGGGGCTACCGATAAATATGTGGTACTGTTCTAATTGGTAGAAATGGGGCTTTCACATG
This sequence comes from Gastrophryne carolinensis, assembly GCA_027917425.1. Lineage (NCBI taxonomy): Eukaryota > Metazoa > Chordata > Amphibia > Anura > Microhylidae > Gastrophryne > Gastrophryne carolinensis. The sequence goes on along the minus strand of CM051237.1, from coordinate 284,303,078 downwards.
CAATATGATTTTCCTTAATAAAATACATTTTTTATTTAAAATAAAGGAGTCAATTTTCTAAATAAATTTTTTATTTATTTATTTATTATTTTTACTTAATAATATTGTAAAAAAAAAAAAATTTACAAACAAGACATTTCATGTTAAAGCCTAAACTTTTTCCTGAAAGTTCCAGCAAAAATGGCGCAAAACATGACGCAAAATGGGGAAAAATGGCCTGTCAACAGAGGGTGACAAAATCTCAAGTAGGCTGGCAATTAAAAGGGTTAATAGTACCTCTGCATGTTGGGTATTGTTCTGTTCGGGGGACCTTGTGCTTTCAGATGTAGCTTGTTTTTTCTGGTTTGCATATTTATATTTTAGGAAAAGGTGTTTTTTATTCTGCTTTTTTATAAATTTTTTAGGGAAACCCTGCGCAAACAAAGAATTCTTTGAGGGATTACTTCCAGAAAGATGAGCCCACTACAACAAGCTGGGTACCCTTAGAAAGCTTAACGTGTGTACTTTCAGGGAATATATGGTTTATGGGGGATATTCCAAATGTCAAGGGTTGTTTTGGTTGAAAAATCGCAAGGTGCGCACTTTGTCTGCAGAGCTGAAATTTTCAAGTAAAATTACCGTTATGCTCATGCTTTACTTTGGGGTGTTTGGAAACTCTTCCCTTGACAGTAGCTATGCATGTTGGGTATTGTTCTGTTCGGGGGATGTTGCGTTTTCAGATTAAACTTGTTTTTTCTTGTTTGTATATAGTTTTTTTAGGAAAATGTGGCTTTGATTCTGCTTTTTTATCCTTTTTTAGGGAAACTCTTTGCAACCAAAGAATCCATTGAGGGATTACTTCCAGAAAACTATGGCCACATCAACAAGCCTGGTACGTCTAGAAAGCCTGAGGTGTGTACTTCCAGAGAATATATAGTTTGTTGGGGGTATTTCAAATGTAAAGGGTTGTTTTTCTGGAAAAACTGCAAGGTGCGCATATTGCATAGCACAGTTGTATTTTATCTGAAAATCCCCTAAAGCGCTGTTTCAGTTTGGGGGAGTCTCCTGGGCAGGAAAGGGTGTCTACCAATACATATGTGGTACCGCTGTAAGCGGGAGAAATTGGGATTTCACACGCAATAAGATTTCATTGACAAACTTACATTTTTTATTACAAAAAAAACTACAATATGTAAAATTTTTTTTTTTTTTTTTTGCACATATTTCACCCAAAAATATTGAGAATACACCTAAAAAATTACAAACAAGACATTTCATGTTAAAGCCCAGACTCTGCTGAAAAAAACAATATATCATTTTCCTGGGAAATCCCTGGAAATCCCTTCAGAAATCACATTTGAACATGGGGAGCGCAAAATAGTGCAAAATGGTCTGGCAACAGAGTGTGACAAAAACTCCAGGTAGGCTGGCACTTAAAGTGGACCAACACCCTGAGGTGATCGGCCCAGGAATCTATAAGATTCCCGGGCCGATCACCCCCCACCCCGCGGGACATCCGAGATCGGGATGTCCCGCGGGGTGAAACCCCCCCCAAACACCCCAACTCACCTACCTTATCTTCCCCAACTCACCTACCTTACCCCTCCCTCGCGCCCCTGTAGGCGTGCGCGCCTCCGCGCCGGCCGTCTGCGAATGGCCGGCGTGGGCGCGCGCGCGTCAAAAGTGACGCGAGGGAGGCGGCGGCGGCCGCCGCCACTTAGACGTTCCAGATCTTCCCTTGTACGTCGGCGCTGGGAGCGGGGAGAGGTGAGTTTTTCGGGGGGTTAGGGGGGGTTTCACACAGCGGGGCACCCCGATCGGGGGTGCCCCACCGAAGTGGACCAAGACCCAGGATAGTCAAAATCCTGGGTGTTGGTCCACTTTAAAGGGTTAAAGAGGGTTTATGTTATTTTTTTTTTTTTTTTTTTTTTAAATCTCAAATAATGCTGTGACCTCTTCTGGCATTGAAAAAGCTGTTTTTGACAATTTTTTTATTTTTCAGATGTTTCTGCAGAAATGACATTACAGGTCTGCCATTAAAGTGTTCATGTTACAATGTTGTTACAATGTAATTCCATATGTTTTCGCTTTGTTACTAGTGGATAGATGCTGAAAAACAGACTTTAAACACACCACCTCCTGCGCTCTGGGCTTACTGCACAGCGACTGAGTCGCTATAAACTAGCGACCCACGGCCGAGCACAGCGACTACTAGCGGGCGCTCTGAAAATGCCTGCTACAGACGCTCATCTGTCGCTACCTGGCGTTAGTGATGAATCAGCCTGCGCGTGTGATATCCCAAATTAGGATACTCCCATGCTGTGGGGGTAAGGGAAAGCAAAGTCTCTTTCGACTTATTTTCCTCTTTAAAGTAACTTAAGGTTTAGATTTGCTGGATTTTTTATTATTAAGCTGGCTAGTCTTAAGACCTATTTTTCTTCTGGAAGTTATAAAAAAAGAAAGGCATGGGTCACATCTGTTCTGGCTTTGGAATTATGTTACTTCTATTCACTGACACACCCTGGATGTGAGTCTGAGTCATGAAATTCCATTGTAAATCCATGCTAAATGGAATTAGAATTGGAATATTCCTGTTTGCGAAGCTACCAAACCTCTAAATTCTGACACATTAAACTGTAAATGTGTTGCGGTCACTTAGCCCTCTTGTTCCTAAGATTTAAAACAAAAAAAATGAAAGATTCTCAGGATTGCAGAGCTGTGATGCTCCAGCAGGAGGGGATCTGCAGTACCAGAAATAACATGGAGATGCACAGTTTGCCTACCTTGCTTAATGTCTCAGATAAGCCAAGCTCCTCCTCATTGGTACATACTGTTGCATTGTTGGTAGGAAAACTTCATACAGCTTTACTATAACTATATAATACAGTAAGTTAATTCACTTAACCTTGCTTAAAGTGGATCAAGACCCAACATAGGTTGCCCTGTAATCTATAAGCCTCCAGTGCCACCTGATTCCTTGCCCCCAGGACACCCAAATTTGGGATGCCCAGCTGGGGGAACCCCCCGTTTCCCCTGAAAAACCTACCCTCTTCCCAATCCAACGGCGCATGTGCAGGCTCCAGCAGCACTACGATATACCTTTAGCCGGGTGTGCGCCCATGCTAACCATTTGTGAATGACCGGTGCAGGCATGCTAGTGGCTAGCAGGGATGCGGCCACCTCAGCTACACTGGGCTGCTTACTGCTTGATTTGGTCCTTAGCTGATTTTTAACTGAAACTGATGAGCACAGTCTTCGGAGGAGTAAAGCTGGGAGAGTTACTAATTGAAAAGGATCTGGGGGTACTGGTAGATCACAGGCTAAATAACAGTATGCAATACCAAGCAGCGGCTTCTAAGATCAGTTTAGATCATCACTGTGGGGACCTGAAGTGAGTGGAGAGGGAGCACTGAATATCCATAAGAAAGGTAGTTCTTCCATACTGCATGTCGTGGAGGCTAATTTAAGACTAGTGCCACGTATTGCCATGTGAGCGTCTATGTAGCGGCAAACAGGTGTCTGGCGCTATAACCTAGCATAGCGGCTGGACAAGTGACGTTGTAGTATCCTGTTCAGCAGTGATGAATGTGATGTGTGCAGGGCGTTGTAGAAGCGTTCTCCCTGATTCACTGCAGAGCCAATGAAGAACGCTAGGTGGTGCTCAGAGGTCAAAGCGCCCAAGACTACGCTACATCTAACAACAGGACAGCGCTGCAGCGAACGATAGGTAGCGCCAGTTAAGTGTGTCTGGCACTCAGCTCTGAAGCCCATATTTAGGAGAAAACTACACACAACCAGCGTCGGTGCTGTAAAACTGGGCGCTCTAGTGTCAACCGCCAGAAGCTATATGATACAAGTCTGTTTCACACATAAACACCATCACCAGAGCAAAAACATATGGAATGACATTGTTTTAACACTGTGACAATGACACTGCAATGGCAGACCTACACATACAATTCTTCATAAAAAACATTACTTTAGGAAAAAGCTATTTATACACAACCAAATAAAACACCATTGAAATGTATGGGAGAGTGCTACTGGGCGACAGGTACAGGCTTGTATCCAATTGTATATCTGAACATCCCCAAAGGGGAACCAAACCCCAACACACAAAACAATGTTAAAACAAGGCTCCCCCTCCTACAGTGGGTATAAGGGGATTGTATCATTTGTTCTTGTGGGTTGAGTGTACACAGTACTTGTTTGCTTTCTTATTTATGTGTAAAATGTAATTTAGGTGTTATTTCGGATTTTTGCTGTGTCTATCAGGTGAGCCAAGTTTTGCCAGTTGTGCATAAAAGTAAACTTGATTTGATTGATTTTACTTAATGATATTTGATGATATTGACATTTGATTATAGTTGTATTTTAATAATTATGCAGTGTAGGAGGGGGATACCGTCGTTTTCAGAATTGTCTTGTGTGTTTGTGTAGTTTAATATTTTGGATATACAGTATTTGCAATAAAGGTATTTTTTATTACTGACTGTGCACATTAATTTATTGGGGTTTGAATCCCCTTTTTAGGGATATACAGGTAGAAATTTGGCATTTGATTCCCCTGCCTTTTGATATGCCTACCCCACTTATTAATGTGTGTGCCACTGTTGCTCAGAAGGCTCTCCAGTGTCCAGTGTATATGAATGAGCAGCATTGTACGTTGTTTACAGACCAAGTCAACATAGAGTCCCCTCTAGCTGTGTGTGCCTCTGTCAGCCATTAAACCGGACCTTCAGCATCATTGAATGAAAGCCAAAACTCTTAAACAAACTATTCCCAAGCATCTAAAATTAATATATTTTAAGTTTTTAGTTGCTTACTTTTTATTATTTCCTCCACTGGGCTGCAACTCTGTTCAGGGCTCTAGGATATGGGCGCCACCATCTTTCCTTACAAGCATCACACACATTGAGGGTAGGGGAATGGGGTAAAGTACAGGGGGGCAGGTTGTAGCTGTGCTTTGCACAGGTGGAGCATAACTAGAGGCAGGAAAAGGACAGCAATCCTAGAATGAAGAGCGGCACAGTCAGAAGACACTTCCTGTCTGCAGGCTGCCTGACGCTCCATGAGCCGCCATCTTGGATGTTTAAAGGCTCACAATATAGCCTAGGTGCAGCTAGAATGATTTTTAATGTGGGCAATCTGTAAGTAGGGGGATGAGGGAAACATACAAGATATGCTCATATTCAGGGTGAAGGTCTGGTTTAAGATAGGCCTGGTGCAGGACTGCACATCAGCCAGAGGGCTGCCGCACATTTCTGGGTCTTTTGGACTCCAGGGCTGTCCATCAAGGGATTTGGTCCATTTTTATTCAATTTTGATCCAATAGAATATTGTCATCTTAAAATTAACCTTTACCTAAAATAGGCATCTCACCTATACAAACTATCTTGGGATTTCAGTTTGTAAGAACCAAAAACATCTAGTGCCAAATTCCAGTTTTGAATAGAAAATGTCTTGCAGTGTGGTCTGCGAGCAAAGGAAGTTGAGTAAAGAATGAACATGATGAATCATGGTTTGTGGAGACTTCCGCCTGTCTCCCTTTCCTGACTCATCAGACACAGCCACAGACAATAAATGTAGGAAAGGCATAGCTGCCTAAATAATTGTACAGTCACTATATAAGTAACAGAAATTGGGGTACAGAAAGGGAGCCCATAAGAACTGAAATAGTATCTTACATCGCTATATGCTGACAGAACATGGATATCACTGACTCCAGACAAAACTCCAGCATGCTTACAGTGGACCTATCACCTTGTCTGATGGCCATTGAGATAGGCTGAGGGCAGGAGCAGACCACAGGGAGACTGAGTATGCAGCCACTCCCCTTTATGCCAGCCTCTCTTGGTAAACACAGCTGTATGCCATGCCATGTATGTGCCATGGGACTGCCAGAAAGGTGAGTTTTGAGGGTGATCTAGAAGGTTTCACACACTGGGGCAAATCTCAAATCAGGGTGCCCCAGAGACAATGACCTTTTACCAGGATATTAAAAATCCTGGTGTTAGGTCCACTTTAAACCTAACCAATATTCCTATTTGACTTTTGGTTCGGTATTCATGATTCCTAGGAGGCATCGCAATTTGGTAAAGGATCACGATTAGATAAGTGCCGGGATTGGTGGTTGACATGGTAGTAACCCGCCCTATTACCCGCACCCCCATTTGGGACATCAGGGGTGTGGGAGAGCCGGTGCCCATTGGTAAGGGCCCGGGGTTCTTCAAGGGGTGCCAGGCTATGTGTTCGGTGCTGCACATGGCCTATTTTGCCAAAGGGGCTTGCAACTGGCTGCGCCGTGGGTGAGCGCCAGAAAGCTATAGAATTTAATACAAAAAATCTCTCAAACCAGGGAACCAGTCATTTTTAAGGAATGGCAGCACAGTGACAATGCACAAACCCATGGCATGCCATTGGGGACACATGAATAACATGACACGTTAGCAGTGTATAACTAAAGTGCATAAAATGCGTGAAATGCTTGCCAGCAAAGTAGAGGAAGTTGGACAAAACCTATATAACGTGTATTGAATTGATAATAATTATAACTTTTTAGTTTTTTGTATCTTTAAAAAAATCATAAACAGATTGCTAAAAACTGGATCAATTTATTCTGTTTCACTAGTTTGGAAAGGTTAGCCAGGGAAAACCTGCAAGTCACTGATTTGTCTTGTATATTTTCTTCAGTTTTCTTATAGTACATATATAAAACCATGCAGGGATTGATATGTTCCTATTACTGTTAGGAACTGAGTTGAGAGGCTTTATGATTTGCGATAGCTATACTCACTAGATCATTTGGCTTGCTTATTGCTGTACAATGACAACAACGTGACCACATTTGATAGGCAGTAAATACAATTAGTTCTGCTGTTTCGTATGAAATCACTGGCTGGCCTCATGGAAGTGTTGTGAATAAAGAGTTCTTTTGTTCAGTGCCTGGGTAGCTGGCTGCATCCAGTATTCATTTAAACACATCACATTTGTCATGGGGTGATATAATGTTCAGAAAAGTAAGACAGCTAGTTGTTATCTACGTTAAAGCATTCCTAAAGTCAAAATAAACAAGAACAGAGCTGGGTTTAAAGTGATTGGCAAGTCAAAAGTAAAAAAATAAATATCCGTAGCTTGCCTTTCATTGAGTTCCTCTGGTGTTTTTCTTCACGCTCTGTCTGTCTCCTTAGTGAGGAAATCAACTCCTTATTCAGCTTTCATTCCCGCCCCGCTGACCTGGTCTTTCAATCAACCTTCAGAGGACCGAGAACGAAAACACCCCCCCAAACCCTCCCTCAGTCCATCCTGATTGGCAGGCTCTCTCCGCAGCTCTGAAACCCTGCCCTCCTCTCTCTTCTTCCTTGTGAACATGCACGGCTATCAGCAATCAGAAGTCTGGCCCCAGTCTTTGATCAGACTGGCAGCAATCAACAGCCTACCTATGCCTGCCACCCTGTTTTCCAGCGTTTGTCTCTGTTTGCCAGCATTATCACAGGTCAGACACCCACCCTGCAGCATTAACCCCCTTCATTATCTGGGCACACTATGAGCTAACAGGCTGGAGACAATATCTCTGCCTGTACCATGTCTCTCAACCCTATGATCTGGTCACACTGAGCTGAAAGGGTGCAGACATCAGTCTGCACCATGTCTCTCACCCCTATGATCCACCTTTATTTACAAGCTGAGTAGTCTTATAGTTCCTGATAAAGTGAGCAAATATCAGTACTGTGAAAGATGTGGTGGTCAGCAGCTGCCTGTCAGGAGAACAGAGGACAGGTCCCCACAGTCGGGATGTTCCCAACACACCTTCATGCTTCCTCCTGGTCAACCACTTTGCTTCCCTGGAATGGCAATGAGCAAGCCTGCCCCACAATCCCAAATTGCCTGCTGATGATCACTGCTGCCTGGTTATGGGCTTGCTGCTAGGTTACACCTGGTGGGGCATACTAGACTGGCATGTTCCTCCCGTTGAGGGAGTAAGCAGACCAGCAGTCATTTTCGACTGTTGGTCAAGTTCAAACCACCCAAAATTGGCACACAGAAATTATACTGCACATAGAGATCACTGAGGGGACCAACTGTAGAGAGAGAACACTACATAACTTGCACATAGAGCTCCCAGAATATATATATGGCTGGCCTTTGGGGGTGTGCAAGGTTTGTGCCATCCCAACCTTTGGGTAAGGGGGCGCCAGGAGCTCTTGAATCAACTGGACCAACAGGCCTCTCTTCTTGTAAATACCCCCATCTTTCTCCTTTTTTGCACATGTGTTTATCTTTTCTTACCATTTTCCCTGTACTTGCATTTCCCTTTCTCTTTTATTTCACTTTTATTTAATGATCCCTCCATTTTCCATTCTTTCCGGACCCCTTTTTTCATGTTTCCACATTCCCTCCATCATTCTCCATCAAGTCTCCTTCCTCCCATCTGCCTCTCTTTTCAGCTTATTTACATCTTTCTCCTTTTTTTCATTCTCTCCATCTCTTTTCCAGTTTCTTTCTTTCTTTCTCTAACTTTCTTTCTCTTTTGTTTTCTTTCTTTCTCTTTCTTTTGCTGTCTTTCATTCTTTCTTTGCATTCCTAATGTTCCCATCTTCTAGCCCCACTCTCTTGTTTTTCTACATTCCTCCCATCACAATAGTTCTCGCCAGCTGTCTCTTGTCGCATTCCTTCAATCTCCATCTCTCTCATTTACTATGTCATCCTATCTCTTATAATCTTTTTTTCTTTTCCACCTTCCATCCATCATCTTTCTTTTCACCTTCTGTTCATATTATATTTCTTTTTTCCTTCTCTCAATCTGTTTTCCACATTTCCTATTTCTATTTTCTCTCTTGTCTACCTTCAGTATTTTTTTCTGTATTCCCTCTCTTTTTCTTGCCCATTTCTCCCTCTTTTCCATGTTTCCTCTGTTCCTTGCTTTCCATTTGTTGTCTGTGAGTCTAGGGGGCGCCATCCTGAAATCTTGCACAGGGCATCACTTACCCTAAGGCCAGCCCTGTATATATATATATATATATATATATATATATATTTTTTTTTTTTTTATATATTTATATTAATTCAAAGCAACTAGGCTACTGTTTGTTCTGATGTTTTCCTGGATGTCCAACTGGCCTTCTTCTTTCAGAATAATAACGGTTTTTATGTGCATGATAATGCAAACTAAGAAAGTGATTCGAACAAAACATCTTCAAACTTAATTTGCTCCTAAATCCAGCTGCCTTGATGTATTAATACAAATATACATTGATAAATGTAGGAGGATAAATTACTGAATATATTTTGTCCAAAAATATGTCAAAGAAAAGTCATACCCAGAGAGTCCACAGAATAGACCAGACCCATAGAAATCACTGAATAAACCATATTCTGAAACAATGCTGTTGATATATTTACACAGCATGTCTTACCTTTGGTGTCCAAACTTTCCCAGTCTAGCTGACAGCAGTGTATGTGACCCCTTTTTGAGCTCCTAAATCCTGATGCAAGAACAGACCCCCAAACTAGGCATAATACAAGCAGATCTACCCAGACCCAACAAATGAAGCAATTGCATCATTCACAGCACGGGGATACCGCTGTGTGCTTTTCCTGTGCCACATTCAATTACAGCATGGACCTTGGTGAGATAAGTACAGGGCTCAGATATGGGTTTGGGATGCCCCCAAGGAATCTTTAAATCCAGACCCAATGTCAAATATAAGTTTTAGTCCAGTTTAGTAACCAGAAACCCTGACTGCTCAGTCAGCTGATCAGTGCAGCAGCATTGCAGCTGCTGTGCAGTGATTGGGTGAGCAGCTTGAGTTTCTGAGGCAGCCAATGAATGTGGAAGTTGCAGCCTGGCGATGGTCAGATAAGTTCCATTTTTATTTTTAACCGCCAAATCGGGATCTGCATGTAGCTCGAACATAGACTTTGACCCAATTCAATCACATTGCAGCGATCCAGCATCAATTTTATAAAAGGAATGGATATTGATCACATTGCCGCACAGTGGCAATGCCCTCATACTACCCCTTCAAGTACCAATGTTCTTACCTGATCCTCAATCCCTTGGTGAAACCAGGCCCTGTGATTGGCCACTGATGGTCATGGGGCCCAGAATCGACATGACGTGATTCAGTTGGCGGCTAATTGGGCCCAGTTTCGCTGAGAAAGTGTGGATCAGGTAAGAAAAACAGGCTTGCAGGGGTTAATCCCCACAATGTTCCCCCACACACATTCATTACTCCCTTTATACCCACACCCGTTACATCGATTACATCCTTTACTCCTCAGACACACCTGTTAAAATGGACCCTGCTGTGTAAAAGCCTGACGATCGCCTGCACAGCTTTTCTGGTGGTCAATGGCCTCCCTGTGGTTAGGGCTGCCCTCCTGTGCCCAGCCATTTAGATAGCCTGGGAACGGGAGCACGCCGCAGAATGCAGATAAACCAGGAATGTGGTCCCTCCCCTTTCTTTATGCCAGCTGTGTGTGTAAACAGAGGTATATCCTGTGCATTAATATACATGGCACACAGCGCTGATTGGATGAAAGCCTGCGCATACACAGTGGGACCTACAAAATGGTAATTTTTGGGGGGGTGATCTGGGGGGTTAACACAGGTCATCCAGCATGGGATGCCCCAGAAATACAGAATAATAATGATAGTGAAAAGCCTGGTAATTGGTTGATTTTTAACCCCATCCACACAAAGTTTCCAAACACTCACAGTTAACCCCCCACAGACACCTGTTGAAGTGTATTTCCAGTCCTCCAGCACCCTCTGCCCTACCCTCTGTCCTTCACCTGAGGCAGCCAAAGGCTTAAAATAAAATAAAATATTGTACCTGTCCCATGAATGCAGCAGTGCTCCTAGTGCTACGGACATCGGCCACACAGACAGGTATTCCCCACTCTGTGCATGCTTTTGGCCATCCATTTAAGTGTATGAGCAGATGAGCATGCACACAGATTGGGGGATGCCATCTTATGCAGCCTGGCCACTAAAGGCACTTTATTTTTTGTAACTCTCTGTCCTGCCTCAGTGTCAAGGAAGGGATGCAAGGGCAGGCGGTGGGTTGGAGACTGGACATCCACCTTAAAGCAGCTCATAATCTGCAAGGACCAGCAATGAAGTCTAAATAGACTGATTGCTCCCAATCCAATCCAAAATCTGGTAAATAGTGTTGGAAACAGTCATAAGAAGTGTTCATTAAATATTTTAGCCACATTTTGTTGCAGATATTGCAATCAGAGCTGGGAGCACATTTTGAACTGAAGCAGTTTACTAATACCATTTTGTGTATGTAGCATGTTAGGGCAAAAAAAAGGAATATCTTTATTTGGAGAGCGGACTTCTCTCTTACTTGTCAAAGATGTTACTATGAGAGATGCATTATGCCAGAAGGGAACTTCAAACACACTTGACACATTTCACAGTGACACGTGAGTTGACATTTTCACCTTTTGGAAGTAATTTACTAAGGCTTTGACAAGTCACTTTACAAGTGTTCACTTAAAAGAGCTATGTGAGGATTAGGGTTAGTGTGTAAGAAACCCTTATCCTTGTTGGTATTAGTTTTCTTTTTTTTATATTTTGCTTATGCCATAATACAGTGAGGAAGATTAACAGTATAAAGACAGGCACAAGGAAAATATTGGCTGTCCAGGCATAAATAAAAGAAGCTATACCGTTCCTCTTATACTGTGCAGATGGTGTCTCTAGTGAGCTACATAACTGATTCTGAAATCCTGTGGTTTACATGCGCTACGGAAGTCTGCCCCCTGCCTTGTCCATAGTACCTGGGTTGGGCATAATTTTCGCCTTTAATTTTCCTGTTGGCAGATGTTATGTGCTAGTGCATTCATGCAGCTTCCTATTAAGGGGAACACAATGAGCAAGTGGCAGCTGCACCCCATATACCCTCTGAATAGAGCTTTTTGTAACCCTTCTTTATAATTTTGTAAGCAGCTTTGGTGCCACTGGCATCATAAGTGACAATTTTGTTGTCCAATATCTGCCAGCCCAATACAATTTTAGCTTCTAACAGACGGGAACTCCTCACAGTCCTCACAAAGACAGAGTTAGTATATATGTCTTTAATATTATAAGTCTGTGTTAACATAGGGAATACGCCTTATTAGAAAGTTAGCTTTAACACTAAAGATATATGCATTTCAAATAAAATACAGTAAATACTATGATATACTTAAAATACAGATTACAGTAAAACCCAAATGTGCCCAACCCCCTTTACTGAAAGAGTCCCTGCTATGAATACTTGCTGACACTTGATGTGCCACTGCGCGCAATATTAAATGGCACAAGTGATGCGTAACAGATATTGGTGTCAGCAGAGTAAAGCTGTTTCCTAGATGAGTTGCCAAGTAGCCTGCTATACTCAGCTGCTCTGAACTTTTAGAGTTCCAAAATCAGACCATAATGACCCATTTCCACTGAGCGGTTTGCAAACGAGAAATTGCTAAAGTGAACCCATAGAATATCATTTTGTCAACTACTTCAACTACTGTCACAGCTTCACCCTCAAATTTCCTTTTAAACTCATATAGTAGGGAAAATAAGTATTTAATTCACTGCCAATTTTGCAAGTTTTCCCACTTCAACTTTGCAAGACAGAATTTCTAAAATTCTCATTGTCATGCTGGAAGACCCAGTCACGACCCATCTTGTATGCTCTTATTAAGGGAAGGCGGTTTCTGGCCAAAATCTTACGACACATATCCCCATCCACCCCCCCCCCCCCCCAATACAGTGCAGTCCTTCTGTCCCCTTTGCAGAAAAGAAAGTTTGATGTTTCCACCCCCCATGCTCCATAGTTGGGACTGCTGGAGAGCCTTCTTCCTCCAAACATGGCAAGTAGAGTTAATACCTAAAAATTTCTATTTTGGTCTCATATGACTACATGACCTTCTCCCATGCCTCCTCTGGATAATCCAGACTTCAAATTGAACTAGGCATCTGCTGGCATGAACAGAGGGACTTTGCATGCCCTGCAAGATTTTAATCTAGGAAGGTGTAGTGTGTTACTAATGGTAATCTTTGAGACTGTGGTCCCAGCTCTCTTCAGGTCATTGACCAGGTCATCCCATGTGCTTCTGAGTTGGAGCTCCAGACCAAGGAAGATTGACAGTCATCTTGTGCTTTAATTTTCTAATTATGGCACCAACAGTTGCCTTCTAACCAAGCTACTTGCCTATTGTCCTGTATCCCATAACAGCCTTATGCAGTCTACAATATTGTCCCTGGTGTCCTTTGGATTTGACCATGGTGGAGAGTTTGGAGTGTGGACAGGTGTTTTTTTTATAAAGGTAATGATTTCAAACAGGTGCAATAAATACAGGTAATAAGTGCAGAATAGGAGGGCTTCTAAAAAAATCTAACAGGTCTGTGATTTTTTTAAATTTGATTTAGAGATTTTGTCTGTACCTATGATAAAAATTACAGACTTCCCCTTCCTCTGTAGGTGTGAAAACTTGCAAAATCATCAGTGTATAAAATACAGTACCTATTTTCCCCAATGTAAATAGTATTTAAGCTGTTTAATTAAACCTCTACTTTAATATGCAGTTGTATTGCCATAAAGCTGACATCATCCTTTTACTGCACCTTTATTAACAGCACATTATTGTATTCAAACATAAAACTGACAAAGCCTTTCTTATAAAACTTGGAACTGAAACTGGCAGCTTTCATGGATTTTATTTCAATTCTTGTCAGCTCGTATTTAGTGCTTATGAAATCCTGAGCTCCACTATAAAGGCTAAAAGCGTCTTGGACTGGAAGTTGTTTACACAGAATACCAGCAGATCTAAAGTTACAGAATGGGGTCTGGTCATGAAAGCTTCAAAACTGTCCACTCCCAGGCTGACGTCACTGGGGGACTCATCTGCCTGGGTCATTTTTTTCTGTTCTAGTTCTGAACATTTGAATGTTGCTACTTTTTTTTCTTTTGCAAACGGTTCTCCCTGCTTACATAGTGCAGCTGAATTCAGTGACTGCCTTGATCCTTTTCATTGTAGCTGGAAGAGCTTCATAGAGATTCAGTACAACAACTATACTGCTAGGTTCTGTCTGCATCCAGCTGCTTATGGTGCTGCGCTGAGGATCGTGATCGTCAAGCTGAATGTCAACAATCCCCAGAAGGTAAGAACTTACAGATGTTCCTAAATATGCTGCATAAAACTTAACAACAACAGCCAAAGCTGTGGAGTAATTTGTCTAGCCGAAATATAATTTAGTGGTGAGGGGCAGCGGTTGAGACCTCCATGATACTTCAGCTGTTCATCCTCTGATCAGGACAGTGATTTATGAACCAGGCAGTATTGACTGTTACTAGTGTGTCACTAGGTGGTTATCATAGCTCTCCTTTTTAGTCCAGTTTTCTATAGCAGCTGCTGAGAAAAACAAGAGCATAGATGGATTTAGTTAGCAATGGCATGTTCTTAATTTAGAAGAATCTAAACATTTTATCACCTGTACATTTTTTTGGGTTTACGATTCTTCATGCATATGTATATATTTACACTGAATGTTGTGCTGCAATGTCTCCTAGTTAAAAATAACAGTTGTCCTTTTACGTCAGACGAGGTTAAGGTTTATAGAGATCAGATGGTTTTCCTTCTTTTCCTGGCTTGCAGACTAGTAGGCTGTAGCTTAGGGGCAAGAAAGTTAAGGTAAACTTTGACAAGTCATGCAAATAAATTGAGGCAATTTGTCAGTTGAAGCATACTATTGACCTTGTGGAAGAATCGGGTGAGTCAACACAGACTCAGATGCCAGAGACCCGTGATCCAACAGGAACTTATTGCCACTGCTAATAATGGGTGTTTACACCTAGGACACACTGAGGCGACAACAAGGCGGAGGGAGTAGGTCAATTTTCCATCTGTTGTGTCTGATCAAGCTATGTGGAATGGAAATGAGGATACTCCAAGGTTATGTAATTGCCAAAGATACCAGTGCAGCTATGGGATTAGTAACTCTGTACTCTCTGGAGTTGGATGTAAGCTAAGGGACCGATCCAGAAGTCGAAGTCCACTGAGGCACATCAAACCCTCAGGTGGCAACACTGTTGAGAATGGATTGTCATATCAAGATAATATAGCTAGGCTTCACGAGCAGAATCTGGAGTATAAGAAGAAATGTGACGAACTCCGCAAACGCCATAGAAAGGAGAGAGAAGTATGGATGAAAGAGAAGGAAGTGCTTCTGAAGGAAATCTCAGCATTAAAAGTAAATGTATTGTTATTGTACCTTTTGATAATAAGTTGGACCTGCTATTATTTAATTTCTATTAGTTGGAACATACATAGAAATATTGCAATAAGTAACCGGCTACAGTGTACTCCAAAACAGACTTGCGTCTATGTGCAATTTATGCATATTTGTCAGTGTTATGAGAGAAAATCCTAGAATTAAATGACATACACTATTATCCTGCATGCTGAAGGCTTTAATACCATACTCCTCCAACTTTTATTACTTTTAAACCCTTTTTAAAAATGTATATATTACTTGTGTTGACTGCATGCAAAACTGTTTCTAACCATTTCAGTTTCTTTGCATTAATGTATGAAATAATTAATGTATACTGAAAAAAGACAACACTGTATTTCATGGATGCATTTTACACAATGAATCTAAGATATTGTGTACTTCTGAATGGAATGCAACATATTCCCTATATCATGCTGCCCTTGCACAAATACTATATACAGCGGTTTACAGCATATAGAAAGTGCTATTGTTTATTTCTTAGGCTGGCAGGTACTAAATGCATTTATTTTGCATAAATAAATGCTGTTGTGATATATGTATTGAATATGCATGTGGACTCACATGATTGACAGAGATATCATTGTCTGAATTTATCAGGGGTCTCATTGATGTGACACAGTGATGGTCATTGTTATGTACATGCTGCTCACATAGGCATTTACTATTGTTCATTCCTGGTTCTACTATACATATATATATATATATATATATATATATATATATATATATATATATTACATTTTTGCATGACATATACATTGACCATTACTAGTCCACTTTAAGTGTGCTGATACTCAGAAAGGTAGTTTATGTGGTCACCTTCCATTCCCCAGCCCTGTGTTTTTTTACCTCAGCCTTTGCCCAATATTCAAAAAAACACCAGGAAAAAACAACAGGAAGTAGTATTATAGTGAATGGTATGTCATATGTTAATCAATTCAGTTACAACCAAACTGTCACATAATGGCAGTTAGATTGAAGTGCTCACCATTCCTGAGCTGTGTGTACTCTAACTTACTGCATCCTCACTGGGTGTGGGGCTGCTCAGTCAGGAGCAATATGGCCGACTGCATCCAGTTTGTGTTGTTATGAATATTGGGCAAAGGCTGAGGTAAAAAATAAACACAGGTTGTTGTGAGGCATTGGGCTGGGAATAGAAGGTGATTACATATACTTCCCTCTGAGTATAGGTGCACTTTAAGATTGTATGTATCTGTAAAACTGCAATAATTAAAATATGTACCCATAATTAATTCTAGAAATTATTTGGTATAGCAGACAATATATTTAACAGACATGGTTAAAACAAACAGACCAGTGGCACTCATGAATGTATGAAGGTGGCAACATTGCATCTAGAAAATACCCAACCAAAGCCCAAAGTGTGTTGTGTAGTGGACAGATGCATCAGTTACATTGACTGGAGTATGCCCAACCTATTTCACTTCTGGGAGGGGGGCTTCAGGCATTGTTGTTGCATGCCAGAAGCTTGCCTGGGTATTTCTAGTTACAGTGGTATAAGGACAAAGCAATTGTATTGCAGTGTTTTGCTAATTACAGCCAGTCAGGTTACCATTTAGGGGGGGGGAATAATGAAGCAGTGTATTCCAGATAGTCTTCCAATGCTTATCTACACTGCACCTGTTTATCACCATAGAAAATAATTGCTAACTTACTTGTTCTAAATACCAAAGCTGCATGGCCTAGCTGCTCACTGCTAGCTTAGGTGCATTGCTGTCTTGTATTCTTCACATTCATAGCCTCTAGAAGCCAGGCCCCAAAGCACTTCCCCACTGCTTTCACCATCGGTTCTAACTTCACCCCAGCCACTAGCTTGTAGTCTTCACAACGGCAGTGTCAAGCAGCCTGGACTCCTGAGAACTTCCACCAACTGCCACCTCACACCCTATTTAGGAAAGTTGTGAAGAATGTTGTGAAGAACAATAGCACAAAACAAATAGATCCAGATGTGATATCAATTGTTATGAGGACACTGTAAAGGGTGGGAACCCACTTGGCCTGTGGACACCCATTACATCTCTATTTATGTGGCTATGTATCAAAATCTAAAGCTAAATTCCTGATGCGTGTTCCCTTTCAAGTCCCTAATTGAAGCAAATAAGTATTATACTGGAATGGTTTTCTAATGAACTATGTTCCTGGCATTTTTGCTTGCCTGTTGCTTTTGCTTTTCATTTGCATCAGTATTCTCTGGAACAAAAGACCTATTACCAAAAATGTATCCCAGATGAAAGAGAGATGCCATGCCTTTTTCTTGTTTGATCTTGTGATGTTGACTGTAAAATTGAGATAATGGACTTAGTTTTAGATGATCCTAGTTAATTTTGAATGGGCTTCCTTTTACCCACTTCCAATGCATTTCCCCCTAGGAAAAAACCAATTGAACTTCTCTGGAATGGAGTGTGAAGCGTCAGTGGGTACAAAGGTGGTGGAAGTACTCAGGGGTCCTGGCTGCTTGAGGCTGCAGTTGTGAAGAATACAAGGCCTTGGCTGGGGTGGCAATACAGATAGGACCCATGGTGACAGCAGTTGGGAAGTGCTATGGGGCTTTTCTATTGGAGGCTATATTTGTAAAGAATATAAGGCAGCATGCACCTGAGCTGGTAGTTAGCTAAAGTGGAGATCTGCTGTGCAGGGAGCAGTGCTGAATTGGAGACTAGCGGTGGATCCATGTGGAATTGGTGTGCTTAAATAGGAGGTTAAAATTGACACAATAGAGAACTTCAGCTGGTATCTGTGGAGTACACCGGCTGCACTAGCTTGAACCTGATCAGTTGTGTGGGATGTCCTGACTGCTGTGCTGCCATGAGAAACCCGAAGCCTCAGCTGCAAAGAGAAAGTGGCAGACAAGATGAAAGGAGATGGCCCCAGGCATTTTGTAATGTAAGTGGCGCAGCATCGCTTGAGAACAGGTGCACCCCCCATCCCGAGGATTGTGGTGGTCTACTCTGTTGCTCAACATGATGTACCCATCAGGTAATCCCTGCAACCCCCCTTCCCCACAACATGCTGGGTGCTCCCTCTAAAACACCCTACTCTTCAGCTGCTGGGTGTTACCTGCAAAACACCCCAAGCTCCCTATACTTCAGGGGCTCGTGTTCCCTCCACCCACTGGCCCTAACAGCCTGCTGAGTGTTCCTTGCAGCCCTCCCCCAATCTTTTTCCCAGGGGGCTCACTGTGACATTTATCTCTGCATCCCACCCCTGAGCCCACAAGTCCCAGTCCCCTCTTCTCCCCCATTACACCATTCCCACCTCACATATCCTCAAGGATTTCTTTCGCTCTCCACCAACTAGCCCTAATGCCCCCTCTCTTGACCTCCACATTTTATAACCCTGTTCTCTTATGCCTCATATGCTAACCCTCCTATCCCCCCTCACATCTGTCCAAAGTAGGATGTTTTGCATTATGACGACCCAACACCCGATAACATTTGGGATATCAATAACCACCCCCCCTCACAACATACCTTAACAGCAGGCAGTAACCCTCATAGTTGGCTTTCTAGTTAACAGTCGCACCTCCAACCTAGGTGCCTAGCAGAATTAGCTTTATTAACTATCCTAGGAATCTCCTACCCTCACAGTGCTCACAAACTGAAATGTCCGCTGGCTTAAGCATGTCACTTCTAAACTCATTTGGGCAACTCATTCACTACTTGGACAAGGATCTTTACCAAGTGGTAGCTTGTAAATGAAGCAGATGTCTGTGTAGGAGGCTTCTAGTACAGGGAGGGCCCCCTTCCTCTACTCTCAAATTTATTTGTTTCTGTACCTGCTCTAGCTACTCTTTCTTATTTTTCCTTGGAAAAATAACTCCCTCTATATGATGCAACAGAATAGCTGCCTTGGTAAGAGTTTACCCCTTACCTTCTACAATCTTTAAAAAGGACCAATCACCAGGCTTTTGACTATCCTGGTAATTGGTCCGTGTACCTGAGGCTCCTTGGACAAGCAGCCACACTTGTGCAGTGGGAATGGCGGAAAGGTGAGCTGAGTGGGAAATCTGGAGGGTTTCACACAGTGGGGCATCCTAAATCAAGATGCCCTGGGACAAGAACCAATCACCAGGATTGTGAAAGTGGTGGTGATTAGTTCACTTTAGGAGAAGCTACCACTGGGTGGCAGGCAAGGAACATGATGTTCATTATCATGCTGGCAAAAATCTAGGTCCTATTATTATGGCTTTCATTTTGAACAAAACACAATAAAGTCAGCATATTACTCCTGCCAAATTGGCAAGTCAAGTTAAAACTTTAACTTCAAGTTTAACTCAAAAGGATAAACTATAAAGAATATAGCTTTTTGTGTGTGTGTGTGTGTGTGGTCACATTTGGAGGATTTAGGCTCGCCTCTCGTTTGGTCAGATGCATTCAGTGGATAGAAGTCAAGGGTCAACATATAATAATGACATTCCCTCTTGTCCCTTAACCCCCCTCCAAACACACACACACTTTTTCAAACATTAGCCCTTTCATTGCAGGACACTTCAGGTGAGATTAGGGTAACCCAAGCATTTACAGTCAGTGTAACAGCATAAAAAGAATAGCTAAAGAATTGCTGTTTATTTTAAATAGGTTTCTATGCATACCATTCTAGTTCCTCTTGGGTTAATCTTAAACAACTCTAAATAAAGATTGTATATTTTTCCTGGCAAAGCTCCTTTAAATAATTGCAGGGTGCAGTCTCCCATAATGGGAAATAATTATACAATTAACATTACCAATAAAGCTAATAATGTTATTAAATTCAAATATATTTATACATGTGAATACACTTTACTATTGCCCAAGACCTGCTAATATGATGAGTGCTCCATCATTTATTTCTTTGGCACAGTAAAGCCTGAGTGTTTCCAGAGTCCAACAAATGAATCAGTGACAGATGTGCTTTCTGAACGCAGCTCATGCTTTGCAGAAGAGGAATTAGTCTTAGTGAACTTTATATGATACTTGCTATTCCAAAAGGCTGGGTCTATTCGGGAGGTGTGGAAGAAAAACGACCGCCGTGTTACAGTTATGTAAATGCTTTACAAAAGAACAAAAACAACATTGTTGTGCAGTATTGCAGTTCAAGCCTCAATGTCTTTTGTGGTTGGTAGCACACAGCATCTGTGTTCTTTTAAGAAAGTCTGTCACATTTTCCCCGTGTGTTATTGTTCTGCACAGATTTCAGATGTTCACACATTCTGATGCATGTTCTTCCAGCGAGGCAAATGTGTGAAACTAAGCAGTCTGTTCCCTATACTAATATGAGCTCAGGGGATGTTGCAGCCCAAGCCACATCTAGCATTTTGGAACGGTAAGCAGCTGTACTCAGTGCACCAAGGGTATTGTAAAGCAAATCATCACTAACCATTACAGGTACATTAGTGCAGGCATTAGGCATATAATACTGCCTGATCATAACGCATAGACGCATTGCGGAGCAACAGAATGGCCAGAAATTCTGGTGCTATGCCTGGCTAGCAATTATTGGTTTATATCTTATGTCATGTTGGGGTTACAATAGCATGAGAGAAGCTTGCAGTGCAGAGAGCTGGGTTTTGTGAGAGTGCACATTTATTAGGCTATAAGTAAATGAATAACAGCCACAATTCTCTAGCTGGCACAGTTATAGTAATGTGTTAACCTAACCACACTCAACATAAAAGTCAGGTACCATAAATGATCAGTACAAGTTGGCCATAGATTGCTCAGTGGAGCTCCTGATCACCATAGTAGAAGATGTATGGTGGAAGGGGTTAGTGTTCAGGTATACCCATAATAAAGGCAAGGTTAGTCAGCCAATTTATCATCTCTGTCCCATTCATTTGATAGGCAAACTATATAAAAATTGTTACATGACTATGGGACTGTGTTCACACCTTTCCACACCAGATCCGGGCAGGTGTGAAGGTAGCCAAACTGGGACGTCAACTGCATCTGAATAGATGTGAATGCAGGTCAGCGCCGAAGCTGTTATCCAGCTAGCAGCACCTGGGAGTTGCTGGGCCATGCTGTGCTCTGGTAGAGATGTAAAGGTGTAGTCAGACTCCTATGTGGCATAAGGTATACTTATCTAACCTTACCTCATCTGTTCTTAGAAGAAGAATCAAAAAAAGAAAACACCCAACAGCTCGCCCTTATGTCTTGGCAGGTAATGCACACAGGGGAGTCTTGTCTCCACTAGAACAGCAAACTGCACAGAGGTACTACCCTAATTCTTTTAAAATGCCTCACAATAGGTGAAGGCCTCCCCATGATCCATGAGGCAATTTAGGTCTAACACAGCCCTTAGTTGTTCAAATTGGCTAGATGGGAAAGCACTAAATTAGCCAGCGAGACAGGAAGTGGTGCAGGGGTTACTGTAACAAGTAGCACTTTTAAAGTGGACCAACACCCACTGCTGATCAGCTCCCTGCCGGGGGTGCCCCGCTGTGTGAAACCCCCCAGGACCCCCAAAAATCCTACCTTTTCCTCGTTCCAACGGCGCATGCGTGGGCCACCGCCGCCTCTCGCGCTTCCCTCTAGCAGGGTGCACACCCGCGCCGGCCGTTTGTGAATGGCCAGCGCGGGTGCGCTCCCTGTTAGAGGCAAGCGCGAGAGGCGGCGGCGGGGTGCCCCGCGGAAGTGGACCAACACCCAGGATAGTGAAAATCCTGGGTGTTGGTCCACTTCAAGCGAAATCTGTGCAAATATTCTTGCTGTCACGGAGTGATTGAGTTGGAGCAAAAACAAATTTGGTGGCACTGGCTGTAGGTCAGAACTCATACGACAGAAGAGCATTTGCTTCTAACAGTTACACTCTAAGTAAAACTGTCAAGTTTTAGATAGAGTTTAACTTTAATTCTGGACTAAGATGTGATTGTTAGTGGCAATTCTATGTTTGTATTTTATTCAAGGGACTGCATAACTAAAGTATACGTTTAGGCAGTGACCGTCCTATAATTGTACACTGTACTAGCATTGCATTGTGCTTGTATAATGTGTCATGCAGATTGCTTACAGCAAGGCCTGTGCTGGATTTTTTCCATGTGAAGTCTGAGGTCTTGGCACATCCAAAAGTAGTAACGGGTTTGTCTCTCCTTAGGAATGCTATGTGGTTTTTGTGTATGGTGATATTCCAACACATAAATATCTTTCATGTTACAGGCAGGTGAAAACAAAGGGATTTTGCTTGAGCTGAAGGCAGTTTTGGAAGTGATACAAAGAGAGCAAAGAAGAGAAGAAAAAAAATGGACTGACTTTCTGCTGCAGTTTCTTAATGATCGATGTGGGTGGGAGATCGAACGGATTGAGCTTAAACAGTACATCTCCAAGGTATTGTGTATGCAGTCATGTAAATAGTACACATTTCAACAGTTTATTGCACATGCACAAATAAAACAAGATGTTGAACATTACAGATGTTTACATATTACACATTCACTGTAATTTTTCACACTTGTTGCCACCAAGCTTGAACTTTTATGTCTGGAGTTTAGCCAATTCAATTAACATTGAAATTGACTGTGCAAGGTTAGTGACGAAAGCCTCCAAACATTCAGGGCATAAATGAGGCCCTGTTTAAGGGATAGCAGACTGCCCTGCTCTAACACTAAACTACTTAGGAATATTTTTACTACTGTTGTTGGATCAGAATTTAAAGGCATTTTAAAGGTTTACATTATTGTGTGTCAAAATTATGTCTTCAATATGCTAAGCTTATCTTTTTTTTTTTTTTTTCTATTTCTTTGCAACTCTGTGTTATGAAAGAAAACAGTTTTCCATAGCAACAGTGTGTTTACCTTAGCTATGCACACCGAACTGGTGATTTTAAGTACATATCATAGACTTCCATTAGCAAGGGTTAATGGCCAGGTTCTCAGCTGGACAGGTCATTCGGCTACTTAGGCTTAGCCAATTTAGCCAAATTTGCTAAAGAGTTCACCTGTTACATTGGACAAATTGTGGGTCCATGTGTTTTACTTAAGGCCATAAAAAACACCCCCACTGTAGCAAAACAGAGCCCCAAGAATATGAGGATCATGGAAACATCATTTTGAAGTAAATCACAGGTCTGGGGGCACAATGCTAAAACAAATGTTAATTTTACAGTTACAGTTTTTGTCACCCTTTGTTGCCAGACCATTTTTCAGTATTTTGCGCTACACATGTTCAACTGTGATTTTTTATGGGATTTCTCTTTTTTTCAGCAGAGTTTAGGCTTTAACATGAAAACATGTATAACATTGTTTGTCATTTGTTACGTGTATTCTCAATATTTTGAGGTGCAATGTGTGCAAAAAACTTTTTTTACAATTTGTAATAAAAAATGTAAGTTTTTCAATGAAATCTTATTGCATGTAAAAAAAAAATTTCTCCCAGTTACAACAGTACCTCATATGTATTGATATACACCCTTTCCTGCCCAGGAGGCTCAAGACCCAAACTGAAACAGCGCTTTAGGGGATTTTTAAAAAACAACTGCTATTCGCACCTTGCAGTTCTTTTTTAAAAAAAACAACCTTTAACATTTGAAATACCCCAAACAAATGATATATTATCTGGAGTTACACACCTCAAGCTTTCTAGGCATACCAGGCTTGTTGATGTGAGCACAGTCTGGAAGTAATCCCTCAATGAATTCTTTGGTTGCAAAGGGTTTCCCTAAAAAAGACTAAAAAAGAAGAATCATTTTCCTTACAACACAATATGAAACAAGAAAAAAACAAGTTAAATCTGAAAAAGCAAGGTCCCAGAACAATACTCAACATGCATAGGTACTGTCAAGGGAAGAGTTGCCAAACACCCCAAAGTAAAGGATGCGCGTAACGGTCATTTTACTTGAAAATGTCACATCTGCAGACAAAGTGCACACCCAGCTTATTGTAGTGAACTCATCTATCTGGAAGTGATCCCTCAAATAATTATTTGGTTTCACAGGGTTTAGCTAAGAAATTAATAAAAACGCAGAATAAAAACACACATTTTCCTAAAATATCAACATGCAGACAAGAAAAACAAGCTAAATCTGAAAGCACAAGGTCCCCTGAGCAGACCCAACATGCATAGGTACTTTTAACCCTTTTAATTGCCAGCCTATATGAGACTTTGTCACCCTCCATTGACAGGACATTTTTCATGGCAGAGTTTAGGTTTTAGCATGAAATGTCTTGTCTTGTAATTTTTCCAGTGTTTTAAATATTTTTGAGATAAAAAACTGAAGAAAGATATTTTTTTTAAACATTGTCTCATTTATTTTAAATAAAACATTTATTTTGTTAAAGTAAACCATATTGTATGTAAAAGCCCCATTTCTTTCAATTTAAAATTTACTACAAATGTTTTGGAGGCCCCCCGTTCCAGCCCAGGAGATGCCCCCAAACTGAAAAGAGCACTTTATAACATTTACAAATAAAATACAACTACTATCCACACTGTGTTATTGTTCTGCACAGATTTCAGATGTTCACACATTCTGATGCATGTTCTTCCAGCGAGGCAAATGTGTGAAACTAAGCAGTCTGTTCCCTATACTAATATGAGCTCAGGGGATGTTGCAGCCCAAGCCACATCTAGCATTTTGGAACGGTAAGCAGCTGTACTCAGTGCACCAAGGGTATTGTAAAGCAAATCATCACTAACCATTACAGGTACATTAGTGCAGGCATTAGGCATATAATACTGCCTGATCATAACGCATAGACGCATTGCGGAGCAACAGAATGGCCAGAAATTCTGGTGCTATGCCTGGCTAGCAATTATTGGTTTATATCTTATGTCATGTTGGGGTTACAATAGCATGAGAGAAGCTTGCAGTGCAGAGAGCTGGGTTTTGTGAGAGTGCACATTTATTAGGCTATAAGTAAATGAATAACAGCCACAATTCTCTAGCTGGCACAGTTATAGTAATGTGTTAACCTAACCACACTCAACATAAAAGTCAGGTACCATAAATGATCAGTACAAGTTGGCCATAGATTGCTCAGTGGAGCTCCTGATCACCATAGTAGAAGATGTATGGTGGAAGGGGTTAGTGTTCAGGTATACCCATAATAAAGGCAAGGTTAGTCAGCCAATTTATCATCTCTGTCCCATTCATTTGATAGGCAAACTATATAAAAATTGTTACATGACTATGGGACTGTGTTCACACCTTTCCACACCAGATCCGGGCAGGTGTGAAGGTAGCCAAACTGGGACGTCAACTGCATCTGAATAGATGTGAATGCAGGTCAGCGCCGAAGCTGTTATCCAGCTAGCAGCACCTGGGAGTTGCTGGGCCATGCTGTGCTCTGGTAGAGATGTAAAGGTGTAGTCAGACTCCTATGTGGCATAAGGTATACTTATCTAACCTTACCTCATCTGTTCTTAGAAGAAGAATCAAAAAAAGAAAACACCCAACAGCTCGCCCTTATGTCTTGGCAGGTAATGCACACAGGGGAGTCTTGTCTCCACTAGAACAGCAAACTGCACAGAGGTACTACCCTAATTCTTTTAAAATGCCTCACAATAGGTGAAGGCCTCCCCATGATCCATGAGGCAATTTAGGTCTAACACAGCCCTTAGTTGTTCAAATTGGCTAGATGGGAAAGCACTAAATTAGCCAGCGAGACAGGAAGTGGTGCAGGGGTTACTGTAACAAGTAGCACTTTTAAAGTGGACCAACACCCACTGCTGATCAGCTCCCTGCCGGGGGTGCCCCGCTGTGTGAAACCCCCCAGGACCCCCAAAAATCCTACCTTTTCCTCGTTCCAACGGCGCATGCGTGGGCCACCGCCGCCTCTCGCGCTTCCCTCTAGCAGGGTGCACACCCGCGCCGGCCGTTTGTGAATGGCCAGCGCGGGTGCGCTCCCTGTTAGAGGCAAGCGCGAGAGGCGGCGGCGGGGTGCCCCGCGGAAGTGGACCAACACCCAGGATAGTGAAAATCCTGGGTGTTGGTCCACTTCAAGCGAAATCTGTGCAAATATTCTTGCTGTCACGGAGTGATTGAGTTGGAGCAAAAACAAATTTGGTGGCACTGGCTGTAGGTCAGAACTCATACGACAGAAGAGCATTTGCTTCTAACAGTTACACTCTAAGTAAAACTGTCAAGTTTTAGATAGAGTTTAACTTTAATTCTGGACTAAGATGTGATTGTTAGTGGCAATTCTATGTTTGTATTTTATTCAAGGGACTGCATAACTAAAGTATACGTTTAGGCAGTGACCGTCCTATAATTGTACACTGTACTAGCATTGCATTGTGCTTGTATAATGTGTCATGCAGATTGCTTACAGCAAGGCCTGTGCTGGATTTTTTCCATGTGAAGTCTGAGGTCTTGGCACATCCAAAAGTAGTAACGGGTTTGTCTCTCCTTAGGAATGCTATGTGGTTTTTGTGTATGGTGATATTCCAACACATAAATATCTTTCATGTTACAGGCAGGTGAAAACAAAGGGATTTTGCTTGAGCTGAAGGCAGTTTTGGAAGTGATACAAAGAGAGCAAAGAAGAGAAGAAAAAAAATGGACTGACTTTCTGCTGCAGTTTCTTAATGATCGATGTGGGTGGGAGATCGAACGGATTGAGCTTAAACAGTACATCTCCAAGGTATTGTGTATGCAGTCATGTAAATAGTACACATTTCAACAGTTTATTGCACATGCACAAATAAAACAAGATGTTGAACATTACAGATGTTTACATATTACACATTCACTGTAATTTTTCACACTTGTTGCCACCAAGCTTGAACTTTTATGTCTGGAGTTTAGCCAATTCAATTAACATTGAAATTGACTGTGCAAGGTTAGTGACGAAAGCCTCCAAACATTCAGGGCATAAATGAGGCCCTGTTTAAGGGATAGCAGACTGCCCTGCTCTAACACTAAACTACTTAGGAATATTTTTACTACTGTTGTTGGATCAGAATTTAAAGGCATTTTAAAGGTTTACATTATTGTGTGTCAAAATTATGTCTTCAATATGCTAAGCTTATCTTTTTTTTTTTTTTTTCTATTTCTTTGCAACTCTGTGTTATGAAAGAAAACAGTTTTCCATAGCAACAGTGTGTTTACCTTAGCTATGCACACCGAACTGGTGATTTTAAGTACATATCATAGACTTCCATTAGCAAGGGTTAATGGCCAGGTTCTCAGCTGGACAGGTCATTCGGCTACTTAGGCTTAGCCAATTTAGCCAAATTTGCTAAAGAGTTCACCTGTTACATTGGACAAATTGTGGGTCCATGTGTTTTACTTAAGGCCATAAAAAACACCCCCACTGTAGCAAAACAGAGCCCCAAGAATATGAGGATCATGGAAACATCATTTTGAAGTAAATCACAGGTCTGGGGGCACAATGCTAAAACAAATGTTAATTTTACAGTTACAGTTTTTGTCACCCTTTGTTGCCAGACCATTTTTCAGTATTTTGCGCTACACATGTTCAACTGTGATTTTTTATGGGATTTCTCTTTTTTTCAGCAGAGTTTAGGCTTTAACATGAAAACATGTATAACATTGTTTGTCATTTGTTACGTGTATTCTCAATATTTTGAGGTGCAATGTGTGCAAAAAACTTTTTTTACAATTTGTAATAAAAAATGTAAGTTTTTCAATGAAATCTTATTGCATGTAAAAAAAAAATTTCTCCCAGTTACAACAGTACCTCATATGTATTGATATACACCCTTTCCTGCCCAGGAGGCTCAAGACCCAAACTGAAACAGCGCTTTAGGGGATTTTTAAAAAACAACTGCTATTCGCACCTTGCAGTTCTTTTTTAAAAAAAACAACCTTTAACATTTGAAATACCCCAAACAAATGATATATTATCTGGAGTTACACACCTCAAGCTTTCTAGGCATACCAGGCTTGTTGATGTGAGCACAGTCTGGAAGTAATCCCTCAATGAATTCTTTGGTTGCAAAGGGTTTCCCTAAAAAAGACTAAAAAAGAAGAATCATTTTCCTTACAACACAATATGAAACAAGAAAAAAACAAGTTAAATCTGAAAAAGCAAGGTCCCAGAACAATACTCAACATGCATAGGTACTGTCAAGGGAAGAGTTGCCAAACACCCCAAAGTAAAGGATGCGCGTAACGGTCATTTTACTTGAAAATGTCACATCTGCAGACAAAGTGCACACCCAGCTTATTGTAGTGAACTCATCTATCTGGAAGTGATCCCTCAAATAATTATTTGGTTTCACAGGGTTTAGCTAAGAAATTAATAAAAACGCAGAATAAAAACACACATTTTCCTAAAATATCAACATGCAGACAAGAAAAACAAGCTAAATCTGAAAGCACAAGGTCCCCTGAGCAGACCCAACATGCATAGGTACTTTTAACCCTTTTAATTGCCAGCCTATATGAGACTTTGTCACCCTCCATTGACAGGACATTTTTCATGGCAGAGTTTAGGTTTTAGCATGAAATGTCTTGTCTTGTAATTTTTCCAGTGTTTTAAATATTTTTGAGATAAAAAACTGAAGAAAGATATTTTTTTTAAACATTGTCTCATTTATTTTAAATAAAACATTTATTTTGTTAAAGTAAACCATATTGTATGTAAAAGCCCCATTTCTTTCAATTTAAAATTTACTACAAATGTTTTGGAGGCCCCCCGTTCCAGCCCAGGAGATGCCCCCAAACTGAAAAGAGCACTTTATAACATTTACAAATAAAATACAACTACTATCCACACTATAAAGGGTTAAGAAAATAGCTTTAGGGCCCACTTCCCAGGGGACCCCATTTTTTGGGGAATTTTAAGTGTTAAAACCCCTTAAAAATCCCCCCAAAAATAGTGTGAGGCCCCCCTACCCAGCATCACCAGCCCAGGGACCAGCTATGAGAGCTTGTAGAACAGGACACAGGGGCTAGCCTCGGTGGCCCCCTGCCCTGCAGGCTACAAGCCTGCACAGCATAAATGGCCCGGGTTTTGGGGAGGCAGGTAATTGGGGGGCTTGGGGTTTGTGACAAGTCACTCGTTAGCTGCAAATGACTTGCTAGACCCAGAACACAGGGTCTTGTGAACTGGTATACGAGTCTCATGGATCCCTTACCAGTTCACAAAGGGTTAACAGTAAAATAAGACACCACATGTAGAGAAACTGACTTTATTGTGTCCCTCGCCGATCTTGATGACAGATGCGGTGATCACTGGAGGGGGCAAGGGGATCAGAGGATCTCAAGGTCCTCCACCCATCTGTCTAAATTGCCGCATCTAACAACTGTCCGGCCGGGATGACGTCAGCAGGGTGATACCAAAGGGGCGGGGCTGGTGGTTAAGATGGCGGCACCCATAGAGTTAACAGAGGAAGGGTGCATGTCGGGCCCTAGGGGGGATTGGAGGCCCCCCTGGTGAAGAGGAGACCCAGCGGAAGTACCCCACATGGAGGTGAGTAAATGTCATTTTTATTTATTTTTTACAGCTGATGCCGGCGGCGGCTGAAGCTGTGGAGGCCTATTCTGGGCAGCCGGAGGAGTTCAGGTGGGGGATCGGAGGCCCCCCGGGTGAAGAGGAGACCCAGCTGGATGGATAGAGGGGACGGGGGAAAGGCACGTAAAATTTACATAGCTGGTGTTTAGCGGCAGCCAAGTAATTTTTACGTGGGTGGCAATAAAAGTATTAAAATAGGAGACTAATACTGTTCTTAAACATGTATGATAATGTCATTTGATTATTTCAAAATATTCAAGCTGCACATTTCCTGATGATAAGATTCTCACAAATTGACCAAACATGCCTCAGACTTCAAATACTGAGCAGTTTGCTCATTTGCAATGGTTTTTGCTGATAAGGTTCATTGCTTTTTGCTGTAAAGGATAACCCTTACTTCTTTACTGCACAGGTACAGAGGCTATAAAGCTAAGAGGCCGATTCATTAATAGCGCCAGGTAGCGACAGATGAGCGACTGTAGCGTGATTTTTTCAGCGCCAGCCAGTATTCGCTGTGCTTGGCCGGCATTAGCTTGATGACAGCGACTCAGTCGGTGTGCGGGAATGTTGAATACGGGCTTAGGGGTCGCTGTTACACAGGTCCAGCGTTGTATGTGAGCGCCTGACAACGAATGGCCAGAGCGAACGGCTAGCTTCATATTCATCAACAAATCACGCTCCGAATGTGCTGTCGCTGTCCATTCCTTGTTTAAACCCCAGAGCGCTTGCGGCGATGTGTATTAACTAGTTTTTAACCCCTAAACAACCATATTTTTTGAATGTAACATTATACATGTTTTTAGAATCATTTTGTAATATGAATACATTAATCTCAGACCTGTTAGATCAATTCTGCACATATTTTTTTTAATTTTTTTTTTTACTTAAAAATAAATCCTAACATTGCAGAAGTGGTCTCCGATTTTTTGACATTAAAAAAAAAAAAAAAAAAAAAAAATTAATACCAATTAATTATGAATAATTATAGATTGCTCAATTGAAAAGCATTGGACATCGCCAGTGAGCGACAGCTCATACCTGGCGCTGTGAGGGAATTTGCAGCGGCGCTGTTAGGTCCAGGCGGCTTCATGATGAATGCCGCGCTAGCCGTCGCTCTCGCCGGCGCTAGCCTCATTTTGCTTGATAAATGCGTCATTGTGACTGCCGCCGGGCGTACTTGAGTCGGTAGTCGCCGTTAGCTGCCGCTACCTGGTGCTCGTCAGACACTACCTGGCGCTATCGCTTGATGAATATGGGCCTAAGAGAGCCATATATTGGGATGAAAGGTAAAACTTCGGGATGCATGATTTCTCCCTCTGCTGTGACTGTATCAAACACCACGAGTCATTCTAAAAACCCTGCCAGCCCCCTGCTGAGAGGACCATTGTGTTACATTATTTAAGCCAAACAGCAATTCATTTATCTTTATAAAGTGGTGCCTGAAGTTCTAAGTTTGCCACTGGTCTCCACAATAGATTTAATCAAAAACATGAAATTTATCTAAACCATCTTTATTTAGCAAATGGGGTCTCCGGGTATTAAAATCCATATAACACTCTAAAACAATTGTTTTTAGAGTGATATATGGATTTTAGCAATTATATTCACAATTCCATATTCTATATTTGTTGTATCAATATACACACAGTTTCAATAGTCCATTGTCATTGTATGCATCGTTAAGGAAGCGTTGTCTCAACATGTTTCGATTGCCTTCATCAGGAGACAAGCCCTCTGTGGGCAGCATCTTTGTCTTCTACAGCCACAGGCATTAATTATTTATTTGTTGGCAGCTCTGTTGCTATAGAAAACTGTTTCTTTGAAAACAATGTGTTTACCTTTGCATCCGTAAACAAACTGGTGCGGTTGTTGTACAGAGAAGAGGCTTTCTGAATCTGACTTGCTAATCATCTTGATTGGCTGAGATGATGCTCCACACTTCTTAGGTCACAAGTTATCCGCTCCTGCTCTAATTCAGCCTCTTCAGTTGAGGAGATCACAAGCTTGTGATCCAGTATCTAAAGGGTTGCTCCCACTTTTGGCTCAACACAGAGCCACAGGAATATAAGACCTTGGAAACAGTGTGCTGATAGGTAAATCACAGGTATGAGGGCACATGCCTAACACAAATCTTTATATTCTTTGTGTGTCACACACACCCCGCTTCCGGTAGTAATAACGTTCGGGTAAACCATCTCCAGATGTCATTACAGAGAGAGAGATCTTGAAACTGGCCCCTCCCAGTCTATATATACCTTGGACCTCCCACTTAATCCCCAGTGTTCTCTCTCTGCAAGATGCATCAAGACAGAAGAAAGAGGACTCCTGCTTGCAGGTAGCCGGGGTTACACCCCGGCACCCTCACTGGTCTATTTCTGCCCAGTTCTTTTTTTACTTGTATTTGGTAACTATCGGAAGCCTCCCAGCTTCGGCTGCTGACTGGGTAATGGTAGCCGGCACCTGATGGTGCCTAGGAGCTTATCTCCTCCACTAGTCCCCATTATTGGGGCAGAGTGGTTATCCGGTTGGTGACCTGGATTTTGGGATGCCCCGTCCCGTTGTCCCCATATCTCTTCTCTCCTTCTCATGGCCTTCCCTTTTTTGGTGGGGAAGTCCTTTAGGGGGGAGGGGGGGGGTAGGTGAGGGGTCTTTCTAGGATATCCTGAGGTAATTTCCCTTTTATTTGTACTTATTTTTGTGGGCGTCGGTGCGCGCGTGTCTGTGTGTGTGTCTTTAATTATGAGTGTTTACTGTGCGTTTACTTCTGGCGGGGTCAGCAGACCGGGTCCGGTTTGGGCATTTCTGAATGGCGCTGTCGCCATTTTTTACCTCTCTGAGGTAATTCGTGCTTTAGGGGCGGGGCCGCGCTCGGCGCGGCCCGTGCTGTGCGGTGATTGGTGGGCGGGGCGGGGTCAGAGCGCTTCGCGCGCGCTCTCTGGCCTGCCTGTCTCCTTCAGCTGTGGATCGCTTGCACCGGCCTGTGAGGTGATTTCTGCGCCTTAGTCCCGCTGTCTCTTTCAACTTCGGCCACTTCAAAAAGGTCTTGTACTATTGTTCTTTCGTTTCTGTATTACTTTCAATGAGTGCTTATTCCCATAAGGGGACTTTATGCTGTGGTCCATATTAGTATACATTGTAAGCTTTTTTTGTCAGTATAACAAGCCATGGTGGCTTTCTGTTCATTATGCATTATATATAATGCTTGAGCCTTTAGTTAGGCATCAGCATGCTTAAAGGTATATGACCATATTTATTTTAAGTCATATATATATATATATATATATATATATATATATATATATATATTTAGTATTTTTATTGGATAATATTGTTTTCCTCTCTGTGTGCATGTGCGGTTTATTCATGAGTTTTACATTGTATTTTTTCTGTCTTCCAGATTTGGGATACCCCTGCTGCATGGGTCTCCCAGTCTGATATACCTGGCTAGTCTTATTTTGGGTTACAAAAAATCCTCCCACTCCCGGGACTTTATTTAATGAATAAGGGGCATCCCGGGTAGCTTATAGCATAAATCCCTGGGCTCTGCGAATTCCAAAAAAGTTTCACCGAATGGAGGCTTCCAATGATACCGGAAATGGCTCCTCGGAGCAGTCTAGGCAGTGTGGGGGATGTGGGGTTACACTCCCAGGGGATGATGTCATTTTGTGCGTTCCTTGCGCACAGCAGAATATTGCGCGCCAGTCTGGCACTCCGGCTCCTGGCTCTTCGCAACCTCAGTCGTCCCCTGCACCTCCACTTTTATTCCGGACCCAGGGTGACGTTGTCACAGCTGGGGATTCGCAATCTGAGTTGTGCGCTCGAGTGGCCACTCCCGAGAAGTTGTTGTCTGCACAGGTAGCTCATAAGGCTACGGCTAAAAGGAAACACATTGATTCTCCTTCTCTGACTCCTGCCTTGGAGGCAGCGGAGGTGTTAGACTGGTCAGATTGTCCTTTGCCTGAAGAAGGGGAAATTTTGGAAGATTTGGATGATGATGCTCCCCTGTTGACTGATACTTCGGCAGATTTGACTACTGGGGTGTCTTGTGATACTCCTTCTATCCTTTCCAAGGTTTTTGAAATTTTGTCTCTGGATCCACCTCCGGCGGTCCCTCCGCCTAAGGGTGAGCTATTTGAGATGCCTAAGCCGCGTTTAGCATTCCCTGGTCAGCTACATTTTGAAAGGGTTGTGCTTAAGGAATGGGAACAGCCGACCCGCCTTGTTGGCTCCCCGGCTAACTGGGACAGGAGGTATCCTTTTTCGGAGGAATTGGTCAAGCTTTGGACAGTACCCCCAGACGATGCACCGGTTTTGGGGCTCTCTAATTCTTCAGTGCTGCATTCACCAGACACTACTGCAATTAAGGATGTTGAGGATCGTAGAATCGATCAGCTGGCTCGTCATGGTTTCATCAGTGCCGGTTCGACCTTGCGTCCGGTATGTGCTTCTTCCATTGTCCTATTGGCTCTTAAAGCTTTGATCAAAAATTTGTACGCGGATCTTGATCCGGAATGTGAGGAGTTTACCTCTCTTCAATTGTGTGAATCTTTTGCTTCTTATGTTCTGGCCGCCCAGGATGATGCTATGGCCATGTGTGGCAGGACATCTGCTCTTTTGGTTGCTATTCGGCGGTCAGTGTGGCTCCGTCAATGGACGGCGGACGTTGGTGCCAAAAGATCACTTACAGCTCTTCCTTTTCTGGGTCTACGCCTGTTCGGTGACAAGTTGGATTCAGTCACCAAGGGAGGCAAGTTGCCTCAGCGCAGGAAGCCGCGGCGTCTTTTTTGAGGAACCTCTTCTTTCAATCCTTCCTTTCGGGGTGCCAGGGCAGGTAGAGGGGCCTCCCGTCCTGCTACCAGGGGCACGGGCTGGAACCGGGGGCGAGGCCGCGGCCGTTCCGGTCATTCGTGGGGCTCCAAGCCTAAGCCCAAGCCTGCTCAGCAATGAGGGGACGCCCTCACCCGTGAGGGTGGGGGGACGGTTGCGACACTTCTCCCAGACTTGGGTCCAGGCGGTCCCGGACAGATGGATTCGGGAGGTGGTGTCGTCCGGTTACAAACTGGAGTTCCAGTCCCGTCCTCCCTCAAGATTTCTCAAGTCCCGAATACTTACCGATCCTTTGGTCGCCCAAGAACTCCGAGTGTCGGTAGGGAATCTTCTAGATATGGCGGTCATCCGTCCGGTGCCAACCTTGGAATTGGGTCTCGGTTTCTATTCCAATCTTTTCACGGTGCCCAAGAGGGACGGATCGGTGCGCCCTATACTGGATCTGAAGTTCCTAAACAGGTTCATTCGTCCACGGAAGTTTCGTATGGAAACTCTGCGCTCGGCCATCACTTCTCTTCGGCAGGGGGACTTCATGACTTCCATAGACATAAAGGATGCTTATCTGCAAGTTCCCGTCTGCCCGGTCCATCAGCGTTTTCTGCGCTTCATGGTAGAGGATCGGCATTTTCAATTCGTGGCGCTTCTGTTTGGTCTTACCTCGGCGCCAAGGGTGTTCACCAAGGTTCTAGCAGGGGTGATGGCCATTCTCAGAACTCAAGGCATTAGAATTTTGCCTTACCTGGACGACCTTCTCATCATGGCTCCTTCCTTCATTCAAGCGGAGAAGGACACCAGCATGGTGGTTTCTACGCTGGAAAGCTTTGGTTGGGTAATCAACTATCCCAAGTCCTCCCTGACTCCGGCCGAGATGGCGTCCTTCTTGGGGATGACAATAGACTCTTGTCAGCACAGGGTTTTTCTACCTCAGTCGAAGACACTTTTGATTCAGGATTTGGTTCGGCTTCTTCTCTCCAATCATCGACCGTCCATCTGTCTGGGGATGAGGCTGGTGGGGTTGATGGTAGCCTCCTTCGAGGCAGTTCCCTTTGCTCAGTTTCACACTCGGACGCTTCAGATGCATCTGTTGGCGTCTTGGGACCGTTCTCCACTTTCATTGGACCAACCCTTCCAGTTGTCCTCCCGGGTCCGGCAGTCTCTTCGGTGGTGGTTGGTTTCGAACAATCTCTTGAAGGGCAAGTCCTTTCTGACTCCTCTATGGGAGACTGTCACCACGGACGCCAGCCTTTCGGGTTGGGGGGGTTTCTGGAAGGATCTTCAGTTCCAGGGGCAGTGGGGTCCTCGAGAGGCTCACTTGCCCATCAATGTTCTGGAGCTGAGAGCTATCCGTCTGGTTCTTTCTCTTCTGACTCACCATGTCCGGGGCCTTTCGGTTCAGGTGCGTTCGGACAACAGGACGGCGGTTGCCTACATCAATCATCAGGGAGGGACTCGCAGTCTGGGAGCTCTCAGAGAGGTCTCCCTGATTCTGACCTGGGCGGAGGCTCATGTTCCTTGCCTGTCGGCAGTTTACATTCCGGGGGTGGAAAACACGGAAGCGGACCTTCTAAGCAGATGCTCCTCCCATCTGGGGGAATGGTCTCTCCATCCACAGGTTTTTCAGGCTCTGTGTCTTCGGTGGGGAACACCGGAGGTGGACCTGTTTGCCTCTCGTCACAATTACAAACTTCCGACTTTTGTATCAATGTCTCAGGATCCTCTGGCTCTGGCGGTGGATGCCATGTCTCTGAGCTGGGGGAAACTGGGGTTCCTGTATCTGTTCCCTCCGATTCCCTTGCTAGGAAGAGTGTTAAGAAAGTTGATTCTGGAAAACGTCCCCGCCATTCTCGTGGCTCCAAGGTGGCCAAGAAGAATGTGGTTCGCGGACGTCGTTCGGATGGCAGTGGATCAGTTCGAGCTTCCTCTGCGGCCGGATCTTCTCACTCAGGGTCGGCTGCGTTAACCCAATTTACCAACGCTGGCTTTGACGGCTTGGCTGCTGAAACCTCCATCTTAAAGGAGGAGGGTCTTTCTGATTCAGTTATTAAGACTCTTATCTGTGCTCGAAAGAGGTCTCCCTCTGCTATCTATTATAGAACCTGGCGTTCTTACATCGATTGGTGTGAGGCTAGATCTTTGCCCTGCAGAGTCTTTTCTGTTTCCAGAATTCTGGATTTTCTTCACTCTGGACTGGATGCTGGCCTCCAGCTTAGTACCTTAAAGGGGCAGGTTTCTGCTTTGTCTATTTTCTTTCAGGAGGCTTTTGCGCTTCATCCGTTGGTCAAGACTTTTTTCCAGGGGGTTACGCATCTGCGGCCTCCTAGGAAGGCGTTGCTACCTGTTTGGGATCTGAATTTGGTTTTGTCTGCTCTTCAGGCTCCTCCTTTTGAGCCTTTGTCGGATATTGCTCTTTCCACTTTGACTCAGAAGGTAGTCTTTCTTGTGGCTATCACTTCGGTTCGGCGTGTCTCTGAGTTGGCGGCCTTGTCCATTCAGGCGCCCTACCTTGAGAAACATCAAGATAAGGTGGTATTTCGGTTCAAATCGGATTTTCTTCCTAAGGTTGTTTCTGCATTCCATCTGAATCAGGACATTGTTCTTCCCTCCTTGTGTCCTAAACCCAAGAATGACAAGGAGAAGGTTTTGCATTGTTTGGATGTTGTTCGCTGTGTTCATTTTTATTTGCGTGCTACGTCTTCTTTCCGTAAGACTGATGCCTTTTTCGTTCTACCTTGCGGGCCTAGGAAGGGTTTGGCCCCAGCTAAATCTTCCATTAGTAAATGGATTTGTCAAGCCATTATTGGCGCCTATACGGCTAAGGGAAAAGTTCCTCCCTTCCGTATCACTGCTCATTCTACTCGTGCTATTGGTGCGTCCTGGGCTTTTCAGCACCAGGCTTCTGTTGAACAAGTTTGTAAGGCGGCTACTTGGTCTTCGGTTCATACCTTTACAAAGTTTTACAAGGTTGATGTGCGAGCCTCAGCGGATGCTGTGTTTGGCCGCAAGGTTCTGCAAACTGCAGTGGTTTGAGTTATGCTTCATCTTCCTGCTAGATACCCACCCTTTAGGGACACTGCTTTTGGATGTCCCGAACGTTATTACTACAGGAAGCGGGGTGTGTGTGACACACAAAGAATAATACCATTTTGTGAATACTTACCAGTAAAATGGTTATTATTGGTGTGTCACACACACACCCCGCTTCACCCGCCCTTTTTAGTATCCTGGTTTTCTCTATTTGGTGAAGCTATAAGTTTATTGAGGGTTAATTTTTTCTGTTACCTTGTCTTTTCAATTACACTGGGGATTATGTGGGAGGTCCCAGGTATATATAGACTGGGAGGGGCCAGTTTCAAGATCTCTCTCTCTGCAATCAAATCTGGAGATGGTTTACCCGAACATTATTACTACAGGAAGCGGGGTGTGTGTGACACACCAATAATAACCATTTTATTGGTGAGTATTCACAAAATGGTATTTTTACATTACAAAAGAGGAAAACAGTAATGCAGAATCCCCAAAACCTGACAAAAAGGTAGTTTTCCTTTAAATATAAAATGAATACAAAGGTAAAATAACAAGGCATTTTTGACACTGTGATGTTTTAATTATTACAATTGAATTTGAATCCTATAGCTTTCTAGTTAGGTATTCTAACGATGCATTACTCATTCTCTTGTATTTTAAACTTTTAATAGCTAGAAGAGAATTCAGCCAAGACATGTTGCAGTAAAAGTACTCAAGACATTCAGCCAGACGTGACAGAGAAAAAGATAGAGCAAAGGCGCCGGCTGGCAGACACTCACATTGTAGCCATGGAACTCAGAAAGCAGTTGGAGAATAATGAACGCAATTGGAATGTGGAAAAGATGGAATTGTTGGAAAGGTTTGACAGTGAAAGGAAAGAGTGGGAATGTCAATGGAAAATGATGCAGAAAAAGATAGAAGAGGTAAAATATTTTTTCTTTAAAATACCCAACATGACTACTGCTAATAAATATGGATAAGGTTATTTTGCATCTGTCCTACATTTAATTAGCAGGAATGGAACTATGTATTTGTTAAAGCGGACCAACAGTCAAAAATGACTTAAAACAGACCAACACAACAAACAGTGCTCATATGCATCCCTCCCCAGGGCAATTTAAATTGCTGTACATAAAAATTTACCTTTTTCTGACTCCTGCTGTAGCAAATTTTAGAAACAAAATGTCGGCTCATGCATTTGCAGGCCACTTTCAAACAGGAAGTGCTACAGGGCTTCCTGTTACTGTGCATTGTCAGCTATGGGGGTTATTCATCAAGGGATAGCGCCAGGTAGTGCCTCATAGCGGCAGACAGCGTCCTGTGAATGCTGGGCACTGTACACAAAACCACCTTTTTAAAAGCAAATCTGGTGAGCGACTGTAACAGCGCCATGTAGCGTCCGATTCATCATTACATGTGGCTCAGCGTATAGCGCCGGTGCTCTAGCTTCAAGAGCGCCAGGTATTACCTGTCGCTCTCCCATACATTTCAATGGACGTTCCTTTTCTTCTGGCATTAAAGTATTAATGTCACAATGTTACAACAATGTCATTCCATGTGTTTTCGCTTTGTTACTGGTGGATACGTGTTCAAAAACAGACTTAAACCGGACCTACAGCCTGGTACAGTTGGAAAAAAAAGCTAGCGGCCATTTTGGAGCTTCCACTCCCAACTGACATAACTAACAATGCATGGTAACAGGAAGCCCAGCAGCACTTCCTGTTTGCAGGTGGTCTCCAAAGGCATGAGCCATCATCTTGTTTTTAAAATTGACCCCAGCAGGAGTTAGAAATAGGTAAATTAATTTGTATGTATTGCAATCTAAATTGCACCGGGGTGTGATGCATATGAGCACTGTTTGTTGTGTTTGTCTGGTTTAAGTCATTTTTCACTGTTGGTCTGCTTTAAATCACACAGCGTCTGGTGCTCTGTGCTATAGCGACCAGATTTAGAGCGGCGATGCTGTGTGTGTGTAGTTTTTTGGTGTGAGTCGCCGAGAGTCGATCACACTGAGCCTGCGCTACCTTTCGCTCCTTGCAGCGCTGTACTGGTGTTAGAGTGCCCAACATACATCACTTTCATCAATACGGGCCAGGTTACTACAGCGACCGAGACGCTCTGTTACAGGGCCCGATATCTGCAGATGAGCGTCTACTAGCGGTCGCTTTAAGCGCATCTGCCGATACCTGGTGTTAGTAATGAATAAGCCTCCGCGTCAGCTGAATCCAGGCAGCAGCATGGCTGAGGTGCTGGGAGAGGAAGAGTCAAAATGGCTGCTACCTTTCTTTTTCAGCTGAGCCAATCTGTTGGTCCGGTTTAAGCCTGTCTACTCCAAGCGTGCTCGGAGCTGCTGAGCTTAGACGCCGCTAAGACGTGCAT
The DNA here is from genome assembly GCA_027917425.1 of Gastrophryne carolinensis. Classification (NCBI taxonomy): domain Eukaryota; kingdom Metazoa; phylum Chordata; class Amphibia; order Anura; family Microhylidae; genus Gastrophryne; species Gastrophryne carolinensis. The sequence goes on along the minus strand of CM051237.1, from coordinate 284,263,167 downwards.
AGTTCAGCGGCTCCGAGCGTGCTGATTGGAAGAGCGGCCGAGCATGCTCCGTAGGAGCGGGGTGAGGTTGAGTTGATCTGGCCATTTAGGGGGGTTTCCCTTATCGGGGCACCCCCAATTGGGGTGCCCCGGGGAAGTGGACCAAAACCCAGGATAGTCAAAATCCTGGGTTTTGATCCACTTTAAAATAAGCCAGTTTGTGATACGTTTGTTATCATCCCTGTACTATTTACATTTATTTTTTTATTCCATTTATTATACATTAAAATATTTGGAATTAACAAAATGAAAATGCTATTTATCATTTGTTCAAATGTTTTCTAGTTTGTCTCTGGTGGAAAACTTTTAACTATTTCTTCTCTATCGTGCTGTCAGCCATGCAGAGCAGAGCATACACAGGGGAGGGGCCGGACAGGACTCGCTGCCCATGTGACAGAGCAGAGGCTGAACTTCATTCCCTGCGGGAGAGGAGGCAGCAAAAAGTGGAACAAGGAGTGAAATTTTGGATGGAGGATGGTTGTTGTGGGCCCCCTGCCAGGTGCCTCCTGCATCCATCCATTCATTGTGTGTGTGAATGCTGCAAAGGCACCACTTGTGCTGAGGGAGGGAGGGGAGGTTGTTACATTGTTCTGTGTACCCTGAGCACACAGCAATGGCTTCACATCATGCTCTGTACAGATAAGAGGCTGCACTCAGGTTTTGGTCCACTTTATCAGGGTATCCTAATGTGAAATAATTATATGGATGGAGTATTTGTTTACTGCTGCAAACTGGGCTGGGGGGTCGGATTGTATCATAGTGGGATGTCTCTGTGGTGCTGTAATTCAAGAGCAAACGCCTGCAGCACAAGACTGGGTAAAGGTGAGTTTTTGGGGGGATGGGGGTTTTAAATCAGGATGTCCCTGGGGCAAGAACCAAAACCTGGGATAGTGGAATTCCTGGGTTTTGGTCCACTTTAATATAGCTGAAAGGTGGGTCCTAAGAACGATTTCCCTTGGTGGGCCCGACCCTCGAGGGGCATAGTTGAATGCTTGCTAGTGGCCACAGTTTAGGTTCAACTTAACAATTAAATATATAGGGCATCAAGACAAAGCCCTATTAATTCTAGGGCTAGGAAACGCTGTTAGAGGTAGTCCTGTCATATTAGGCATGGTGACATTTTCAATACTCTCAGACTGTCATCAATACTAATACTAATTCTTTGTTGCTTTTTCTGATATGTCGTACAGCTGTACCAGGAAGTCAAACTAAGAAGAGAGAAAAATCTAAATGGGGATCAAGGTGACATACAGCAAATGCTTCCGTTTTCGATGCCCTTTCCACAGACTGAACCTAGCAAACCAATGAATACTGAAAGACAAAATCATCAACACATCATGCCCGACACAAGTCTGGAAAAAAACAGCACTACACCGATTAATGACTGCTTTCATTCAAATAAGGAGAATAAAACTGACTTCCAAATATCTGAGAAAAAGAAGGAGTTTTGCAAATCTGAATCTGAAAAGTGGCTTGCTCAAAGGATGTCCAAAACCGAGAATGACACCTTAAATGATGTATGAACTGGTTTGGCTTATACTATAGAATGGGTATGAAAACTGCCAGAATTCCCAGTTTAATCCAATGTATCATCTATTTCAGGCACTAAAAGAGATTGCCAGAGTCAGCGAGGAACTATGTAAATACCAAGAAGAAATACGGACAAGATCAAAGTGCAAAAGGTATTTATGCACTAAATAAACTACCTTTAAAGCAGCACAAAAACCTTTTCCCATCCAACCCTGCGCTCCCCACCCCCAAACCACCCTCCCCATTCGAGTGTTTCAAGCGATGCAGCTGGCTTTTTATTCATGGCGAAGGCCATGCCCAAATGGTTTTTCTGTAGTCTGAATGGCTGGGTGTGAGAGAGTTCTACAGCTACAGGGAAGTCGGGGATGTGGCCACAGATGAAGACACATGGGAGCAACCGGTGAAGGTGAGTTTACCTGCGACCCCGGGGGTTTCACAGCAGGGCATCTCAATTTCTAATGCCCAGGGAGCAGGCTAGCGGCCTTTTAGAATAAATGGGCCGCCGTTGTGGCTTTTGAGCCGCTTTAGAGTGTCCAAAGCTTTATGATGTTGATGCTTACTGGGTACCTTCAATGCGAATGTATGACTACAGAGCTATCACCACAAATATACTAATTATATTGTGCTCAGCAGCCACACCAAGCTCCCAACTAAAGGTACAAAAGGGTTTTACACCCACCCAGCAAACCCCATTGGCTGCCGACGGTTTAATTGGATGTGGGCCGGAAGTGTGGAGGGAATGGGAACAATGTGGGATTTTGGAAATTTCAAGGACAGTGCACAGACAACCCAATTTGGGGTACCTGCGAGGTGGGGGATGCATTAGCCCCTGCAGAGTATTTCAGTGGTGATCTACTTGAAAAATCACCTAATGTAAAGTGTAAAATCAAACAGTTATTCATTGCTTCTCATGCAGCCAATGTGTGTTACTGGATTAGGCTGTTGAAGCTGAGATCTAGCTCCCTTATCTGTAGTCAAGCCCCCAGCTTTTTTCAGCATGAGCACATTGTGTGTGTGGGGGTCGGGGGCTAGAGTTCTATCTCTTCCACATCTGTGGAAAACACCCTTACCTTTGACTGCAGGAAGGTATAGCTGCTTCTTAATCTGCTTTCTGGTCTTTTCTCTGATGCTTAGCTCCATTCAAATTTCAGCGACAGCAGAAAATGAATCACGTTCATCGCTGGTATGTGAAGTCGTGCTACCGAGTTCTATCCTGCATGGTGGCATGGCCTGATTGGCATTATATGAAGCAGGTTTTGATACACTGCTACATACAGGCCACACCCGCCTGTAACTGGAAGCATGTAAATGTGGTTCCCTGCTTCACATACCAGGGCTGCCGGACTCAGACTTTGGCACCTCTTATCTGAGGACTACAGAAAAAACAGGCATATTCTATGAAAATGATATTTGCTTAAATTAACCTGATGTTTACAGTGTGTCTACTTACATAAAGTCCCATGGGTGCATTTAGTTGCTTTAGATGGTAGATAGATCAGAACACACAACCTAAATTTCTCTCCAAGTGCTCAGATTTATGGCCTCCAGAATTCTGACAAGTTTAGCCCACTTGCTTTTAAACTAAACATCTAGCTTGTTATTACACAATAGATTTCTTTATTAAACTACTGCATATGAGACCTGTCCCTGACTCAGATCAAAATAAATTTGTGTACTTTTAGTTTTTTTTTATCCAGGACCATTGGAGGAATGTACTGTAATTTTACAGTAAAAAAATTAAATACATGCACAAACAAAAAATGGATGTAAAAAGATGGTTCATGTCTCCTTGATACCACCTTTACTTATCTACCCTCTAAGCACCAATCAAGCAGTTTAAAAAGCTTCTTCTTTATTATTATTAATTTTCCAAGTATACAGCACGTCCTGTTTCACTAAATTCTTTACGCTTGGGATATCCGCCACAAGGTGGCTCAGTGGACTGCAGAAAAGACTTGTGGCATCTCCCGGCCCTATAAAAGGACAGAATCCTCCCACAAATTCCCAGTTTCCGTCTGCAGTCAGGACTGCGAAGATGGCTCTCTATATTGCGCAGGCGAACGGGGCTTACCAGCCTGCAGGACTATTCCCACCCGTTCTGGACCCACTGCCTCCCAGCCTCGGCTGCCTGGTTCGGGTGAAGGTAGGACAGCACCAGGGTCGGGTGCTTGAGGAGTGCTGCTCCAATCGCAATCCCTATACCAAACTAGGGTAGTCGGTTCAGGCTTATGGTGAGCCTTTGTGGGATGCCCCTTCCTGCTACCTGTAATTGTGGGTCCTAACTTCCCCCCCTCCACTCCACCCCCCTTTCCTCCATATGTCTGCCTTGGGTGCCCCTGTCGCTGCTCTCTCCCGCCTCGCTCTCTCCCTGGGGAGCTCTCGGGGGGGGGGGGGACAGGCAGTGGTGTCCTGAGTAGTTTTGTTTTTTTTTTTATTACTGTCTTTATGTGCGCTCGCCGCCGCGCCGCTTTGTATGCAGCTCCGCGGCGACATACACTGTAGTGAGAATCTGCACTGTCATTGGCGCTGGGGGGTCACGTGGCTCGCGATTTCACGCTCTTCGGGGGGCGGGTCCCGCGGATGATATATTTTGCATCACACGCCCGCGGCCCGCCCCTCAAGGTCCGTTCTGGCACCATTTTGGCTCTGCGGTGTACTGGGGCCCTCGTGTGCTGATGTGCTGCTGCGCACTGCCTTTTACTGTCCGGATCTCGGTGAATTGGTCTTTTGGTCCATGAGTCCCCTTCGGGGTTGTCTTCTTGCTATTTCGCCACATTATGGGATTGTTATGTGTGTTTTTATTATGTCTTTCAGGCGGGCCTCTTCCCTTTTGTCTTTTCCCACCTTCCCTAGCGAGTTTTTGGGGCATCCCGGGTGGCTCTTGCTAGCCTTAAGCCTATACTGGCCATTGTACCCATTTTAATCACCATATGGAGGCTTTCGGGGATAATGTGCTTGGGGTTCCCTCGGGACAAGCCCAGCTGTGTGCCGCGTGTGGGGTATCCCCTGTGAGTGACAGTGTCAGGGTATGTGTGCCCTGTGCCCAGAAGGTACTTGCGCTGCAGTCTGGGTTGCCTGCTACGCTGCCCAGCTCTGCGCCCCCTTCTACATCACCTACCCCCCCGCGCCTGCATTTGACCCCTAGTGTGGGACATGCTAGTGGGGAATCACATTATGACTTGGCATTGTGGGTGGCCAGCCTGGAAAGGCATATTGCTGGGCCGGTCCCCCGTAAGGCTTCTGGCAAGAAGCGGCATTTAACTCCCGCTGTTTCCCTTTTTCCTGAGGAGGATGAGGGACAGTTTTCTTTCCCTGGCCTGTACTCCCTAGAAGAGGGGGAACTTTTCTCTGATTCTGATTCCTCTGAGGAGCAGCAGGAGATTTATGGTGGTACTGGGTCTCCTTTTGGGGAAGACCCATGGTCTCCTGAGGATACTGATAAGCTGTTGGCTCACATTTTTGAAGTAATGTGTATTACCCCTCCTGTCCCGGCTAAAAAGCAGCAGGGTGAGCTTTTTCACACTGTTAAACAATGCTTGGAGTTCCCTGAGCAGAATCACTTTAATAATTTGGTGCTCAAGGAGTGGGAACGTCCTAGCAGATTGCCCGCGGTGCCTAAGAGTTGGAACAGGAGGTATCCATTTCCTGCTGATGTGGTTAAGCGCTGGTCGTGTCCCCCTGAGGTGGATGCTTCCGTGCTTGAGTTGTCGAATACCTCGGTCATGCATTCCCCTGACACTTCTACTCTGAGGGAAGGTGAGGACCGGCGTGTTGATCAGCTGGCCTGTCACGCACTTGCTTGTGCAGGGACTGTGCTGCGCCCTGTGTGCGCTTCTGCCATCACGGCTCTTGCTATTAAGGGGCTACTCAAGTGCCTTCTGAATAATGCCTCGGATGCCAATAGGGGGGAGGAGCATAGATCCCTCCTGCTTTGCTATGAATTTGTGGCATTTATTCTTTCTGCTATGGATGATGCGGTCAGGATGTGTGGTAAGACTTCTACCCTTTTGGTGGCTATACGCCGCTCTGTTTGGCTGCGTCAGTGGGCAGCTGATATTGCTGCTAAGAAGGCTCTCACTGGCTTCCCCTTTACTGGGCTACGGCTCTTTGGGGAGCGTCTGGATCTGTTTGCCAAGGATGGTAGGCTGCCTTAACGCAGGAGGCAGCTGCGGGCCTTTCAGGGGGCTGGTTCTTCCCTCCCCTCCTTCCGTGCTCCCAGGTCCGGTCTGGGTGCACCATTTGCGGGGGCACGTAGAGACCCTTGGGGCCGGGGTAGAGGCCGTGGTCGCCCCGGTCTCTCATGGGGTCCCAAGTCCAAATCTTCCCCCAAGCCCCCTCAGGCATGAGGAGGCGCCCTAACCCATCTGGGTGGGGGGACGGTTGCAGCTCTTTGCTCACGTCTGGAGACTGCGAGTCTCAGACCGGTAGATTCAGGAGGTGGTGTCCTCCGGGTACAAGATAGAGTTTGCAGCCTGGCCACCCCCAAGATTCATCAGATCTCGGATGGCTCAAAGCCCCCTGTCAGCTCAGGGCTTGCGGTCCAAAGCCTTTTGGAATTGGGTGTCATCTGCCCTGTGCCTTCCCAGGAAAGGGGCAGAGGCTTCTACTCCAGTCTGTTCACGGTTCCCAAAAAGGATGGGTCCCTGAGGCCCATCCTGGATTTGAAGCGTCTCAACAAATTTGTCAGGTTCAAGCATTTTCGCATGGAGACTCTGCGGTAGGTACTTTTCATGACTTCTGTGGACATCAAAGATGCTTACCTTCATGTTCCAATCTTTCCAAGTCATCAGAGATTTCTGATGGTGCTGGCGGGGGTGATGGCTCAGTTGAGATCTCAGGGCATGGGCATCCTTCCTTATCTGGACGACATTCTGATTGCATCTCAGTACTTCCATCAAGCCGAGCTGGGTACCCAGATGGTGGTCTCCACAGTCCTTCGGTTGGGTGATCAACTATCCCAAGTTATCTCTGTCTCCGTCCATGGTGAGGTCCTTTCTGGGCATGACTCTGGATACATCTCAGGTCAAGGTTTTTCTGCCTCAGCACTCCATTCGGCAAGGGATGCAGCTGGTGGGCCTGATGGTGTTATGCTTCGAGGCAGTTCCCTATGCTCAGTTTCACATGAGACCTCTTCAGTTGCTCCTCTTGTCAGTTTGGGATCGGGACCCTGTGTCCCTGGATCAGAAATTTGTTCTGTCCCCTCTGGTCAGTCCCTCTCATGGTGGCTGGACTCAAGGAATCTCCTAGTGGGCAGGACCTTTCTGCCCCCGTGCTGGGAGACTGTCACCACAGATGCCAGTCTGACAGGTTGGGGGGGGCTTTTGGAAGTCTCTAAAGTTCCAGGATCAGTGGGGCCCATCAACATTCTGGAACTGCGGGCGATAAGGTTGGTTCTTTTCCAGTTGACTCCGCACCTTCGGGGTCGGGCTGTTCAGATCCGCTTGGACAACCAGACGGCGGTTGCCTACATCAATCATCAGGGAGGGACTTGGAGCAAGCGAGCCCTCAAGGAAGTGTCCCTGATACTGTCCTCGGCGGAGGAGAATGTTCCCTGCATATCGGCAGTTTACATCCCGGGAGTGGAGAACCTGGAGGCAGACTCTTTGAGCAGGGGGATGTCTCAGCTGGGGGAGTGGTCCCTCAGCGAAAGGGTGTTTCACTCTCTGTGCCACCGCTGGGGTCTGCCGGATGTGGACCTGTTTGCTTCACGTCACAATCACAAACTTCCATTCTTTGTCTCTCTGTCACAGGATCCTCTGGCCTTTGCCACGGATGCGCTAGCAATGCCTTGAAAGGGGTTTCGGCTCCTCTATGTGTTCCCCCCGTTTGCTCTGTTGGGCAGGGTGCTGTGCAAGGTAGCCCAGGAAGGGGTACCAACCATTCTGGTGGCCCCCTGTTGGCCAAGAAGGGTGTGGTTCGCAGACATTGTGCAGTTGGCAGTAGATCAGTACGTCCTGCCCAAGGATCCAGATGTGCTCACTCAGGGGCAGCTGTGCCATCCCAATTTACAAACGCTGGCTTTGACGGCTTGGCTGCTGAAACCTCCATCTTGATGGAAAAGGGGTTGCCTGCCTCTGTTGTTGATACCATGATTAGGGCTAGGAAGAATCCTCGTCCTTTATCTACTACAGGGTCTGGCATGCTTACATTGCCTGGTGTGAGTCTAAATCTCTTCCTTGTCGGTTGTTTTCTATTCCCAGGATTCTGGAATTCTTGCAACATGGTTTGGATTTGGGCCTTCAACTTAGTACCCTCAAGGGTCATGTTTCAGCTCTGGCAATTTTTTTCCAAAGATCTTTTGCCAGTCACCGTTTGGTTAAGACTTTTTCCAGGGGGTTTCTCATGTGTGTCCGCCACGTAAACCTATGTTACCAGTTTGGGATTTGAATCTGGTGTTATCTGCTCTGCAGGGTTGTCCCTTTGAGCCTCTCCGTGAGGCTGCTTTGCCCATTTTGACTCTTAAGGTAGCCTTTTTTGTGGCTGTCACTTCTGTTAGGTGTGTTTCTGAGTTGGCGGTGCTTTCCATCAAACCTCTTTATTTTGAGCGACACCAGGACAAGGTGGTGTTTCGGTTTAAGCCTGATTTCTTGCCTAAGGCTGTGTCTGCTTTTCATCTCAATCAGGACATTGTTTTGCCTTCCTTGTGTCCTAATCCTGCTAATTCCAAGGAGCGGACTCTGCATTCTTTAGATGTGGTCAGGGTTCTGAAGTTTTACTTAGTCACTACTGAATCATTCAGGAAGACTGATGCTCTTTTTGTTCTTCCTTCTGGACCTAGGAAGGGTTTGCCTCCGGCTAAGTCCACTATCAGCAAGTGGATCCGTCAGGCAGTGGTGCTAGCCTATTCTGCTATGGGGAAGGAACCTCCCTTCCCCATTACTGCTCATTTCACTCGTGCTATTGGTGCCTCCTGGGCTTTTCAGCACCAGGCTTCTGTTGAACAAGTTTGTAAGGCCGCAACTTGGTCTTCTGTTCATACTTTTTCTAAGTTTTACAAGGTTGATGTTAGGGCCTCAGCTGATGCTGCTTTTGGCCGTAAAGTTCTTCAGGCGGCAGTGGTTTAAACTGCCCGCTGTTGTTCTTGGGGATCCCACCCTACTTTACGGACACTGCTTTTGGATGTCCCAAGCGTAAAGAGTTTAGTGAAACAGGACGTGCTGTATACTTGGAAAAATACAATTCTGTGAGTACTCACCTGTAGAATTGATTTTGTAGTATACAGCACATCCTGTTTCACCCCTCCCTTGTTATCATTTTTCTTGGTTACCTCTGTATGGTGATTTGTTCAAATGTTTGGTTGGGTTCCTTCATTTTTGTTCTCCCGGCTTCTTGTCTAACTGCTTTGTAACACTGGGAATTTGTGGGAGGTTCCTGTCCTTTTATAGGGCCGGGAGACGCCACAAGTCTTTTCTGCAGTCCACTGCGCCACCTTGTGGCGGATATCCCACGCGTAAAGAATTTAGTGAGACAGGACGTGCTGTATACTACAAAATCAATTCTACAGGTGAGTACTCACATAATTGTATTATTAGGGGCAGTTCTGACCTAGAGGTAAGGGAGTAGACTTTCGATTGGAGGGTTTCAGGTTCGAACACAACTTAAGTGCTCTTGAGCAAGGAACCTTACCTCCAAGCTGTTCCTCATAATTAGGGCAGCCCAACGCTCAGGACTTGGGTTAAATGTGCATGCATACAATGGCCATCTATGCCCCAACAACCTTACAAAATAAAATTATAGACTTCAGCCAATGAATCTATAGTTGATGAATATCTGGTGTAGAAGTATTTTAGGGCTATAATAAATCTGTACTTTATTATAGAATACAATGTACTAGAATTTATAACACACATGTGTACAATACATACAAGAGCAATAATTCCATTGGAAAATCATTTACTAAAACAATTCATAAGCTAAATCTAAGAATTTTTGGGGGATCCATCAGTAATCACATTTTTCCCATAAGAAATTATTTTTTTTATTCTTGCGTATTACTTGATGGAACAAGCAAAATGTTGGCTTAGATGCAAAATGCCTTAGGAAAGAGGTCTTTGTATACTAAACAAAAGCCATTCCAGACATGCAAATATGTTCACAGAAGCCTGAATATTACTGCACTTTCTTTAAAAGCAGAGATAAAAAAAATCAAATAAATCAACTTAGTTTGAACCCTTTGAATAGTTTAAGATCAATCTAATTTATTGGTCATAATAAATGTAATCAAGTTTCAACCATATCCATGAAAAATTCCTAACACATGATTGTTGCCTTGGCAGACTGCAAGGAAAGCACAGACAGACCTTCTGTCTATCTATATTATGTATTATAGTATTTATACTCAAGTCAGCCAACATCCTCATTCACTGTATGGCTGCTGAAAGCCCAACCTAGGGCAGCAGCAAAAAAAGGACACAGTGGGTGGCTGCATTTGCAAGTGAGGGTTTGTAGTCCACTGGCCAGCCAGCCTGAGAGGTGACCGAGCAGAAGAAGGTCGGAAATTTCAGGTAACCATTTACCAACAAGCATGGAGGCCGCAACATCGCAGGCAGCACAGGACAACAAAGCTGAGAAAGTGGGTCACCGCCGCATCGAGGCTTCAATGTAACACTCGCTACTGAAGATTCCTTTCAGAAAATGGTCATCTGAGGAAGATGAGAGATCATCAGGTAATATTGTGCCTGGCTGGTGGTACTGCTGAGGATGTGTTCCGGTGCGTTTTGCACTAAAAGCTCCTTCAAGGAAGGAGGCTTAGGTATTATCCTGCTCTTTATACCCATCAGAGTTACTTTCCTTTTAAAAGTTTTTTATTTTTAAGATATTTTCTTCTCACAGGTGACTAAGACGATGGAAGGAGTGTACAGTGGCTTAGGCAGACAGAGGGCAAAGACATACATTCGAAGAGGGGGATCCTCCACATCCCCCCCTTCACAACCAGGAGGCCATTTACCACTGGCTGAACCAGGTACAACTTTTTGAGGATAGTCGGCTCTGTAGACTTATGTCCATGCCCACCGCCTGTCCAAGCCTTTGTGTACTCCTTCCAGCTTCTTAGTCAGCTTTGAGGAGAAGAAAATATCTTTAGAATATAAAGCTTGAAAGGAAGAGAACTTGTGATAGGCATAAATAGCAGGATAATACCTGTTAATTAAGACTAAGTGAAGAATATTTCTTGAAAATGCATCTGGTGGGACGTGCAAATGCAGAAATCATCCTCAGCAGTACCACCAGCCAGGAACAACATTACCCATTCATATTCTCCCCATGAAAAGCCTTATACATTTCAACAGTGTGTGCTGAAAAGAAACAAATGCAGAACAGTATTGCGCAACTGCAATTATTATTATGTAGCAAGAGCAGTTGAGTTGGTAGGAGCCGTGGTCACAGGCATGCAAGGTGTAACCCCACATTCAATCATTTGCTTCTAAATAGTGGTAGGAATATTGGTTGCTAGCCTCTTCACCCAGGAACGTGTCAGACCCAGGGGATGGGGCTATTATATAACTATCAGCCGGAGAATGGGATGGGATTTTGAGCAGTGTTCAAACACAATGATAAAACTTTTTTTTGCCGCCTTTCTCCTACATTCAGGATTTACCTAACTTACAGTACTATCCAGCTACCTATGGGGACCATATGCAAACTATGATCTAATGACTGCAATCTCCCTTTAATGCCAGAGTAACAACATTCTTTTCATAATGAAGGCATGCTATTATTTGCTTTACTAGCATACATAGAATCTATTTTATTCACCTAGTATGTGTTTGTACATACTTTGGCTAGAGGCTTAGCAACAGCATGGTGGACGCAATTGAAAAAGCATCATATCTGGGTGTAATTTATATATACAGCGTAAAAGCTAGACATGACAAAATATTAATGTTAAAATTCATTAACTGTATTTGTGGTTGTTTATGTTTCCAGGGCTGTGCCAGACGCAAGGGATGGAGACTCCAAGAAAAAGTTGCATATCAACTCAGAAAGGAACCACATGCCTTCTTCTAAAACATCTAGAATTAGGCAAAAGGACATACTAAGCAGCAGCAAGTCCCCCCAAGCCAGTTTACCAATCCTGTCTCATAATCCAAGGACAGATATGTTGGCAGCGCAAGACCTGGACCTATCCTGGAATTTCTCACTGGATTTAACACACTCTATATTTCCCGATATGAGTAAGAAGCCAGTAATACATATGGCATCCAAGGGCAAGGCTTGTGACTTAAGCCTGGAAAACTATAATGAAGGGATGTGTCATGTTCAAGAGTGGTGTGATATTGGTGGACTTGATGAAATAAACTTCACAGAGACTTTGTTCAACCACTTAACAGATGTTAGCAGCTTAACTCCAGAAATGAATGAGCAGAGTATCTCCATGTCACAAAATGAACATGGACATTCAATTGACTTATACCCAATGAGGCTGGAACATTGCACATTAGGGTCTGGATATAATTATTTTAATACAATAAAAAATGGGAAATTAGCAGCCAAGATTGATGAGTTTAACAGGACCGTTTTTAAAACTGGCAAGGGTAATTCAGCTTTGGATGACGCAGTAAATATGGCACCAGCCAAGGAAGATGAGCCATTGGATGATCCGAGTTGTGAAAACCCAACCACTGAGAAATCCTTTGCTCAAACAATTACAGTACCTGAGGCTCAAGAACAGGTTTGTACCAGTGGTAGTTTTCATCATTCCATCAAGACTGTGAAAGCTAGTGCACCACCAAGTCAGTCAGTTGGCCCTCAAAATATAGGCAGCTACCAGAATGTCCTGCAAGAACACAACTGGAAAAGAATCAATTTATCAGGGAGACCAAGGTCTGCTGATTCTAGATCCAACTACGGGGTTGTTGAAAAGCTTTTGAAAAGCTACGAGACCAAAACTGCTGCTTCATTTAGCAACCCTAAGCAGTCATTTAGCAAATGGACACAGTCTGACTTTTTGGTTAAAGATAATAAGAATGAAACATTGAGTCACTGTTTAGAAAGGCTTCATCTTGAAGAAACAACACGGGATTTACAGAGAGACATCTACTGGCAGCCACAGCAGGATACTAACAGTTTAAAGCTGCCACAGGTAAAATAACTTACATGCGTATGTATTTGTGCTGCAATACAAGTGGCATAACCTCTAGAATATTCAGGTCATAGGACTTTGTGTGTAAAGCAAGGTTTTCCATCTCACCCTAGTAAATACTAGAGCTAGTAAAAGATATGTGAGATCCACCATCACAATGCTGCGTTCACCCGCAGTCCTTATTTAGCCTCTGACTAATAGTAGATATACAGATTAGGAGAGTTGACCATTTTTCTGACTTTCATTCTTGTTTTGGGGTAATGAATGTAGAAAGCCAAAAACAACATGACAAACATGCTAAACATCCTGCATTTCACCTGTAGGCCTGTTCCTTAGGGTAAATTTTACCCTGTGCAAGATTTTAGGATGGTGCTTCCCAAAACACACATACACCCATCCACATTTAGAAGGTAAGAAATGGAGGGAGGAAAAGACAGGTAGATGGGGCAAGAAAAAAAAGCAAGGAAGCAGGAATAGAAAGAAATAATGAAGATAGAAAGGAGAGAGGGAAATGTGGGAGGTAAAAATAGAAGAAGACATAAGGGTCAGTACGTAGAAACGCGTGAAGTGGAGCGCTTCCGCATGCGCCTAAACGCATGATTCATGAAAGAGCAATTTGCACCTTTCGCAAGGTAATTTGGCTGTTTTGAAGGGCCCCTCCCTATTTGCATTTGAACGGCTAAGGGCTTAACTGCTCCCGATTGTCCCCCATGTTTCTTCCCTTTCCTTTACTGTCTCTCCATAGTGATTTGATCTCTCCAGCATCTGTGTTTTCTGTGAAACTCCTTTCCTCATTTTGAGTGTATTCTCTGGAGAACCTGTGTTCTCTATTTTTTTGGGGGGATATTCTGATTCCAGTTAACCCTTAAGGTTTTTTGCCCAATATTTTGTCCCAGATGTTTACTTTAACCCTCTCTGTTTGGTTTGAATATTAATGCTTAATAATTTAACTATAATTTTTTTATTGTTTTTGTTGTTGCTAAATTTTGGGGCACAATATCCACATTTTTGTTGTTTGGACCTAAATTTTGTGTTTTTAAAAAACTTTTTATCATTTTTTTGTAGGAACCCAAGCAAAAATAGGGTTCAATTCCTAAAAAGAACTTGTGGCTGACACTTTCATTGTTGGAAAAACATGCCAGATGCTGCTGACATGTGTTTTTGGAATGAAATAAGCCTGTTGCTCATTGGAATCGGCAGTTTCCTCCATCTGTTTGCTGGCGGAAATTCACTCTTCGGATTGCCACGTTTGCGCACGCTTTGCTGCCCCTAAACCTACTATGAATCAGGTGCTGGTGAAAGTTTGGTGAGCAAAAAAGACACTAACGGAAAATTTCAGATGCAAATTGGCACAATGGCAAACACTAGTTCGCAAATTGACACTAAAACAAAAGTGCTTCCTATTTAGACGATAATGAATCAGACCGAAGCCTGAGCGTGACTTGATGCTCCAGATAGTGTGCGCAAACTCACCAGCATGCCGGCCAAGAATGGACCCTATAGAGAAAGTGAAAATTGAGGGAGATGGAAGGAATATGGAAAAGAAAGAAGGAATGTGGATTGTAGAAAGAAGGGCTAAAAAGAAAGATGATGAGATTATGTGAAAAAAGAGACTTAAACAGGGATGGCAGAAAAAAGAAATGAGAAGGGAGAGAGAGAAAAAAACTGACGCTAGAGAACTTGAAGGAGAATATTGGAGGAATGAGCAAAAATGTAGAGAAGATAGTCCAGCTAAGCCAGCAGAGTTTTCTTTCTGATGGAGTGTCTACACAGGTATTCAAAAGAAATTGGGGAGACTATCAAATTGAGTTCAGATTCTCCCAATATTTTGGATTACCCCTAAGCTTCTAAATGGAGAAGTAATTGCACAGATAACATTAAAGTAGATCTACATACAGTGGCATGCCAATGGGAAACTTCTGGAGGTCAGCCTCTGCACCTAGCCTCTCCTACTTTGTCGCCATTCTTATAATTTAATGTCATCCCTGCTGTCTTTTGACTCCTAACCACTCCAATATGTAACTTAAGACCCTTACTAATATTGCTGTTACGGGCTGTGTGTGTCAGCCACCAGTGCTTTATGTTTTTGGTTATTCAGATAACCTCCCCCCTCCTCCTGACCCTGCTGAGCAGTATTCCCTCAATGAATCTCATTTGCTTCGGGACCAACATTCTGTGTGAACACAGATGGAGGAAGGTCTATGACCAATGAAACCAAGCTGGGGACTGGCGTTCAGCACCCACCCATCAAGCAGTGGAGGAAAACTGTTAGCCTAGGGTACCACTGGGAGTGCTGCGTGTTTCAAGGCAATGTCTGGACAGGGAATTTTCAAGCTTTCCCAATTTGGGATTCCCCAAAGTTCGAAACATGTTTGCTATAATCATACCCAGTTCCTCGATCCCATGGCGCAAGTGAAGCTACAAAGCAAGCCTTCCCACCTGCATTTCTGCAGACAACCTTAAATTCAGGGAAAAGGGCTGGGAAATGCTCACGCCTATTGGAAAACTTAAAGGGTGTGTACCAAGAGGATTTACTCAAGGTGCTGAGCTGATCTAGTTTTTTTTTCCTATGTTAGATAATGTGTGTTTTATGGAAGCAAATTTCACTATCTGCAATCTGTTGCCCTGGGCAGCATACGCAAAGTCTGTACACCAAGAAGAGAGAAGTAATCCCTTTACACGCTCAACCCAGCAGCAGTGTTCTGTACAGGGTTCACTTCTCTGCTCTTGGTGTACAGACTTGGTGTACATTGCCAATGGCAACAGCAAGTAGTGGAAACTGCTTTCAAAAAAGACAAAAATGTTTCTAAGACACCTGTTATTCCCTAAATACAAATTACTGTCTCTCTTAGGTATCACAAGAAAAACTGTCATATGGAAAAGGATTTTCACGACCTGCTCGGCCAGCAAATCGACGCCCACCTTCGAGATGGGCCTCAACAAGATCTCCATCCATGCCTGCTCCTGTGAGGAGAGCAACGCACTAGCTTCAACTGCAGCACAATCCTGGATTTAAGACTGGTCTTGAGTTGTGTAGTGACTTGTAAATGTTTACAGCTGAGCTCTGAACCTAGTAAAGAGAAGCCAGATGAAGCAAATGAGTAAAGATGGCATCTAAAAGGCAGCTAATGGTGTTCCATTATCATCTAGTAAGGAAGAGCTTTGGGGTAAATATTTTGCCCTTCAGAAAAAGGAATGGTCACAAAAGGAATTGAAGACCGTACAAATTTACCTTAACAGTGCAAAAATGTCAATTGACAAGCTTGTCTAATAAAAATGTATTACAATTATTACAATTCACACTATTCAAATTGTACACAACTCTAAATGAGCTCAAAGCCTTCATTTAAACCGGACCTTCAGCGTGATTTAATGAAAAGCCCAAACTCTTAAAAAACTATTCCCCAGCATCTAAAATGAATATACTTTACGTTTTTAGTCACTAACTTATTATTCTTTCCCTCACTTGTCTGCAACTCTGTTCAGGAATTTAGGATACGGGCACCGCCATCTTGAATCAGAAGCATCACACTTACTGAGGAGAGGAGAGTGGGATAAGGTACAGGGGGGCGGGTTATAGCTGTGCTTTGCTCAGACAGAGCAGATCTGGGGTCAGGTGAAGGTCAGAAGTCCCAGAATGCAGAGCAGCACAGTCAGGAGGCACTTCCTGTTTGCAGGCTGCCTGATAAGATGGCGGCTTCCATAAGCCGCCATCTTGGATGTTTAAAGGCTCATAACATGCAGTAGATGCAGGTAGGATGATTTTTAATGTGGCCAATCTGTATGTACAGGGTGTGGGAAACATATAAGATAGATTCTTATTCAGAGTGAAGGTCCACTTTAAGAGGCTGCCAATCAGACTACCCTTTGATGCTAATCTGCCCCACCACTGTTTCTCCACCAGCTCACATAATCCAGCACCTTGTTTCCTTTCTCCTGGAGATCCAGAAGCTGATGGGACAGCAGTGGGGGTGGATTAGTAAGCCCATAGAAGAGGCAGCATACCCTTTATATGCAAGTCTGCACTAAAACTATACTTTTACCTTGTAACAATTATTCTGCTTCTAAAAGGAGGACTATTGATGAAGAATGGGCCAATGATAAAACTCCATATAAATATGCCTGGTGGTAGGAGGAAGGGTCACTTATACACCCAACATCAAGGACGTTTCCTGCCAGGCTTGTTTTTTGTTTTTGTTTAATTAAAGGGAAAGAAGTGGAAATCAGGGGCAGGTTCTGTCACCCCTGATAGACTTAAACCTGGCACCCCTGGATTTTATTCCCATCAGCAGAAGAAACCACAAGCTTGGCGGGAGTTTTTTTCAGTTCAGGTTTATCATTAAGTCTCATTAACTGACAGGTTCATATGAATTTTTATTGTAACACAATTTCGCAATAGACTTCCTTTAGGTTTTAGATCAGTGATTTGTCCAACTTCTAAATTCATAAACTAAAATTTGTTATATAGCGTTTAACACTTTTTCTTCAGTAGCTCTTCCAGTTGATGATGAAACACTCAACATGTTAGGAATCAATAAGGACACTAATTCCTTAATGAATTTGCTTATTGGGAAACCATACTTAATAATATTATTCTCAAGTCAGTCTTCAGTGTTTTATGACTAGCAGAAACATATTTCTGTACTTCTTATATTTCATAGTTTATTGTTCATTGTTATGGGTACCTGTTTCTTTTGATGGGGAGGAGTAATATTAGTAGGTAGTCATTTGTACAGTTCCATTCTGTTAACTATTGTCAACATTTGTAAATGTCATATGCATGTCGCCTTATCATCTTGCATGTTTTAATGTATGCCACGTACTGAGTTTCAGACATTGCCCGTGCAATGTTTCCGTATTAAAAACTACAGGACACAAATGTCTTATTTAATCCTAGCTTTCTGTATTTGTAAAATAAAAATACACTATATCTACTACACTTCCTACTTTTTCTATTAGCTTTCAATGATGCCTTTTTATTCTATACCTAGAGATATGTAGAGTTTTTCTGCAGGCCTCAAGAATCTATACAATTGATCTTAAGAATATCTGTCTCAATTTTACATTTCTTTGAAGGCTGGTAGCAGTCAGATAACCAAACATGAATGATAATACAGTAACTCGTAGCCTCTCAGACTAGTTCATTTTTTACTGATGCTTCTTCTTTATAATATGGCTTTTTACACGCAGAGCCATTCCAAAATGTATTATTCTCGTTATATAGGACCATTCAATGTTACTTGCCAAACTGTAGTGTCACAGTAGTCCTAGTTATCTTGTGGTTCTGTTTTCCCGTAAAATTGAAGGCGTCATGAGTACAGGATGTTTGGTGTTTGCTTTGGAGTGTTTGTAATCTGTCGATGGGAGCAAGGTCTAGAATTTTGGCTATGATCACCATTGCCTTGTTAGCATGCCCTCAGCCTCCTTCAGCCAATGGGTAAACTTTGCTTACGGATATTTTAAGTACAGTTATAAATGTATCCTGGATATTGGCATCAGCTTGTGTACAGAAATATTGCATCAGTAGCTGTAAGAGATATGATAGCTATGGAGCCAGTGGTCCTGCATTTACAGATAAGTTTTTTATCATCTCCCGTTACTAGCAGCAAATTATATTCATGCTTTGATTAAATTAATATATTGTTGAAGTTCCTATGGAGTAACTATCTAATGGTCAGCGATACAATGATTTTTGTCAAGCACCAGACACAAACGAAAACATATTGCTATTTTAGGAAACAATTCCAGCCTATGCGGAAACTAGCATTCAGCTTTAGAATGATGAGCCATGTAAGGTGCTCAGTCCAGCCCATTAACATCATTATCTAATTTTCCTGCAATCTGAGAGCTTATATTATACCAACCCACCTTACTGCTAGGTGAGATCCAAAGTTGACCCCTCAGCCCTCCTACATCCAGCTTCTTTAGTTCAGTGGTGAAGTATAGAAATTCTAAGTAAGAAATTACTACCTGAATAATCAAGAGGTCAAAATTGGAAGGTGCACCATAGCTAGAAGCTACATCGCTTGGTGACATGATCATTATAGGTGTCCCCCTCCCACATATATCTAATGAGAATTATTCATCACTTATCAGACTGTGTAGTGGCAGTTTTTATTTTAGCTTTCAGTTTTCCAATGTCTATCGCATGAAGCAAAAAAAAGATCAAATTGCATTATGTGAGATGATTCTAGTTCCTCCTAGTTAAAAGACAGACAGTCTAAATATGTTAAATGGGACAACAGAGGAGCTAAAATACATGTGCGCTCATTGTGACTGATAGTCAACCACACTTCAAACTGTGTTTTTTTTTATTGAAAGGGTTACAGATTTTCTGGGATTGCAAAGATTTATAATAATGTAATGTATGTTTTTGACCCCTTAAACCTTTTATCTTACATGTTTTATACAGTGTAAGCTTCCTTTATTTCAATGATGGTTTAGAGGGGGTAGCGTTCTTTACTGGCACTAGCCATGTAGAAATGTTCTGTGGGTTGTCACTGGATGTGGTCAGCTTTACCTGTCCACAGCATCCCTTCTGAGTACTGAGCCCAAGACAGTAAATGGGTGCTCCCAATAGATGAGGCTATGGTATTGCAGGGGCAGCTCATGACCAGGGATGGCCACCCTTAAAATGATAGTATTGTACCATAAGTATCGTAGGGGCTGATAATATGGCACAGATGGCTACGGCCCCTCAAAAGCAGTAATGTATGGCCCTGGTGATGCTAAGCCTATAGCATTGCAGGTGGTCTGGGGATATAGAAAGGTGGGGCTGTGATGGAACTTGGAAGGAAGTGAATTGAAGGAGAAGCAAATTGACAAAAGAGCATAAATTCTAGTACAGGGTGGCCTGCGTGCTGAGGGTGACACCCAGCCCCTCTGGCTTCAGTATAAAGCAATTGTAAACATCTACATCGACTGGAATATTCAATAACATTTTGTAGGTTTCCCAGCATTACCAATATTTACAAATGTATACATGAAAATCTCACCTGTAGAGCTGCTTTAAACCAGACCAGCACCCGTTATTGCTTTAACGGGTGTTGGTCCCTCTCTCTGCTGATAGGAATAACCTCGAGGGGGCATCCAGATTGCTGGAGCCCCCTCGCATCTAACCGCATAGGGCGTGCAGAATACTCACCTTCATTATAAGCCAGCACCAGGAAAGGAGTCCCGTGATTGGCTGCCGGGCGGTCACGTGGGCCATAGTTGCATCCTCTGTGCCGGCCGCCTGAAGGACCGCCCGGTGGCCAATCACAGGACTCCTTTCCCGGCACTGGCTCGTAATGAAGGTGAGTATTCTGCACGTCCTGTGCCGTTAGGTGCGAGGGGGCTTCAGCGTTCTGGATGCCCCCTCCTGAGCTTCTTGCTTATCTGCAGAGAGAGGGACCAACAACTGTTAAAGTAATAACGGGTGTTGGTCCGGTTTAACACAATGGGCAAACGGGATTTTTTTTTTAAATATGTGCTTTTGACTTTGTGTTGGAGAGGCTCTTAACACTTAGCACATATGCATTCATTAAATATTGGAGGTGCTCTAAAAATTGTGCCTTTCAATGTTTTATTGAATTTCCCTCATGGCTTATTTTTATGGTAAAAATGGCTACTTTCTGGTGAAGCCCTTCTGGTCACTTCTGGTGATGCCCTGCAAAGCATTACATGATAGTTTTTGACCTTTTTTTATGATCATCATCAAGTCTGCTCTCAGCATCACTTCCTACAGTTTGTGACATACTTATAAATAGTGTTTCCTAATAGTTTCAGGATAACTATAATGGATTAAGGCTCTCTAATTGCTACTTTACATTTTTTATGTTTCAGTCCAGAATGAGTATTAGATGTTAAAACTACATTGCATTATCAATTTTAATATATTTATTAATTTTATGTAAAATAGGAGTGGTTCGAGTTGAAAACCACCAAGCTTTGGTGCCTTTAATTCTCTGTGATTTGCATTGAGTTTTATATGGCTGTAAGTGTTCTCTTAAACAATAAAATATTAATGTCTGAAGTCAGTTCAGAACTCTTATTTTATACTGTTTTGTATGTTGACTTATTATATTGCCTTAAAAGAAACCCTTTAGCAGCGTTGTAGGTGTAGATCCATAAGTGAAACATCACATAAAATAGTCAGAAGTACATAATATGTGAAAATCACATCAAGAAAATACAATGACAGGATACTCAGATATGCAGTGGGGATAATAAGTATTTGATACACTGCTGATTTTGCAAGGTTTCCCACCTACAATGAATGGTGAGGTCTGTAATTTTTAATTTTAGGTACACTTCAACTGTGAGGGACAGAATCTAAAAGAAATTTCAGAACATCACATTATTTGATTTTTATGTATTTGTTTTTCGTGCAGTTTATTTCATGATACATTGTATTATTGTATTTCATTCACTATAAAAACAGGAATTAATACTTGGTTCAGAAATTACAGAGGTCATACGTTTCCTGTAGTTCTTGTGTTGTAGTTCAGATCTTTCAGATTCTGTCGCTGGGCAACATTTTCAGCTCCCTCCAAAGATGTTTTATTGGATTCAGGTCTGAAGACTGGCTAGGCCACATCAGGACCTTGAAATGCTTTTTACGGAGCTCTCCTTAGTTGCCCTGGCTGTGTTTTTTGGGTCATTGTTAGAGATGAGCGAACTTTTGAAAAATTCGATTCGACTGATTCGCCGAATTTTCCGACTAAAAACGTTTCGACCCAAATAAATTCGCGACGAATCGCTATTAAAAACGGCTATTTCTGAGCCTCCTAGAGCCTCAATAGGGTTGTAAACCATTCTGCCTTGCTGTAACACGCACAGGATGCGTGCTGGGTTAGTTAAATAATACTTTGAAGAAATATCACATGCAGATCAGAGGCATCGCTAATAGAATCGCAGAGCGGCACAATTGAATTCAAGAGAGTTGAAGTGGCATCACTATGAGGGGCAGGAGCCCAAACATTGCTTTAAAGAGACACTGGAGTTGGCAGCAGCAGGAGCCCAAAAATTGGATGAATCACACCCTGGATTTGGCAGCAGCAGCAGGAGCCCAAACATTACTTTAAAGAGACACTGGGGTTGGCTTCAGGAGCCCAAAAATTGGATGAATCACACCCTGGAGTTGGCAGCAGCAGCAGCAGGAGCCCAAATATACACTGGAGTTGGCTTCAGGAGCCCAAAAATTGGATGAATCACACCCTGGAGTTGGCAGAAGTTGGCAGCAGCAGCAGCAGGAGCCCAAACATTACTTCAAAGAGACCCTGGGGTTGGCTTCAGGAGCCCAACAATTGGATGAATCACACCCTGGAGTTGGCAGGAGTTGACAGCAGCAGCAGCAGGAGCCCAAATATTACTTTAAAGAGACACTGGGGTTGGCTTCAGGAGCCCAAAAATTGGATGAATCACACCCTGGAGTTGGCAGCAGCAGCAGCAGGAGCCCAAATATACACTGGAGTTGGCTTCAGGAGCCCAAAAATTGGATGAATCACACCCTGGAGTTGGCAGAAGTTGGCAGCAGCAGGAGCCCAAACATTACTTTAAAGAGACCCTGGGGTTGGTTTCAGGAGCCCAACAATTGGATGAATCACACCCTGGAGTTGGCAGGAGTTGACAGCAGCAGCAGCAGGAGCCCAAATATTACTTTAAAGAGACCCTGGGGTTGGCTTCAGGAGCCCAAAAATTGGATGATTCACACCCTGGAGTTGGCAGCAGCAGCAGCAGGAGCCCAAATATACACTGGAGTTGGCTTCAGGAGCCCAAAAATTGGATGAATCACACCCTGGAGTTGGCAGAAGTTGGCAGCAGCAGCAGCAGGAGCCCAAACATTACTTCAAAGAGACCCTGGGGTTGGCTTCAGGAGCCCAACAATTGGATGAATCACACCCTGGAGTTGGCAGGAGTTGACAGCAGCAGCAGGAGCCCAAATATTACTTTAAAGAGACACTGGGGTTGGCTTCAGGAGCCCAAAAATTGGATGAATCACACCCTGGAGTTGGCAGCAGCAGCAGCAGGAGCCCAAATATACACTGGAGTTGGCTTCAGGAGCCCAAAAATTGGATGAATCACACCCTGGAGTTGGCAGAAGTTGGCAGCAGCAGGAGCCCAAACATTACTTTAAAGAGACCCTGGGGTTGGTTTCAGGAGCCCAAAAATTGGATGAATCACACCCTGGAGTTGGCAGGAGTTGACAGCAGCAGCAGCAGGAGCCCAAATATTACTTTAAAGAGACCCTGGGGTTGGCTTCAGGAGCCCAAAAATTGGATGATTCACACCCTGGAGTTGGCAGCAGCAGCAGCAGGAGCCCAAATATACACTGGAGTTGGCTTCAGGAGCCCAAAAATTGGATGAATCACACCCTGGAGTTGGCAGCAGCAGCAGCAGGAGCCCAAATATTACTTTAAAGAGACACTGGGGTTGGCTTCAGGAGCCCAAAAATTGGATGAATCACACCCTGGAGTTGGCAGAAGTTGGCAGCAGCAGCAGGAGCCCAAATATTACTTTAAAGAGACCCTGGGGTTGGCTTCAGGAGCCCAAAAATTGGATGAATCACACCCTGGAGTTGGCAGCAGCAGCAGCAGGAGCCCAAATATACACTGGAGTTGGCTTCAGGAGCCCAAAAATTGGATGAATCACACCCTGGAGTTGGCAGCAGCAGCAGCAGGAGCCCAAATATTACTTTAAAGAGACACTGGGGTTGGCTTCAGGAGCCCAAAAATTGGATGAATCACACCCTGGAGTTGGCAGCAGCAGCAGCAGGAGCCCAAATATACACTGGAGTTGGCTTCAGGAGCCCAAAAATTGGATGAATCACACCCTGGAGTTGGCAGCAGCAGCAGCAGGAGCCCAAATATTACTTTAAAAAGAGACACTGGGGTTGGCTTCAGGAGGCCAAAAATTGGATGAATCAAACCCTGGAGTTGGCAGCAGCAGCAGGAGGCCAAATATTACTTGAAAGAGACAATGGAGTTGGCTTCAGGAGGCCAAAAATTGGATGATTCACACCCTGGAGTTGGCAGCAGCAGCAGCAGGAGCCCAAATATTACTTTAAAGAGACACTGGGGTTGGCTTCAGGAGCTCAAAAATTGGATGATTCACACCCTGGAGTTGGCAGCAGCAGCAGCAGGAGCCCAAAAATTGGCCTAAAGACATAAATATGTTTTGCACCATTTGGAAAGTGTAAAACGTGGCACCATGCTGAATCTAGTCGCATGCATCAGGCATTGGTGGGTGGAAATCCTGGCTGATCCATCCCTGATTCATTTTGACAAAGGTGAGTCTCTCCACATTTTTAGTTGAAAGACGAGTTCTCCTCGCCGTAACTATGGCCCCCGCCGCACTAAACACCTGCTCAGATCGCACGCTACTTGCCGGGCAGGACAGCTTTTCCAGAGCAAACTCTGCTAGTTGCGGCCACAAATCAAGTTTGGCTGCCCAGAAGTCCAGCGGATCCTCAAGGTGTGTTGGCATGGTCATGTCAAAGTATGACATGACCTGCTGGTTGAGGTCCTGCTCCAGGTCTTCCTGCTGCTCATGAGTAGCCTCACTATGCGGGTGTAGAAAGCTACTCATTAGCGACTGAAGACTGAGGCTGCTGATGGAGCTGCTGCTGCTGCTCCTGCCAACCCCCCCAGCGGCCATGGCAGTGGAAGGTGAGCGCAGAGGTCCCCTCGAGTCAGACCTGCGAGAGTATGGACCATGGCGCAGATAGGCATCGGCCAACTGCCTACGTAGAATGTCTTTGTAGTAGTTGAGTTTGTCCTCCCTCTCGGTGGGTTTAAAAAATGCCCCCATTTTGTGCCGGAAGCGAGGGTCCAATAAGGTGGACAGCCAGAAGTCATCCCGCCGACAGATGGAAACAATTCTGGGGTCACTACGCAAGCACGTGAGCATGCTTCGTGCCATTTGCGCAAGTGACTCGGATGGACTACCTGTCTCCATCTCCACTGCATACTGCCACGGTGTGCCCGGGTCCTCTGTCTCGCCTTCCTCAAAAACCTCTAGCTCCTCTGGCTGCTCCTGCTCCTCCTCTCCTGTCCGCTGACTAGATAAACCAGCCATTTCGCCAAGCCTAAACTGTGTTTCGCTGGGCAACTCCTCCTCCTCCTCCTCCAGTTCAGCTCCAACGGGGTTCATGTGGCCGTAAGATGTAAACGCCATGTCTCCAGTGCCCTGACCAGCCATGGTTTCCAACATGTGCTGTAGTACATGAAGCAGTGGAATCACGTCGTTCATCCCGTAATCCTGCCGACTGACAAATAAAGTGGCTTCCTCAAAGGGCCTGAGCAAATGGCAGGTGTCACGTATGAGCTGCCACTGGTTGACATTGAAGTTACACAGGGGAGTCCCCCTATCTGCTTGGATCATCAGGAAATCCGTGATGGCTTTTCTCTGTTCATATAATCGGTCCAACATGTGAAGGGTGGAATTCCAACGGGTGGAAACATCGCAAATCAGACTATGTTGGGGGATACCATTCTGACGCTGTAGCTCAAGAAGGGTGTGTTTGGCGGTGTAGGAGTGGCTGAAGTGCATGCAAAGTTTCCTTGAAGTTGTTAGGATGTCTTGCAGATGGGGGGAACACTTCAGAAACCGCTTGACAACCAGATTGAAGACGTGAGCCATGCAGGGGGCATGGGTCAGGCTTCCTTGGCGCAGCGCAGACAAAATGTTCTTCCCATTGTCGGTAACCATGATTCCCATTTTAAGTTTTCTTGGAGTAAGCCATGTTTGGATTTCCTGATGAATACATTTAAGCAGTTCCTCTCCTGTGAGACTCCGTTCGCCAAGACAAACCATGTGAAGCACTGCGTGACACCTCCGTGCCCTGCACACATGGTAGACTGGAGGGGCACTGAGACTTGAGCCTACAGTGGAGGGTGAGGAGATGGCGGAGGATGAGGAGGCCGAGTCGCACGGTGTCACAGGCCCAACGGGCAGGGAGCGGGGAGGCCGAAGCGGCGTGACCTGTCCAAGTTGCTGCTGCTGCTGCAAAGGGACCACATTCACCCAGTGGGCCGTAAACGACATGTACTGTCCCTGACCGTAGTTACAGCTCCAGATGTCGGCGCTGCCATGCACTTTGCTACACACCGACAGGCTCAAGGACTGGCCTACCTTCTGTTCAACAAAAGTGTGCAGCGCTGGTACTGCCTTCTTGGCAAAGAAATGACGGCTTGGGACTCTCCACCTCGGCTCGGCACAAGCCATCAGTTCTCTGAAAGGTGCAGATTCCACCACCTGAAAAGGGAGCGACTGCAGCACCAGCAACTTGGACAGGAGCACATTCAGCCGTAGGATGAGTGGGCGCATACTGCTGTCTCTTGGACATGGCTTCGCTGATGGATTGCTGGCGGGATGCATGACTTGGAGGAGGAGGAGCAGGAGCGACAGAGGATGGGTATGACGCACAGCTGCCTTCGGCTGAGGTGCTGGAGCCTTGGCTGGCAGAAATTGGGAGCTCACTTGGTGAGGAAGCAGACTGGACCACCCCTTGGGAGCCTCGGTTCTCCCAGGTCGCTTTATGGTGACGCATCATATGTTGACGCAGGGCCGTGGTGCCAACATTTGGACCCTGGCCACGCTTCACCTTCTGCCTACATATCTTGCATGTGGCCATGTTACCCTCCTGCGGATGCTTCAGGAAACACTGCCACACTGCCGAGTAGCTACTTTTCCCACCCCCTGGCCTCACTGATTCACTGCTGCTGTTGCCAACTCCAGGAACCCCTGCTCCACTACCTCCCGATAAGGTAGACTGCCGCACAGCAGGTGCTCTACCCCGGCCCCGGCCGGCTCCAGCCTTTGGAATTGTGCCCCCATGCTGACTGCTACCACCTTGCTGCCTCAGCTGCTGACTCCGGGGCAACCTGCGCCCCTCTTCTCCTGATGATGACGATGAAGCCCCTTCATCACCCGGCTCCCAAGTGCGATCGGCTTCATCGTCATCATCATCATCACCGAGTTGTGGCTGTACGTCACTGATGTTCGTGGATTCGTCAACAGTGTCTGGCGCAGGAGCTGGAACGCTCGCAGCACCCACGACACTGTCCACATCACTATTTGTCTGCCTAGCTAGAGAAGCCACCTCCATTTCTTGGCTGGGCAGTAGCTGCTGACTGTCCTCTATCTGATGGTCCTCCTCACTAAAGAGTGGAGCTGAACCCAAAGCATAGGATACGTCGCTGGGGGAGGGAACGGCGTAGGCCAGAGGCAATGGGAGGACAGGGACTGCTCTCGGGGCATGCCAACTCAGGGTTGTGTCAGAGGAACCTACCGACCCTAGACTGGGGGTCTCAGACGTAAGTTGTGATGATGTTGTTGATGAGCGCGTCAACCAATCTACCACGGCAGATGCGTTACTGGTGGAGACCCGACCGCTAGCAGATACTGGCAGATTAGGTCTCTCAGCGTGACTCCTGCTGCTACTGGCCCCCAGTCTGATGCGAGCTCTGCCTGCGGAATCTTGGCCTCTGCCACTCCTCTTTTCACTTCCAGGCACTTGTCTGCCCGACATAGTCTAACTGGCGTGGTAGTAGGTGATATTTTAAGAACCCCCGGGCAGCGGTGGGTCTATATGAAACAGAATATAATGCACACCAAAAGTGAGCAGTAACACTCAGCCTCCAACAGGCCTGCTTAGTGTAAATAAGAGAGCTGCTTAGTGTAAATAAAGAGGGGTATGCTATGTTACAGAATGGGATGCCCCAACAGAAGTGCACCTGGCAGGCAGCAGTAAGTCTATGCACAGCAAAAGTGTCTTTATCAGGCCTAATTTCAATTATAATAAGTGCAAATGGTTATATGGTGTTAAACAGAGGCTGCTGTAGTCACAGAATGGGATGCCACAACAGAAGTGCACCTGGCAGGGTCCAGTAGTGCTATGCCCAGCAAAAGTGTCTTTATCAGGCTAATTACAATTATAATAAGTGCAAATGGTTATACGGTCTTAAACAGAGGCTGCTGTAGTCACAGAATGGGATGCCCCAAAAAAGAAGTGGACCTGGCAGGGTCCAGTAGTGCTATGCCCAGCAAAAGTGTCTTTATCAGGCTAATTTCAATTATAATAAGTGCAAATGGTTATATGGTCTTAAACAGAGGCTGCTGTAGTCACAGAATGGGATGCCCCAAAAAAGAAGTGCACCTGGCAGGTTCCAGTAGTGCTATGCCCAGCAAAAGTGTCTTTATCAGGCTAATTTCAATTATAATAAGTGCAAATGGTTATATGGTCTTAAACAGAGGCTGCTGTAGTCACAGAATGGGATGCCACAACAGAAGTGCACCTGGCAGGGTCCAGTAGTGCTATGCCCAGCAAAAGTGTCTTTATCAGGCTAATTTCAATTATAATAAGTGCAAATGGTTATATGGTCTTAAACAGAGGCTGCTGTAGTCACAGAATGGGATGCCCCAAAAAAGAAGTGGACCTGGCAGGGTCCAGTAGTGCTATGCCCAGCAAAAGTGTCTTTATCAGGGCTAATTTCAATTATAATAAGTGCAAATGGTTATATGGTCTTAAACAGAGGCTGCTGTAGTCACAGAATGGGATGCCCCAAAAAAGAAGTGGACCTGGCAGGGTCCAGTAGTGCTATGCCCAGCAAAAGTGTCTTTATCAGGCCTAATTTCAATTATAATAAGTGCAAATGGTTATATGGTCTTAAACAGAGGCTGCTGTAGTCACAGAATGGGATGCCCCAAAAAAGAAGTGGACCTGGCAGGGTCCAGTAGTGCTATGCCCAGCAAAAGTGTCTTTATCAGGCCTAATTTCAATTATAATAAGTGCAAATGGTTATGTGGTCTTAAACAGAGGCTGCTGTAGTCACAGAATGGGATGCCTCACAGCAGACTTAAGATCAGTTCAGTATATATGCACAGTTAGTTAGTATAAGCAGCCTGAAAACGCTAACAAAGCCTGTCAGCCAGCTAGTAACACTCAGGCTGGATGAAAAAAAAAAAAATCTCCCTGTGACAGCCTCCGATTTTTCCTACCTTTCCCTGTTTTTCGCTGACTTTCTGTCTGTCTCCTGTCTGTCTCCTGCCTGTCTCCAGCCTGTCCCTGTCTGTCCCTGCCTGTCTAACTGCCTCTCTCCCTCAGCTACACAGCGTTCTGTCTCTCACGAATGCAATAGAGAAATGAGGAAGGAAAAGCAAGATGGCCGACTTAAATAGCGCTGTGACGTCACCGGGCTTGCTGGCTGCTGATAGGCTGCATGTGACTGCCCCAGCTTGCACTGGCGCGGGATAGATGTCCAGACATGTCCCGTCCGCCATCTTAGAATGCCTGTAAATGTAAATGAATGGATGTTAAAGGAAAAGTTCGAGCGATCGAATCGCGGGGAAATTCGGATTCGATCCGAATCGAATTTTTCCTGAAATTCGGATCGAATCCGGGTTCGTCCGGATCGATTCGCTCATCCCTAGTCATTGTCATGCTGGAATATCCAGACACGACCCATCTTTAATGCTGTTAGTGAGTAAAGGTGGTTGTTTTCCATAATCTCACAATACATCGCCCCATCCATTCTCCCTTTAATATGGTGCAGTCCTACTATCACTTTTGCAGAAAATGAACCCCAAAAGTATGATGTTTCCAGCTGAATGTTTTATGTTGGGACTGTGTTCTTGGGGTTGTACTTATCCTTGAGTTGATACCAAAAAGTTTTTGGAGTGGAAGATTGACAGTCATCTTGTGTTGCTTCCATTTTCTAATAATTCCACCAATAGTTGTCTTCTCACCAAGCTGCTTGCCTATTGTAGTATAGCCCATCCCAGCCTTTTGCAGGTCTACAATTTACAATTCTTAAAGAAAACAGGCCTGTGCGAAACATAGTTCTTGCTAGTTCTTCAAATACTTTTTTCATGCACTAAAATGCAAATAAAATGTGTAAACATCATACAATGTGTTTATCTGAATGTTTTTTTGAAGTGTACCTTCGATAAAATTTATGGACCTCTCCATTTTTTGTACGTGGGAAAACATGCAAAACTTATTTTCCCCACTGTACATTTGCATCTTGCATATAAACTGACTTGTTAGACCCGCACTAATGTTCATCTTCTTTTATTTTTCATCTTCTGAAAACTAATTTGTAAATTGGCTTTGAAATAAGACCTAGCTATGTCCTGTCAAAATGAATGGTCCCAACCAGCCCAGTGAAAATAACTCTCAAACTTTTTTCTCTTTCGATTTGGTAGCTGTGGACAGAGGGGAATGGTGTTTTATATCTGGTGGACATGCCCCAAGAACTTTTGGATGTGCCTTAGTGACCTATATTTAGAAACAGCAATTTACACAATACACAACATGCAGAATCAGTGTTGATAGTGTTGTATATTGTAGCTTTCAATCTGACTAATATAGTGCTATTCACCCACTCATCTGTCTCCCATGCTAGAGAGCCTGCAGGGTCCAGGGCCAATTTGATTAGCTACATCCCCTGGCAATGTGGGCTCTGCCTCGTGGCAATGTAGATTAAAGGGTCCCCACATTACTGGGAACTGAGGAGCAACCAAAAGGTCCCCAAGGCTTGGAGACACTGAAGTGAGATGCATCTATCTGAGATGCATCCACAGTGCCAAAGCGACTTTTAACAAAGTAGAGTTATAAGCATAGGGCATCATTTGCGTTTCCCCATTCTTGTGTTGTTCCCATTACGTTTAGTAAGTTAAGCTTAAGCCAGGAATCCCCAAACAATATATTGTATATACTTGTAAACTTGAAGACTAGATGATTAAAATCAGGTTGCACTCAAATTCTTTATAAGAATGGCTCCCATGCTGGTCCCCATTTGG
This sequence comes from Gastrophryne carolinensis, assembly GCA_027917425.1. Classification (NCBI taxonomy): domain Eukaryota; kingdom Metazoa; phylum Chordata; class Amphibia; order Anura; family Microhylidae; genus Gastrophryne; species Gastrophryne carolinensis. The sequence goes on along the minus strand of CM051237.1, from coordinate 284,232,734 downwards.
GTCAGCCGTATGTGGCCGCGATGCTTGTCAATCACTGGACAGTAAAGGTCACAGGAAGCACCGCTTCATCCAGGCCTGATAACAATGAGGACTAAGACATCTGAGCCAGGCATTGGCCTTGCTCATGTACAGAGCCCTGGGCACAATTGAGGATGTTGGTGTTATAGCAGGGACACTGGCCTCAGAGCAGGTAGGCAGACTTTGGGTCAAAGGCAAAACCAAGGAGCAGGATACAGACCCTAACAAAATACCAGTGTCTCTTTGATTCAAAAAGTACAATTTACATGCATAGGTAACACCAACAAATGTTTTAATACGTCGAAACGCATTGGGCGGAGCCTGCTGCATACCACGTGACCCCGAAAGCGGCCGAAAACCTCCGAAGCCGAAGGCCTAAGGTTTCGGGTATAGGTATCTACCGCATTGGCTGATGTGCACAGCCTAGAAAGGGGTTTATGAGGAGTGATTACTTGTAACCCTCCTCCAACCTTGAAATTAATGAAAACATTTGTTTACACACTGAGTCTGGTAAGAAGGATTCTTTTATATTGCGCAAAATAGCATAACTGTATTACGCTATGTACCGAACTTTTGTTTTTACATGCCCTCTATATTAAATGGAATTATGGATATATAAACTACAAGTGGGTGAGTTTTAATACCAAGTGGATGTATAGGGGTAGATAAACTTCCCCAGTATATAAAGGATTTGAAACAATCAAGACTGCAGTTATAGAGGGGTTGTAACGCTGTAAGCTCAAGAAACTATCTGGTACGTGTTTATTGTGACTGGTGGCGGATCAAACACAACTATTGTTATATCACGTGCACATGGTGTAAAGCCCATTGCCTAATCAGTCCCGCGGAGATAGCACAAAGCTTTGTTGTGACTACTTCATAAATTGTCGAGAGCTGTTGTGACAGGCTCTGATTGTCTCCCAGCATTGTGGACGATAATTCTTTTATAAATTTGCTATAAATAAAGTACTAAAAATAAGCGCGGCTTCACTAAATATCTTGTAAATGTTTTAATAAGCCTCTAAAAAGAAGGCTTTTGGCTAAGTACTAACAGAGCCCCTTCATTTATCGAAATAAAGATACTACTGACTGGCATCTTCTTATTTTTGGATATTTTCTTATATCCTTTTCCTGATTTATAAAGTTGAACTACCTTGTGTTGCAATTCCTATAAATTGACCAGCTTAAACCGGACCTTCACTATGATTTATTGAAAAGCCCAAACCCTTAAAAAACTGTTCCCCAGCATCTAAAATTTATATATTTTAAGTTTTTAGTCACTTGACTCAGAAGCATCACACTTACTGAGGAGAAGAGAGTGGGATAAAGTACAGGGGGCGGGGTTATAGCTATGCTTTGCTCAGACAGAGCAGAGCTGGGGTCAGGAAAAGGTCAGCAGTCCCAGAATGCAGAGCAGCACAGTCAGAAGGCCCTTCCTGTTTGCAGGCTGCCTGATGTTCCATGAGCCGCCATATTGAATGTTTAAAGGCTCGTACCATGCAGTAGATGCAGGTAGGATGATTTTTAATGTGGGCAATCTGTATGTACAGGGTGTGGGAAACATATAAGATAGGCTCTTATTCAGGGTGAGGGACCACTTTAAAAAGGTCTGTTTGTTGGTCTGCTGGAAAAATGGTTGACAGCAACTACCACTATTGCTTAGAATAGAGGAAAAAACTGTCAGACATAGGCATAATACAGTATACTGGCAAGGGTTCTCTGTTTTCAAGAGTATTTTAAAGAGTGGATGTGTTTAAAAATTATTAAAAAAAAAATGTGGACTGGACTCCACCCACTCCACTATGTGTGCAGGAGGATAGTCCCTTCCTTTTCTGCTTGTCTTGTTTCTTCTCCGCTTCTTTGTACACTGTAAAGTTTACTCACAGAAAAAAAAATGTATCTTGTTGCTATGTTGGAAGTATAGTAGACACATGTGTGGCCCTTATCGGCATTCCTATACTACAAGTTTGCTATGGCCAGCAGACTTGAATGTCTACCTGTGGAGGACGTGGGGATGTCTTGGAGTGCTGCAGCAAAGTAGAGCTGGGAAGCAAGGCCAGGACAGTGCATGCACTGTGGGTTCCCTGATCGATGTGAGTATATAGGAACCCAAGGTTTTTTTTACCAAATCAAAATACCCTGGGGGGGGGGAAGGGGGGCTACACCTATAGGTTTTTATTTAATAATGAATGCGTTGCTCTGGGCTATGTATATTTAGTGCAAATAATGATGATCTAACAATGTTATTGTTTGAAGGTAAATCTGACAATGCTAAAATGCTGTTGCCGCAGTTGCCGGCAGAATGTTACATGGGATATGGTCATGCGATCCTATTGACCCACCAACCTTTCTGGCTCTTCATTGTAACTCGAGCATTGGCCAGAAGGATGTCAACGCTTAGCTGGGCTCAGTGGCCTCGACTTAATGTGTGAGGCACTGGGACTGAACTCATCTAGAAATGTAACTGTCATCACTTAATTCTCTTCAATCATTGGTGAATGATAACTAGTTACAGAATGCTAATAGAAAACTGTTACTCAAAACAGCAATACATTATATATATATATATATATATATATATATATATATATATATATCAAAGAACCAAAAAAAAAAAAAAAAATATATATATATATATATATATATATATACCATTACCAAAAAAATGAACATACATATAATAAATAACTGTATCATCCATGTAATCATGGATATAATGCAAAGACCCGAATTGCCAGTATTAGGTGAAGTCAAACTATTTACTTTGGTATAGCTGTGTGTTCCTACTGGTGTCAGACTGGCTAATTAAAGCACAAGAGGATCTTCCATTGGACCCCAGGCCACCAGGGCCACCTTCATGGCGGTACTGCAAGACCAACTAAGAGAGTGTTTTTGGTTTGTCTGGACTGTTCTGTGAGTTTGTGCACCCCAGAAACATGTGTTCACCCAGCTGGCTTGTTGGTGTGCAAACCCACCCCCCACCCACAAATAGCTGACTCCAGTTACATGGGTGCCAGACAGTGAGGACGTGCAGAAATTAATTTCCGCTATTAGATAGTCTGTTAATTACATCATAGCCACGCGTTCCAATCTGGGATGCCTCCACCCTCGTGAGGGAGATCAGACAGTTATGACTACAGGTCTGATTTGAAGGCTTTCTGTAGGAGAAATAAATATGCTCACTGTACTGCCCCACAGATGGTCCACATAATAGAAAACGTACTTATTCAGAAGACCTGGGTCCCAGGCTTCACTGGCAGTGCACCAATGCAGTCTGTTAAACACTCCCTATGTCCACAGTCCGTGATTGTTACGTTGAGGGAGAGGTATTTTGGCCACGACTAATGACAGACTATGCCATAATAAGAATATCCAGCAGTGCACTTGGAGTCTAGGGTGGGATCTGTTGAAAAGATAAGAAATAAAAATCCAGAACAGGTGTAATGTATATATTTATTTCATTTTTACTTTATAATTTGTCTATAAATGCCCTTAAGATAAGATAAGATTTGGAGCCTTATTCATGAAGGGATAGTGCCAGGTAGTGGCAATTTAGCGACAGGTAGCGAGAGTTATCGGCAAGAGAACGCTGGCCACAGAGCGCAATTACGCATTTATGAAGCCGATCCTGTTGAGCGACTGGTATAACGTCATGTAACGTTAGATTCATCATTATCCCAGGCTCAGCATACAGCGCTGCATTCAAACTTTTACAGCGCCACCTATTACCTCTCGCTACCTGTCGCTCTCCCATACATTTCAATGGACGATCTTCAAATCCCATTGCTCATCCCATTTTTTTTCCAATGCTACAAATGTTAAAGAAATTATTCCCGAATTGTATGTATGTTATTTAAGGTCACACCCCTCCAACAACGTCATTTCAGTGTATTTTGCTTGCTTAATGTTGTTCATGTCTTGTAAAAATCCCTTTAATCACACAACAACTGGCACTATTTCCTCCATCCACACAATCTAGAACGACTGCGTTCAGTCGCCGAACATTGGTATGCGTACACATTGTTAACTTTGCGTTTCCTAGCAGGACCATTGCCATTTGTTAGCGTATTTTTAATGCAAGGAGTGTCCAAAGTTTTGCTTTCACTTTCGTTTTTTGTACTTCCGGTTTGCCACCTACGAGGATCCACCATGCGGCCCAGATGCGCAGCAAGACATCTCCCCAGCTCCTCCTCTGAATCTGGACCCAGGGGAGGAAGGGGATGACGCCCCAGTGGAGCGTACTGCTGGGGTGAGGGCAGTATGGAGCCTCAGCTCCTCACAGTCGGACTCAGCTGAGTCTCAAAACCCTTGTGGACACTCTCAAGTGGGGAGTCCCAGTGGGGTGGAGGTGAGGGACTCGCCCACACTCCCTCGAGTATCAGGGAGTGAGAGAGAGGAGGGTGGCCCATCGGGTTTGGGATCTGCTGGCCCATTGTGAGGAATAGAGGCTCCCCGCCTCCACCTCATAGCCCTTCCTGGGATCCAAGCAGCAGCTCATCCCCTGGTGAGTGCATTTCTAATTGGTGTTTTTAGGTTCCATGGTGAATTTGTGTTTACTTAAATATACCTTTCCACCATTAACTGTTTTACAGGGCATCATAGAGCCAGCATCTCCACCACCTATGCTGCAGATCTTGCACTTGTGCATAGTCGTGGTAAGTTATTTTAAAATATGATTTACATGGTGTATTTAAGGTAGATTTAAAATACATACACATGTTTTATGCTAAACAGCATTATAGGGGGCCTGATTTATCAAGCATTTCTGTCAGACAACGCCATTTCATTGCAAAGTACAGTAGAGCTAAATATGATTTTTCATTTTTCAAGCATGATGCTGCACTGCTACTGTTGTAGGAAATGTGCTTCTTGTACTGCTGCAACATGTGCAAGTGTGATTAAACGAAATTTTAATATTGTTTGGCCTACTATAATTTGCACGGCTGTGGCACAGTCTTGCAAAAATGCAAAATAATCAGGGAAATGGTATTGAGTGGACCATGTGGACTAGTTCACAGAACCAGCTCAACTCATGAACCCCTAAATACCAAGCTAATGTGTTCAAACTATATGTTAAACCTTGTCAGAATAATTTACCAAATGCCTGAGTAAATATTTCAAAACATTGTCCATATTTTTAAAGAAAAGAATACAGGTGGTTGTGGAATAATAACATCCATTGTTCCAAACTTATGATTTTTTCTGTTGTGTTTTTTCAAAAACAGATGTTTCCACACAGACAGACCCCGTCATCATACTCCCCACCCCTGCTCCAGGAACCCCCAGCAGCATGGTCCCTAGCCACAGCTGTGATGGTGAGTACAATGCAATTTAAAATAAACATACATATCAACCATATGTCTATATACATGGGCAGGCATAAAGGTTCATGACATTATGGGGTTAATTATGAGACATGTAGATGACATTTTTTCAAGCCACAGCCATAAATGCATGTATGCATGTTGGCTCTGCTTAGGTTAAGTTAAAATACATTATACATGCAGGTTTGTGAGTGTGTGTGGTCATTAAACAAATCCTTCCCTAGTAACTTGGAGACCTATAATTGTATTATGTAAAGGATTTGTTTAGTACTATGGACATAAGTAATTAAGCAAAACAGGAAGTACACTCCTCAATAGCTTAAGTAGCCATTATTTGTTTTTTTAAGGTAAGCAAAAAACTAAGGCTAGGGAGGATTAAAGCAAATGGTAGCCCACAAAATAAAATAATGGCGTAAAATAATTGTAAAAACTAGGCTAATATTCAATATCCCTATAATTTAGGAGCAAAAAAATGTAAGCCATACAATTAATGACCTCTGATAGGTGATTTCAGATTTTTGTGATGTACACATAATAATGACCTTTCTTTCACCCTAGAGCTTGCAATATTGAGCATCGCAGACTGTGGCAGTATGTCCGAAGGACAAGATTTATGCTGCTGGGGAAGAACAAAAAGCCTTAGGGTGGGGGTAAGCGTTTGGCCGCTATGCGGCTTACAGTTATGTCAATGTTGGGCGTTTTTTTATTAATGAAAATTAAAAATTTTGATATTTTGATTAACATTTGTTGTCTGAGTTTCTTTTATTTTACACACACACAAAAACACACACACAAACAAATTGGAATAATAATCTTATATTGCCTATGTGATCATAGACAATATAACATTATTCTAAATTTAAGCATTCAAACAACTTTAAAACGCCCAGACACTATTAGATTTGGGTTAGCAATTGTACAGTGGCTTGATAGCAACTGAGACACATCATATTCACCATTAGAGCCCAGGTTAATATAGCGACTGAGGAGCCCTGTAATAGCGACTGATGGCTGATCGGGGCGCCCACTAGTTGTCGATCATAGCGCCGCAGTACAGACGCTCAAATGTCGCTACCTGGCGCTAATAATGAATCAGCCTGCCCGTCTATTTTTGTTGGCCTTTATAAAAGATTATATTTTTGCTGCCAAAATGATGCCCTCAAAGTGCTTAGCTGATCCAGATTTTTCTTCCTTATGTTAGCAAATGTTTTTTTACGGAAACATTTTTCACTGCAACTAATCTGTTGCTATTGGCAACATACACCAAGATCTATGAGAAGAGAGAAGTGAGTCCTGTACACACAGAACACTGCTGCTATGGCCGCTGCTGACATAAGAAAGCTCACCCAACCTTACACATGCCCAGCAGCATGGATGGTGCTACTGGATTGATAGCTAGCACTGCCTCTTCCCTTTCATGTTGATATGTTGATGCCTATAATTAGAGGGAGCCACCTTTGTACCTCCAGAAGCAATATGCAGCATTCCTCTTCAATCCTCCAGTGATACACTGCACGTACTAGACTATGCATCCTAGTCCAGGTTAAATCCTGTCTCTATGGGATGCACCACAGTGTGAAACCTCTAGGGAAATATCTTAACGGGCTGATTCATTACTAACTCCAGGTAGCGACAGATGAGTGTCTGTAGAGCGGATTTCAGAGCGAACGCATCGCTATGCTAAGCCATGGATCAATGTTTCAGAGCGCCTCAGTAGCAGGCCGGCATTGATGAATATGATGTGTGAGTCGTAGTATTACACTGTATGTGAGCGAACGGTAGCGCCAGCTCAGTGCGACCGACTCACACCACATTCATCCAAAAAACAGCCTCAAACATCGCCGGTGCTCACAATCATGTAGTTGTAGCCCATAACGCCAGAGGCTGTGTGATTAAAGGCTGTTTTTGAACATGTATCTACTAGTAACAAAGCGAAAACATATGGAATTACATTGCTATTACATTGTAACATGAACGCTTTAATACCAGACATGTAAGGACAATTCTGCATAAAAATATTATTAATCAAAAAAGTTTTCAAAAATGTCATTTTCTTGCCCAGGATACGTTAGAAAGTTGTGGGGTTTTTTTTTAAGGAAAAAAAAAATTGGGATCAGGAAAGGGATCTAAGGATCGTCCACAGAAATGTATGGGAGAGCGCCAGGTAGCGAGAGGTAATATGTGGCGCTATGCTAGGATGAAGGCGCTGTATGCTGAGGCTGGGATAATGATGAATCGTACGCTACATGGCGTTGTTCCAGTGGCTCACCAGATTCGGATTCATAAATGTGGAATTGTGTGCCGTGTCCGGCGTTCACCTGCCGCGACCTGGCGCTGTACAGGCACTACCTGGCACCAGGCCCGGATTAACGTAGGGGCGGACGGAGCTACCGCTCCAGGCCCCTACGTTAAAACAGGCCCAGCAGCCTGCAAACGCGGCCCACATAGGCCGCCCGGCGCCCGCTATACAAAGGAAAAGGGCGGCCGCCGTGCGGGCACTTTAACAAGTGAAGAGGGCCGGCCCTGCGCTGTCACAGGCCGGCCCGTCTCCTTACCTAGGCCCCCAGTTCCAGCCGGTGTAGACGTAGCCTCACGGTGACCTGCGTGCCACATGTGATGTCGGGGCATGTAGGAGGCTCCTGCCCCCCAGCAGTCTGCCACTTGACGCAGGTCCTGCGGCAGTAGGAGCTTGAGTCTCACCAGACACCCCACAAAGGTCCCACCATCCACCAATCGAATTTGCCTTTCAGTTGTACAGGAAAGCTAGGTGACAATTCTCACCTAGCTTTTCTATGCTCCTGAATGGTATGTTTGCTTATAAGAGCTATTATAAACAAACATGCCATTCAGGACCATGGAAAAGCTAGGTGAGAAATTGTTACCTAGCTTTTCTGGCCTCCTGAATGGCATATCTACTTATAGCTCAGCTATTCTAGACAGATTTACCTATAGCTTTTAGTCAAGTCTGTCTATAATGGCTGAGCTATGATCAGCAGATAAACCACTCAGGAGCCCAGAAAAGCTAAAGCTAGGTAACAGACACCAGGTTAAAAAATTTACTTTATTATAATAAAAAAAGGATATCCTCGCTAACCCTTTTATTTATCTTCTTTCTTCTGTTCTTGATCTAAAGTAGTACTGGTCTTTTTCCTGATGATAATAGAAAAAAGGTAATAAAAAAAATATATATGACTATAGGCTCTCCTGTTTTTATACATAAGGATGAAAAACAAAATAGTGGTTGGGAGAAGTTGAAAGCTAAGAAAGAGAAAGAAAAACAAATGCAAAAAATCTTATCAAAAACAAGAAAGATTACAGATTTTTGTGGAAAAAGCACATCTGGACCAAGCAGTTCAAGTGATGTACATGCTTCTACTCCAAGTGCTCTAAGTGATGTACATGGTTGTACTTCAAGTTTTGTACTTGCTTCTACTCAAAATGCTTCTGATGATGTACGTGTTTCCACACCAAGCACTTTAGATGATGTAAATGCTACCACTACAAGTTCTTCTAGTTCTACTAGTGTAGCTGAAGTCAGTACATCCACGTCAAGTGAAACTAGTGTAGGAGCAAGTGGATTCAAGGAACATCCAGAAAATCAAGAGGAAATTTGTCCTAATGATATTGGAGATTGGAAAATTTGTGATTCCTTAAGGGAATATGTTTGTCAGAAAGGGGTTGCCAACTGTCAACATATGGACAGTGATTTTAAAGCCTCAGAAAAGATGTGTCCAGAGGAAACTTTTAAAAGACACTGTACAAAGACTTTGTTTTTCCGAGAAACATTGAATGGAGAAAAAGTTAAGCGTGACTGGCTGTGTTATTCCCCAAAAACTGGCAACTTTTTTGTGCTCTTTGCAAACTATTTTCAAAAGACGAAACACATTTGGCTTCTGCTGGTTATTCAGATTGACGACATCCCACAAGAGATTTAAGTAGGCATGAAAATAGTGCTTCTCATGGACAAGCAATTGAGAACCTTATCAGAAGAAAAACTTCTGTCCAACGCATAGATAAAGAGCTTGTTAAACAGTTTGAAAATCAGAAAAAATATTGGCATGCAATACTTTGCCGTATCCTGAGTGTTATAAAACTACTTTCATCGAGAGGTCTCCCATTTCGAGGAAATGATGAAATTATTGGATCAGTATACAATGGGAATTACTTGGGTTGTCTTGAGCTGTTAGCTGAATATGATCTATTTCTTGCAGAACATATTCAAAAACATGCCAACAAGGGAAGAGGTCACATATCATACCTATCATCAACAATATGTGATGAGTTTATTGAATTGATTGGTCAGCAAGTGCTATAGCAGATCGTAAAAGAAATTTAAAAAGCCAAATATTACCGTATTTGCCGGCGTATAAGACGACTTTCTGCCCCTGAAGAACATGCTTCCAAGTGGGGGGGGTCGTCTTATACGCCGGGTGCACGCATACCCCCCAACCGTCACGGATTGGGCGGGATTGTCCCGGGATCGCATTTTGATTCCCGCGTCCTGCCCGGTTGCCCTCTTACCGCGGGACGTTCAGGGCTTATGTCAGGCATGGAGCCTCCATCCCCAGCAAGGCACTGTGTTTACTACCCCCACCCACAGCCCCCTTCCCTTCTCAGTGCAGACAGACTTCTCCGCTAGTGATGCCTGCAATAAGAGCTTGTCAGCCAATTGGCTTCAGCTCTCCGGTGTGGCGTGCCACAGCTGGGATTGGACGGGGAGCCGGGTGGGCGTGGCCACCGCCGGGATTGGTGTGTGCAGGGGCGTAGTTAGGGGGGCACTTGCCCCGGGCGCCATGCCTCAGCTGGGTAAAAGCTTTCATTAAAAATAAAAAAAATGTAAACTTTGTGGCTGGCCATTGGGACAGCGCCAGGTGCAGAATGCACAGCCAATGTGGTGTGCAAGATGAAGCCGTCATATAAGCAGCATGTATTACGAGCAGTTCCTGCTTCTGTATATCAGCTCTCCCTCTCAATCGCCCCCCTGTTGTGACAATCTAGTCATGTGACAGGGAGGGGAAGAGATGAGCACGGAAGTTCAAGCATTGGCGTGGTGAGTGTTTGTTTGTTTACTTCAGCCAGGAAGCTACTGTAATGAATGCTGCTGGTGCCCGGTATAGAGAGCACACAGCGTGACAGGTTCCCACCTCTCTCCCCTCCCCTCCCTACATCAGTGTGAGGTGCAGTGACATGAGGAGGCACAGAGCTCGTTACCAGAATCACATTGTGTGAGTACAGCAAACTCCAGCCCTCCCCAGATGCTGTCATTCACTTGCCATTGTGACTCCCTGTTCCCCTCTCTCCCACCCCTGTTGGACTTTGTTCTCCACTGTATTGGCTGGGTGCCGTGCTGAACTTGCTGCCCCCTCCCCCTACATCATGTTCTGGATACACTAATCACATACCTGCCAAGTGTCCCTGATTTGGAGGGACTGTCCCTCTTTGGAGTCTGTGTCCCCCTGTCCCTCGTTCTTATTTGTCCCTCTTTGGGTGTGGAAGGTGTGCGGAAGAGGGAGTAGTCTTATACGGCGAGTATATAACAAACTCTATATTTTGAGTGGAAATGTTGGGGGGTCGTCTTATACGCCGGCAAATACGGTATTCCATTTCTGTTGATTCCACCCCTGACATTGCCCATTCTGATCAACCGACCATAATATTCCGTTATTTACTTGATAGTGGTCCAGTGGAACGTTTAACTAAATTTATTCCAATATATGGACATACTGGTATGGTGCTAGCAAACACAATTCTTCATTTTCTGGAAGGAAATGGAATTTCCATCAAAGACTGCAGGGGTCAGTCTTGTGACAATGCATCTAATATGAGTGGTAAATATACTGGAATGCAGGCCTTAATTCGGGAAAAAAATCCACTGGCTGAGTATATTCCTTGTTGTGCACATTCACTAAACCTTGTGGGCCAAAATGCAGTAAACAGCTGTCCAGTTGCAGTTTCCTTCTTTAATTTTGTACAGCAGCTTTATTGTTTTTTTTCTTCTTCAATTCACCGGTGGAATCTGTTAACAAACAGTTTTAAACCGTGTGGTATACCGACATTGAAAAGGTTAGCTGATACCCGTTGGTATGCTCATCATGATGCTGTTAATGCCTTACAGAAAGGCTATAGTACTATCCAAGATGTCCTTGCAAATATCCTGAATGACGAATACACAAAAGGAGAGATCTGTTTACAAGCCAAGGGCCTAAGTGTTGTTATGGATCAGCTTGAAACTGGAATTATGGTTGAAATATGGTCTGTTATTCTATCCAGGTTTCATAAAACCAATCTGTGTCTACAAAATGCAAACTTGGATTTACATACAGCAACAGGTATGCTGAGCTCTCTACAGCATTTTGTACAGTCTATTCGCTCTAGATTCTCTGAATTTGAACACCAGGGCAAAAACCTTGTTGGCTGTGAGGAGTACCAGCTACAACGTGGAAGAAAAATTAAAAGGAATCGAAGATGGGACTATGGTGAGGCAGAAGATGCTGATGCTAATATGACACCATCTGAAAAGTTTAAAGTGCACACCTTTTATGTTATAATTGAGCAACTGACAGAATCACTGAGGTACAGGCAAGCAGCATATAGCGTAATTGATGAAAGATTTGGCTTTCTTTCAGAAATGTGCACTCTAACAACAGATAGTCTATGCTCCAAAGCCAGAATACTAGTGACAACATATCCTGAAGATCTTGACCCCAATGTTTGCAGATGAGGTTGTACAGTTTGCCTCTGTTTTCAAAATGTACCAGTCTTCCCCTTCAAATAAAGACGTCCATGAGAGTCAAGAAATACAGATGTACACGTTTCTGGTAACACACTGTCTAGTTGCTGCATTTCCAAACACATATGTGACCCTTCGCATTTTTTTGTGCTTAATGGTCAGCAACTGCAGCGGTGAGAGATCATTTTCAGCTTTAAAACGTGTGAAAAATGATCTAAGATCTTCAATGGGTCAGGAGCGTTTAAATGCACTTTCTCTGTTGTGTATTGAAAATGGGTTGTTGAATGATCTCAATCTTGAGTCTACTATTGAGGAATTTGCTACCAAAAAAGCCAGAAAAGTTCATATTTTTTTTGAAGAATTTATTTATAGAACATATTTATATGCCATGCATCATACATTTATAGCTGATGAAATAAATATTGACAATGTCACCATTCTATATATCCAAAGCTGCTACTGACATAATATTTTACTAGATGTTGGTAACCCAAATATGTAATAATGTGAAATAAAACACGGGAAATGTATTGAACATGCTTACTAATACTTATTTAATACTTTATAGGTAATACCAGCTTCAAGGCACCTCCTGTATGGAGTAATTAGTGTCCTCCATTGGTTTGGGGGATTTTGGCACAGTCTTCCTGTTAGGGCGAGCGCTGCACGCCCGTCTCACAGCAAGTCACTTACCTCCATGGCTGCATGCAGCCGTCATCCATCTTGCAGCACTTCCCTCATGGCTGCCCCCATGCTTCCTCCTCACATGCTCAGGTGCGTGCACGTCTCCGTCCACTAGAGGGCGAGCGCACTGGATTCCTGAGATTTAAAGGGCCTGTACAGCACTGATTGGTGTTTGGTCATCCAATCCTGCATCCTCTTCCCCTATTTAAAGAGGCACTTCCTTCCTTCAGTGCCAGATCTTGGTCTCTTCATGCTTGTTGAAAGTCAGACATTCTTGGATTGCTCACCCGTGTACCGACCTCTGCCTGTCCCCGATTCTGAACCTTTGCTGCCTGCCCCGCCCTCGGCTACTCACCTTTACTGCGAACCTGTGCTGCCAGCCCTGATCTCTGCCTGTACTTACTACGCCTTTTGGCTGCCACTTGTGTACCTCGCTGAACCTCGGCTGATTGTGGGACTGGGCCGCTGTTGGGGGGTAGCGACCTGGGGGTCACTCACACTATGAGTATTTAGTGATGCCCTTTGGTCTTTGCAATGCACCCGCTGTATTCCAGGAATACGTAAATGACATTTTTCAGGACTTGCTTTACTCCTGTGTAGTTGTTTATTTGGATGATATACTCATCTTTTCATCTAATCTGGAAGAACATCACCGTCACGTCCGGTAAGTTCTGTCTCGCCTCCGTCAACACCACCTTTACGCCAAGTTGGAGAAGTGTCTTTTTGATCAAACCACCTTACCCTTTCTTGGATATATTGTTTCTGCTCGTGGTCTCCAGATGGACCCCAGCAAATTGAAAGCAGTTTTGGACTGGCCACGTCCTATTGGCCTACGGGCTATTCAACGCTTCCTGGGCTTCGCCAATTACTATCGACAGTTTATTCCCCACTTTTCTACTGTAGTGGCACCCATTGTGGCTCTCACGAAGAAGAACGCCAATTCTAAGTCTTGGCCTCCTCAGGCGGAAGAGGCCTTCATTGCCTTAAAAAAATCCTTCTCCTCTGCTCCGGTGCTGTCTAGGCCAGATCCATCTAGGCCTTTTGCCCTTGAAGTAGATGCCTCCTCCATTGGAGCCGGAGCTGTGCTCACTCAAAAATCTTCTACTGGCAGAATTCTCACCTGCGGGTTTTTTCAAAGACCTTTTCTCCGGCTGAAATAAATTACTCCATTGGAGATCGGAAGTTACTCGCCATAAAGTTGGCATTGGAAGAGTGGAGACATCTCTTAGAAGGTTCCGTACATCAGGTGTCCATCTATACTGACCATAAAAATCTGTCTTATTTAGAAACTGCCCAGCGACTGAACCCACGACAAGCTCGTTGGTCGTTGTTTTTCGCCCGTTTCAACTTTCAAATCCACTTCCGGCCAGCCGCCATGAACATCAGGGCGGACGCCCTTTCTCGCTCCTCAGACATCTCTGGTGTTGAATCCACTCCACAACATATTATCTCGCCTGAATGCCTTGTCCACTCCGCACCCGCTGCCTTTGTACAGGCACTGCCGGGAAAGACTTTCGTGCCAGCTCGCCAACGTCGCAAAATATTAAGATGGGGCCATTCTTCACATGTAGCCGGCCATGCCGGCATCAGAAAAGCCTGTGCTATCATTTCTAGATACTATTGGTGGCCTTCCTTAGAAAAGGATGTGATGGAATTCATTCAGGCCTGTACCATCTGTGCACGTGACAAGACTCCTTGCCAAAGACCTGCTGGCCTACTCCTCCCTCTGCCTATTCCGGATACCCCATGGACACACATTGCTATGGACTTTATTACTGCCTCCCTTCTTCGCATGGCAATACTGTTATTTGGGTGGTAGTGGATAGGTTTTCTAAGATGGCGCACTTTGTTCCTTTGCCTGGCCTCCCGTCGGCTTCTCAGTTGGCGAAATACTTCCTGATGCATATCTTTCGGCTTCATGGGCTTCCTACACACATTGTGTCTGACAGAGGTTTGCAGCTTGTTTCCAAGTTCTGGAGAGCCCTTTGTAAACAAATGAAAATTAAACTGGACTTTTCCTCTGCTTATCACCCCCAGTCAAACGGCCAGGTGGAAAGAGTTAATCAGATTCTTGGGCATTATCTTCGCCATTTTGTTTCTGCCCGTCAAGACGATTGGGTCGATCTTCTGCCCTGGGCGGAATTCTCGTATAATTTCAAGGATTCTGAGTCTACGAGGAAGTCCCCGTTCTTGGTAGTATACGGTCGGCATCTTCTTCCGCCTCTGCCCTTGTCCACGTCCTCTGGAGTACCCGCCGTGGATGACATCACACATGATTTCTCTACCATCTGGCAAGAGACCCAACGTGCCCTTTGTCAAGCTTCCGCCCGTATGAAAATTAGCGCTGATAAGAGGAGAAGAGCTCCGCCTGTCTATTCTCCAGGAGATAAGGTGTGGCTATCGGCGAAATATATCTGCTTCAAAATTTCTAGCTACAAATTGGGCCCCCGTTACCTGGGTCCTTATAAGATCAAACAACAGATCAATCCAGTTTGTTATAAGCTACACCTAGCAACATCACTGCAAATTCCCAATTCTTTCCACGTTTCCCTGTTGAAGCCAGTTATTGTCAATCGATTCTCTCCTAAAACCTTGGTGCCTGCCCCAATCTCTGGTACTGAGGATGCCTTTACGGTGAAAGAGATCCTGGCCTCTAAGATCTCCAGGGGTAAAAGATATTTTTTAGTCGACTGGGAAGGCTGTGGACCTGAAGAAAGATCTTGGGAGCCCGAAGAGAATATTCTAGACCGTAGTCTCATCTCGGACTTTCTGGGTCCCAAGAAGAGGGGGAGACCCAAGGGGGAGGTACTGTTAGGGCGAGCGCTGCACGCCCGTCTCACAGCAAGTCACTTACCTCCATGGCTGCATGCAGCCGTCATCCATCTTGCAGCACTTCCCTCATGGCTGCATCCAGCTGCCGCCCTTCCCCCCATGCTTCCTCCTCACATGCTCAGGTGCGCGCACGTCTCCGTCCACTAGAGGGCGAGCGCACTGGATTCCTGAAATTTAAAGGGCCTGTACAGCACTGATTGGTGTTTGGTCATCCAATACTGCATCCTCTTCCCCTATTTAAAGAGGCACTTCCTTCCTTCAGCCCCGAATCTTGGTCTCTCCATGATTGTTGAAAGTCAGACATCCTTGGATTGCTCACCCGTGTACCGACCTCTGCCTGTCCCCGATTCTGAACCTTTGCTGCCTGCCCCGACCTCGGCTACTCACCTTTACTGCGAACCTGTGCTGCCAGCCCTGATCTCTGCCTGTACTTACTATGCCTTTTGCCTGCCACTTGTGTACCTCGCTGAACCTTGGCTGACTGTGGGACTGGGCCGCTGTTGGGGGGTAGCGACCTGGGGGTCACTCGGCGCACAAGACCAACCTGCCTTGCGGTGGGCTCTGGTGAATACCGGTGGCTCCTTAGACTCCGCTCCCCTGACACGGTACCCGCCATCGGTCCCGCGGTTAAAGCGGATCCACACCTGAGTCCGCTCCACCCGGTCCCTGACACTTCCACACACAGTTTGAAACAATTTGGGAGTTTTCTTGGGTTGTTTCCAACATCTGGTATAAAATTGATGTCAATAGAACCTTTGGAAATATACTGAGTGAGAAAAATGGTGATGTGATAAATACTCATTTCACCCCATGTATATTTAATTATATAATGTTTTATGTTATATTTATAAAAAATGGTTGAGTGTTGTATTTATTATGGTTTTATTTAATTAACCAGTTTTCTATTGTTTACAAAAAGAGAAATCTTTTTTTAATAGATTCCTGTTATGGTACTTTATTGGTTATTAAAGTTGTTGAAAGTGCATCTGTCGTATGTTTTATGTATATTAAATTGCTAGCATAGCCAAAAAAGATGTTGGTATATGGATACTTTGTATATCTTCATAGATATTGTTTGATTCTTTATTTTGTTAAACAAAAATACATGTTTTATGGGTGCATTGAGTGTCAAATAGGTGTGCTTGAGTGTGCTGTGCTACAGGGCTGAAACACTTCTCGTGTTTCAGCCCTGTAGCAAGCCCTGTGTGTTAACCAAAAAAGCTGCGGATGTGACGTCACATTGGATAGGTGTTACAGTCTGGGGGCATAGCGAACCCTCTACAACACCTCTTTGACACTCTGGGCCCCCCAAAAGCGAGTTGATTCTTTTTTTTTTTTTTTAGCTAAAGAACAAACTCTATGAAAATATGCAAATTTTTCATACACTAACATGTATTCAGCTATCCTGATAATTTAATGTACATTAGACATGTGACAAATGCACTTTGTGTTGCGTTTTCATTTTATGTACTTCGATAAATAGGCCCGTCAAAATCTACAGCACCAGGCCCAGGAGGCTCTTAATCCGGCCCTGCCTGGCACTATACCGCCACATGCAGCCATACTCAAGCTCTACCACTTGTGACCCCGCCCCCTTTGTATCCCCCCCTATCCTTTAGACTGTAAGCCTGCAAGGGCAGGGCACTCCTCCCTATTGTCTCCTGTGCTCACAACACTTGGTTTTAACCTGTGGCATCTCATTTTGTATTGTTCTCTGTACTATATGTTTTACCCTGTCTGTAATCATACCTTGTAAAGTGCTAAGACGCTGTAAGCGGGTATCGGGCACTGTAACAGAGCGCCTCAGTCGCTATAGTAACCTGGCCGGCATTGATGAATGTGATGTATGTATGTTGGGCACTCTAACACCAGTACAGCGCTGCAGGGAGCGAGAGGTAGCGCCATCTCAGTGAGACCGATTCTCGGCGCTCCACACCATACTTATCGACACACACACAGCGTTGGCACTCTAAATCTGGTCGCTATAGCATAGAGCGCCAGACGCTGTGTGATTAAAGTCTGTTTTTGAACACATATCCACCAGTAACAAAGTGAAAACACATGGAATGACATTGTTGTAACATTGTGACAATGACACTTTAGTGCCAGACCTGTAATGAGAATTCTGGATAAAAATATAAAAAGTCAAAAGAATTTATAAAAGTGTGATTTGAGCAAAAAAATGTCAAACACGCTGTTTAAACACAAGCAAATGAACGGCCATTGAAATGTATGGGAGAGCGACAGTGAGCGAAAGGTAATACCTGGCGCTTTGCAAGCTAGAACGCCGGCGCTATACGCTGAGCCGCCTGTAATAATACATCAGACGCTACATGGCGCTGTTAGATTCACTCACCAGATTCACCTCCATAAATGTGGTATTGCGTACAGCGCACAGTGTTCACCCAACACTGCCTGCTTCTTCGAGGCACTACCTGGCGCTCTCCCTTCTTATCCCCCTAATAAGCATTAAACACTACAACACTGCCCATTGTGCTCTATGGGATCTTGAGCTACAGCAGGAGGCTTTATCTGGCGCTGATTCAACCACAGCGCCCAGGGCTGCATCATTTTTGACGCTAGTGTTAAGGCTACATTCACACCTGTCCAGTTGCATTTGTGGCATTGGGTTTTGCAGCAGGGATTATGTTTTGCGCTTTGTTTGCGTTCGTGCTTACGTCTGCATTCTAAAACAATCCCTTTTAATGGGATGCATTTGCGGCCCGGACACAGCGGGCAGGATTTTGTGCGGCTGCTTTTTTCTCATTGCTGTATTTTGTTTGCTTTATTTGCAGTGGTGGCATATGTGTCAATTATTTTGTTTTTGTTTTACTAATCAAAGTAAATATATAAAATGTTGAAACACACACTGTAAATTTCCTTGAAGCTAGGATAAATTGTACATGTTCTAATTTAAATGGATGGCCTGTTCCCCAGATATATGCAAAAAGGAGCAGGCAAGGCTTAAATAAATTTCTAATTTGAATGAAACAAACAGCAAACAGATTGCTTATTTACTTCCTTGCTTAGTAACCTTGAGAGTGTATAAAATACTGCTCACTTGCTATACTAAACTAGCGTACAGAGTCACACGACAAATGAAAATAGACCCAAGTCGTCACATGGGTTGTTGTGTAGTGTAATGGGCTATAGTTGCGGTTTTACTAGATTTGCCGCTATGTTTAGAGCTGTGCGTCCGTCACTTGTATCATTCCTTGGAGCTTAGGCAATGGTTCTTGCTGGGTGCTTCTGCATGGTTACACTGCATGGCTTTTGTCTAGACTGTGAAATGTACACAGCAGACCCCCGCTCAGAAATCTCAACAGAATGCAAGAAGTGTAACTATATACCGGCAACATACTGTAGCTCTGTTAAAAGTATTTCAGATGGAAGAAAATCATGGCTCTCATTATCAGTACAGATTTTTCCATGCTAATACATACAAGCCTGGTTCTGAAACACAAGGAAGAGTTGCCGGTAACAGTGGTTTCTATAGTTTCTTGTAGCTGCCAAAGAAAAGGTAGAAATCAACTCAATTCTTTGCTGACTGACCTAAGGGCTGTAATAAAATACCATGGGGGACTATTATACAGTATAAGACTGAGTTGTATTCCCATTAGACCAGGGGTGCTCCTTTTAATGAGCGCAGGATACCTAAATGATTTGGAACCTGGCCCACAATGAATAGGTTCAGATATGTTTCATTTGGAATAGGGTAATGAAGGTTTTCTACAACAATCAGGGCACCCACTGTCTCCACAAACTCCACTCGTATGTCCTTCCATCACACCCCTATATTCCTATGTAACAATCCCCACATGCTATCAAAATACAGGTTGATTGGCTTAACTATGTGAACATATGGGCCCCTTTTTTATATACCATCCCCATCAGTCCTACATCTAAACCATGTTGCCAATACTCAACCTATCTAAGCCCCCACCAATGCTAAGCATACAATTATTTTAGAAAAACTATTTTACCAAATTATTGTGACAAAAATTTCATCCAGGGGCGGTGTTGAACAATGTCACCACGTTCCTCCAAGCCACCTATATTTGCCAATGAGCCCCTCCTATATCACTCTCCGTGCAATCAACCATCCTTACTGTGCCCCTATTTAAATACATTTACACTTCAGCTACCCCTCCCACTTTCCCCACAATACATGTGGCACCGGGGCCAGAGGTTGGGCCCCTAACCATGGTGAACTGTCTTTCGTCCCCCTATGGGAGCCATCTTCCTCGGGTCCGGGGGAGCCCTGATGTCATTGCTGATGTCACAGAAGGGGAGTGCCCTAGAGAGATTTTCCCTTGCCACCGCTCCCTTTTTGTGATGTCATAAGTGGCGTTGGGGAGATTCCAGAGAGGCCCTGTCTCCTAATAATAACGACACTATCCAACGGATATTCATGGAGTCCCTGGCCAGGAGATGGGATGAACAGAAGGGGAAGCTGTGTTCCCCTCCTTTCTAAAGCCGGATGGAGCATCCCTAAAAGCCCCTGAGGGCATACATTGAAAGAAGCCTGTGCGGTAGCCAGGACGGGGAAGTTAATTAAGAAGAATAAAGTTTTTCTTTGTGTGTGCATTTTTACCCTTTTCCAGCTGGGTGGCCCTTGAGCCCTGGAATTACAAGCTGGTTTGACGGCTTGGTAATGCTTGGGGGGGGGGGGGGGGGGCATGCATTTAAAAAAAGAAATGTAAAAAAATACTTTTTAACCTGCCCCGAAGATGCTTATTTTTTGAAAATAAATGCAAGAGGTCCCCCCTCTAAGCATTACTAACTCGGCAAACCAAGCATAGGGGCTTGTAATTCCAGGGCTCAAGGGACACCCAGCCAGCCCCTGAACATTGCAAGCCCTATAGCACAGGGAACAAAGAAAATATTTTGGTGTGGTGCCTTATTTCTTTTTCACTTGGAGTGAACAAATAAGGGGTCCAGGATCCCTATACCAGTTCACCATGGTGAGGAGCTGGCATGGCACCTGACAAGCTTGATGGGTGCCATGCCAGTAAAATGACACATCACCCGCACCCCCTTTTGGGGGATCAGGGGAGGGGAAGAGCCTGGTGTCAAGGCACCCCTGGAAGAGCCCCGAGCCTATGACAAATGGCATAAGGACTTGTAACTTGCAGGGACAGGGGCCGCCTAGGCGCGTAACATGTCAGGGACAGTAACGCTTAATGGAATCATTGATGTCCCAAGTCCCAAGCCTGAGTAAGTACCAGGTGCAGTTCTGGATATTCTAGAAACTAACCACTGTATACCTTTTATTATCCCTCCCTCACATCTTTGTGTCGTGTTGTGGTGCATTTTGGGAAACCCTGCATGCAGTGTATTCCCTGCAACCCAATCTATAGATGTTTATAGGTGGCGCAGGTAAAGTGCATGTATTGTGCTTTACCTGCATATGCATTGTGATCCAGGAAGATCCAGGCCTCCCAATCATCCACTGTCTTTGATAATGGCTGGGCCTTCAGCTGCTGCTGACGCTCCATCGTTGGGTCCCCCGCCTTCTCCGAAGTTCTCTGCTTCCTCTGCTAGGCCACAGCCCCTCCACCAAGGCCACAACCTTTCCTGCTAAGCCGCAGTTTCTCCAGCTGAGCCGCCTCCTCTTCTGCCACTGCCCCCACCTATTTTCTCGCCTCCTCTGCTGAGCCACTGTCCCCAGTTTCCGCTGGTCTGTTGTTACCCCTGATGTGGGACAAGCTACAAGGGAGCCACCATTGCAACACCCCTCTAATAAAGGCACAGCGCAGGAACATAAAAGTGTACTACACTGCACTTTTGCTTTTTCCAATGCAATGTGGTTGAAACGCAGTGTGAAAGGGGCCTTACAATGCCTGTAGTCAACTTGAACAGTTTTTTGATGTTTGTACTATGCTTCAAAAAACTAGCTATTAATGGTTGCCAAATCCCAGGCCATATTTTCTTCTCCCTTATCTGCAAATCCCCGGCCCTCTGCTCGGGCATGTGGGCACTCCTGTGCCCAGCCGTTCAGAAAGGCTGGACACGGGACCACGAGCGGCGTCAAGGAAGCCAGCGATGTGGCGGCCGGTGATCCCAGCGTTGCGGGACCTGCCGGAAAAGGTGAATTTACCGGTGACCTGGGGGATGTCACATCCTATACTGCATGCCCCTAGGGGAGGCTAACGGCCGGCCCTAGAATCTTTTAGATTTCAAGACTATGCAGAGTGGGTTTTCATCTGCTTTAAAGTGACCCTGAGTCCAGCTGCAGAAAAGCCCCCTCCCATCCAGTGTTGAAAGAACCCCTCCATGTAGTCATGTAGTCACCAGTGGGATTACTACATCCCTTAGGAATAACATTTATATTTTTATATATAATTACTGTACCCTGAGCATGTATTTGAAGTGTTATAGGAAATTGCAGTTATATGTATGATTTATGAAGTAAACATATACAGAGCAGTATTCCATGTGTATTTGATCATCTTTGATTTCCAGAGGAAATCATTCTTGGGCCCACAACAGGAAATCATTCCTGTGACTCATTAAAGAAAATAATTCTTGGGTCCACCACAGGAAATCATTCCTGGGACTCATTAAAGGAAATCATTCTTGGGGCCCACCAGAGGAAAACATTCTTGGGGCACACCAGAGGAAATAATTCTTGGGGCACACCAGAGGAAATAATTCTTGGGCCCACCAAAGGAAATCATTCTTAGGGCTCACCAGAGGAAATATTTATTTGGGCCCACTAGAGGAAATCATTTTAGGGGGGTCTTCAGAGGAAATCTTAACTGTGGCCCACTAGCGGAAATCATTCTTGGGCCCACCAGAGAAAAAAATACTATTGGGACTCACCAGAGAAAACCATTTTTGGGGCACACCAGAGAAAATAATTATTGGGCCCACTAGAGGAAATTATTTTAGGGGGGTCATCAGAGGAAATCGTTACTTTGGCCCACCAGGGGAAACTATTCTTGGGCCCACCAGAGAAAAAATATTATTGGGACTCACCAGAGAAAATAATTCTTGGCACTCACCAGAGAAAATAATTCTTAGGGCCCACCAGAGACAGTCATTCTTGGGGCATACTAGACATACTAGAAAAAATCATTCTTGGCCTCACAGTGGAAATCATTCTTGCAGTTCACTAGAGGATATGATTCTTGGGGCTCACCAGAGAAAATACTTATTGCGCTAATCTGATTAAATCATTCTTGGGGTTCACTAGAGAAATTCATTATTTTGCCCCCAGAGGAAATGATTCTTGGACCCACCAGAGGAAATCATTCTTGGGGCATACTAGAAACAATCATTTTTGGTCCCACAGTGGAAATCATTTTTGGGGCTCACCAGAGTAAATTATTCATTTGGCCACCAGAGAAAATCATTTTTGGGGCCAGCAGAGGAAATCATTATTGCAGCTCACCAGAGAAAATTATTCTTGGTGCTCCCCAGAGGAAATTATTTTTAGGGCTCACTAGAGGAAATAATTATAGGGGCCACCAGAGGAAAGCGTTCTTAGGTCTCACCAAAGGAGAAATCATTCTTGGGACTCAGCTGGGCATTTGCTTGGCATTCTTGGGGCCACCAGAGGAAATCATTCTGGGTCCACCAGAGAATATTCTTAGGACTCATCAGAGAAAGTTATTCTAGATACCACCAGAGGAAGTTATTTTAAAGGCTCGTCAGAGGAAATCATTCATAGGACACACCTGAGGAAGTTATTCTTGGGGCCAGCAAAGAAAATCATTTTTAGGGTTCACCAGAGAAAGTTATTCTAGGGACCACCAGAGAAAATCATTTTTGGGCCCAACAAAGAAAATCATTCTCATGGTTCACCATATGAAATCATTCCTGGGGCCACCAGAGAAGATCATTCTTGGGCCCACCAAAGGAAATCATTCTGTGGATCCCTGTAGGAAATTCTCCTTTGGGAATCACCAGAGGAAATCTGTCTTGTCGCCCACTCTTTAGCCATATGAAAATAATGCAAGAGTGCCGTTAATTATGTTGTTCTGTTCTGAAGGTAGTCTTGGGTCAATACCTAGAGCCCACTGGAGGATCCTGCTCCCATCCCTCCGCTACCCTTGGTGACAGCTCATTTTGACTTGGCTGCAGTGGCTTCAGTGTTTCAGGGGATAACGGTTGACACTTTAAAGTGCTACTCCATACAAAGAATGCATTGCTTAGGGCACCTGACTATCATCTGTTAGGTCATGTTATGTATGCTTTGATTTTTCTCCATGCTACTAGTCTTTTAACCCACATGTAAGTGTGTGGGCAATGAAAACACATATTTAACACTACAAGTGTAAAGGAAGACTGAGTATGCTGTCAGTGTTTCCATTATTAGCAAGCATATTTTATTACATATATTCCCCAGCCTAGCATATAAACTCAGGAGTGTCTCATCTCAAATATCCTCTGTGGCTTCCTGAGGAGAGGCTGGAATGCCCCCCTATGCTGTATTCATTCTGTGTTGGAGCCATGGGGCAGATATCTTCTATGTCCAACACATTTTTAGGTCATACAAAATGAATAACTTGGCATATTGATGACCTTGTCAAGGCTAAATAGAGCCCCTGCCAGTGCCCAACATACTTTAAGGAGTGCGGCTATTTACAGGCGATACTGTGCGTAGGCCAGAGCGGAAGAACGCGACAAGTTTCTCTAAAGCACAGACAGATGACTCCACGTTTATTTTCTGACACAGTCTGTTTACATGTGATGGCGGCAAAAAGAGTTTTTATGAAATACTATACAAATAGTATGGTAAGGTACAAATGATTTTGTTTTTTTTTACGGATTGCTGGGCCAACTTTATCTCTGAGTGAGATTACAGCATGATCTCAGTCACAGATAAAGTCCCATCAGGAATAATTTTTACTGCTGCATAATTTATTAATCTTATGAATGTAATGCTATGACCCACCAGGTGAACTGCATTAAACCGATACACTCCCATTTTTAACGAAACGGGTGTTAGTCTCAGCTTAGGGGGGGAATTCCAGTTGCCGCTGTCCACATAACATACTTCGCCTGCATGTCTCTTTTCTCTTACCTGATCCTTGCTCTGTTGGTATTTCGGGCCCTGCATTTTGGCTCCATGGGTCATGTAGTCTGGACTCCTTTTCCACCAAAAGGACTGGACTCTGCTGCTGCTGCCGGCCAGTCTTGGTTCCCGAATTCTGCAAAGAAGGAAGGAGAAGAAAAGATACAATATGATGAGATTTTCTTTCTGTACAGGATGCCATGCAACAACCTTATAAATAAGATGGAGAAGCCCCCCTGAACTCGTGGGTCTCTGATGCGGTTGCTACCTCTGCACCCAGGGCCGGTGCCAGTACAAGTCAAACCTGGGCAATTACCAAGGTCCCTGGCATCTTCAGGGGCCCATTCAGGCTTACACTTGGCCATGGTATTATTTTACAGTAGACCTGATTTACAGTGGATATCGAATGCCGGGTGTTGTGTGCAGACCGACTCATGGTTGACCTCAGCAACAGGGGGTGATCAGCAACAATGGAGAAGGTGGCATGGAATGGAGGGCAATTGATGGAAGCTCAGAAGGTGGCAAGAACCAGTTGACAACAGACAGCAATGATGGAGTCTTTAGTGGCAGCGGAGCAAGCAGTAAAGGCTGATGGGTGCTTGGTGGCAGTAAAGAATGCAACAAGGGCTAGAGCATGATTGGTGGCTATAGGGAAGGCGATAAGGACTGGAGGCCAATCAGCAGCACAAGATGACACATTTGTGGCAACGGAGCTGAAAGGTGACATCATGTGACTCACTACTTTGACATACTTCCCAACTGTCCCTGATTTGGAGGGACTGTCCCTCTTTTAAGGTCCTCCCTGTTCTTCTTGTCTTCTCTGTCCTTCTTTGAGGTGTAACATGCAGATCTGCAGTAATAAATGATTCATTTGCATATTCAAAGTGTTACTTTGTTGTAACTATTACATCCTATCTCCAATCCATCAATAAATGATGAGGTGTGCCTTAATTTAACAATTGTCCCTTTTTCCCACCTTGAAAAGTTGGACGGTAAGCTTTGGGGCCCACTAAGACTCTCTTGCCCAAGGGCCCCGATAAACCTAGAGCCGGTCCTGTCTACACCCCTTTAGTTATGCACCTGTTTTTTTAACGCTGTCTGTACTGTCCCTTAACAGTGAACCTAAAGTTAAAAAGGGATTGAGACTTTGGTTCTGCATAGAATCCAACCCCTGTACTGTCTGTTTAAAGTGAACCTAAAGTTAAAAAAGGATTGAGATTTGGGTCTGCATATAATCCAACCTCGGGGGCCAACCAGTTTTGCATATCCTTGTCTTGCCCCTTGTATGCTTTTTAACAATACCTGGGATTTTCATAATACAAAATTTGGGATTCCCAGCTAAATAAATTCCCCTGGACCACTGTGCAAACTAGCCGGTGATCCAACGATGCATGCGTGGCCTCTTCATCCATCAGTGTCCAGAGCTCCATTTAGCTTTGCTAAGGCACTCTGATGTCAGACTTAGTAAAGCTAAATGGTACAGTGGCTGCTGGGAACTCTTGGTTGGCAACAGGTTGGCATTGGGGCAATCTCGGCTAACACACTGACCTGCCGCTGCCATTCCCAGCCTTGCCAGCAAGGGGAAAAAGAACCCTGTCAGGCAGGTGTCCGCAGCCATGAGGGGGAATCTCCTCCTGCGGTCACATCTTCAGCCTGGTGCCCATCACTGAGCCATAGTCAGCATCACTAGATATCTAGAGTCTCCCTCTCTTTCATCCCCTGGGACACTGCGGTACTCACCATTGCCATTCCCCTCAGCTATCGCCCGGCTCATAGATTTTCAGGGGTCAGTTGCTGCCATCCATCCACCTTCCCGGCTCCCTACAGCTAACCGGCACTGCTGCACACCTTCTGTATGTCCATTTATTGGTGGTGCAGGGGGCAAGCCCCCCGCTGCCCAGCTCCTTCAAATGACAGGCAATGTACGCCGGGGTTAGGGGACGAGGCTTATGCACCTCCATTGATTGCAAACTCAATGTGCTTGGCCCGTTGGACAGTACACAGCATGTAGATGCTGGGGCACACCCGTGATGGGAACTACTACTTCTGGGCCATCAGCTTCATCCTGACAGAAACTAGAACCTTTTCTCCACTCTCAGTGAATATGTTAAAATCCCAACTTACTTACACACTCAAAAGTCTTTCCATCCGACATGGACCAGTATTATACAAAGGATCAAACCATAAATATATCCATAGTGAAAGTCCCCCCTAATCATATACACCCACACATAAAAACATGCACCTTAATCCAAGGACTTGCTAGACTCAAGATCCCAATACACGGGGCAGCTACTGGGTGATTTGTTGTCCCAGGGAGATGTCCCTTGCATTGAGAAATAAGTGATTATCGCTAACAAGAAATTGCTGAACAAAAAATGACATGCTCACCGCCCAGCATGTGTAGTACACAGTACTAAACATTGGGATTTACTAACGGAAGGGTATACCAAGGCAAAGGGAGCCAACAGGGCACGTCTTTCCAGAGGGCGTCCCATGGCACATGCACCCCGCAGGCTGACTGAAAAGGGGGATTGATTGGGTGGGTCCCCACTCTTTCACCTGGATAGGTAACAGTGGGGGAGGGTCCCCTAGTTCTGCAGCTTCTAAGCCCCAGACCATTAAGGAGTCAGTGGCAGTAGGGGGAGGCTAAGGTCGAGCTGCCTGGTGGTCACAGGACAGCCCTGGGATGGCATTATTCTGAGAATCATGGGACCAGAGCAGAAGGTGAGCAGAATCAGTTCCTTTTAGAGAGGGGTGGAGCTTAGGTTGGTATATATGGTCACCTCCCCTAGTATAAAAGGTAGCTCCGGAAGAATGGTGGGAACTTGTGGACACAAGCTGGCACATCCCCTCCTTTCACTGCAATGGAAAGGGGCGTGTAAAGACCTAACATGCCCCTTTAAATTGCAGTGATTGGAGGGGTATGCCAACTCACAGTGACTGATGGCAGGGTCACAAAAGGGATGCGCAATCTGGCCAGGTAGAAAGGGATGGGAATCCAGCGATCAGGTAAGAGCTGCAGTCCCGGACCTGCAGTGATGGTCTGTGATGACACAAGGTATATCCCTTGTATAGCACTTTACGCTTATAGCATATTTTTTGGATGGAAAAACATCTTTAATAAAGCTTTTTATATAGCCCAGTGTCCTGTGTAACCATTCTCATTTAGCTTTACTGGGAGGGGGGGGATTTAGGTAGGGTCCAGTTGTCATAATTATTGTACTAATTTCTGATCACCAAGATGCTGCTCTCCAACCTAGAGAGCACTAAATGCCATGGGAGCTGGGCAGGTAAGTCTTAACTGGCAACAGATGCTCCAAAAATTAGTACCTAAAATTCCCTTTAAATCTTTCACTCCAATGTCCAAAAATCAGAGCCCTGTAGTTCTTTAGCAGAGCTCCTAAACAGGACTGACTTCATTTTGTTATTTCCCATGTCTTAATAAACCTGCCACTGTATAATAAATGCTTCCAGCGCCTTCTTTGCTTCTTCTCTTTAGCTGTTTTTACTAAATAAGGGCACTTGGAATGTAGCGACCCATCCAGAACAGGATATGCCGATATGACACTGAACTAAGAGGAGACACAGCACAAAGCAACTCAGTGTTTAGACAACTAAAGCTCCTCAGCATGACACAGCACTGCAATTTCATATGTAGTCGTAATGTTCAAGGAGGATATGTACAAGCAATAAAGATAGCAAGACCTTTGGCTGAATATTTGTTTCAGAAAATAATCTCTATACTTCTAATTGTAAAAGAGAATTCTTACTTCTAAAAGTGACCGTCCAGTGGAAAAAATCCTCCCACCCCTCCCCAAAAGTGATGCCCAGGGAGGTGGGTAAAAGAAAAAAAAAGTATTAAATTATACAACAATCTTAGTCTCATCACTCCACAAAAGCAGCCACACTGCTGTTACTCATTTATTCAGCATAATGAAAGCAGGAACAGCAGTGTCCAGCTCTAAGATAGGGACCGGCACTAGGTAAGTGATTTTGTAAGTAAGTGGTAAGTGGTTAGTAAGTGGTTCCAACCACTGGGAGTCACTGCAAGTTCTTAGATTAATTTATTTTAAGGCACCTGCCTTGTACATTTTGCGTTTTTTTTTTTCATCTGTGTTTTGCTTTTTTCATATAAAAAATGACGTGGTGTTCCTCCTTTCAAAGACCACCATCTGGCACACCAAGCATAGGGGCATGGGCTCGGAGGCGGCATGGCATGGGACTGGCACTGCCCCAGGGGTGAACACTGGGCCCACGTTGATGTGCACCATGCTCCTCTATACCCCCTTGGCCTTTGGGGTTAATGGGTCACAGGGTGAACAGAAAGTCACCTGTTATGCTGGCTTGCTGTTCCTCTAGACCCCTGTGACAGACTCTCTGCCCTTTGGACTTTACACAGGTTCATTACTTTCCTTTTCTTAAAGCATGTACAGACTGCCATTGTGTTGATTGTTTACGTTATTCATTGTTCTGATTGATTACGTCACAGACAATGGCATTGTTCTGATTGATTGTTGTACAGACGTCTATTGTGTTGCTGATTGCGTCACCGGCAGAGTTGAGGGATTGTGTGCCCTGCTCCCATTGGTCTGTGTATTTGTCATGCAGTCCTCCATCAGGTCCATGGGGGAGGTCCCCTTGCATGGAGGCTTGCATATAAGGCCCAGTGTGGCACTAATAAAGTCTACTTCACCTTCACCCTCAATACTGAAGTTCTGTCTCTTATTGGGGGAAACGCTATATTACAATTCACTAGCCCTTGTAAGGGCTGTTCCTGTTTCCTCACGGACGACTCTGGAATTCCAGCAGCACCTCTTACGATTGGGAAAAGGACGTCTCGGGCGGTGAAGCCCTCCGGCGATATATACAACCCCTAACTAGTTCAAGGTAGTATAAGTAAAAACATTTCACACATAATCATTTTAATAGTCTAACTATACACTATACTTACCTCCACCATTTTCATCCAGTGCTGGGCGGTGCTCCAGGGCCTCTTCGGGTTTCTCATCACATCCTCTTCTGCCGGCAGAAGACAAAAATTTCCCTTCCATCCCGGCTGGCACCTTACCTGATCATGGATGGAGTGGGAATGGAGTGGGAATGCTAGCGTAGCTTGGCTGATGGCGGATGACTGGAGATCAGGCCTGGCCGGCGCAGGACCCAATCTCAGATAAGACCGAGAGCCCCAGAGTAGGACTGATCAGCTGCAGGATACAAAGGTCACCTGAATACAAAACATTTGAAGAATATTAAACCAGGGGCTCCCTACTTGTGGCATTTGAGGTCCCTTCGGGTGGTACCCCAATCAGATCTGCTGCCATCTAAATTTTATCAAGCCTGGTTTTCATAATAAATAAAAAACTGACCTAAAAGGTGAACTTTGAATGGCTGTTTTATGTTGTAACACAGTTACAACACAGTTAGCCTCCCACCTTGCGGAACCCGAGACATTTCCAAAATGTAAAGTGGTACTTGATAAAAAAAACTGCTGGGCTAGAATATATTTTTGGGACTAAAGAGACAAAGCAATTCTTATTGCTTAGCGAATAACAAATGCCAAGATATGACAGAAAGCAGACACACGAGGACTAAAGCACCAATACAATTAAACTAGGAACAGCAGCAGATATATTTTGTTTGTAGGAAATCCCAGAACTAAAAGTTCTGCCTTGATTTAACATTCAGCGTGCAAAGTTCACGCCACCATCTTGGACAAAATAAATAGGGATGAGCGAATCGATCCGGACGAACCCGGATTCGATCCGAATTTCATGAAAAATTTGATTCGGATCGAATCCGAATTTCCCCGCGATTCGATCGCTCGAAGTTTTCCTTTAACATCCATTCATTTACATTTACAGGCATTCTAAGATGGCGGACGGGACATGTCCAGACATGTAAGGTGGGGCAGTGTATGCTGGGACAGTCACATGCAGCCTATCAGCAGCCAGCAAGCCCGGTGACGTCACAGCGCTATTTAAGGCGGCCATCTTGCTTTTCCTTCCTCATTTCTCTATTGCATTCGTGAGAGACAGAACGCTGTGTAGCTGAGGGAGAGAGGCAGTTAGACAGGCAGAGACAGACAGGGACAGGCTGGAGACAGGCAGGAGACAGGCAGGAGACAGACAGAAAGTCAGCGAAAAACAGGGAAAGTTAGGAAAAATCGGAGGCAGTCACAGGGAGATTTTTTTTTTTTCATCCAGCCTGAGGGTTTGTTACTGGCTGGCGTTTTCAGGCTGCTTATACTAACTAACTGTGCATATATACTGAACTGATCTTAAGTCTGCTGTGAGGCATCCCATTCTGTGACTACACCAGCCTCTATTTAAGACCATATAACCATTTGCAGTTATTCTAATTGAAATTAGGCCTGATAAAGACACTTTTGCTGTGCATAGCACTACTGGACCCTGCCAGGTGCACTTCTTTTTTGGGGCATCCCATTGTGTGACTACACCAGCCTCTATTTAAGACCATATAACCATTTGCACTTATTCTAATTGAAATTAGGCCTGATAAAGACACTTTTGCTGTGCATAGCACTACTTGTCCCTGCCAGGTGTACTGCTGGTTTTTGGGGCATCCCATTCTGTGACTACACCAGCCTCTATTTAAGACCATATAACCATTTGCACTTATTCTAATTGAAATTAGGCCTGATAAAGACACTTTTGCTGTGCATAGCACTACTTGTCCCTGCCAGGTGTACTGCTGGTTTTTGGGGCATCCCATTCTGTGACTACACCAGCCTCTATTTAAGACCATATAACCATTTGCACTTATTCTAATTGAAATTAGGCCTGATAAAGACACTTTTGCTGTGCATAGCACTACTTGTCCCTGCCAGGTGTACTGCTGGTTTTTGGGGCATCCCATTCTGTGACTACACCAGCCTCTATTTAAGACCATATAACCATTTGCACTTATTCTAATTGAAATTAGGCCTGATAAAGACACTTTTGCTGTGCATAGCACTACTTGTCCCTGCCAGGTGTACTGCTGGTTTTTGGGGCATCCCATTCTGTGACTACACCAGCCTCTATTTAAGACCATATAACCATTTGCACTTATTCTAATTGAAATTAGGCCTGATAAAGACACTTTTGCTGTGCATAGCACTACTGGACCCTGCCAGGTGCCCTTCTTTTTTGGGGTATCCCATTCTGTGACTACACCAGCCTCTATTTAAGACCATATAACCATTTGCACTTATTCTAATTGAAATTAGGCCTGATAAAGACACTTTTGCTGTGCATAGCACTACCTGTTCCCTGCCAGGTGTACTGCTGGTTTTTGGGGCATCCCATTCTGTGACTACACCAGCCTCTGTTTAAGACCATATAACCATTTGCACTTATTCTAATTGAAATTAGGCCTGATAAAGACACTTTTGCTGTGCATAGCACTACTTGTCCCTGCCAGGTGTACTGCTGGTTTTTGGGGCATCCCATTCTGTGACTACACCAGCCTCTATTTAAGACCATATAACCATTTGCACTTATTCTAATTGAAATTAGGCCTGATAAAGACACTTTTGCTGTGCATAGCACTACTTGTCCCTGCCAGGTGTACTGCTGGTTTTTGGGGCATCCCATTCTGTGACTACACCAGCCTCTATTTAAGACCATATAACCATTTGCACTTATTCTAATTGAAATTAGGCCTGATAAAGACACTTTTGCTGTGCATATTCTTACTGCTGCCTGCCAGGTGCACTTCTTTTTTGGGGCATCCCATTCTGTGACTACAGCAGCCTCTATTTAAGACCATATAACCATTTGCACTTATTCTAATTGAAATTAGGCCTGTTAAAGACACTTTTGCTGTGCATAGACTTACTGCTGCCTGCCAGGTGCACTTCTGTTGGGGCATCCCATTCTGTAACATACCATACCCCTCTTTATTTACACTAAGCAGCTCTCTTATTTACACTAAGCAGGCCTGTTGGATGCTGAGTGTTACTGCTCACTTTTGGTGTGCATTATATTCTGTTTCATATAGACCCACTGCTGCCTGGGGGTTCTTAAAATATCACCTACTACCACGCCAGTTAGACTATGTCAGGCAGACAAGTGCCTGGAAGTGAAAAGAGGAGTGGCAGAGGCCAAGATTCCGCAGGCAGAGCTCGCATCAGACTGGGGGCCAGTAGCAGCAGGAGTCACGCTGAGAGACCTAATCTGCCAGTACCTGCTAGCGGTCGGGTCTCCAC
Organism: Gastrophryne carolinensis; assembly: GCA_027917425.1. NCBI lineage: Eukaryota > Metazoa > Chordata > Amphibia > Anura > Microhylidae > Gastrophryne > Gastrophryne carolinensis. The sequence continues at coordinate 284,199,912 of CM051237.1, read as the reverse complement.
CAGTAACGCATCTGCCGTGGTAGATTGGTTGACGCGCTCATCAACAACATCATCACAGCTTACGTCTGAGACCCCCAGTCTAGGGTCGGTAGGTTCCTCTGACACAACCCTGAGTTGGCATGCCCCGAGAGCAGTCCCTGTCCTCCCATTGCCTCTGGCCTACGCCGTTCCCTCCCCCAGCGACGTATCCTATGCTTTGGGTTCAGCTCCACTCTTTAGTGAGGAGGAGCATCAGATAGAGGACAGTCAGCAGCTACTGCCCAGCCAAGAAATGGAGGTGGCTTCTCTAGCTAGGCAGACAAATAGTGATGTGGACAGTGTCGTGGGTGCTGCGAGCGTTCCAGCTCCTGCGCCAGACACTGTTGACGAATCCACGAACATCAGTGACGTACAGCCACAACTCGGTGATGATGATGATGACGATGAAGCCGATCGCACTTGGGAGCCGGGTGATGAAGGGGCTTCATCGTCATCATCAGGAGAAGAGGGGCGCAGGTTGCCCCGGAGTCAGCAGCTGAGGCAGCAAGGTGGTAGCAGTCAGCATGGGGGCACAATTCCAAAGGCTGGAGCCGGCCGGGGCCGGGGTAGAGCACCTGCTGTGCGGCAGTCTACCTTATCGGGAGGTAGTGGAGCAGGGGTTCCTGGAGTTGGCAACAGCAGCAGTGAATCAGTGAGGCCAGGGGGTGGGAAAAGTAGCTACTCGGCAGTGTGGCAGTTTTTCCTGAAGCATCCGCAGGAGGGTAACATGGCCACATGCAAGATATGTAGGCAGAAGGTGAAGCGTGGCCAGGGTCCAAATGTTGGCACCACGGCCCTGCGTCAACATATGATGCGTCACCATAAAGCGACCTGGGAGAACCGAGGCTCCCAAGGGGTGGTCCAGTCTGCTTCCTCACCAAGTGAGCTCCCAATTTCTGCCAGCCAAGGCTCCAGCACCTCAGCCGAAGGCAGCTGTGCGTCATACCCATCCTCTGTCGCTCCTGCTCCTCCTCCTCCTCCTCCTCCAAGTCATGCATCCCGCCAGCAATCCATCAGCGAAGCCATGTCCAAGAGACAGCAGTATGCGCCCACTCATCCTACGGCGCAGAAGCTGAATGTGCTCCTGTCCAAGTTGCTGGTGCTGCAGTCGCTCCCTTTTCAGGTGGTGGAATCTGCACCTTTCAGAGAACTGATGGCTTGTGCCGAGCCGAGGTGGAGAGTCCCAAGCTGTCATTTCTTTGCCAAGAAGGCAGTACCAGCGCTGCACACTTTTGTTGAACAGAAGGTGGGCCAGTCCTTGAGCCTGTCAGTGTGTAGCAAAGTGCATGGCAGCGCCGACATCTGGAGCTGTAACTACGGTCAGGGACAGTACATGTCGTTTACGGCCCACTGGGTGAATGTGGTCCCTTTGCAGCAGCAGCAGCAGCAGCAGCAACTTGGACAGGTCACGCCGCTTCGGCCTCCGCGCTCCCTGCCCGTTGGGCCTGTGACACCGTGCGACTCGGCCTCCCCATCCTCCGCCATCTCCTCACCCTCCACTGTAGGCTCAAGTCTCAGTGCCCCTCCAGTCTACCATGTGTGCAGGGCACGGAGGTGTCACGCAGTGCTTCACATGGTTTGTCTTGGCGAACGGAGTCACACAGGGGAGGAACTGCTTAAATGTATTCATCAGGAAATCCAAACATGGCTTACTCCAAGAAAACTTAAAATGGGAATCATGGTTACCGACAATGGGAAGAACATTTTGTCTGCGCTGCGCCAAGGAAGCCTGTCCCATGCCCCCTGCATGGCTCACATCTTCAATCTGGTTGTCAAGTGGTTTCTGAAGTGTTCCCCCCATCTGCAAGACATCCTAACAACTTAAAGGAAACTTTGCATGCACTTCAGCCACTCCTACACCGCCAAACACACCCTTCTTGAGCTACAGCGTCAGAATGGTATCCCCCAACATATTCTGATTTGCGATGTTTCCACCCGTTGAAATTCCACCCTTCACATGTTGGACCGATTATATGAACAGAGAAAAGCCATCACGGATTTCCTGATGATCCAAGCAGATAGGGGGACTCCCCTGTGTAACTTCAATGTCAACCAGTGGCAGCTCATACGTGACACCTGCCGTTTGCTCAGGCCCTTTGAGGAAGCCACTTTATTTGTCAGTCGGCAGGATTACGGGATGAACAACGTGATTCCACTGCTTCATGTACTACAGCACATGTTGGAAACCATGGCTGGTCAGGGCACTGGAGACATGGCGTTTACATCTTACGGCCACATGAACCCCGTTGGAGCTGAACTGGAGGAGGAGGAGGAAGAGGAGGAGGAGGAGTTGCCCAGCGAAACACAGTTTAGGCTTGGCGAAATGGCTGGTTTATCTAGTCAGCGGACAGGAGAGGAGGAGCAGGAGCAGCCAGAGGAGCTAGAGGTTTTTGAGGAAGGCGAGACAGAGGACCCGGGCACACCGTGGCAGTATGCAGTTGAGATGGAGACAGGTAGTCCATCCGAGTCACTTGCGCAAATGGCACGAAGCATGCTCACGTGCTTGCGTAGTGACCCCAGAATTGTTTCCATCTGTCGGCGGGATGACTTCTGGCTGTCCACCTTATTGGACCCTCGCTTCCGGCACAAAATGGGGGCATTTTTTAAACCCACCGAGAGGGAGGACAAACTCAACTACTACAAAGACATTCTACGTAGGCAGTTGGCCGATGCCTATCTGCACCATGGTCCATACTCTCGCAGGTCTGACTCGAGGGGACCTCTGCGCTCACCTTCCACTGCCATGGCCGCTGGGGGGGTTGGCAGGAGCAGCAGCAGCAGCTCCATCAGCAGCAGCAGCCTCAGTCTTCAGTCGCTAATGAGTAGCTTTCTACACCCGCATAGTGAGGCTACTCATGAGCAGCAGGAAGACCTGGAGCAGGACCTCAACCAGCAGGTCATGTCATACTTTGACATGACCATGCCAACACACCTTGAGGATCCGCTGGACTTCTGGGCAGCCAAACTTGATTTGTGGCCGCAACTAGCAGAGTTTGCCCTGGAAAAGCTGTCCTGCCCGGCAAGTAGCGTGCCATCTGAGCGGGTGTTTAGTGCGGCGGGGGCCATAGTTACGGCGAGGAGAACTCGTCTGTCAACTAAAAATGTGGAGAGACTCACCTTTGTCAAAATGAATCAGGGATGGATCAGCCAGGATTTCCACCCACCAATGCCTGATGCATGCGACTAGATTCAGCATGGTGCCACGTTTTACACTTTCCAAATGGTGCAAAACATATTTATGTCTTTAGGCCAATTTTTGGGCTCCTGCTGCTGCTGCTGCTGCCAACTTCTGCCAGCTCCAGGGTGTGAGTCATCCAATTTTTGGGCTCCTGAAGCCAACTCCAGTGTCTCTATAAAGTAATCTTTGGGCTCCTGCTGCTGCTGCTGCCAACTCCAGGGTGTGATTCATCCAATTTTTGGGCTCCTGAAGCAAACCCCAGTGTCTCTTTAAAGTAATGTTTGGGCTCCTGCTGCTGCTGCTGCCAACTTCTGCCAACTCCAGGGTGTGATTCATCCAATTTTTCGGCTCCTGAAGCCAACTCCAGTGTCTCTATAAAGTAATCTTTGGTCTCCTGCTGCTGCTGCTGCCAACTCCAGGGTGTGATTCATCCAATTTTTGGGCTCCTGAAGCCAACCCCAGTGTCTCTTTAAAGTAATGTTTGGGCTCCTGCTGCTGCTGCTGCCAACTTCTGCCAACTCCAGGGTGTGATTCATCTAATTTTTGGGCTCCTGAAGCCAACTCCAGTGTATATTTGGGCTCCTGCTGCTGCCAACTCCAGGGTGTGATTCATCCAATTTTTGGGCTCCTGAAGCCAACCCCAGGGTCTCTTTAAAGTAATGTTTGGGCTCCTGCTGCTGCTGCCAACTTCTGCCAACTCCAGGGTGTGATTCATCCAATTTTTGGGCTCCTGAAGCCAACCCCAGGGTCTCTTTGAAGTAATGTTTGGGCTCCTGCTGCTGCCAACTCCAGGGTGTGATTCATCCAATTTTTGGGCTCCTGAAGCCAACCCCAGGGTCTCTTTAAAGTAATGTTTGGGCTCCTGCTGCTGCCAACTTCTGCCAACTCCAGGGTGTGATTCATCCAATTTTTGGGCTCCTGAAGCCAACCCCAGGGTCTCTTTAAAGTAATGTTTGGGCTCCTGCTGCTGCTGCCAACTCCTGCCAACTCCAGGGTGTGATTCATCCAATTTTTGGGCTCCTGAAGCCAACCCCAGTGTCTCTTTAAAGTAATATTTGGGCTCCTGCTGCTGCTGCTGCCAACTCCAGGGTGTGATTCATCCAATTTTTGGGCTCCTGAAGCCAACCCCAGGGTCTCTTTAAAGTAATATTTGGGCTCCTGCTGCTGCTGCTGCTGTCAACTCCTGCCAACTCCAGGGTGTGATTCATCCAATTTTTGGGCTCCTGAAGCCAACCCCAGGGTCTCTTTGATGTAATGTTTGGGCTCCTGCTGCTGCCAACTTCTGCCAACTCCAGGGTGTGATTCATCCAATTTTTGGGCTCCTGAAGCCAACTCCAGTGTATATTTGGGCTCCTGCTGCTGCTGCTGCCAACTCCAGGGTGTGAATCATCCAATTTTTGGGCTCCTGAAGCCAACTCCAGTGTCTCTTTAAAGTAATATTTGGGCTCCTGCTGCTGCTTGCAACTCCAGGGTGTGATTCATCCAATTTTTGGGCTCCTGAAGCCAACCCCAGTGTCTCTTTCAGCCAATGTTTGGGCTCCTGCTGCTGCTGCTGCCAACTCCAGGGTGTGATTCATCCAATTTTTGGGCTCCTGAAGCCAACCCCAGTGTCTCTTTAAAGTAATATTTGGGCTCCTGCTGCTGCCAACTCCAGGGCGTGATTCATCTAATTTTTGGCCTCCTGAAGCCAACCCCAGTGTCTCTTTAAAGTAATGTTTGGGCTCCTGCTGCTGCTGCTGCCAACTCCAGGGTGTGATTCATCCAATTTTTGGGCTCCTGAAGCCAACTCCAGTGTATATTTGGGCTCCTGCTGCTGCTGCTGCCAACTCCAGGGTGTGAATCATCCAATTTTTGGGCTCCTGAAGCCAACCCCAGTGTCTCTTTAAAGTAATATTTGGGCTCCTGCTGCTGCCAACTCCAGGGTGTGATTCATCCAATTTTTGGGCTCCTGAAGCCAACTCCAGTGTCTCTATAAAGTAATCTTTGGGCTCCTGCTGCTGCTGCCAACTCCAGGGTGTGATTCATCCAATTTTTGGCCTCCTGAAGCCAACCCCAGTGTCTCTTTAAAGTAATGTTTGGGCTCCTGCTGCTGCTGCTGCCAACTCCAGGGTGTGAATCATCCAATTTTTGGGCTCCTGAAGCCAACTCCAGTGTCTCTTTAAAGTAATATTTGGGCTCCTGCTGCTGCTTGCAACTCCAGGGTGTGATTCATCCAATTTTTGGGCTCCTGAAGCCAACCCCAGTGTCTCTTTAAAGTAACGTTTGGGCTCCTGCTGCTGCTGCCAACTCCAGGGTGTGATTCATCCAATTTTTGGGCTCCTGCTGCTGCCAACTCCAGTGTCTCTTTAAAGCAATGTTTGGGCTCCTGCCCCTCATAGTGATGCCACTTCAACTCTCTGCAATTGTGCCGCTCTGCGATTCTATTAGCGATGCCTCTGATCTGCATGTGATATTTCTTCAAAGTATTATTTAACTAACCCAGCACGCATCCTGTGCGTGTTACAGCAAGGCAGAATGGTTTACAACCCTATTGAGGCTCTAGGAGGCTCAGAAATAGCCGTTTTTAATAGCGATTCATCGCGAATTTATTCGGGTCGAAACGATTTTTGTCGGAAAATTTGGCGAATCAGTCGAATCGAATTTTTCAAAAGTTCGCTCATCTCTAATAATAAAGTTTAATTCTATTTTTGTACAGATATACATGAAATGTATTAAATACATGCAGTAGAAGCCAGCCTGAGAATTGTCGAGCTTTGTGGGGAACATAAACCTCAATCAGCTGTTATCAGTGAGTCAGTAATACCCAACTATTCCCGCCCCAGTGCTGTGGCATTTAGAATAGTGTACAGTGGAGCTCCTTAACAATCGCTGCTCTCTGTTCCTGTGCTGGCTACTGATTAGTTCTGCATCCAGCTCTTTTGCCACGTCTGACTATTCTGTGTTCTATGTATCTACACAACCTGCGGTCCCATGTCTGGATCTGAGAACCTTTATTCCAAGGTGAGGCCAACCCTGTGTCACATACTGTTCAAGGTACAAAAAGGTGGACAGAACTATGCATTAGCAAAAGGAAGTGAAGACTAGAGTCACAAGGGCAGTAGAGGAAATATGGCAATAATATACGCCCCCTACGTGGAGGTTTTGTTTCTCAGATTGAGGGTTTCACATGTTATTCCCTCGAGCTTAAAGGGAGAGTCCACATGGACATCCCCTTTTAGACCTCAGACCAGATATGCCAACAGGCACAAGGTGACCAGCTTACCTGCCACCCGATCCTCACTTCAATGGGTGCCTCCATACACAAAGTTCCTGATGTATGGAGGTACTCATTGAAGTCAGTGGGTGGGCTTCGGACTGAGGTGATGCACATGGGTTGAACAGGCTTCTAAAACTGGTGCTGCAGGCGGGAGATGAATGCCTGGGGAGCGGGTTGCAGGTAAGCGTGTCGCCTTGTGCCTATTGGCACATCTGGTCCGAGGTCTGTGAGGTTAACCAAGAAAAGCTCTATCATGAAATTCTCTCATATTCAAAATCCATATAAACATGCTAGATAGCAAGAGCAGGAGTTACTTATATATCCCAAATGAAAAAAATCCCATCAAGCCTGTGTTTTTTTTATACTGGTAGGAATAAGATCCAGGGGTAAAGGCTGTACCATGCAAGTACAGGGTTGATCTGCTCCATTCAAATGCCAGTCTCTTGAGAAACAGTAGAATTAACCACTCTAACATCTCCGGTGCATGATGGGTAAAAGCATTTCTGCACATCAGAATTACAATAGCAATAAGTTGTTATTCAAGCCCAGGGGGGTTTGTGGGACGGGCAGGGCCGTATCTAGGGCTCATGCTGCCATAGGCAGTTTTTGGCCATGCACCCATTATTGTAAAAAGGACCTGCAGTCAAAAGAGACTGAGGGTCTGTTCCTCTATAGACACAGAGGCGTCCAGATTTGGGAATCCAGATGCAAATAACCAAAGGTTTACACTACTAACCTCAACTCAGCAATTCCTAAAAGCTCTCCCCAAAGGCAGTTGAGATGCCTGTGCTGTGTGATTCTGCTGATCGCTTACCTCGCTGCTTGCTCCCACAACACATGCGCAGGTCTCTTTTGCATGGCAATGAGCTCACTGCTGTGCACCTGGCAGTATGTCAGATGCCTGTGCAGGGGATGCAGAAGAGGCCCACGTATGTACTATTGGAGTGTGAAGGGAAGGAGGATTCACACAAATTCCAAGTCAAGAGACCCCTGAGAAGTGAACCAAACATGAATTGTTGTTTTTGTTCCATTTTAATTTCAAAAAATAAAAGTAATTTGTGCCCCCCATCCCTGAGCCAACCAGCCAGGGCACCAGGCAGAGGCAAAACGTCCAGCCCCTGGTCCTGCCAGTTCACCAGCCCCTATGCCCTTTTTGGGCTCTTCTGCACTCCGAGTGCCCCAAGAGGGGGTTCGGATAACTGGGCGCCAGTATCGGCAGGTAACATGCAGGTCCCCTATCCTGTGAGTTAGTATAGGGTCCACTGGTCTGACTGGCTACATAGGCCCTGCATTGAAATTGGGTTTGTGGTCCTTCCCAAGATTCCAAGTTTACAATGAAAATGTCAATATGAAAGTGAAAGACAGCTCATCCCCCGCCAGGCTCCTGGGTGCAAGGAAGGAGATACGGTAACCTCGGTTCCAGACAGCAATTAAAGTAGATCCAGTGTGTCCCCAAATCCCAACAGCGTGTCCCAAATCTTGAAATTCGGATGGAATAAACTTGGATCTTACTGGGACTTGGATCACTGGATTTATTTCATTGCTGTCACAAGGAACATGCCTTGTGGGAACCATACCTCACATTAGAGCATCTCTGTATGTGCACTTCCCACTCTAGTGTATTAGCCCCATGTTTGGGACATGCAGTGTACTAAGGATCTTCAGACTTACTAGAGGCTGCCCACCCCTATTCAGTGTATTATTCACATGGGAGAAATACAGACTGGAAAACAAATGAGTCACTAACTACCTCTGATACACCTGAAATGCCTACTAGGCCGCAAACCAAAGCTAACACAATTACTGTCAATACTAACTTCGCTCACTGGCTAGTTATGGCTCAAATTAAATTACTTAGAAAATAATAGCATTTTCAGATTTTTTTTTACTATTTACTTAATGTGTGTTTAACAATAACATGAATATTCTCCCTGACTTACACACTTCATGCAAGTAAAATTGAAGTCATTTCATAGGTCATTAGGAAGACTGACCATTGTTTATCGCCAGCTGCCATCAGGAAAACCACAGCAGAGAGCATTCTCCTACATTACTCATCATCTCCTGGCGGCCTTGTGGGAAGGCAAGTCACATTTCTCCATGTTAGAAGAGGAACCTGCTGGTTAATCCTTCCAAAAATGTCAAATGAAAATGTTTTTAGATTAAATTACTAAGACACAGAAGGACTTCTAAACATACACTAATAAAAACAGGGGCAAGAGGGCCACGTTAGGCACATCCTCTTCTGAGGCATTTTGTATTTGACCTCTAACCCTGAAGCCCCATACTGGCCAGTGCGCCATCACTTACATGAATAGAACTGTACTACTGATCCTCAGTGCTGTTTAGCTCCACTTTCACCAGTGAAGCTGCAGCACTCAGCATGACTGTTTAGTCGCTGGTACGCAGTGATTGGCTGACTATTAGTCAATCAAGCTCCCTGCAACAGCTTCCCCAGCAGCCACCACTGGAAAGCCATTGGGAATCTCATGTTCCAATTCTGATCTTGGTTTGGGTGGCTAGCAGGTGAGTGAATTTTTTACCCCCTCCTAAAATAGTTCCCAGTGGGTCAGTTCTAGGCTGGTGGTCCGCTTTAATATATGTTAGCCCATCTGAAATAGTTTGTAACAATGTCCTGCCTTCTGTTTCTTGAATTGTTTGAGTGCTCAGCCTATGTAGAAATGCTTATCAACTACAGGTCTGCTTTAAAGCGGACCAAAACTCGTCCCATCCCCCCACCCCCCTTCTTTTTTGGTGGTGGCTTGGGTTTCTAAAAAAATTGCATTTTTAGCCTCTTTAGCCCAACCCACTCCTGACCTCAAATTTGATGGTTGACATGGGTCATCAGTGGGCTACATCCCTAGGCTCAAAGTAGTCTGAGATGCACTCCAACCTCCAGCCTATCTGAAAACACGGACCAGAGATGTGGCCGCAGGCCGTGAATGAGCAGTGGGACACTGAAAATATGAGTTTACTTGGATGATCCAAGGTATTCACCCTATGGGGCATCCCAAATCTTTTAGATTCTAGGGCTGTCCAAAAGAGGGTTTTGGTCTGATTTAAGCTTTCCACTAAAGGAGGAGACGTCTGGAATACAGTCATGCTGTATGGAGTACTGCTGTGCTTGTGACATGCTACAAAGTCTCTGTTGCCCCTGACTCCAGGCCTTATAGTAGATTTGACTGTATAATCTTTTTTAGATATCCTGCTCAGGGATGCCTTTCCGCAGGTAACATTTCGACTTTAAAGAACAAAAACCTTTTTGTAAAGCACAATCATCCATGGTTCAGTTTACTGACCATGTCCAGCACCAAAAACACATTTATATTCAGTGTTTGTCTCCACCTAGTGGTAATAAAGAAGAATGCATATTATTAATATTATTATGACTTCCAATGCATTTTACAACCAGCTAAAAAAGTGGAAAAGGCAATTCAATTGTCAATGAGGTCCTTTTTAGGCACAGTTCCACATTTATAAAGACTATAAAGAAAATAAATAAACAGGTGTCACTATAAACCTTTCTTAGATCCCTTCTCTGACACACCTCACTAGTTAGCAATGACAAAAATAAATACATAGGTTTAAATGGCACCTACTGTAGAATGAACCTTATGCCAACTGCAGGTTAGCCACTTCAACTCTATCTTGTATCCCACTCTGATAAGCCTCAGAAACCAGCTGTTTGTTATAAGAGAGTCTCCCCCCAGGCTACCACAAAGTCAATGCTTAGAGGTTGCTGCCCCACCTCCCCTATTGAAGGTGTTGAACATGAACCCCTTAGTTCTATTCTTTTGGAAGCACCACTTGAAATCTTTTAGTTTATCTTGAATTTTTGGTAACAAAATCTCCTCTTAAATGTAAACTCTCTCTTAGGGGGGAACCCTTTCTTATTGCCAGATGCTTTCTCTAAAATATTGTCCAACTGGGAGCCAAACAGCAAATCCCCCTCTATGGGTAACTGACACAACTTAGTCTTAGTCAACTGGTCACCCCACCAAGACTTAAGCCACAATGCTCTCCTGGCTGTATCAATCATAGCAGTGAATTGGGCCACAGTGTGCACCGCTTCCACAGAGGCATCACAGAATCAACAGCCTTCTCCATTACCAAGAGAATGGACAAAATGTCTGGCTTATCCTGTCTTCTAACACCTTCTTTCTATTGTCTGACATAGATCTGACCACCAAGGCTGTGGCTATCTTTATGATGTCCTCCATGGGTAAATCAGAGAGTGTAGAAATCTTTGAGACTGATATGCCCGATTTAGTTGCATTGTCCCAGGATTTAATATTCTCCACTCTGAAAGGAACCCTTTGTCTAAAGGAGCTGGGAAAAACATTTTTTATCAGGATATTGCCATACCAGGCTTATCATATCCCTGATAGTTTTATGTACTGAAAAGGATCTGCCCTGAACTTCCTCTAACCCCTCATACAACTCTTCCTCCTTGGTCTTTGGAGTCGGAACACTCTGTTTTTCAAAAACTTCAATCAATAGCTTTAAGCAATACATCTGTCTCATGGGCTGGAAAAAAAATCTTCCTTTCATAGCCGGTATAGCGGTCTCTGGCTCATAATCCTAAGACAACTGCTGTGAATCTTCACTATCCTCCTCCTCCTCAAATCTAGTATGTTTCCTTTACCTAGTATCCGTTTGGGGGTTAGGCATAGTGGCAGGGGAGGGTATGAATTTCAGACTTGCATCTATCCATTAAAGTTTGCATCTTAGAAGGGGATTCTTCCTGCACTTCTGACACGGCAGTTTTTCGTATGACTGAATCTGGTGGAGGTCGCTGATGCAGTATTTTTTTTCTATTAAAGACCAGTGTATCCATAACTCAGGTGCGTGCACAGTGACATCGCTGAATTACGGGAGAGGTAAGGCTTTTTTTGTTATCCCCCATCTCAGCACCTGGAGGGGGTTATGAAGACACTGGACAGCCTATTAAAATGTGTAGTCCTGCCAAGTAACATAACAAAAAAAAAAGCTTGCCTTTACTTTCACACTAAATGAGATTCAGTCCCCTGTGCCATCCTACTCCATTAACTGTGATAGAGGGGGCATGCCGGGACTTTGCATGTATGTAGAAACAGGATACCCACCCCCTCACTTCACACACTGAGTGGATAAACCATGCTCCTCCCCTGTAAAACTGCAAAACCAATCATTGCTCCTAGCTCCAATCACTCTAATGATCACAACACTGTGTGCTATTAGACCAATGCATATACATGTCAGTAACCAATGCCACTAAGAAACAAAACACAAGCCAATTTCTACTATGAGTGGATAAGTCGTGCTCCTGTTTAAAACCACTCTGCCTAGTGCTGTACACCCACTAAAAAAAGGCCATCTCCCTGTATCTCCTAGGTAGGTAGGTTATTTTAGGAAGGTGAGCAGGCAGGCATAGGTGAGTGGGTTGGTCAGTAAGTGGGTAGGCAAGTGGGCATTTAGGTGGGTAGGCAGGTAGAAAAATGGGTAGGTAGGTGGGGGTAGTCAGGTAGGTGGGTGAGCAGGCAGGTAGGTGGTTAGGCAGATAGATGGGGAGGTACTCAGATGGACAGGCAAGGTAGGGGGTACTCAGGTAGAGGAGTATGTGGGAATTTAGATAAGAATAGATAGGAATTCCTATTAGATATGAACTTAGGATAGGTAGAAAGGTGGGTGGGTAGACATGTGGATACATAGGTCAGTATGTAGGTGGGTGGGTAAGTAGGCGAGTATGTAGGTGAGTAGGTAGGAAGGTGGGTGGTTGGCAGATAGGTGAGGGTGTAGGTAGGTGGAAAGGCAAGTAGGGAGGTTGGTGGGAGAAAAGGTAGGGAGGTGGGCAAGTGGGAAGGTAGGAGGGTGGGAAAATGCCGCCTCAGCTCCAGGGCCTGAAGATTCTGCCTTTGCACCAGGACTGCCAGCTGCCGTCCCAGATCCTGGGTAGGGAGGCGAGTCGGTAGGTATGTATGTAGGTGGGTAGGTCAGTAGGCAGTTGGATAGGTAGGTTGGTCAGCAGGCAGGTAGATAGGTAGGAAGTGGGTAGGTGGGTAAATTGGTGGGTGGGTTAGTAAGCAGTTAGGTGGGGAGGTAGATAGGTAGGTGACTGAAATCACTGCTGATCTAGGCTGGAGAATTCTGTTGTGTGCTGTCCTCATCGCTCATCGCTGTCCATAGCACAGTCCACCACTTGTGTCCGCTGGCCCCAGTCCTCACCAGCTCTTTGCGCTGTCCTTGGAGCATCCAGTTGGTTGCTAGCCCCTCTAAGTCCAAAGATCCAAGGCTCCAAAGTAGGTAACCCTGGGAATCGATGCACCTCGCCCAGGGAGGTCCAATTCTGAGAACCGGTTCTCCAGGACCATGGGGCAAGGAAGGCCAAACCTACAGGGAATGTAACTGAGATCATAAGCTGCAGAACAAGCCCCATGCACTGAGTTTTAGACCTTGGCTCCGGAGAGCAACAGTACCGGGACTTTGCAGTACCACAGATTGGATCCACATGCCCTTGCAGAGGTGCATAACTGAAGTATTCATTTTTGCAAATTACACCAGTGGTTTCTAGCCAAGGCTCCAAGGCTCCAAATCATCTTGGGATCATCTTGGATAGTATACTTTCAAGCACCCAATATACCCGTCCTAGAAAGGGGAGAACCTCAAGTATACATCACTGCAAGGGCATGTGGATTAGGGCCAACCAGACCAAGCAGCGGCACCACAAAGTTACGGTACTGTTGCACTCAGGTGCCAGGGTGACACACTTCGAGTGTTGGATCTTTGGACCTAGGGGGCTAATGACCCACTGGAGGTATCCTTGAAATGGCGAGAGTTTTAGGTATATACCCCTACAAGGTCATGTGAAAGTATTGGCACTGCAAAGTCCCAGGACTGTTGATCGTGGGTGCTGGGGTGGTACGGTTCTGAGTGACGGATATCTGGACCTAGGCGGGCTAACCACCCACTGGAGATGTCGTTGAAAGGGCAAAATTCAAAATTTTAGGTATATACCCCTACAAGGTCATGTGAAAGTATTGGCACTGCAAAGTCCCAGTACCATTGATCGTGGGTGCTGGGGTGGTACGGTTCTGAGTGAGGGATCTCAGGACCTAGAGGGGCTAACGACCCACTGGAGATGTCCTTGGAAAGGGGAGAACCTTAGGTATACACGGGCATGTGGATCAGGGGCAAGCGGACCAAGCAGCCATACTGCAAAGTCCTGATACCATTGCTCATGGGGGCCAGGATGGTACATTTCCGAGTACTCTTTGAGCCTAGGGAGTCTAATGACTTTCTTGAGGTGTCATTGGAAAGGGGAGAACCTCAGGTATACACCTCTGCAAAGGCATGTGGATTAGGACTGCCTGGACAAAACAGACATACCACAAAGTCCTGGTACTGTTGCTTGTGGGTGCTGGGGTGGTACTGAGTGACAGATCTCTGGCCCTAGGGGGGCTAATGACCCACTGGAGAAGGAGAGAACCTTAGGTATACACTCCGACAAGGGCATGTGGATCAGGGGCAAGTGGACCAAGCGGCCACTCACTTGAGGTGTAATTGGAAAGGGGAGACCCTAAGAAAAACCTAACTTACCAGTAAAAGTTTTGGTTCTGATCCATGATGCTCACCACAGGGTCAATTCAGAGCCTGGTGAGAAAACTCTTTTTAGGAGAGAAAACTGTCATTCACTTTCATTGTCTACCTGATTCAGATGCAGGTTGAAATTTACACCCTGTAGACAATGAAAGTGAATGGCAATTGTCTCTCCTAAAAAAGAAGTGGGTTTTCTCACCAGGCTCTGAATTGAACCCCACGTCTCCACAGTTGATATGTGGTGATGGCAGTCCACCAGAAAAGGCCCCAAAATGGACTGCTCATTGAAGTGCAGGTTTTGCCTGGGCCCTGGCAGCGCAGATGTGGGAGGGGCCTGAGCGTGACAACAATTAAAGCAAAAGAGCCACCGTCTGGAGATGTGGCGGTTTCATGCTGTGAATTTGATTCTGACGTGGATTAAGTCCTTTCTTTTTATAACCCTGCAACAATAAAACAAGCTGCTACTTTCACTTATCCTGTTTCCTGTTGAGTGTCTGTTTGCTGTGATACCATCTTGTCATCTCCCATTGCTGCGGTTCCATTAACCCTTACCCTCAGCTACCATACTTGTGTGCTCTGATAGGTAGCACCGTGACATACTTTGGATGGCAATAAAAGTTAACCTTGATTACTGCTGGTTAACCCCTAAACTACTGTTACAGCAGCAGGGGGCAAGATCTCAGCTATGGAGCTGACAGGATAGAGCTGACTGCAGCCAACAATACTCCATGGAATCTAGCCTGCCAGCAGGAAGGTTGGTTTGGTAATAGTCGTTTATTATTTTACTTACCTGGACTGCCCCTTAAAATACATTTGTCATTCAATAATAAGATTGGAACATAAATACATTTATGTGCAGTATGCACAGCAATTGTATAGGGGTGTGAAGAAATCTGCAATGTATCCTCTGGTATGGAAAGGTAAATACAGGCCATCTAGACCTGTTTACAGCTGGCCTTAGGAACAGAAGAATGATCAGTGGCAATGGAGTAGGTGGAGCAGGGGCTCAACTTGAGAGGGTGCAGGAGGTGCGATAACACCGGGCCCAGCAGCTAGCAGAGCTGAATGAAACTGAGCGCGCTGATTGGCTGAGTGGCCCAGACCCTTGGGAATGTAGCAAAGGCGATTTTTCTTGGCGATCTGTGGGGATACACATAGTAGGGTATCTCAAATCGGGATAGCTTACCTGAAAGAAACAACAACCATGAGAGTGAAAATGCAGGGTGTTGTTCCTTTTTAAAGCTGAACAAAACCCAGTATTTTTACCACCCGGGTTTTGTTCCGTGCCCCAGGGGCATCCTGAATCACCCCACTAGTATTGGTAGCCCTAATCCAATCAGAGCTTTTTGCCATGACAATGTTAACAGCTCTGATAGGCAGGCTCCCCTGCACCTGCACTCCCGTCTCAGCCTATCTGAATGGCTGGGACCAGAGTGCGTACACAGACCAAAGATGCAGGGGATGCATTCTCTCTCGTTCCCTATTGTAAACAGCCAGAGCCATTTGCTGAATTACATAGGCACAGCAAATGGCTCGGATTGAACGAGTGCCTGTGCATGCGCTGTTGGACTGGGGAAAGGTGAGTAAATACTGGCGACCTGGGGGGTTTCACACAGTGGGACATCCCAACTAGGCATTGGGCCAGCAGCCTTAGATTCAAGGGCCGACCTGCCACGGGTTTTGTTCCACTTTAGCGAAGGTACACCACAGTACACAACATGATACTGCACATGTGAGTTCTCATTTAACTGCTGTCAAATCACAGTGTGACTGGACCCAAATAAACCTGACTAGGATTTCATCTGTTCCCGTTCTTTCCAAAACTAAGCTAAAGGGAACTGCCTGGAGTACTACTTCCAACATCCACAAAATCTGGTGGAGGCCCAGATACAGAATTTGTTATAATACTAGTCCGGCCAAGTAACTGATTGGTGTTTGTCTGGCACCCGCCTACCTACTGGAGCATCAGATAGAGTCCCTTATGCGTGATGTTTGGGAAATCCTGCTTAGCCATTCTGGGTGGGGGGTGTAGTCGCAGTTCCCTGCATTGAGCTGCCAGCGGCTGTGCTTGGTGACTTATGTGCACCCACCCATCACTGTAGCGTTGCTGACGACAGGCTTGCCCAGGTGTGGGGCACTACTGCCGACAGCTTTGTTGCTGGCCCTGCGGTCCGTCAGACCAAAGACTGCAAAGCCTTCTGGACCAGACTATAACCCAAAGGTTGGTGGAGGCCCCCGGGGTGCGCCTCCTCATAATCAAGGCCCTGCTGCACCCTCCTCAGTCATCTTACATCCCTTCCAACTTTAGAGCCGGAAAGAGGGACAATTGTTAAATTAAGCCACACATCACTGAGGGGAGGATAGGAGATTGGTTGTAATAGTTACAACATAAACACTTTGAATCGGTGAATTAACCACGTATTGATGTTTTTTGCACGTTACACCTCAAAAAGAGACAAATGAGAACACGAGGTACATGGACTCAAATGAGAGACAGTCCCTCTAAATGTGGGAAAGTTTGGAGATATGATTTAGCAGTCAGGAACTCTGTAGAGGACAGCCATTTCCAGTCAGAGTTATTCGCACAGGACACACAGGTAAGTGTTTGGGATGATGCCAGATGTTTTATAGCAGCTCGCCAATAACAGGGCAGTGCCCGGGTGTGTGTGTGTGCCGATTCACACGAGGGCCGCGCTTTCTACCATATGGCTAAAGCAGAGCGGTCCTTTTTTTATGAGAGTGTCCCGTATTTTAGTCCATGACACCATAGTATGTGTGCCAATTCCCACGAGGGATATGGCTAAAGCAGAGCGGTCCAGTGCCCCGTATTTTAGTCAGTGACACCATAGTATGTGTGCCGGGACACACGAGGGCCGCGCTTTCTACCATATGGCTAAAGCAGAGCGGTCCTTTTTTTATGAGAGTGTCCCGTTTTTTAGTCCATGACACCATAGTATGTGTGCCAATTCCCACGAGGGATATGGCTAAAGCAGAGCGGTCCAGTGCCCCGTATTTTAGTCCGTGACACCATAGTGTCCTGTCACAGACATAGGCCCCACCTCACTGTACTGCTAGAAGGTCAATGGCAATAGCAATCCATCATCCAATCAGAGAGGAGAACGGAGGAGTGACGCAGTGTAGAGCCAAACGCGAGAAACATAGAGACTGGGGGCGTGGCGGTGAGAGCAGCCAGTGAGGAGGAAGGTGCGCTGTGCCTGGAGGTGAGAGGCGGGGTGTGGCACTGCGGGCACTTCGGAGGGCAGGGTAATGCTGTGCCTGGTATTGCCGCCATTGCTGACTGGGGAGAAGAGGAGGCTGCGGGGTGCCTGCCCACGTGTAACCCATTCAGTGCTGTGCAATGACTTATATATCACATATACGCCCAGTCATTATTCCCGCGCACCAGTAGGAAATGAACCAACATGGGAGAGTTAGTTACCCCATTACACTACCTTGCCATGATCTGACTGAGACTGACTTACCAGGGAACCCCCCGGCGGGCCCCTGAACTGAGACGTTTGGGGGCCTCCATTCCTAAAAGCCCCCCTGGTACAAGGTGCCCTCTGCATGGTGCTAATAACCCCAGCACTGTCTATTGGGCTCCTGGTTACACTTGGCAATTTTATCAAAGCCCCAATGCTCAGTGGGTCCTGTACAGGTGGGGCACTAGGTGACACTATAAGCTTAGCCTATCCTAACCTAGGTGCTCACCCGTGCCAAGGATTTGTGGATTGCTGGTGCACGTGGTGATGAAGCTGATAGCATGGGCTTCCTTCAGCTTTACTTGCAGCTCAGAGCAGCATAATGAAAGCTTAAAGTGGACCAAAACCCAGTATTTTACCTATCCTAGGTTTTGGTTCTTTCCCCCCTTTAGATCGGGGGTGTCCCGCTGCGTGAAACCCGCCAGATCGCTGAAGCCAACTCACCACTCCCTAGACCTACAGCGCATGCGCGCTCGCTCACTCGTCCAATCAGCGCGCTCTGATCAGCTAATGTCACTTCGTCTAAGGCCAGCGGCTCCAAGCGCGCTGACAGCCGCATCCCCCGCTTCTCTCTTAACAGGGAGCGTGCCCATGCTGGCCATTCACAGATGCCTGCTGATAGCGGGGATGCGGCACGCACATGCACCGTTGGGCCTGGAAACAAGGTAAGTGTATGGACGACTGGGGGGGGGGGTGTTACATGGGGCATCCCGATTTTGGATGCCCGGGGGGATCAATCAGCCGTGGGTTTTGGTCCACTTTAATGGAACACATGCCATGATTGTCTGGCTGCCAATCTTGGGAATGAAAGGTGAGTTTTTGGGTGATACACAGAGCGGGGCATCCCACATCAGGTTGCCCCAGACAGGAGTAATATTTTCTGATTATGCCAAGCTGCAGGGAATTAATCCAGCAGGACCAACAGCCATTTGGAAAAGAAAACTCCCCAAAACGTACTTGCCCCATCTGCATGCAAGATACTGAATCATTGTCACCACTTACATTTGTTCCTGCACGCACACAAAGCTTAAACGCTGCCTCACAGATCTAGTGGTAGTGGCCATTTTGGAGCTTCCTTTCCAAGCTGCCAAGCAGTGCTGCTGCTTGGATTTACCTGACACACAACTGACAATGCACTGTGACAGCAAACCCAGCAGCACTTCCTGTTTGCAGGAGGCTTGCAGCTCCAGGAGATGCCATTTTTTTTTTTTTTTTAAATTGCCCACAGCAGGAATTTGAAAAAGGTAAATTCATTTTTATGTGCAGCAATCTGAATTGTCCTGGGGGAGGGGGCATATGGCATAGGGTGCATTCAGTTTCTTGTAAGGGTGTTGGTCCGGATTAAGCAAACCTTTAAAGCTACTCTTGGTTCAAAAACGGCAGCGACCTGGCAATTTCTGATCTCAGAATTACCAGATGATGTTCAGCAGACGGCTGACTGCATCCCCGGCTTTCTTTCTGATGCCTGTGCTCCTGCATCCTGCACTATATGAATGACCGGTAGCAGGCACACGCACAGCTACAGGGATGCCGCTGGCTAACACAGTTGTGGGAGCCGCCGGGAGAGACGAGTTTACCGGCGACCCACAGCGAGAGCAGGCTAGCGGCGTATTGGTCCCACAGGCATTGAATAAAAACAAGCTCAAGGGGGAGGGGGCATCCAAAATGCTGGAGCCCCCATTTCACACACAACCCCCCCCCCTCAGAATGCCTGATATCATTACCTTCACCAGCATTCTGGATGCCCCCCCCCCCCCGATCTTGCTTTTATTCACTGTCTGCGGGACCAACATCCGTTGGTGTGGGTCTGGTTTAAGTGTGCCCATTGGGTGGGGGATGCTGCATCACCATTATATCTATAGTCTATTTTGGCCATAGACCAGAGGTGCACAACCTTTTTGTCTTATTGTTCCTCTTCAAGGGGCCACAATTAAACCTGAGCAGAGGAAACACAAATAGCATTATATATGTAGTGATGAGGTTGGCTGAGGTGAGGCGGGATAAAGTGGGCCGGGGTGAGGCTAGAAAAGGTGAGTTAAGTTGAGAAGAGAAATGAGCAGAGGTAGTAGGAGGTTAATTGTTAGTTGAAGCGATATTGGAGCAGAATTAAGATCGTTCATGCTGTGCAAATCCAGTATATTTGTATAGTTATGATCAATTTCTGTTTCCACATGCTGACCATAATGCGGCGACCGAGAAATGTAATGTCCACAAAAACAATAGAGGGGTGGCAGCCGCTCAGACCATTTTATAACTAACCAGGGAGGTGCACATTAGCAGGGCAATTAGAATACAAAAGTCTTAAAGGGGCCACAGCACCCAAACCAGTTAGCTTGCTGACCAACCTACAATCTGTCTCTAAACTTGGTTAAAAACAGAGGGCTCGGTCACACACATCTGCAGAAGTATGCTTAAGCTGCACCACCAGCGCCAAGGTGCCCCTGTGAGGTGCAGTCCTAACTCTAGTACTAATTCTAGTCTCTAAGAGCCCCATTTGGGACATACAATGCAATAAATAAATTGGGAGAAAATGTATAATCCTGTTACATAATCAGACATTGTTTGTTTGTGTTGTAAACGCTAGTTTTCGTGTTATAATTGCAGCCATGACACTTTCCATGTGGAGAGGCACGCTGAAGAAAGCAGCAGCAAGATGGCATCTTCACAGATCTCTGTCTCTGTATAACAGCAGCCATGGATATAATGAGGACGCCATAAAGAGGAAACTTGCCGCGTTCTCAGGAGGGTCGGTGAACCTTTGTAAGAGAGAAGATGGAATTGCAGAGTTGTGCATCAGTAACCCAGCTCGAATGAATGCATTCACAGGTATCCTCCATGTTTCATTCCAAATTCATTCTTATTATTAAATACTGTGTAGCAGATACTATTAATGGCTCATTTCCCTTGCCTCAAATGTCACATGTTTAGCTGTGTTCACACCCTTGTTCAGACATTTTTCAAAACATTAAAAAAATCTGTGTGCAAAGCTAATTTTTCTGGCTTCTACAAGAATTATTTTAATTTTACTTTCAGTCCCCGCTCTACCTGAAGTTAGCTGTCCTGGGTACAATAGTAACCAACTTTGTATGGTATATTCATATTATTCATATAATATGAATAAGAAATAAAGTAGTGTAGAACCAGGGTTGAACTTCCCAGTTCTTGGAGCCTCTGCCCAGGCAGCCAGTTTAAAGGTGGCACATGGAGGGGTCTCGGTCCAGGGAAGAGAGGAGAAAGAGCAACTAAAGATGTAGGAGGTTAAGAGTAAGGAGTACTCCTAGAACTCAGGGCTTCCTACCTAGGCAGCCATTCCAGTCCAGAGACGTCACACGGAGGGGGTCCAGATCTCGGGGAAAAAAGAGAAAGTAACTAGTGGGGTACAGGTTGAAGTTAAGAGGAAAAAAAAGAGAACTCCTTGTACTACGACCCTCCCACCCAGGTTGCCTCACCAATTGGTGGTGGTTCCTAATTTAAAAAGTGGATAAGTAATGTAGGAGAATGTCAGAGTGAAGATGGGGGAATAAAGTCAGTAATCTCATGTCTGCTGGGAATTCAAACTTTGACAGGAAACAGTGGGGGGGGGGGGGGGGCAGACATCAACTTGGAGCTGTGTTGGAGGGGGGGGGGGTTGGATATTAGGGCTGCTGACATGGGAGGAAGGGTGGGGGAAGGGGGGGTCTGGGACATGCAGGCCTGGGGAAGGGATTCCACGCCCCTGGGATCATGAGGGCGTGTATGAAATGAGAGTTTGGTATTTGGAGGAAGAAGTGTGCATGTTAGGGGCGGTAGCAAGCATGTGGAAAGGAGGGGCTCTGGGTCATGTAGTAGGGCAGCACAGGGCACCCCATCAGCTTCTGGGGGACAGTTCCACCTAGCACAATGTAAGGGTGCAAAGAGTTCCACCCAGGGTCATGTCAGCCTGCCGCTTAGTGTCCTTAGTCATGAAGTCACTTACTGCTTTCGTTTTATCTTCCAGATCTCTACATGGCCGCACATGCAGCCAGCCCTTCACCTCCTTTTCTCCCAGCTCGATTCTTTGTCTCCACTACTCTCCTTGATGGCTGTGGGTTGCCGGCAGTCTGACGCTTTATTCAATGCCAGTTTCGACTAGGCCTGCTGCCTAACCTTCTGCCTGTCTTCTTATCCCTTCAGGGTCCGCAGCTGCCTCAACTCTAGCCAGTCTCCTTCAGGGCTGTGCGATGCAGCCAGCCCGCCACCCTCCTCCAAACAGAAATGCTGCCACCTGGATTGCTACCCACCTCTGCTTCCAACACCCTCCTCTTCCTCTCTGCTGCTTGATCTGCTCTAGGGAAAATGAGTTATCATATTTGGAAAAATATCTGGTACAGGCAAGAGGCAGTTTAGAAAAAGGACATCCTGTTCTAGGAGTTACTGACCATGGCAGGCACTCGAGGCACCCTCTTGGATATATATATATATATATATATATATATATATATATACAGATACTGATAAAGAAAACCGTGCCAAAAGGAAGTTGGATGCGTGCATCAGCCGACAGGGCCCACAGTATTTTGCACATTACTGGGTGAAGCAGTGTCTACAAGCTAATCAAAATAGATTGTTGAAAGATGCGATCTATTCTGATTGGTTGGAAGCCTTAGCATGTGCCTGTGGAAGCGTGGTGTGAGGTACAAATACCAGATATCCACTGCACCTTGCTCATCTTGTACCGATCTGGTAACACATTTATTCTTTGTGTGTCACACACACCCCGCTTCCTGTAGTAATAACGTTCGGGTAAACCATCTCCAGATGTCATTGCAGAGAGAGAGATCTTGAAACTGGCCCCTCCCAGTCTATATATACCTGGGACCTCCCACTTAATCCCCAGTGTTCTCTCTCTGCAAGATGCGTCAAGACAGAAGAAAGAGGTCTCCTGCTTGCAGGTAGCCGGGGTTACACCCCGGCACCCCCCCTGGTCTATTTCTGCCCAGTTCTTGTTTACTTGTATTTTGTAATTATCGGAAGCCTCCCAGCCTCGGCTGCTGACTGGGTAATGGTAGCCGGCACCTGGTGGTGCCTAGGAGCTTATCTCCTCCACTAGTCTCCATTATTGGGGCAGAGTGGTTATCCGGTTGGTGACCCGGATTTTGGGATGCCCCGTCCCGTTGTCCCCATATCTCTTCTCTCCTTCTCTGGGTCTCCCAGTCGGGGGGGGGGGGGGGGGGTTGAGGGGTCTTTTCTGCCTTATGCTACTCTTTTTATCCTGAGGTAATTTTGGTACTGATATATGTGGGCGTCGGTGCGCGCGTGTGTGTGTGCGTCTTTAATCTGTGTGTGTGTCTGTGTGCGGCGTTCCCAGCTCAGACCGGGTCCGGTTTTTTGGTTTTTTCCTTTTCTGAATGGCGCTGCCGCCATTTTTTACCTCTCTGAGGTAAATCTGTGCTTAAGGGGCGGGGCCGCGCTCGGCGCGGCGCGTGCTGTGCGGTGATTGGCTGGCGGGGCGGGGTAAGAGCGCTTTGCGCGCGCTCTCTGCCTGCCTGTCTTCTCTCAGCTGTGGGAACGCTTGCACCGGCCTCTGAGGTGATTGCTGTGCTCTGTTCCTGCTGCCTCTTCTGCTGCGGTCACTTAAAAAAGGTCTTTTATTATAGTTCCTTGTCTTCTATATCGCATTCAATGAATCCTTATTCCCATCAGGGGACTTTATGCTGTGGTCCATATAAGTATAGAATGGAGGTTTTTTGTACAGTTATAATAAGCCATTGTGGTTTTCTTTTCATTATGCATTGTTTCTCATGCTTGATCCTTTACTCTGGCAGCAGCATGATTCAACTGTATGTGGCCATATTTATTTTAACATATATATATATTATTTGTTTTTTTTATTGGATAATATTGTGTTTTTTTCTCTGTGTGCATGTGCGGTCTATTTATGAATCTTTACAGTGTTTTCTCTGTCTTTCCAGATTTGGGATACCCCTGCTGCATGGGTCTCCCAGTCTGATATACCTGGCTAGTCTTATTTTAGGTTACAAAAAATCCTCCCACTCCCGGGACTCTAATTAATGAATAAGGGGCATCCCGAGTAGCTTATAGCATAAATCCCTGGGCTTTGCGAATTCCAAAAAAGTTTCACCGAATGGAGGCTTCCAATGATACCGAAAATGGCTCTTCGGGGCAATCTAGGCAGTGTGGGGGATGTGGGGTTCCACTACCAGGGGATGATGTCATTTTGTGCGTTCCTTGCGCACAGCAGAATATTGCGCGCCAGTCTGGTACTCCGGCTCCTGGCTCTTCGCAACCTCAGTCGTCTCCTGCTCCTCCACTTTTATTCCGGACCCAGGGTTATGTTGTCACAGCTGGGGATTCGCAGTCTGAGTTGTGCGCTCGAGGGGCCACTCTCGAGAAGTTGTTGTCTGCACAGGTAGCTCATAAGGCTACGGCTAAAAGGAAACACATTGATTCTCCTTCTCTTACTCCTGCCTTGGAGGCAGCGGAGGTGTTAGACTGGTCAGATTGTCCTTTGCCTGAAGAAGGGGAAATTTTGGAAGATTTGGATGATATTGATGCTCCCCTGTTGACTGATACTTCGGCAGATTTGACTACTGGGATGTCTTGTGATACTCCTTCTATCCTTTCCAAGGTTTTTGAGATTTTGTCTCTGGATCCACCGGCGGCGGTCCCTCCGCCTAAGGGTGAGCAATTTGAGATGCCTAAGCCGCGTTTAGCATTCCCTGGTCAGCTACATTTTGAAAGGGTTGTGCTTAAGGAATGGGAACAGCCGACCCGCCTTGTTGGCTCCCCGGCTAATTGCGACAGGAGGTATCCCTTTTCGGAGGAATTGGTTAAACTTTGGACGGTACCCCCAGACGTTGATGCACCGGTTTTGGGGCTCTCTAATTCTTCAGTGCTGCATTCACCAGACACTACTACAATTAAGGATGTTGAGGATTGTAGAATCGATCAACTGGCTCGTCATGGTTTCATCAGTGCCGGTTCGACCTTGCGTCCGGTATGCGCTTCTTCCATTGTCCTATTGGCTCTTAAAGCCTTGATCAAAAATGTGTACGCGGATCTTGATCCGGAATGTGAGGAGTTTACCTCTCTTCAATTGTGTGAGTCTTTTGCTTCTTTTGTTCTGGCCGCCCAGGATGATGCTATGGCCATGTGTGGCAGGACATCTGCTCTTTTGGTTGCTATTCGGCGGTCAGTGTGGCTCCGTCAATGGACGGCGGACATTGGTGCTAAAAGATCACTTACAGCTCTTCCTTTTCTGGGTTTACGCCTGTTTGGTGACAAGTTGGATTCAGTCACCAAGGGAGGCAGGTTGCCTCAGCGCAGGAATCCGCGGCATCTTTTTCGAGGAACCTCTTCTTTCAATCCTTCCTTTCGGGGTGCCAGGGCAGGCAGAGGGGCCTCCCTTCCTGCTACCAGGGGCACAAGCTGGAATCGGGGGCGAGGCCGCGGCCGTTCCGGTCATTCGTGGGGCTCTAAGCCTAAGTCCACGCCCAAGCCTGCTCAGCAATGAGGGGGCGCCCTCACCCGTGAGGGTGGGGGGACGGTTGCGACACTTCTCCCAGACTTGGGTCCAGGCGGTCCTGGACAGATGGATTCGGGAGGTGGTGTCGTCCGGTTACAAACTGGAGTTCCAGTCCCATCCTCCCTCAAGGTTTCTCAGGTCCCGAATACCTACCGATCCTTTGGTCGCCCATGAACTCCGAGTGTCAGTAGGGAATCTTCTAGATATGGCGGTCATCCATCCGGTGCCAACTTTGGAATTGGGTCTCGGTTTCTATTCCAATCTTTTCACGGTGCCCAAGAGGGACGGATCGGTGCGCCCTATCCTGGATCTGAAGTTCCTCAACAGGTTCATTCGTCCACGGAAGTTTCGCATGGAAACTCTGCGCTCGGCCATCACTTCTCTTCAGCAGGGGGACTTCATGACGTCCATAGACATAAAGGATGCTTATCTGCATGTTCCTTGTCTGCCCGGTCCATCAGCGCTTCATGGTAGAGGATCGGCATTTTCAATTCGTGGCGCTTCCGTTTGGTCTTACCTCGGCGCCAAGGGTGTTCACCAAGGTTCTAGCAGGGGTGATGGCCATTCTCAGAACTCAAGGCATTCGAATTTTGCCTTACCTGGACGACCTTCTCATCATGGCTCCTTCCTTCAATCAAGCGGAGAAGGACACCAGCTTGGTGGTTTCTACGCTGGAAAGCTTCGGTTGGGTAATCAACTATCCCAAGTCCTCCCTGACTCCGGCCAGGGTGGCGTCCTTCTTGGGGATGACAATAGACTCTTGTCAGCACAGTGTTTTTCTACCTCAGTCGAAGATACGTTTGATTCAGGATTTGGTTCGGCTTCTTCTCTCCAATCCTCGACCGTCCATCCGTCTGGGGATGAGGCTGGTGGGGTTGATGGTAGCCTCCTTCGAGGCAGTTCCCTTTGCTCAGTTTCACACTCGGACGCTTCAGATGCATCTGTTGGTGTCTTGGGACCGTTGTCCATTTTCATTGGACCAACCCTTCCAGTTGTCCTCCCGGGTCCGGCAGTCTCTTCAGTGGTGGTTGGTTTCGAACAATCTCCTGAAGGGCAAGTCCTTTCTGACTCCTCTATGGGAGACTGTCACCACGGACGCCAGCCTTTCGGGTTGGGGGGGATTCTGGAAGGATCTTCAGTTCCAGGGGCAGTGGGGTCCTCGAGAGGCTCACTTGCCCATCAATGTTCTGGAGCTGAGAGCTATCCGTCTGGTTCTTTCTCTTCTGACTCACCATGTCCGGGGCCTTCCGGTTCAGGTGCGTTCAGACAACAGGACGGCGGTTGCCTACATCAATCATCAGGGAGGGACTCGCAGTCTGGGAGCTCTCAGAGAGGTTTCCCTGATTCTGACCTGGGCGGAGGCTCATGTTCCTTGCCTGTCGGCAGTTTACATTCCGGGGGTGGAAAACACAGAAGCGGACCTTCTAAGCAGATGCTCCTCCCGTCTGGGGGAATGGTCTCTCCATCCTCGGGTTTTTCAGGCTCTGTGTCTTCGGTGGGGTACACCGGAGGTGGACCTGTTTGCCTCTCGTCACAATTACAAACTTCCGACTTTTGTATCAATGTCTCAGGATCCTCTCGCTCTGGCGGTGGATGCCATGTCTCTGAGCTGGGGGAAACTGGGGTTCCTGTATCTGTTCCCTCCGATTCCCTTGCTAGGAAGAGTGTTAAGAAAGTTGATTCTGGAAAAGGTCCCCGCCATTCTCGTGGCTCCAAGATGGCCAAGAAGAATGTGGTTCGCGGACGTCGTTCGGATGGCAGTGGATCAGTTCGAGCTTCCTCTGCGGCCGGATCTTCTCACTCAGGGTCGGCTGCGTTACCCCAATTTACCAACGCTGGCTTTGACGGCTTGGCTGCTGAAACCTCCATCTTAAAGGAGGAGGGTCTTTCTGATTCAGTTATTAAGACTCTTATCTGTGCTCGAAAGAGGTCTTCCTCTGCTATCTATTATAGAACCTGGCGTTCTTACATCGATTGGTGTGAGGCTAGATCTTTGCCCTGCAGAGTCTTTTCTGTTTCCAGAATTCTGGATTTTCTTCAATCTGGATTGGATGCTGGTCTCCAGCTTAGTACCTTAAAGGGGCAAGTTTCTGCCTTGTCTATTTTCTTTCAGAAGGCTTTTGCGCTTCATCCGTTGGTCAAGACTTTTTTCCAGGGGGTTTCGCATCTGCGGCCTCCTAGGAAGGCGTTGCTACCTGTTTGGGATCTGAATTTGGTTCTGTCTGCTCTTCAGGCTCCTCCTTTTGAGCCTTTGTCGGATATTGCTCTTTCCACTTTGACTCAGAAGGTAGTCTTTCTTGTGGCTATCACTTCGGTTCGGCGTGTCTCTGAGTTGGCAGCCTTGTCCATTCAGGCGCCCTACCTTGAGAAACATCAAGATAAGGTGGTATTTCGGTTCAAATCGGATTTTCTTCCCAAGGTTGTTTCTGCATTCCATCTGAATCAGGACATTGTTCTTCCCTCCTTGTGTCCTAAACCCAAGAATGACAAGGAGAAGGTTTTGCACTGTTTGGATGTTGTTCGCTGTGTTCATTTTTATTTGCGTGCTACGTATTCTTTCCGTAAGACTGATGCCTTTTTCGTTCTACCGTGTGGGCCTAGGATGGGTTTGGCCCCGGCTAAATCTTCCATTAGTAAATGGATTCGTCTAGCCATTATTGGCGCCTATACGGCTAAGGGAAAAGTTCCTCCCTTCCGTATCACTGCTCATTCTACTCGTGCTATTGGTGCGTCCTGGGCTTTTCAGCACCAAGCTTCTGTTGAACAAGTTTGTAAGGCGGCTACTTGGTCTTCAAGCTAACTGGTTTGAGTGCTGTGGCCCCTTTAAGACTTTTGTACTTGGTCTTCGGTTCATACTTTTACAAAGTTTTACAAGGTTAATGTGCGAGCCTCAGCGGATGCTGTGTTTGGCCGCAGGGTTCTGCAAACTGCAGTGGTTTGAGTTATGCTTCATCTTCCTGCTGGATACCCACCCTTTAGGGACACTGCTTTTGGATGTCCCGAACGTTATTACTACAGGAAGCGGGGTGTGTGTGACACACAAAGAATAATACCATTTTGTGAATACTCACCAGTAAAATGGTTATTATTGGTGTGTCACACACACCCCGCTTCACCCGCCCTTTTTAGTATCCTGGTTTTCTCTATTTGGTGAAGCTATACGTTTATTGAGGGTTAATTTTTCTGGTACCTTGTCTTACTGCTTTTCAATTACACTGGGGATTAAGTGGGAGGTCCCAGGTATATATAGACTGGGAGGGGCCAGTTTCAAGATCTCTCTCTCTGCAATGACATCTGGAGATGGTTTACCCGAACGTTATTACTACAGGAAGCGGGGTGTGTGTGACACACCAATAATAACCATTTTACTGGTGAGTATTCACGAAATGGTATTATTTTGGTATTATGTGGTGTTTAAAGTGGACCAAAACCCATGGAGATAAGCCCAGGAATCTATAAGATCCTCAGGCCGATTGATTCCCTCACCCTGGGGCATCCAAAATCAGGATGCCCCACTGTGTGACACTCCCCAGGTCACCCGGATACTCACCTTCTTTCCTGGTCCAACGGCGCATGCGCAAGCAGTGGTCCCATCCCCGCTATCCCTAGTAGGGCGCGTGCCAGCACCAGGCATTTGTGAATGGACGACTCCCTGTTAGAGGGTAGCAGGGGATGCAGCCGCAAGCACGCTTGGATCTGCTAACATTAGACGAGTTCCTGGACGAGGGGGCTTGAGCGGATCCGAGTGTGCTGATTGGACGAGCTGCCGCGCATGCGACGTAGGACCGGGAATAGGTGAGTTTGTTCAGCCAACCTGGGGGGTTTCACACAGCAGGGCACTCCCGATCGGGGTGCCCTAGGGGCAAGGACTAAAACCCAGGATTTTGACTATCCTGGGTTTCAGTCCTTGCCCACGTTAAAGCAGCCTTCTATTGGTAATAGGGCTGACTATTGAAGCTCAAATAATTGTATTTACTGTAATAGTACGTTTTTCCTCATTCAGCTGACTTTTGATATTGTATTTCCTATACTGAATAGTAATTGTCTACAGAAAGGCGACACAGGTAGATTGTTCTGTGTATATGCTGTTCTTGCCTAGAGTTCTGCCCCTGTAGTCTGGAACTCACAGTTGTGTGTGTGTGTTTTCTTTCGGGGGTTAACACGTGTTGAACTTGTATGTGCAGGAACCATGATGACAGAATTGGCAGAACGGATTGGTGATCTGGAGAGCTGGGAGGAAGGGAAAGGACTTATTCTTTATGGTGCAGAAAACACATTTTGCTCTGGTTCGGACCTTAAGGCCGTTAAAGCTATCAGTAACCCACAGGTATGTCATGGAGGATCATCATACTGCTGTGTTTCCCCTTTGCTTTATTCTAAGGACTCTTAATATGATTACATTTTAATGGTAATGTACTTGCAACAAGCTCTCTTTGCTTTTCTGGATTATCTGCCAATTTTTCCAGACTTGACCAACAGTTGTGTAAAAATTAGTCAGTCTTGCACAACAATCATTGGCAGATATCAGACAGGTAATCCTCTTAAAATGTTACCTTCCATAGCCAGTTTAGGATTTAAGTTTCATTTATTATTTCCATTTGTACTCTTATCATACTGTTATAATAAACTGGCTTGACTGTTCAGTCATCTGGGAAAGCAAATAGGGGGACTAATTGTCCCTCTTAAAGTGGACCAACCACGTCCAACGAAAGGTTACATTTAAAGTGGACCAACACCCACGGGTGATCGGCCTGGGAATCTATAAGATTCCCGGGCCGATCACCTCCCTCCCCGTGGGACATCCGAGATGGGGATGTCCCGCGGGGTGAAACCACCCCAAACTCCTTACCTTATCTTCGCCTCCCTCGCGCCCCTCTAGGCGTGTGCGTGCCCGTGCCGGCCGTCTGCGAATGGCAGAATGTCAAGAGGGACGCGCGGGAGGCGGCGGCGGCGGAGGAGCCGCTTGTCCGTGGCTTGTCCGTCGGCGCTGGGAGCGGGGAGAGGTGAGTTGTTCGGGGGGGTTTCACACAGCGGGGCACCCCGATCGGGGGTTCCCCACCGAAGTGGACCAAGACCCAGGATAGTCAAAATCCTGGGTGTTGGTCCACTTAAAAAAAAAAAAAAACATGCATCAACTCCCCTTGGTGTCCTGGTAATAAATTGTATAATACTCAGATGATTTGGGCTTCAAAGGAAAAATTGGGAGGAAATGAAATCTTCTTTTGGTTCTTATATTTGTTCTAGCACTATTTTCAATGTGCTATAATTGCTCCCAGCATTAGATTGCAAGGAGGCAGGCTTAAACAGCTAGTTTAGAACAATGGTATCCTGTCAGATACCAATGGCATATGCCTTTGAAAATAAAAATCACTATAACAGGAATAACGGGCAGGGTTGAAGTAGGCCTGAAGTACATTCTGACTTTAGGTCCGCTTCACCAAACCGCAGGTGAGTGCCTTACATACATTTTTTATTATATATAAGTGCAATGTTTCATGCAATAGGCTACTAAGTTTAAGGACTGGAGATAGGAGTCCTAAACGCGTAAGTTGCCTATACTGTATATATGACTTTCCAGGACTTGTTTACTACTGATTTTATTAGCTTTTGATACACTATGGAGATGATTTTAAACGCATAATCAAAAGTGAAGTTTTATGAGAAGAGGAGTGCGGGCCATTCGCTTTGCTTTTCCCGCTTTACCTAACGTCTGCAAAAAGTTAAGTTACTTGATGTCACGCTGCAAATTAGCTACTCAGGCTTTTTTCACATTTTATAAGCTGCATACATTTTGGGGATCAGAGCTGAATACAGCTTAATAGACTGATAACTAGATTGTTTTTAAAAAATGCATCTGTAGGCGGTTTAAAAAAAATTATACTTGTCTGAGGCCCCCTGCAGCTAATCTTAAAGGGGAAGTCCAGGGAGCCCCAGCTTCTCTGGTACTTGGTGCAGGACTCTACTAGAATATTCTGGCCTTCCTCTGCCCCAAGATAGGTCAATGTTCTGTCAGAATGCTTTAGATGGCCCCAAGGATCATGAATCATGTACGCAGAGCAGGGATTCAGAGAGCCATCTGAGTTTATTGAGAAAACATCATATTATTTCTAGTCCATGTCACACGCAGATGAGCAGCTCTGACCCCCACCCTTGCAATCCTTATTTGCAAATGTGACAACTCCTCTTATCAGCATGTAGTTTCACAAGCTATGCAAAGTTCTATCATTTCTCAAGGAAACATGAACTAGCTTCCCAGTAGTGTATAACCTTGAGACACTGCCTAGGCCTTTCTGCTACAGCAAAGAACAAATCTCAGTCATTCTTAAAGGACTTTTTACCACCTTCACAAGATGGATGCCAGATATCAATATGGCTGCACAAATGTGTATCCCATCACAGCCATCTTGGAGAAAATGCAGGTGGCAGGTCAGTCACCCACTTCCATGCAGCAGCATGACTATACAGGTAATTTGCTCAAGTACAACTCTCATTCAGGTCTACGGCTGCCATTTGGAGTCCTCTCCTCCTACCCCGCTGGAATTGGGAGAGGATTTAAGTGATTAAGTGAGTTTTATTTTAATGCTCAAATTGGGCTTAACACAGGGGGAGGGCAGGGTAGCTGGGTGTTTAAAAAACTTGGAGTCCACCTTTTAGGAGATCCAGCATTACACTTTAGATCAGGGGTCGCCAACCTGTCCTACCTTGCGAGCCACATTCATCACTGAGAGACGCGAATTCAGCATGAAGACATTGGCGACTGCGCAAATCCCTCTCACGCTATAAAATAGAAGCGGATTCTCTATTTTGTATAATTTTCTAGTTCAATTCAAATAATAGGTTTTTCAGGGATCACAGCCCTCTGTGAATCACTTTCTATTTAGTTCTTGATCAAGATGACCACACAAGAACCACAGACAACAATTCTGTAGTAAGCAGCGTGATAGCTTTAATCAGCCCTTAATTGAGGTAGATATAGGGATATTCAAATAGAAACAGTAAAAGAAGAAGTAAAAACAACCAATCATAAGCCATTAGGCGGTCTATCAATTATCCAATGAAATCAAACCGAAATGCCGGATACACATCTATATTTGGCTAATATCCGAGCAGTACAAGGGTTACAACTTAAACACAAAATTGAAGCATGCGCAGTTTAACTGGAAAGGTCAGAAGGCCAAGCAAAATGTCAAAGCTCAGGACAGGGTGACTTATTGTGTGGTTACAATATAGGGAACAAAGTCTTAGTTTTAGGAATTATAATTTACAGCTTTGTACAATGAAGAACTTAACGGAACATATCTGGTTCCTGTCTTGCTAGATCTAGGTGCGAAACATGGAACAAAAGAGTATAATTCCAAGCTGAGGGGAATACCAAGACCTTAAGGAATTACTCTTCACTCTAACAATGTCTAAAAAGGTCAAAGGGCCAGGTGTGCAGACTTACTGTACCTGTTTGCTTACCTGCGGCTCAGCACAACGCTTAATGGGAGTTTGGCACACTTCTCTATTTTCCCAACTCCCAGGCAGGCCGCGAGTCACGCAGTAAAGGTCCGCGAGCCAGTGGGGGCCAGTGCTTTAGATGCTTGCCTGTAATGGCTTCCTAATAGCCTTTTGCCTACATAGTATGGCGGCTTGGAGCTCCATTCGCTGTCAACAGGGGAGAATGCCAGGCTTGCGCCTTCCACTGCACATGGATCTTCTGAATGTGTATATTTTCAAGGAACAGACCTTGGGCGAAATTAAAGTGCACCTATTTACTGTATGTCGTCATCTTCCATCCACAGCCCAGGGTCCAAAACAGCCTGTGTTTTTTTGTTTTCTTTTAGCCTTTGCCCAATATTCATAACAACACAAACTGGATGCAGACAACCATATTGCTCCCTGGCCGAGCAGTCCTATCCCCAATGATGTTACAATCAGTTACAGCACACACAGCTCAGCAATGGGAAGCATTTCAACCCTACTGCCATTATATGACAGTTTAGTTGTAACTGAATGAATTAACATATTGCTGCCGTTCACCATTCTACTACTTCCTGTTATTGTTTTTATCACAATTGGGCAAAGGCTTTAAGTGGACCAACACCCAGGATTTTGACTATCCTGGGTTTTGGGTGAAACCCCCCAGAAAGCCCCAAAATCTTACCTGTCCCCGCTCCCACGTGACTGGACGGTCCAATCCCCGCCAACGTCCAGGCGGGGATCAGGAACGTCCAAGCGGCTGCCGCCGCCGCCGCCTCCCTCGCGTCACTTTCGGCGCGCGCGCGCCCCCGCCGGCCATTCGCAGACGGCCGGCGCGGGCGCGAGCACGCCTACAGGGGCGCGAGGGAGGCGGCGGCGGCCGGCCGCCGCCGAAGATCAGGTGAGCGATTTGGGGTGTCTGGGGGGGTTTCACCCCGCGGGACATCCCGATCTCGGATGTCCCGCGGGGTGGGAGGTGATCGGCCCGGGAATCTTATAGATTTCCGGGCCGATCACCTCTCGGTGTTGGTCCACTTTAATAAGGAACAAAGGCTGTTGGGGCACTGGTCTGGGGATGGAAGGTGACGACATAAACTTCACTCTGCATATATGTGCACTTTACGATGCTTACAGGTGTTTTTTTGAAGCAGACCAAAACCCCTAGGATCGTCCTTTAATCTTACCTTGATCTTCACTCCCATGGCATGCAGCTGAATGGCTGGCGAAGGGTGCAAAGAGCCACAGGGGGGAACCAGCAAAGAGGAGCTCGTGACTAGATCACTATCTATTCTGATTCGAGGTGAGCCCAAGCATGGATTTAAGTAAATTATCAGGTGACTCCCAGGGTTATGGTGTGCTTAAAAAAAGATGGCCATGATGGTCTTTATATGGTTCTCACCAATGGTGGTTCTGCTTTAACAGCTTCATTTTTGTGTTCACAGGATGGGATGATGATGTGTATGTTTATGCAGAACACCTTGACAAGGCTACAGAGGTATCATTCTTTTCAGCCATTGCACCAGTAGTGTAACACTAATGATAAGTGGGCCTATACCCCCCTCAAAAAAAAGAAGCATTTTAACATTAGCATTTTAAATGATGGCCTGCCACCACTTTCCTGAATGGGCAGGGCATGGACATTATTCAGGATTTAGCAGGGTGATCTGATATTTTTATTGGTCGAGCAGCTTGGCTTCTATGGTTTGACTGCTACAACCTCCCTCGTATCTCTGACCAAAAGGCTTTCTAAACATATTGCTTATAGTTTTCTATTGTGATGCCTTTAACCCTTTAAATGCCAGCCACGTAAAATTTACGTGCCTGGCATTTACCCCTGCTAGTGGGCAAAAAAAAAAATTCTCACCTGACCCCTCGTTGGATCTGGCCGGGTCTCCTCTTTAATTTGGTGCCATCCGATCCCCCGTCATCCCGTTCCGTCTCCCCGTCAAGCCCCGCCCCTTTTGGGGACGGGGCTATGACGTCATCCCGGTCCCGATAACCGGCTTCAGCTGTTTCAGCTGTCAGATGCCGGTGATCGGTGCCCGGGGAAGGAGCTGGCAGGAGATTTTTTAATAAAATACTTTTGTGTGGTGTTTTTTTTCAGTTAACCCTTTGTGAACTGGTAAGGGGTCCATGAGACCCCTTATACCAGTTCACAAGGCTCTGGGTATGGCAGGTCACCTGCGGCAAGCGGGTGACTTGCCATAACCCCCAGCCCCCCATTACCTGCCTCCCCAACGGCCCCTGCGCCCTGTTCTACAAGCCCCCATAGCTGGCCCGGGTCGGTAATGCTGGGTAGGGGGGACCCTACGTCATTTTTGGGGGGGGATTTTTAAGAGTTTTTAACCCTTAAAATTCCAAAAAAAATGGGGTCCCCCCCCCCTAGGAGGGGGGGGCCCTATGTCATTTTTTTTTTTTAATTAACCCTTTTGTGTTCTGTCATCCAGCAGCTATAAAAGGCTTCTAGCAAGTGAGCAGAAGCCAGTGATCGCCGAGGGACAGAGTGCTCCACTATGGATGGGTGGTGAGTACAGTGTAAAAAAAAAAATAATAAAATATTTTTTCTCTTTTTGTGTCTGTGTTTTTTTTTTAACCCCTTGTGAACTGGTAAGGGGTCCATGACAGTTCACAAGGCTGGGGGAGGTGGCAAGTCACCTGCGCTAGCCGGTGACTTGCCATTAACCCCCGGCACCACCATTACCTGCCTCCCCAAAGCCCAGGGGGGGCAGAAGAGCCCGAGCCCACTGGCTATGCGGGCTTGTAGCCTGCAGGGCCAGGGGCCACAAAAGCTGGCCCCTGTGCCCTGTTTCTCCAAGCCCTGCATAGCTGGTCCCGGGCTAGTTACTTTGGGTAAGGGGGGGCCCATGTCATTTTTTTTTTTTTTTAAAGGGTTTTTAACCCTTAAAATTCCCCCAAAAAATGCCCCCCCCCCCTCCTGGGAGGGGGGACCCTATGTCATTTTTTTTTCTCGATTTAACCCTTTGTAGTGTGGATGGTAGTTGTATTTTATTTGTAAATGTTAAAAATTACTTGTTTCAGTTAGGTGGGTCTCCTGGGCAGGAACGGGGGGCTAACGATAAATATGTGGTACCGTTCTAATCGGTAGAAATGGGGCTTTCACATGCAATATGGTTTTCCTTAATCAAATACATTTTTTATTTAAAATAAAGGAGGCAATTTTCTTTTTTTTTTTACTTAATAATAAATAAAATTAATAATAAATAAAATTTACAAACAAGACATTTCATGTTAAAGCCTAAACTCTGCTGCAAAAAATATATATATAATTTTCCTGAAAATTCCAGCAAAAATGTCACAAAAATGTCACAAAAATGTCACAAAAATGTCACAAAACATGGCGCAAAACATGGCGCAAAATGGGGAAAAATGACCTGTCAACAGAGGGTGACAAAATCTCAAGTAGGCTGTCAATTAAAAGGGTTAATAGTACCTCTGCATGTTGGGTATTGTTCTGTTAGGGAGACCTTGCGCTTTCAGACTTAGCTTGTTTTTTCTTGTTTGCATTTATATTTTAGGAAAAGGTGTTTTTTATTCTGCTTTTTTATACATTTTTTAGGGAAACTGCGCAACCAAAGAGTTCTTTGAGGGATTAATTCCAGAAAGATTAGCCCACTACAACAAGCTGGGTACGCTTAGAAAGCTTAACATGTGTACTTTCAGGGAATATATGGTTTATGGGGGATATTCCAAATGTAAAGGGTTGTTTTGGTTGAAAAATCGCAAGGTGCGCACTTTGTCTGCAGAGCTGAAATTTTCAAGAAAAATTACCGTTATGCTCATGCTTTACTTTGGGGTGTTTGGCAACTCTTCCCTTGACAGTAGCTATGCATGTTGGGTATTGTTCTGTTCGGGCATGTTGCTTTTTCAGAGTAAACTTGTTTTTTCTTGTTTGTATATAGTTTTTTTTAGGAAAATGTGGCTTTGATTCTGCTTTTTTATCCTTTTTTTAGGGAAACTCTTTGCAACCAAAGAATACATTGAGGGATTAGTTCTAGAAAACTGTGGCCACATCAACAAGCCTGGTACAAATAGAAAGCCTGAGGTGTGTACTTCCAGAGAATATATAGTTTGTTGGGGGTATTTCAAATGTAAAGGGTTGTTTTTCTGGAAAAACTGCAAGGTGCGCATAGCATAGTTGTATTTTTTCTGAAAATCCCCTAAAGCTCTGTTTCAGTTTGGGGGAGTATCCTGGGCAGGAAAAGGTGTCTACCTATACATATGTGGTAACGCTGTAACTGTATCACATGCAATAAGATTTTATTGACAAACTTACATTTTTTATTACAAAAAAAACACTACAAATTGTAAAAAATTGATTTTTTTTATTTTTTTGCACATATTTCGCCAAAAAATATTGAGAATACACCTAAAAAATGACAAACAAGACATTTCATGTTAAAGCTCAGACTCTGCTGAAAAAAACAATATAACATTTTCCTGGGAAATCCCTTCAAAAATCACATTTGAACATGGGGAGTGCAAAATAGTGCAAAATGGTCTGGCAACA
Organism: Gastrophryne carolinensis; assembly: GCA_027917425.1. Taxonomy (NCBI): domain Eukaryota; kingdom Metazoa; phylum Chordata; class Amphibia; order Anura; family Microhylidae; genus Gastrophryne; species Gastrophryne carolinensis. The sequence continues at coordinate 284,162,910 of CM051237.1, read as the reverse complement.
AAGGGTGACAAAAACTCCAGGTAGGCTGGCAGCGAAAGGGTTAAAGCACAGTCTAAATATAAGACTTTAAAGGGACTGTAAATCCAACGGCAATGATTAGCCGGCAAGCTAATCTCAAGTGCCTCTCCTCCAAATTCTACATTGCAGGGTAGATGCCATAACAGGGCTCCAAAGTTTGCCCTTTTTTGAATTTCATTTCTCCGGGAGCTCGCAAAATAAGTTAGTTACTTTGTCCCTTGGAGCTCTCAGCGTGAGCAAGCACAGCAAGCCCACAGCTGTCTTTCACCACAGCAGAGCATGCTCAAGACTCATAAACCTGGTCCATGACCCGTCCTTTACAGCCACCCAGATATTTAAGCAGAAAAAAATCAGTTTCACCTGGAATATATTTACATATAATCAGTGACTTTCAGGTGCTTTTCCCAAGAGGTATTAGGGGGAGATTAGTGTTTGCCTGGACCAGGTAGGTTCCAGTATTGTTTTATGATTAATTTGGATTGTGTTGGCTCATCTTAATGTCCAGCAAGGTGGATGGGCTGGAGTGGTTGTCTAATGGGCAAGATGATAAAAAGAAAGGGGGCAGCATTTCTGCTGGATCCATTGGTAACTTGGTAAAACATAACTTTTACGAAGTCCCTTTAAAATCTGGGGTTAAAAGAAAGCCTGATGGACAAAGTGATGCCAGCCACTTACAGCAAGAACACTTTGTGGACCTGCAGCTAATTAGGCTTATAAAATATGTTTTCATCCACAACTATAATTACATTGAATGAGATGCAGTTTTTTTTCTTTTTTAGATTACCACTCATTAGTGTTGCACTAGTTCAAGGTAAAGCACTTGGTGGAGGAGCTGAGCTATGTACTGCATGTGATTTCAGGTACGTTACACATTTAGCACAAGGTAAATGTTATAGATGTAGCAGTGTGTGTAATCGGTCAAGTTAATACCTCCCCACATTGGGGTAATATGATAAAGATTTCACTACAAAGAGACCACAACCGCCTCAGCCTGGTACAAAGACATGTAGGTGCCTTTGGCCTTGCTCTTGGCTGCCTATTCAAGACTTCGGTTCCCCCCTGCCCCTTGCTATTGGAATAGCTCCCTTACCTGCTATGCCCAGGTGACATTCTAGGTTGCATATTACCTACCAGGTAGACTTTCCTGAATAGCATACCCCCCTAATCCCTTCTGCTTCTGTGGGCACCATTTTGCCTTGTAAAGAGGTGGCAGCACTGTTTTCTTGCAACTAGTAGTGGTGGCAACAGTGCAGGGGGACTAGATAAAGCAGCAATCCTATTCCTAAAGCATGGTGAGTTTGCTAGGGCATAAGTTCAAGTGGCTGCTTTTTTGGCCTGGGTTTTGTTTGCCTTTGTGGGTTTTCCTTTTCTTTCTTAAGGCATCAGTGAAGGAGGTTACAATGCCTCCTAGTTGCTGAGCGTAGTAGTACCCTCCTAAGCCACAGTGCTTGCTGGGCTCACAGAGCAGTCGTGGAACCCCATTTGAACAGTAGTCATTGAAAAATTGAAAATGAGAAAAAGATGGACTTATATTCTAAATATGTCACACACCCCGCTTCCACTTTAATCATTACGATTGGGTTAATCCACCAGCAGGTGGCGACGTTGCAGAGAAGTCTTGAAAAAAACGAGCCCCTCCTGGTCTATAATACCTGGGACCTCCCACTCATCTCCCAGTGTTCTTCTCTGCAAGATGGCAACAAGACAGAAGAATGAAGTCTCCTGCTTGAAGGTAGCCGGGGTAACACCCCGGCCCCCCTTCTGGTCTATCTCTGCCCGGCTTGGTTTATTTATTTATTTGCCCCTTAATTCATTGTGTAGCCTCCCAGGTTAGGCTGCGGGGCGGGGCAATGGTAGACGGCACCCTATGGTGCTTAGGAGCCTAGCTCCACCGCAGGCCTCATACTAGGGGGCAAAGTGGTTATCCGGTCTGGTGATTCCGGATTTGGGATGCCCCATCCCTGGTCACACCCCCGGGGTTTGTGGCACTTCTCCCCCGCTCGGTCCCCATTCTCCCTACGCTAGGTGGGGGGGGGGCTACCCTCTTGGATGAGTGTGCGTGTGTGTGTGTGCATTGTGCTTTACTGTGTGTTGTGTGCAATACATGCTGGCTGCTTGGTCCCACGCGGGACTTGCGACGCTGTTCTCTGGCGGGGAGCTTCTCCACCTTGGCCAGAGTGCTATCCGTGCTGCGGGAGGGGCCGGGCCCGGCGTGCGAGTTGGCGGCCCGTCTGCTTCCATTAGGGTGCGGTTCAGGAGCCCGGTCAGCTCTCCTCCAGGGGGGGGGGGGTGATGGGGTGCGGGGCCGGACGCGTCAGGCGGCCGCCTCCTCTGGCTGGCTTAGGCTGCGCTTTGCTTGGCTGGGCTTGTCTGCGAGGGGCGGGGCGGCGCTTCGCGCGGCCCGCGCTGTGCTGGTTGGCCGATTGGGGGCGGGGCCGGGACGCTTCGCGCGCGTTGGTTTGACACGCACCCCTTCTCCTTCCTCTTGCTGCCAATGTGCTTTGAGGTCCCTCGGTCTCCTCCATCTTGTGAGTACCGTTTTGGAGTGCTCTTTGTCTATTTAGACGGTCTCTTCTTGCGCTGCTGGCTGTGTGCTTGTCCTTATGCTATTTTAATGTACATATGTATTATATGCATCTTTGCATTGCTGTATTAATGTGTGGGAATCCTTTTGTGACAGCTGTGTTTTTGTTTTCCATATCCCTGGTTACTAGTTAAAGTGGTCCACCGGTCTTAGATACCTGGGTAGGCTTAGGTTTCCCTATAAATTCTCCCACGTAGGACATTAAAAGGGGCATCCCGGGTCGCTTATGCGTAAATCCCTGGGTAATTGTGAATACCACAGGCTTACGACGATTCAGGAAATGGCCCCTCGGGGCAATCCAGGCAATGTTTGGGGTGTGGGGCTCCCCTTCCAGGGGATGATTTCTTGTTCTGTATACCATGTGCACAGCGGAACATTGCGCGGATGACCGGTACGCCGGCCTCCGGCTCCTCGCCGCCCATGTCATCGCTTACCCCTCCCCGCCTGTTCCGTACCCCATGTGACGTTGTCATGGGTGGGGATTCGCAATCGGAGGTGTGTGCCAGATTGGACAACCTTGAGAAATTGGTTTCTAATGTGGTGGCCCAGAAGGCCCCGGTTAAGCGGAAGCATCTGTCCTCGGCCGCACCGGCCTGTGAGGTTGAAGAGTGTGAGTCGTTAAACTGGTCCGTTTTCCCCCCGCTTGCGGAGGGGGAGCGCTTTGAGGAATTGGACTAGGCTGACGATCAACATTTCTTTGGTGCGGCGGATGAGCAGGTGCGGGGGGATGCACTTGACACCCCTTCGATCCTGGTTCAGATTATTTGAGGTGGCCAAGCCACAGTTGGAGTTTCCCCGTCTAGGGCATTTTGACAATGTCATTCTTAAAGTATGGGAGAGGCCTACTCGGCTTATTGGTTTTCCGCCGGGTTGGGATGAGAATTATACTTTTCCGGCGGACCTGGTTAAGCGTTGGTCTTCTCCACCTGAGGGTTGATGCCCCGGTTTTTTGTTTTGTCTAGCACTGCCGTTTTGCCATCATGGATGGTGAGGATAGACCTATTGACCAGTTGGCTTGCCATGGGTTTGCCAGTGTTGGGTCGGCCTTGCGGCCTGTTTGTGCTTCGGCACTGTTGCTGTTGGCTTCCAGGTTCCATTGTCAGGGAATTGTTGACTTCTTCCGACCTTGATCCGGCTTGTGAGGAGTTTGTCGCTCTCCAACGTTGTGTGTCGTTTTTGTTTCTTGTGCTTGCCGCTCAGGATGACGCCATGGAGATGTGTGGTTGGACCGCGGCCTTGTTGGTGGCTGTCTGGCGGTCGATTTGGTTGCGCCAAGGGGCTGCTGGTTTTAATTCACGGAAGTCTCTTACGGCTCTCCCGTTTGTGGGTCTGCGCCTGTTTGGTGAGCAATTGCATTCTGTTGTCAAGGGAGGTAAGTTGCCTCAGCGCATGACACAACGCCGTTCCCTTCGGGGGGCGGCTTCCTTTAACTCGTCCTTTCGGGGAGCCAGAGCTGGCAGGGGTTCGGCTTTCTCCGAAACCAGGGGTGCCGTTTGGAACAGGGGCAGAGGTCGTGCCCGTCCTGGTCACTCCTGGGGCTCCCAAGTCCAAGACCGCTGCCAAGCCCGCTCAGCAATGAGGGGGCGCCCTCACCCTTGCGGGTGGGGGGACGGTTGCAACACTTATCCCAGGTTTGTGACCAGGCTCGGACAGATGGATCCGGGAAGTGGTGTCGTCCGGTTACAAGCTGGAGTTTGGATCCCGGCCTTCTTCCAGGTTTTTCAGGTCTCGTGTGCCTGCGGATCCTCTGGCTGCGCAGGGGCTCCTGGCGGCTGTAAGGAATCTTCTGGGCATGGCAGTCGTAGTAGTTGTCCAGTGTCTCCCTCGGCCGTGGGCCTGGGGTATTATTCCAATCTCTTCACAGTGCCCAAGGAAGACGGATCAGTTCGTCCCATCCTGGATCTGTAGTTACTCGACAGGTTTATCCGTCCCCGGATATTTCGCATGGAGACTCTGCGCTCTGCCGTCTTTTCTCTTCGGCAGGGGGACTTCATGACGTCCATAGAGTGATGGTCCTCCTCAGAGCCCAAGGGGCTTCGCATCGTGCCTTATCTGGACGACTTTCTCATCATGGCCTCCTCGTTCAGTCAATCGGAGACAGATACCAGGTCTGTGGTATCCACTCTGGAGAGCTTCGGCTGGATAATCAACTATCCCAAGTCCTCCCTCTCTCCTTCCAGGGTGGTGTCCTTCCTGGGATTGTCTCTGGATTCTTCCCGACAGAGTGTTCCTTCCTCTCTCCAAGGTTCTTTTGGTTCAGGATTTGACTCGGCCTCGGTCCACCCCTCGCTCGTCCATCCGGCTGGGGTTGAGACTGGTGGGATTGATGGTGGCCTCCTTCGAGGCGCTTCAATTTGCTCAGTTTCACACAAGGATGCTTCAGCTTCGTCTGTCGGCGGCTTGGGACCGGTGTCCGAGGTCGTTGGATTTGCCCTTTCTGATGCCTTCCCGGGTTCGGCAGTCTCTTCAGTGGTGGATGGTTCCAGCCAATCTCTTGAGGGGCAGGTCATTTCTGACGCCTCTTTGGGAAACTGTCACCGCGGACGCCAGTCTGTCGAGTTGGGGAGGCTTCTGGAGGGATCTTCGGTTCCGGGGGCAGTGGGGGCCTCAGGAGGCCCACTGGCCCTTCAATGTTCTGGAGCTGAGAACCATTAGGTTGGTTCTGTCTCACTTGACACAGCATCTACAGGGTTTGCCGGCTCAGGGTCGGTCGGAAAATCGGATGGCTGTTGATGATGATTGGTGTGAGGTCAGGGCTTAGCCCTGCAGGGTCTTTTCTATTTTCTGCAAACTGGGCTGGACTCGGGTCTCCAGCTGAGTACCTTGACAGGGCAGGTATCTGCTCTGTTTGTCTTCTTTCAGCAATCCTTTGCGCTTCATCCTTTGGTCAAGACCTTCTTTCAGGGGGGTACGCATGTGCTAGGAATCCTTTGCTCCCTGTTTGGGATTTAAATCTGGTTCTGTCTGCTCTTCAGGGCTCTCCCTTTGAGCTTTTGCAGGATATTGCTCTTTCTACGTTGACTCAGAAGGTTACCTTTTTTGGTTGCCGTCACCTCTGTTCGGCGTGTCTCGGAGTTGGCGGCTTTGTCGGTTCAGAGCTGATCCTTGTTGGCATAGTGGTCAGTATCCCCGCCTGTCACGCGGGAGACCAGGGTTCAATTCCGCGATGGTGAGAGTTCTAAGTTTCTCCTTACTTTGAGAGGCATCAGGACAATCCGGACTTTCTTCCTAAGGTGGTTTCTGCCTTTCTTCTTAACCAGGACATTGTTCTTCCTTCCTTGTATCCTAAGCCTAGGAAGGACAAGGTGAGGGTTTTGCATTTTCTGGATGTGGTACGCTGCGTGATGTACTATTTGCTTGCTACATCCTCTTTTCGTAAGCCTGAGGTCTTATTCGTGGTGCCCTGTGGGCCTAGGTAATGTTTGGCTCCGACCAAGTCTTCCATTAGCAAATGGATTCGTCAGGCTCTTATTGGGGCCTATTCTGCTAAGGAGAAGGTTCCCCCTTTTCGTATTACTGCTCTTTCTCCTCGTGCTGTTGGAGCGTCTTGGGCTCTTCGGCACCAGGCTTCTGTTGAAAATGTTTGTAGGGCTGCTACTTGGTCTTCTGTTCACACTTTTTCCAAGTTTTTACATGGTTGATGTGCGGGCTTCAGCGGTTGCTGTGTTTGGCCGCAAAGTTCTGCAGTCTGCAGTGGTTTGAGTTATGCATTATTGCCTTGTTGGATACCCGCCCTTTGTGGACACTGCTTTTGGATGTCCCAATCGTAATTATTAAAGTGGAAGCGGGTTGTGTGACATACTTAGAATAATACCATTTTGTGAATAATCACCTGTAAAATGGGTATTATAAGTATGTCACACACCCCGCTTCACCCGCCCTTTTTGGTATCCTGGGTTCTTTATAGGGTGAAGCTTTGTTTTCAGTTTGAGGGTTACCAATGGGTTTTTCCTGGTACCTTGTCTTTACTGCTGTTTGAAAACTGGGAGATGAGTGGGAGGTCCCAGGTATTATAGACCAGGAGGGGCTCGTTTTTTTCAAGACTTCTCTGCAACGTCGCCACCTGCTGGTGGATTAACCCAATCGTAATTATTAAAGTGGAAGCGGGGTGTGTGACACACTTATCATAATACCCATTTTACAGGTGAGTATTCACAAAATGGTATTTTTGTAGACCTGATACAGCATCTTCATTGTGCTGCAGGAAATGGAGGAGGAGCATATGGGAAACGCTTCATGTGAGCACCACCCTGCTTGGACTGTCCCTTTAAGAATTAAAATGGACCAAAACAGGGTATTTTACTATCCTTACTTTACTATCCCAATTCAGGATGCCCTAAAGGATCTTGATCGGCCGCCCCGGAGTCTTTTAGATCCAAGAAATGGCAAAAACTGTTAAAGTTAGTCCACTTTATGTGAAGTATTATTAACAGCCTTTCAGTGTGAATTTTCATAAGATGAGGACCAAAAATACAATTCTGTGAAATACTTACCTGTAGAATTGATATTATAAGTATACAGTACGTCCTGCTCCATATATAATACTTACACTTGGGTTATCCTCCGCCAGATGGCGCTGCACTGCAGAGACATGTAAAACAGGCTCCTCCCGGCCCCTCAGATACCCGGGGACCTCCCACAAATCCCCAGCATTGAAAAGCAGTGAACAAGAAGCCGGGAGAATTTAACGACCGACTGGTAACTATAACAATGATAACAATCACCATACAGGGGATCCAGAATAATGCAAAAACCAGGGTGGGGTGGAGCAGGACGTACTGTATACTTATAATATCAATTCTACAGGTGAGTATTTCACAGAATTGTATTATTCTTAGTATACAGTACGTCCTGCTCCATATATAATACTTACACTTGGGACATCCAATAGCAGTGTCCATAAAGTAGGGTGGGATCCCCAACAAAAAAGGCAACAGCAGACAGTTTAAAGCACTGTCACCTGCAAACCTTGTGACCAAGAGCAACGTGAGCTAAGGCTCTAACGTCAACCTTGTAAAACCTTTGAAAAGGTATGAACAGAAGACCAAGTAGCAGTCTAGCAAACTCGTTCAACAGAAACCTGGTGCTGAAAGCCCAAAAGGCACCAAAGCACGAGTATAATAAGAAGTAAAGCGAGAAGAAGATTCTTCCCCTTAGAGGAATAGGCCTGAGTAACAGCCTGACAAGACCAAAACGCTAACAGTAGTCTTGGCAGAAGCCGAAAACCTTTCCTAGGACCAGAAGGGACCATCCCATCCAAGTAATGACCAGGCCAAAAGCCGCCTAACCCCCCGAGATCAGGCACATACAGGATGGAGATGGCCGTAGACCCAAAGAGACATCAGTTCTAAGGGGCACAGTGAAGGAAACACTTCCAACACCTGTTGAAGGAATGTAGAACCCTTTCCTCAGCGTTGCTAGGAATAAGGCACAGAAGGAAGAAAAATATCTTGAATAAATGACATAAGACACCACCTTAGGCAGAAGGTCCGGCTTAAAGCGGAACACCACCTTATCCCGGTGTATCTCAAAGAACGAGGGCTAGATAGACAGAGCCGCCCGCTCAGACACACGTCTGACTGAAGTAACAGCCACCAGAAGGACAACTTTGAGGGTAAAAACAGCCAGACAGCATCCTGAATAGGTCCAAAGGGAACACCCCCCAAGGCAGACAGAATCAAACTCAAATCCCAACAGGGACCATAGGATTACGTGGGGGACGCACATGAGCAACCCCCAAAAGAAAGTCTTAACCAAGGAAAACTGAGCAAAAGACTTCTACAGGAAGGCGGACAGGGCAGAACCTGACCCTTCAGAGTACTGAGTTGGAGAACCATCCCATGCAATCCAACCCATGCTGTAATAACTCTAGAACCCTGGGAACAGGGAACGCCCGACAGGGAAGAGACCTAGACTCACACCAATCAATATGGGTACGCCATACCCTATAATAGATGGAAGAAGAAGAAGCTTGCTTCTAGACTTCCCATAGTCTCAATCACCGAGACAGATAAGCCTGTCTCCATCAAGATGGATGTTTTAGCAGTCAGGCCGTCTAGGCCAAAGTCTGTAGATTGGGGTGACGTAAAGGGAACCTGAGTGAGCAGAGCGGCACTCCTGGCAGAACGTACAGATCTACTGCCCTCAGTACCACGTCTGTGAATCCATACTCCACTAGGCCACCCAGGTGCCACCAGAATCACTGGTCCCCCTTTCCGGAGCAATCTTGCACAGAACCCTGCCTAGCAGGGGGAATGGAGAAAAGACATACAGAATAGAATGTCCTGCCATAATGTTACTAAGCCTCATGACGGTCAGAGGATCCTGGGACAGGGAAACAAGGGCCGAGAGCTTGTGATAGTGACGGGGCCCAAACAGATGCACACTGGTTGGACCTCATAGTGACACAAGGATTAGCACATCCTGTCGCAGAAGGACATCCACCGGAGCGAATACCACGGATATGCAGGGAACATTGTCCTCCACCCAGATCAGGATCAGATACCTTCCTGGAGTATCATCCTGCTCCAGGTCCCACACAGATGATTAATGCAGGCCACTGTCGTCAGACAGACCGAGCGCCCCCAAACAGACAGGTCCTGAAGAGGAGTAGTCAAGCGAGATAGAACCAAACCTGAAAGCTCACTGTTTCAAAAATCGATAGGTGCATGGACCTCCTAAGGGCCCCACCTCCCCCGGAACCGCAGGGGGTTTCAGAAGAAACCCCCCCCCCCCGTCAACCTGATAGATTGGCATCCATGGTGACCGTCTACGGGAAGGGGCAAGAAGGGGGCTGCCCCCAGACAGGTTCCTTGAGTTCAACCGCTCCAAGAGGGACCTCTGTACCAGGGGGGAAGGCACACAGACCCAGCTCCAAGGATGCTGGATCCCTGTCCAGTATTAACAATAGAAGTTGCAGAAGGGCCCAAGGGGAACTGAGTATAAGGGACCTCTTCTGAGCAAGCCACCTACGGGCCCACCAGCTGCATTCCTGCCTGGTGAAGGGACGGGGACAGCAATGAGGGACTGAGCCCATGCAACCAGATTGTCCACTTTATTGCTGAAGAAGGAAGATTCTCGCCTGAACCGAATCCAGATTCATCCCTAGGAATGGAGTTACCAATTAAGGGGACAATGAGGACTTGAGGTGATTGAACACCCATCCAAATGACTCCCAATGGACACCACCAGCCAAGTAACCAACTCAGCCTGACGTAGAGATTGGGAAGTGAAAAAAGGCCATCCGGGTAGGTCCTCGCGCGGACGCCCCTTGGTCTCATCAGAGACATCACCCCCGTCAGCACCTTGGTGAGCACTCTGGGAGCTGAAGAGAGGCCAGATATCAAGGCCACAAATTAGCAGTATTGGGCCTCCAACACGAACCTGAAGAGCCTCGGTGTCCAGAAGACACAGGGATGTGAAAATAAGCATCTTTGATCTCCACAGACGGCAAGAAGCCCACTGGGAGCAAGGCGCTGGTGGCCCATCTCAGAGTTTCATTGCAGAAACTGCCTGTAATTGTAGAATTGCCGAAACCTGTGAATCCAGAATGGGCCAGACTGACTCATCCTTTTGAGGGAATGTGGAAAGGTTGGTGTAGTGGCCCCTGCCTCTGCCTGTTAAGGGCAATCTGCAAGTGACCCCCAGACCCTGCAGGCCGTCCATGGCCTGCACCAACTCCTGAACAGAGGCAGGGACCAGAAGTACCCTGACAATCTCGGGGGAGGCCGCGCAGCAAACTCTATCCTGTATCCGGAGGACACTAGCTCCTGAATCCACCAGAATGAGGCATGATGCCTCCTGATAGGAGCAAGGTGCTGCAGCCATCCCCTCATCCAGACGGGCGAGGGCGCCCCATCATGCTTGAGGGGGTTTGGAAAATGTAGGCTTAGCCCCGCCGGAGGGGCCAGGACGTTGTCTGCTGCTCCTGGGGCAGGAGTCTGCACAAGCCCCCAGGAAGGACACCCCTGGTTCTTGTTTAACACTATGGTATGGAGGGGGAGGGGTGTCCCTGCCCCGAGGGGGCCGAGACGGCCGCCTGTGCTGGGGTGATTTGCCCTTTTTACCAAACAGGTCCAGACGGGCCCCAAACAGGCGTTGCCCTCTAAAGGGAAGCCCAGTCAGAGTCCTTTTAGCAGCATCGTCAGCACCCCACTGTCGCAGCCAGACCAAGCGACGTATAGCCACCACAAGGGCAGAAGTCCTCGCGCACATTCTAATGGTGTCATCTAGCGCTAAATGGATACATTTTAAACACCTCCCAGGGAAGATCCTCAGGGCGATGCTCAAGCATCTTTCTGATGAGGGTTCTGGCGGCCACTGCAGTGATGGCCGCGGCACAGACCGGGCGCAGCGCCGTTCCTGCACAAGAAAAGGCGTGGGAGGCCAGCCTTTCAATGCGCCGGTCCTCTGCATCCCGAAGGGTACTATAAGCAGGGGCTGTGATAAAGGGGGGGTTAGGAACCCCAATGATCGGGCGATGACCAACAATTAACCACCTCAGGGGGAAAAGGGTATTTCCAATCCCAGTCCCCTGGGACCCCTGGAAGTTTACTGGGGCATTCCCATTCCTTGAGTACAAGAGCATGGAAGTGAGCCTGCTCTAGAAATTCCAAGCGCGCCGTCGCTGTATGGAAACTCTCCCCTCTCAGCCTGGGAGCCGCGCCAGGGAGAGAGATAGACAGGGCCTTAAAGATCCTAATCAACAAACCATCAGTGTCAAGCTGGCTCCAGTCTTCAGGGCCAGAATCGCCATGACTCAGAAGGAGTACAGGCACGCGGAGTAGTGAACTCCTCAGTTCCCATAGCAAAAGCAGAAACAGGAGGCGTCAAGGGCTGCTTTTTACCAGGGCCCAAGCGCTCTGCCAACCCCGCAATAATCTGGTCAGCTGTAGGCAGTCTGGAAGACACAGCAGGCTGCAACTCCCCACTTGTATGCGACTCAGCAGGAGTGAGATTTAAGCATGGGGAAATAGGGGTATTGAAGCGAGGTGCAGCCACTGGCAAGCCTGATTGCAGGGCCAGTGCTTGCTCTGCACACGGTGCGCAGACCCGTGCCCTGTCAGCATCAGCATGGGGTTGTCCACACGCTATACACAGCCGGTCTTGTCCCAGAGGGACCCCGGTCACATAATTCTGAGATGCCTCCATATGGTGATTATCTAGGCACAATATACCAGCAGGGATTTACGCGATAGGCAACCCTGGATGCCCCAAAGACCCGCTAGAAAGGTGGGAGAATTTTTTACAAGGCCCGCTATATTTAAACCGGGCTGGGAGAAGCCACTGAATTCAACCGTCTGAAAGACATAATGGGAATAAAGGGTGGCAGAGCCAAGCGCAGTAATAAAGAATGATGAAAATCGGCCGAGAGGGCACTTACCGACCAAGGGAGGAGGAGGGGCGTAACCACACGCGCGCGCGCGACTAGGAACAAAATGGCGCCAAGCGAACCTCGAAGGGCGGGCCGTGACGCGGAACGCGCCAAACCAGGTCCCCCCCGAAGAGCGCGAAGCTCTAAGACAGTAGCTTACTGTTGTTCAGAGAAGCAAAGTGTATGACAAAAATAGATTTGGCAAAAGAGACGCCGCAGCGCAGCACATTCCATAAGAGAAAAAGACGAGCGCGGGCAGTAACAAGTCAAGGGCAATCCTGAGGGCATAAGCATGTAATCACAGTACACTTGAGCCCGCCACACCCCCCCCCCTTTCTTTCCCCCCGAGCTACGGGGGGAACGAGGGAGGATGGCGACCCTTTGTACAGGGCCCATCGCTACACGGGTCATGGGGCAATAATGCGGGAGGGGCATCCACTAGAGGCTCACCATCAGCCTATACCGCCTAATCTTTGGTGGGGGACTGCGGTGGAGCATGGCTCCATAGGCACGCAAGGTGCTGCCTACCTTCACCCGACCAGCGCAGCCCAGGCTGGGAGGCACATCACAAGGAGGACGGGTGGGAATAGTCCAACATGGCCGCAGGCTGTAATAGCCCCGCTCACCTGCGAGACAGTGATACTTCATGTCTTCGCAGTCGGCACTGCAGAGAAATCTGGGGATTTGTGGGAGGTCCCCGGGTATTTGAGGGGCCGGGAGGAGCCTGTTTTACATGTCTCTGCAGTGCAGCGCCATCTGGCGGAGGATAACCCAAGTGTAAGTATTATATATGGAGCAGGACGTACTGTATACTAAGAATAAAGGTCTTGCTAATTCAAAATTCGACAGCAATATGACAATAAGGCAGCTGGCAACTTCTACTGTTAGGCCAAGGGTCATAGCCCATGACACATGGGTGGCTGAGTCTTGTGCTTTTCCTCACCTGGCTCTGGTTTCCCACCTGGTCCTTCATTTATTTGTCTTCCAAGCTTTGTCAAAAAATTAGTTTTCATCAGGGAAGGACTGTTCATGTAGCAGGGGTCCTCTTGATTCTGTTAGGTTGCAGCCTTGTTGTGGGTCCCTGTAGAAAAGTGTGGGCTGCTTTGGAATTTCCCTGGCCTTCCCATGGCCTTACTGTGAATGAGAACAGAAGATTTTTATGGACTTATTCTTATAAAGTTGACACCTGTTTAATGCATATGATTTGGCTGGACTTGACTGGTCTGTTGGGAAAATCAAGAAGAGCCAAGGGAGGAATAGCCTTCAAATGTCCAATCTCCTGATAGGTGGGACATATCCCAGAGTTATGACTGTGTTTCCTTTACAGAAAAACGAATTTAAGGTGAGTAGGTATTTTTATATTTTTACTATACAATTTGCTATTTTTTAGTTTTTCTCGGACTGCATTTGAGAGCCTTATGTCCTGTTAGGTGTCCAAAGTAGTCACTGACCATGGGACCCCTTAATTCTGCTTGTTGCCAATATTCTAAGCATACAGCACGTCCTGCTCCAGATGTAGTAATTACATGTGGGTAATCCTCCGCCTCAGGCGCTGTTCACTGCAGACATGTAGAAAACAGGCTCCTCCTGGCCCTACATATACCGAGGGACCTCCCACAAATCCCCAGATTTCTCTGCAGTGCTGAACTGCGAAGACATGAAGTATCACGCTCTCGCAGGCGAGCGGGGCTTTACAGCCTGAGGCCCTGCGGGACTATTTCCACCCGTCCTCATTGTGAAAAATAATTGCCTCCCAGCCTGGGCTGCATTGGTCGGGTGAAGGTAGGCAGCACCTAGTGTGCTTACGGAGCTAGGCTCCACCGCAATCCCCCACCATAGGGTAGGCGGTCAAGGCTAATGGTGAGCCTTCAGTGGATGCCCCTCCCGCATCAGTGGGATGCGGTTACAAGATAGAGTTTGCTGTACGGCCCCCTACCAGGTTCGTCGGATCCCGGATACCACAGGACCCTGCCTCAGCTCGGGTCTTGATGCTGGCTGTGCAGGACCTTCTGGATCTAGGGGTCATTTGCAAGGTCCCCTTAAGAGACAGGGGCATGGGGTTTTATTCCAACCTTTTCACGGTACCCAAAAAGGACGGGTCAGTCAGACCCATTCTGGATTTAAAAATCCTAAACAGATTTGTCAGAAACAAACATTTTCGTATGGAAACTTTGCGCTCGGCCATTGCCTCGTTGCACCCAGGGGACTTCATGACATCTGTGGACATCAAGGACGCTTACCTGCACGTTCCGGTGTTTCTAGGACACCAAAGGTTTCTCAGATTTGCGCTGCTGGATCAGCATTACCAGTTCGTGACCCTGCCATTCGGCCTTACGTCGGCTCCCAGGGTGTTCACCAAGGTGCTGGCAGGGGTGATGTCACTGTTAAGACTAAGGGGCATACGCGTGTTGCCCTACCTGGACGATATACTCATCACCTCTCGGTCTCTGCGGCAGGCAGAGCTGGACACTCGGTTGGTAGTGTCCACCCTGGAGTCATTCGGCTGGGTGATCAATTACCCAAAGTCCTCTCTGTCCCCCTCCTCAGTGACCCCGTTCCTGGGGATGATTCTGGATACAGTTCAGTCAAGGATATTCTTTCCTCCACAGAAGGTGAAAGCTCTGACAACGCAGGCAAGGTCCCTGCTTTCGAGCCCTCATCCCTCCATCCGGCAGGGAATGCAGTTGGTGGGCTTGATGGTGGCAAGCTTCGAGGCGGTGCCATTTGCCCAGTTCCATTTGAGAACTCTGCAGCTTCACCTTCTGTCAGCTTGGAACAAGGACCCAGCGTCCTTGGACGAGATCTGGGTGCTTCCCCCCTCGGTCAGACAATCCCTTGCATGGTGGCTGGACCACAGGAACTTGACAAGGGGCAGATCCTTCCTGGCTCCCTCCTGGGAGACGGTCACAACGGATGCCAGTCTGTCGGGCTGGGGGGGATTCTGGAAGTCCCTGCACTTCCAGGGGAGGTGGGGCCCTCAAGAGGCCCATCTACCCATCAATGTCTTGGAACTCAGGGCGGTCAGATTGGTGCTGGATCAATTGACCCAGCACCTGAAGGGTCTGGCGGTTCAGGTACGCTCAGACAACAGAACGGCGGTTGCCTACATCAATTATCAAGGAGGGACCCGGAGCAAGGGGGCTCTCCAGGAAGTATCTCTGATTCTAACATGGGCGGAGGCCAATGTCCAATGCATCTCGGCTGTCTACATTCCGGGCGCGGAGAACCTGCTGGCAGATGCTCTGAGCAGGGGGTCGTCTCGTCAGGGGGAATGGTCCCTCTGCAACAGGGTATTTCAGGCCCTGTGTCACCGTTGGGGTGTGCCAGACGTGGATCTGTTTGCGTCCCGTCACAATCACAAGCTCCCAAGCTTTGTATCCCTGTCTCAGGATCCTCTGGCTCTGGCCACGGATGCCCTGTCCATGTCTTGGAGGGAGTTTCGGCTCCTGTATGTGTTTCCACCAATTCCCCTTCTGGGCAGAGTTCTGCGCAAAATTGCTCTGGAAGGGGTACCCGCGATTCTGGTGGCCCCAAGGTGGCCAAGAAGAGTGTGGTTCGCAGACGTGGTTCATATGGCAGTAGATCAGTACGATCTGCCAAGGCTGCCAGACCTTCTAACGCTATACGCCATCCCAATTTACTAACTCTGGCTTTGACGGCTTGGCTATTGAAACCTCCATCCTGATGGAAAAGGGTTTGTCTGCATCTGTAGTGGCTACTATGGTGCAATCCAGGAAAAAGACTTCTTCTGCTATCTACTATAGAGTTTGGCGTTCTTACATGACTTGACTGGTGTGAGTCCAGGTCTCTTCCCTGCCGGGAATTCTTAGTCTCCAGGGTGCTGGAGTTTTACAAAATGGTCTAGACTTAGGTCTTAAGCTTAGTAGTCTGAAGGGCCAGGTTTTGGCCCTGTCTATCTTCTTTCAGAAGACCTTTGCCCAGCACCCTCTTATCAAGACTTTCTTTCAGGGGGTCACTCATGTGCGTCCTCCTCGGAAACCTATGGTACCTGTTTGGGATTTAAACTTGGTGTTATCAGCCCTGCAGGGTGCTCCTTTGAGCCTATTCAGGAGGCTGCTCTCGCTGTTCTCACCCTCAAGGTTGTCTTCCTGGTAGCTATCACTTCTGTTAGGCTGAGTTGGCTGCTTTATCTATTCAGCCTCCCTACTATGAGAGACACCAGGATAAGATGGTGTTTTGCTTCAAGCCAGACTTTCTGCCTAAGGTTGTGTCTGCATTTCATTTGAATCAAGATATTGTACTTCCTTCCTTGTGCCCTAATCCTAGTAACCCTAAGGAGAGGGTTTTGCATTCCTTGGATGTGGTTAGGTGCGTCAAGTATTACCTAGTTATCACTAAGGCTTTCAGGAAGACTGATGCTCTCTTCGTTGTGCCTCACGGGCCTAGGAAGGGTTTGGCTCCCGCCAAGTCTACCATCAGTAAATGGATTCGTCAGGCTGTGGTTCAAGCCTATTCTACTAAGGGGAAGTCTCCCCCTTTCCGTCTTACTGCTCATTCTACTCGAGCTGTTGGGGCGTCTTAGGCTTTTCAGCACCAGGCCTCTGTGGAACAAGTTTGCAAGGCCGCTACTTGGTCTTCTGTTCATACCTTTACTAAGTTTTACAAGGTTGATGTTAGGGCCTCAGCTGATGCTGTGTTTGGCTGCAAGGTGTTGCAGGCGGCAGTAGTTTAAACTGCTTGCTGTTGCCTTTTCTTTTGGGGATCCCACCCTACTTTACGGATACTGCTATTGGATGTCCCACATGTAATTACTACATCTGGAGCAGGACGTGCTGTATGCTTAGAATAATACAATTCTGTGAAATACTCACCTGTAGAATTGGTATTATATGCATACAGCACGTCCTGCTCCAACCCACCCTGGTTTCACGTTGTTCTGGATCCCCTGTTTGGTGATTGTTATCATTGTTATTATTGCCAGTTTTTGGGTGGTTGGTTTCTCCCGGTTTCTCTTTCTCACTGCTTTTCAATGCTGGGGATTTGTGGGAGGTCCCTCGGTATATGTAGGGCCGGGAGGAGCCTGTTTTCTACATGTCTGCAGTGAACAGCGCCTGAGGCGGAGGATTACCCACATATAATTACTACATCTGGAGCAGGACATGCTGTATGCATATAATACCAATTCTACAGGTGAGTATTTCACAGAATTGTATTTTTTAGTCCCATTCACACATATGTACAGTGTGTTAAAATCATGTCCTGTCTCCCCAGAGGGTCACTTGTAAAAAGGACAATTTGCTTTAATCACATTCGCTATCCAAAGCTGAAAATGTATTAAATAATTACAATGTCATATTGTGAATAATATTCATTTTTATTTTACAGGTTAATGACTGAAGGCAGTGAGATACGGTTTGTCCATAAACACATGGGGCTGGTTCCAGGTTGGGGTGGTGCAACCAGACTAATTCAGCTTATTGGAAATAGACATGCTCTTAAATTACTCAGCAGTGCTCTTCGTGTTCACCCGGAACATGCATCACTCATAGGTCTAGCAGATGCCGTTTTATCTTCTGGTGCTAATGGGGCATTGGAGGAATCCCGGAGATGGCTCTCATCATACACTAATGGACCGGCTGATGTGAACAGAGCAATTAAAAAAGTAATTGTTTCTGGAAGAGAGAGGTTAATAGAAGATGCTCTGAGGACAGAAAAGGATATATTTGGAACAGTGTGGGGTGGCCCAGCTAATTTACAAGCCTTATCCAGAGGGACAAAGCATAATTGAATATTAGAAAATAATTATAATTGTGATTTATAATACTGTTTCCTGATATTGGTTTGCCTGTCACAATCAAATAACATGATTATGCATTGCTTTATTATGGAACTATGTAGTACAATAAAATGAAAATATTTTTTAAATATTGTGTTGTTTTCAAGTGATGAAAGCAGCAAGCTTAAACTACACCATCATCCTGAATAAGAGCCTATTTTATATGTTTCCCCCATCCTGTACATACAGATTGCCCACATTAAAAATTCACCCTACCTGCATCTACTGCATTTTCTGGGACTTGAAACATCCAAGATGGCGGCCCTTGGAGTGTCAGGCTGCCTGCAAGCAGGACATATCTTCTGACTGTACCGCTCTGCATTCTGGGATTGCTGACCTTTTCCTGACCCCAGCTCTACTTTGTGCAAAGCACAGCTATAACCCCGCCCCCTACACTTTTGACCCCTCCCCTCTTCTCAGTATGTGATGCTACTGAGCCAAGATGGCAGCGTATCCTAGAGTGCTGAACAGAGTTGCAGGCCTGTGGGGGAAGGAATAAAAAGTAACTGACTAAAAACGTTAGATATATTAATTTTAGATTCTGGGGAAAATGTTTAAGGGTTTGGGCTTTTCATTAAATCATGCTGAAGGTCTGCTTTGAGGCCTACTTCCATGGAACGATTAGTGAACGTATGATTTAATCAAGCACCCGTGAGAATTATGGGATGTGTACACCTCCTGGGTGCAGTAAGATGGCGGCGGATACCCGTTGCTGGATGGGTGAGTAAGGAGCTGATCATTGATAAGCATTCAGTGGTTTGAATTCTTATCAATAATACTATTATTTGTTGCAGCCTTTTTTGTCAGGGCTCAACACACTCCCTCCATTGCAATGAATTGAGAGGGCCTGTGCACTTGTGACTAATGGTAAGTCACAAGCCGGGCACACCATCAATCCCAACCCTATGTTCAGACCCTGGATGGTGCTGGATCAGGTGAGTTGCTGATTGGCAGACTATCACTGATCAGTGTCAGGGAACAAAGTGTAAGTAATAAATAGATCTAAATACATCAAATGATGTTCTGTATTCAATTCATGTTTGCAAAATGTGCATTGATGAAGTTCAACGGCTTATTGTATATAAGCTTGGATCATGGTGAAAAAGCCACTTCAGTCTATTCCCAATCCTGCCCTGAGCCGAGATTTCACCCAAAGGGTTGCTGCTCCCCTGCCCTGTGCTGCCCTAGGCACAGGCCCTCAAGTGCCTAAGCTGTGCTGTAACAAGCTAAACAATATTTATATTTGCTATTAATATTTAGCATTAATTTGAACCTACAGTATACAAAAACAAAAACGAGAGCAAGACCGCACCAACAATAGTAGACTAGCGTGCTATACAGTGCAGGGTAAACAGAAAACTGTTACTACATATCCCCACAACCAGAGGGGGGTCCCACACACCCTCCTCACCCTGTCACAGAAGCACCACAGAGTAATAATAATAATGATAAATCCAATTTTATTATTACAAATAATTTTATGAACTACAAGACAATCTTAAAAACATTCCTATATTAAAAAACATATAAGACAACTAACATCGAGGAAGGGGCACTATTCAAAAGGTAAGGCAAGGGGAGGGATGAATAAAAAAGGGAGGGGGGGAGAAAAGGGCCCAAACGGCCCAATAATAATGCTAATAGTCAACCACATCAAATGCCTGGATTGATCTATAAATACATGTGCAAAATAACCATCTTAATAATTGTGCACAAGTGCTAAACATATAAGCATGTGCTAAATAACAAAGACAATTGAAACCAATACCACTAAGAAATATACTAAAGAATTCTACCAGGCTACTATTGAACACCCATGGACAAACACAGTGAAAACAAACTATATCTAAACCCTACCCATTTAAATCAATTTGAGAGGACCCGCCGAGTGGGCAAGTGCCCAGTGCAAACTGTGCAAAAATTAAAACAACAGGCTCAGTAAACAGACCCTCCCCCCGCACACCTTACCTGCCCACACTCCTCACCACCGACGCGTTTCGTGACGTCATACGTCACTTTCTCAAGGTGTATGAGGAGTACCCACCCCTGGCGCCCCTATTTAAACTCACCGTACCTACGCTCCCCCGCTGTAACCGGCAGGTGAAGATCATCATAGCCATCAGCGCACGCCGGCCGGAAGTGCGCGGGCGGAAATGACGAGCAGAGTGGGCGGTGAGGCCAGGCAGGAAGCCGCCTTGCCCACACAAAGCCCGAGGGTCTGAGCGTGCGCCGGTAGTACTAATGACATGACGCGGCCGCATCTGTCAAAAGCGGCGGAGCCAGGCAAGGTGAGTACAAAACAGGGGCCCATCAGGGATGTAATCTAATCTAATTAAACAAAACCCATCATATCTGTATTTATGACTTTATAAGCAAAGATGACTATACATACATGGTAGATAAATACATGCTGCCACAATGTCCGTTATTGTTGCAGAACGGTATGTTCTGTCTAGTTATAGATTGGAGAACTTTCTAGCTGCAGTAAAAATTCACACTCAGATTTTTCTGGGCGTATAGCCCATAACTATGTCCACTATTAGTGCTACATAAACAGCAATAGGCGGCTGCTAATACTCCTACATATAAATGTGCCAGCCTCCCGTGATGACTGTACAGGGAGTCCAAAGCACAATCATTGAAGCAGAGAATGTAAGTTGGTACCGGCCAAATAGCCGATCACATACGTTAATAGCGCTGAAGTCTGCTGGGTTCACATAATGTGTGCTTGGCTGTCCCTCCATGTATAGTCAACAAATCAGGGATACTAGACAACATCCAAGGAAGACTTGCTTAACACAAATACTTTTAAATCCTTTTTACTCTTCCCTGATGAACCTGCCCTAAGACTGGATGAAAACAGCGGAGACTCAAGGGAAGACCGTAACACTGCCATCTTGTGGCCAAATGGTAGAAGGCAGTAGAGCCACCAGATCACACTGGAAGCAAGATGAAAAACTATGATGGGGGGGGGGGAAGGAAAAGGGAGGAAAGGGGAGGGGGGAAGGGGAAAGGGAAAAAGGGGGGGGGGGATGGAGGGGGGAAGGGGGAAAAAAGGCTAGAGAGGGGGGGGGGGAGAACAAAGGAGGAGAGAGAACAGAGAAAAGGACACACAAGATGGTGGTGAGGAGTGTGGGCAGGTAAGGTGTGCGGGGGGAGGGTCTGTTTACTGAGCCTGTTGTTTTAATTTTTGCACAGTTTGCACTGGGCACTTGCCCACTCGGCGGGTCCTCTCAAATTGATTTAAATGGGTAGGGTTTAGATATAGTTTGTTTTCACTGTGTTTGTCCATGGGTGTTCAATAGTAGCCTGGTAGAATTCTTTAGTATATTTCTTAGTGGTATTGGTTTCAATTGTCTTTGTTATTTAGCACATGCTTATATGTTTAGCACTTGTGCACAATTATTAAGATGGTTATTTTGCACATGTATTTATAGATCAATCCAGGCATTTGATGTGGTTGACTATTAGCATTATTATTGGGCCGTTTGGGCCCCTTTCTCCCCCCCTCCCTTTTTTATTCATCCCTCCCCTTGCCTTACCTTTTGAATAGTGCCCCTTCCTCGATGTTAGTTGTCTTATATGTTTTTTTAATATAGGAATGTTTTTAAGATTGTCTTGTAGTTCATAAAATTATTTGTAATAATAAAATTGGATTTATCATTATTATTATTACTCTGTGGTGCTTCTGTGACAGGGTGAGGAGGGTGTGTGGGACCCCCCTCTGGTTGTGTTGAACCTACAGTAGCTTACATTCATAACATCTTTAAATTAAATGGGAGCCTGTTATATCCAGTCAACATGAATGGGCAAAGCTGGGAGGACAGGAACGGATAGGGCAGAGAGACTGGGATGGATGGGGGGACAGGGATGGGGCAGAGCTGGGGGGGGACAAGATGGTGGGACAGGGATAAATGGGGCTGAGCGTGGGTGGGGGAAATGGATTGGATGGGTCAAAGAGACTGAGAAACAAAGTTTGTGTGTACCTTGCAATGCCACTTCCCGCCCGTGCAGTAGTTCATATTGCAATGCTGTGTGTCAGGGAGCCATGACACAGGCTGGGAGACTAAGCACAATATTACTAATCGAAGGAGCAGCTCTGAGCATGACACAGAAGCAACTGAGTGCAGGGATGTCAGGTAGAGTATCGCTGGTCTAGAACGGTAAAGAAGTACTGGGTCTGGCTAGGCAGTGTGGGACTTGGATCCAGCGATCAGATAAGTGTCACAGCGCCGGACTAGAAGAGATCATCTGTGTGTATTTTGTTGCCTGATTGCAGATTAATACTGTGCAATGGCAAGCGCCATCTCTGCAAAAATGACACATGCACCATTATTCTTAGTATACAGTACGTCCTGCTCCAGATAGATTTCTTACACTTGGGTTATCCTCCGCCAGATGGAGCTGCACTGCAGAGACATGCAAAAACAGGCTCCTCCCAGCCCCTCAAATACCCGGGGACCTCCCACAAATCCCCAGATTTCTCTGCAGTGCTTACTGCGAAGACATGAAATTATCACTCTCTCGCAGGTGAGCGGGGCTATTAGCCTGCGGCCCTGTTGGACTTTTCCCACCTGTTCCTCGTGTGATGTGCCTCCCAGCCTGGGCTGCGTTGGTCGGGTGAAGGTAGGCGGCACCATGTGTGCTTACGGAGTGCTGCTCCACCGCAATCCCCCACCAAAGGGTAGGCGGTATAGGCTGATGGTGAGCCTTTATGGGATGCCCCTCCCGCATTATTGCCCTGTGTAGTGGTGGGTCCTATACAGAGGGCCGCCATCCTCCCTCATTCTCCCTGTAGCCTTCGGGGGGGAAAGAAGGGGGGGTGTGGGTGAGTGTGTATCGTGATTCGTGCATATGGCGTTTTGTCTGTTTTTGACTAGTATATGTGGTGTCAGCCGCCGCGCTGACTTGTCTTTTTTACTATTGCAAATGCCGCCGCCACGCATGTCTTTTCCTTCATTTGGATGTTCCACGCCGGGCGGTGGCGTTACCTCAGACGCTTCTGCGTTCTCATTGGCTGCTGGTCTGTGGGCTTCGCGCTCTTCGGGGGGGGTGGGCCTGGCTTGGCGCGCTCTGCGTCACGGCCCGCTTTGGCCCGCCCTTCGAGGTACTCTCTGCGCCATTTTGTCAGGTCGCGCGCGCGTGTGTGACCGTTCTACTTATCGCGGTCCGTAAGTGCCCTCGCGGGCGGCTTTATACTCATTTTTTAGTGTGTTTTGTTCTGACACCCTTTCTTCTCATTGTGTCTTTCAGACGGGTGAATCCATTGGCTTCTCCCGGCCCGGTGTAATTGATAGTTGGGCCTAGTATAATTACTCCCACTTCCCTAGCGGGTCATTGGGGCATCCAGGGTTTCTTTATAGCGTCAATCCCTACTGGCATATTGTGCCTATTAATCACCATATGGAGGCATCTCAGGATAATGTGACCGGGGTTCCTTCGGGACAAGCCCGGCTGTGTGTAGCTTGTGGGGTCTCACCTATTAGCGGTGACAATGCACGGGTCTGTGTTCCTTGCTCACAGCAGGTGCTAACGTTGCAATCCGCCCCTCCTGTGGCTGGGCCTGCACCTCGTCTCACTTCACCTACTCCCCCAAGCCTGAGTCTCACCCCCATTGAATTGCATACAAGCAGGGATTCTCAGCCTGATGTGTCTGCTAGACTGGCCAGTGTTGAAAAATTGATTGCTAATACTTTAGCGCGTAAGGCCACTGCTAAAAAGCGTCACTTAACCCCTGATGCCACTCTTTTCCCTATGGAGTCTGATGAGTTTTTATATCTATGTGGCTATACTCCCTCGGACGAAGGGGAGCTGTCCTCTGATTCAGGGTCATCTGTTGAGAGACCCAGGGGTCATGACGATTCTGGCTCTGACTCCTGGGCCCCGAACGATACTGACAGACTGTTGGTTCAGATTTTTGAGGTTCTGTCCATCTCTCCCCCTGTTGCGGCTCCTAGGCAAAGGGGTGAGCTTTTTCATACTGCTAAGGCTCGTTTGGAATTTCCTGAGCAAACCCATTTCAATAATCTCGTGCTTAAGGAGTGGGAACGTCCCAGTAGACTTCCCAGTATACCTAAGAGTTCGGACAGAAAGTATCCCTTTCCTGCTGATATGGTCAAGTGCTGGTCATCCCCTTCCGAGGTGGATGCTCCTATTCTAGGGCTGTCTAATACCTCTGTTATGCACTCCCCTGACTTTACTACTCTGCGGGATGCCGAGACCGGTGCATTGACCAATTGGCGTGCCATGCCTTTGCATTTGTGGGGATGGCGCTTCGCCCGGTTTGCGCCTCGGCCATTACATCTGTGGCGCTCAGGTCCTTGATCAGAAGTGTACTTGACGGTGCTCCTGATGATTTGCTACCTGATGTGTTTAATGCACTGTCTAACTGTGATGTGTTTGTAAACTTTATCCTATCTGCCTTGGATGATGCCATTAGGATGTGTGCGAGAACTTCTGCCTTGGTGGTAGCTATACGCCGCACGGTTTGGCTGCGCCAGTGGGCTGCTGACAATGCTGCAAAGAAGGCCCTTACTGGGCTTCCATTTAAGGGGCTACGCCTGTTTGGGGACCGCCTAGACCTTTTTGCTAAAGGAGGTAAGTTACCCCAGTGCAGGTGGCAGTCTCGGCCCTTTCGGGGCCAGGGATCCCTTTCACTCCCCTACCGTGGTGCTAAACAAGGAAAAGGGGTGTCTTTCGCGGGGGCTCGTGCAGATTCCTTGGCATAGGAGCAGAGGACGACGTCCTGGCTCCTCCTGGGGGTCTAAGCCCAAATCCTCTCCCAAGCCCCCTCAGGCATGATGGGGCGGCTACAGCACTTTGCTCACGTCTGGAGGCATCACGTCTCAGACCGGTGGATTCAGGAGGTAGTGTCCTCCGGTTACAAGATAAAGTTTGCTGTGCGGCCTCCCCTAAGATTCATCAGGTCCCAGATCCCCCAGGACCCTGTCTCAGCTCAGGTGTTGGCGCAGGCCGTGCAAGGCCTTCTGGGTCTGGGGGTCATTTGCAGGGTCCCCTTAGGAGAAAAAGGCAAAGGGTTCTACTCCAACCTCTTCACAGTTCCCAAAAAAGATGGGTCAGTCAGGCCCATTGTGGATTTAAAGATCCTCAACAAATTTGTCAAGAACGGGCGTTTTCGCATGGAAACTCTGCGCTCGGCCATCAGCTCCCTGCGCCCAGGGGATTTTATGACGTCTGTGGACATCAGACACTTACCTTCACATCCCTGTGTTTTCAGGACACCAAAGGTTCCTCAGATTCGCGTTGGAAGATCAACATTACCAATTTGTGGCCTTGCCATATGGCCTCACTTCAGCTCCCAGAGTGTTCACCAAGGTGCTGGCGGGGGTGATGTCTCTGATGAGGTCAAGGGGCATCCGCGTGCTGCCCTACCTGGACGACATACTCATCACCTCTCGGTCTCTACAGCAGGCAGAGTTGGACACTCAGCTGGTGGTGTCCACCCTGGAGTCCTTCGGCTGGGTGACCAATCACCTCAAGTCTTCTCTGTCCCCTTCCTCGGTGACCCCGTTCCTGGGAATGATTCAGGATATGGTTCAGTCAAGGATATTCCTTCCTCAACAGAAGGTGGAAGCTCTAACTGTGCAGGTGAGGTTCCTGCTGTCGTGTCTCCATCCCTCCCTCAGGCAGGGAATGCAGTTGGTGGGCCTGATGGTGGCGTGCTTCGAGCCGGTGCCTTTTGCTCAGTTCCATTTGAGGCCTCTACAACTTCACCTTCTGTCAGTTTGGGAGAAGGACCCAACATCCTTGGACGGGGTCTGTGTGCTCCCCCCCTTAGTCAGGCGGTCCCTTTCATGGTGGCTGGGCTCCAGGAACTTGCTGGGGGGCAGGTCCTTTCTGGCCCCCTCCTGGGAGATGGTCACCACGGATGCCAGTCTGTCAGGATGGGGGGGATTCTGTAAGTCCCTGCGGTTCCAGGGGAGGTGGGGCCCTCAGGAGGCCCACTTACCTATCAACATTTTGGAACTACAGGCGATCAGATTGGTACTGGATCAGTTGACTGACCACCTGCAGGGTCTGTCTGTGCAGGTGCGCTCAGACAACAGGACGGCGGTTGCCTACATCAACCATCAGGGAGGGACCCGGAGCAGGGGGGCCCTCCAGGAGGTGTCGTGGATTCTGACATGGGCGGAGGCCAATGTTCAATGCATTTCGGCTGTGTACATCCCGGGGGCAGAGAATCTACTGGCAGACTCTCTGAGCAGGGGGACCTCTCGTCAGGGAGAGTGGTCCCTCTGCAACAGGGTATTCCAGTCCCTGTGTCACCGTTGGGGTCTACCAGATGTGGATCTGTTTGCGTCCCGTCACAATCGCAAGCTCCCGGCCTTTGTCTCCCTGTCTCAGGATCCTCTGGCCTTGACCACGGATGCTCTGTCCATGTCATGGCACGAATTTCGGCTCCTGTATGTCTTTCCTCCATTCCCCCTGCTGGGCAGGGTTCTGCGCAAGATTGCTCTGGAAGGGGTGCCGGCGATTCTGGTGGCCCCCAGGTTGCCAAGAAGAGCGTGGTTCGCAGACGTGGTGCAGATGTCAGTAGACCAGTACGTTCTGCCAGGGGTGCCAGATCTGCTCACTCAGGGCCCCTTACGCCATCCCAATTTACAAACTCTGGCTTTGACGGCCTGGCTGCTGAAACCTCCATCTTGATGGAGAAAGGCTTGTCCGCCTCGGTGGTTGATACCATGGTGAAGGCTAGGAAGAAAACTTCTTCTTCCATCTATTATAGGGTATGGCGTACCTACATTGACTAGTGTGAGTCTAGGTCTCTTCCCTGTCGGGTATTTTCAGGCCCCAGGGTTCTGGAGTCGGGACTCCAACTCAGTACTCTGAAGGGTCAGGTTTCTGCCCTGTCTGTCTTCTTTCAGAAGTCTTTTGCTCAGCATTCTTTGGTTAAGACCTTCTTCCAGGGGGTTACTCATGTGCGTCCCCCACGTAAACCTATGGTCCCTGTTTGGGATTTGAACTTGGTTTTGTCTGCCTTGCAGGGTGCTCCATTTGAACCTATACAGGGTGCTGCTCTGGCTGTGCTTACCCTCAAGGTTGTCTTTCTGGTGGCCATTACTTCGGTCAGGCGTGTGTCTGAGTTGGCGGCTCTGTCTATCCAGCCCCCATACTATGAGAGACACCAGGACAAGGTGGTGTTCCGCTTTAAGCCAGACTTTCTGCCTAAGGTGGTGTCTGCTTTTCATTTGAATCAAGATATTGTTCTTCCTTCATTGTGTCCTAATCCTAGCAACGCTAAGGAAAGGGTTTTGCATTCCTTGGATGTGGTCAGGTGTCTGAAGTATTACCTGGTAGTCGTCCTTCAGGAAAACTGATGCTCCTTTTGTGGTCCCTTCTGGGCCCAGGAAGGGTTTGGCTCCT
This sequence comes from Gastrophryne carolinensis, assembly GCA_027917425.1. Lineage (NCBI taxonomy): Eukaryota > Metazoa > Chordata > Amphibia > Anura > Microhylidae > Gastrophryne > Gastrophryne carolinensis. The sequence goes on along the minus strand of CM051237.1, from coordinate 284,135,754 downwards.
GCCAAGTCTACTATTAGCAAATGGATTCGTCAGGCTGTGATTCATGCCTATTCTGCTAAGGGGAAGAGTCCTCCCTTTCGCCTTACTGCTCATTCTACTCGTGCTATTGGTGCCTCTTGGGCCTTCCAGCACCAGGCTTCTGTTGAACAAGTTTGCAAGGCCGCTACCTGGTCTTCTGTTCATACCTTTTCAAAGTTTTACAAGGTTGATGTTAGGGCCTCAGCTGATGCTGTTTTTGGCCGCAAGGTTTTGCAGGCGGCAGTGGTTTAAACTGTCTGCTGTTAACTTTTTTGTTGGGGATCCCACCCTTCTTTATGGACACTGCTATTGGATGTCCCATATTGGATGTCGGATACCCACTGCTTCTGTCCTCTTCTGCAGCCAGCACAGATAGGCTCACTCGCTGTCCGCAAGCAGCCTATCAGTGTGGTCTGCGAGTTTGATAGGCTGGGCATTGGCGGCCACAGAAGGCCCGGAAGTGGTGAGTATCTGGGTGCCCGGTTTCTTACCTTCACGTGAGCGATGGGTAATGGGGCTTGCTACATCGCTGCAAACTAGTAATGCAGGGCTATAGTCATTTTTTACTGTATACGTGTCAAGGTTCTTCTGCCCTCTTCGATTGGGTTCCAGCAGACCCAAGCCAACCATGCTGAGCAAACAGCAGTCCATATGGACAGCCATGATGCAAGCCACCTCTCCTTTCCAATAAGTAAGGGATGTGGGTTGGTAATTGACAACTAATTGGTTGGTGGATGACTGAGGACTAAGAACATATAGCTGCAGGCACAGCTGGCTATGGAACAGAGTGGATTTATGGATATATCTCCTAAACACCTTTAAGGATGTGTATATAAATAATATTTTATACACACACCTAGGTATTTTTATATATATCTCAGTATACGATCAGCGACAAGAAATATCAGTCATACCTGCCATGCATAGTACAGGGAAACGCTGTACTCAACAACTGCAGCATTCCAGAATTCCCTGGGAACATCTTATTTAGGGCTCTTCCAAAAATAGTACTTTTTCTCTGTTGAATACTGTATACATCATATGGACAACACTTAGAGGGATGAGTCATATGTATGGCGCAAAAACAACTCATTATTACAATAGACTCGCACTGCCTGAGATGAAACAATGCGGCACTAAATGGAATGATGCCGTCCAAAGTCTAGTAACTCATTCAGCAGAAAAGTATTCTATATATAATATTTAGCACATCTTTTTATTCTATAGATACAGACACTACATAGCTGATTGACTGTGTTACTATGGTTACTGGCATCAACATCTAGCTGCCAACAAATGTAACCAGCCAGTGCATACTATTGGACACAAAACGACATAGTCTAGTGAAGAAGGACTTCTAAGGGGGGCACAAGGCCAGGCTTAATAATCTGTAGGCCCTAGTTAAAGTGGACCAAAGCCCAGGATAGTCAATACTTTTGACTATCCTGGGTTTTGGTCCTTTTCCAGAGGGCACCCCGATCGGGAGTGCCCTGCTGTGTGAAACCCCCCAGATCGTCACAGCCAACTCACCTCTCCCCGGTCCCACGGCGCGTCTAAGAGCAGCGGTTCTGAAGGCCACATTTTCCACTTCCGTCTAACAGGGAGGGTTCTTGGGGGAGGGGTTCCCACTCAGAGTTGGGGTGCCCCCGGGGAAAGGACCAAAACCCAAGATAGTCAAAATCCTCCACCACTTACCAAGACCCTTCACCCCCTGCTGCTGTCCTCTACCTCTCACCTAACCCCTCCACTCCCTGCCACTTACCTAACCCCTCTACCCCCTGCCACTGTCCTCTGGAACTTACCTAACCCCTCTGCGCCTCTGACCTGCGGAGGGCTCAGCGGCAGCAAAGACCCATCATCAGCAGCAGTAGCAGAGTAAGAGGACAAAAACTGGAGGACCAGGGACAGCAAGTACCAGAGGTCAATCAGCAGCAGAGAAGAGAGACTGAAAACAAGGAAGTGGTGGTGAGTACTGATAGGCTGACCCACAATGCAGTGCAAGCAACTGTAAATAAACCTAGCTCAGCTTGCATAGGAGTGAGGGTTAAAGAGGAATGATCACCCAGATTCTCACTATCCTTGTGATTGTTCCTCTCCAGTGGGAGATTAGTCGATTAGGTGTGAAACCCCCTTTTAATGCCAGTAATTATTAACTTGCTGGTGATCCCATGGCGCATGCACATGTTCTCCTCCAAGCAGTGCCTAGCGCTTTATTTAGTTTTACCAAGCCACTCTGACATCAGAGCTGAGCTGGCTTAGTAAAGCTGAATAGAGCACGATCATCTGGCTGCTCCCCTTTGGCTGTGTGTGCCCAAGCCAACCATTCAGAAATGCCTGGAGCAGGTGTGTGCATCAGCCAGAGATGGCAGCGCAGCCTGCACGTGCACCATTGTGAGTATACTAGGCAATCTGGAAGCGTTTCACACAGTGGAGCATCCCGATTTGGAGTCTCCTCCCTCATCTTGGCCTATAGGAACCCAAAATGCACCAAACTCCCTTACATTTTCACTTTTGATACTCTGTCTACAAGGGGACTTATGTCACACCCAAAGGTGTGCTGTGCAGTAGTGTGCAGCTATTTCCAGGTCATCTTAGCGTTAGGAGTGTAGGGTGGGGCATGGGCTTAACCGGGGGTGTGGTCTAATTGCAGAAAAATGTGTCTATTCTCTCCCCATCTTTCCCATCTTGAAGAATTGACAGGTAAGTTTCTCGGTGTCACGCTCTGGTAACTCCAGCCCTCTAGGTAAGCCCTCAACCCCCAATCTCCGCAGCCAGCTTCACCTGTAGGAGCCCCCGCTTGCCGGGACGCAGAATACGCCTGCCCGGGATCGGTTGCCCCCAGGACTTCAATGGCTCAAAGGATGAGAACTTACTGGTTAGAGGTCTGAAGAACCACTGGCTAAGAGCGAGTGTAGCGGAAGTCCAGAGACAGGCCAGAGGTTGACACGGGGGAAGTCAGAGTTCGCAGCGGTACAGAGGAGAGAGACAGCTCGAGGTCAAGGTACAAAGCAGAGGTCAGCAACGGAGATCAGATAGAGAATGGTCGGTTCAGGCAGAGGTCGGCAACGGAGATCAGAATAGTCAGTTCAAGCAGAGGTCGGCAACGGAGATCAGATCGAGAATAGTCGGTTCAGGCAGGGGTCGGCAACGGTAATCAAACTAGGTATATCACAAGACAATGCAGGGTACAAGGCGCTATCACAGGCAACAAGCAACTGCGGGGAAAAGAGCTTTATAGGGACAGACATAGGAGGTAAGGTATTGTGATTGGTGCACACAGGATCATAGCAATGATTGACGTAAGGCAACTTTAACTAGGCTGGTGGCGCGGCAGAGCGGTGGAGAATAAATACAAAAAGGGAGTCCGGTCACATGATCAAGGTCCTCCAGTTGCCTGACAGAATGTGACATAACTATACATACAAATTCCAACCGGAGGTAGCGGATGCCTAATATAACTCAAAAGATATTAAAAGAGTTATTATTTATATCTAAACAGACGACCTGTTAAGGAGCAGTGTCGTTTCCAATAGAGATAGCAGAGCGTCCGTCTAGGACCTGCGACATCGCTCTCACGCAGCCAAGCACGTGAATCCAGCAACCAATAAGGAAAACACCAATAGGAGGCCGGCTTGGCCGGTTGCATAGCAACAACAGACTGCCGCACATTATCAAGCCTTCCACAGATGTCAAATTTATTTGAAAAAATAATTTCCTGACCAACATGTAGAAAATATAGTTAGGGTAAGGAAGATAGGGAGAGATACGGGTGGAGGGAGAAAAAAAGGGAAGGGGGGAGGAGGAGAAGGGAAAAAAAAACAAAAAACAAAGAATTTAGATGGAAGGATAAAAAAATTAAAAATACAAATAATGTGTGTGGAAATTAGGGTGGTGGTGGTAGTTTGGGTTGACCTAAATATTAAGGTCATTTGGATATGAGAGAAATTTTAATCTCTCTGAAACCCAAACTAGAGCGGGCTAAGGGTAGGTGGGAGGGGAATAAGGGGAATATAAGTATTACTACTCGCGTGCATGAACTGAACCCACGAATTATACTTAGATATAATACTAAAATGGAGAGATGGTGTAAAGTAACATTTTTGGCATCCTATTGCACACAGGGAAAACAAATTAAAAATACAAAAACCCGTTAATAAAGAATCGGCTGGGATAATAGTAATTTAACTATAGCAACCTATAATATTCGTGGGGCAAACTCATTATATAAAAGGAATAGAATACTGAAGGACCTTAAAAACTATAATATTGATATAGCTTTCCTTCAGGAAACTCACTTTAAACAGCACAAAACCCCACAGCAAGCATTCCGTGAATTCGGGTTTATTGTTAGCAACGAGTATTCCAAAAAATCAAGGGGCGTGGCCATCTTATTAAGCAACAAGATAAGGATCGAGAAATTGGTAGAATATAAGGATAACGAAGCGCGCCTATTAATTTGGATAGGGAGCCTAAATGGAGAAATCTGTACCTTAGTTAACTCCTACGCTCCAAATAACCGACAGGGAGCTTTTATTAAGAAAACCATCAAAAAAATAGATGAGATTAAAAAGGGTATTATTATTTGGGGCGGGGACTTAAATCTGGTTACGGATCCCTCTTTAGATACAACAGGGAAGCCCGAAAATAGACAAAATACTCTTAATGATCCTGCGCTTAGACAGGAATTCAGAAAATTACATTTAATAGATAGTTGGCGTTCTATACACACTAAGGAAAGAAATTTCACCTGTTTCAACTTAGCCCATAAAACATATTCTAGAATAGATTACATCTTTCTTCAACAGTATACGCTATCAAGGATACAAAAGTGTGAGATTGGAATGATGACAACTAGTGACCATGCTCCTGTTATTCTAACCATTTCCTGGGGAAAGAGAGCGGTAAGGGTAAATCACTGGTCCTTAGATATTAAGACTTTACAACAAAATACAATAATAGAAAAACTTAAGAATTCTTTGCAAGAATATTTTTTACTTAATGATACACCGGAAATGAATCCCAATACTATCTGGGAGTGCCACAAATGTTTTTTTAGAGGAATAGAGCTAACGGCAGAGATTAATCTTAGGAAAACTAAAGAGATAAAAGGTAAAATAATTTTAGAACAAATGACTAAAATAGAACAGGTTCATAAGCAAAAACACACTGAGAAAACATACCAAGAATTAACTAAACTAAGGGACAAGCTAAGAATAATAAGAGATTGTAACACTAAGCGGAATAGAAAGAATCAACGAGAACACAAACTAAAGCAAAGTATAGGGGGCCAAGAGCTAGCTACATACTTGAATGATAGAAGAGCAATAAACTTCATAGAAGAGATATTGACTAAAGATGGCGAAAGGAAATTTAAAACCGAAGAGATAGTAAATGAATTTGTATCATTCTATAAAAATATATATAATTTAGGAAAAACAGAACAGGAACATTCATCCTACCTTGGAAAAGTTTGTAGGAGCAAACTTGATGAGAACCTAGTGATAGAGCTAGAGAAACCATTTATACGAAAAGAGTTAACTGAAACTATCGCCAAACTCAAGGATAATAAATCCCCCGGCGAAGATGGTCTACCGGCCGACTATTATAAAGCTTTTGAGGATCAAATAGCTCCGTTTATGCTTAAATGGCTGAATAACATTGATCGTCGGCACCCCCCAAGTTCAATAATGAACACGGCAATTATAAAACTTATTCCAAAGGCAGGGAAAGATGGAAGATACTGTAATAATTATCGACCCATTTCACTAATTAATTGCGATTTAAAGATCTATGCTTCTCTAATTGCAAATAGATTACTTAAGGTGATACCGTCAATAATATCAAGTTTTCAGGCCGGCTTTATTCCAAAAAGGGGTGTTAGTCAAAACATCTCATTAGCGGTATCTATAATTAATCATATCAAGGAATCAAAAACCAAGGCAATTGTGTTGGCTTTAGATGCTCAAAAAGCCTTTGATAGGGTTTCCTGGTCCTATCTAGAAGCAACCCTCCACCACATGGGGCTGGGCCCCAGAATCATAGAAAAGGTTATGGCCTTATATACTAACCAACAAGCTAAGCTAGAAATAAACTGAGTTTTATCAGCACCATTTGCAATAGCTAATGGAACCCGTCAAGGATGCTCTTTATCCCCATTATTGTTTAACCTGCATGTGGATCCATTATTGGCGGCGATAGAATCCGACCCGCAACTCAAAGGTATCCAGATAGGAACCAACGAAATTAAACATCTAACATACGCAGATGATATATTGTTATTCCTCAGAGACCCCACTCCAGGGGCAATTACGAGAATAATGGAAATATTGGAAAAATTTGAGGCCCACACAAATTTCCACACAAAAATCGGTTCTGATGCCTTTAGGTATGAATAAAACAGAAATAGAACAACTTAACAAGGAATTTGGATTTTCCATCAAAACGACACATATTACTTATCTGGGAATAAATTTGGCGGCTGACCCAGATAAACTTTACTCAGCAAACTTTCCTGAGCTCTTACAAATATTGAAAAAATACATAATTAAGTGGTCAAAACGCCCATTAAATATCCTGGCGCGAATTGCAGCAATTAAAATGTACTTTTTACCGCAATTCATTTATAAAATCATGAACATTCCGATTCGAATACCGAAGACTTTTATAGACAACATAGATAAATTACTGGGCAACTTTTATTGGAACAACCGCCGACATAGAATAGCTTACAGCTCACTAATCAAACCAAAACTACAAGGGGGCTGGGGGGCACCTAATTTGTCCTACTATATTACGGCTTCCCATTTACATCGTCTAGTCAAATGGATTTCCACAGACAAAGACTCATTATGGGTACAAACGGAATTACACCCGCTTTATGTCAACAAGATCCAGATCTTAGAACCACAAACAACACATTTATCTAAACAAGCCACCGGGCATCCTATTGTCCTGTCAATATTGGGCTCGCTGAGAAAACTCGTAGGGAAACAAGAATATTTCCCATTCCCTGACTTAATGAAAACGCTCAAAAATGCCAATATCGGAAAATGGGAACCGGAAGACTTAGAGGTAGAACCTTCTATCGAACCTAGAGTGTATCATCTATGGAAAATTACTCGGACCAAGTCTAAATTCTCGCTATTGGAGCGGCTGAAAAGGGAAAGTAAAACATATATGAAAGCTCTTCAAGCAGAACATTTTCTAAAGAATCTCAATCTACCTGAAGCAACTTTCAGCCCCACAGAAGTTCAAAAACTTTTTTTAAAGGAACAACTTAGAAGACCTTTGTCGTATTATTATATGCTATTAAGTAAATATAATAAACCGTATGAAGCAAGACAAATAAAAAAATGGGAAATGGATCTGGGAGCAGACAGCCCTGAACAAAGGGAGAATATACTTAGATCCATAAATAATATCAAATCCCCAGCCCTGAAAATATTTAGTCTAAAATACTGGTACAGATTCTATTACACCTCCGACTATAATCGAGGGTTTACGAACTTTACCTGTTGGTGGTGTAAAAAATACCAGGCGACAGTCAGCCATCTGTGGTGGGGCTGTGAAAATACAAGACCCATATGGAACATCACAGAACAAGCTATTAAAAAAATAAATAAGGGGGAATTTTCCATCAAAGCAAATGAGGCCCTACTTATTCCCGCATACAGCAGGAGGAATCATTGCAAAGAGGCGATCGCATCTGACTTAATGGGGAGGCTTATTTCATTAATTATATGGATAACTAGAAAAAGTATAGTCACCCGCTGGAGAGAATCAACTCATCTTGACTCTGTGTTATGGAAAAACCATCTTATTTGTCAAATGGAGAATGAAATTTGTTTAGTATCCGATCAGAAATACAGACAGGTCTTAGAAGAGGGCCTAGGAATAATCAAAAATATGAAATTTAGACAGTGTTAATGGGATTTCAGTTCATGCACGTATGGAAGAATGGAAGTAGGAAAACAGAAATGAAGAAACCTAGATTGTGGGTAGATGGATTTGCTATATACTGTATTTTCATGCCCACACTAGCTTTCTGTAGGAGGGGTCTCTTTAGGGGGGAAGAGGGTTAGGTAAGGGTTTTGGTGGGTTGGAGGGGAGAGGTGGGGGAGGTTTTGAGTATGTCTTAATGTAAGTTGCTCCGGTTATAGATAAGCTTGATAGGTGTAACATCTTACAAACTATGATGCAATTATACTCTATACACCATACAGTACCATTGTGACGATGGAACGCTTTGGTGAGGTGGAGCAACTTTTTTTTACTGCTGATTGTTTGTAAAATAAGAAAAAAAGAAAAAAAAAAGAAAATATAGTTACCCAATGGCTAAACCTTTCATTTAGAAATGTATATAGACTAGCACAGCTTAATCTAGACTCCCATTAAAGGGTAACTTTTTTCTGACAAATAGATACAATACTCTGATGCAATAAAACGGTTAACAGAATAGATAATGCTCCATAGTGATGTCAATACTCTCCATGACCCGAGTAAATGAAAATAATCGTATTACCTTTCACTTGCCAGATAGCTATGTTAAGTAATACTAATCTTTTTGCTCTCCAGTGGTAACAACTAAAAAAAGAAACACACAAGCCCGACTCTCAGAGCATGCAGCTGTCTAAGCACATGCGCCACTGCGTGTTTAGAGGCATCGGCAGACATCCACATCTAACTGATTTGGATACAATAACAATCACACATTTTAAGCGGGGGAAAAAAAATTAAAAAAAAACATGGCAATGCGACTTTCCCAGGTTTTGTTCAGGGGCTCTGGGGCATTCCTGATTTGGGATGCCCGCTTTGTGAAACCCTTCAGTTAGCTCACAAGAACTGACCTTGCCATGCTGCAACGGTGCATGCGTGGGCTTTTGTCCAATAAGTGCCGCCTGCTGTGACTTGAATGGGGCATGCTGACACATCCCCGCCGTGTGTGCACTTCTGCCCCACATCTGAAGTATAAACAATGAGAGCTGTTTGCCTAACGTTGAAGAGGCTCTCATTGAATGGGAGCTTGCATCGTTGGACAGGGGAAAGGTGAGTTTTTATAGGTGAACTGGGGGCTACACACAGCGGGGCATCTTGCTGCTGGGTTTTGTTCTGCTTTAAGCAAACCAAAGGCCTTCCTTTTGGCAAAACTGTGCCTGGTCAGCAAGAATGCTAACGCACCCACTTCCACAGGCTGTGAGTACCAAATTCAGGGGCTAACGACCCTTTCTTACAAATGACTGCTGCATTCTGCAGTTTAGCAGGTCTCCCATTGGAAGAGGCGTGGAGTTGTTTTCTGTTCCACACCTTGTAGAGCTCTAGGGAAAGGAGAGTATCTCTTTAAACAGGAACATCGGAGGCCCTGGATTCTAAAAGACTCCAAGGCTTTCCGAGTTACAGTCTTTGGGGCAGCCCAAATTGGACCCCCCTGGAGCACTCACATACTCACGGAGCCATCGATGAGTTGCTGCCACATCCCCGCTTGCCTCTAGGCATGCGCGGAAAGCTCAGCCAATCGGCATGCTCGTTCTCTGCTCGAGACTTTGCCGTTGGGAGTGACTGGAAGGTGATTGGGATCAGCTTTTGACATACAATATAAATGGTCACCCTTCTAGACTTTTCTTTCTCAGCTAAACTTTTCTTCAGCTTGGTTCAGCTTTAGACCCGTATCCTGAAGGGTCTTGTGACGTGTCTTTGCAGATGGGCCCATTTCCGCGCCCAGCCTTTTTGAATGGCTGGGCACAGGAGCGCACGCCCAAACAGTGTGCTAGGGATGCAGACAGCCAGCTTCACCTCATCACAGCAGCCCCTTTGAGAGAGCCCAAAAAGTGACACAGGAAGTGGCTTTGCCGGTGAAAAGCACAGTCTTCTTTGAAAACCTGATCCAACAAAGTGGTGCACCGCACACAATTGGTAATACTGTGCTACACTGTAAACATGAAACACTGCATCAAAGTTAGGCTCATGGGGCATAGCCCAGAAACCCAAAACAGGAGCACCAAAACAATCGAAATATAATACAATTTCCTTTATTAAGAGTCACATTTGATCAAGAGAAACAAAGACACAACACATTATATACAAAACTCACACATTAAAAACACTGCCTATCCCCGAATTTCATCCAGTGTTGCATGCGCAGCAAAAATACCTGGGCAACTCCTAAAATATCAATGCGTGCAAAAAATCCCCAAATACCCAATCTATTTGTGCCGGCACAACCCCCCCCCCCCCCCCCAGGCTCCCACTATCTGTACAACTATATGCTAAAGTGACAGTGCATAACCTCAATTTATATCAAATTTATATAGAATCCATAAAACTGCAATCCACATGTACAATAAGTGCAAAGTCAATTAAAGTGATTAAGTGCAATCTGATGTATACAAAATGGTAATATTATTAAAAAGCAGAATATATATATATATATATATATATATATATATATATATATATATATATATACAGTGTGTATTCAAAAAATATATAGTATTGGTCATGGACACATAACACAAATTACAAAAAACACGTCAATATAGACCAACATAAACAATTAAGAGCAGAAAAGGAGGCAAAAATACTAAGCCTGGCAACGGGTAAGTCACGCAAAATAAGGAGCGGGGAATTGGCAGCAGGGACACCTTCGATCGCGGCCGCCCGTGCCGCTTCGCTGGGTGAATAAAATACAACTGAAAGATACCTGCTTTAAATACCTGCAAGTGTTCAAATCAGATTCGCGCCGTCCGGCAGGTGCTGATGAGACGCATCTGCGTCTCAGCACCAATCCCGCGCGGCGGATGTGACGTCACCCGTTGCCGGATGTGGCGTCACTGGATCATACATATTCATAATGACATTGTCAATCACAGGGGGGGCGAGACCTAATATCCAAGGCGGGCGAACATCACCTCGCCCATCATACACGCCCCCCCGCTTGTCATTCTACGGCTGCGCCCATTCATCATTGCAGGAACTATATTTTATTCCATAGCGCCGATAACACGCTCCAGTGATTTAACCCCATGACCGCCCACCCCGCGAGCGCCCACACCGGGACCGGCCAGGGCCCAACAGACGCCCAAACCGAGTGTGGGCGCGCGCGGAGGGGGCGCACAGGGCGCCCTACAGTCAGGGGCGCAGCCCATATATACACATCAAAGTTAAAAAACACACAAAGCAAGGTACAGGCAGGAACAACATATGCCTTGATCAATGGTCTTGACTAAAATATGAAGTATATGAACAAAATGCCTATATACAAAAAAGAGAGAGGACCTCATACTAACTAGTTGGTAATAGCCACACAGTGTGGCATTCCTATGCCTCACAACCAAAGGGTTGTATATACACACGGTAGATCTCATACAATGCAATGCAAAATGCCTCATCCCACTGGTGATATAAAGGACAAAGAAAGGGGGGGGAAGGAAAAAGGGGGGGGAAGTAGAGGAACGGAAAAAAAAGGGGGGAAGGAAAAGAGGGAGGGGGGGTAAGGGGGGGGAAGGGGGGACGGGAAAAGGGAAAAGGAAAAAAGGAAAAGAAAGGAAGGGAGCGGGAAAAAGGAAACACCAGGTGAAGCTGGACAAAAGAGGAGAAACGAATAATGTGGAACCTAATAGGGTTTCTATTAGCCTTGCCTATAGTGCCCAATTAATATCCCAAACTAAAAGGGGGGAGGGGAAAAAAAACACATATTCTTTGGAGCCTGCTAGAGTTCCTACAATTCTTACATTTTGTACCCGTATACAAACACAGGCTTAACCTAGGCTAGGTAATAATATAGAGGCTCTATCTACTATATATTCCTCAACTTGTTTTCCCGGTGTCACCGATGCTCTAAGGTAAAACCTCATAATATGTGGTAAGCCTGGATATTGGGGGAGGGCCCCGCATCGGGACCATCTGCCAATCCAGGCCCAGCACACACCAAGTACTGGAAACAGTGACAGTAACGGTAACATACTTAGAGGACTCATAATTAATGCATGAGTAGAGAACAAGTTACTACATTCTTAACATGATCTTGCTGTTGAAATGACGAGTGTGATGGAATTTCTGGGTACCGCATGCAGAGGACAAAATCTTCTAGAGTGCGGATCCTACAGCTGCCAAACATCCCACTTCGTGGCAACTTCAAGTCCCCAACGATGGTCACTGGGGAAAAAACAAGTGAAAAAATAAAAATAAAAATAAAAGAGGACAGGTAAAATAAAGAAAACTCAAATCGTCAAAACAAAAAAACAAAGTGTCAAACATGCCATGCACATCTAACCAATACACGCACCAAATCTCACCAAATGAGAAATATATTGCATATACAGAGATACATGTGCATATATAAACAATAATTATTAATAAATTATAATTAAGGCACAAAACCCCACTATCGTGGGTAGTGCAACAAGACCCAACTTCTAAACCCGCTCTCAAATGCCGGGGAAGAAGTGGGAAAAAAACCCCAAAAACATGTGCAAACATATAAAAATAATGTATACTTAGTGAAGACAGACTGAGACACCCAGTCCACTAGAAGAGAGTGATCTCACAAATCCCCCCCACACACTTTCCCATCCCAAGATCCAAAATGATCGACTACCCCCGTCATCACTAAATGCAAGCCAATACTGATTCACCCCAAAAACGGGGTAAACGCCCAATCCTCATTCAAGCCCTTCGGGCTCCGGGTATCCAGTTGAAAGATCCACCTTAACTCCCTTTGTTGTAGGCGGCGTTTCAAATCACCACCACGTGGGCCTACAGACACCCTCTCTATTCCCACAACTTTCAAAGTTTTGGGGTCCCCCCCCGTGTTTGTCCAAAAAATGTGCTGCCACAGGGGAGATGTTCTTACCCAATTCCTTATCCCGGCTGGCCAGCCGGATATTGGACATATGGGCTTGGATCCGAGTCTTCAACGCGTTTTGTGTCTCTCCTACATAGGCCAACGGGCAACCACACTGCAGCAGGTAAATTACAGACCGTGTCCTGCAATTAATAAAGGTGTTAATTTTAAATTGCCTGCCAGTCTGTAAATTAGTGAAATGTTTTGTTTTTTCTACATGTGTACATATCGAACAATTTGCACAGGGGGCACATCCCGGGACATTGCTTTTTTGCAACCAAGTGCCCATTGGTGAAAAATGGCTTTTACAGAGGTAATCCTTCAAGTTCGGAGCCCGGCGGGCCGTTAGCATCACTCTCGGGCCCACTATTTCTTCCAAGGATGGTTCTGACAAAAGTAAATGCCAGTGCCTGGAGAGGATACCATGAATGTCCCTCCATGGTTTACTATAATCTGTCACGAAGCGTATCCCCCCTGATGTCCTCTTGGGTCGTCCACCCTGTCGGGGCCGATATCTTAGTAATTCCGTCCTATCTGATTGTTTGGCCCTAGCGTACGCCTGTTTTACAATCCTCTGTGGGTATCCCCGTGTCAAAAATCTCTGGGTCAAATCTTTTGCTTCTTTTTCAAAGTCCCCAGGATTCGTGCAGTTTCTCCGAGCCCGGAGAAACTGTCCATAGGGGATCCCTCTTTTTAAGTGTGGAACATGTGCGCTATCATACCTCAAAAAGCTGTTTACAGCTGTGGGTTTTCTGTAGAGGCTGGTGTCTATCCTGCCATCTGGTCTTAGGAGTAACCTGACATCCAAGAATGTTACCTCTGTTGTAGATATGGTCCAAGTGAGGGTTATGTTGAATTCATTGTCGTTCAATCGGGTTAGGAATTCTTGACAGGATGATTCCGTACCCTGCCAAAAAATCAAGATGTCATCAATGTAGCGGTACCACCCCAACAGCGCGGGATGGCACCGCTCCAGTTCCGCAAAGAAGGCCGAACATTCCTCCCACCAACCCAAAAAAAAGTTGGCTATTGAGGGAGCACATTTGGCCCCCATAGCCACACCTGAAATTTGCTGGTAATACTGCCCATTGAATGTAAAATAATTATGGGTCAGTACAAAGTTCAAAAGGGCCAGCAGAAACCCATGTAGGTCCACCCTATCCACTGACTCTTTGTCTAGATAAAATTTGACCGCAGTCAAGGCCAGGTGGTGGGGTATGATCGTGTACAACGACTCAACGTCACACGTGACTAATAATGTACCAGGTGGCAGGTGAATATCCTCCAATTTTTGGAGAAGATTTGTCGTATCGCGCACAAAGGATTGAAGGCTCAAGACATGGGCCTGTAAGAATAAGTCCAAAAAGGAACACACTGGTTCCATGAGGCTTTTTATCCCCGACACGATTGGGCGGCCTGGAGGGGCCCTAAGGCTCTTGTGTGTTTTAGGTAACACATAAAAGGTAGGAGTGACAGGATGGGGGACTGTCAAGTATTTGAATTCTTGTGCACTAATAATGCCCTGTTCTTGACCACTACACAGGAGGGAATCTAACTCGGATTTATACATCGCGCCAGGATTCTTGGCGAGATGTAGAAAGTTACGAGTATCTCTAAGTTGTCGGTTCACCTCCTGTAGATAGTCGGATGTTGCCCAGATCACCACATTTCCCCCTTTATCAGCTTCCCTTATAGTCAAGTCACGGTTGTTTTTTAGAGAATTAAGTGCTTCACTTTCAGCTTTTGTTAAGTTATTTCTGCCATAAAGTTTAGGTAATTCTAGCACCTCCTTCACAACCGTGTTAAAAAAGACCTGAACCAGGGGGGGAAATGTTGAAACTAGAAGGGCATTTTAGGCCGCTTGATGTCCTTACCAAACCAGGGTCCAATGCAGTTGTTGAGTCCTGTTCTTGCAAAAGCGATTGTAAATCCAATAGAGCATGTCGGTCCTCCGAGCCCAAAGTCACCATATCGGTATCCCTTTGTGATGTCCCAAAGTGTTTTTTCAGGAGTATTCTCCTACAAAAGAGATATACATCTTTGATCAGGGAAAACCGATCGACATTAATGGAAGGAGAAAAAGAAAGGCCCCTTGATAGGACTGACTTCTCTGCAGGGGTCAAAACATGGTTGGAGAGATTTATAATCTGTAATTCGTTGGTGTTTAATGCTGTGCTCTCAACGTGAATCGTTTGTAGCCCCAACATTCCCTGTTTCTCAGGGCCCTTTGGTCCCCGCCTGCCACCCCTCCTGGTTCGTCTTCTGCCTCGCTGCCAGAAGATAAAAAATGGGCTTCACTCCGTGAACTATTCTGGGAGGACTAGACATGGTCCCTATTCTGGGGCCCCTTAAAGTTGGCTCTACTTCCTCCTCTCCGTGAGTTCCCCTTATGTTGCCATCTATAGGCTCGTTTTTGTGTAAAGTCTGATATGTCACGCTGCAATTTGCGTCTTTTAGTGTCCATGACCAATTTTTCATGCTTGTCTAAATCTGTGGAGAGTGATGCCAGAAAAGGTTTTACCTGGGTGGCTTGGTCATAACTCTCTAGTTTGATTTGTAATTCATGTAATTTAATCTTCGTCTGTTGTAACAATGATTTATCATGGTCGATTAACATCTGCATGATAATCTGGGATGCTTTGAGTAAACCCGACTCCCAGGTGTTTCTAAAACTGGCATCAACCTCCCATGCAGGGAATAGATGGATCCGTAGACCCCGTGGGCAAATACTTTGGGCAATATATGTTTGTAAACTGTTAATGTTCCACCAAAGACGTGTGTAGTCCTTTTGAGCCTGTCTAATTTGCCGTGTAAGTTGTAAAAAGTAATTAGAAACGTCTGTGGTAGCATATGCCCCCTGGTTCTGGACAAAGGCATGTAATTGATTAGTCCATAAGGACTCTCTGTTGTCGAGGTCAAAAGCCATATCCGCGTGCACAACACTGAATGGAAAGAGACAAGAGTAAAATTATATATAATATAATACCCCTGACCTTCCTGCCAAGACCAGATCCAACAAAGTGGTGCACCGCACACAATTGGTAATACTGTGCTACACTGTAAACATGAAACACTGCATCAAAGTTAGGCTCATGGGGCATAGCCCAGAAACCCAAAACAGGAGCACCAAAACAATCGAAATATAATACAATTTCCTTTATTAAGAGTCACATTTGTTTAAGAGAAACAAAGACACAACACACTATATACAAAACTCACACATTAAAAACACTGCCTATCCCCGAATTTCATCCAGTGTTGCATGCGCAGCAAAAATACCTGGGCAACTCCTAAAATATCAATGCGTGCAAAAAATCCCCAAATACCCAATCTATTTGTGCCGGCACAAACCCCCCCCCCCCCCCCAGGCTCCCACTATCTGTACAACTATATGCTAAAGTGACAGTGCATAACCTCAATTTATATCAAATTTATATAGAATCCATAAAACTGCAACCCAACTAACTTGGAACAATCACCATAAAGAGGCAACCAAGAACAGCGATAACAAGGGTGGGGTGAAGCAGGCGAGTACTCACAGAATTGTTTTTTTCCCATTGCATGGCACGGCCTGCTTCACAAAGTCATTACATCTGGGACTTCCAAAAGCAGTGTCCATAAAGTAGGGTGGGATCCACAAAGAGTAACAGCAGGCAGTTTAAACCACCACTACCTGAAGTACCTTGCGGCCAAAAGCAGCATCAGCTAAGGCCTTAACATCAACCTTGTAAAAAGTATGAACAGAAGACCAAGTTGCGGCCTTACAAACTTGTTCAACAGAAGCTTGGTGCTGAAAGGCCCAAGACGCACCAATAGCACGAGTGGAATGAGCAGTAACTCTAAAAGGAGGAACCTTCCCCCTGGCAGAGTAGGCCTGCTCCGCCGCCTGACGGATCCACTTGCTGATAGTGGATTTAGCCGGAGGCAAACCCTTCCTAGGTCCAGCAGGAAGAACAAAAAGAGCGTCAGATTTCCTGAAAGACTCCGTAGCAACCAAATAAAACTTCAGGGCCCTGACAACATCCAGAGAATGAAGGGTCCGCTCCTTGGTATTAGCAGGTTTAGGACACAAAGAAGGCAAAACAATGTCCTGATTGAGATGAAAAACAGACACAACCTTAGGCAATAAAATCGGCTTAAGCCGAAACACCACCCTATCCTGATGCCTTTCAAAATAAGGAGGTTTGATGGAAAGCGCCGCCAGCTCAGAAACTCGCCTGACAGAAGTAATGGCCACCAAAAAAGGCCACCTTAAGAGTCAGAATGGGCAAGGCAGCCCCACGTATAGGCTCAAAGGGAGGACCCTGCAGAGCAGACAACACCGGATTCGAGTCCCAAACAGGTAAGAGACTTTGACTCACACCAGGCAATGTAAGCATGGCAAATCCTGTAGTAGATAAAGGACAAGGACTTCTTCCTAGCCCTAATCATGGTATCAACAACAGAAGCCGGCAAACACTTATCCATCAAGATGGAGATTTCAGCAGCCAAGCCATTAAAGCCAGCGTTTGTAAATTGGGATGGCACAGTTGTCCCCGAGTGAGATCTGGATCCTTGGGCAGGGCATACTGCCAACTGCACGACGTCTGCAAACCACACCCTCCTTGGCCAACAGGGGGCCACCAGAATGGCTGGTACCCCTTCCTGGGCTTTCTTGCACAGCACCCTGCCCAGCAGAGGGAACGGAGGGAACACAGAGGAGCCGTAACTCCGTCCAAGGCATTGCTAGCGCATCCGTGGCGAAGGCCAGAGGGTCCTGTGACAGGGTGACAAACCTGGGAAGCTTGTGATTGTGGCAGGACGCAAACAGGTCCACATCCGGTTGACCCCAGCGGTGACACAGGGAGTGAAAAACCTTGTTGCTGAGGGACCATTCCCCCAGCCGAAACGTCCCCCTGCTCAGGGAGTCTGCCTCCTGGTTCTCCACCCCCGGAATGTAAACCACCGAGATGCAAGGCACATTCTCTTCCGCCCAAGAAAGTATCAGAGACACTTCCTTGAGGGCTCGCTTGCTCCGAGTCCCTCCCTGATGATTGATGTAGGCAACCGCTGTCTGGATGTCCGAGCGGATCTGAACAGCCCGACCCTGAAGGTGTAAGGTCAGCTGAGAAAGAACCAACTTGATCGCCCTCAGTTCCAGGACATTGATGGGAGCATGGGCCTCCTGGGGGCCCCACTGACCCTGGAACTGCAGAGACTTCTAAAAGCCTCCCCAACCGGTCAGACTGGCATCTGTGGTGATAGTCTCCCAACACTGGGGCAGAAATGTCCTGCCCACCAGGAGGTTCCTCGAGTCCAGCCACCATGAGAGGGACTGTCTGGCCAGGGGGGACAGAGCAAATTCCTGATCCAGGGACACAGGGTCCCGATTCCAAACTGACAAGAGGTGCAACTGAAAAGGTCTCATGTGAAACAGAGCAAAGGAGACCGCCTTGAAGCAGGACACCATTAGGCCCACCAACTGCATACCTTGCCGGATGGGGGGTTGAGGACACAAGAGCAGAGCCCGTGCCTGCTTCTGAAGGTCCTCCACCTTCTGCTGAGGCAGGAATACCTTGACCTGAGAGGTATCCAGAGTCATGCCCAGAAAAGACCTCATCAAAGACAGAGACAGTGAAGACTTGGGGTAGTTGATCACCCAGCCGAAGGACTCGAGAGTGGAGGTCACCACCTGAGTATCCCTCTCAGCCTGATGGAGACTGAGCTGCAATCAGAATGTCATCCAGGTAAGGAAGAATTTGAATGCACTGATGCCACTGCAGAGCCATCAAGCCCGCAAGCACCTTGGTGAACACCCAAGGCGCCGAGGTGATACCGAACGGTAAGGCCACCAACTGGTAATGCTGATCCTCCAGAGCAAACCTGAGAAATCTCTGATGACCTGGGAAGATTGGCACGTGAAGATAAGCATCCTTGACATCCACGGAGGTCATGAATTCGCCCGGGCGAAGGGTACTGACAGCCGAGCGAAGGGTCTCCATGCGAAAGTGCTTGAACCTGACAAACCTGTTGAGACCCTTCAGGTCCAGGACGTTCCTGGGGAGGCACCAGGCAAATGACTCCTGACTCCAACAGACGTTGAACCACAAAGCGCAACCCCTGAGCTGACAGAGGGCTGTGAGACATCCAGGATCTGATGAATCTGGGGGGCGGCCAGGCTGCAAACTCTATCTTGTAACCGGAGGACACCACCTCCTGAATCCACCGGTCTGAGACGTGGAGCCTCCAGACATGAGCAAAGAGCCGAAGTCGTCCCCCCACCCAGATGGGTGAGGGCGCCTCCTCATGCCTGAGGGGGCTTGGGAGAAGGTTTGGGCTTGGGGTCCCATGAGAGCCTGGGATGACCGCAGGATCTGCCATGGCCCCAAGAACCCCTGCGGATACCTGAAAAGAGGGGGCCTTGACCTCCTCTGGGGACACAAAAGGAGGAGAAGGAAGCAGAGGGCCCCCGAAAAAGCAGAGGCTGCCTCCTACGCTGAGTCAGCCTACCATCCTTGGCTAAAACATCCAGACGCTCACCAAAGAGCCGCAACCCCACAAAGGGGAGCCCAGCGAGACCCTTCTTAGCAGCAGCGCCAGCTGCCCACTGACGCAACCAAACAGAGCAGCGCATAGCCACCAAAAGGGCAGAGGCCCAACTACTCAGCCATACCACATCATCCATGGCAGTAAGGATAAAGGCAACAAATTCAGAGCAAAGCAAGAGGGCCCTATACTCCTCCCTACCAGCTGTAGCACCATCAAGGAGACGATTGATCTGTCTCTTAAGAGCAATAGCTGTTATGGCAGCGGCACAGGCCGGACGCAGCCCAGCCCCCACAAATGTAAAAGCATGGCAGGCCAGCTGATCCATACGCCGGTCCTCGCTGTCCCGCAGTGTAGTAGTGTCAGGTGAAGACATGACTGAGGTGTTGGACAGCCCTAGAACCAGGTCAGCAGGAAAGGGGTATTTCTTATCCAACCCTTTGGGCACCGCGGGCAATCTACTAGGATGTTCCCACTCCTTGAGCACCATATTAGTGAAATGACTCCAGACGCTGCTTAACAGGGCGAAAAAGCTCACCCCGTTTCTTCTTAGCCACCTCAGGGGGGACAATGTGCAAGATTTCAAAAATGTGAGACAACAGATTAGCAGTGTCCTCAGGGAACCAGGAATCCTCAGACCCAGACCCAGGATCACTGTCGCAGCCCACCTGCTGGTCCCCAGAGGAATCAGAGCCCGGGAAAAGCTCCCCCTCCTCTAGGGAGTAATGGTCATCAAAAAGATCAATTTCCTCATGCTCCTCAGCAACCCAGGCAGGCGTGGGAGCCAGGTGCCACTTCTTGCTAGAGGCCTTACGTGGAACAGGCCTAGCAAGCTGCCTTTCAATGCTGGCCACATGAAGTGCCAGATCAGACCGTGACCCCCTGCTAGTATCCCCCTCACTGGGGACTAAATGCAGGCGCGGGGGGTAGGCGATGCTGAGGGGGGCGCAGAGCTGGGAAGCGAAGCTGGCAGCCCAGACTGGAGCGCAAGGATACCTTGGGCGCACGGCACGCACACCGTGACATCGTTACTGATAGGGGATACACCGCACATGGAACACAGCCGGGAATGCCCCGAAGGACCCCTGAGCACGCTATCCCCAGAAGCCTCCATATGGTGATTAACACAGGCACAATATGCCAGCACAGGGTAATGGCTAATAGAAGCCACCCGGGATGCCCCCCAAGGGATGCCCCCAGAATAGTAAGGGGAGATGAAGGGGGGGGCTAAGGAGCAGGACCGGGAGAAACCACAACCTACTGGTGTCCTGCCTGAAAGACATAAGCAAAAAACATATGTATCCCACAGCCCATGACCCAAGGACAACAAAAGACCCCAGATGGGACTCACGGACCAAGCAGGACAAGGATAGCCAGCCGCCAGACCACCGGATTTAGCAACACAGGCAGAAATCACCGCCGCAGCCCAGGGATGAAGAGGGCCCCAGACACGCAGCAGAAGTAAGATGGCGCCGGCAGAGGAACCTTGAGGGGCAGGCCGCGGGAGAATGATGCAATACGCGTCATCCGCCGGCCCCGCCCCCCGAAGAGCGCGAAAACGGCGCTCACGTAACTTCGCCAACGTCATCCACACAGCAAAAAACGCCTCACAGATATAGTGCCGCCCGCCGGAGCATAGTACAAAGCGGCGGCGGCGAAATGGCTACAAAAGTCTAAAAACAGCATAAAGAGCATTCCACCACCACCACCACCACCCCCCCCCGAACACCCTTAGGAGGTGGGGGGGAGAGAGCGAGCAGGCAGCGGCGAAGCCCAGGCCAGTGGGTGGGGATCCCGAACGCCAGAACAAGTCACATAAACCCCAAAACACTCACCCCCTCAGAAGCTAGTACAGGAACTCCGCATCCCTAGTAGGCTCACCATAAAGCCTATGGCCGGCTACCCTTTGTGGTACAGGGTCTGCGGCTTGGAGCAGCGCTCCTTGAGCACTTGACCCTAGTGCTCCGCTTGGTTTCCCCGCTCACCTGCGCATAGAGAGAGTCAACTTCGATCTTCGCAGATATCACTGCAGAGGACAAACTGGAGAAGTCTATGATAATTCCTTTTTTATATGGTACTGGGAGGAGTCACAACTCTTCTGCAGTACACTGCGCCACCTTGTGGCGGAATAACCCAGATGTAATGACTTTGTGAAGCAGGCCGTGCCATGCATTGGGAAAAACCCTCTACTTAGGTAAAGGAAAAGAGGCGCTTTCCTGGCATTGCACCCTTAGCGTTTCTAAGGGCCTTGGATGGTACAGAGACATAAAGAGATTATTTGCATAGCTCCGCCTACTGCAAGGATAGATGGATAATGCTATCTGTCCTTGGACTGGGTACTGTGCAAATACTTTCCGTTCTAGGAAAGAGCCTCTTTTCGTTTACCTAAGTAGAGGGTTTTTTGGTCTCTTTAGCCCCCCTATATTAAGCCTAACATGGGTCTCTCCACATATTGTCTTTCAACTATGTTTGGGTACTCACCAAGTCTAACCCCCCCATACAGCCAGATACATCCGCCCTAGTGCTGATGAGAGCCTAAAGCTTGAAACACGTGTCCACTAGTTGGATGTGTCTTGCTGTATAAAATTTAAAGCTAATCCTTGGCATTGCATCCTTAGCGTTTCTAAGGGCCTTGGATGGCACAGAGACATAAAGAGATGATTTGCATAGCTCTGCCTACTGCAAGGATAGATGGGTAATGCTATTTGTCCTTGGACTGGGTACTGTGCAAATACCAAACACCTATTAATAATTAACATTTTATTTACAATTATTTAGTATGTCCAATTATGTTTGAGCCCCTGAAATGAAGTGATTGTGTTTAAAAACGCTTTAGTTCCTCACATGTATATGCAATCTTTTTGTCCCCCAGTGAATTAAAGCTGAACGTCTGAACTTCAACTGCATCTGAATGGTTATCTGCATTGTGGTAATGTACAGAACCCAAATTAGAAAAATGTTGCCTCTGTCCAAATATTTATGAACCTAACTAATTAATTGTTCCGGCAGAAAAAAAAAAAAGAGTAAATGTAAGTGGATGGGCAGCTTTCTACAGTTTATCTGGTTCCTTATTGTTTTATTGCCAGTTTGCCACCCATGACCCAGATACGAGCCCTGGTACTCAACATAGAACTTGTAAGGGAAAAAAAAAACCTTTAAGGCACACCATAAATAACCAAACTAACAAAACCCTTTTCTCTCTAGCTGGGCTGTAACCAAACACAGGTATACCAACAGAAGCAGTCTACGTAAGCGTTAATAGTGTTTGCGATCAGTATGTGGCAAGTGCAGCCCACGAGACATATGGCCTTATGATGCAGGCAGGCACAAATGTAAATCAGAAAATGCTTATGAAATGTTTACTATTTAATGTTAACTATTAAATGCCTGCAGCGCTGGCCTCATGCAGAACTACTTGTTTGTCTGCTAGCCGGGCTCTGTCATGATGTCACTGTGGAATTATTCAAGTCTTCCTTACTCTGCCAGTTTTGACACTGGTGATTTATAGGAAGCTCTGTGAAAGAATTGTCTTGTTACGCTTCCCAACCTACTGACAGCTTCGATTCATTCTCTTCAGTATCAAAATCAGCCAACATTTGCCTACTAACACAAAGCTCTGTACTGATAAAGCATTGACCTTACAGATAGCAAGAAGCCTATTAGAATAGTCCCTTAGATAAGATAAAACATTATTGGCTGCTAGTCATTTTTAAAGTGGACCAACACCCACGGGTGATCGGCCCGGGAATCTATAAGATTCCCAGGCCGATCACCTCCCTCCCCGCGGGACATCCGAGATCGGGATGTCCCGCGGGGTGAAACCCCCCCAAACACCCAAAACCCCCTTACCTTATCTTCGGCGGCGGCCGGCCGCCGCCACCTCCCTCGCGCCCCTCTAGGCGTGTGCGCGCCCGCGCCGGCCGTCTGTGAATGGCCGGCGCGGGTGCGCGCGCATCAAGAGGGACGCGCGGGAGGCGGCGGCGGAGGAGCCGCTTGTCCGGGACTGTCAGATTGCTTGTCCGTCGGCGCTGGGAGCGGGGAGAGGTGAGTTTTTCGGGTGATCGGGGGGGTTTCACACAGCGGGGCACCCCGATCGGGGGTGCCCCACCGAAGTGGACCAAGACCCAGGATAGTCAAAATCCTGGGTGTTGGTCCACTTTAAATGAACAGTCCTGGCAATGATAAGGCTCACCTGAAGCCTGTCCTATCATGCATGGAGAAAAAGAATGGGAAGAAGGGGTAAACTTTGGAGACCTGCTGTAGGCTTCAGATGAACCTGTAGCTGCTATTGCCTGGACTGCCCCTTTAAATTCTACATCGGCTGATATTCTACCTAATTGGCGAAAGTTACAATATATGCGTTTTATAAACTATTTCATCTCAATGTTGGGTTTTGTACACATGATTCTCTATTTCTTTTCCATTGTTCCAATAGTCAGAGGTGTGACCAAGCCCTGGTACAAAAAGTGATGATGTACCTAGAAAGTAAGTTTATGTCATCACCTTCCATCTCCAGACCAGAGCCCCAAAACAGCCTGTGTTTTATTTGCCCAATATTCATAACAACCTGAACTGGATGCTCCGTGGCCGAGTAGCCCCACCTTTCCAGCAATGATACATTCAGTTACAGTACATATAGCTCAGAATTGGGCCTTTTCAGTTATAATAACTGCACTACAACTCTACTGCCATTATGTAACTGCACAGTGTTCCACAATCCACTCCTTGGGAGCCACCAACAGGGTATGATTTGTGGATCTCCACATAACTGATTCTACAGCTCTATTCGGAGCACAAATCACTTCACCTCGACGTCTGTGTGACGTCACAAAGAGAGGGTTGGGGAACACTGGTCGAGTCTTGTAGCTGAATTCGGACATCAAACGGCGTCCTGTTGTTGTGTGTTATGAATATTGGTAAGGGGACTTATTATTAAAATTAAAATAAAATTAAAATTAGAAACACAGGCTGTTTGGGGCACTGGACTGGGGACAGAGGGATGACAAACTTCCTATCTGGGTATAGGATAATTTTAAAGAGGACCAAAACCCAGGATTTTGACTATCCTGGGTTTTAGCCCTTTACCCTGGGTCACCCCAAGATCGCCAATGCCAACTCACCTCTACCCGGTCCAATCAGCATGCTGACGTCATGTCGTCTAAGCCTTTGTCTAAGGGCAGCGGCTCCCAGCGTGCTGGCGGCCACAACCCCCACTCTAACAGGGAGCGTGTTCGCACCAGGCATTTGTGAATGGCCAGTGCCCTGCTAGAGGGATAGCGGGGATGCGGCCGAGGCCCGCGCATGTGCCGTTGGACCAGAGAACAAGGTAAGTGTATAGGGCGACCTGGGGGGTTTCACACAGCGGGGCATCCATCGGGAGGGAATCGATCGGCCTGGGAATTTTATAGAGGCCCTGACACTGCTTATACAGTAATATTTAGTTAAATATGATACAAGTTATAGTACCAAGCACTGAAACAACAAATACAAATGATGACGTTACGTCAGTACAAACTGTATAAAAAAGGTGGAGGGGCAAAAGCAGTGGGGCCACCTAACCTAATGGGCCCCAATGCAGTCGCTATCTCTGCACCCCCTGCCTATAGTCCAGCACAAAATTTTCAAGTTACCTGGCAGACCAATCACAATTCACTTTTACCCCTAAACTGCATAACGCTCACCTAAACTTTCTTCACACTCCAAATGAGAAACTATTATCCCAAGCCCTACACTTATAACATGCTTGTTTTATCCCATAACTGAACTTTGAAATTCCTAATTGACAGATTGGTGGTATAGGATTTCTAAGCAAATCCCTATCGCGTGTGTTTATCGTGTGTTTATCAATACAAGTGGACATAACCAAAGTACTATATTTGACATATTTGCACAGCTAGTGATGGCGCTAAACTGCACGAAAGAAAAAAAATATCATAAAAATGTTTTCTCACAAACAACGTGAGAAAAAATATTTGCGCGATGCCGAATCAGCCCTAATAAGAGTTGAAAATAATTCACTTCATTAAAAAAAAGCCTGAGAATGTCACTGTTGCTAATTTACCAGATAGGAAGACAATGGAAGTTAATGGTACTTTTTACTACAATATAAAAAGTAAAAGGTTCCCTTCTTTTCGTAGGAGAAAAATGTACCATTGACTTTCAATGTTTTCCCAGCTGACGATTCAGCAACAGTAAGGAAACTTGGGGTTTGGAAAAAGGATAAGAGTTTTCCCTCTCGGCGATGAGCCCCACAACTGAAATGAGTCCAATTTTGGAGCTTGGAATTTAAAAGGGTGTGTAGAGGCAACAATAATAACGGGACACGCCCCCGGCACTAGTCGTTTCCAGACTCTGGTATTAAAAATGATTTATAGATTACATTTGCATCCTCCTAAACGTACCCCTAGCTCCTGGAGAATAACCATGAGTAGATAAGAGTAGAACTGAACACTGCTCCTAACTGTGATCACAGCAAAGGGAGCACACTGCTCCATTCACTGTGTGCAGGGAGTATGTCTCACTCTGCTGTATTAGAAGGGGTGAGAGCAGGAACACTGAGCAAACAATTTACAAGGCAGACTCAGAAGCACTGATTGGGCAGTGTGAAAAAAATATTGTATTGGATTTTTCCCTCCATGCAATTGAGCACCATTTCTAGCTGTGCAAATGTTTGAATACATCTGATTCTGAGTTGCACCAAAGAAAAAAAAAATCAAGATACATTTTTTTTTCTCACAAAAAAAAAAGTGAGAAAAAAAAATCCCCACGGTGCTGAATGAGCCCTGGAGTGTTAAAGCGGGCCTTCACCCTGAATAAGAGCATATCTTATTATTCCCACACCCTGTACATACAGATTTCTCACATTAAAAATCATCTTACCTGCATCAACTGCATATTCTGAGCCTTTAAATATCCAAGATGGCAGCTCATGGAACATCAGGCAAGCAGGAAGTGCCTTCTGACTGTGCTGCTCTGCATTCTGGGATTACTGACCTTTTCCTGAGCCCAGCTCTGCTCTGTCTGAGCAAAGCACAGCTATAACCCGCCCCCTGTACTTTATCCCGCTCTCCTCTCCTCAGTAAGTGTGATGCTTCTGAGTCAAGATGGCGGCGCCCATATCCTAAAGTCCTGAACAGAGTTGCAGGCCAGTGGGAGAAAGAATAAGTAAGTAAGTGACTAAAAACTTAAAATATATTTAACTTTAGATGCTGGGGAATAGTTTTATAAGGGTTTGGGCTTTTCATTAAAATCATGGTGAAGGTCCAGACTCTCCAGCCATTAAAGTGGACCAACACCCAGGATTTTCACTATCCTGGGTGTTGGTCCACTTCCGCGGGACACCCCGATCGGGGGTGCCCCGCTGTGTGAAACCCCCCAGAAAGCCCCAAAAACTCACCTGACCCCACTCCCACGTGACTCGCTCCACCAATCACCGCCGATGGACAAGCGATGTTCGTCGACGGACAAGGTGAGAGCGCCCGGCGTCGCCCGCGCATGTGCCGTTGGAACAAGGAACAGGTAGGATTTGCGGGCGTCCTGGGGGGTTTCACACAGTGGGGCACTCCCGATCGGGGTGCCCCGCAGGCAGGGAGCTGATCGGCCCGGGAATCTATAAGAGGGCCGATCAGCATCGGGTGTTGGTCCACTTTAAAGCTAAAAAGTCATCTTTCTTTTAACCCCCCCCCCCCCAGTTCTGAGGCAGGACAGGAGGCTAAAGTGAACCAAAACTAACAGCCCTTGAATCTATAAGATTCCAGGCCACTACATTCCTTCCCCCCGGACATCCAGAATTGGGATGCCCCGCTGTGTGAAACCCCCCCGGTCGCCTGGAATACTCACCTTCTCCCCCAGTCTAATAGTGCACGGACGAGCAATGGTCGCATCCCTGCTATCCCTTTAGCAGGGCATGTGCCCAGGTCAGTCATTTGTGAATGGCCGGCGCGGGCACGCTCCCTGTTAGAGAGTAGCAGAGATTGCAGCTCGGCTAGACTCGTCTCGTTAGGCAAGCCTAGGCGAGCTTGCATCAGCGCAGTCAAGCGGGCTGATTGGACTGGAGGCCAAGCATGCGCTGTAGGAGCAGGGAAAGGTGAGCTGGAGTCAGCGACCTGGGGGGTTTTACACAGCGGGGCATCTAGCATCAGGGTGCCCCAGGAACAAGGGGCAAAACCCAGGATAGTCAAAATCCTGGGTTTTGGTCCACTTTAAAATCTCAACTGGTCCCAGAACCCAGCACATTCGGGGGAATGCCACTCTGTGTAGTCTTGCTGCAGCAACCACCAGGATAGGTGATGGCCATGATTAAAGCGGAAAAAACCTCAGGATTTTCACGGGTTCTGTTACTTCCCTTCCCGAGCATCCCAATTTGCAATTCCTTACTGTGGGAACCCCCCGCCCCCAGATCGTCCAGTAAAACTTACCTCTTCCCAGTCCTACGATACATGCACAGGCTCTCGTCCAATCAGAGCCTTTTGCTGTTCATAGTAATCAATCTTTTCATGGCAATCGGAAGTGAAAGCAGCCGCATCTCCAAAAGCTGGCATGCTCCCACCCCTAGCCTGATTGGTTGGGGGTGAGGAAGCCAGGTACAGGTGAGCTTGGTGGTGCCCCATGAGGTCATGTGCAGTCACACAGCAGGGCATCCCAATTTGGGAAGCCCAGGGGGGGTGGCAGGAGTCCAGCAGGCAACCCTGGAACCATTTAAATTCCAGGACCAGCTGCACAGGGTTTTGTTCTGCTTTAATCGATTGGGGATGCCCCACTGTGTGAAACCCCCCAGATCGCCTGATCTGACTTACCCTTCCCCGGTCCTACGGCGCATGCATAGTCTCTTGTCCAATCAGCACACTCGGGCACACTGGCTACCGCATCCGCCATTTAGCACATTCGGCACATTCGCCGTTGGACTGGGAAAAAAGGTGAGTTTCCAGGCGACCTCGGGGGTTTTGCACAGCAGGCATCCTGATTCTGAATGCCCCAGGGGGAGGGAATCTAGCGGAATCTAGTTTGGTTGTGGGTTTTGGTCCACTTTAAGCCGTGACCAGAACAGTTGATTCATTCATTTCTTTTAATCCCCTGCACTGCTTCAGTGCCAGGAGGAGCATCCCAAATTAAGCCTTTTCCTAACAGAGCTCTAACCATTGATGGGGAAAGAAACCAAACCTTCGATATAAGGCACGTGGCATATCTCTTGAATTTGAGGCTCACAGGTAGAAGGAGTAGACTGGCTGGCTCGGAAGCGTTTAGGTCTACTTTAAGCAGTAGGGGAGGTATCTTTTCAGCCTTGTACTTACCACTTCTGCATTCCTTACCATCCAGCTTGCACATTAGTGCATGGCTGCCAGCTGTCATGTCAGCCATAATAGACAAAGGGAAGTGGTAAGTACTGTGCTGCTGGGCCTCAGGCTGTCCGGCGGGGATGTGCAGCACAGGAGTTCCCCTATACTGTCAGATCTAGTGAGGGGACCTCCTATCAGCTTTGACTGAAGTCAGCTGGCCCTCATACCCTTACAGCTCTTTAGATAACTGTGTCCATTCCATTTTTCAAAGGCACTGCATAAATAAACAGTCTAATAATACAGTGTTTGGTCAGTGTATGAGGTAGAGATTTGGACTGTCAGCTGCTGGGGGACAGGAAACAATGCATACCTCCCAACTTTTGAAAGTCGTAAAGAGGAACAAAATAAGCCACGCCCCCAGTCACACCCTTAAAGGGAAACACCACCTAAGAATTAAATAGGGCATCCCTCGTTACACAACCAGTTAGGGGTGACACAGACACATACACACACATAGGCACACACACACATAGACACACATACACACACACATACACACACATAGACACACACAGACACAAACACACACACATAGACACACATACACACATAGACACACATACACACAGACACACACGCAGACAGACACAAACACACATAGACACACACACACACACATAGACACACAGATAGACACAAACACACACAGACACACACACACACATAGACACAAACACACACACAGACACACATAGACACAGACACAAACACACACACATAGACACACAGACACAAATACACACACATAGACACACAGACACAAACACACACACACACACACACACACACACACACACACACACACACACACATAGAGACACACACACATAGACACAGACACACACACACACAGACACACAGATAGACACAAACACACACAGACACACACACACACACATAGACACATACACACACACAGACACACATACACACACACATACACACACATAGACACACACACACACATAGACACATACACAGACACAAACACACACACATAGACACACATACACACATAGACACACATACACACAGACACACACACAGACACACGCAGACAGACACAAACACACATAGACACAAACACACATAGACACAAACACACACACACACACACACACACACATAGACACACACACACACATAGACACACACAGACACACACACACACACACACACACACACACACACACACACACACACACATAGACACAAACACACACATAGACACAGACACAAACACACACACATAGACACACAGACACAAATACACACACATAGACACACAGACACAAACACACACACACACACACACACACACACACACACACACACACACATAGACACAGACACACAGATAGACACAAACACACACACACAGACACACACACACATAGACACAAACACACACACAGACACACACACATACACACAAATACACACACACATAGACACACAGACACACACACACAAACACACACACATAGACACAGACACATAGACACACAAACACTCACACACAGACAGACAGACAGACACAAACACACACACATAGACGCAAACAGACACATAGACACACAGACACAAACACATACACACACAGACACAAACACTCACACACACAGACAAATACACTCACCAGTGTGGCCATTGCCCCTCCTGTGCGAGGCTCCTTGCTGTAGTCCCGCCCACCTGCAGCTCAGCGGCAGGGACAGGCTCCTTCCTGGAGTCCCGCCCCCACCCACTGATCCACCAATGAAATAACAGTATAAAAAAACCCTACCTCTAGACGCCCCCTGCCACCAGCCCCTGCAGCTCAGCGCTTACACTCGGGGCCGGCGGTGGTGGGCGTCTGAGAGGCTGCGGCAACCCCCGGTGACGTCGCGGGACAAGAGCATGCTCCACGGGACGCAGGACCAAGTAATAAAAATAGGGGCAGTCCCGGGAAAATCGGGACGGTTGGGGGGTATGCACACAGCGCCCGGCGTTCACCAGACGCTGCCTGCCGCTACGAATTACTACCTGGCGCTATCTGTTCTTAAATACCCCCAAAGTCTCTCTCTGGCTGTTTGGGCTAATACTAAGGAAGCTTTTAGCTCATGTGTGTCTGTGTGTTAGCAAAGGCTCTCCCTAACCCTCCATTGATTGCTAATGTGTAAGCAGGGCTCTCAGGTGTAATCCAAGATGGCCTCTCCCATGTAATTCTAGTAACGCAGCTATTCCACAACATGCATGGAGTAAGCCCTCTGAAACGGCATACACCACTGATTGTCAAAGGGGGCTTTAGGGGAGCAAATGACTAAATTTTCTTGACTGGAGGTCCACTTTAAACTTGAACACAATCACTAACTGTGGATGTCTAAAATCAGCACAGGCCCTGCATGTTCCTTTCCCAGTAATTTTTTAGAGAAATAGCATTTTGGCTACAATCGTCACTGTGGCTCCAGGCACTGTTAGATGGTATTGATGTTCATGTGTTGGGAATGTGGGATAGTGACATCGTAATATTTGATATAAATAGAAGAGCAATCTTACCACATTTCTCTATGCTGGTTTTATTGCTGTCAATTCAGAGAGGAACATAAGGTAGGATTCTATCAGTTTATGTTTATATCACTATGCATGGAATAGTAGCATGGTGCCTGGGTTTAATTGCAGTCCTCAGTATTCATATTGCTGCCAATAAATGCGCAGTATGGCTCTTTATGGAACTGAAAGGAGAATAGATAAAGGTTTTAAAGTTAACAGCAAAGCTGTTCTGGTTGTGTGTTTGGTTTCCTTCCAGCTGGTGTCTGCCTTTCGGTTTTCTGTTTGTGTACTGCTGTTTCCACAATTCCCCTGGTGTCTTTACAACCTAGTTTTTCAAGGCACCACAATATGGTGTGTATATGAAACAATCTCACAGAGAAAGTGACATCCAAATAAGTATACAAGAGAAAGTCCATCAGATTTCATTAGCAATGTCCCTATACATGATTTAACAACAAATAAGTATACAAGAGAAAGTCCATCAGATTTCATTAGCAGTGCCCCCATACATCATTTAACATTTAAATAAAAAAGGTCTGGTCATTAGATTGGTATAATCTGTTGTGCGGACTTTAGACCATTGCAGAGTATACTACCACGCATCAGCGCCATTTAACCCTTTAAGTACCAAGCACGTGAATTTTACGTGGTTGCCTCTCCGTCACTTAAGTGCCAGCCACATAAAATTCACGTGCCCCAGGCTCTCCGTGCTGAGTATAGGGCAAGAAATCGCCCGCTCCCTCACTTCCTGGGTCGTGGCTGCTAGCCCCGCCAGCCGGCTTCTCTCACACTCACCCGAGATGATCAGTCGTTCTGGGTGATCAGAGGAGAGAGGTTGGAGTGGGGGAGAGGGCTGTGATCCCTCGCCCCCCCCCCAGACTCCCTCCACCGTGCACCCAGCAGCTGTGATCAAAGATCGCCGGGGGACAGAGAAGGATCGGAGGTAAGTAAAGAAAAAATAATAAATACGTTTCATTTTTTTTTTCATGTGTGTGTGGGTGATTTGCCATTAACCCCCGGCTC
Source organism: Gastrophryne carolinensis (assembly GCA_027917425.1). Taxonomy (NCBI): domain Eukaryota; kingdom Metazoa; phylum Chordata; class Amphibia; order Anura; family Microhylidae; genus Gastrophryne; species Gastrophryne carolinensis. Next base: position 284,103,486 of record CM051237.1, on the reverse strand, counting down.
CCCAATTACCTGCATCCACAAAGCCCGGGGGGTGGGGGCAGAAGAGCCCGGGCCCATGGAGCTTGTAGCCTGCAGGGTGGGGGGCCACCAAAGCTAGCCCCTGCGCCCTGTTCTACAAGCCCCCATAGCTGGTCCCGGGCTGGTAATGCTGGGTAAGGGGGACCCTATGTCATTTTTTTAAATTAATCCCTTATGTTCTGTCGCCCAGCAGCTATAAAAGGCTATAAAAGCAGCAGGAGGGCAAAAGCCAGAGTGATCAGCGTGGGACACAGTGGCCGAGGATGGATGGGAGGTAAGTATTCAAAAATAATAAATAAAATATTTTTTCTCCTTGTGCCTGTTTTTTTTACGCTTAACCCTTTGTGAACTGGTAAGGGATCCATGAGACCCCTATACCAGTTTACAAGGCTGGGGGTTGGGAAGTCACCTGCGGCTAGCGGGTGACTTGCCATTAACCCTTGGAACCCCAATTACCTGCCTCCCCAAAGCCCAGGGGGAGGCAGAAGAGCCCGGGCCACAAAGCTATGGGAGCTTGTAGCTAAAAGGGCGGGGGGCCATCAAAGCTGGCCCCTGCGCCCTGTTCTACAAGCCCTGCATAGCTGGTCCCGGGCTGGGTATGCTGGGTAGGGGGACCCCATGTCACTTTTTGTTGGTTTTTTAACCCTTTCGCTGCCAGCCTACCTGGAGTTTTTGTCACGCTTGGTGCCAGACCATTTTGCACTATTTTGCGCTCCCCATGTTCAAATGTGATTTTTGAAGGGATTTCCAGGGATTTCCCAGGAAAATGATATATTGTTTTTTTCAGCAGAGTCTGGGCTTTAACATGAAATGTCTTGTTTGTAATTTTTTAGGTGTATTCTCAATACTTTTGGGTGAAATATGTGCAAAAAAATAAAAAAAAATCTATTTTTTGCAATTTGTAGTGTTTTTTTGTAATAAAAAATGTAAGTTTGTCAATAAAATCTTATTGCATGTGAAACCCCAATTAATCCCAGTCACAGCGTTACCACATATGTATAAGTAGACACCCTTTCCTGCCCAGGAGACTCCCCCAAACTGAAACAGCGCTTTAGGAGATTTTCAGATAAAATACAACTATGCACCGCACTAAGCGCACTTTGCGGTCTTTCCAGAAAAAGAACCCTTTAAATTTGAAATACCCCCCACAAACTATATATTCTCTGGAAGTATACACCTCAGGCTTTCTAGGCGTACCAGGTTTGTTGACATGGGCGCAATTTTCTGGAAGTAATCCCCCAATCAATTCTTTGGTTGCACAGAGTTTCCCTAAAAAAGAATAAAAAAGAAGAATCAAAGCCACATTTTCCTAAAAAAAACTATATGCAAACAGAAAAAAACAAGTAAAATCTGAAAAAGCAACAACCCCCGAACAGAACAATACCCAACATGCATAGGTACTGTCAAGGGAAGAGTTGCCATACACCCCAAAGTAAAGCGTGCGCATAACGGTAATTTTGCTTAAAAATTTCAGCTCTGCAGACAAAGTGCGCACCTTGCGATTTTTCAACCAAAACAACCCTTTAAATTTAGAATATCCCCACAAACCATATATTCCCTGAAAGTACACATGTTAAGCTTTCTAAGAGTACTGAGCTTGTTGTAGTGGGCTCATCTTTCTGGAAGTAATCCATTGAAGAATTCTTAGGTTGCACAGGGTTTCCCTAAAAACAATGATAAAAAAGCAGAATAAAAACCATGTTTTCCTAAAATATCAATATGCAAACAAGAAAAAACAAGCTAAATCTGAAAGTGCAAGGTCCCCCGAGCAGAACAATACCCAACATGCATAGGTACTATGGTACCCCTTTTAATTGTCAGCCTACTTGAAGTTTTGTCACCCTCTGTTGACAGGTCATTTTTCCCCATTTTGCGGCATGATTAACCGTGATTTGCCTAACCCTAACCCTCACCCTTAAAAAAAAAATTTTTCATTTTTTTTTGAATTTTAAGGGTTAGGCTAACCCTAACCCGTAAAAATAAAAAAAAAAGCCTTTTTTTTTTTTCTTAAGGGTTAGGGTTAGCCTAACCCTAACCCTTAAAATAAAAAAAAAATGATGTAGGGTCCCCCTTACCCGTCATAACCAGCCCGGGACCAGCTATGGGGGCTTGTAGGCACAGAGTGGGGGGGCCAGCTTTTGTGGCCCCCCACCCTGCAGCCTACGAGCCCACATACCCTGTGTGGGCCCGGGCTCTTCTGCCCCCCCCTGGGCTTTGGGGAGGCAGGTAATTGGGGGTGCGGGGGTTAATGGCAAGCCACCCGCTAGTTGCAGGTGGCTTGCCAGACCCCAGCCTTGTGAACTGGTATAAGGGGTCTCATGGACCCCTTACCAGTTCACAAAGGGTTAACATTAAAAAAAACACACACACACACAAAAATGTCATTTATTAAAAAAAAAAAAAAAAAAAAAGGTTTTTTTTTACTTTACTCACCTCACCCGATTGTCAGCTCTTGTGGTGATCAGCTGATCACCAAAGGGGCGGGGCTTAACAACAAGATGGCGGCGCCCGTCGGGAGAGGAGGGGGAGAGCCCTTTCAGGCTCTCCCCTGAAGCTGAAGAGGCTGGGGGGGGGGCGATCGGAGGCCCCCCCAGTGAAGAGGAGACCCGGAGGGAGGCAGCGCGACTGCAGGTAAGTAAATGTCATTTTTATTTTTTTATTTTTTTTACAGTTAGCAGCTGCTGCTGCCAAAACGGGGGGGGGGGGGCTATTCCGGGGGCTCTCCTGAAGCCATCCGCCCCCCCACGGGGGATCGGATGGCACCAAATTAAAGAGGAGACCCAGCCGGATCCAACGAGGGGTCAGGTGAGTATTTGTGATTTTTATTTTTTTTACTAGCAGGGGGAAAGTCAAGCACGTAGATTCTACGTGCTTGGCACTTAAGTGGAGTAGAAGCAAGCACGTAGAAACTACGTGCTTGGCACTGAAAGGGTTAAGGGTTTTTAACCCTTAAAATTCCAAAAAATGGAGCCCCCCCCCCTGTGAATATTAGTTGTATTTTAATTGTAAATGTTATAAAGTGTTTTTTTCAGTTTGGGGGGTCTCCTTGGCAAGAATGGGGGTGCTACTGATACATATGTGGTACCATTGTAATCAGGAGAAATGTGGCTTTCACATGCAATATGGCTTTCTCCAATAAAGTAAATGTTTTATTTAAAATAAAGAAGACCTTTTTCTAAAAAATATTTTTTGATTTTTCTTTGTTTTTTTACGCAAAAATATTTAAAAAAATACAATTCTGTGATTACTCACCTGTAGAATTGATATTATGAGTATACAGTACGTCCTGCTCCAGATAAGATTCTTTACGTCTGGGTATTACTCCGCCAGATGGCGCTGGACTGCAGAGACAGCGAAATTGGCTCCTCCCGGCCCCTCAAATACCCCGGACCTCCCACAAATTCCCAGTATTGAAAAGCAGTTAAACAAGAAGCCGGGAGAATAATAACATAACCAACCACTAACTAAACCAACAATGATAACAATCACCATACAGGGGATCCAAGAATAATGAAAACCAAGGGTTGGGGTGGAGCAGGACGTACTGTATACTCATAATATCAATTCTACAGGTGAGTAATCACAGAATTGTATTATTCTTAGTATACAGTACGTCCTGCTCCAGATAAGATTCTTTACGTCTGGGATATCCAATAGCAGCGTCCATAAAGTAGGGTGGGATCACCAAAAGGCAACAACAGGCAGGTCAGATCACTGCCGCCTGCAGAACCTTGCGGCCAAAAACAGCATCAGCTGAGGCCCGAACATCAACCTTGTAAAACTTTGGAAAAGGTATGAACAGAAGACCAAGTAGCGGCCTTGCAAACTTGTTCAACAGAAGCCTGGTGCTGAAAGGCCCAAGAGGCACCAATAGCACGAGTGGAATAAGCAGTAAGTCGGAAGGGAGGATTCTTCCCCTTTGCAGTGTAGGGCTGAATCACAGCCTGACGGATCCATTTGCTGATAGTAGAACAATGTCCTGATTAAGATGAAAGACAGACACAACCTTAGGCAAAAAATCTGGCTTAAAGCAAAACACCACCTTGTCCTGGTGTCTTTCAAAGTAAGGGGGCTGGATGGAAAGCGCCGCCAACTCAGAAACACGCCTAACAGAAGTGATAGCCACCAAAAAGACAACCTTGAGAGTAAGAATGGCCAAGGAAGGCTCCTGCACAGGTTCAAAGGGAGCACCCTGCAAGGCAGAACGGACCAAGTTCAAGTCCCAGACAGGCAACATAGGCTTACATGGAGGACGCACATGAGTAACCCCCTGGAAAAAGGTCTTAACCAGAGAATGCTGAGCAAAAGATCTTTGAAAGAAAACAGCCAGGGCAGAAATATGACCCTTCAGAGTACTGAGTTAAAGCCCTAGATCCAAACCATGTTGAAGGAACTCCAGAATCCTGGGGATAGAGAACACACGACAGGGAAGAGACCTAGACTCACACCAGTCAATGTAGGCATGCCAAACGGAAGTAAATGGAAGAAAAAGACTTCTTCCTAGCCCTAATCAAGGTGTTAACAACAGAGGCAGACAGCCCCTTTTCCATCAAGATGGAGGTTTCAGCAGCCAGGCCGTCAAAGCCAGCGTTTGTAAATTGGGATGGCGTAAATGTCCCTGAGTGAGTAGGTCTGAAACCCTGGGCAGAGCATACTGATCTACTGCCAGCTGCACTATGGGCCTGATGCAGAGCCTCCTCTGAACTGCCCTTAAAACCTTCCGATTGTCCGGGGCTCCCGTTTGAATCGTGGCTCAAATGTGATGCAGAGCCTCCGTCGGAATGGCTCCCTAACTGATCCGTCAATTTCACTTTACTCGGAAAGCTTTTTTTGCTCTCTCGGGTGCCTTCAATTTGATCGGGGCTCCCGTTCACGTTCACACGGGCGGCCCGTTTTTCCCTGATTTTTCCTGCCTTTTTGAACGTACCTGCTTGGTTTCCGTCGTATTTGACCTTCCATTTTGGTGGTTTTAGCAAGTATACTTACATCTCCATGGCTCTTCAGTTGCCAATCTGGCTACACGCAAGCGCACATCCCTAAACCTCCATTGGAATATGCATATGGCACCAACTGCCAATTTGACACATATATATATATATATTTCTGTTAAATTTTTGGTGTTCCTTTTTCCTTGCCATTAATGCATACCTTAATTCTTTCTGATTGTTTTTGATTTATTGTCCCATATGTAAACCTTTTGTGTCATGTAAATGTGTGATGATGTTGTGTGATTGTACATTTGCAGGAAAGACAACACACCAAATCTTTTTATTTGTTTTTAATTCAAACGTTGTTTTTATTTTTTATTTGGATTTGGATTTTTCATATTTTTTTTTTGGGCCAAAACTAAAAAACAATTAAAATTTTAATGCAAAATAAAAAACATTAGGCCTCGGGGTCTTGTGCCTGTGGTTTTCTAGTATCTGTGAATGATAAACAACCTTAGTTTAGCATTGTTTTTATGGTTTGGTTGGGCGTGTTTTTTTTGGGGCACTTTTTAAACCGGACCTTCAGCGTGATTTAATGAAAAGCCCAAACTCTTAAAAAACGATTCCGCAGCATCATCTGTTAAAAAAAGATACAAGGACCCACCATTAATCCACAAAACACATTAACAAGTTTCCTGGCCTAACTAAAGTCACTTTATTAACCTCTTGCTGCCTCACATTGCCCTAGTTCTGCTATCTGCATGTAGGCTAGTTTGTAGCGGTGTACATGTGTTAAACTAAGGTGGGCTTGTATTTAACGTGACAAACTAAGTTGTTTCAGACTATTCTTGCACTTAGTTTTTTTTTTATTATAAGGAATGTGTGCGCGCACATAAACGCACGCTCGCATACTCACATCCATGATGATGTCGTCCTGCTCCTGTGTAAAGATGGCATAGCTCCTGGTATAGCTCTGACGTTCCCCCACAGTGACGTGCAGGACATCCCAAATTGGAATGCCCCAGAGACATGATGCCTGTAACCCAACCCTGGATTTCTTCACACTCCAAAGGGCTGGGTTACATGGGTTTTGGCCTGCTTTAAAACATCATGACCAAATCAGGTTAGGATGGAATAACCCACCTCCTTTACATTATTATTAAAGTAACACAGGTTCCCTCACATAAAGCAGAACAAAACCCAGAGCGGCCACTGGTCTTCCCCCTGGAAATCCCAGATCGGGATGCCCCACTGTGTGAAACCCTTTTTACTGAGACTTTACTCAGAAATGGCAGACTCCCTCTCTTAAAGCGGAACAAGCCATGATTAGTTTATTGACCTTTGCAGGCGTATATTGTAGTGCCCCCCCAGTCTGATCAAGACCTCATCTTCAAGAGACCAAAGGCTCGCTCCACCACAGAGCGAGTCCTCCTGGGGGCAGTATTGTAGGGCTCCTCTGCCTGTGAAGATGGGTGCAGGATTGGGGTCAGCAGCCAGGGGAGCAAAGGATAGCCAGAGTCTCCCCCCCCCCAAAAAAAAAAAAAAGGTGTGCATTGCAACAATAGAAAAGAGGGACAAATAGGTGAGCGGGGTAGGGTTGGAGGAAAGGACATTTGTAATGAGCCTACATGCACATCCAACCTGTACACTCATTAAAAAAGTCTGGGGAATACTACTTACATAAGAGGGCAAGAACATGACGCAATAGGGTTCGATCACTTAACCCATTTAATTTAAAGTTAAAAAATTAGGCATAAAATACTAACAAAAAAATTACCAAATAGTGTGTTAAGGGAAAAAAAAATAAAAGACAGGGTGGGCAACCAATACAAGTTTCATACACATACCCAGTAAGGCGGGTGAGCTCAAATAGGTGCAGCCTGGTTTCTGCCATACTCAGCAGGACAAGACCGCGGAGCTGGCGCCGCTGATGTGCTCCAACAGAGGACTGCATATTATTGCCCGAGTGCAAATACGGCTGCTCTGACTTGCCGTAAGTGAAGGCTCGGCGGCCCCGTTTCATTAGGGTGATTTCAATCGGAAAACAAGGCTCTGCATCACTGAAAAAACGGAACAATGAACGAGGCGTCCGTTTTGCCGGGAAACAGCCTCGTGCGAGCCGACAATCGGAAAGGCGGCTGAGCGCACACCTGAGCGCATAAACGCACACTAAAATCAACGTAGCACCCTTTCCTGACCCGATCAAAGCCCAAAACCAACGGGAAAACGCACGGGAGAAGTGAACGGGGAGGCTCTGCATCAAGCCATATGTCTGCGAACCACACTCTTCTTGGCCAACAGGGAGCCACCAGGATTGCTGGCACCCCTTCCTGAGCTATCTTGCGCAGAACCCTGCCCAACAGGGGGAATGGGGAATAGACATACAGAAGCTGAAAGTCCTGCCATGACATTGCTAGAGCATCTGTGGCCAAGGCCAGAGGATCCTGGGACAGGGAGACAAAGGCTGGGAGCCATTCTCCCAGGCGAGAGGTCCCCCTGCTCAGAGAGTTTGCCTGCAGATTCTTCACCCCCGGAATGTACACAGCTGAGATGCAGGGAACATTGTCCTCCGCCCAGGACAGGATCAGAGACACTTCCTTGAGGGCCCCCTTGCTCCGGGTCCCTCCCTGATGATTGATGTAGACAACCGCCGTCTGGATCCTTGTCCCATACTGACAAGAGGTGGAGTTGCAGAGGCCTCATGTGAAACTGGACATAAGGAACTGCCTCGAAGCACAACACCATCAGGCCCACCAGCTGCATTCCCTGCCTGATGGAGGGATGACGGCAAGATCGAAGGAACTGAACCTGCGCTAGCAGACTGTCCACCTTCTGCTGAGGAAGAAAGATCCTTGCCTGAACTGTATCCAGATTCATTCCCAGAAATGGCATCACCAAGGAGGGAGACAGGGAAGATTTGGGATGGTTGATCACCCAGCCGAACGACTCCAGTGTGGACACTACTTGCTGAGTATCCAGCTCTGCCTGTTGGAGGGACTGAGAAGTGATGAGAATGTCGTCCAAATCGGGCAGAACGCAAATGCCCTGAGACCTGAGCAGAGACATCACTCCTGCCAGCACCTTGGTGAACACTCTGGGAGCTGAAGTGAGACCGAAGGGCAATGCCACAAATTGGTAGTGCTGATCCTCCAGAGCAAACCTGAGGAATCTTTGATGGCCTGGAAAGAAGGGAATATGAAGGTAAGCATCCTTGATGTCCACAGAGGTCATGAAGTCCCCTGGACGCAGGGAACTGATAGCAGAGTGCAGAGTTTCCATGCGAAACCGCCTGCATCTGACAAATTTGTTTAGGATCTTCAAGTCCAGAATGGGCCTGACTGACCCATCTCTTTTGGGCATGGTGAAAAGGTTGGAATGAAAACCCTTGCCTCTTTCTCGTAAGGGGACCTGACAGATGACCCCCAGCTCCAGAAGGCTTTGCTCCGCCAGAATCAGAGCCTGAGCTGACATGGGGTCCTGAGACATCCGGGATCTGATGAATCTTGGGGGCGGCCAGGCAGCAAACTCTATCTTGTAACCGGAGAACACTACCTTCTGAATCCACCGGTCTGAGACATGATGCCTCCAGACGTGAGCAAAAAGCTGAAGCTGATGGGTGAGGGTGCCCCTTTATGCCTGAGGGGGCTTGGGGGAAGGCTTAGGTTTGCAGCCCCAGGATGGGCCAGGGCGTCCACGTCCTCTGCCCCTACCCCAGAAATCTCCTTGGGCCCCGGTAAAGGAGACCCCTCTCCCCGTTCTGAATCCACGGTAGGGGGAAGGAAAGGAGCCCGGGCCCTGAAAGGGCCGAGACTGTCTTCTGCGCTGGGGTAACCTGCCTCCCTTAGCAAACAGGTCCAGGCGGTCCCCAAATAGGCGTAGTCCTTTGAAGGGAAAACCAGTGAGAGCCTTCTTGGCAGCGTTGTCAGCTGCCCACTGGCGCAGCCAAACCGAGCGGCGTATAGCCACCACCAAGGCAGAGGCTCTGCCACACATCCTAATGGTATCATCCAAGGCAGAGAGGACATAAGCAACAAATACCTCACAACGCGAGAGTGCATTATACTCTTCACTAGAAACATCATCAGGAGCTCCATCTAGGACACTTTTAAGCAGAGTCCTAATAGATACAGCTGTAATGGCAGAGGCACAAACCGGGCGCAGTGCCGTCCCCACACAGGCAAAGGCATGGGAAGCCAGCTGATCAATACGCCGGTCCTCACTATCCTTCAGGGTAGTAGAGTCAGGGGAATGCATGACAGAGGTGTTAGACAAACCCAGAATTAGGGCATCCACCTCGGGAGGTGATGACCAACATTTAACCACATCAGCAGGAAAGGGATATCTCCTATCCCAACTCTTAGGGACTCCGGGGAGCCTGCTAGGACGCTCCCATTCTTTGAGCATGAGATTATTAAAATGAGATTGTTCAGGGAACTCTAAACGTGGCTTAGCAATATGAAACAATTCCCCCTGCTGCTGAGGAGCCGCGGCTGGGGGAGAGATAGAAAGCACTTCAAAGATCTGAGCCAAAAGCCTATCAGTATCATCTGGGGCCCAGGGATCAGAGCCAGAAATAGGCATAACCCTTGGGCCGTTCATCAGATGATTCTGAGTCAGAGAACAATTCCCCATCTTCCAAGGGGGTATAACCAGACAGATCAAAGAACTCTTCAGCCTCCATAGGGAAAAGAGTGACATCAGGCGCCAAATGCCACCTCTTAGCAGAGGCCTTACGCACCATAGTATTAGCAAGCAACTTTTCAACACTAGCCAGTCTAGTAGAAACATCAGGCCGAGACTCCCCACTGGTATGCAGCTCACTGGGAGTCAGATGTAAGCATGGGGGAGTAGGCGAAGCCATAGGTGGCTCAGGCCCAGCTGCTGGTAAACCAGGCTGCAGTGCAAGCACCTGCTGGGCACAAGGTACACAAACCCACACACTGTCAACACTTGTAGGGGACACCCCACACACCACACACAGCCGGGCTTGTCCCGAAGGAACCCCAAGCACATTATCCTGAGACGCCCCCATATGGTGATTATAGCGGCACAATAGTCCGATAGGGATTCACGCTATAAAAGCAACCCGGGATGCCCCAATAGCCCGCTAGGGAAGTGGGAGGAATCAGCACACTAGGCCTCAATAAGTTTACTAAACTAATAGAGGGGGTAGGGCCAGGAGAAACCAATTGAGTTTGACCCACCTGTAAGACATAAGCGAAAAAAACCCGTAAGCGACATGCATACATAACATTAAAAATATGAACAAACAGCCCACAAGGGCACTCACAGACCGCGGTAGGTAGGCGCCAGCCACACACGTGACAAATTCAACCAATGATGGCCGACCGCGGAACGCCGTACAAGCGTGCACGGCGGCGGCATATTCAAAAAGCAACCGGTGCAACCAAAGCTGTGCGATGACAGGATTAAAGGCAAACCAAGCACACCATACAAAAGTGAATGTACAGAAACACACACTCACACCCCCCCCGAGAACTACAAGGGAGAGCGAGGGAGGGCAGCTGACACCCAACGTAGGGCCCACCGACAGACAGGGGCGAGGGGCAATAGTGCGGGAGGGGCATCCCATAAAGGCTCACCAAGTGCCTATACCGCCTACCCTTTGGTGGGGGATTGCGGTGGAGCAGCGCTCCTAAGCACCTGACAGGGGTGCTGTCTACCTTCACCCGAACCAGCGCAGCCAGGGCTTGAAGGCAAATTAACAATGGAACGAGTGGGAATAGTCCTACAGGGCCGCAGGCTAATAGCCCCGCTCACCTGCGAGAAGAGAGAGCCATCTTCTTGTCTTTCGCAGTCCAGACTGCAGGGAAGATCTGGGAATTTGTGAGAGGTCCCGGGTATTTGAAGGGCCGGGAGGAGCCAATTTCGCTGTCTCTGCAGTCCAGCGCCATCTGGTGGAGTAATACCCAGACGTAAAGAACCTTATCTGGAGCAGGACGTACTGTATACTAAGAATGACAGTATTACAAACAAGACATTTCACGTTAAAGCCTAAACTCTGCTGCAAAAAATATATCTATAATTTTCCTGGAAATTCCTTCAAAAATCATGGTTAAACATGGTGCAAAATGGTGAAAAATGACCTGTCAACAGGGGGTGACAAAATTTCAAGTAGGCGGGCAATTAAAAGGGTTAATAGTACCATGCACTTACAGATTTAGTTTGTTTTTTATTGTTTGTATATTGATTTTTTAAGAAAATGTGTTTTTTATTCAGCTTTTTTATAATTTTTTTTGAGGGAAACCCTGTGCAACCTAAGAATTCTTCAAGGGATTACTTCTAAAATGACAAGCCCACTACAAGAAGCTGGGTATGCTTAGAAAGCTTAACATGTGTTCCTTCAGTGAATTTATGGTTTGTATGGGGTATTCCAAATGTAAAGGGTTGTTTTGGTAAAAAAAAGCGCAAGGTGCCTACTTTTTCAAGTAAAATTACCCTTACGCACATGCTTTACTTTGGGGTGTTTGGCAACTCTTCCCTTGACAGTACCTATGCATGTTGGGTATCGTTCTGTTCAGAGGACCTTGCTTTTTCAGATTGAACTTGTTTTTTCTTGTTTGCATATATTTTTTTTTAGGAAAATGTGAGTTTGATTCAGCTTTTTTATTCTTATTTAGTGCAAACAAAGAATTAATTAAAGAATTACTTCCAGAAGACTGCACCCATGTTAACAAGCCTGTTACACCTAGAAATCTTGAGGTGTGTACTTCCAGAGAATATTTAGTTTGTTTGGGGTATTTCAAATGTAAAGGGTTGTTTTTCTTGCAAAACCGCAAGGTGCGCATAGCATAGTTGTATTTTATCTGAAAATTTACTGGGCCTGGGTGTCTACCAAGACATATGTGGAACGGCTGTAACCGGGAGAAATTAGGATTTCCCACGCAATACGATTTTATTGACAAACTTACTTTTTTTTATTACAAAAAACACTACAAATTGTAAAAAAAAATTTTTTTTTTAAATTTTTTTTGCACATATTTCACCCCAGAGCGGCCCAGTCAGAAGTCACTTTCTGTTTGCAGGCAGCCTGAGACTCCATGTTCTGCCATCTTGGATGTTTACAGGCTCAAAAAATGCAGTAGATGCATTTAGGATGATTTTTAATGTGGGCAATCTGTATGTACGGGGAGGGGAAACATATAAGATAGGCTCTTATTCAGGGTGAAGGTCCGGTTTAAGCCAGAAAGCGAGGCCACTGATACTTCTCCCTGCATGGTTCTACAGTGCACATAGACGGGCCTCTCAGGACTGTCAGGCTGGTGGGTGCTCAGTGATGTCCATGGCCACCGATGAGCCTGATGGGTTGCTTGCAGTAATATGGGATATAGATCCAAGAAGGGGCCAGTATGCACTGGGGGGGGGGGGGGGCATCACAATACAGAAAACTCTCCTGTTGCGTTTCTGAGAGGAAGTCCGGTCATTTTCTATGGGATCTCTTTAAACTCTACTGCAAACCTCCTTACTGTGTAATGACCTAACTAATCTAACCCTGTCTTAAGCATTTTGCCCCATCATGTCACAACATACTTTTGACAGGTCACACAGCTCTCTATATGTTGCTGTTGAAACTGTAATTGCAAACTTTGCCTGATCCATTCCATCTATCAGGTCAATCACCAGACCCATAACTTGAATCATGTTACGCACTTAGAACTTAAGCAGACAAATATGTAAATAAGCTTTCCATGGGTACTTCAACCACCATTACCAGCTCTGCAGCAACCATCTGCACCATATGCTAAATAAAGACATGTAGTCTGACTTTAGAATTCAGATAAAGTTGATGGAGTATTTTTTCTAAACTGGAGCTTTTGACTGTTGGGCTGCTAATATAATAAAAAAAAAATTTGCTCCCAGTATGGCAAACCTATACGTAGGGTGGTGGGAGGAACAGTTCATCTACACCAACATATAGATCCATTTTTACAAGATGTAGTAAGACAACTCCCAGCCTACCTGAAGGACTCTTCACAAGTCCTACAAGTAATAATTGAACAACAGATAAGTGAACATAGCGTCTTAATAACAGCAGACGTATCTTCACTGTATACTGTCATCCCCCATGATAAGGGAGTGGCAGCTGTGAAACACTTTCTTAGTCAAAAATCCTCCCTACCTCCCCTCCAGATAGAGTTTGTCATTGCCTGTTTAGAATTTGCCTTACGGCATAACTACTTTTGGTACGCCGAAGAATTCTATCTGCAAAACACGGGCGTTGCCATGGGAGCAAAATTCGCTCCCAGTATGGCAAACCTATACGTAGGGTGGTGGGAGGAACAGTTCATCTACACCAACTGATCGGCTCTAAACGGGAGCTTGCCCTGTCAAGTTGCTATCTGCGTGTCAGCACGCTGGGAAGAAAACAAAAGACAGGGACAAGCGGATTGGACAGTTCCCCTGTCACTCAAGTAATAACACCTAGCACTGGACGGAGAGGAGGCCCTCACATAGCCTCCCGATTGGCCAAATCCACATAGAGGGGAGGCCTTTACACAGCCCCCTGATTGGCTAAAGTATACAGCTTCTGGATTGGCACAAACCTTCAGGCTGATTCTCCAATCAGCCAGGCCAAAACAACACACTGAGTAGGCGAGACGCCACTCGGTTCACATGCGTGCTGACGTCACATGCTTTCCCAGCACGCACTAACTTTAATCTTCAAAAAGCCGCAGCTGCCGCCGCGCCGTCAGTCGGGAAGAAGTTGCTACAAGCAACGAAACGCGTTACTGAGGACAGCGGCAGTGTCAGCATTATTCCACATTGCAGTCCTTGGAGCTCATCATCAGAAGCGGTATCCTCATCCCTCCCATCATCGGCCGATGTACACAGAGGTTGGGTGAGAACCGCTCCTGGCACTTAATGCGCATGTAACAGTGTTTAAATGTGAGTGCGTGATTGGCACATTTTATAGATTTTAAATATATTAAAAAGCATATTGCGCTAGATCCCTCCTTTTCCTCTCTTCTGTTTTTATGGTGAAATCTTAATGAGATTATGCGGAGGTACATGCATTCCATTTTGGTGATATAAAGAAGGAGATAATTGGGATCGATTTTAAGTGGAGTTCTCAAGGAAAAGCATAATCCCACACAGGAGAAACTTCTGTGGAGTTATATCATAAAAAAGGCAATTAATTAATCCCCTTCTGGTAAGAGTATATCTAAGAGGTGGAGGGCACGTGAGAAGGTGATATAAAGTCTGCTCTAGTCACGGTGACTCCAAGCCTGAACCTATGGGACAAGATTGGGACTCTATATTAATGTTTTAATGTTTTAACGGCTAAATTGCTGATCTTATTATTGTGACTGCTCTGTGATTTACCACTTTAGTATAATAAAAAAAGCAAGTTTTCATTGGATATTGGTGAGCGTATCTATTTTTTGAAACAATAGCATTGTCCAAGGGTCTCTGGTGATATATAGTTCAAATAAGGTGAAAAACAGGCCAGTTAATCTGGACCAAAAACGGAGCGCTCGTGGACAGGACCACCAAATGTGGCGCACCGTTCCCTCCCTGTCCTAGTATGATGGGAGGGCTCTAGCTATCCTAGAGGGGACCAGGTACCACCTCATGAGAACCTTATATGCTGTCTCAAGGGTAGAAAATAAAGAAAAGAGAGAAAAGTAAAAAAGAAGAAAAGGAAAGAAGGGGGCAGGAACAAAAAAAATAAGAATAGAAAAAATGGGAAAAAATTAAAGAAACAAGAGAAAGGAGAAAGGAATGAACGAGGAAAAATGAAGAAATGAGAAAGAGAAAGAAAGAAAGTAAGAAAGAAATAAGGAAAAAAAGGAAGAGAGGGAAAAAAAGGAAAAAATAAAGAACGAGAGAAAAGAAAGGCCGAAAGGAAAGAAAAAAAGAAAGAATAAAAAATTAAGGGAAAAAAAAGATGGAAAAAAGAAAGACAGGGGGAAGAAAAAAAAATAAGGAAGGTGCTAGTGAGTGCAAGTGAATACAGGTGCTGCATAACCTTGAAGGCCAGTTGGGGATCTGCATTCTGGTGCATGGCAGGCGCTGTGCCATGTGCATCCCGTCTTAGTCCCACAGCAACATTGCTTCTTGGGTCAACTTGGCTGACAGTGTCCTCAGTGATGGGGCGGCCATCTTTGCATAGCCCCTGCTGCTATATGCTTCTTAGGCATTTACTGAGACCCAGTTTCACGGTCGATCTGAGCTGACAGCCCGCACTCAGCATTGAGCACAGAGCCCCATGCTGTCACTGGTAGTACCACACAGTGTTCCATTGCTTGGTTCGCCTGGGGCCTGAAACGGCCCAGCCTGCATGTACCTATTGTGGAAACAATTTTACAGTTTCCAGCAAAACAGCCAGACTTTGCAAAGTGTAAACTATCACCTCCCTATAACACATTCCCAATCCAGTGCTTTTTTAGTACCTCTGGTGCCTTTAACCTTGCATTTCATGTGAAACCGGTGGCTGCTTAGAAATTGTCTGAACCACTCGCTGTCCTTCTGGGATGATTTGGGGATATGTGGTAGAGGCTGAAGGTGAGGCTTGGTTTATTCTGCACCCTACAGTTATCCTGTGTATTGTTTCCCACTGTAAAAGTAAAATTAGTTCCTGGTAAAGTTTGCTACCTACCATTGAAATGACCTGCAGAAGGGCAGTGAGCAGTTCAGGGCACATGTCCAAAAATGTGACTGGAGGTGGCATTTTATATCAGAATTCCCCTTAAAGTCAACACTTGATATAAATCCAATCTAATGTCTAAAAAAGACAATCTTTTTTATTTTATTTTTTAATAATGCCCTGCCAACAAATTCACAAAGACATATGGTATTACTGGAGCCACTGATTTTACTGGTAAATCAACAGCGTCCTCCTAAGACCTGCAGCCATCATTCACTGTGTTGGGTATCACTGAATTGCACTAAATCAGAGGGCAAGGCTGGAGCTGCTCTAAGTGCTCTGATAGGTTAGGTCAGCCTTTCCCCGCATAGCAGAGATGTAGGGGGCCAAGCCACACCATTGGAGCAATGCTCAAGCTGAGTATCGGGGGCTTTCACACTTTACTTGATAACCCAAAGAATGTTGGAAAATCAAGTAGAATATCACAGTATTTTGAATTTGAATTTTGTATTATATTTGAAAGTTATAACTTTTTTTTAAAAAAGCAATAAACTAGTAATTACAGAGTTCAGGTAAAAGCACATAACACATTATACATTGCTTATTTTTCTCCTGCGATTCTGAAGTTATTAAGTTGTTTAGCATGGTCAATATGCTAATCAGATATATACAATAGATTTGTATAAATGGAATAAATGATAAAAAAGAATAATTGTTCTAGCCAAAATTGTTAAAAAGACATTTACTAAATCTAAGGGGGGAAAGCTCTGTTTCAGCTTTTGAGAATGGTCTACTAACAAAATGGATGGCATTGTAATTCAGAGTACTACAAGCTTTCAGGATATTTTATAACAGCAAGAGATGTTTTATGAAGCAATTGGTATCTCAGATGAATGCAGAAGAATCCGGTATTCCTGGATTAATAGTTCAGAGCTGATATATGCCTCCCATGCTCACATTTAGCTGAAGGGTAACTTTTTACTCTTTAAAACCTCCACTAAAGTTTAAAGTAGAAGTCCAGAAAAATACAAAACATCTTTATCTAGGTCTTACCAAAAACTGAAATGTATTTTTAAACACTACTTAGCAATGCTTGGTGGTATACCGGACACGACTATAATGTCACACTGGACCCTTCTTCTCTATCCTTGATGTTGGCTAAGGCACCCTATACCATCAAAAGCTACTTTTGTTAAATGTGCAATATGAGCTCCCCTTAGTAAGCTAGATGTGATAGTACAACATACTATAAAGACTTAAAGGGCCTTATTTAAGAAGTGCAAATGTCACGTAGTACCACGTAGCGCAAGGTGAATGCCAAGCGCAGTATGTGAAAACCATATATGTGAAAGGTGAGGGCCTCTAATAGTTATGTAGCGTCACATGTATCACTAGCAGCGGCTCAGGGTAAGGGCCGGCGCTGTATGAGCACCTGTTGCTCAGTTGCGCTCTCCCATACACTTCAATGGTGTATGTTTTGGTTGTGTAAAAATCATGTTTAGGTGACATTTTTCTGTCTTGTTTCACATAAAATCAGTGTGTTGGCTCCTGGGCAGCAACAAAAAACGTTAGCGTTGTTCCTCGCACTTTTGGTTTAGGCTTTAGAATTGTATTTTGTGTTCCACCATTGCAGTGCCAGTGCTCCAGTGTGTTACCAATGTCATTCCATGTGGTTTTGCTCTGTGGCTGTGGCCAGAGTGTCCAGTTTTAGAGCGTTGGTGCTGGCATTGTGTTTTGTGTTCTTAAATATGGGCTTCAGCACCAATCATTGGGCACTCTTCGCTGGCGCTACCTATCATTCTCTGCAGCGTTGTCCTGTTGTAGTGTCGCCTTGGCCTGCTTTCCCTCGGGTCGCTACATGAAGCAATAGCAGCATTGGTGCGCTCAGGCGCTGCAATGAATCAGGAAGAGCACTTCTACAGCGCCCTCCGGACATCACATTTATCAATGTTGGATGGGATACTACAGCGTCACTTATCCAGCGGCGAAGCTAGGTCACAGCCCCAGAGCTACGTTTGCAGCGTCCATTTCCAAACGCTCTGAGCGCAGCTACATAGACGCACAAATGGAAATACGTGGCGCTAGTCTTGAATCATCCTCAAATTCTATATAGGACAATTATAATGAAAGGGCACTGGAAGAGAGGGACAAAATAGGCTTGACTAGAAGATAGTGGAATTGGTGTGTGATCGGGGGTGGGCTGTCCAATGGAAATCTGGGAGAATTTCCGATGGACTTCACTGATATTGAGTCTATTTCCATCCAAACCCTGCCTACTATATTTTTACCACTTGTCAGTTGTGAGGAGCGAGGCAGCACTATGTTTGCACTCCCTCCCAGCCGGTGGGTTGGCGTAGAGCATGGCTTATCAAAGCCAGCCTGGAGCACTGAAGAGCAGCCTCATTCATAAAAAAACAACATTGGGAATTGCATTGGGGACACATGATTTGCATGGCCCAAATCACAAGTTTGCAGCCCAGCACAAAAGTCCAAAAATACTTCCAAAAACAATTCCTAACAGCCCAGGGATTCCGTGGCACATCCACTAGCCAAAATAAAATAACAAAAGTGGCCAAAATAATTATAACCATCCCAGCCCATTGAAATGTATAAGATAAGGTCACATGGTGCAGGGTGAGCGTCTGTTGTTATCTGGCGCTGTAGAGAACTCAGTGCCAGCACCCATCCCATCGCTGGCACTGATAATAGATGGGACATTACCTGGCACTATCACAGGCGCTCTGGATTTTTTTGCTTGATAAATACACCTTTTGCATTGGGACCTGACATCACCTAACACTCATCTGGCAGTACGTGGCACTAGCGTTTCTTAAATAAACCTCTTAGTCTCTCCCCCAGCCCCACTGTACACTCCAGTCAAGAAACCTCAGCTCATGTTCTGCCCCAAAGGTTTAGTAGGATCATATTGGCCGTGCTTCTATTGACTCTACAAATGATCTGTCTCAGCAATGCTATAGTTTTAGCCACAAAGCACACTTTTGTCTGTGAGGCACATTTAAGGGCGTCAGCTGTATAACTATGGGGGTGCCAACAGAACTTTGTGAACATTTTGAGAATGGTAATAACCATGTTTGTTTCCAGAACCTAGTGAATCGGGGGTCACCGAAACCATTGAGAACCTTCAGAGGTTCATCACGGTGCATCTCCAGCAATGATGCAAGATGATTCTTCCTTTCCACTGGGTGAGTGCTCTACATGGGAATTAAATGAATGGCCAACTGGATGCACCTGTAGCAACATCATAGATATGCCTGGCCCATGCAGTGTCTTTCCTACCCAAGCTACTTTATCTTTTTTGACTGCTTCCTGTCCTAATACTTACTGATGCCTTTAAGGTACTGCATAGGAAAATGAATACAATTGATTGGGGGGGGGGGGGGCAAGGGTCAATCTGGGAACATCTTATAGTAATGGGAATTTTAAGCCTACAGGCTGACCAAATAACACAATTAGCATAAAATCTTGCTAGTGGGTTGTTGTCAATCCCTATGACTTGGGTTGACTGATCTACTACCCTGGGGCCCTGCACTCCTGTACACTCCTGGCCCAATTTTAGCACTCACTTTTGTTGTAGGATTCCAACAGCTACTCTACTCTTGCATCAATGTGGCCACACACCCCTAATGATCATAATTAGGAATCTGTGGCTTGTCCCTGGGTTTGAATGCTCCAGAATCTTTTTGGGCTGCGTAATGCATCGGTTAAGTAAAACAATTTCCCCCCATGCTATTCTCTAATCTTATTTGGTAAGCTACTATACAAATGTAAATGATAGTGAGTGACATGCAGGAGAACCTAGCTTTACTAAATTGGTTTGAGATAGTGTCTGCAGTAGCTTGAAGATCCAGTATTAGAAGTCAACTATAAGGGTAATGCATTATAACCCAGAATCTGGGTTAGACCCAGAAACTGGGAGAGTTTGGGGGCTGCAGTGGAATGGGCTCTGCTTAATGTTCTGGGACTGCCCCAAAGGCCTTGATTCATCATGAGTTGAAAAAAAATCTCATGGTAGTAAAAAATTAATTTCATGAGAAAAAAGCTTGAGAATGTCACTGTTGATGAATCACTAGTTAGGAGGACAATGACACTGTTAGGGCGAGTGCTGCACGCCCATCTCGCAGCACTTCACTTACCTCCATGGCTGCATCCAGCCGTCGTCCATCTCACAGCATTTCCCTCACCATCATGGCTGCTCCCAGCCATCTCCCTTCCCTCCATGCTTCCTCCTCACATGGTCAGGTGCGCGCACGTCCCCGTCCACTAGAGGGCGAGCGCACTGGATTCCTGAGATTTAAAGGGCCTGCACAGCACTGATTGGTGCCTGGTCATCCAATCCTGCATCCACTTCCCTTATTTAAAGAGGCACTTCTTTTCGTTCAGTGCCGGATCTTGGTCTTTCCATGCCAGTTGTAAATCAGTTGCTTTTGGATTGCTCTCCCGTGTACCGACCTCTGCCTGTCCCCGACGCTGAACCTTTGCTGCCTGCCCCGACCTTGGCTACTCACCTTTACTACGAACCTCTGCTGCCTGCCCTGACCTCTGCCTGTGTGTACTACGCCTTTTGCCTGCCTCTTGTGTACCCCGCTGAGCCTCAGCTAGCCGTGGGACTGGGCTGCTGTTTGGGGGTAGCGACCTGGGGGTCACTCGCCGCACAAGACCAACCTGCCTTGCGGCTCTGGTGAATACCGGTGGCCTCTTAGACTCCGCTCCCCTGACACGGTACTCGCCATCAGTTCCACAGTCAAAGCGGATCCACATCCAAGTCCGCGACAGTAAGATCCGACCATGGATCCCGCTGAGGTGCCGCTGCCTGATGCCACTGAATTGCCTGCTATTGTGGCTATGCAGTCCCGCCAAATTAATCAGCTCTCGGCTATGATGCAGCAGTTACTATCGTTTCAGCAACAGCAAGTGCCACCACTGGCCCCAGCTTTGCCGCCACAACCACCTGTAGCATCTACAGCTAGAATCCGTCTCTCCTTGCTGGCTAAATATGACGGGGATGTCAAGTTATGCCGAGGCTTCCTTGCCCAGTGCTCTCTACATTTAGAGTTGTTGGCGGATTAATTCTCCACTGAACGAGCTAAAGTGGCCTTTGTCATTAGTTTGCTTTCTGGAAAGGCCTGGGCCTGGGCCACTCCTTTGTGGGATCACAACGACCCTGTCACTTCTAGTATTCACACCTTTGTTTCAGAGTTTCACCAGGTCTTTGAGGAGCCTGCCCAGGCTTCATCTGCTGAATCGGCCCTATTGAACTTGGTCCAGGGTGAATTGTCCGTTGGTGAATACGCCATCCGGTTCCATACCTTAGCATCCGACCTGTCTTGGAATAATGAGGCCTTGTGTGCCTGCTTCAAGAAAGGACTTTCTAGTAAAATTAAAGATGCTCAAGCTGCACGTGACTTGCCTTCGTCTCTCACTGATCTCATCCATCTGGCCACACGCATTGATGTGCATTTTATTGAAAGGCCTGAGGAATTCCGCCAAGAAAGAGATACTCAGTGCCCTAGGATGGCATCCCGTCTCTGTGAACCGCCTTGCAAAGCCCTTATTTATCGCCTCAGTCAATGGTGACAGGCTGGACTGTACCGTGTGTTATCGCACTGTTCCCCTTCTTCTAAAGGTTGGACTTTTCCATCAAGAGAGTATTGAGTGGGTACCACTCCACCTCGTGGTCGTATTTACCCCCTCTTGGCTCCAGAGACACAAGCTGCAAAGAGGGTTTATACGGAAGTCTTCCTTTTGAGCAGACGCGGGTTTCTTCTTCGTGGCAAAAAAAGATGGCCCTCTACGCCCCTGTATTGATTACTGTGGCCTCAATAAGATTACCATCAAAAATCGTTACCCTCTGCCTTTGATTGCTGAATTATTTGACCGTCTGCGTGGGGCCAAGGATTTCACCAAACTTGATCTGCGAGGGGCCTATAATTTGATACGTATACGCGGGGGCGATGACAGACAGCCTTCAATACCCGCGATGGCCACTTCGAATATTTAGTGATGCCCTTTGGTCTTTGCAATGCACCCGCTGTATTCCAGGAATACGTAAACAACATTTTTCGGGACTTGCTTTACTCCTGTGTAGTTGTATATTTGGATGATATACTCATCTTTTCATCTAATCTGGAAGAACATCACCGTCACGTCCGGCAAGTTCTGTCTCGCCTCCACCACCTTTACGCCAAGTTGGAGAAGTGTCTTTTTGATCAAACCACCTTACCCTTTCTTGGATATATTGTCTCTGCTCGTGGTCTCCAGATGGACCCCAGCAAATTGAAAGCAGTTTTGGACTGGCCACGTCCTATTGGCCTATGGGCTATTCAACGCTTCCTGGGCTTCGCCAATTACTATCGACAGTTTATTCCACACTTTTCTACTGTAGTGGCGCCCATTGTGGCTCTCACGAAGAAGAATGCCAATTCTAAGTCTTGGCCTCCTCAGGCAGAAGAGGCCTTCATTGCCTTAAAAAAAAGCCTTCTCCTCTGCTCCGGTGCTGTCTAGGCCAGATCCATCTAGGCCTTTTGCCCTTGAAGTAGATGCCTCCTCCATTGGAGCCGGAGCTGTGCTCACTCAAAAATCTTCCACTGGCAGAATTCTTACCTGCGGGTTCTTTTCGAAGACCTTTTCTTCGGCTGAAAGGAATTACTCCATTGGAGATCGGGAGTTACTCGCCATCAAGTTGGCATTGGAGGAGTGGAGACATCTCTTAGAAGGTTTCGCCCATCAGGTGTCCATCTATACTGATCATAAAAATCTGTCTTATTTAGAAACTGCCCAGCGACTGAACCAAAGACAAGCTCGTTGGTCTTTGTTTTTCGCCCGTTTCAACTTTCAAAATCACTTCCGGCCAGCCGCCAAGAACATCATGGCGGACGCCCTTTCTCGCTCCTCAGACATCTCTGGTGTTGAATCCACTCCACAACATTTTATCTTGCCTGAATGCCTTGTCCACTCCGCACCCGCTGCCTTTGTACAGGCACCGCCGGGAAAGATTTTCGTGCCAGCTCGCCAACGTCGCAAAATATTAAGATGGGCTCATTCTTCATATGTAGCCGGCCATGCCGGCGTCAGAAAATCCTGTGCTATCATTTCTAGATATTATTGGTTGTCTTCTTTAGAAAAGGATGTGACGGAATTCATTCAGGCCTGTACCATCTGTGCACGTGACAAAACTCCTCGCCAAAGACCTGCTGGCCTACTCCTCCCTCTGCCTATTCCAGATACCCCATGGACACACATAGCTATGGACTTTTTTACTGACCTCCCTTCTTCGCATGGCAATACTGTTATTTGGGTGGTAGTGGATAGATTTTCTAAGATGGCGCACTTTTTTCCTTTGCCTGGCCTCCCGTCGGCTCCTCAGTTGGCGAAATACTTCCTGATGCATATCTTTCGACTTCATGGGCTTCCTACACACATTGTGTCTGACAGAGGTTTGCAGCTTGTTTCCAAGTTCTGGAGAGCCCTTTGTAAACAAATGAAAATTAAACTGGACTTTTCCTCTGCTTATCACCCCCAGTCAAACGGCCAGGTGGAAAGAGTTAATCAGATTCTCTGGCATTATCTTCGCCATTTTGTTTCTGCCCGTCAAGACGTTTGGGTCGATCTTCTGCCCTGGGTGGAATTCTCGTATAATTTCAAGGATTCTGAGTCTACGAGGAAGTCTCCGTTCTTGGTGGTATACGGTCGGCATCTTCTTCCACCTCTGCCCTTGTCCACGTCCACTGGAGTACCCGCCGTGGATAACATCACACAGGATTTCTCTACCATCTGGCAAGAGACCCAACGTACCCTTTGTCAAGCTTCCGCCCGTATGAAAGTTAGCACTGATAAGAGGAGAAGAGCTCCGCCTGTCTATTCTCCAGGAGATAAGGTGTGGCTGTCGGCAAAATACATCCGCTTTAAAATTCCTAGCTACAAACTGGGCCCCCGTTACCTGGGTCCTTACAAGATCAAGCAACAGATCAATCCAGTTTGTTATAAGCTTCACCTACCCACATCACTGCGAATTCCCAATTCTTTCTACATTTCCCTGTTGAAGCCTGTAATTGTCAATCGGTTCTCTCCTAAAACCTTGGTGCCTGCTCTAATCTCTGGTACCGAGGATGCCTTTATGGTGAAAAAGATTCTGGCCTCTAAGATCTCCAGAGGTAAAAGATATTTTTTAGTCGACTGGGGAGGCTGTGGACCTGAAGAAAGATCTTGGGAACCCGAAGAGAACATTCTGGACCGTAGCCTCATCTCAGATTTTCTTGGTCCCAAGGGGAGGGGGAGACCCAAGGGGGGGTTCTGTTAGGGCGAGTGCTGCACGCCCATCTTGCAGCACTTCACTTCACTCCATGGCTGCATCCAGCCGTCGTCCATCTCACAGCATTTCCCTCACCTCCATGGCTGCTCCCAGCCATCTCCCTTCCCCCCATGCTTTCTCCTTGCATGATCAGGTGCGCGCACGTCCCCGTCCACTAGAGGGCAAGCGCACTGGATTCCTGAGATTTAAAGGGCCTATACAGCACTGATAGGTGCCTGGTCATCCAATCCTGCATCCACTTAAAGAGGCACTTCTTTTCCTTCAGTGCCGGATCTTCCAGAGGATCTGGACCCCATGGTTTGATTACATAGATACTGAAGGCTGAGCACCAGCTTCACGCAAGCTAGTTCTGCTCAGTTATGGGTCGTTCACATGAGCATGCAGTTCTGTTGTTCAGAACTTTTTTCTTTATTTCTTTTTACTGTCTCCTCTTTTTTATTTCCCTTCTTACTTTCTTCAAATCCTGTATGTGTTTTTCTTTGCATCTCTATAGCCCGTTGTGTTTGTGTAATTGTATTACCCTATTGAATGGTATAGCTTCTTTACAGTGTCCCTATTTCTTTCAAAAATATTGTAACAGACTTTACTTCCTTTTTACAAAAATGTTTAACATTGATAAGACCAATGTTGGTCTGTTTCCAAAGTCCAGGAATCAAACCTCCAGCTAACTTTTGATCTCTGCTCATGCTTGCACTACAACAGATTGTACTTTTAACTCAACTTTAATCCCTCTTTTGTCCATCAAGGCAAGACATAGACATTGGCCTTAAAGCAGGAAAATACTTCCTTTTAACCCTCTAAACAGCTTCCTCACTCTGCCTTGCTGCCCTGCAATAATGCATACTTGCCTGCTTTCCCACCAGATCCCTATGTTGATAGAGAAAAGGAGGCATGGGACACACTGTTGGTGGTGGCACCTCCTCTTCGCATGGAAGGTGAGTATGGGGAGGGGGCATCAGGGGGAGGTATTTAAAGGTTAATAGGAAAACTGTTACAGAGTCTATTTTAAAATAAATGCAAGGCAGCCTTCCAGGAAACTCACACAAATTGATCGACAAACCTAATCAGAATAGTAATGCAACCTTAATCACTTTCATTACAGCCTAAGATACTTGATAGCTGAAATTAAGTGCATGTTGTGTATCATATAATCTGACCTACTTAATAGCTGAATTGCAGGGGTATACATACCATAGAGGCAGTGAAGGCAGCTGCCTACGGCTCATTAGCAGAAGAGGGCTCAGTGCAAGCTGCCTCCACCACCTCTATAGCCTGTGTGCTGCCCACCACTGGTGGCTGCAGAGCGGGTTTAAGAATTGGTGTACAGAGATGCCATACTGCCTTCTACCTCCACCTCCTCATACTCACTTTGCAGCCATGCTGCCTCCTTCCTCCAATGGCCCGTTGGCTTCTCCTGTTTTGCCCGCCACCATGCATGCCCCAACCACACCTACAGCAGATGTGTGCTCATGTTTGTACCTGTCAAGACCGGCACAATGAGTGTCCATCCTGGCCGCAGCAGCAGAGTGGGTTGAAGAAGCGACGTGTGGGACCACCATGCTGCCTCCTTCTTCCACTTCCCCCTCCCCATACTCACTTTTGCAGCCATGCTTCTTCCTTCCTCCAATGGGCCGTTGGCTTCTCCCATCTGGGTCCGCTTCAAACACACCCCCCAGTAAACGTGCAGTGATGTTTGGTGCTGCCGTGACCTGTCTGCTCCACAGGGGGAGGCAGGCCTGTGATGGAGCTCAGTGTTATGTATGCTACTGCTTCTAGTTAAATTCTGTTACACAAAACCATAGCCGGACTTAAAATTCACACCTGTTCACCTTTGTTCTCTATGCAAAAGTTTTGAGGCAAAGCACGATTTTTCTTTAATGTGGATAACCTTAAACAATCATAGAGGTGTTTGCTTTGATTTGCTGAAGGTTTTTAGTGACTGTATGTTAATCAGCAATTGTGGAAAAATGAATACATAGCGGTTTAATGCCATTATTATTTTTAAAGCAAAATCAATTTAAAAACCTTTTACACAAAGCATCTAAGACATCTGCTGGTGAGAAACAGCTTTCTTAACTACATTGGTTTCCTGCTGAGCCAACAAAATGAAAAAGATTCTTTAAGTGACAGTAAGTCTATTAGCGTTGCCTTTCTAGCAGAAACCTTACAGTGTTTGTCGATAATAAAGTTTTGTATTACCCGCAACAGACCTAAAATGATGTCAGGACCCAGCATTTTTCTACTTAGCACTGACACTTCTAGGAAACTGGAAAAAGCCACAACGACAATATGTGAATTTATGTTCCCCACCTATAATGTAAACCATTGTGAATCATTTAGAGACAAGAGCGATCACTCTTTATTATATATCAATCCTGGCAGCTTCCCTTGAACTTATCTTTCAGGAATTCTCTTTTATTTACCTCTCTACAACAGCTCAGAAGATATATATGTATCACGCAAATGTAATATACAAAAATGGCAGCTGCAATAGCAATGAGTTACAGACAATGAATTTAGCACAGTGTTGAATATTTTTGCCACCCTTTTACTTTGTATTACATACTGTAGATCAAGAATTAGGGTTGCATTTTGATAAAATTAAATTGTGACATTATTTACCAAAGTTCCAGTATGCTGTAAATATCATTTTTGGGATGATTTGGCCATCTTAAGTAACTCTTATCTCCACCATTGCTTGGGTTTTAATACTTGTGTTCAAACATACGTTCCAACTATACCCAACTATTTTGGGTATAATTTGGTTTTCTTGAGAGATTATGTTTGCTTCGTTTCGAATACATAATACATTTATAAGCTTAAACGTCAATATTTCTTTTTTTACTTCATGTTTCTTCTTATTCCCTTCATGAGATAATAAATTAAATAGTGAATCCTCCATCAAAATTGTACATTCATGACAACCGTTTATCGCCACTTTCCACAATAGCTAATACATGAATTCTCTTATTCCAAGTTTTGTAGGATGATGCGTGTTGGGTCGAGCTTCAAGCGCAAATGAACGTGGTGATGTAGGAATATTAGCAGAAGCTGATACTCATGGCTGACCTATTGCTGCCCACACTTGAAGCCACTGGAAGTGCCTGAAACGCTTTTACAACTGCTGCATAGGGAGGAATATGAATTAGAAAGGAGGGTGAGATCAATGGGAGTTATTTGCAACACAACTTCTGATATCAGCATCTGCTAATTGTGGCTGGCAGAAAGTGGTCAACCATTATCTTTGTGGTTCTTCAGTGTGATGGTTCATATCTGTCCTGCAGTTGCGCTACATCACCACAAGATGGCACTGTTAGATGGCTAATGGATTGTGACACTGCAGGTCTACCAAGCTGTTGGCTATAACCTAGCCACATAGAGGTACAGCTGAGCTGCCATTGGCTGAGGTGAGTAAGACTAGGGAGAAGGTTCTAGGAGCAAGCCAGAGGGTATCTATATAAGGAGGTCATGAGGAGAGTCACCTCAGTGTAGTTAGTGTAGGATTGTATTGTAGTAACAGGGAGTGAGGAAGGTATCAGCAGAGTCAGCTGGCAGCAGTCAGCAGTCACTGGTGTAGGAGAGAGCAGAAGAGCCACATTCATGCCTAACAAGTGACCACAGGAAAGGTGAACCAGATGCTGATGGAGGAAGCTAAGGTCTTAGTATTCTGCTATGGGACCAGAATGAGTGTCCACCACCTGTTGAAATCCTGGATGTAATGCTGTGCTATGGAAACTGCTAATGGAACTGTTTTGGATTATGACTGTATGACCTGTTGTGAAACATCAAGTATACCTAAAGTCCTGCTAATAAAGTAAGTGCCCTTTTGCATAAAGTTGGTCTCCCAATCCCGCTAACAAAGAACCCACTCCTCACATGCCTGAGGAGCTAAACCCCTCAGGTACATATGTGCTACATAATCCCTTATACATATAAATTTATATGCAAGTTTATGGTGAGTAAATAAAGGAAGCCCCCTGTTTTTTATCTACAGATGCAGCAATTGTTAACCGACACATCGCAGACACATCACAGCTCAACTAATTGGATTACCTCAGCTCAGAAGCCAATCATTGATGATTTCAAGATAGCCTGATGCAGCAGTGTAACAAGTTGAGTTTTAAAGAAAGCTGTATCTGTATATTACGCTAAATTGGTTTCTATTTTTTCCCCGGTGAGGAGAATCCCTTCCACTTTATATATTTATGGAGATAATATACCACTTGGAATGAGAGCATTGGTGAATAATCTATTGTGGAAAGTGGTGATTAACGTGTGTTAATGCTGGTACGCATATACATTTTGATGGAGTCTTCACTACTGAATTAATTATCTCACAAGGACCAATAAGAATCAATTATGAAAAGCTAGGACATGATACTGTGCGGGAATATTGACTTTTAAGCATATACATTTATGCATAAGACTATAAAGTTAAACGTTTTTTTATTCAGTTATTGGAATATTTGGTACTTAGTTCCCAGCGTTGGACCTGTATACTGTAAATATCCATCGTGAAATTTAGAGGTTGCATGTTATATGCTATACACATCTGTAACAAGAGCTAAAATAAATGTACCATTTGCTTCTTTCATTCCCTTGCTCACTATTCATATTCTCTGTGTCTTTCTCTTTTTTTCACCTTCCCACCATTTCTATTTTTAACATTACCCCATTCCTTCAGATTCAGTTTTCCTAATTTCCATGTATCTCTCTTCTTCTTTTTTTTTTTTAACTTCATTTTTTCTCATTTTCTGTGCTCCATCAATCTCTTTTTCTATCCGGTTCTTCTCTTGCTATTGCTATTTTCCATGTTTCCCCTTGCTTTTTCTTTTCCATGTTCCATCTGGAATTCCCTCCATCTCTTCACTCTCTTACTTTCTGTCCAACTGCCTATGTCATTGATTGACTGTAGGTATATGTAATGTATTTGCTTTTTGTACTGTATTTGGCATGAACTATTCTGTAATCTTTTACAGGTGGAAATCTAGGCCGGTTCCGCACATTTGTATAGTAAATGTCCAATTTCATACAAAGTGAAGGATATATTTTCATATAGAGCTTTTACCTGCTTTTAGTCACTGTTCACCTCAATGTTTTGTGCAAAACAAGTCCTCTCTTATTTCAAGGCTTTAACATTGTAACGTTAACTTTAAAATGTAAATTATTATACATTTTTTTTTTTTTAAAGAGATCAACAGTAGCATCTAAGAACAGACACTATGGGGCCGATTTATCAAACACTATCTGCCAGATTTCGCCATATTGGTCCAAATTAGAGTAGTACAAAATATAGTTTATATTTTTTTCTGCATGTTGTTGCAATATTATATTTTAGTAAATGCATTTATTGCATTGCTGCAACATGAGCCAGACTAAAACAAACAAGGCCCTACATGTACATTTATGGAACCTTAAAATTGAGAGCCCTAGATTTCATGAAACAGGATCCTCTCATTTATTCTTTCACACTGGGGACAGCTGTTATAACTAAATGCCCACCAGTGATCCAGTCTCGCAGAGCACCAAGCTATCCATTAGATATTTAAAGTCTAAACACTTAAAAATATCCATTAGTATGAACCTCACTGAGATGAGGAAGGGTTTGGAGCAGACATCCTGCTAATTCCCTAATAGTGATGCTTGTCTGCTCAACAAGGTAGCAGTCAGAAGGGAGACAAGGGCTGAGGTGAGTGGTGTACTAGAGCTGAAGTTTGAAAAGCGACAAGGATTGCTAGTCCATTTGCCTTGAATGTATTACTGTGAAACTGTTTCTGGTCATTACCACAAAGCCTACAACAGTGTTGTGAATGCGTGCAAAGTCTTTAGAGATAGCCTGGGCAAACTATAACCCCTCTCCTGTTAAAATGCATTACAGCCACCTCCTTCTCCTTGAGAGTGATAAATAAGATATAATGCAAGTAGAGCAACCACAGGACAGGATGGCAGTAGACTCTTATTACATCTAAATAAGGTACAGTAGGCTACTTTACAGGGAAACGCCTGAAGAGAAGAGGCGAAGAAGGGAGCAGAGTGCAGCATTTTCATCATGTGCCTACATTCAACAGGAGCTCACTTAAAGGAGCAGTATCGCAGTATATTTAAATGGTACTTTGAATGTAGGTAGGTGTTGGAGTAAGAATTACAAATTTAGAAAAAAATGATGTGTGTGTTGTGCAGCTGGAGACTAATAGCTCATGTTTATGTCTTTTGAGTGTCGGGTCCTGACACTCTTGGCCCGTTCCATGCTGAGGAGAGGGGAGAAACAATGTATCAGAAGTCTCAGCTGTTCAGTGCTGGCAGCCGTCCAGCATAAAATAACAACATTGCAACATGGCCTGGCCAGAACTTCTAGAGCTTTTTTTCTCTGTTTTAGATATATAAGTCATTTAGCTGATTTTGACAGGTTTCCCTTCATGTTGGCTCTGCTGCAGAATCTTTCAGTTTACCATTTTCTCTCTTTTTTCCATATGATCTTTCTTTCAGCTTTGTGTGTTTTGAGCAAAGCTGGAGTTTTGTTTTGTGCCCCTAGGGGCATCCCGACTTGGGATGCCCTGACATGTGAAATCCCCAAGTTCGCCTGTAAAAACGTACCTTTCCCTGTCCCACAGCGCATGCGCGGGCTCTCATCCAATCAGCTCTGTTTGCACGCAGATGGGGAGCCTGAGCAGTAACCTTCCTGGCCGCCCGGCCTGTCTAAATGGGGGGGTCTGTGGTTATCCAGGGGTTGTTTCACACAGTGGGGCATCCTGATTTAGAATGTCCAAGGGGGAAGGTCAATGGCTGGGTCTTATAGACTTCAGGGTCGGCAACTCAGGGTTTTGTTCCACTTTAATACCTTTAGATTTTCCTGCACAGTTATTCAAAGAAGAGTTTCAGTCATTTTCAGTCAGGTTAGTTTATTTTGTATAGATTTTACACATTTGAGTCACCTGGTCTCATAACAAAAGCAGCACCTCTCACACGCACAGCCGTTACCACTGATTACAGTGTCAGACTCTGAGGTAAAGTGTTGCTAGGAGACCAGTGGGCTAAATGAAGCAGCTCACTAAATACAACCCAGCAGATCCCCCTATTCAGCAAATGGACTGAGCCATTGTAATTATACAATTTAAAAGAAAGGCATATACTTTTTCCTTTTTCTATCGCCAGATTATTTATACACGTTAGAAGCTATTGTGTGGCTATTTAATTATTTATCTTTTTTAATGCAAATTTCGCGATACTGCTCCTTTGGATTTGCAATTGCAATGATACATTGAAGACTGGAAAGACAATCAACAATATGAAACTGCCTACTCAATTGAAAAAAACAAAAGGATACTCACCTTTTCTCCAGTGCATTCGATCAGTCCTACGCTGATGCTCAGCAACTCATTGGATCAATGTCCTGTCACCAGCTCCTTTGTGACAAGTGCCTGCTCCCTCCATCAGGCACAGGGACACTTGCACGCTTCCATAATTTAATACCATGGTGAGGCCTCAGCCTGCTCTCTCTATTTCAGTATATGGAGGTGGTGTGCTAGT
This sequence comes from Gastrophryne carolinensis, assembly GCA_027917425.1. Classification (NCBI taxonomy): domain Eukaryota; kingdom Metazoa; phylum Chordata; class Amphibia; order Anura; family Microhylidae; genus Gastrophryne; species Gastrophryne carolinensis. The sequence continues at coordinate 284,072,075 of CM051237.1, read as the reverse complement.
GTCGCTGTGACCAATAGCAGGAGGCAGCCATTCACCACAGAGGTGCTGGTGACAGGAGATCAATCACTCAGTCTCACAATCTGGTAAGTTTTAGCTCACTGCAGGGCCTGGTGTATTTGTGACTTTCCTGTACTTCCTGCTTTGGTCTTCATCAGATACGTGAGGTGGGAAAGTGGCACCAAGATAAGATATTTATAGAGATTATTGGACTCTGCATACCTATAGCAGTATAATAGTGAGAAGATGGTTTAAGAATATCAAATGGTTATCCCAAACCATAGTTAGCATAATGACCATAATTCGGCACATATTTAGATGCACAAAATGGCTGTTGGTGGGAGCCTGTCTACCTCACACTAGCAAAAATAGAGTTTAAATAATGAGTTTTAGCAACAGTGGAAGACAAACACCTAATATGCTTGATGGGACGCCATCCCACTGTTCGTTTGGAGAATTTTGCCATGGGGCTTTCCATGTCCTTCATCGTTGCATCTCTGATGTGATGTTCCATGGGCAGGTGATGCTTATCACCTCAGGTGGGGATGTTTTGCTGTGATTCAGAAGTGAATACTCAATTTCTGATTATTGTACATGAGGCCATGACATAGTATTGAAATACTGAATTGTATCAATGTATATGTAAATGGGATATTTAACCTTTGATTGCATTCAATTCATCAATACTTCAAATCACCTATTATTCAAGTGTTCATTTTAAGTCCTTAAAATTCAATAGAAATTGTATTATTCAATTCAAGTTTGAAAAAAGGTTCTATAAAGATGTATCAGGCCTTATATTTTGTTCAGTTGGTGATACACCCCCAGAAGCCAGAAACCGGAACTGCAGGGAGATCATAAAGATACCAGGCCCTAGAGAGGGCATTAGCCCCTCAGAAGCAGTTGTGGTTAAGTAGGGAAATCTTGTTCCACAGCAGCAGAATTGGTTTGGGGTCTTTTGGGAAAGCTGACTTAAACGAACATTCCTTTTAAGGACATTCTAGGGTACTAGATAATAGATTTTCTAAATAAAGTACCTAACCTTATTTAATGCCTTCCCACAGGGCCAGATTAAGCACTGGGCACAAGGGGGTCTCGACCATTAATGTGCGATCTTATCAGGCAAACTTGATAGGCTGCTGATGGTTAGTTTGGGCAGTAAAATGTCAAGGAGGGGATGTGCAGCAGGGTATCCTAAACCTAAACCATGTGGTGGGCCCCTAGAGTCAGTTATACTGGTGCCCCCATAACCAGGGGAAGTGAGCCTATGCAATGAGTCATTAGCTGTTTTTACATCACTTTGTATGTAAACATGAAATAGTCTATTGCTTTTGATTAGTATAAAAGCTCCACTGTTCTACAACAATAATACAACCACAGGGGGTGACCCAAATCCCCAAAACGGGATATATCCAGAGACTAACAATGGCACTCTATTTAACATAATTCATAACAAGTTTATTAGATGATCCAAATTACATACAGGGACACATTAAAAAGAATTTCTTTAAAAAACATATAACACACATATAAACTGCCATCAAATGGGAGGGAGGGTTTTTTTATCCTATTGTATCCCAGTGGGGTACCCTAATATCTGTGCAAAAATTCATGATACTGTATAAATGAATACATACAGTGTCAAAGTGCTTCCAAAGTGCATCAGCATCAAGTATAAACAAACAATATCCTGTGAGTAACACTAGCAATGAGGTAGGTGCAAATCATAAACAAAATACAAAAACATGAAAGCTTACTTGTCCAATAAAGTGCAACGTGCAGACCCACTGGGACCCCCAGAAAAAGATCCCTGCAACGCGTTTCGTACTCTGCCTGAAGAAGTGACATCACGTCACGAAAACGCCTTGCAGGGATCTTTTTCTGGGGGTCCCAGTGGGTCTGCACATTGCACTTTAATGGACCTACCTCTTTTAGGATCAAATCCTAAAACTTAGGATCAAAACGTAAAACTTAGGATAATCGAATGGGTTTAGGTGTGATTCAGAGAACAGTTTTCAAACCTCTAAATACGTTTTAAAAGAAAGCCACTGCCGACACCTTTTAGCAGTCGGATTGCTGTTCTTGAACAGGTTTTTTGGCTATGTGGAGGAGTCTGCGCGTCTTGAGCTCCAATGAACTGCATGTATCAGCATGGCCGAGGCCATAAATTGTATAGCAATGCATACCTGATTCATGTATGCCTTATAAAAGCATTTTAATGTGGACCTTAATTAGTCCTTTCATGTAAACCTTTATTTGGCAATATATTTGCGTTAATTAAAGAAACTTATGTCCTTTGGTATTTATTTTTAAATTGATGTACTAGAATAATATTTTTAGATTGCATTTATTGGTGTAGTTGTTTACCTTTGCTTTGTTTAATTATTTAAGCACATCTTTGGTCAGATGCATCACACTTACTGAGGAGAGGAGAGCGGGATAAAGTGCAGGATGTGGGTTACTGCTGTATTTTGCACAGACACAGCAGAGCTGGGGGCACGGAAAGGTCAGAAATCAAAGAATCCAGAGCAACACAGTCACAAGGCCCTTTCTGTTTGCAGGCTGCCCGAGAATACCTGAGCCGCCATCTTGGCTGTTTCTAGGCTCATAACATGCAGAAGTTGCTGGGTGTTTTTTTATATTTGAGAGCAATCTGTATGTAGAGGGTGTGGGTAACCACACACAAAATTTTAAGTTGTACCATTTTAAGCCTAAATATTAAAATTAAATCCACAAGTAAAAAATGCAAGTTAACTAAAAATTAAACAAAGTAAGATTTACTTATGCAAATGCATTCATTAATGGTTGGTTACTACAAAATGAATGAAATAAAGAAAAATAAAAGACCAAATATTTAGAATGCACTTTAATGAGGTAAGTTTGTAGTGCGCAGCCGCAAGATCAGAAGGATTTACGTCCAGACAAAAAAGGAAAAAGGGCAAAACCAATGTTGCAACCTGAGAAATGAAACGGAAAATTCAGGATGGAAACTGACATAGGTCTGATTCCCGAACTGCCATACGAACGGACGTACATTTTAGGATAGAAACGTATTTGCTTATAGAATCACTCGCAAGTTCATACGAACGCACGAGCGGACGTGAAAAATAGGATGATCGGCACCAAAATCCAAGCTGTTACATGTTTCTTTGAATCGACCCTAATGAGAAGTGACAATAACACATATTTTCTTGCCTTCTTTATACAATCCCCAACAATGTTTCCAGGACGCATTTTATGGGAGCGCTCCGCTATTCTTCTGCATTGATGATTTGCTTTTTCTCTCCTTTTATCTAAGACTGTAAAATAGAAGTGTTAACAATACTTGCAAATATAATAAAAGATCATATGGTAGTTGCTGCTTATTTCTGTCCATCAATTATATGATTATATAACTGCTAATATTTATATATAAGTTAGATTGATAGTGTTAAAGTTCCTCTGTCAACACATTTGTCTGTCTGAAAAAAACCAACACATATGGAAACCTGAAAGTGCATAACTAACATTTCTGCTTCTATTTCTTTTTCAGTTAGGCTCTACTTCAGGGGTCATTTTCACCGAGGTTAACATCAGTATTCTGGTCGCCTTCAAACAGGCCGAGTAATAACAGACAAAAAACAAAATGGAAGCACAACCATCCAAATGAATGGTTACAGACACAGATTCATTTTGCCCATGACAGATGCAGATGCTGAATTATTTTCCCCAGGTCAGAAGCAGAATATTTTGCCAAAGACAGCTGTAGAAGTGTTTTGCCCAGGACAGAAGCAAAATGATTTTGCCTATGATAGAAGCAGAATTATTTTGCCCATGATAGAAGCAGAAATATTTTTCCCAGGACAGATGCAGACGCTGAATTATTTCCCCCAGGACAGAAGCAGAATTATTTTGCTCAAGACAGCTGTAGAAGTGTTTTGCCCAGGACAGAAGCAAAATGATTTTGCCCATAATAGCAGCAGAATTATTTTGCCCATAATAGCAGCAGAATTATTATGCCCAGGGCAGATGCAGAATTATTTTGCCCATAATAGCAGCAGAATTATTTTGCCCATAATAGCAGCAGAATTATTTTGCCCATAATAGCAGCAGAATTATTTTGCCCAGGGCAGATGCTGAATTATTATTTCCCATTACATACTGTATGCAGAATTATTTTGCCCAGGACAGATACAAATGCAGAATTATTTTGCTCAGGAGAGCACTTCAATAATTCTTTCCCACCCTACCTGGCAATAGCAGATGTAGCACCCTATGTTGTGGCAGTTGGGTGGATTAGCTAGGTCCCCCTTATGTGGGGAGTTGGTTGTATAGTGCCACAGAACAGTTGCAAACACTACTCTCCCCCAATACCTTAAAAAGGTATCCACCAGCTGCTTTTATAATCACCACACCTGGATTAGAGGTGGTACTGTGCTCCACAGTGGAATGCATTACTTAATAGCACACAAGGACATTCTGCTGGTGTCAGAAGACTTGGAATGACTGGGCCAGTGAGAAGGGGCACCACATAGCCACCACTGTCTAGTACCTGTCAGAGGGCCACATAAAAAGGCTTGCATCCGGCCTCCAACCTTGAGTTTGACACATATGCTCTACTTTTCAGGCAGACCCGCTGTAGAAATTGAAGACTCTTTTTTTTACACTTCCATCTGGCTACTGGTGCTGGGGATGATGAGTGACAATTTCATCACCCAAGCACTGCAACAACAGTGGCACCAGCAGATAAAGAAGCCAAGACAACAGCTTCCAAGACCAGGTAAGCATTATTTAATTTTAACTATCTCCTATAGTATCGCTGGTGGGGAAGAGATGGGGGGACCATATAGTTGCTTTTTAGTAACTAAGCTGAAGCAGTTGGCCAAAAAAAAAGTATTCATACTACACAATTTCAGCTGGGTCAGTCCCAACTTTGAGCAGCCCCCTGGATGGATAAAGAATAACATGTCGTACTTAAGCTGGACCAACAGCCTGGCACAGTTGGAGAAGAAAGGCAGCGGCCATTTTGGAACTTCCTCTCCCAGCATCTCAGCCTTGCTGTTGCCTGATTTAACTGACAAAACTGACTGTGTACAGTAACAGGAAGCCCAGCAACACTTCCTGTTAGCAGGTGGGCTGCAAATGCATGAGCCGCCATCTTGTTTTTAAAATTTACCACAGCAAGAGTTTGAAAAGGATAAACTGATTTTTATGCGCAGCAATCTAAATTGCCCTGGGGAATGATACATATGAGCACTTGTTGTGTTGGTCTGGTTTAAGTTATTTTTGACTGTTGGTCCGCTTTGAGCTCCATATTAAAGCACTGGGGGGAGGTGGTGCAGCAGCCATGAAGGACAGTGTATGTGGGAAGGCTGGAAGACCACTTACAAGCAGTTATTTAGCACAGAATGATACAGGCTTTTCATGTTCTGCCTCTTCCAGTGGGAGAACCCACGTTGTTGTGGTTTTAATTGGTGTATCAGCTAATCCTTTTTTTGAGAATTTAGGTCTTATCTTAGATTTGTCATCAGTTTAACAATAAAAGGGTTTAAATAAATGGTGCTCTCTTATCTTAGTTTTTCCTGTTTACACTGGGTCAATGGGATGGCGGGGCAAATTTGATTGCCCAGCATTGGCACTGTAAACACTGTAAATTTTTTTTTTATGGTGTCCTTTACATAGGCAATGGCGGCATACGCTGGGCATCTGAAAAAGTGTTGCATGCAGCGTTTTTGGGCTGATAGCACTTGCACATAATAAATTGGTGATCACAAGCGCTATTGCTTGTAAATTGCCTGTCAAAACACAATTGCAGGAAATCAATAAGAAAACGCTAGTGATACGCATCTACCCAAAGGGGGAAAATATTTGGTGAGTTCTCCACCTTACCCGAAGTCCCTAAAGGTATTAACATGATAAATGAGCATAACTGACTTGAAACGGGGCCCCACTGCAGTAGCTGGGTTTCATGAGAGACCATCACTACTGGAGACCATGAGTGAGACGCTGCTACCACTGTGATTGGGTGACTGGATTGTTAGTGATATCACTGGTGTTACTGATCCCAAGTCAGACGAAATGGGAGGGGGGTGAATGCCAGGTGAGTATTCTTTAAATTTTACTTTCCCTAACCCGGCCAACTGCAGCAGGAGGAGGGTAGCTTGGCCTTTATGTCCACTTTAGCACACAATACAATTATGGGGGTTAATGGGGGGTACAGCTGATCCCATAACAGTTTTGTTAGTTGAAAAATAGGTTTTACAAGATCTTTTTACAGTGCTGTCATCAGTGTTGGAGCCTGGAGATGTGTATGTGATCAATACATTTCATACTGATCCATTTGCAAATAAAACTACATTCCTTTGCATGATGACTTATAAAAACACAAAATATTTCTCAACATGAAGGAATTACAATACCTTTGACTATACTCACCTAAGCATCTATTCATTCCGTTCATAAATGTAAAGGGGTCCTAAATACAAAACACACAAGGGAAATATTATAAGGTTGTTTATTTATGGAAATAAAAATAATCTTATTTCTTTAAAAGAGCAAAAAAAATGATTTAGTTATAAAAAAGAAGCAACCACCGGTCTAGAATCTATATATAAAGATTTTTGGATGCCCTAAAGCCCGGGATCACCCCCCCAAAAATTCACCTTTCAGATGACTCATGGCATGCAACATCCTTGCTCACCTCTATCTGTGCTTACCCATGCCAACTATTCAGAAAAGCCTTACGCAGGTACGCACTGAGGAGCACCAAAGCACAAACATAATGGTCTGCACCATGGGAAGGAAAGGTGAGTTTACGGGCAATCTATGGGTATACACACAGAGAAATAGCGCAAATCGGGATGCCCCAGACAGGAGGAACAAAGCATCTAAAAGTGAAAATCTTAGCTTTTGTTCCTCTTTAAAATAACTGAAATGAATATGCGGATAAGAGTTATTATATAGAATATAGGGCCTTATTTATCAAGGGCTAGCGCCAGGTAGCGAACGGTGAGCGCCAGGTAGCGCCAGCTATCGGCGGCTACCGACTCAAGTACGCCCGGTGGCGGTCACAATGACGCATTTATCAAGCTAAATGAGGCTAGCGCCGGCGAGAGCGACAGCAAGCGTGGGATTCATCATGAAGCCGCCTGGAACGAACAGCGCCGCTGCAAATTCCATCACAGCGCCAGGTATGACCTGTCACTCCCTGGCATTGTCCAATGCATTTCAATGGAGCAATCTTTAATTAATCATAATTAATTGATATTAATTTTTTTTTTTTTTTTTTAATGTCAAAAATTCTGAGACCACTTCTGCAATGTTAGGTTTTTTTTTTAAGTGTTAAAAAAAAAAAAAAAAAATTGTGCAGAATTGATATTACAGGTCTGATATTAATGTATTCATATTACAAAATGATTCAAACAACATGTATAATTTTACAATCCAAAAATATGGTTGTTTAGGGGTTAAAAGCTCTTTTACACCCATCGCCGCCAGCGCTCTGGGGTTAAAACAAGGAATGGACAGCGCCAGCAAATTCGGAGCGTAATTTGTTAATGAATATGCAGCTAGCCGTTCGCTCTGGCCATTCGTTGTCAGGCGCTCACATACAACGCTGAACCTGTGAAACAGCGACCCCTAAGCCCGTATTCAACATTCCCGCACACCGACTGAGTCGCTGTCATCAAGCTAACGCCGGCCAAGCACAGCGAATACTGGCTGGCGCTGAGAAAATCACACTACAGTCGCTCATCTGTCGCTACCTGGCGCTATTACTGAATCGGCCTCATAGTAGCTACATTACACCCTGCACAAATAAATCCATCCAAGGTTTCTTTTTTTGTGACAGGTGACAGACTCTGAACATACTGTTCTGCATTTACAGGGTAGATCTTCTCAATTGTAACTGCTTGTCCCCTGAGTTAGCCTTTGTTGTAATAAGGACTTATTGCTATTGCACTTTTTCTGCTGTGTGCAGATGCTTTTACCCATCATACTCTGCCCTGGGGAGATGTATATGTGGTTAATGTTTTCTGTTTCTAACAGGCTACCTCAGAAGAGAAAAAAGGTGATGAGTTCTCCCCTGTAAAAGCATTTAAACATTAGAAAATTGTGTGATGGAGCTAATTTGGGTGATTGTATCAAAAATTAACTTTAGCATTTCAGTAAAAAATGACTAATCTACAGTGAACAAGATAATGTATTAATCAGCTGAAGGCTGATAAAACAATTACACTATATCCTACCGCACATGTAAATATAACAGAAAACAATAATAAATAGTTGCATGCTACATATCTAGATAAACACGTAGCGCACATCATCTGTTGAAAAGAGACACACAAAATATTTTAAGGTTAGCAATACATTGTGTTGTCTGGTGATTGTGTGACATCTCTCTCTGTCAATCATTTGGCAAATGCATTGATGCACTGTGGAAGATCACTACATAAAAGCACCTGAAAAGGTGGTGATTGCCTCGATATGTGTTTCAGTACTTAGAATTATTGGTTCATTTTATTGTTGGTCCTGGCTGACGTTTTTTCCTTTTCTCTGCTAAACTGGTCATTATTTTTTAGTGTGATTTGCTTGCATGTATGTATATAAATTGCTATATCAAAGGACAGTAGGCCACCTTAGGGAGAAACCCATGTTAGGTTTGGTAGAGCTGCAGTAAATAAACTTTACTCAATTGCTCCCCCAACCCTCCGAAGGTCAGTAGTGTTTTAGCACCATGAATATGTTGTGGAATATATTTGCAGATGCTGCGCTCCTGGACTGCATGGGAGTGGCCATCTTGCTACACACTTGAAACCCTGCATACACATGAGCATGAGTGGGGAGGGGGAGCAAAGGAAAGCCTCTGCCAGCACACTGTAGCTGAGCTGGAAGCTTCCTCATGATCAGCACAACCAGCTAGAGAGAGATTTTATCTACACACATGTTAGGAGATAGAATAGTTGGCTGCAATGATTAAAATATCAGCTGGGCTGCAGTGTGCCTGTGTGATCCTGTCTCTGTACCCAAGGCAGGCTGTCAGCAGCAACGTTTGCTTTAGTTTTGCTATAAGCATTCCACACCAAACTGTGAGAGAAATAATAGGCAGCATGTCTGTCATGTTGCACAAATCCACTAAATCAACAACTGATGGAGGAGAGGAATGCTGATTATGTAACTATAAGTACTGCATCTGAAGAGCATTGGAACACCTAGTACAATGTCTCTAGGATTTCTTCTTCGAGCAAAGCAATGATGAGACATTACAGATGATGGTTTATTACTTCTGGCTAGAGGTAAGGGATGCTTGCACAGAGATTTAAAGCAATTTTGACTGTGGGACTGGGTTTTTCAGAAACTGGACTGTCAGATGTGTTGCAATATGGCTGCTCCCATACAGTTCAGGAGCACAGCATTTGCATGTTATTCCACAACATCTGCATGGGGTTAATCCCTCTCAAATAGGTTACATCACTGATTACCAGAGAGGGACTTTAGTGGAGCAATTTACTAAGCTCTTATTTTAGGACTGAAGGTCTTCTTTTATAAAGTATCCTTAAATAGATCAAAATGTCCCCTATTTACCTTGTTACCTTGTAGACTGAAGGGTCCCAGAAATGAGATGGATGCCGTGCTACCAGCCTCAGAGGGCAAGCTCCAGTCTTGTTACTTGATACAACCAATCTGCTGCATTTTAACCCCAAGTTATCGCCAGTGACCTGTGAGTTTTGCTGGGTTAGAAGACACACAGAACTTTGCAAGCCAACCCTGCAAATCTCACTGGTCGCTGTAGATCCGGTGAGGCCATGATGCTGCATTGGATTGTGGAAGAGGATAAGTATTAAGGCTGGGGTTCAGCCTGAAAGTGTGTCATGTCTCACCAGGATGCTATCCTCTACTCTGTACAGGGGCCCTTAAGTCCGATATATTTTATGTACGGCACAGGGAAAGTCCAGACAGGTAAAAAAAAGAAAAAAAACCTAATCACCTTTTGTCCCCCCACAGTGCTTTTGTTCTAATCCTTACTGGGTTACCAGGTCACCACTAATACGTGATCACCTTTTTGAAAGGCCACCCCCTATTCTCCTGGTATATTCACAGCATGGTTTTACGTCTGGAAGTGGGCTAGTGACAATTACAGTAGCAGTTGCAAGTCCAATATAAAACTTACCATGTGCTGAGATCACCGATAATGATGACATTTTTGCCAAAAGACCACTCCCCGATCCCCTGGTCAATTTACAGCATTGTTTTAGCAATCTTACAGGTCTGGTAGTAGGGTAGTGACAATTACTGTAGTTAGAGTTAGCAAGTGGCTAAAAGCAGTAGTCCAGTCAGACTGGACCCTGCCGCCAGCCGCCCTTCCTGGTGCTGAGATTTACTTGGCAGATTTAAAGGGATTGTCCAGCCAAAAATAAAAAAAACCTATACTTACCTTTTGTCCTCCATAGTTCCTCTTTGTATGTCCGGTGTGCCAGTTCAGCATTTTCTCACTTACCAGGGGGCAGGGATCCAGTGATTCTGTCTCCCAGTGCTGGCCAGCCTTGCATGGCAGTGGGCGTTGGCCTTCTTACATCCCCACACACCTACTTCATTTATTGCAATGAATTGAGTAGACATGTGAGAGTACCGTAACGCATATTTGATGGACAAGGTAGGGACTGGGTAGTTGACAATCCATAACAGGTGACTAGCTGGATAAATCTTACACTAGAACAGACATGTGAATGTGTTTCATTTGTATTTCCTCATCCTTTAGAAACAGGCAATTAATAAATGTGAAATACGTACATGTACATAGGCTGCAGCTGTAAGTGAGATGTCTTCTGAGGACCCTGGTAGCCATAGGAGTCAAAGCCACCTATGAAATCAACTGTAAAAGAAAAGAAGAGTTCCATTATCATCATGACCTATGGCAGAATGTAGCAATCACTCAAGCAAGAACTTCCTGGCTTATTTGACAGCTTGCTAATAACCAGCAAGAGTAACTAATTACCTAAATGTACCGAAATGATTTATGTTTCAAAAGGAAAGGGAACAGTGAAAGAAAAAAATGTGCAAGTTATCACCATCTCTCTGTATTTAATATATGACACATTAAAGACTTAGGCCCTTATTCATCAAGCGATAGCGCCAGGTAGTGTCTGACGAGCGCCAGGTAGCGGCAGCTAACGGCGACTACCGACTCAAGTACACCCGGCGGCGGTCACAATGACGCATTTATCAAGCTAAATGAGGCTAGCGCCGGCGAGAGCGACGGCTAGCGCGGCATTCATCATGAAGCCGCCTGGACCGAACAGCGCCGCTGCAAATTCCTTCACAGCGACACGTATTACCTGGCGCTACCTGCCGCTCTCCCATACATTTCAATGGCAGACGCTGCAATGATTGTTTTTAGTGGTTTTTGTGGTTTTTTCTTTGGTACAAAATTCAACACATGTTTATATTGATATGTTTTAATAATCTGGCTGGTTATTTTTATGTATTTGAAGTTTTTATTATTTTTCACAATGTAATGTTGTGAGTGACATGGGTATTGCATCTCCTCCACCCAAACTCATTGGCATCAAAATCGCTTGTTTTCAACACAAACGGGGCTTGTAAAGCTATTTTGTAGCCTGTCAGGTTGGGCGGTCACGTTCGCTCTTCGAAATTGTCAGCGCCCAAGCTATTCGGCAGCCCTGTCCTTGATGAATCTGTGTTGGTCAGTGTTTGTGCAGTCGCTGTTTTAATTCGCTATGTGGCGGCGCGAGCGTCGCTGTGCCTCGCTGCGCTGCGTTGTGCGGCGCTGTGCTGTTCATACATGTGCCCTTCTGCCATTTGCCAGGAATTCACTTCCAGCGACCCCAGTCGTTGTTAATGAATACACTGTAGTTGTGAGCGTGGCTGCCCACATATTGCAGGATTAACATTCAGTCGTACCAGCTCATAACAACCCGTTATGCATTCTCATGTGTGCCACATTTTCAGGTAGTTGTCTACTTTGATTGTGTGATGACTTTTTGAATGATTCAGATTTGTATATGTAAGGCCCACGGTGTATGCTTTAGAAGGACCTATGCATTACAGTATGTAGAATCCCCTGCTAAATCAAGCTAAGAATTCGTGGCGCCTTTTCCCCTAGCTTGTTTTGCTGCTTCATTTTAATGTATTTCCGCCACTTAGCGTGTACATAGCTGATATTAGCTTGTCCCTGTTGCGCGCATGTTTGCTTTTGAATTTGGAAGCACAGTTGCTTGCGTCATATCCGGCTCCGGGATCCTCCTTTGCGTTTCAACGCCACCTTAAGGTAAAACTGTCTAGCGCTTATGGCAATAGCTTGTTTTCAAGCGTCATTTTAATGTATTTCCGCCACTTAGCTTGCACATAGCTGATATTAGCTTGGCCCTGTTGCGCGCATGTTTGTGTTTGAATTTTGAAGCACAGTTGCTAGCGTCATATCCGGTTCCGGGCTCCTCCTTTGCGTTTCAACGCCACCTTAAGGTAAAACTGTCTAGCGCTTATGCCACTAGCTTGTTTTCAAGCGTCATTTTAGTTTTTCCGCCACTTAGCTTGCACATAGCTGCGAATAGCTTGTTGCTGGTGCGCGGAGCGTTTTTTTTTTTTAAACTTTTTCCCAATGTCGCTTGGGTCATTTCCGGTTCCTGTTTCCTCCTTAGCGTTTCCAATATGATGCCCAGAAGGCGAGTCATGCGCCTCCCCAGCTCCTCCTCAGACTCAGACCCCACCACCCCTCCCCCACCTCCCCAACCTACCTCACCTTCCTCAAGCACCACCCCTCCCACCCCTTCCCCTCCTGGGCCTATTAAGGCCAAGCGCACCCGGGTGGATAGTCGAGTCAATGGCCAGGTGGTAAAAGTGAGTATTTTTTGGTTTGTCTTTTTAGCTGAAAAGTTTCAGAACACACAGGGGGTATTGGTTAAGAAAAATTTTGCTTTTAATAACACATTTCAGCAATCCCCGTGGGGCATCCCCATTGTGGATGTCCTGCTGGGATGCCCCCCCTGGAGGGCCCTAAATATTACCTCAGTCCCGTCCCATCTGTGCATGCGTTAGCTGCGGATGCCTATTGCGCTTACCTCTAGCAGGGTGTACCCCTGCGGCAGACATATTGTAATTTTGGGTGCAGGCGCACTCCCTGTTAGAGTCAAACGCCACATGCCAACTTTGCCGTGCAGACCCAGCTGAGCTGGTATGCACGTCCCAACGGCCTTGTATGCGCATGCCACAGCGGCGCAGAGCCCTGTGTTTTGCTGGGGGAGTGACGTGGGAGTGGCCTCAGTGGTGTATTTGTGGCCTTCCAAGGGGGTTGCAGACAGCGGACCACCCACAATTGGTGTGGCCCACCAAAGTGCACACAAACCCAGAATAGTCATAATCCTGGGTGTGGGTCCACTTTGATGTGGTCTATGTATAACTGTTTATGACTGTTTTCTGATGTCATGTATTTATGTTATTTTGTTTGTTGTTTTTTCATAGGACTTCTGCCTCGCCGAATATGACTATGCCCGTGGAGGAAAGAAACGCATAGCCATGGAGGTGAAGGCCACAGTGTCCCGGCGCTTCCAGACCGAGCTCACAATCCGCTCTATCCAACAAAAGTGGTCCGATTTCAAGCGCCGGGACCCTGAAGGCATGTACCGCCTATATGATGCCTACGCATCAGGTAAGTTAAAGCTTATGTTATGTTTTGCCTTTGTGCAGAATCATCTGCTAAGCTCTGTCCATTTGTGCTCTTTAGATTAATTATTTTCTTTCACCCCCTCCACACAGATAAGCGTCCTCCCCTGGGGAAACGTGGGAAGGGATTCCTCCCCCGAACCAGGCAGGCGGACTCGGGGGAGTCATCGGGGGAGGGTCCCTCCCGCGGGTCCTATTTAGAGGACCCAGGGGAGGAAGGGGATGACGCCCCAGAGGAGTGTGCTGCTGGGGGGCTGGCTGGATCAAGCCTCAGCTCCTCACACTCTGAGTGTGAGGAATCTCACCAGGCAAGGGGCCACTCTCAAGCAGGGAGTGAGAGGGAGGAGGGTGGCCCTTTGCCTGGTGGATCTTCCGACCAGAGTGTGAGGAGCCGAGGCTCCCCGCCTCCTCCTCAGAGCCCTCCCTGGGCTTCAAGTGGCGCTTCATCCCCTGGTGAGTGTACATTTTTTAATTGTTAGTCTGTGACAGGTTTCATCTTGCAATGTGTCCTTAGCCCTTGCCATTCCTCTCTAATTTGCAGGGCATCATATAGGCGGCACCTCCATGGCATTTTGGCGTAGGATTCTCCACGGGCATAGTCATGGTAAGTGTTATTGGTTACCCATCACATTCCCAATGTTATTACATTCATTCAAGTGCACCCAAAAACATTGATGGTGCTCGGTTTCTGTAAGCTTCCAGGACCAATCACATCCCTCACCCAGGGCCCCCCACACCCAAAAAAAACCACAAAACTCCTTACCTCTTTGGGGGTTGGCAAAGCCACCGTCCAAGCCTCCTGTGTGACACTGTAGATGTGTGTGCGCCTGCGCTCTTTTTCAAAATGGCCTGCGCGTCCGCACACACTCGAGGAGTGATGTGTTGAAGGCAGCGGGCGCGGAGTAAGTTGGCTCATGCAAATTGTGTGGCTCGGCCAAAGTGGACCCAAACCAAGATTAGCAGCAATCCTGTGTATAGGCCCACTTGTAACAGACACATGTTTCCTGGTCCATTGTCACAGCTGGTTTGATAAGGTACCCTAACCTCACAAACCCCACTACAGTGCTAGCCAACTGTCAACCACCCCTATGTTTCTGCCAACACCATGATGGGTGTTTGCATTTCTTTTCTTGGGTTAAGTTGTTCCCGCTCCAACATGTGGCCCACTATTAACATTAGCCAAACAACTGCAAAAGATTCCTTTAAATAGCACTGTCTATGTTATTTGCACATTCTCTTTAGGGATACATGTGTGAAGCCTTACAAATTGACATTAACTCATGGTCCAGGAAATATGCTAATTTAGGTCAACCTGTATGTAACCATGCAAGCCTTTGCATTTTCAGACTCAATAACCAGATGGATGTCAAATAGTCATGTGTCATTTGCCCACTAATTGTGTTTTTGCCTTTTGCTTTATGTTGACAGATGTTGCGACGCAGACGGAGCCAGAGACCCTCCTCCCCACCCCAGCTCCAGGGACGGCCAGCAGCATGGGCCCCCGCCACAGCTGCGATGGTGAGTACATCCCACTTCATATGCCTAAAGACTTGTGAAACCTATGTCTTCTAGTCACATCAGCAGCCAATTTAAATTTACCTATGTGTTAATTTCACACACATCTCTATTCAATGTGTTGGCACAATAATCCAACATGCCTGTTTGCATGCTTGATTGTTGGCTCACATCCTTCATTAGGCCCCATAGAGACTATTTTTGCGTTAGACACAACCAAATGGGCCCGATTAGGTCTGGACCTGTAACATTATAGGGTAAACTCGTGGACTCGTTCGGACTTAGGCCCTGATGTTTGGCTGTTACTAAACACAAAAATGGACACACAGGGAATTAGACCTTCTTTGCTTCCCAAGAGTTAAACTGGAACAACAACCAGGATTTTGACTTTCCTGGGTGTTGTTCCACTACGGTGGGGCACCCCTGATCGGCACCGCTGTGTGACAACCCCCTGAACTCACTTTGACTCCAACAAATGTACAAGCCATTGCAAATTGCCTCCTCCTCCGCCTCCCCCGCGCCCCTTTTTACGGGGGCGCGCCTGCGCCGGCAATTCACAGACGCACACGTCTAGAGGGGCACCAGGGAGGGCCCAGCGGCACTGCCACACAGAAACTGAGGTAGGTATTTTGGGGTTTGGGGGGGTTTCACACCCAGGGACATCCCGATCTTGGATGTCCCGCGGGGAGGGAGGTGATGGGGCAGGGAATCTGATAGATTCCCGGGCCGATCACCCGTGGGTGTTGGTACACTTTAAGCTAAAATGTATGCTTGGGATGTGTTGTTCACATTCCTGCCAGTCAATAGTACTCATATAATGTTAACCAATAAGCACTCAGTGGTCAACAATGTTAATGTGAGTGTCACCTAATTGGACACACTGACATTACATTGCTACATCTGTGTCTGTTGAGGTCACTGCCAAATTATTAATAAATTGTTGTTTCTACATTTCTACAGCTTGTGAAAACCAGCATCGCAGACTGTGGCGGGAGATCCGGCTCCTGAAGCTGATGCTGCTGGCCAGGAAGAGGCGCCGACGGCGTCGTTAGGGTGGGGGGAAGGCTGGTCTCTTGATGGCCGTTGTTGGCCAAGGTTGGCCGTGTTGGCCATGGTTTGGATTAAAAATTTTTTGATTCACATCATTACAGTGTGTTGCATTGCAAAGCATAGTTTAACTGTCTCCCAAAACATTTGTGGGTCAATGTAGCCATACCTTTTGAGCCATTTCAGGTGTTAACCATAGTAAGCTATGGGCTCCAATGTGTGGGCTAAATTGACCAATACATTGACATATGTAGATCCAGATACTCATCCCTGACTGTGTTATTAGCGAGGTCTTAGGAAACACACAATTTAGAGGTGGGTGAAGCAAATATATTTACATAACCAAAAAGATACAAAATTAATATTCTTGGCTGGGTGGCCGGGGAGGTTGGGAGTCATTGCTAGGGGCGGTGTTGGGGGACAACAGTGCAGTAAAAAATATAGACTGCTGTTGTATGAGCTGTTGTAGCAACAACAAAGTTTGGTCCTGCCGCTGTATTGCTTCTTCCTGGCGCTGTACAGATTGCTCAATTACATTTGCCAGCCGACCAAGTTCCTGGTTCTGTAGTTGGTTTTGGCGTAACTGGTCCACCTGGCGCTGCAGGGCCTCATTTTGTTGCTGACACATCAGCACCTGATTTTCCAACGCCGCAATGCGCTCATTAGTTCCATCACGCGGCTGTTGGCGACTGTAGTCCTCCAGCATCCGGACCCCTAGCTCGTAGAAATCGGCACTGGTTGGTGCCACACCTCCTCTTGCTGTGGTTTGAGGCTAAACAAATAGTAAACCACATTTTAGTCAAACAGAACCAATGCAGTTATGCCCCTCAAAATAATTCCCATAAACAGTCACTATACAACTTACCCTTGTCTGAGCCTCGGAAGCTTGGCCACATGGGACTTGGGAAGAGGTCCCAGCTTGGGGTTCTGGTTCCGCCTCCTGCCAAAACAACAATGAAAGGAAATGTGACATGTTGCTTCTTCCACTACCCACGAAGATGCCAATGTGGTTCTAGGTCGTCTACATCAGCCATGTTACCTGCGTGTCCTCCGGCACAGGTAGGCTCGAGGTTTCGCTGCCAGAGAGTGGCAATTCAACATCCGAGATGTCCGGCAAGTTAGCATATGCTAAACAGGAAAATCAGGTTAGTAGGTCTGTGGGCCAAACTCAAATGTAACCTGGTTAGGCTATCGAGACCATACCTCTAAAAAGTTCCAAAATACACACTAGACCAAAGGTCTCTGTTAAACTCAGATTGTTAACATGTATGTTACAGGACTAAGACGCACTAATTTCTGCTAATCACATCAGAAACATTGCTTAAATTACACATACCCGCAATCTCCCAGATGTCTGGAGTGGGGTCCTCACTCGAGCTTGGACCTTGAAAATACATGTGGACACACAAGTTGCCAGAAGCAAGTGCATCAAAAGTAGAGCCAAAATACAGACTAGAGCAAGGCCAAACCACTTACCCTCATCTCTGGCAGCCGGAACTTGAGGGGCCCTTTCTGGACAGCCACTTCCGATATTCGGGTCAACTAAAAAAAAAAAGGAATGTCTCTAAATAATCAGCAAACTACTACAGGGAATGTTTGGCTAAAAAGATGACCGCAAAAATACATTGCTATCACTCAAATAACTAATAGACTGACCCTGGGGAGGCAACCAGCACTCCCAAGAGGCATCTTCAAGTTTACCAAGCAAACATGTAGCTTAGTAGACTAACCAAATTGAACCAGTGTAACATAAACAGCATAAAGGATACATTATGTATTGCTCTACACACCAACAGGGTCCTGTTGACCGGCAACATCGGAAGTGGGGTCCAAAGATGAACCAGTCACTTGGCCTACCAAGAAAAAAGAGGAATGAGACACATGCACTTGAGTAAAAGTGGATCAAGCAAGGTGAACACATGCACTTACCGACATCCAAAGAGTAGGTGGGATCCGGAGGAGATGCTGGGGCCAAGGGCATGGGAGCTAGGCCAAAATAAACCCAACATTGAGCCATAGTTAATGTGCGTGGCAAAATACAACATGCATTAAGGTGTGTGAGCAGCTCTTTCACTAATATTCACTAATCAAGCCCAGTGTGGCTCCCACATTGATATGCCGATATATGGCTACACATCTCTGGCGTCCTACATATCTACACATGTTAGGGCCTTGTTAGTTAGTTGCTGTGAGTGTTACAGTGGGCGTGCAATTAGGGCGCAGGCACATATTATTAATACTCAACAGGGCAAACCTTGATTGTTTGAGCTGCTCCCACACCCATTTGTTAACAAAACAACCAGCAACCAAATTATGGGTAAATACCTTCAATGGCAGACTGGGGTAGCCTTGAGGTTGCTGGAAGGGCAGGAGCTTGGGTGTCCTGAGGCACATCCCGGACAGCAGCATGTGCACCTATGCATAAAGCAACAGACAGAAAAGTTACAAATGTTTGAGCTGTAATGTAATACTTCACAGGTCCTACTGTTAGTTGTTCAAAATGTAAAAATGCAAATCACATACATTAACATTAGGTTATTATAAAAGCCAGAAAATATGTACCTTCAGTCCAACCGGTGGTGTCATCCCCAGGATCCACACCCTGCAGCCGAGCCAGTGGGATTTTGGCCTTCAGCATCTCCTCATACCCTGTAGGTACTCTTTGGAGCCTGGATGAACCCACTGTCCACATCAAGATCGTGATTCATCTTTTTCATAAGGGCCCCTCGCAAAGTGTAGAAGCGTTTCCTGCAGGATGGGCCACTACGTGGGTGTTGAGCTGTGCTACTTAGCTCCACACCAATGGCATCCCACAGTTTGCTTCTTTCTTGTTTGCCTATGGACTTGCTTTGGGAGCCAAATATCAGCTCCCATTTAGCAAGTGTAAGGCGCACAAGATGATTATTCTCAGCCAAATTAAATTCAGGCTCCCTCTTGGCACCTGGGCGCTTAGCCTGGGGTGCTGCCCCACCTTCAGGCTGTGCCCTTTTCCGTAAGGGAGGTCTGCGCACAGCACCCACCAAACTCCTACTCGGGCCTGCTGTGGCCGGCAGATGTCCTGAATTTGGCTCCATCCTGTAGCTGCACACACACACAAATACACACCCAACAAGCATGCATGCAGACTACAGAATGGCATCGCAATCTCTTAGGCTTGGGCAGGTTTTATGTGCTCTAACAGCCAATCCAAAAGCAGCCCACTTAATTGATTCACACATACAGCCCAGTTCCTTCTAGGCACACCTCCACTGCACTGACAGAAGCATGTGTGTTAGCCAATTAACTCATTACAGACCTCATTAAACAAACAACACACACCCAAATCCAACAATGGACTGATGTATCTCAAACCCTTGTGACATGTGGTTAGCCTAACGGCTATTTAAAAAAACATCAGCTTCCCTTTCATTGGTCCACCCCTGATTTTTGGGCCATGTCCGTTAATGCACGCAAGTTACGGCTCAAGTACGCTAGTAGCGCTACTAGCGTGCGCGTGCGCACTCTGTTTTACGCACACCTGGGTCGGCTAATTGGCGCCCGGAAATAGCAGAGCGACGCAAAAGGCGGCAAAGCGGACCTGTCACTTTAGAAAATGAAGTATAAAAGGAAGGAATGTTCTAGCTTCTGCTATTCTTACACTGTGGCAAAGGCTGTGGTGTGGTGCTGTGCTCGCTTCCCTTAGCTCATTTGAGCCTCTGTCTGGTTTCTGTCCTCACTCTCTGTGGCTTGTTGGGTGATTTCTGACATCAGTGCTGTTTCTTTAGGAGCTTGGTTTTGGTGGCATCTGCAAATATTGTGTAGCATACAGCAAGTGAGGCTTGATTTTGGGGCCTTTTGTGGGCTGTGCAGCAACTCCCCTCTTGGTTGTGCCTAACTTAGAAAGCTGGTTTTCAGCAGGCTGGTGGTTTGGACCACTATAGTTCTGGTTTTGTGGTGAGCTGCATTGTAGCGGGTGTGTGTGGAGTGTGATTGTTTGTGTGTGTGTTGTGTGTTAGTGGTTTTTTTTGTTTATTTTTGTTTTTGTATATATCTTTAGTGTGTGTGATGGATAAGAGGGTGATGTATGGTGTCTGGGTGGATGGATGTATGTGTATGCTGAAAGAGCAGGAGGAAAGGGAGCGGGGTGTTGTGAGGCTTAGGGCACCCCGCTCCTTTGCAATCCGCCTTTCAGTATGGGACTTAAGTGACGAGCAGATCAGGAGCCGCTTCCGTCTGAATCGTGCTGCACTACAGTCCCTATATGATCAGATTAAGACCAAAATCGAGCCATCCACCAAACGCACTCATTCCATTCCAGGCATAGTACGCCTGTGTGCCACTCTGAATATTTTGGCACGAGGGACCTTCCAGGCAACCTCCGCCCTCCTCAGCGGGATAAGCCAGGCTACTATGAGCCGCATACTAATCCAGGTAGTTCTGGCAATTTGTGATTTAATCCCAATTTACATCAGGTTTCCTGAGGATGAGGAAGAGGTTGCCAAAATAAAACATGCTTTCTATCTGATGGGAGGGATCCCGAATGTGCTAGGGTGCGTTGATGGTACACATATCCCTTTCCGCCCTCCCCGTGCACAGGAGCTGTCCTACAGAAACCGGAAACAATTCCATTCAATTAATGTGATGGTGGTCTGTGACCCAGACATGAGGCTGCGGGCGGTGAGATCGGGGTTCCCCGGCTCATGCCACGATTCTTACGTCTTGCAGCGGACAGTCCTGTGCCGGAAGTTTGATAACAACGAAATGCCAGCTGGCTGGCTACTGGGTAATAAATTAACCATGTCAATGTATTTTGCTAATATGTGGCCTAGTAAGCCAATTTTAACCAAACTACCACCAAAAAACATGTACTAGTACTAATTGCTGTCTCTCTCCTTGTGTTTTTTCTACAGCGGACAAGGGATATGGGCAGAGAACGTGGGTCATGACTCCGGTCAGGAACCCACGGACCTCTGCCCATGAACGCTACAATGCAGCGCATCGCAAGACCAGAAGCATTGTGGAAAGAACCATCGGCCTGCTGAAAGCACGCTTTCTCTGTTTGGCACGGCCAGGAGGAGAGATGCTCTACAGCCCACAGAAGGTTTCCAAGATCATCCTTGCCTGCTGTGTGCTACACAACATTTGCATTTGTCACCGAATCCAAGCCCCCGAGGAGACAGCACTGGTGCCAGAAATCCCCAACCTGCCCGCAGAAAGAAGTGAGGACACCCAGACTGGCGATGAGCTAAGGGAAAGGATGATCACTTCTTTTTTTGCGGTAAGCTAACTACCCTTCACTCTAATGCAAGTACTGCACTACTGGTTAAATGTATTTGACCTCCCATCAAAATGTGCAAAAAAACACACTAAGGGGGGTGTAAGATGACCAAAACCACTCTAAAGGGGGTGTAAGATGACCCAAACCACTCTAAGGGGGGTGTAAGATGACCAAAACCACTCTAAGGGGGGTGTAAGATGACCAAAACCACTCTAAGGGGGGTGTAAGATGACCAAAACCACTCTAAGGGGGGTGTAAGATGACCCAAACCACTCTAAGGGGGGTGTAAGATGACCAAAACCACTCTAAGGGGGGTGTAAGATGACCAAAACCACTCTAAGGGGGGTGTAAGATGACCCAAACCATTCTAAGGGGGGTGTAAGATGACCCAAACCATTGTAAGGGGGGGTGTAAGATGACCCAAACCACTCTAAGGGGGGTGTAAGATGACCCAAACCACTCTAAGGGGGGTGTAAGATGACCAAAACCACTCTAAAGGGGGTGTAAGATGACCAAAACCACTCTAAGGGGGGTGTAAGATGACCAAAACCACTCTAAGGGGGGTGTAAGATGACCAAAACCACTCTAAGGGGGGTGTAAGATGACCCAAACCACTCTAAGGGGGGTGTAAGATGACCCAAACCATTGTAAGGGGGGGTGTAAGATGACCCAAACCACTCTAAGGGGGGTGTAAGATGACCCAAACCATTGTAAGGGGGGGTGTAAGATGACCCAAACCACTCTAAGGGGGGTGTAAGATGACCCAAACCATTGTAAGGGGGGTGTAAGATGACCAAAACCACTCTAAGGGGGGTGTAAGATGACCCAAACCATTCTAAGGGGGGTGTAAGATGACCCAAACCACTCTAAGGGGGGTGTAAGATGACCAAAACCACTCTAAGGGGGGTGTAAGATGACCCAAACCACTCAAAGGGGGGGTGTAAGACGCCAATGTTGGTTATCAAGTAATGCATTTTTGTATTTGCTACAACTATACTACTTTAAAGATCTATACTAACTGCACTTTTCTTATTTTTTCAGGCACAAACACGGGCACCGTGATCAATATTTCGGACTTTCCCAACTTTATTTTACTTTACTTTGCTTTTTCCTTTCTGTTTTAATTTTACTTTACCATTTCTCTTGTGTTCATTTTTAATTTTAGGTAGATTTGAATAAAAAATCTACTATATATAGATACATGTGGCTATGTGTTTAATTCTGGTGAACGTTTCCTTGGCATTCTACTTCCTATTGTAATTATATTTTTCTGGCTGATTTATGTTTTTATTTCCCTTTTCCATTTTCCTTTTATTTCTCATTTCTGTTTTTCTTTTCTTTTTCTATTTTCCTTTCTCATTTCTGTTTTTCTTTTCTTTTTCTATTTTCCTTTCTCATTTCTGTTTTTCTTTTTACTATTTTGCTTTCTCATTTCTGTTTTTCTTTTTTCTATTTTCCTTTCTCATTTCTGTTTTTCTTTTCTTTTTCTATTTTCCTTTCTCATTTCTGTTTTTCTTTTTAATATTTGGCTTTCTCATTTCTGTTTTTCTTTTTTCTATTTTGCTTTCTAATTTCTGTTTTTCTTTTTTCTATTTTGCTTTCTCATTTCTGTTTTTCTTTTTCTATTTTCCTTTCTCATTTCTGTTTTTCTTTTTAATATTTGGCTTTCTCATTTCTGTTTTTCTTTTTTCTATTTTGCTTTCTAATTTCTGTTTTTCTTTTTTCTATTTTGCTTTCTCATTTCTGTTTTTCTTTTTCTCTTTTGCTTTCTCATTTCTGTTTTTCTTTTTTCTATTTTCCTTTCTCATTTCTGTTTTTCTTTTCTTTTTCGATTTTCCATTTTTCGCTGTTCTGTTTTTATTTTCATTTTCTTTCTCATTGGTGGTTTAATTGTATTTCCTTTTTATTTAACAAATAAAAAAAAAAAAAAAATTGTGGCTATGTGTTTAATTATGTTTTATTTTGCATTTATATTCGAATATCTGGTTGAATTTAATTTCCTTTTCAACACAAAATAAAAACTCTTTAAATTTTTAACAAATGTGGCAATGTGTTTTATTCAGAAGGTACTGGATGGCCAGGACACAGCAAAGCTAACAGGCGCTGTGTAGAATAGCGTGGTCACACTGACTGACAGCGCCTACAAAGCTGAGGGCCAACATCATATTCAGCAATGTAGGCGTTGTTCGCAACAACGCCAGGTAGCGACTGAGGAGGCCTGCTATAGCGAATCGCTACCGCCCGCGGCTGACGCTAGCGGCGCTCTTAGCGCCATACTTCAGTCGCTCATCTGTCGCTACCTGGCGCTATTGATGAATCGGCCTCTTATATTTAGAGATCGAGCAGAAGACAGGCTGGCTAAAGGAATTCACAATGCTTAGATGCAGGATATGAAGTAAAATATGTTTAATATGATTATTTTGTATATTTAATGCTTCTGGCTATGCTTAACATTTAATCATAGAGCAATAGTAATGATGTAGGTCCCAAAATATAGCATTTGAGGTAACCCCCAGAGTGGTGGCACTAAAGTTAATTCTTTAAGATATAATTACTGTATATGTTGATATCATCTTGGTCTGAATCTTCATTTAACAAAGACACCAGCCTGTATTGTCATACTTTTGTCTGCATTTCTGATAAAAGGTTTTGTCCCCCACTGTAGGAGCCAAGCTATGGATCAGTTTCCACACCCACAGGAAGACGAGGGTATAATTGTATTATGCACATAACATTTTATCTCTTCCCAGCCCTTCTGATCATTGCTGGAAACTTCATCACTGCTTGCGGAAAAGATCAAACAAGGTCCTAGATCACTGGTCCCCAACCTGTAGCTTGGGAGCCACATGTGGCTTGCGGACCCTTGCTTTGTGGCTCATGGCCTGCCTGGGCTCTATGAGCAGGGCTGGTAGCGAAAAATGGCAGCTTACCTTTTCTTTGGAGAATTCAGTGGCACACTTGTCGGCCTCCCATTGAGTGTTGTGCTGGAAGCTGCAGGTAACCCATAAAACTTTGATGCCTGACCCCTTTGGAGATAGAGGATCTGCTTCTGAAAAGCTAGTATTTTATGGGGGGGGATTACAATTATTTATTTATAAAGCGACTTTGTATTCCGTAGCACTGTACAAAGTAGAAACTACCGGAGGATGGGAGGACTAGCATAATAATAATACACGGGGCATGATGAGTCGTAAATCAGTATATCAGATGAATGAAATAAAATACATGCAGTATCATGAGTCATATGCAATACAGGTACGGGAGTATGTTAACAGGTATAATACTTAGAATAAAGATTATACAGACACAGCGCACACAAACAGAAAAATGCTTAGAAACAGCTCAACGCGTAAGGAAGTCCCAATCCTGGTATAGCGTAATTATAAGAACATAGAGCTTTTCTTGATAGGCCTTTCAACCTCAAGCGTAAGACAGCCGAATTAGAGCATCCCGGATTGCATGCATCAAACTTTATAGCAAGTGTTCCCACCACCGGAAAGCCTCAAACTCTTACCAGACGGCGGTGGGTAAATGACATATATAATAAAATCCAACATTGATCCCACGCTCATCAGTTTAAGCTTAAATTATATATACTCTGGTTGTTCCTTTAAGACTCAAAAGATGATATATGGAAAACCAAATCTGCTGTTCCTTTAAATGCGCAAACGTTGTTTCCAGCAGGGGTATGGTTAAAATCCCCACAGACAAATTGAGCATGCAAGAGAAGGACAAAGAGCAATCTAGTGCAATAATGCGGAACCAAATGTATTTGTATAATAAAAGTGGATAAAACACTCACAGGTGTAGGTAAGTAAAAAGCATAAAAGATCCAAGCCAGGTTAAAATCAGTAACTCTCACCACACATGAAAAGCGTATCAGGCTTCCAGATTTCCTCAATGTTCAATGCTGGAAAGGTCAGTAAGAGCTCCTGCCCATACGTACTCACGTCTCGCCTTCCGTCTAGTTTGATGCATGCACTTCGGGGCGCTCTAATTCTGCTGTCTTACGCTTGAGGTTGAAAGGCCTATCAAGAAAAGCTCTGTTTTCTTATAGGTACGGGAGTATATTGGGAGAGAAAAACCTGCCCTTGCAAGCTTACAGTCTAAAGGATGAAGGTGGAGACAAGAGGTTGGGTCACAATGTGTATGTACTAAGCATGATAGCAAGTGCTACCACAAGACTGTAAGAGGGGTGGGTTAAGCCAGATAGGCTTGTCTAAATAGGTGGGTTTTAGGGGTGCTTTTGATGGTTTTAAGTTTGGTGATTGGGAAATTGTATGAGGAAAAGCATTTCAGAAGAGATGCATGTATGAAAGTCCTAGACATGAGAATCGGAGGAAGTGGTCAGGACTGAGAACAGGAGGAGCTTGGAAGGTAATAGCTAGGAGTTTTAAATTAAATCTTTCAGATAGTGGCAGTCAGTATAGGGATTGACAGAGAAGCAGTGCTGGTGAAGTGAGAGGAGAGGTAGATGAGGCGATCAGCAGAGTTAAGAATAGATTGCAGAGGTGCCAGATTTGCGTAATCGACAAACTCTTCATGGAAAATGTGTCTCAAGATCGTCGCTCCCTGCTGAATGTAAATCTAAATTAATGAAATGTTTGCAAACCCTATGCTCTAGATCAAACCTAGTTTTACTGCTTACCATTTTTGGAGGCCTCAAATTAGACAGCTTATTAGGGGCGTGGCAAAGGTGTAGTTTATGAGTATGGCTTATTTACAGCCTTTTGAGGAACAAACAACAAGGCTACACGCTTTGCGCCCAGATGTTGGTGATTGAGACAATGCTTAGCCAATCCTTGCATTCCACTACCACCATTCAGCCACAATCACTTGGAGCAGTTGTAAACTGACCAGATATCCTGAATCCTGCATGCAATGGGACAGTCTTCTCAGTAATGTCATGTGGGACATTCAGGTCCCCAGAGTTTTGGGGGGTACAGAAAGACAAAATGCCTCAAAATGAGACTGTCAGGCCAAAAGTGGCATCTAAATCCAATCAAAACAGCAATATTTGGGAGAAAGTTGGCTGAATTTAATGCCAGTAATTGTCCTGTAGGTAATGGCAGAGATGTCCTTCAGCTAAGTGACGTTGACGGTGAAAAAAAAACACCAGTATAGGGTTCCTCCTAAATATTTTATTGGAGTGAAGGTATACTCCTGATCTTTATATAATACTAAACAGTTTTCATATAATTTATACAGTTCAGACATTTGGTTGTCTCCCCATTTGAGGGTCATTTGGCAGCTTTAGCTCCTACACAAAAATAAGAACAACCAACCTAAACTGTCCACCCCTCCTTGATATGCTAAGGATGTTTACAGAGCTCAACAGCAAAGCACCTAGATAATTTGTAAATTCCTTCTATGATGTGAATTGTGCTGGTTCATTAGGTCATTAGATGAAACTTCAGTACTGGGTGAGATGCTGCCAAAACCGGCAACACCACCCCAACCAATAGCACATGCAGATGTGGCTAATAAACAGATTTTCTTTTCCATTATAGCATCCTTTACTGCAGCAGTCAAATAAGCTTTGAAATGGAAAGAGCAGTAAGCTCCAGTAAATCTTTTCCTGCTGACTGAAAAAATAGGAGCGTTTTCCTACAGAGGTTGGTAGAGAATAAATGGTCTATAAATAATTGATTTAGCAGTATGTATGACTGAGCAGGTTTATGTAAAGCTTCTGTTTTGAGAATGGTTAGGAACCTTACTTTGCAAAGCAGAAAATTAGATTTATCCAATCATGGAAGTCTTCCTGGCGAACCAGTGCTCCTGCCCAGGACCTTAAAGCGGTCCAACAGTCAAAAATGACTTTAACCAGACCAACAAATCAAACAGTGCTCAAGTGCATCCCTCCCCAGGGCAATTTAGATTGCTGCACATAAAAAAATAATTTGCCTTTTTCCAACGCCTGCTGTAGTGAATTTTCTAAACAAAATGGTGGCTCATGCATTTGCAGGCCACCTGCAAACAGGAAGTGCTGCCAGGCTTCCTGTTACTGTGCATTGTCAGTTATGTCATTTGAATCCAGGCAGCAGCATGACTGAGATGCTGGGAGAGGAAGCTGCAAAATGGCCACTACCTTTCTTTTCCAACCATGTAACAATCTACAGTTACTTATGGGCTCCTTCACTAGACTTTCTGTCCAGGGGCCTCCACCACACTTAATCCATTTTCAAAGTCCTTTACCAACCAGATCCTAACATGTTGACTCCAAGCCACATGGACAAAAAATATTGAGACTGTGATCAGCGAGAAAAAGATGCAGCCATGTTTCCTAGAAAAGACACCCATCAACATCCCATATCATACTTACTTCAGTAACCAGGAAGAGGCCACTATGCCTGGGGTTACGGATGCCAAGCAGCAAACATATTGAGAGAGTAAAGGTACACAGTACAGTTTCATAGAACAATCATTTCAATGCCTCCTTTATGCTCCATCTAGATGGGTTTTCATTTCAAATTAGCTTCTTATGTGAACCTGATGGCCACAGATTTCCGACATAGGTTCTACCATGAAGTGAAATGCAAGGAGCAGACAGTCTATAAAGCAACACTATACTCAAGTCACAACTTCCTCGTTCATGAGCCTTGATTCAAAGACACATTCGTCCGGACTTCCGTAGCTGTCTGTGAAAGTTTTGGTGGGTGTTTGTCATTTTTTTGCTTTTTTTCGTACATTTTCCACTCGTACAAACGTTCGGGAGAATGTGTATATGCGCTTTCGATGAACTGAAGCAAATCGGAACATTTCCAAACAAAATCAGAAATTTTCCGTTCGTTCAGATAACTTCCGTTGTTGGGATGGTTTCTGTCTGATTCAGAGAGCTGATTTCCGATGGATCACCACCATATAAATCCGTTTAATTTCCGATCCACTTACGAGACCTTTAAGGGCTCGGATTGCTATTGTTGAACATGTTTTGTGGCTATGTGGAGGAGTCTGCGCACCTTTAGCACCAAGGCATTGCATGTATCAGCATGGCCGAGGCCATAAATTGTATAGCAATGCATACCTGAATCAATACATTTCATGTATGCCTTATAGATGCAGTTTAATGCTGACCTAAATTAGTCTTTAGCATGTAAACATTTATTTTTCCACACATCCATATAATTTCTATATTTTTTTAGACTTATGTCCTTTGTGAAATATATTTGGATTGTTGAACTTGAATCTTAATGTGTTGCAGGAGTTCTTGTTTTAGTTGGTTACCTTTGCTTTGTGTAATTATTTTATATTTGGTTGCAGGAACTGCAAGATGTGCCACTCGCCCTTGCTCCTGATGCCCGTTCTTTGCCTGCAGAATGCGGGCCAGGGGTTCTCTAATTGGGCACTATGCAAAACCCGGGCCATGGTGGCGAGGGCCCTCTGGCTTTTGAAGTCCAGATTTAGGTGTTTGGACCATACAGAGGGGGGGGGGGGGCTCTGCAGTATGACCCCAACAAGGTTATACCAAAATTTTAACTTACGTTTTTTAACAGGGACCACACGTGCCAGAGTGGCACAACTGAGTGTCAGGGTCCTTCAGTTGGTGGGCGAGATGCAGGAGCTGCGCAACTCTTTGGGGACCACAGATGAAGAATAATGTTCAGTGGACTGCCATTGCTATGTATTTTGTTTTTTATAGTTGTAAAAATGTTAAGTTTTCAAAATTTGGATACATTTTATATTTTATGATGGCATCCCCCAAAAATTATTACAGTGTCATTTCATTTACAAAATACATTAACACAAAACTAATGGGCCCAGAAATATTTAAAGATGAATATTCACATGACCGAGAAGTGGTTTGGGTGAGCTTTAGGGTTCCAAAAGGGAAGATGGAGGATAGTGCTAAGTGGTTTGGGTGAGCTTTAAGGGTCACAAAGGGAAGATGGAGGATAGTGCTAAGTGATTTAGCTAAACATTGTAGTAGAAGTGAGGGAGTCAAATATGTAGGCAAGCACTTTAACCCTTTAAACGCCAGCCACGTAAAATTTACGTGGCTGCCTCCCCTGCAGTTAACCGCCAGCCACGTAAATTTTACGTGGCTGGCGTTCCCTTACCTTACAGGCATCTCAGGGGCATCAGCGGGCCATTTGCTTTGGAAGCCTCTCGAAGGGAGGTCAGGGGGAGGTGACCTGGGTGTGACCCAAGTCACCTGATCGCTCCCCTGACCAATCAGCGGGGGGCGCACGGCAGCTGTCATCAGCCGGCGCCCCCTGCTTACCTCTCCAGATGACGTTGGATTACGCGGGCGGAGCCTCTTTTGCGCAGTACAGGGGTCAGGGAGAGGTGACCGGTTGGTGACCCAAAACACCAACCACCTCCCGGACCAATCAGCGGGGGGCGCACGGCAGCTGTCATCAGCCGGCGCCCCCTGCTATTTAAACGGCGATCACGAGGGCACCGGTCTCTTTCGGCGGCGATCTGCGGTAAGTAGCGCTGTGTTATGCTGTGTTATGCTGCGCTGCGATGGGCTGCGCTGCGATGGGCTGCGCTGGGCTGGGCTGCGCTGCGCTGGGCTGTGCTGCGCTGGGCTGTGCTGCGATGGGCTGCGCTGTGATGGGCTGGGCTGCGCTGGGCTGGGCTGCGATGGGCTGCGCTGTGCTGCGCTTGGCTGTGCTGCGCTTGGCTGTGCTGGGCTGGGCTGCGATTGGCTGTGCTGCGCTGCGATGGGCTGGGCTGCGCCGGGCTGCTCTGCGCCGGGCTGCTCTGCGCAGGGATGCGCTGCGCCGGGCTGCGCTTCGCCGGGCTGCGCTGCGCTGGGCTGGGCTGTGCTGCGCGCTGCGCTTGGCTGTGCTGCGATGGGCTGCGCTGCGCTGGGCTGTGCTGGGGCGCGCTGGGCTGGGCTGCGCTGCGATGGGCTGGGCTGCGCTGCGATGGGCTGCGATGCGCTGTGCTTGGCTGAGCTGCGCTGGGCTGTGCTGCGCTGGGCTGTGCTGCGCTGGGCTGTGCTGCGATGTGCTGCGCTGCGCTGGGCTAGGCTGGGGCACGCAGGGCTGGGCTGGGCTGCGCTGGGCTGTGTTGCGCTGGGCTGTGTTGCGCTCGGCTGGGCTGTGTTGCGCTGGGCTGAGCTGGGCTGGGCCGCGCCGGGCTGGGCTGCGATGGGCTGCGCTGCGCTGGGCTGTGTTGCGCTGGGCTGGGCTGAGCTGGGCTGCGCTGAGCTGGGCTGGGCTGCGTTGCGCTGGGCTGGGCCGCGCCGAGCCAGGATGGGCTGCGCTGCGCTGGGCTGGGATGGGCTGCGCTGGGCTGGGCTGTGCTGCGCTGGGCTGTGTTGCGCTGGGCTGTGTTGCGCTGGGCTGGGCCGCGCTGGGCTGGGCCGCGCTGGGCTGGGCTGCGTTGCGCTGTGCTGTGCTGGGCTGCGCTGCGATGGGCTGCGCTGCGATGGGCTGCGCTGCGCTGGGCTGCGCTGCGCTGGGCTGCGTTGCGCTGGGCTGTGTTGCGCTGGGCTGTGTTGCACTGGGCTGTGCTGCGCTGGGCTGTGTTGCGCTGGGCTGTGTTGCGCTGGGCTGTGTTGCGCTGGGCTGCGCTGAGCTGGGCTGCGTTGCGCTGGGCTGGGCCGCGCCGGGATGGGCTGCGTTGCGCTGGGCTGGGCAGGGCTGCGATGGGCTGCGCTGGGCTGGGCTGTGCTGCGCTGGGCTGTGTTGCGCTGGGCTGTGCTGCGCTGGGCTGTGCTGCGCTGGGCTGCGATGGGCCGCGCTGGACTGCGTTGCGCTGCGCTGGGCTGGGCTGCGATGGGCTGCACTGGGCTGGGCTGTGTTGCGCTGGGCTGTGTTGCGCTGGGCTGGGCTGCGCTGCGATGTGCTGGGCTGCGATGCGCTGTGTTGCGCTGGGCTGTGTTGCGCTGGGCTGTGTTGCGCTGTGCCGTGCCGGGCTGGGCTGTGCTTTGGGCTGGGCTGCGCTGCGATGGGCTGGGCTGCGTTGCGCTGGGCTGTGCCGCGCTGGGCTGTGTTGGGCTGGGCTGCGTTGCGCTGGGCTGGGCTGGGCTGTGCTGCTGTGATTGGGTGATCTGTAGTGACTGGGGGAGCAGATCACATTGCGGACAGATTGGTCGGGGGGGAGCAGATCACATTGCGGACGGACAGATTGGTCGGGGGGAGCAGATCACTTTGCGGACGGACAGATTGGTCGGGGGGAGCAGATCACATTGCGGACGGACAGATTGGTCGGGGGAGCAGATCACATTGCGGACGGACAGATTGGTCGGGGGAGCAGATCACATTGCGGACGGACAGATTGGTCGGGGGGAGCAGATCACATTGCGGACAGATTGGTCGGGGGGAGCAGATCACATTGCGGACAGATTGGTCGGGGGGAGCAGATCACATTGCGGACAGATTGGTCGGGGGGAGCAGATCACATTGCGGACGGACAGATTGGTCGGGGGGAGCAGATCACATTGCGGACAGATTGGTCGGGGGGAGCAGATCACATTGCGGACGGACAGATTGGTCGGGGGGAGCAGATCACATTGCGGACAGATTGGTCGGGGGGAGCAGATCACATTGCGGACGGACAGATTGGTCGGGGGAGCAGATCACATTGCGGACGGACAGATTGGTCGGGGGGAGCAGATCACATTGCGGACAGATTGGTCGGGGGGAGCAGATCACATTGCGGACAGATTGGTCGGGGGGAGCAGATCACTTTGCGGACGGACAGATTGGTCGGGGGGAGCAGATCACATTGCGGACAGATTGGTCGGGGGGAGCAGATCACATTGCGGACGGACAGATTGGTCGGGGGGAGCAGATCACATTGCGGACGGACAGATTGGTCGGGGGGAGCAGATCACATTGCGGACAGATTGGTCGGGGGGAGCAGATCACATTGCGGACAGATTGGTCGGGGGGAGCAGATCACTTTGCGGACGGACAGATTGGTCGGGGGGAGCAGATCACATTGCGGACGAACAGATTGGTCGGGGGGAGCAGATCACATTGCGGACGGACAGATTGGTCGGGGGAGCAGATCACATTGCGGACGGATTGGTCGGGGGGAGCAGATCACATTGCGGACAGATTGGTCGGGGGGAGCAGATCACATTGCGGACGGACAGATTGGTCGGGGGGAGCAGATCACATTGCGGACGGACAGATTGGTCGGGGGGAGCAGATCACATTGCGGACGGACAGATTGGTCGGGGGGAGCAGATCACATTGCGGACAGATTGGTCGGGGGGAGCAGATCACATTGCGGACGGACAGATTGGTCGGGGGGAGCAGATCACATTGCGGACGGACAGATTGGTCGGGGGGAGCAGATCACATTGCGGACGGACAGATTGGTCGGGGGGAGCAGATCACATTGCGGACGGACAGATTGGTCTGGGGGAGCAGATCACATTGCGGACGGACAGATTGGTCGGGGGGAGCAGATCACATTGCGGACGGACAGATTGGTCGGGGGGAGCAGATCACATTGCGGACGGACAGATTGGTCGGGGGGAGCAGATCACATTGCGGACGGACAGATTGGTCGGGGGAGCAGATCACATTGCGGACAGATTGGTCGGGGGGAGCAGATCACATTGCGGACGGACAGATTGGTCGGGGGGAGCAGATCACATTGCGGACGGACAGATTGGTCGGGGGGAGCAGATCACATTGCGGACAGATTGGTCGGGGGAGCAGATCACAGTGTTCTAAATGAGATCGCTGTTTTTTGTGAATGTATCTCATTACTATGAGATGTACTACTTGCTGTTCTGTTTTGCAGAGCCACTTGCCGCCTCCTTTTTATGCTGTGTTATATTATATGAATTTATGATTTTATGCTGTTATAAATGTGTTTTGGCGCTAGTGTGTTATAATTAATAATATAAATGATTATTTATCAGGGTGGGCGATGGCAGGTGTGCGCCGGGCCCAGCTCTCTCCTGGGTGCAGCCGGCAACGGTGGTGGGTGAGGAGGCAGAAATGGGGGGGGGGGGGGTGTCGAGCGGAGCCCTGGCTGATTTCTGGTTGCCATGTGATTGGTGATCATGAGCCATTTGCTGCCTGCACCCCCCCCAATGGCTGCCTCCAGCCCCCCCATTATCGGCTCCCCTATCCCCCCCCCAATCTACACATGGATGTTCACTGGGCGAGCCAAACCGGCCGCACACCTGCCACCCCCACAATGCAATCTAAACTGTATTTGGTTTTTTGATTTTATGCTGCGTTATAAATGTGTTTTGAGCCTAATGTGTGCTAATCAATAATAGAAATTATTATTTATCGGTGTGAGCAATGGCAGGTGTGTGCCAGGCCCATCTCTCTCCTGGGTGCAGCCGGCGATGGTGGAGGGTGAGGAGGCCGAAATGGGGGGGGGGGGTTGAGTGGAGCTCTGGCTGATTTCTGGTTGCCATGTGATTGGTGATCATGAGCCTGCACCCCCCCATGGCCACCTCCATTCCCCCTCATTAGCGGCTCCCCTATCGCTCCCCCCGTCTACACACAGGTGTTCACTGGGTGAGCCATGCCTGGCGCGCACCTGCCACCCATGTACCTTGCTGCCAATTCAACGGCACATGCTAGCTAAAAGTATAGCGTAGTGTGACTGTGACCAGTGCATGCACAGGATCGGGCATAAGGTAGTTGTTAGAGGGGAAACAGGGGTTTTTTTTACCTACGCTTCTTAATCTATACTTCTGTTAAATAAACTTTCTGCAGGCGTGTTGGTTGGTTTTCGGCCCGAAGACTTCGTCAGTTGGACCTTCGCTGGACCTTCGTCCTCCCTTTTGGGACTGTCCCTACTAGGACCTCTCCTGTGTACAGTCCTGCTGTACCTGGGACTGCTGTAGCCCCCTCGAAATTAATAGTCCCTGTGTCCTCCTCCCCCCGTCCGGAACCCCCATCCCCCCTCCCCCCCCTTTCCCCCCTCCCCCCCTTTCCAGATTAACATTCGGTTCAACTGCTCCTGCTGAGTATACACTTTTTTGATTATATTTAAAATTGTTTCTTGACTGTTTATTGTGTAGTTTTATTTTTTGTATTTGGTTATAGTTGTAGGTTATAGTTGTAGGTTATAGTTGTAGGTTATAGTTGTAGGTTACATTTAGTACAGTCATCCCCCATAGGGTTTTGATTTTGTAACTTTTTTGATTATCGGATTTAAAAATGGCTGGGAGAAGGTACACTGCTCAGGAAGCAGCGGCTTATCTGATGGAGTCGGACTCAGAAGAATTTAGCGAGTCAGGGTCAGAGTATATGCCCTCAGGTAGCGAGTCCGACTCCTCTAGTGAGGAGGTACAGCCGCGCAGTAGTACCAGTGCTAGGCATCCTAGAAGGGATGGTACCGCACAAGAAGAGGCCATGCTGGAGGAAAGTGTAGGGCAGGGTGGGAGTGCTGTAGCTGGAGGAGAGCCTGCGTGGAGGCCTCCTAATAATTATTCCCCCCAAATTCCCCCATTTGATTCGGTCCCCGGGGTCAATGTTGACACCACAAACTTCCGTCTCATTGACTACCTCAATTTATTTGTTTCAGAGGCCATCCTACTGGATATGGTCCATTATACGAATCTCTATGCTGAGCAGGTCCTCACCCAAAATCCCCCACAGAGGCACGCCCGAGCTCATGCATGGCAACCAACAAATTTGAGTGAGATGAAAAAATTTTGGGGGCTCACTCTAGCAATGGGTATCGTCAAAAAATTTAGCATTGAGTCCTACTGGGATACCCAATCCATATTGGCAACCCCATTGTTTCCGGCCATAATGTCCAGAAACCGTTACGAAATCTTACTGCGGTTTCTGCACTTCAACGATAATTCCACTGCTATTCCCCGTGGTGAGCCCGGTCACGACAGGCTGCATAAATTAAGACCCCTGATAAATAGCCTGTCAGAGCGCTTTGCGGAAGTGTACACCCCTTCACAAAATTTAAGCATTGACGAGTCACTTCTGCTGTTTAAAGGGCGCATTATATTTCGTCAGTATATCCCTAGCAAGCGTGCCCGCTATGGGATTAAATTTTACAAATTGTGTGACAGTGTGACCGGCTATACCAAATTTTTCCGGATTTATGAAGGAAGGGACACACATCTGGACCCCCCTGGTTGTCCCCTTAATTTGACCATCAGTGGAAGAATCGTTTGGGAGCTCATGACTCCTCTACTGGGAAGAGGTTACCACTTATATGTGGACAACTTCTACAGCAGCATCCCGTTATTTAGAGCCCTTTATTCATTGGACACACCGGCCTGTGGCACCATCAACCGCAATCGAAAAGGCTTGCCCAGGTCAATGCTGCAAAAAAAACTGAATCGTGGCGAGTCGTATGCTTTAAGAAGCGGTGAGCTCCTGGCCGTGAAATATATGGATAAAAAAAATGTAATCATGCTGACGACAATCCACGATGAGTCAGTCATGACTGTACGACAACGTGGTCCCCGACCCCCCTACCAAAAGCCACGTTGTATAAAGGACTATAATAAATTCAGGGGTGGCGTTGATAAGACGGACCAAATACTAACCTACTACAACGCCGCCCGCAAATCCCGAGCCTGGTACAAAAAAGTTGCGATTCATTTGGTCCAGCTGGCAACTTTTAACTCCTTTGTTGTCTTCAAGGCAGCAGTACCAGGCTCGAATCTGACTTTTATAAAGTATCAGCAACAGCTACTTCCTGCTCTGTTGTTTGGGGATACCGAGGAGGCCCCAGAAATGTCAGCTAATGACAACCAGGCTAGATTAGTGGGGAAGCACTTTATAAAGTGCATTCCCGACATGGGTGGTAAAAAGTATCCCCAGAAGGCTTGTAGGGTATGTAGAAGCCATGGCATTAGAAAGGATGTGCGGTACTACTGCCCGACTTGCCCCAGCCAACCTGGTTTATGCTTCGAACATTGCTTTGAAGCATACCACACCCAGTTAAACTACTAATTAGTACTGGGTTAATTTTTCTTTAAGTTTAGACTGTAGGTAGACCCCTTTTTTGTTGTCAATGTGTTTTTCTTTTCCTTTTCATTTCTTTTGATATGCTTACAGATGTGATGGGATGTACTGGAGGAGGAGCAGTCGGTTACTTGTGGCGCATGATGATTAAAACGTGAGCCCCCATTTTCAGCATTGTAATACCTGACCCGGTTCACTGATCTTATAATCTGATGCCACAGCTAATGTAGCCTATCTGCACCTCACAAGTCTAATCCTTATTGCAGCTGTTTGTACCATTAAGAAATGTAAAGGTCTGTTTTGTGCACTTTCATAGCGCATGCTTTACTTTGAGTTGTTCTTTTGGGTATCGTCCGGTTCGGCGGTCCCTGCTTTTAATTCCTGTTTGCATTTAGATTTTTTTAGTAAAATGTGGAAACACGTGAAACCCGTTAATGTGTTGAAAACTTGGCCACTGGAACAAGCCTGGTACGGCTTAATTTTATTTGTATTTTAATTGAAAAGTGTTGTTTTAGTTGAAAATGCACAAGGTGCGCACTTTGTCCGCAGAGCAGGAAATTTTAAGTGAAATGGCCGTTATGCATACGCTTTGGGGTAATTGGCAACCCTACCCTTGGAGGTAGCTATGCATGTTGGGTATTGTTCCGTTCAGAAGACCTTGCCGTTTCAGATTTGGTTATTTTTTTGGGGTTAGCGTATGTTTTTAGAGAAATATTTGGTCTTAATGCTGCATTTTTGATATTTTTTTAGGGAAATCCGGGACAACAAGTTGGTTTCGGGAAGTCTGGCGTCTGAAAAGCTGCAGCTACAACACCAACCCTGGTACGCCTAGAACGCTTGAGGTGTGTACTTTCAGGGAACATATGGTTTGTGGGGGGTATTTTTAACTGAAAAGTGGTGTTTTAGTTGAAAATGCGCAAGGTGCGCACTTTGTCTGCAGAGCAGGAAATTTTACGTGAAATGCCCCTTATGCATACGCTTTGCTTTGGGGTAATTGGCAACCCTACCCTTGCAGGTAGCTATGCATGTTGGGTATTGTTCCGTTCAGAAGACCTGGCTGTTTCAGATTTGGTTAATTTTTTTTGGTTAGCGCATGTTTTTAGAGAAATATTTGGTCTTAATGCTGCATTTTTGATATTTTTTTAGGGAAATCCGGGACAACAAGTTGGTTTCGGGAAGTCTGGCGTCCGTAAAGCTGCAGCTACAACATCAACCCTGGTACGCCTAGAACACTTGAGGTGTGTACTTTCAGGGACCATATGGTTTGTGGGGGGTATTTTAAATGAAAAGTGGTGTTTTAGTTGAAAATGCGCAAGGTGCGCACTTTGTCTGCAGAGCAGGAAATTTTACGTGAAATGCCCCTTATGCATACGCTTTGCTTTGGGGTAATTGGCAACCCTACCCTTGCAGGTAGCTATGCATGTTGGGTATTGTTCAGTTCAGAAGACCTTGCCATTTCAGATTTGGTTAGATTTTTTTTTGGTTAGCGCATGTTTTTAGAGAAATATTTGGTCTTAATGCTGCATTTTTGATATTTTTTTAGGGAAATCTGGGACAACAAGTTGGTTTCGGGAAGTCTGGCATCCGAAAAGCTGCAGCTACAACACCAACCCTGGTACGCCTAGAACGCTTGAGGTGTGTACTTTCAGGGAACATATGGTTTGTGGGGGGTATTTTAACTGAAAAGTGGTGTTTTAGTTGAAAATGCGCAAGGTGCGCACTTTGTCTGCAGAGCAGGAAATTTTACGTAAAATGCCCCTTATGCATACGCTTTGCTTTGGGATAATTGGCAACCCTACCCTTGCAGGTAGCTATGCATGTTGGGTATTGTTCAGTTCAGAAGACCTTGCCGTTTCAGATTTGGTTAGTTTTTTTTGGTTAGCGCATGTTTTTAAAGAAATATTTGGTCTTAATGCTGCATTTTTGATATTTTTTTATGGAAATCCGGGACAACAAGTTGGTTTCGGGAAGTCTGGTGTCCGAAAAGCTGCAGCTACAACACCAACCCTGGTACGCCTGGAACGCTTGAGGTGTGTACTTTCAGGGAACATATGGTTTGTGGGGGGTATTTTAACTGAAAAGTGGTGTTTTAGTTGAAAATGCGCAAGGTGCGCACTTTGTCTGCAGAGCAGGAAATTTTATGTGAAATGCCCCTTATGCATACGCTTTGCTTTGGGGTAATTGGCAACCCTACCCTTGCAGGTAGCTATGCATGTTGGGTATTGTTCAGTTCAGAAGACCTTGCCGTTTCAGATTTGGTTAGTTTTTTTGGTTAGCGCATGTTTTTAGAGAAATATTTGGTCTTAATGCTGCATTTTTGATATTTTTTTAGGGAAATCCGGGACAACAAGTTGGTTTCGGGAAGTCTGGCGTCCGAAAAGCTGCAGCTACAACACCAACCCTGGTACGCCTAGAACGCTTGAGGTGTGTACTTTCAGGGAACATATGGTTTGTGGGGGGTATTTTTAACTGAAAAGTGGTGTTTTAGTTGAAAATGCGCAAGGTGCGCACTTTGTCTGCAGAGCAGGAAATTTTACGTGAAATGCCCCTTATGCATACGCTTTGCTTTGGGGTAATTGGCAACCCTACCCTTGCAGGTAGCTATGCATGTTGGGTATTGTTCAGTTCAGAAGACCTTGCCGTTTCAGATTTGGTTAGTTTTTTTGGTTAGCGCATGTTTTTAGAGAAATATTTGGTCTTAATGCTGCATTTTTGATATTTTTTTAGGGAAATCCGGGACAACAAGTTGGTTTCGGGAAGTCTGGCGTCCGTAAAGCTGCAGCTACAACATCAACCCTGGTACGCCTAGAACACTTGAGGTGTGTACTTTCAGGGAACATATGGTTTGTGGGGGGTATTTTAACTGAAAAGTGGTGTTTTAGTTGAAAATGCGCAAGGTGCGCACTTTGTCTGCAGAGCAGGAAATTTTACGTAAAATGCCCCTTATGCATACGCTTTGCTTTGGGATAATTGGCAACCCTACCCTTGCAGGTAGCTATGCATGTTGGGTATTGTTCAGTTCAGAAGACCTTGCCGTTTCAGATTTGGTTAGTTTTTTTTGGTTAGCGCATGTTTTTAAAGAAATATTTGGTCTTAATGCTGCATTTTTGATATTTTTTTATGGAAATCCGGGACAACAAGTTGGTTTCGGGAAGTCTGGTGTCCGAAAAGCTGCAGCTACAACACCAACCCTGGTACGCCTGGAACGCTTGAGGTGTGTACTTTCAGGGAACATATGGTTTGTGGGGGGTATTTTAACTGAAAAGTGGTGTTTTAGTTGAAAATGCGCAAGGTGCGCACTTTGTCTGCAGAGCAGGAAATTTTATGTGAAATGCCCCTTATGCATACGCTTTGCTTTGGGGTAATTGGCAACCCTACCCTTGCAGGTAGCTATGCATGTTGGGTATTGTTCAGTTCAGAAGACCTTGCCGTTTCAGATTTGGTTAGTTTTTTTGGTTAGCGCATGTTTTTAGAGAAATATTTGGTCTTAATGCTGCATTTTTGATATTTTTTTAGGGAAATCCGGGACAACAAGTTGGTTTCGGGAAGTCTGGCGTCCGAAAAGCTGCAGCTACAACACCAACCCTGGTACGCCTAGAACGCTTGAGGTGTGTACTTTCAGGGAACATATGGTTTGTGGGGGGTATTTTTAACTGAAAAGTGGTGTTTTAGTTGAAAATGCGCAAGGTGCGCACTTTGTCTGCAGAGCAGGAAATTTTACGTGAAATGCCCCTTATGCATACGCTTTGCTTTGGGGTAATTGGCAACCCTACCCTTGCAGGTAGCTATGCATGTTGGGTATTGTTCAGTTCAGAAGACCTTGCCGTTTCAGATTTGGTTAGTTTTTTTGGTTAGCGCATGTTTTTAGAGAAATATTTGGTCTTAATGCTGCATTTTTGATATTTTTTTAGGGAAATCCGGGACAACAAGTTGGTTTCGGGAAGTCTGGCGTCCGTAAAGCTGCAGCTACAACATCAACCCTGGTACGCCTAGAACACTTGAGGTGTGTACTTTCAGGGAACATATGGTTTGTGGGGGGTATTTTAACTGAAAAGTGGTGTTTTAGTTGAAAATGCACAAGGTGCGCACTTTGTCTGCAGAGCAGGAAATTTTACGTGAAATGCCCCTTATGCATACGCTTTGCTTTGGGGTAATTGGCAACCCTACCCTTGCAGGTAGCTATGCATGTTGGGTATTGTTCCGTTCAGAAGACCTTGCCGTTTCAGATTTGGCTAGTTTTTTTGGTTAGCGCATGTTTTTAGAGAAATATTTGGTCTTAATGCTGCATTTTTGATATTTTTTTATGGAAATCCGGGACAACAAGTTGGTTTCGGGAAGTCTGGTGTCCGAAAAGCTGCAGCTACAACACCAACCCTGGTACGCCTAGAACGCTTGAGGTGTGTACTTTCAGGGAACATATGGTTTGTGGGGGGTATTTTAACTGAAAAGTGGTGTTTTAGTTGAAAATGCACAAGGTGTGCACTTTGTCTGCAGAGCAGGAAATTTTACGTGAAATGCCCCTTATGCATACGCTTTGCTTTGGGGTAATTGGCAACCCTACCCTTGCAGGTAGCTATGCATGTTGGGTATTGTTCCGTTCAGAAGACCTTGCAGTTTCAGTTTTGGTTACGCCTAGAAAGCTTGAGGTGTGTACTTTCAGGGAACATATGGTTTGTGGGGGGTATTTTAACTGAAAAGTGGTGTTTTAGTTGAAAAAGCGCAAGGAGAGCAAAATGGTTGTATTTTCTTTGAAAATTGACTCAGTCGCTATTTTCAGTTTTACGTGTCTCCTGGGCAGGAAAGGATGTCTACCAATACATATGTGGTACTGTTGCAATCGGGAGGAATAGGGCTTTTACACACAATATGACTTTCTGGAACAACTTGCATGTTTTATTAAAAAAAGTACAACAAATTGTAAAAAAAATGTTTTTTCGGGTTTTTTTTACATATTTTCCACAAAAATATTTAAAAAACACTAACAATCTTACTAACAAGACATGTCATGTTAAAGCCCAGACTGTGCAGAAAAAAACAATATATAATTTTCCAGGGAAATACTGGGAAATCCCTTCAAAAATCACTGTTGAACATGGGGAGCGCAAAATAGTGCAAAATGGCCTGGCAACAAAGGGTGACAAAATCTCAAGGTAGGCTGGCAGTTAAAGGGTTAATGAGTTAAGTTTGTAGTGCGCAGGCGCAAGATCGTAAGGATTCCGATTATTTTTTGAAAAATGGAAACAGAATCTATCGGGAAACGTAAAGGATTCGTTGGAGGATACGATGGGAAAAGGGCAAAAACGAAAGTGTGACAGACTCTCTGTCTTTTGGATGTCATCACTATTCAGTTGCCCACCGGGTCATTCACTGGCCTTTTCTTAATTAGGTCATTGTAGTTTGGATTGTATTATAAACTGCCTTTGTGTTAATTGATTACGTCACAGGCAATGGCATTGTTCTGATTGAGTGTATTACAGACGCCTATTGTTTTGCTGATTGCGTCACCGGCAGAGTTGGTCTGTGTATTTGTCATGAGGTCCACGGGGGAGGTCCCATTGCATGGAGACTTGTGTATATAAGGCCTAGAGTGGCACTAATAAAAAGACTTCACCTTCACCCTCAATACTGAAGTTCTGTCTCTTATTGGGGGAAACGCTATATTACAGTTCACTAGCCCTTGTAAGGGCTGTTCCTGTTTCCTCACGGACGACTCTGGAATTCCAGCAGCACCTCTTACGATTGGGAAAAGGACGTCTCGGGGCGGTGAAGCCCTCCGGCGATAAGGGTTATCGCTACAATTGGTGGCAAGCGGTGGGATGGTCCTTTGTACCCAGAGAGAGTGCTACCCTGATGGAGAGTCAGTAGGACAAGTTGAAAAGGCTGACCCTGAAGGATCTACTCGAGAGCCGGGGAAGGTCAGCTAGCAACCGCCCACGTCAGGAACTGATAGCCGAGCTGATCGAAATGGATCGTGCAGCAGTGAGGACCGAAACCAATATAGAGATAGATGAAGACGCTGCTCTTGTTCAAGCGGTTCGGAACAGATTGTCGGTCTATGGCCCGAATCCATCACAGGAACTGATCGACCGAGTCTTCGCCGCAGCGGAGGCAGAGGCCAGTAAGCGAAGGGAAGATCGGCGAC
The DNA here is from genome assembly GCA_027917425.1 of Gastrophryne carolinensis. Classification (NCBI taxonomy): domain Eukaryota; kingdom Metazoa; phylum Chordata; class Amphibia; order Anura; family Microhylidae; genus Gastrophryne; species Gastrophryne carolinensis. The sequence goes on along the minus strand of CM051237.1, from coordinate 284,029,591 downwards.
TTTCAACCCAGCAGCCTCTCAGCCTCAGTTACACTGGGGGGAGAAAGATTCCATTTGCAGCATTTAAGTCCTTCCAGGAAAGTGACGACGAGATTGACGGATTTTTGGCCGATTTTGAACGGCAGTGCGCTTTACACCGGGTACCCACGGAGGAATGGGTCACCATATTATCAGGGAAATTATCTGGGAAAGCTTCCGATGCTTTCCGGGCCATCCCTGATGCGGACTTACCACACTACCATCTGGTAAAGGAGGCTTTGTTAGCCCGGTACGCTGTCACCCCGGAAGCCTACAGGCGACGATTTCGGGAATCCCAAAAGAAGGGAGGGGATTCTTACACGGAGTGGGCATGTCGCCTCCATCGTACAGCATCACACTGGGTCACTGGATGCAAAGCCACGACCGCTGAGGATGTACTACAGTTGTTTTTACTAGAACACTTTCTCAATGCCCTGCAACTAGAGCTAAGAGAGTGGGTACGTGACCGGAGGCCTCTAACGCTACCTGAGGCTGCTCGTCTAGCCGACGAGTACACTGATGCTCGCCGGACAGAACAGTCCGCTCCAAAACCACAACCTCCCATCAAATTTCAAGCACCTGTGGCTTCAGCGCCAACTCGTGATTCTGGGCCACATAGGCCAGCGCAGCAACCGAACCTCTCCACAGTTCAGTGCCATCGTTGCAAACAATGGGGACATTATCGCAGAGATTGCGCCCTAGAGCCTCCCCGAAACACGTGGGGGCAAAAGCAACCTTCCACCTCCCGTACTCCTGTGGCACACTGTTTGGAAGCTGAGAGCAGTTCGGAAGAGTATCTGGGGGTACTGTATGAAGCTGATCCCGTACAAGCGGCCATCCAAGACAACCGACAGCACCATTGCCAGGAGGTACGAGTCAATGGGCGCACCGCGCAAGGATTACGCGACACCGGAGCCACACTTACCTTGCTTCAACCTCATTTGGTCAAGAACAAAGACCGCACTGGACACACCGTTGCAGTAAGGGTGGCGGGAGGAGCTGTGTTTCGACTCCCCACCGCCCGAGTACATCTTGACTGGGGCGCTGGATCCGGCAGGGTACAGGTGGGACTTATGGACAACTTACCAGCAGAAGTACTATTGGGAAATGATCTAGGACCAATGACTTCTGCCTACGCTACCTCTGGACCAGCCAGCGTCAACCCTGTTACAACCCAGGCTCCAGCCCGAGCTGCCGACTGCAGCCCACTGGTCGGGGAGACCCAGGGGTTTCGTCTGCATCACGTCATGTCTGTTACACAAAGTCAAGAAGAGGATCAGCCGTCAGGTTACGTCCTTCCAGAAGGGAAACTTATGCCAAACACTATTTTTGTTGGGGGCATTGGCCGTCGGATTAATCAGCCTGAAATTAAGGATGTTTTTTCAAAGTATGGCGCTGTAAAGAGTGTCAAAATTATTAGGGATGCCTCTGGCGTTTCTAAGGGTTATGGTTTTGTCTACTTTTACGATGATGTAGATGTGCAGAAGATTGTGGATTCTCCGATCAGCTTCCATGGAAAGAGATTGAAACTTGGGCCAGCTATAAGAAAGCAGAGCACCTGTGCACACATCCAACCAAGGACTTTGGTGCTGAACTCACCAACGCCACAATATCCCAGTGTTTGGACCCCACCCATGACCGATTCCTATGTACAGCCCACGTCAATGTTTAGTCCGGTTACTCACTATGTGCAGACTTGTCCTTACACAGAACTCTGCCCATAACAAGAGTCCGGACAGCCCCACGTTAACCCGAACAGGGTCAATCCGGGTCTGCCGGGTGTTCCACAAAAAGGGGGCATTGTGACAGACTCTCTGTCTTTTGGATGTCATCACTATTCAGTTGCCCACCGGGTCATTCACTGGCCTTTTCTTAATTAGGTCATTGTAGTTTGGATTGTATTATAAACTGCCTTTGTGTTAATTGATTACGTCACAGGCAATGGCATTGTTCTGATTGAGTGTATTACAGACGCCTATTGTTTTGCTGATTGCGTCACCGGCAGAGTTGGTCTGTGTATTTGTCATGAGGTCCACGGGGGAGGTCCCATTGCATGGAGACTTGTGTATATAAGGCCTAGAGTGGCACTAATAAAAAGACTTCACCTTCACCCTCAATACTGAAGTTCTGTCTCTTATTGGGGGAAACGCTATATTACAGTTCACTAGCCCTTGTAAGGGCTGTTCCTGTTTCCTCACGGACGACTCTGGAATTCCAGCAGCACCTCTTACGATTGGGAAAAGGACGTCTCGGGGCGGTGAAGCCCTCCGGCGATAAGGGTTATCGCTACAGAAAGCCTACTTTGTAACATGTGGAAATGAAATGGAAAAGTCTGGATGGAAAATGACATCCGCGTAATTCGTAATCTGCCGTATGAACGGACGGAAACTTTACACAAGGTTTTCAATGCGTGCATAGAATCGCTCGAACTTTCATACGAGAGCAGGAACATTTGAAAAAAATACGACATCGGCACCAAAACGGAATTTTTTTTGTGTCTCTCTGAATCGAGGCTATGGTGTATGGTAGCTAGGGATGAGCGAATCGATCCGGACGAACCCGGATTCGTTCCGAATTTCATAAAAAATTTGATTCTGAATGAATCCGAATTTCCCTGCGATTCGATCGATCGAAGTTTTCCTTTAAACTCCATTTATTTCAATTACAGGCATTCTAAGATGCTGGAAGCACAATAGCCTTGATTCAAAGACACATTCGTCCGGACTTCCGTAGCTGTCGGAAAATTTTGGTGGGTGTTTGTCATTTTTTTGCTTTTTTTCGTCCATTTTTCATTCGTACGAACATTCGGCAAAATGCGTATATGCTCGTTCAATAAACGGAAGCAAATTGGAAGTTTCTCGTTACTTCGGGAGGTTTTTTTCCACCAAATCTGAAATGTTTCGTCCGTTCAGAAAGTTTACGTTATTGCAATGGGCTGGCGATTAATTTAGAGAGCTGATTGCCGATGGGACAACACCCCATAAATCCATTTCATTGCCGATCCACTACCGGCACCATTTAGACGTCGGAACTAGAGCCATGGACGAGTCTACTGCATTTGAGGTGCCTGAAGATCTGCAGCTTCTTGGCATTGAGATCGTCCGGAGGTCAGAGACCAGACTGCACCGGCGGCGACGCATGGACATCAATGGCATGCATGACGTTGAGTTGTTCGAGCTGACCAGGCTTAATCGCGCTTCCCTCCATAAATTGTATAGTGAGCTGCGGCCATGGTTATCCCGCACCACAAGGAAGGGGCAAGCAATTTCAGGTATGACCAAGATGCTTGGCTGCCTGCAATTTTTGGCGAACGGCTCGTTCCAGAGGCTGGGTGCCCTCTCCGTGGGGATCTCACAGCCTACGCTGAGCTATGTGCTATCCAAATTTTTGGAAGGCATGGCTACCCTAACTCGGAAATATATTTGTTTCCCTGAGGATATTGTAGCCAGAAACGCCATTAAGCTGGCATTTTATAATATCGCCAACATGCCCAACGTCATGGGTGCAATTGACTGCACACACGTTGCCCTGGTCCCTCCGGAAGTCGACGAGTATATCTACAGGCAAGTTTTGTCTTCCATTGTATCTAAATTTTTGGGTGTCCCTCCTTTGGCAAATAACATTATTTGTTTTTCTCCCTCCTTGTTAAAAAACCCTCATTGTGAATAGTCCCTCCTTTTAAGCAGAGCATCCTTGGGAATAGTTTCTCCATTTTTAGTAACCCTCATTGTGAATAGTCCCTCCTTTTAAGAAGAGCATCCTTGGGAATAGTTTCTCCATTTTTATTAACCCTCATTGTGAATAGTCCCTCTTTTTCAGAAGAGCATCTTTGGGAATAGTTTCTCAATTTTTAAGTAACCCTCATTGTGAATAGTCCCTCCTTTTAAGAAGAGCATCCTTGGGAATAGTTTCTCCATTTTTAGTAACCCTCATTGTGAACAGTCCCTCTTTTTCAGAAGAGCATCCTTGGGAATAGTTTCTCCATTTTTAGTAACCCTCATTGAGAATAGTCCCTCTTTTTCAGAAGAGCATCTTTGGGAATAGTTTCTCAATTTTTAAGTAACCCTCATTGTGAATAGTCCCTCCTTTTAAGAAGAGCATCCTTGGGAATAGTTTCTCCATTTTTAGTAACCCTCATTGTGAACAGTCCCTCTTTTTCAGAAGAGCATCCTTGGGAATAGTTTCTCCATTTTTAGTAACCCTCATTGAGAATAGTCCCTCCTTTTAAGAAGAGCATCCTTGGGAATAGTTTCTCCATTTTTAGTAACCCTCATTGTGAATAGTCCCTCCTTTTAAGAAGATCATCCTTGGGAATAGTTTCTCAATTTTTTATTAACCCTCGTTGTGAATAGTCCCTCCTTTTAAGCAGAGCATCCTTGGGAATAGTTTCTCCATTTGTATTAACCCTCATTGTGAATAGTCCCTCTTTTTCAGAAGAGCATCCTTGGGAATAGTTTCTCCATTTTTATTAACACTCATTGTGAATAATCCCTCCTTTTAAGAAGAGCATCCTTGGGAATAGTTTCTCCATTTTTAGTAACCCTCATTGGGAATAGTCCCTCCTTTTAAGAAGAGCATCCTTAGGAATCGTTTCTCAATTTTTAGTAACCCTCATTGTCAATAGTCCCTCTTTTTAAGAAGAGCATCCTTGGGAATAGTTTATACATTTTTAGAAACCAACATTGAGAATACTGCCTAATGTTAGGAATAGCATCATTGAGAATAGTCCCTCCTTGTAATTTTGCGCTCAACGTTCATAGTCCCTCCTTTTCATTAGGCCCTCTAGGTTCCTAGTCTCTCCTTTTACATATTCCCTCATTGCAATCAGTCCCTCCTTGCTAATGCTTCCTCCTTGCCAAGAGTGTATGTGCAACAATTGCCCTTATTTTTCCATTCTTCAAAAAGTTTTTGGAAAGTCAAACATTTGAAAGTGTACTTCAAATAGAACAAGTAACTCAACCTTGTAAAGGCTCGAACATAGATCTTCTTTTGTTGGCCACTTAAATGTAAAGTAGTTGTTTAGTGTTAGTTGTCTGGATGTTAACTTTTGACTTAGCCTGTTAGAAGTGAGCGTTGGATTAGTTTGCTAACTGTTATTTTTTTTTTGTGTTTATGTTTCCTTTTTACACAGAAACAGAAAAATGGGCCACTCACTGAATGTGCAAGCAGTGGTGGCCCAGGACATGCGCTTTCTGAGCGTCCTGGCAGGCTTCCCTGGCTCAGCCCATGATGCCTATATCCTGCGCAGATCAGGATTATTCCGGCGGTTTGAGTCAGGGGAATTTGCGGGTGCATGGCTCCTTGGTAAGTAGAGTCCAATTACATATTTATCTTTTATATGTGTGGCTTGGATTTTTGTGGGAGTCACCTTTCTTAAACGATGCCTTTGGGCATCACCTTGGGAACATGTGTAACCCGACTGGACCCATTACATTATCCAAACTACATTGGCTGCCAAATTGTTTGTAATCCAAAGTGTAATGAGAGCAAAAGTCTGAAACAGTCTTCCCCACACTTTGCCCTCAAAATCGGTTAGGGACTTTAGCAGAGGGTCTGCGCCATCTTTGCTTACATGCATTTCACTAGAGGTGAGCGGGATAAAGTGCAGGGGCCGCCTTACACCTGTTTTGGACTAAGCCAAACCAGAAAATGGGCCAGGTAAAGTTAACCTATACTACATTGTTCTGCAGCACAGACAGGAAACAATAGCTGCTAACAGTCTGCCTGATTGGCCAGCATCCACAGTATTATTTACCTACTTTGGTCCCCCATCTATCACATATGTTTAATTGTGGTTTTTGCATCTGCAATATGTATGCTCATGTTTGTGTGACAATGTCACCTACCTGATTAATCTGTTTCTTTTAGGAATTTAGCGCTGCAATGTATGAATTAATGGTAATATTATTTTCCCTTACATTTTTATAGGAGATTTGGGGTATCCACTACTCCCGTGGCTGATGACTCCTGTCCTCAGGCCACAGACTCCAGCACAAGAGGCCTACAATCGTGCCCACAGAAAAACCAGGGCAGTGGTGGAGTGGGCCTTTGGACTCCTGAAGACCCGTTTTCGGTGCTTGGACCACACTGGGGGCTCCCTGCAGTATGACCCAAAAAAGGTCATTGCTATCATTATGGCCTGTGCAGCACTGCATAACTTTGCAATCTTGCAAAGGGTCCCCCGCTATGTGGATTTGCCACCCTCTCCACCCGCCGATGAGCCAGACGACACCTATGTTGGCCAGCCAAGTGCGTCTGGCCAAGCCATGCGTGCTAATTTAATTGCCACCCATTTTGGTTAATTTTTGTTTTTGTTTCTTTGGACTTTGGTGTGTTTGTTTTGTGACATTTTTTTGGGGGGGATGTATAATTTCATTATGACAAAATCAATAATGAATTTTTACAAAAAAAACAACAACAATGTTTGTGGACTTATTTAGACAAATTTGTTAGTGTTTGTTTTGGTGTCTACTTGAACTCATATTTCTAAATCAAAACACCACAGACATTAACTTGGTCAAACAAAAATGTTTACTAATTTGTAAAAGGTTCCTTTGATAACAACATAATATTAGGTGAGTGCCACTCACATACTTCGGGGGCAGACATGGACATGCAATTAATTTCAAAACATGTGCCATAACAGCAAAATGGACACAAATAAGCCCTCTCCTGCTTGCCCACATTTTCCACAGGTACAGGTTGAAAGCAGACATACCTATGCCACATCTACACCTGTAAGTCAGTGGCCCACCCAAACCAGAACACCCAGTCCCAATCCAAGTACAGTACAATCACAGCCAGTGTCCAAGGTCTTAATTTGCCAGCCCAGAATGTCACCCAATCATGCCTCCAAACATGAGGAGCCACCACAAATGTTATTATGCCCAAGGCTGCCGCGCAACAGCTTAAGTGGCCGCTTCAGTGAGTCTTGGCCTCTAGCATTGGCTAGTGGGCTACCTCAGGCCTTGAATGAGCTATATGGGTGCAAATCCTAAACATACTAGCAATAGCAGCACAAAATGGCAGATTTGTAGGCCTCACCAGACAAGTCAATCCAGTGTGGATGTCGATCAAAAAAGTTGAACAGATTCATGCCAAACACACATTAATATTGGTGATGGCCATAGAACCCAGGTTGGGGCCCTTGGGGGGGGGCCTAACCTGGGCCTCTGTTGCATTCAGAATCTGCAACTGTTCCACAATGTTTCTTTGGTTACTGTGCATTTCGGCCATGCTTGACCTGATTTCGGAGGTCAAGTTGCCTATGTGGCTGTTAAGGGTCCTAAATTCAGTCAGCATGGCACTTAAGGTATTATTCAGGGAATCTAATTGGCCCCGAATATGTTCTTGATTTAGTTGATTTTGGCGACGAAAAATTCGCCTCTCATGGTGCCATGCTGCCTCCATCATCTGCAAGCCCCTCCCCTGGGAAACTGGGCGATGTTGCTGAGTACGCCGCCCAATTTCCCGGGTTGTGGGGCGTGCAGATGATGTTGCTCTAGGACCCCCAACAGCCACAGGTCTGCTCACCAAATCCTCAGCAGCAGATCTGAAACTGGGGACTGGAGGGTCAGTCTCTGCATGCTGCCCACGATGTGCAGGCAGCATGCAGCCAGCTTCCCTCTGCTGCTGAGGATTTGGCGGAGAAACATTTTGGGACAGTTGCAGATTCTGGCCCAGGGGAAGATCTTCATAATCTGCAAGGAAGCTTCCATCCTCCTCCAGCTCCTGGATTTCCTCCATCAGTGTGTGGCTCTGTTGGGGACATGTGAAAAAAAAAAAGGTTCAGTGTGGGGAATACCTATGTAAATCAGACAATAAAAACATGGCAACCTACATGCATACACAACAGCATCAAAAAACACTTACCGTAGACATCGGATCCTGGGTCCGATGCAGCACAGAAGAAGACGGCAGCGGTAACATGGCAGAGGAGTCCCCACTAGCTGAGGGATGATGCTGGGCTGCATTAGAAGAAAAAGAGCTATGAAAACACACAACTATGCATAGTTGATGGTTAAGAACACATATGCTAACCAAATAAACGTGGCCAAGCAGGAATGGCAACTCCCACAACGTTGCCACTTGGCATTCACTAGGAATGCCATTAGATTAGTGCATGGATTGTTAAACCAGACTAGACACATTGGTCACGTGTCTAAAAACAAACATGCAACTAACGGCTGCTGTGTGAGTTGCCACATCCCTTATAGGCGATGAAGTTAACACACTAAGGTGCCAAATAGCAGTTACAATATGATTCTGGTGGGGAACATTGTATCTCAGAAAACATTTCTAGCAAACCATCTTAATCCGTTGGCCACCCAACCCAGCTCTTAGCAAATTGGCCAACAGCCAAAGATGTTAGTGTGGCGTGTGCTTGTCAATTAATACATAGCACGCATTCATTTTCTACACTCCAAAGTTTCATACTCTTCAGAAAGGTTATTAAACATCATGTATATGGGTGACAATTTGCACATTACCAGTCGACACACATGACACACCCTGGTCAAAGTGAGCACTCCACTACAAGCCACACCCTAGAGCCATGTGTTTAGCTATGCCTTGCTGCCACACCCTAGAGCCATGTGTTTAGCTAGCCCTTGCTGCCACACCCTAGAGCCATGTGTTTAGCTAGCCCTTGCTGCCACACCCTAGAGCCATGTGTTTAGCTAGCCCTTGCTGCCACACCCTAGAGCCATGTGTTTAGCTAGCCCTTGCTGCCACACCCTAGAGCCATGTGTTTAGCTAGCCCTTGCTGCCACACTCTAGAGCCATGTGTTTAGCTAGCCCTTGCTGCCACACCCTAAAGCCATGTGTATAGCTAGCCCTTGCTGCCACACCCTAGAGCCATGTGTTTAGCTAGGCCTTGCTGCCTATGTGTAGGTTAAGACACATTTTTGGGGTCATTCACACATTACTAACCTGCTGGAATTGGCGGGTTGTCCGTGTCCTGCTGGCCCGAGTGTCCCTCTAAGGCCACAGGATGTAGCAAGTCCAGAAACATCTACTCAGCCTGTGTAAATTTCAGTTTCGTGGGAAATCCTCCGCCAGTTTGTACGCTGAAAAACATTTTAAGCATAATTAAGCGCACTGATGGATAGACAAGAATAATAAAAACCCACAAATAAGCTATGTACCTGTACTGCTGCCTTTTATTCTGTTTCTTCCGCACGGCATATTTCAGGTCCGATATCTTCCACTGAACCTGTTCCACATCTTTGAGTTCCTCACCCGCTGCATTGACTTGCCTGGTGAGTTCTGCCAAAATCTCTGCTTTGCGCTGTTTGCTAGTTGTTTTTAATTTGCTCCCATATAGGTCATCATAATATAAGGTGAGCCCGCTTGCCAATGCCAGAGTTTGGGACTCACCAAAACGGCAACTCAAGTGTCCTTGGCGCAATGTGCGCCCTGTTTGGGGTGGTTGTGGCTCCTCAGTGCTTTGTGGCAAATGGGGTGACATTCTGGCCTGGGGGTATGGAGGAGACCTCAAAGACTGGAGGCTGGCTGTGGATCTTACTGAAATTGGAAAGGGACTGGGTGTTCGGGGCTGGGTGGCCACTGAAGTAACAGGTGTAGATGTGGCATAGGGGGAATGCATGACAACCTGTGCCGGAGGAGAATGTGGGCGAGCAAGAGAGGGTCTGGGTGAGCTGGAGCTGCTGCTTGGAGCCCTGTGGCTCTGTGGGGCCTTGGAGGTCGTTGGCTGGGGTGAGGCATAAATGGTGGTTCGACCACTCTTGGCCTTGGATTTTGAGCCATGTGCGGGTGGGGAGGGGGACGTTGGCCTTTGCAGCCTTTGCTGGCTTCTGTGCCTGCTGCGGCTTCTTTGCCTGCTTCGGCCCCTGCTGCGGCTTCTTTGCCTGCTTCGGCCCCTGCTGCGGCTTCTTTGCCTGCTTCGGCCCCTGCTGCGGCTTGGGCCCCTGCTGCGGCTTCTGGCCCTGTGTTTTTGGCCTTTGGCTATGGCCTTGGATCCACGTGGGGGTGGGGTGGGGCTTCGTCCCCTCTTACCCATCTGTTGGGCCGGAGCTTGTGCAGCCTTGGTTGGCTTGGTCTTGGTTTGGGCTGCTGCCACCTCCTTTTTGCCTGCAGCCTTGGTGGTAGCCCTTAGCCTCGCTCTTGTGACCGGGTTTTCGGGCCCTCGGCCTGCTCAGCCCGCTTGCTCTGCTTCTTCTGGCCGATCTGTTTTTTAGGTGCCATTTTTGGTGGACTCTCAAAGAGAATGAAGAGTAGGGTATAGAGCGCTAAAGATAGAAATTAAAGGTGAGCTGCACCTATTGAGTAAGAGACCTCTCCTTACTTAGAAGTAGACAATAGTTTTCCCAAAACAGGTCTTGCAACACCAAAAAATGGTATGTTGCAGGACGATGGTTTGTGTGTAGGTGCGCTTTAAGGTATGTTAGATTAGCAAAATTATGTATAGTTATAAAAGAAATAGATTATAAACAAACTTATAGAATTATACCAAAGTGATCAAACAGATGATGCGATAACTGGTGTTGATAAGAAGTGTTATTAATGGTGAGGAGGTAGTGTGCTATCCAACAATTAATTAAAGGTAGAACTAATTATTTAAGGGCATTGAAAAGATGGGAATTAGTTGTGAGCTGCACCCAGGTCACTTACCTATTCTATAATCTATTTCTTTTATAACTATACATAATTTTGCTAATCTAACATACCCTAAAGCGCACCTACACACAAACCATCGTCCTGCAACATACCATTTTTTGGTGTTGCAAGACCTGTTTTGGGAAAACTATTGTCTCAAAGAGAATGAGCTATGTGTGCAGGGACCTTTAAATAAGGGATCCGCCGTGTGACGCCTACGCGTTCGCGTAGGCGCACGTCCGGACGTGCGGAACCCGGAAACCGCTGGGGCATTACTTATCTGCTGCCGAGAAGAAGAAAGATGACGCCCACTATCTTCACCCGCCAACAAGAAGAGATCATGCTCGTTAGTGTATTTGTAGGCCTTTAAAGTGACATCTAAATGCTGCTCGACATGTTAAGGATGCGCACGAAGTAAGAGATCGGATCCAAATTGGGCTAAAATACATGCACACCCAAACGCACGCCACACACGTGCCAAACAACAGTGCTGGCAGATTTGAAAGTTTACTTAGCCTAGAAGTGTATGTGGGTAGGTTTTAATGTGATTGACCGTAAAAAGGTATAGTTTGCAATTATTTCTAGGCATGTTTAATTATTTGGTAGGTTTGATTTGTGTTTTGTAGACCATGCTGGAGCACAGGTACGACTACCTGCCAACTCGTTTCAAAAACGCAACGTCGCCCTGGAGATCATCGCCGAGATCCAACAACACACCAACACCACCTTCACCCTCACACAGATAATGCAGCATTGGTCGGACCTGAAAAGACTGCACATGCCCCGGGTGCGGAGGTTTTTTCGGGATCTATTTCCCAAGTAAGTACATAGCGATCGCATGCAAGATGTAACTATGCCAGAAGTTAGGGCTTTTATTTATAATGCCTTTTCTTTGGTAGTGTTGGAAATGGATTACCGTATTCGCCGCACCCGGAGGTGCACAGGCCGACTAGTGCTGCATGATTTTGCAGCTGGGAGTGAAGGTGGTGTATCTCCAGGGCGACGGGCCTACCCCTCCTCTGTGGGCTCCTCAGACCAGCCCCTGGACCTTACCACAGAGGAGGGGCGGCACAGCGTGGGCAGGGAGTCGTACCCTGCCATGCATGCGGGAGCCTCTGGTATGTCACTCTTCATGTCTATGCACACACATATACATGCTAGCTCCTGATATCAACAAACTGATTCCTTGATTCTGTATTTTTAGATGCTTCGGGTGCAGGTGAGGTAGTGGGTGAGGAGGCAGCAGGAGCCCACAAGACCCTGGAGAAGGTGAGTGATGTGACCCAGACTTAGTTAAAAACATTTGAGGACTGCTGAATCAGACATCCAAACTAACCATATTGCCCATGTTTCTACAGGCAATTCTTCACAGCAGAGCCAGGAACCAGGACCTCATGGTGTTGTCCCCAATGAGCCATCTCTCGGCCACCAACCAAGTAAGTAATTATGCCATTATTGCCATTTCTGTATAACTTCACCTGAACACACAAATACATAATGCCCAAGTCAATGCCAATATAAGAGTGACCTGTGGCCACTTAATGAGCTTAATGAGTTGCCCAACTGTCCTGTGGCCACTTAATTAGCTTAATGACCTGTGGCCACTTAATTAGCTTAATGACCTGTGGCCACTTAATTAGCTTATTGACCTGTGGCCACTTCATTAGCTTATTGACCTGTGGCCACTTCATTAGCTTAATGACCTGTGGCCACTTCATTAGCTTAATGACCTGTGGCCACTTCATTAGCTTAATGACCTGTGGCCACTTCATTAGCTTAATGACCTGTGGCCACTTCATTAGCTTAATGACCTGTGGCCACTTCATTAGCTTAATGACCTGTGGCCACTTCATTAGCTGAATGACCTGTGGCCACTTCATTAGCTTAATTCCTTGCAAAATTGAGATATGTGGCTTACAGTTCATTTGTTTAATAAAATACATTAAATCCACAGGTGAGAAACATGTATTGTTCGCCCAATAATATTTGTTTCGAAATTGGTTACAGGGACCACACGGCAACGACTCGCTGACATGAATCGGAGGGTCCTTGAGTTGGTGGCCGATCTGCAGGCGATGCAGGACACGTTGGGGACAACAGAAGAGGAAGAGTAGTGTCCTGGTTCCTGGCCCTGTATATTTGTATATAGTTTGTAAAAATTTTTTATTGTATATAGTTTTTTAAAAAATTACGTGTATATAGTTTTTTTAAAAAGTTACTTGTATATAGTTTTTTAAAAAATAACTTGTATATAGTTTGTTTAAATGTAGAACACATTTTTAAACAAATGTTTATATATTTTAAATATGCCACCACAAAATGGCAGTTGAGTAATAAAAAAAAAAAAAAAAAATCCCAAAAATGGTGTTCCATTTATTTGCACAAATACATTTACACAATACAAAGGGACAATGACATATTTCTACATCAAGATTGTGATGTCCGTGAAGTGATTTGGGTAAGTTTTAGGGTCCCAAAATGGAAGAAGAACCTAACCGCTAAGTGATTTGGGTACGTTTTAGGGACAAAAAATGGAAGAAGAACCTAACCGCTAAGTGATTTGGGTAAGTTTTAGGGTCCCAAAATGGAAGAAGAACCTAACCGCTAAGTGATTTGAGTAAGTTTTAGGGTCCCAAAATGGAAGAAGAACCTAACCGCTAAGTGATTTGGGTAAGTTTTAGGGTCCCAAAATGGAAGAAGAACCTAACCGCTAAGTGATTTGAGTAAGTTTTAGGGACAAAAAATGGAAGAAGAACCTAACCACTAAGTGATTTGGGTAAGTTTTAGGGTCCCAAAATGGAAGAAGAACCTAACCGCTAAGTGATTTGGGTAAGTTTTAGGGTCCCAAAATGGAAGAAGAACCTAACCGCTAAGTGATTTGGGTAAGTTTTAGGGTCCCAAAATGGAAGAAGAACCTAACCGCTAAGTGATTTGGGTAAGTTTTAGGGTCCCAAAATGGAAGAAGAACCTAACCGCTAAGTGATTTGGGTAAGTTTTAGGGACAAAAAATGGAAGAAGAACCTAAGCGCTAAGTGATTTGGGTAAGTTTTAGGGACAAAAAATGAAAGAAGAACCTAACCGCTAAGTGATTTGGGTAAGTTTTAGGGACAAAAAAATGGAAGAAGAACCTAAGCGCTAAGTGATTTGAGTGAGCTTTAAGGGCTCCAAAGGGAAAAGGCAAGATAGCGCTAAGTGGTTAGGGTGAGCTTTAAGGGCTCCAAAGGGAAAAGGCAAGATAGCGCTAAGTGGTTAGGATGAGCTTTAAGGGCTCCAAAGGGAAAAGGCAAGATAGCGCTAAGTGGGTAGGGTGAGCTTTAAGGGCTCCAAAGGGAAAAGGCAAGATAGCGCTAAGTGGTTAGGGTGAGCTTTAAGGGCTCCAAAGGGAAAAGGCAAGATAGCGCTAAGTGGTTAGGGTGAGCTTTAAGGGCTCCAAAGGGAAAAGGCAGGGTAGCGCTAAGTGGGTAGGGTGAGCTTTAAGGGCTCCAAAGGGAAAAGGCAAGATAGCGCTAAGTGGTTAGGGTGAGCTTTAAGGGCTCCAAAGGGAAAAGGCAAGATAGCGCTAAGTGGTTAGGGTGAGCTTTAAGGGCTCCAAAGGGAAAAGGCAGGGTAGCGCTAAGTGGTTAGGGTGAGCTTTAAGGGCTCCTAAGGGAAAAGGCAAGATAGCGCTAAGTGGTTAGGGTGAGCTTTAAGGGCTCCAAAGGGAAGAGGCAGGATAGCACTAAGTGATTTAGCTAAACATTGTAGTAGAAGTGATGGAGTGAAATATGTAGGCGAGCACTTTAATGAGTGAAGTTTGTAGTGCGCAGGCGCAAGATCGTAAGGATTCCGTCTGGACGAATATTTTTGGAAAAATGGAAACAGAATCTATCGGGAAACGTAAAGGATTCGTGTGAGGATTCGATGGGAAAAGGGCAAAAACGAAAGGCTACGTTGTTAGCTGAGAAAATGAATCTGAAAAGTCTCGATGGAAACTGACATCCTCGTACGCGTACTCTGGCATACGAGCGGACGGAAACTTTACAGAAGGTTTACATTGCATGCTTGGAATCGCTCGCACATTCATACGAGAGCGGGAACTTTTGAAAATGATACGACGACGGCACTAAAATGGAAGTTTTTTTGTGTCTCTCTGAATCGAGGCTCAAGCCCTGGGAGAGGGGCTTGACTTAACACTTACCCTATCCCTGCAGAATGTGCTGCTAAGACACCCTAAGCTTTTAATTCCTTGTGGTCTTTTAATACCAAGAGTGCCTTGTGGTCTTTTAATACCTAGAGTGCCTTGTGGTCTTTTAATACCTAGAGCGCCTTGTGGTCTTTTAATACCTAGAGTGCCTTGTGGTCTTTTAATACCTAGAATGCCTTGTGGTCTTTTAATACCTAGAGTGCCTTGTGGTCTTTTAATACCCAGAGTGCCTTGTGGTCTTTTAATACCTAGATTGCCTTGTGGTCTTTTAATACCAAGAGTGCCTTGTGGTCTTTTAATACCCAGAGTGCCTTGTGGTCTTTTAATACCTAGATTGCCTTGTGGTCTTTTAATACCTAGAATGCCTTGTGGTCTTTTAATACCTAGAGTGCCTTGTGGTCTTTTAATACCCAGAGTGCCTTGTGGTCTTTTAATACCTAGAGTGCCTTGTGGTCTTTTAATACCTAGAGTGCCTTGTGGTCTTTTAATACCAAGAGTGCCTTGTGGTCTTTTAATACCTAGATTGCCTTGTGGTCTTTTAATACCAAGAGTGCCTTGTGGTCTTTTAATACCCAGAGTGCCTTGTGGTCTTTTAATACCTAGAGTGCCTTGTGGTCTTTTAATACCCAGAGTGCCTTGTGGTCTTTTAATACCCAGAGTGCCTTGTGGTCTTTTAATACCTAGAGTGCCTTGTGGTCTTTTAATACCTAGAGTGCCTTGTGGTCTTTTAATACCTAGAGTGCCTTGTGGTCTTTTAATACCTAGAGTGCCTTGTGGTCTTTTAATACCTAGAGTGCCTTGTGGTCTTTTAATACCTAGAGTGCCTTGTGGTCTTTTAATACCTAGAGTGCCTTGTGGTCTTTTAATACCTAGAGTGCCTTGTGGTCTTTTAATACCTAGATTGCCTTGTGGTCTTTTAATACCTAGAGTGCCTTGTGGTCTTTTAATACCTAGAGTGCCTTGTGGTCTTTTAATACCTAGAGTGCCTTGTGGTCTTTTAATACCTAGAGAGCCTTGTGGTCTTTTAATACCTAGAGTGCCTTGTGGTCTTTTAATACCTAGAGTGCCTTGTGGTCTTTTAATACCTAGAGTGCCTTGTGGTCTTTTAATACCTAGAGTGCCTTGTGGTCTTTTAATACCTAGAGTGCCTTGTGGTCTTTTAATACCTAGAGTGCCTTGTGGTCTTTTAATACCTAGATTGCCTTGTGGTCTTTTAATACCTAGAGTGCCTTGTGGTCTTTTAATACCTAGAGAGCCTTGTGGTCTTTTAATACCTAGAGAGCCCTGTGGTCTTTTAATACCTAGAGTGCCTTGTGGTCTTTTAATACCTAGATTGCCTTGTGGTATTTTAATACCTAGAGTGCCTTGTGGTCTTTTAATACCTAGATTGCCTTGTGGTCTTTTAATACCTAGAGTGCCTTGTGGTCTTTTAATACCTAGAGTGCCTTGTGGTCTTTTAATACCTAGAGTGCCTTGTGGTCTTTTAATACCTAGAGTGCCTTGTGGTCTTTTAATACCTAGAGTGCCTTGTGGTCTTTTAATACCTAGAGTGCCTTGTGGTCTTTTAATACCTAGAGTGCCTTGTGGTCTTTTAATACCTAGAGTGCCTTGTAGTCTTTTAATACCTAGAGTGCCTTGTGGTCTTTTAATACCTAGAGTGCCTTGTGGTCTTTTAATACCTAGAGTGCCTTGTGGTCTTTTAATACCTAGAGTGCCTTGTGGTCTTTTAATACCTAGAGTGCCTTGTGGTCTTTTAATACCTAGATTGCCTTGTGGTCTTTTAATACCAAGAGTGCCTTGTGGTCTTTTAATACCCAGAGTGCCTTGTGGTCTTTTAATACCTAGAGTGCCTTGTGGTCTTTTAATACCCAGAGTGCCTTGTGGTCTTTTAATACCCAGAGTGCCTTGTGGTCTTTTAATACCTAGAGTGCCTTGTGGTCTTTTAATACCTAGAGTGCCTTGTGGTCTTTTAATACCTAGAGTGCCTTGTGGTCTTTTAATACCTAGAGTGCCTTGTGGTCTTTTAATACCTAGAGTGCCTTGTGGTCTTTTAATACCTAGAGTGCCTTGTGGTCTTTTAATACCTAGAGTGCCTTGTGGTCTTTTAATACCTAGAGTGCCTTGTGGTCTTTTAATACCTAGAGTGCCTTGTGGTCTTTTAATACCTAGAGTGCCTTGTGGTCTTTTAATACCTAGATTGCCTTGTGGTCTTTTAATACCTAGAGTGCCTTGTGGTCTTTTAATACCTAGAGTGCCTTGTGGTCTTTTAATACCTAGAGTGCCTTGTGGTCTTTTAATACCTAGAGTGCCTTGTGGTCTTTTAATACCTAGAGTGCCTTGTGGTCTTTTAATACCAAGAGTGCCTTGTGGTCTTTTAATACCCAGAGTGCCTTGTGGTCTTTTAATACCTAGATTGCCTTGTGGTCTTTTAATACCTAGCGTGCCTTGTGGTCTTTTAATACCTAGAGTGCCTTGTGGTCTTTTAATACCTAGAGTGCCTTGTGGTCTTTTAATACCTAGATTGCCTTGTGGTCTTTTAATACCAAGAGAGCCTTGTGGTCTTTTAATACCTAGAGTGCCTTGTGGTCTTTTAATACCCAGAGTGCCTTGTGGTCATTTAATACCTAGAGTGCCTTGTGGTCTTTTAATACCAAGAGTGCCTTGTGGTCTTTTAATACCTAGAGTGCCTTGTGGTCTTTTAATACCTAGAGTGCCTTGTGGTCTTTTAATACCTAGAGTGCCTTGTGGTCTTTTAATACCTAGAGTGCCTTGTGGTCTTTTAATACCTAGAGTGCCTTGTGGTCTTTTAATACCTAGAGTGCCTTGTGGTCTTTTAATACCTAGAGTGCCTTGTGGTCTTTTAATACCTAGAGTGCCTTGTAGTCTTTTAATACCTAGAGTGCCTTGTGGTCTTTTAATACCTAGAGTGCCTTGTGGTCTTTTAATACCAAGAGTGCCTTGTGGTCTTTTAATACCTAGAGTGCCTTGTGGTCTTTTAATACCTAGAGTGCCTTGTGGTCTTTTAATACCTAGAGTGCCTTGTGGTCTTTTAATACCTAGAGTGGCTTGTGGTCTTTTAATACCTAGAGTGCCTTGTGGTCTTTTAATACCTAGAGTGCCTTGTGGTCTTTTAATACCTAGAGTGCCTTGTGGTCTTTTAATACCTAGAGTGCCTTGTAGTCTTTTAATACCTAGAGTGCCTTGTGGTCTTTAAATACCTAGAGTGCCTTGTGGTCTTTAAATACCTAGAGTGCCTAACTATTAATCATGCTGTTGATGTCTCTATAAATGCATGTGCTTGGTCCCGCCCCTGTTGTTGGATACCTGCATTGTCTCTTTGAAGCCTAGCTGTGCCCTTCAACCCCCCTGCATACCTCTGTCATACCTCCCAACTTCTGAAAATGTGAAAGCGGGACAAGCCACGCCCTCGGCCACACCCATGTTACGCCCCGACCACACCCCCTGTCACGCCCTCCAGCTCCGATCCTCCAGCAACTGCCTTCACCCCTGCATGCCAGCCTGCGTACGTTTTTTTTATCCCCAACCCAGCCCCCCGCGCGCCGCCCCCGGCCCCTGCGCGCTCACCCGGAAGCCAGTATCTTCGCGCCGGCCAGTATTTATACTGAAGACGCTGGCGTCGTTGCGGCACTGGGCACACCGCCACAGCGCAGTGCATCCCTGGACACTTGCTAACGGTCCGGGACCACGGATTTTGTTGAAAAATCTGGACAATCCCGGGAAAATCGGGACAGTTGGGAGGCATGCCTCTGTGTGCGTGTAGGCCTTCAGCCCTTCCTTAGTTCATGTCTTGTCTGTGCTGGGGCTCACAGCGCTTCATAGTTTGTGTCTCTGTCTGTGCTGGGGCCCAGCTCTGTCATAGCCTGCACTGGGGCCCAGCTCTGTCATAGCCTGCACTGGGGCCCAGCTCTGTCATAGCCTGCACTGGGGCCCAGCTCTGTCATAGCCTGCACTGGGGCCCAGCTCTGTCATAGCCTGCACTGTGGCCCAGCTCTGTCATAGCCTGCACTGTGACCCAGCTCTGTCATAGCCTGCACCGGGGCCCAGCTCTGTCATAGCCTGCACTGGGGCCCAGCTCTGTCATAGCCTGCACTGTGGGCCAGCTCTGTCATAGCCTGCATCGTGCCCAGCTCTGTCATAGCCTGCACCGTGGCCCAGCTCTGTCATAGCCTGCACCGGGGCCCAGCTCTGTCATAGCCTGCACCGGGGCCCAGCTCTGTCATAGCCTGCACCGGGGCCCAGCTCTGTCATAGCCTGCACCGGGGCCCAGCTCTGTCATAGCCTGCACCGGGGCCCAGCTCTGTCATAGCCTGCACTGGGGCCCAGCTCTGTCATAGCCTGCACCGGGGCCCAGCTCTGTCATAGCCTGCACTGTGGCCCAGCTCTGTCATAGCCTGCACTGGGGCCCAGCTCTGTCATAGCCTGCACCGGGGCCCAGCTCTGTCATAGCCTGCACCGGGGCCCAGCTCTGTCATAGCCTGCACTGGGGCCCAGCTCTGTCATAGCCTGCACTGGGGCCCAGCTCTGTCATAGCCTGCACTGGGGCCCAGCTCTGTCATAGCCTGCACTGTGGCCCAGCTCTGTCATAGCCTGCACTGGGGCCCAGCTCTGTCATAGCCTGCACCGGGGCCCAGCTCTGTCATAGCCTGCACCGTGGCCCAGCTCTGTCATAGCCTGCACCGGGGCCCAGCTCTGTCATAGCCTGCACCGGGGCCCAGCTCTGTCATAGCCTGCACTGGGGCCCAGCTCTGTCATAGCCTGCACTGGGGCCCAGCTCTGTCATAGCCTGCACTGTGGCCCAGCTCTGTCATAGCCTGCACTGTGGGCCCAGCTCTGTCATAGCCTGCACTGTGGCCGAGCTCTGTCATAGCCTGCACTGGGGCCCAGCTCTGTCATAGCCTGCACTGGGGCCCAGCTCTGTCATAGCCTGCACTGGGGCCCAGCTCTGTCATAGCCTGCACTGTGGCCCAGCTCTGTCATAGCCTGCACTGGGGCCCAGCTCTGTCATAGCCTGCACTGTGGCCGAGCTCTGTCATAGCCTGCACCGGGGCCCAGCTCTGTCATAGCCTGCACCGGGGCCCAGCTCTGTCATAGCCTGCACCGGGGCCCAGCTCTGTCATAGCCTGCACTGGGGCCCAGCTCTGTCATAGCCTGCACTGTGGCCCAGCTCTGTCATAGCCTGCACTGTGGCCCAGCTCTGTCATAGCCTGTACTGGGGCCCAGCTCTGTCATAGCCTGCACTGTGGGCCAGCTCTGTCATAGCCTGCACCGGGGCCCAGCTCTGTCTTAGCCTGCACCGGGGCCCAGCTCTGTCATAGCCTGCACTGGGGCCCAGCTCTGTCATAGCCTGCACCGGGGCCCAGCTCTGTCTTAGCCTGCACCGGGGCCCAGCTCTGTCTTAGCCTGCACCGGGGCCCAGCTCTGTCATAGCCTGCACCGGGACCCAGCTCTGTCATAGCCTGCACCGGGGCCCAGCTCTGTCATAGCCTGCACCGGGGCCCAGCTCTGTCATAGCCTGCACTGGGGCCCAGCTCTGTCATAGCCTGCACCGGGGCCCAGCTCTGTCTTAGCCTGCACCGGGGCCCAGCTCTGTCATAGCCTGCACTGGGGCCCAGCTCTGTCATAGCCTGCACCGGGGCCCAGCTCTGTCTTAGCCTGCACTGGGGTCCAGCTCTGTCATAGCCTGCACTGGGGCCCAGCTCTGTCATAGCCTGCACCGGGGCCCAGCTCTGTCATAGCCTGCACTGGGGTCCAGCTCTGTCATAGCCTGCACTGGGGCCCAGCTCTGTCATAGCCTGCACCGGGGCCCAGCTCTGTCATAGCCTGCACTGGGGCCCAGCTCTGTCATAGCCTGCACTGGGGCCCAGCTCTGTCATAGCCTGCACTGGGGCCCAGCTCTGTCATAGCCTGCACTGTGGCCCAGCTCTGTCATAGCCTGCACTGTGGGCCCAGCTCTGTCATAGCCTGCACTGTGGCCCAGCTCTGTCATAGCCTGCACTGTGGCCCATCTATGTCATAGCCTGCACTGTGGCATAGCTCTGTCATAGCCTGCACTGGGGCCCAGCTCTGTCATAGCCTGCACTGTGGCCCAGCTCTGTCATAGCCTGCACTGGGGCCCAGCTCTGTCATAGCCTGCACTAGGCCTAGATCTTTTTGTTTGTGTCTTGTGTATGTCTGCCCTGTGTCTCCCCTTCCAAGTCTGTGACCACCAAGGGACTACTTGGTGCCTGCACATCCTCCCCTTTAGAGGCCCTGCTGAAGAACTGGGTGTATTATGGCGGCGGAAGCTCCTCCCGCCGGTGTCCTGGCAACGGCTTATAATCAAGCCAGTGAAGGGGTGTAGTGATGCGCTGTTGATGCCTCACACAGTGCTGCCCTCACAGAAATTTTTATTTTCTTGTGAGAACGCGCTGTGCTAGGAATCAACTGCACATGTAAGTAAAAAAAAAATAAAATAATGTGCTGTAGTGATCGTTCTCTCCTCACTTGTTGCTAAGAGACTGATGGGTACGCGCCCGCCAATCTCACGCACAGCTGTCCCTGCCTCTCCACAGCGCAGCGCTGGCAGATAGAGAGGCAGGGCTGCCAGCATAGTTACACACAACTGTGGCGGCCTCCCGCACAGACCGGACCGCTCGGCAACAAAAAGAAAAAAAACACACATTTGGCTGGGAGATAAGCGGGCCGTGGTCATACAGGAAAGGACCAGGCAGAAACAAACTGGATCCCCCTCTTCATGAATGGATTTGCCCAGACCATGTCCAGATAGCTACTATATATTTTTTTTTTATATAAAACCTAAGCCAGATTTTGTTCACTTTCCATTTTTTATTTTTTTAACATACAAGTTTACCTGATATTTGAAAAACCATTCAAAATGTCATTTTTTTTAAATAAATGTTGTGATAGTGCTCCTTTAAGGGGTTTAACATAAGCATTAGGGTGACAAAACAAAAGAAGAATGGAGGACAAATGGAGGCAGGCAGTGCAGCCTAAGCCTCAGTGTTATTGGTGAGCAAGGTGTAAGCCCCGCCCACATCTGTGATGTAATGCGTGTCATGTGACCCGCTGTGGCAGTTATGGCAGTTACGGCAGTTGGAGTTTGTGGAGAGGAGTGCTGTTTCTTTGGCTCTGATGGAGAAAATTGCTATGATGCTAATGGTAATACTGGCCATCGTGACCCGATGTGCCCAGCCATTCCCCACACCAGCGTGGAATGATGAAGACATGGCTCAGCCATTTTTGCCAACAACACCGGGCGACATAATAAGCGCAGCCAATCAGCAGCCAGCAATAACAGAACATGTCCTGTATGGAATGTTATGGACTGTTATCATTTTCAACCTGCTTGCTGCTGGGATTGTGTTTTTCATCATCTGGCGCATTCGCTTACTGAAGCGTGAGGAGAAGAAGGAGGAATTAATGGAGGTGGTGGTGACATCACCCCGACCATCATCTGCCCCACCAAAGGATGTAAAAACTGGGCTCAAAAGATCGGAGCCGGAGAGATGGAGAAATCGGGAGCTCACCCTGGAGGATCTGATACAGACATATACGGTTGTCATACCCCGTATACCTCACCCAGCAACACCTGAGCAGATCCAGGCGAGAATGGAGAAGCTGAGAAGCCGCCGTGTTCCCTGGCAGACCGCTAATGAGGCCGGCGAGAGTGCGCCTTCACCCTTCCGTGTAAGCGTGTGCGAGTTTCCATCATCGCGCTATCCCTATCGCCGGTTTGGAAAAAGAAGAACATGGTTTCTGAAGGCCAAGCGGAATAAAAGACCCAAACATCCCTCTGCATGGCCAACCCGAAAACAGCTTAGACTCAGGAAGCCGGTCGCCTATAAGGGAACAAACGAAGGCGGTGCTGCATTCCATCGAATCTGATGAACATCTAATATGACCAACATGATTAAGCTTGGATGAGCGAGAAGGAACATCGTGTCATATTGCCCATGTCCTAACGGTGAGCAAAACATCAACTAGTGGAGGTTAGGGTGGCTGTAAGGGGAGATGGGAGGCCACATTAAACAAAGTCTGGGCATTTTATGACAGAAGACAACCACTTAAACCATTAATACGGCCCCTGCGTCTGAATGACTTTGCCTGTTGATTTCTGGAGGCCTAAAGATTACATTCTCCAAATTGTTTAAGTGGGGAATTGAACGTGATGACAACATTGTACAATTTGACTGGAACCTTGGGTTGTCACAAGAAATACATTCAACGGACCTATAGGATTGTCATACCCCGGATACCTCATCCAGCAACACCTGTGGAGATCCAAGCAAGAATGGAGAAGCTGAGGAGCTGCCGTGTACCCTTTCTTTTCGGTTTAAAGCTGACCTAAACTGTAAGTACGATATTTATGACCAAATAGAATATTGATTTAAAGTTGACCTAAATTGTAAGTGCAATATGTAAACCTGTATGGATATCAAAAATGTGAGTGCAATATACAATCTTGCAAGGATTTTTTGGTTAAAGCGGGCCTAAATTGTATGTACAATATCGAAAATGGAATTATATGTGTATTTAAAGAAAAGTGAAAAATGCTTTGAATTTATTTTAAGAAAGGTATTTCTTATGCTGTTTATATGTAGATTCACTTTATGGTGATCAATGCCAATGAATTACAAGGGTGAAAGACGTTCATTTAGTGGGCGAAATAAACATTATTCTTGTGGAGAATTTCAACAATATACTGCCACTACTTTCCTTGCCAGGCCAAGGTCCCTTTTTAATGAGCAGCTAAAAAAGCTGAATGGGAACTTGAATTGGAGGGTGGCACCCCCTGCATCCCTCTTCAGTTACAGCGGGTGCAGCCCCATAAAAAGTGTAGAGGAATGCAGGAGATACCACCGCTGGTCGAGCCTGCACTGTGGGATTGCCAGCTAGGCATGTATAATGGGATGCCCCAAGGGTGGGTATTATTTTTATAGTTTCTCAAAGGATTTCCCCAAAATATCCCAATTAAACTGCTGCACAACCCAAAAATACAGTAATATTTACAGACTATTCAATTTCCAATAGGACATAAATAAAAAAAATAAATAAAGCGGAACAAAACCCACCATCATTGCTGCATTCCCTGCATACCCAGCACCATGCGCGTGCTCCCACCTCCGCCATTCAGATAGTCAGCTGGGGATGCAGCAGTTCGCAATCCTCATTATTGTAAACACAACAAAAACGTAAAAACATTGAATATACACAGCAAGCTGCTGATTGGACGATAGCATAGGTATGAGCCATAGGGGAGTTTGTATGGGCAATCTGTGGGGGGGGGGGGGATGGTTACGCAGCGAAACACCTCAAATCGGGATGCCCCAGGGACAAGGACCAAAACCCAGGATTTCCACCTTAGACTAACCAACCCCCTCACCACATGTAACAGGGGCTCTTTATCAGTCACATGGATTGGATATATTCTGTAGGGACTCTTGGGTGTGTCTACCTCTTCATGGGACATCACAAATTGGGATGACCTACTGTGTGAAACCTAGGTAGCCTCATCCACCTACCTTATTGCGCCAGGCATTTCTGAACTGCCACGCAAGTGCGCCCGCGGCTAAAAGCATAGGTGGGGATGTGGCCAGCGACGCTCACTCCAATCAGATTTCCTTGTCCAGTGATATCAGTGTCTCCTAATTGCTGAGCAGCCTGTGATGCGCAGTGGGAACAGAGGAAAAAGGGGAAACTTGTGTACTCACCGCAACTTAGCACCCGCGGCACGCTCAGCTGATGTGGGGAGCAGCCGCTAGATCATCATCTAAAAAATTATAAGAAAAAACAACTTTTTGCAGTGAATAGCACTCTAGCAGGCCTAGGGTTGCCTTGTGTTAAATACGGCCCTGAACTAAGCCCATCCTTTAGAGGTTTGTCTGAGGTTATTTTTTATTTTACATTTTTGACAAAAGGTATTTTTGTATTTCTCAAAGTTAATGGTGTGAGAGAGCTTTACTGTGCCCAACTGTGCAAACTGGTAAATGTGGTGGGTCTTAGCTGGCAAGTTTAGCAGGCACAGGCTGAGGAAAAATAAATATAAATATATATATATATATATATATATATATATATATATATATATCCTAGTTCTTTTAATGCATTTTATTACACAGGTGACTGGAGTAGTAGTGTGCTATACATGCAATAGTAATAATTTGGCACATGGGCATTGTTAGAATGTGCGCCGTATATCCTCAAGTAAGCCTCATTTACCAAGGTGAAATGATACATGACACATTACATGTTCTCAGCACAAACAATGTTAAATAAACGTTTACACCACAAATTACGTGGAGGCTGATTCACTACTAGTGCCATGTATTGCTAGATGAGCGTCTGTATAGCGGTGCTTAGAGCGACTGCTAGTAGACACTGTAAGCAGGTATCGGGCGTTGTAATAGAGCGTCTCCGTCACTCTAGTTACCTGGCCGGCATTGATGAATGTGATGTGTGTTGGGGGTTCTAACAACAGTACAGCACTGCAGCAAGCGACAGGTAGCGCCAGCTCAGTGCGACCGACTTTCGGTGCTCCACACCATATTTAACTGCAAAAAAACTACACACACACAGCTTTGGCGCTCTGAAGCTGGGCACTGTAGCATAGAGCGTCAGACGTTGTGTGATCAAAGTCTGTTTTGAACACATATACACCTGTAACAAAGCAGAAACAGATGGAATGACATTGTTTTTACACTGAGACAATGACACTTTAGTGCCAGACCTGTAATGACAATTCTGCATAAAAATGTAAATAAAAGTGTATAAAAGTGTTTGTTTGCAGCCAGGAGAGGTCACACAATGATTGGGCAAAAACACGCTATTTATACACAACTAATGAAGCCCCATTGAAATGTATGGGTGGGCACTACAGATCGGCAGGTACTACAAGGCGCTCCTGAGCCTAGAGCATCGGCGCTATACGCTGAGCCAGCCGGCGTTCAACAGACGCTGCCTGCCACTACGAAGCACTACCTGGCTCCGTTCTTAAACAACCCCCATAGTTTATTGTGATGAGTGGTACTTAAAGTACTTCCAGCTGTTGCTGACCTGAGCCTTACTGTACCTGAACTAAACTTTCCCTCAGCAAAGGACAGGTTCAGATGTTTTTCCTGCCTGTGCTGGAACAGTAAATCGGGCCCTGTATTTCAGAGTAACAAGTAAAGAATAGTCGATGTTGTTAAACAGTGTTACCACGAGGATTGTCAGGCAGTAAAAGAATCTGGTAAAATGTAAATGTATTTGGGTTAGAAATTGACTAGCCTCCCCAGTATGGGAGTAGGCCTCGCTGTGCAGGTAAAAAGTGGGCATGCTGGCTGACCTGTGCTCAGGTCTCAGAACAGATTTGCATTGCATTCCTTCAGGGAATACTCCTATAGTAAGCCCCCCTGAGGTATCCATCTGACCTATCCTGGGACCTCTGGGATTGCACAGGGCCTTTTTCCAGATCCGGGTCCTGTATCTGATTGGACTTCTGCAATCCAAGAAACCAGAACTCTGCTTACAGGCCAGATGGCAGCCAAACTCATAAGTAACTTGCATATTTTGGGCCCAATTTATGAAGTGCACCATTTGCATCTTTCTATTGGCTATAGCACCAGTTTTGGAGCACAGGTATCTTTTTGCTGCTTTTTTTACTAAAATGGACCTTTAAGTCACAGCTCCCAATGCTAATTTGCTTTGATTTCTTAGGATTAGGTATTGGCCGGCCTGTTTAGAAGCTAGCCAGCTTAGAACAGCGCCAGTGTGCACCATTTTGCACCGCCATCTTTTCTGGGGCTGCACAGAGTATTTCTTAATTTTTGGGACCCTGAAATAATTGGCGCTAATTTTTCCGGTGCTGGTGGGCATTCATCAATACAGTTACAAGATATCACTGCAGAGGACAAAGGGGACAGCTGTGTGTTTAGGCTATGTTTTAGTTGTTTCTGGTACGCTGACAGTGGCAGTGAACCAAAAGGCCTGGGAATGCCAGCATGATCTGCTCCTTAAATGGATGTTTAAGCTGGTTTCTTGGGTCAGGAGAGACTTGCTGGTGGCAGAGGAGAAAGAGGAGCCATAGATAGTACAGCACTAATGCTGGTGGCATCAGGTTAGTCTATGTGCCCCCCTCTTCCTGGGAGAGTGGCTGTGAGGGCCGGCGGGCTGGGCCCCCTGTAGCAGCATGAGAAAGTGTGAAAGCTTTTCTTTGCAGTAACACACAGAGTTGTTTTGAAGTATCTTCTGTACATGCAGCCCACAGCGTTCTGTATAGCATTGCTACATGCTGAGCTACATACAGAAAACAATCTAATGACCTGCTCTTCTGGTTTCCTCCTGGCTGTCAGAAAACACAGAGTTCCAGCCCAGGGATGAGCACAGAAGTCAGGTTACTTTGCATCATATTCATAGAATGTCCTCCTGCCCACAGATCATGTTCTGGGAGCTGTGTACACCTCCCAAGGTAAAAGCTGGCCAGAATCTAGGCATTCTGACTGATGGAGAGCATGGGGTGGAGATGGAGGAACTGTGGGTCTGCTTAAAATCTCCTTCCCTGTAAGCAGTGCTAGAAAACACATATCTTCACCCTCATCCCATCCCTATTATGTCCCTTGTGTTTTCTCTTTATTACACTTTTCCTCTTTCCCTCATTGTTATCTCTTCCTTTCCTTTCTCACCTTTCCCTCTTTTTCATTTTCCTTCCCTTTAGCACTTTTCCACACGGCCTACACCTTTCTCTCTTTTCCATATTCCCTCCAACTTTTCTCGCCCCCACATTCCCTCCAACTTTTCTCTTTTCCACATTCCCTCCACCTTTTTCTCTTTTCCACACTCCCTCTACCTTTCTCCCTTTTCCACATTCCCTCCAACTTTCTCTTGTCTCCACATTCCCTCCATCTTTTTCTCATTTCCACATTCTCTCCACCTTTCTCTCTTTTCCACACTCCCTCCACCTTTCTTTCGTCTCCACATTCCCTCCACCTTTCCCTTGTGTCCACATTCCCTCTACCTTTTTCTCATTTCCACATTCCCTCCACCTTTCTCTCTTTTCCACATTCCCTCCACTTTTCTCTCGTCTCCACATTCCCTCCACCTTTCTCTCGTCTCCACATTCCCTGCACCTTTCTCCTTTCCACATTTCCTCCACCTTTCTCTTTTTCCACAAGCCATCCACCTTTCTCTTTTTCCCCAAGCCATCCATCTTTCTCTTTTTCCACATGCCATCCATCTTTCTCTTTTTCCCCAAGCCATCCATCTTTCTCTTTTTCCCCAAGCCATCCATCTTTCTCTTTTTCCACATGCCATCCATCTTTCTCTTTTTCCACATCCCCCTTTGTCGTTCTCTCTTTTCCGCATTCTCTCTGGCTTTCTATTTATGCAACACTTGGCTGTTTCACATTCCCTCCATCTTGTTTCCCTTTTTCAATTTCGCTCCCTTTTTTCTGTTTTCCATCCTTCAGTCAATTTTTGCCAGTGTACCAATGTCTGTTTCCTTTAATCTCACTTTCTCTGTGTAATGGTCTCTATGCCTCCTCCTTATCTCCTAATCCCTCTGATATACAGGTAGTTTACTTCTTAAAAGGCGAGGGGGTGCCTTTTTTATTGTTCACCTCAGGCAGCGGAGAGGCTAGGTTCACCCCTGATTGGTAAGCAAAAGAAGCAATGACATTTGGCGACATCTAGGTCCTGTGTTTACATTATTGACAAGTTACAATGTAAGTTCTGTACAAATAAATGTGTGATATTATTTATAAGCATACTGTAAAACACCCTAATACAGTTCTGGCCATTGTACTCTATAGGATCTTGTCCTACAGCGCTACTATAAACTGGCGCAGCCTAAACCAGAGCACCTAGAGCTGAATCCAATATGGAGCTTGTGTTAGATTAGATGCATGCTGGTGGTTGCTTAGGCATTGCCTGTTTTTTTGTTTGTTAAACCGTACACAAAACAAATGCCTTAGGGGGATATTAACAGGCGCTGGCGCTTAATAAATCAGGCTCCAAATTCCCTTCATTTTGCTGTTTCTAATTAACTATTTATGATACCACCACCTCTTTATACAATTGCACTGTTTTTCTTTTACTGTTTTTGCTTCTGTTTAATAAAATCGTAATTAAATATCATAGATTAAGTTTATAGTGCTCTTTCTAGACATACGGAATCTCATGCTCTTGTAAAATGTAAAGCTATAATTTATTTTGGGGCAGAAGTGACTCAGACGCGTTTGATCATATTATTATTTTTATAAATATAGGTGGTAACACCATAAATTTACACCTTTGCAGCCATCTCAGATGTTGCTGATTATTAACATCTAATGTTGATGTCGGTCCTGTAGCACGTGTAAGGTGAGATTACCTGTGAGAGGTACAGTCACAAATGGGCAGTCACCCCACCCAAATATATTGGTAGAAGCCTGGACAAAGGCAGACCTAGTATGCCGGTGAATACATGGCTCAGCAGAGAGTAATCCTGCTTTATCCGATAAAACTTTTACTGTCACTATTCCAAAAACATTCCAGAAAAGCTGTACACCTCAATATTGAAAAATTCCCCAAAGAAAATATACATCACAAGACATCACAAGCCCCCCCCCCCCCCCCCCCACCACACCCCACGATGTGGAAATTCGTGGTTGGTCTTTTTGATTTAATAACTTTGGCCATACAGATCAGTCATCACAGACACAGCCTAGCATAGTTTTAGTAAACCCAGGCCCCTAGCCGGCCCCACTTTTGGAGCCATCTTCACCATGTAGCCCACACAGCTGTTAAAACTGTGAGCTCTCCTCAATCATGGTGCTGCTTGCACCGAGTTAGCCCACATTTCTGTCTGCAGCGCTCTCCAACACTCGCCTGCAGGTGCCACACTGCACCTCAATCCCTTCAGCAGCCCTTAGCTGTGGCTCATCAGTCTCTTTAAAGGTCTTCTAGTCTGGAGCACCAGATTGGATTGAATGGCCAGCAGGACCCACCCGGCATCTCATGCTGGCCAGTGCTTTTCACACTCCCTGGACTCCTTTTCCACTTCAACCAGCCCTCTATCCAGAAATGCCCAAATAAGGCATTTTATACCTTCTGGCAGCCACCCTGCCACAGCTTCTAAAACAGAAAATCCCTTCCCCCATCCTCTACTACAAGTTTTTGTGACGGCATGTAAACATTTTTAAGGTCGTAACATATAAAGGGTACCAGACTGGGTTAAAATGCGTTCTTTTATCCTGATTTTAATTATTTTCTACTCTAATGACTAAAATATCATACAAATTATTATAATATAATAAATCATTTTTAAGATGTTTAACTGTGTAGAGGTTGTTAAACAAGACCTAATTTAAATTACTACTTAAAACATGATATTACATTTGGGCATGCAGAATGAAATTACATTTTAATGATTCATAACATTTTATACACTGTCCCTGGGAAGTATCATAAGCTCACAACAGTGATTTTAATAAGAAAAGTTCACTTTAATTATAATTTTTCACATAAATTTCAAAGCCCTGAACTAGAAAAATATTTATCTCTCGTCATTGTGGCCCTTGTGCACTATAACTCTATTGGTACATGGTACACCACAGCTTTTGTAACATGGCTGAGGACACATTTGCAAACTGCACACATTTTTATGAATAGACTAATATGGTTATTATTATCAGCTAATTTAAAATATTAAGATATTGTGAGAGAACAAAATGGAAATTGTCATTGGTGTGTCACTACATTTTAGTAGGTTTTTTGAGCTTTACGTGGGATCGAGACCTTAAAGCTTTGTAAGCTACTACTACTACAAAATCTATTAAAGCAGCGCCGTAGTCTGTAAGAGTAAGTTTGGAAAGACTGGTCAGGGATCACAGCCCTTAGTGATTTACTGGCTATATAGGCCTTGGCCAAGGCAATCACACCAGGATCCAAGACAGCAGTTCTGTAGTGCAGCAATGTGATTCTTTATGTAGTCTTACAAATAGCCAATAAAATCAAACTTACAAGCCGGATATACTAGGAGCTTCCACAGTTTCACAAGAGGTCAAAAAAATCAAGCAAATGTCAAGTGTGTTTTACAAATAAAGGAACTTTAGCATTGTTTTAGGGACATGGAATTTATATTGTGTTTGACATACATGAACCTTACCTGTGTTTAGGAATATGGAATTTATAGCTATAGCCTCAAATAGCAGGAATTAACAGAACCTGTACATGTACCGCAGGTTGAGAACCAGTGCAATAGAGGACAAACCCCCCAAGGGACAGACAGGATCTGCTTTACAGAGCTGGAAAGTGCGGTTGCGACGAAGACCAAGACCACGATCCCGAATCCACCTGTGTCATTGGCAGCCCCAGATCAGAGAAAAAGCCATTGTGGCAATAAACGACCACTACTCCTGCTAACTCTCTCCAGGGCACGGTCCCAGAGAATAGCCCCACCAAAACAGCTGCCCATCCATCTCAAAGGTTGGTGGAACCTACTCACTCTAACATTTAAATCTAATTTTAAACATTTGATATTAGAATAAGGAAATATCTACATTTTTTTCCATTGTATCCAAATAAAATAAGTACATTTTACAGACAGATATTTTAAGTTAAACTGTAACAATAATAGGCACCATATGTACTTGGAAATCGAAAACAAGAAAAAAGCAAAGTTATCTGTTAAATTTACTGAGCTTTATAATATTAAACTAGATTTACTTTATGTGTGGATTGTTCCCTGTGTTGTTCCCTTTTTTGTACTGTACTCATCTGATTTGAAGTAGCCTAAATTAGCAAATATATTTATAGACTGACCCTAAACATTTGGCAGTACCCAAAAACAGAACAAAACAGCTGCTATAAAAGTCTTTGGTAAAAAAGTTAAGCAGTGCAAGGCAAACTCAAGTAAGCAGTAAGCAGTTTTGAGTTACTGTATATCTCATGATATTTCTTTAATTGTGTTTGTTCATATTGAGATAACATGTTCTATTTTTTAGGGCGAGGTCCTTTTTCAGAAATGCAAGTCATTGTACAAAACACATTTATCTTACTTAACTTTACTATATAAATGACTATGTCCTTGTTAAAATAATGTATGCTGAAAACAAAATAAAAAAAACATTATGATATGTATTTGTTCCAAGGACAAAGACATAACAGGTATTTTAGCAACAAAGCAACTAGACTAACTGTCATACAATTGTGATGCATCTGTCAAAAGATTGGGACATGGGGGTGTTCATGTTGGGGATATGCAGACTTCTAAACTTGAGGTGGGAAAAATTGACCACGGCAGAACCCCGAAACATGCGTTCACAATCAGTAGTGGTTAGCTATGTAAAAATTATTAGCTATACCCAAGCATTGCATCCCCTACAGTCTCGATGAGCTCCGGGGATAGCTTAAGAGATGTAAATAGATCATTTGCATGGTTCAGCCTACTGCAAAGGATACTGGGAGAAATCCTGTGATCATATTCTAAACTCTCTGTCTTGTAACCTTAAATAGAATGCATCTAGATCTCTTTAATCCTTATATATGGTCTAAAATTGGTCTTTTCCTAGCCTGGCTACTGACTGTGTTTTGGCACAAATTTGGCACAAATCTTATCCCCCATGCAGCCATCTTCTTACGGCCTTGTAGTGATGAGAGGCAGAACTCAGAAACACGTGTTCACAAGTGGGAGTTTTTCTTTCTTTTTAAAACTCTCAAATTGTGCTCCTTGTCCTAAACTGGCACCCACCATCATAAACATTAGTATAATCTTAGTGGGACTGGATGGCTGTATAAAAATATTACACTTGGATTGTATGTAGCATGTTTTCTGTTTTCGCTACCTGCCTTGTATCTTTAAATCAAGGGCATTTAGATATCTTTAATCTCTCAATATGACCTAACATGGGTCTTCCCCTAGGCTGACTACAGACTATGTTTTGGCACTGCTAAATCTCATCCTCCATACACTCATCTACTTCTGGCCTTGTCCTGAGAAGAGGCAGAACCCCGAAACATGTCCACAAGTGGAAGTGGATGGCTGTGTTAAAATGATTAGCTATATCCAAGCATTGCATCTCCCCCTCCCCAGCAGTCTTTAGGAGCTCTGGGAATAGCTTTAGAGATATAAAGAGATAATCATGCTGCATACTGGAGGAAAGCACTCTCTGCCTACATTTAGATAGAGGGCATTTATATCCCTTTAATCCGTCTATATGGGTCTCTCCCTAGCCTAGCTACTGTCTAAATCTTGAGGTGTAAAACATTTCATTGCATATCTTATATTTGCTAAAGAAATAAGATTCCCTAAAGGAACATTGTCATCAAATATTGGTCCAGTATTAGAAATGTACATGAATATGCTAGATGAAAATAAGAGAAGGTGTTACCTATACACCCTGCATCCCAAAAAATCCCAACAGGCTTGAAACTTGAAAACAAAGCAGAATCAGTAGTGACCACTTTTAAACATTCCATTTTGGTTTTAGGGTGATGAACTGCTCACAACTGCTTGTCCCCTGAGCCAGCCTGTGCTGGAATAATGGCTTATATAATTACAAATCTTCTGATGTGTGTTGATGCTTTCACCCATCAAGCATTGCTTTGGGAAGATGTTAAAATGCTTTTTTCCACTGCCTAAGCCTGACATGACATTCGGGCAGATTTAACATGTCTATGCTGGAATACAGTCCAGTCCTCTGTTACTCTAAAATGAGGAGACTTCTGGTTGATACAGCTGCTAATCACCTACTGCCTATTTGGTATGTACTCCTGGTACATACTTACCCAGCCACGCTGCCTCATTCCTAGTCTACCCAGCTGTGTGTCGCAGCCATGTGCGTGCCTCTCCCTCGCCACCACAACCGTGTCTCTTCCTCCGCCACAGCATCTCATGTCCACCACACTCCTCTGCCGGGCAGTGAGTGTCCACCCTGGTGGGGGGGGGGGCTGGAAGGTGTTTGCTGATGGGGGCCCTGCTACGGGGCCCCTAACAGGTCTATGTACACCACTGTGGGGGGTATTAATTCTGTTTTCTCTCTTGACTACTGAATTTAGTCAATATATAAGCAGCAACACACTCAAAGGCTAAACACTCATTATTTCTTTGCATCACTAATACTGCATTATAAAAGTCTGTGTGCTCCATCCAGAAACAATTTAGCATAGGGCATATCAAGATTAATGCAGCGAAAAAAGGCTGCAAAAGAGTTTGATATAAATAACCATTCACGATTTATAGCTAAATGGAATCAACACTTCAGAGAGTCTAAGCATTAACCCCTTAAATGCCAAGCACGTAGTTTCTACGTGGTTGCTTCTCCAAACGTTAAGTGCCAAGCACGTAGAAACTACGTGCTTGGCATTTACCTACCTTCTGGCCATCGGGGGTCCCTGGGGCCTGTGTAGCTGGGCAGAACGTGTCCAGTGCCATCTTGGGGTCAGGTCCGGGTCACAGGAATGACGCTCCTGTGACCCGGATTCTCAGGAGCCAATGAGAATGCAGCCCCCACGTCATCAGCTGGCGCCTGCACCACGTCATCAGCTGGCGCCGGCAGTGATTGTGGGCGGTGTGCCCACTAGAATAAGTTGTTGTGGGGTGGGGGGGATCGGTGGCGATAGGCAGTGTGGCATGCCCCTCCTCCCACTCCCCATCCCCAGTGTCGCGATCGGCGGGGGTGGGGGGGGTGGCGGTCAATCGTGGGCGGTGTGCCCACTAGAATAAGTTGTTGTGGGGTGGGGGGGGTCGGTGGCGATAGGCAGTGTGGC
The DNA here is from genome assembly GCA_027917425.1 of Gastrophryne carolinensis. Taxonomy (NCBI): domain Eukaryota; kingdom Metazoa; phylum Chordata; class Amphibia; order Anura; family Microhylidae; genus Gastrophryne; species Gastrophryne carolinensis. The sequence goes on along the minus strand of CM051237.1, from coordinate 283,995,030 downwards.
ATGCCCCTCCTCCCACTCCCCATCCCCATTGTGGCATGCCCCTCCTCCCACTCCCCATCCCCAGTGTGGCATGCCCCTCCTCCCGCTCACCATGTGCTCGGGGGGTGGGGGGGTTGGTGCCCCTCCTCCCCGCTCACCATGCGCTCTGGGGGTGGGGGGGTTGGTGCCCCTCCTCCCGCTCACCATGCGCTCTGGGGGTGGGGGGTTGGTGCCCCTCCCACTCCCCATCCCCAGTGTGGCATGCCCCTCCTCCCGCTCACCATGTGCTCTGGGAGTGGGGGGGTTGGTGCCCCTCCTCCCGCTCACCATGCGCTCTGGGGGTGGGGGGGTTGATGCCCCTCCTCCCGCTCACCATGCGCTCTGGGGGTGGGGGGGGTTGGTGCCCCTCCTCCCGCTCTCCATCCCCAAGTGTGACATGCCCCTCCTCCCGCTCACCATGCGCTTGTGGGGGTGGGGGGGTTGGTGCCCCTCCTCCCGCTCCCCATCCCCAGTGTGGCATGCCCCTCCTCCCGCTCCCCATCCCCAGTGTGGCATGCCCCTCCTCCCACTCCCCATCCCCAGTGTGGCATGCCCCTCCTCCCGCTCTCCATGCGCTCGTAGGGGTGGGGGGGTTGGTGCCCCTCCTCCCACTCCCCATCCCCAGTGCTTGGCTGCCGATTGAAGATGCAGCTGTTGGGGGGGCATGCGGCGGTGCCGATCGGCGGGGTGTGGGTGGCGGCAGCGGCGGCGATCGTGGGCGGTGTGCCCACTAGAATTAGTTGTTGTGGGGGGGGTCGGTGGCTGGCGATAGGCAGTGTGGCATGCCCCTCCTCCCACTCCCCATCCCCAGTGTGGCATGCCCCTCCTCCCACTCCCCATCCCCAGTGTGGAATGCTCCTCCTCCCGCTCACCATGCGCTCGTAGGGGTGGGAGGGTTGGTGCCCCTCCTCCCACTCCCCACCCCCAGTGTGGCATGCCCCTCCTCCCGCTCACCATGCACTCTGGGGGGGGTTGGTGCCCCTCCTCCCGCTCACCATGCGCTCTGGGGGTGGGGGGGTTGGTGCCCCTCCTCCCGCTCACCATGCGCTCTGGGGGTGGGGGGTTGGTGCCCCTCCCACTCCCCATCCCCAGTGTGGCATGCCCCTCCTCCCGCTCACCATGTGCTCTGGGAGTGGGGGGGTTGGTGCCCCTCCTCCCGCTCACCATGCGCTCTGGGGGTGGGGGGGTTGATGCCCCTCCTCCCGCTCACCATGCGCTCTGGGGGTGGGGGGGGGTTGGTGCCCCTCCTCCCGCTCTCCATCCCCAAGTGTGACAGGCCGCTCCTCCCGCTCACCATGCGCTTGTGGGGGTGGGGGGGTTGGTGCCCCTCCTCCCGCTCCCCATCCCCAGTGTGGCATGCCCCTCCTCCCACTCCCCATCCCCAGTGTGGCATGCCCCTCCTCCCACTCCCCATCCCCAGTGTGGCATGCCCCTCCTCCCGCTCTCCATGCGCTCGTAGGGGTGGGGGGGTTGGTGCCCCTCCTCCCACTCCCCATCCCCAGTGCTTGGCTGCCGATCGAAGATGCAGCTGTTGGGGGGGCATGCGGCGGTGCCGATCGGCGGGGTGTGGGGGGCGGCAGCGGCGGCGATCGTGGGCGGTGTGCCCACTAGAATTAGTTGTTGTGGGGGGGGTCGGTGGCTGGCGATAGGCAGTGTGGCATGCCCCTCCTCCCACTCCCCATCCCCAGTGTGGCATGCCCCTCCTCCCACTTCCCATCCCCAGTGTGGCATGCCCCTCCTCCCACTCCCCATCCCCAGTGTGGAATGCTCCTCCTCCCGCTCACCATGCGCTCGTAGGGGTGGGAGGGTTGGTGCCCCTCCTCCCACTCCCCACCCCCAGTGTGGCATGCCCCTCCTCCCGCTCACCATGCGCTCTGGGGGGGTTGGTGCCCCTCCTCCCGCTCACCATGCGCTCTGGGGGTAGGGGGGTTGGAGCCCCTCCTCCCGCTCCCCATCCCCAAGTGTGGCATGCCCCTCCTCCCGCTCACCATGCACTCGTAGGGGTGGGGGGGTTGGTGCCCCTCCTCCCACTCCCCATCCCCAGTGTGGCATGCCCCTCCTCCCGCTCACCATGCGCTCTGGGAGGGTGGGGGGGTTGGTGCCCCTCCTCCCGCTCACCATGCGCTCTGGGGGTAGGGGGGTTGGTGCCCCTCCTCCCGCTCCCCATCCCCAAGTGTGGCATGCCCCTCCTCCCGCTCACCATGCACTCGTAGGGGTGGGGGGGGTTGGTGCCCCTCCTCCCACTCCCCATCCCCAGTGTGGCATGCCCCTCCTCTCGCTCACCATGCGCTCTGGGGGGGTGGGGGGGTTGTGCCCCTCCTCCCGCTCACCATGCGCTCTGGGGGTGGGGGGGTTGGTGCCCCTCCTCCCGCTCACCATCCCCAAGTGTGGCATGCCCCTCCTCCCGCTCACCATGCGCTCGTGGGGGTGGGGGGTTGGTGCCCCTCCTCCCGCTCCCCATCCCCAGTGTGGCATGCCCCTCCTCCCGCTCACCATGCGCTCGTGGGGGTGGGGGGTTGGTGCCCCTCCTCCCGCTCCCCATCCCCAGTGTGGCATGCCCCTACTCCCGCTCCCCATGGGCAGTTTGTACCTGCTGCCACTGATTTTTTTTGGGGGGGTGATCCTGTCATGCCTGTGATGGGGGGTTGCTGCCCCATTGCCTGTAACTAATCTTTCTGTTCACTTTCTTCATAGCCTGTGGATCGCTGTCGCCTTCTGTGGATCGCTGTCGCCTTCTGTGGATCGCTGTCGCCTTCTGTGGATCACTGTCGCCTCCTGTGGATCGCTGTCACCTTCTGTGGATCACTGTCGCCTCCTGTGGATCGTCGTCGCCTCCTGATCGTTGCCTCTGCTGCCACTGAATCGTCTCTGCCGCCACCCTTCTAGCCTCGTTTTCCTCCCCTTTGGTACTCAGTCCCCCTCTTTTCTCCTATTCCCCTCCCTCTCCCCCCTCTTTTCTCCTATTCCCCTCCCCCACCTGAAGCTGCACCGGACTCCACCGCTTCGCATTGTAACGTATTGGACATACACATTTACACATAAGTTTATGTTTTGTTTTTTTTTTACACTTTAGCTACACAGTGCACTTTTTTTTTCTTCAATTTAGGTACACTTTTTTTTTGTAATAAACTGACTGCATTTTGATTTGTTTGTTTTTCTTCCTTAACATTGTGTTCTGTTTAGTTTCTTTCTACTGTAACTGTACTGTGTAATTTTAATTTACTTTGTTTAGCCCTAGCCTTTAGCCCTAGCCTTTTTTTCTTTCCAATCAGAATTGGATATGGCTGGGAGGAGGTTCACTGCTCAAGAAGCTGCGGCTTACTTGATGGCCTCTGACTCGGAGGACTTTAGTGAGTCAGGGTCAGAGTATCTGCACTCTGAGTCAGAGAGTGTCTCCTCTACTGAGGAGACACAGCCACGCAGTGGTACCAGTACAGGTAGCCAACGTAGAAGGGCTAGTGCCACGCAAGATGAGGCCACGCTGGGGGAGAGTGTAGGGCAGGTGGTGGCATCGAGTGCTGCAGCTGGTCCAGGAGAGCCGGCGTGGAGGCCTCCTAGTAATTATTCCCCCGATATTCCGCCCTTTAATTCGGTCCCTGGAGTCAACATAGACACAAGTAACTTAAGTCTTGTTGACTTCTTCTATCTGTTTGTTACAGAGGCCATCCTACAGGATATGGTCCTCTATACAAACCGCTATGCTGAACAGGTCATGGCACAAAACCCCCAACAGAGGCACACCCGAGCTCAGGCATGGCACCCCACCAATATAGGTGAGATGAGAAAATTTTGGGGGCTCACTTTGGCAATAGGTCTTCTCAGAAAATTTAGCCTAGCATCATACTGGGATACCCATTCCATATTGGCAACACCCTTATTTCCGGCCATAATGTCCAGAAACTGGTATCAAATTTTACTACGGTTTCTACATTTCAACGACAATGCCACTGCTGTTCCCCGTGATATGCCCGGTCATTACAGGCTTCATAAAATACGGCCCCTAGTTGAAAGCCTGTCAGAGCGCTTTGCAGATGTGTACACCCCCTCCCAAAATGTAACTATCGATGAGTCACTTCTGCTTTTTAAGGGGCGCATTATATTTCGGCAATATATTCCTAGCAAGCGTGCCCGCTATGGGATAAAGTTTTATAAATTGTGCGAAAGTACGACCGGGTACACAAAATTTTTTAGAATCTATCAAGGAAGGGACACGCAACTAGACCCACCTGGCTGTCCCCTTGATTTGAGTGTCAGTGGCCGGATCGTTTGGGACCTCACCACCCCACTTCTCGGGAGGGGGTACCACTTATATGTGGATAATTTTTATTCCAGCGTCCCCCTGTTTAGAGCCCTTTACACCTTAGACACTCCCGCCTGCGGCACAGTCAACCGTAACCGGAAAGGCTTGCCAAGGGCATTGCTGAATAAACAACTCAAGCGTGGGGAGTCTTACCCCCTGAGAAGTGATGAGCTCCTGGCCGTTAAATTTATGGATAAAAAGAATGTGTTCATGCTGACTACCATCCACGACCAGTCAGTTACAAGTGTAAGGCAACGTGGTCCCCAAGCCCCAACCCAAAAGCCACGTTGTATCAGAGATTACAACAAGTTCATGGGTGGCGTGGATAAAACCGACCAAATTCTTACTTACTACAACGCCACCTGAAAATCGCGAGCCTGGTACAAAAAAGTTGCAATTCATTTGATCCAGTTAGCAACTTTTAACAGCTTCATTGTCTTCAAGGCAGCCGTACCAGGCTCCAATTTGACCTTTATCCAGTACCAGCAGCAGTTACTCCCTGCTTTGCTTTTTGGGCATGGTGAGGAGCCACCAGACTTAGCTGGTAGTGACAATGAGTGCAGGCTAATTGGAAAGCACTTTAAAAAGTGCATTCCCTCCACCGATAAAAAAAAGTATTCCCAAAAGGCCTGCAGGGTATGTAGGAAGCGTGGCATTAGGATGCGCGGTACTACTGCCCGACATGTCCCAGCCAACCAGGTCTGTGTTCTGAGAATTGTTTTGAAATTTATCATACTCAGTTGGATTTTTGATTTATTTTATTTTTTTTTCTGCATACCCCTGCCCTGCCACGCTCCTCTGAAACTGAAGCAGGATACTGGTTACAAAGGCAGAAAACACTTACCTCGCCTGCAGGCAAGCGCCAGCTACTTGGTGGCCAGTACGACCGTCCCAGTGGTCGTACTGGCCCCGGGGAACGGCACTAAACGGTGGGCGTTGTAAGGATTTTTTTCTCTGTAACTCCCCGCCTTAGCACCAGGGGAGGGTGGCAGGGTTAGCCTGAGACTGGACCTCCACTATAATGTTTACGCTCTGTGTGGTCAGTATATAAAGCGCTGGAGCAAGAGCAGCTTGGATATTTGTGACACATGATGATTAAAATGTGGGCCCAGTTTCAGGATCTTGATAACTGATCTTCTAATCTGATGTCACAGCTACTATATCCTAATTGCACCTCACAGCTAACCCTGACTGCAGCTCTTGGTACCGTCAAGAAATGTAGGTTGTTTTGTGTGTCTTTTATAGAACATGCTATACTTTTGGGTGTTCGGCAACCCTAACCTTGAAAGTAGCTTTGCATGTTGGATATTGTTCTGTTCAGTGGACCTTGCAGTTTCAGATTTAGCTAGTTTTTGCATATTGATTTTTTTTTTTTTTTTATTAAAATGTGGTGTGGATTGTGCTTTTTTTAGTATTTTTGCAGGGAAATGCTGTACCTGCACGTGACACCTGTGAATTCTGCAAGAGTTATGAAAGAAAACATCTCCCACTACAATTAATTAGTACTCTAAAGCTTGAGGTATGTACTTTCAAAGGATATATGGTTTGTGGGGGGTATTTTATATGTAACGGGTCGTTTTGGTTAAAAAGTGTAAGGTGCACACTTTGTCAGCAGAGCTGAAATAAGGATGTGAAATGACCTTTACGCGCATGCTTTCGTTTTGGGTGTTTGGCGACCCTACCCTGCGAAGTAGCTATGCATGTTGGGTGTTGTTCTGTTCAGTGGACCTTGCGCTCTCAGATTTAGTGTGTTTTTTCTTGTTGGGATATTATTTTTTTTTTTAAATGTGGTGTGGATTGTGTTTTTTTAGTATTTTTGCAGGGAAATGCTGTACAACCAATGAATTCTTCACACGTTTGCGTCCAGAAAGTTGCGCCCACAACTACCAGCCTGGTACGCCTAGAAAGGTTAAGATGTGTGCTTTCAGGGAATATATGGTATGTGGGGTGTATTTTACATGTAAAGGGTCGTTTTGGTTAAAAAAGTGTAAGGTGCGCACTTTGTCAGCAAAGCTGAAAAAATGATGTGAAATGACCTTAACGCGCATGCTTTCATTTTGGGTGTTTGGCGACCCTACCCTGCGAAGTAGCTATGCATGTTGGGTGTTGTTCTGTTCAGGGGACCTTGCGCTCTCAGATTTAGTGTGTTTTTTTTTGTTGGCATATTATTTTCTTTAGAAGAATGTGGTTTTGATTCTGCTTGTTTATATTTTTATAGGAAAACCCGCTGCAATCAAGTTACTTGCCGTAGGACTACTTGAAGAAAGTAGGAGGCCAAAAATTGGCTGAATGACACCCTGGAGTTGCAAGCAGCAGCCCAAACATAGCATAAAAGACACACTGGAGTTGGCAGCAGGAGACCAAAAATTGGCTGAATGACACCCTGGAGTTGCAAGCAGCAGCAGCAGCAGCCCAAACATAGCTTGAAAGAGACACTGGAGTTGGCAGCAGGAGCCCAAAAAGTGGATGAATCACACACTGGAGTTGCAAGCAGTAGCAGCAGGAGCCCAAACATGGCTTGAAAGGGACACTTGAGTTGGCAGCAGGAGCCCAAAAAGTGGATGAATCACACCCTGGAGTTGCAAGCAGCAGCCCAAACATGGCTTAAAAGACACACTGGAGTTGGCAGCAGGAGCCAAAAATTGGCTGAATGACACCCTGGAGTTGCATTCAGCAGCAGAAGCCCAAACATGGCTTGATAGAGACACTGGAGTTGGCAATGAAAGAATCACACCCTGGAGTTGCAAGCAGCAGCAGCAGCCCAAACATAGCTTAAAATACACACTGGAGTTGGCAGCAGGAGCACAAAACGTGGATGAATGACACCCTGGAGTTGCAAGTAGCAGCAGCAGCCCAAACATAGCTTGAAAGAGACACTGGAGTTGGCAGCAGGAGCCCAAAAAGTGGATGAATCACACCCTGGAGTTGAAAACAGCAGCCCAAACATGGCTTAAAAGACACACTGGAGTTGGCAGCAGGAGCCCAAAAATTGGATGAATGACACCCTGAAGCTGCATGCAGCAGCAGCAGCCCAAACCTGGCTTGATAGAAACACTGGAGTTGGCAGTGAAAGAATCACACCCTGGAGTTGCAAGCAGCAGCAGCAGCCCAAACATAGCTTAAAATACACACTGGAGTTGGCAGCAGGAGCACAAAATGTGGATGAATGACACCCTGGAGTTGCAAGTAGCAGCAGCAGCCCAAACATAGCTTGAAAGAGACACTGGAGTTGGCAGCAGGAGCCCAAAAAATGGCTGAACGACACCCTGGAGTTGCAAGCAGCACCTTCGATGAATCACACCCTGGAGATGCAAGCAGCAGGAGCCCAAACATGGCTTGAAAGAGACACTGGAGTTGGCAGCAGGAGCCCAAAAATTGGCTGAACGACACCCTGGAGTTGCAAGCAGCAGCAGCCCAAACATACCTTGAGAGAGACACTGGAGATGGCAGCAGGAGCCCAAAAAGGGGATGAATCACACCCTGGAGTTGCAAGCAGCAGCAGCCGGAGCCAAAACATGGCTTGAAAGAGACATTGGAGTTGGCAGCAGGACCCCAAAAATTGGCTGAATGACACCCTGGAGTCTCAAGCAGCAGCAGCAGCCCAAACATGGCTTGAAAGAGACACTGGAGTTGGCAGCAGGAGCCCAAAAATTGGCTAAATGACACCCTGGAGTTGCAAGCAGCAGCCCAAACATAGCATAAAAGACACACTGGAGGTGGCAGCAGGAGCCCAAAAATTGGCTGAATGACACCCCGGAGGTGCAAGCAGCAGCAGCAGCCCAAACATAGCTTGAAAGAGACACTGGAGTTGGCAGCAGGAGCCCAAAAAGTGGATGAATCACACACTGGAGTTGCAAGCAGGAGCCCAAACATGGCTTGAAAGGGACACTGGAGTTGGCAGCAGGAGCCCAAAAAGTGGATGAATCACACCCTGGAGATGCAAGCAGCAGCAGCCCAAACTTAGCTTGAAAGAGAACATGGAGTTGGCACCAGGAGCCCAAAAAGTGGCTGAATGACACCCTGGAGTTGAAAGCAGCAGCCCAAACATGGCTTAAAAGACACACTGGAGTTGGCAGCAGGAGCCCAAAAATTGGATGAATGACACCCTGAAGCTGCATGCAGCAGCAGCAGCCCAAACATAGCTTAAAAGACACACTGGAGTTGGCAGCAGGAGCACAAAACGTGGATAAATGACACCCTGGAGTTGCAAGTAGCAGCAGCAGCCCAAACATAGCTTGAAAGAGACACTGGAGTTGGCAGCAGGAGCCCAAAACGTGGATGAATCACACCCTGGAGATGCAAGCAGCAGGTGCCCAAACATGGCTTGAAAGAGACACTGGAGTTGGCAGCAGGAGCCCAAAAATTGGCTGAATGACACCCTGGAGTTGCAAGCAGCAGCAGCAGCAGCCCAGACATACCTTGAGAGAGACACTGGAGTTGGCAGCAGGAGCCCAAAAAGTGGATGAATCACACCCTGGAGTTGCAAGTAGCAGCAGCCAGAGCCCAAACATGGCTTGAAAGAGACATTGGAGTTGGCAGCAGGAGCCCAAAAATTGGCTGAATGACACCCTGGAGTCTCAAGCAGCAGCAGCAGCCCAAACATGGCTTGAAAGAGACACTGGAGTTGGCAGCAGGAGCCCAAAACTTGGCTAAATGACACCCTGGAGTTGCAAGCAGCAGCCCAAACATAGCTTAAAAACACACTGGAGTTGGCAGCAGGAGCCCAAAAATTGGCTGAATCACACCCTGGAGTTGCAAGCAGCAGGAGCCCAAACATTGCTTGAAAGAGACACTGGAGTTGGCAGCAGGAGCCCCAAAATTGCCTGAATGACACCCTGGAGTTGCAAGCAGCAGACCAAACATAGCTTAAAAGACACACTGGAGTTGGCAGCAGGAGCCCAAAAATTGGCCGAATGACACCCTGGAGTTGCAAGCAGCAGCCCAAACATAGCTTAAAAGACACACTGGAGTTGGCAGCAGGGGCCCAAAAATTGGCCGAATGACACCCTGGATTTGCAAGCAGCAGCCCAAACATAGCTTAAAAGACACTGGAGTTGGCAGCAGGAGCCCAAGAATTGGCTGAATGACACCCTGGAGTTGCAAGCAGCAGCAGCAGCCCGAACATAGCTTGAAAGAGACACTGGAGTTGGCAGCAGGAGCCTAAAAAATGGATGAATCACACCCTGGAGTTGCAAGCAGCAGCAGCCGGAGCCCAAACATGGCTTGAAAGAGACATTGGAGTTGGCAGCAGGAGCCCAAAAATTGGCTGAATGACACCCTGGAGTCTCAAGCAGCAGCAGCAGCCCAAACATGGCTGGAGTTTTGACACCCTGTGGAATGAGCCAGCTTTAAAACATCAGTTTCGTTTAGTTCTTTCTGAACTGATTAAGGATGAACTGGCCCACTTCGACACTCCTGAAACTTTAAATGAACTTATTCTTGCAGCCATTCAGGTGGATCGCCGGCTGCAGGAACGCCGTGAAGAGCGTTCAGCCCTAGCCCAATGGTTTGCTCCACGGTCCTCGTCTGCATCACCTGACTCTCCGCAGACCGATTCGGGGATTATCAAGCCCATGCAACTGGGAACCATTCGGCTGCTTTGTCCCAAGAGGAAAGACTGCGCCGGAGGGGGCTAAACCTTTGCATGTACTGCGGGAACCCCGGACACTTTCGGGTTAATTGTCCCACCAGACCCGCAGCTATGAAGAGATCAACACCTCTTATTAAGAGCACACCACTTCCTGTGCCTAGTTCTCACCTCTCTGTGCTTCTTAGTTTACAACTTCCTGGAGGAAGGGTTGAGACCAGGGCCATGATTGACTCCGGGGCCTGCAGCTGTTTCATGGACTTAGAATTCGCACAGACTCACAATATTCCATGTGAAGTTCGGCCTACCCCTCTGCTTCTCACTTTGGCCGACGGATCTACCGTCAAGTCCGGACCGGTGTCCCATAGAACTAAATCGCTTGGCTGCTCTACTCCTGATGGACACTCAGAATTAATACACTTTGATTTAATGCACTCTCCTTTGTACCCTATTATTTTGGGTTTCCCGTGGCTCTCTATACATAACCCCGTCATCGACTGGTCTTCCGGTTCAGTTTCTTTGTTCTCTCCCTATTGCAACCAATTTTGCAGACAGCAGGAGAGTAACCTCTCTGTAGTAACCCTTAATCTACCAGATTCCCTTCCACCTGCGTATCTAGAGTTCCAGGATGTGTTTGACAAAAAAGGTGCAGACCAGCTACCTCCTCACCGCTCTTATGACTGTCCAATAGACCTTCTACCTGGGTCGGCTATCCCTTTTGGACGTATTTATCCGTTGTCTGAAGCAGAGTTACAGACTCTCCGTGAATATATTGATGAAAACCTGGCTAAGGGTTTTATTAGACATTCCACTTCGCCTGCAGGAGCAGGGATATTCTTCGTGGAGAAGAAGGATGGGTCTCTGAGACCCTGTATAGATTACCGGGCCCTCAATCAAATTACAGTCAAGAACCGATACCCTTTGCCCTTGATTTCTGAACTCTTCCAGCGTTTGGGGTCCGCTCGGTTCTTTACCAAGTTGGACTTGAGGGAAGCCTACAACTTAATTCGGATCCGTCAGGGTGACGAATGGAAGACGGCCTTCCGCACACGATATGGTCACTTTGAATACCTGGTCATGCCGTTCGGACTCTGTAATGCCCCTGCAACATTCCAGCACTTTGTAAATGACGTGTTCCGGGATTATCTTGATATTTTCGTCATCATCTACCTAGACGATATACTAATCTTCTCTTCCTCCCTCTCGGAACATCGGGAACATGTCCGTCGTGTCCTTCTGCGTCTTCGAGAGCATCAATTATACGCCAAACTGGAGAAATGTCAGTTTGAACAACCTTCTATTCATTTCCTGGGGTTACTTATCACCAGTACCGGCATTGTGATGGATCCTGAGAAGGTGGCTGCTGTCTTGGACTGGCCACAACCTATGAATCGCAAGGAAGTACAGCGTTTCATTGGCTTTGCCAACTTTTACAGACGTTTTATTAAAGATTTCTCACAGACAGTCCGCCCTATCACCGATCTCACCCATAAGAATACTCCATTTGTCTGGTCTGAAGCTGCTGAGGAGGCCTTCTCGCATCTCAAGGAGCGTTTCACTTCTGCCCCTCTCTTGAGACATGCCGACCCGAGCTCCCTTTTGTACTTGAAGTAGATGCCTCCGTCAATGCTGTAGGAGCAGTACTCTCTCAACGAGAATCTGAGCAAGGAGAACTCCATCCCGTAGCCTTCTTTTCCAGAAAACTGTCTTCAGCAGAGCAAAACTATAATGTTTGTGACCGAGAACTTCTTGCTATCAAACTTGCCCTGGAGGAATGGCGTTATCTATTGGAAGCTGCCAGACATCCAATTTTGATCCTCACGGACCACAAGAACCTGGAGTACCTTCGGTCTGCAAAAAGACTCCGGCCACGTCAGGCAAGGTGGTCACTATTCTTTTCCAGATTCTCTTTTTATATTTCTTACCGTCCAGGAAACAAAAATACCAAACCTGATGCACTCTCCCGTCTTTATCCTTCTGACCAAGGTCCTGAACCTGTGGAACCCACTATTTTGCATCCGAACCATTTTTTGTTACTTGAATCTGAACTCATTGCTGAGATTCGACGAGCATCCGATTCTATCCCAGAGAACCTACAATCTGAACTATCACGAGTCGATGGAATTCTGGTCCATCAAGAAAAGATTTTTGTTCCTGAATCTTTACGTTCCAGGGTTCTGGCGAATTCCATGATCACCCCTTGGCAGGCCATTTCGGGCTCAAGAAGACGCTACATCTGAGAGCAGACTGTATATCATATGTTTCTTCTTGTGGGATGTGTGCCCGGAATAAACACATAACCACCAAACCTGCGGGTCTTCTCATGCCTCTCCCAGTGCCAGAACGTCCCTGGGAACATATTTCTATGGACTTTATTGTAGAACTTCCACCTTCGGACAACAACAACACTATCTTGGTGGTTGTGGACTATTTAACCAAGTTTGCTCATTTTATAGCTCTCCCCAGCCTTCCTTCGGCCTCAAAGTTCGCACAAGTTTTTGTGAAAGAGATTGTCCGCTTACACGGCCTGCCGTCTAAGATTGTGTCTGACCGCGGTTCCCAATTTACTTCCCGGTTCTGGACAGCGCTCTGTAGGAGTTTACGGATCACTTTGGCCCACTCATCGGCCTATCATCCCCAGACCAACGGACAAACTGAACGGGTGAATCAATCACTGGAGCAGTACATACGATGCTACTCCTCGGCCCTGCAGGACAATTGGACACAGTTACTCCCATTAGCTGAACTGGCTTATAATAACTCTGTCCATTCTTCGACCTGCCTCACTCCGTTTGCTGCAAATTATGGATTTGATGCCAAGACCTTGCCTGATACCTGCATCCCAGTGAATGTACCGGCAGCTGCAGATTTAGGAGCTCATCTAACTGCCACTCATCAGATGCTCCGAACAACCCTTCGAGCTGCCCAAGAACGTAACAAAAGGACAGCAGACACTCATCGGTCTTCAGCTTCCAATTTTGCAGTAGGAGATCAAGTCCTGCTCTCTACCACTCATCTAAGGCTTCATCTTCCCTCTAAGAAGTTGGGTCCTAAGTTTATCGGGCCTTTTAAGATTAAGGGAGCTATTAATGAAGTTGCCTTTGAATTGGAATCACCTAATCGCCTGAAGATACACACAGTTTTTCACGTGTCCCTTTTAAAGAAAGGAACTTTTAGAGATTCCCAAGACAAACCTCCTGATCCAATTATTGTGGATGGTGAAGAGGAATATGAGGTTGAACAGATCCTGGATTCACGGAAGAGAGGTGCCTCCATTCAGTATCTTGTTCGTTGGAAAGGTTACGGCCCAGAGGAAGATTCTTGGGAGCCATCTAGTAATCTCAATGCTCCACAATTAATCAGAGCTTTTCAGCGAAGACTCTCTAGATCGGCCGCCCAGAGGCGTCCTTTAAGTGGGGGGCAATGTCAGTCTCCTCGCCTTTCCTGCCCTTTAAGGCATTGTGAGTGTGCCATACCACGGACTGCATGCAGCAGCAGACATGCTCGGCTGCATGGTTTTAACAGAGCAGGCTTTTCTTCTGTTGCATGCTCCACAGTGACACCTGCTGTTCAGCCCATTGGAAGTGCACAAGGCCTAGAGTGTAAGCTCTTGGACTTGATTTCACTTCCTGGTGTCCTAAGTTTGAATGGACAGGAAGTGACTTCACCAGACTCTGGCACATCCCTCCCTGTGCTGATTGATAGCCCTATTTAAGAGGACAGCTGGCCTACAGCCAATGCTGTGTTATCAGCTCACTTCCTGGACCTTGTGATTTCCTGATTCCTGAATACCTGATTGAATACCTGGATTTATATACGGACGGATAACCTGATTTTTGACGCGGATTGCTTATGGACTTTGCCTGTTTTCTGCCTGCCTCTGACCCCGGATTCACCATTGGACTCTGCTCAGACTTTTATTTTGCTCTTCTGAGTTTTTTCTACTTCACTTTGCCCCATACCTTGAGCTCAGCTCAGCTCTCCCCATGATTGTAGCCAGGAGGCTTGACACAGGAGCCCAAAAATTGGCTGAATCACACCCTGGAGTTGCAAGCAGCAGCAGCCCAAACATTGCTTGAAAGACACACTGGAGTTGGCAGCAGGAGCCCAAAAATTGGCTGAATGACACCCTGGAGTTGCAAGCAGCGGCAGTGGCCTAAACATGGCTTGAAAGAGACAATGGGGTTGGCAGCAGGTTCCCAAAAATTAGCAGAATGACACCCTAGAGTTGCAAGCAGCAGCAGCAGCCCAAACATAGCTTAAAAGACACACTGGAGTTGGCAGCAGGAGCCCAAAAATTGGCCGAATGACACCCTGGATTTGCAAGCAGCAGCAGCAGCCCAAACATAGCTTAAAAGACACTGGAGTTGGCAGCAGGAGCCCAAAAATTGGCTGAATGACACCCTGCAGTTGCAAGCAGCAGCTGCCCAAACATAGCTTGAGAGAGACACTGGAGTTGGCAGCAGGAGCCCAAAAAGTGGATGAATTACACCCTGGAGTTGCAAGCAGCAGCAGCAGCCCGAAAATAGCTTGAAAGAGACACTGGAGTTGGCAGCAGGAGCCCAAAAAGTGGATGAATCACACCCTAGAGTTGCAAGCAGCAGCTGCAGGAGCCCAAACATGGCTTGAAAGAGACACTGGAGTTGGCAGAAGGAGCCCAAAAATTGGCTGAATGAAACCCTGGAGTTGCAAGCAGCAGCAGCAGCCCAAACATAGCTTAAAAGACACACTGTAGTTGGCAGGATACCAAAAATTAACTGAATGACACCCTAGAGTTGCAAGCAGCAACATCAGCCCAAACATGGCTTGAAAGAGACACTGGAGTTGCCAGTGGATGAATCAAACCCTGGAGTTGCAAGCAGCAGCAGCAGCCCAAACATAGCTTAAAAGACACACTGGAGTTGGCAGCAGGAGGACAAAAAGTGGATGAATGACACCCTAGAGCTGCAAGCAGCAGCAGCCCAAACATTGCTTGAAAGAGACACTGAAGTTGGCAGCAGGAGCCCAAAAATTGGCTGAATGACACCCTGAAGTTGCAAGCAGCAGCAGCCCAAACAAAGCTTGAAAGAGACACTGGAGTTGGCAGCAGGAGCCCAAGAAGTGGATGAATCACACCCTGGAGTGGCAAGCAGCATCAGCAGGAGCCCAAATATAGCTTGAAAGAGACACTGGAGTTGGCAGCAGGAGCCCAAAAAGTGGATGAATCACACCCTGGAGTTGCAAGCAGCAGCAGGAGCCCAAACATGGCTTGAAAGAGACACTGGAGTTGGCAGCAGGAGCCCAAAAAGTGGATGAATCACACCCTGGAGTGGCAAGCAGCAGGAGCCCAAATATAGCTTGAAAGAGACACTGGAGTTGGCAGCAGGAGCCCAAAAAGTGGATTAATCACACCCTGGAGTGGCAAGCAGCAGCAGCAGGAGCCCAAACATGGCTTGAAAAAGACACTGGAGTTGGCAGCATGAGCCCAAAAAGTGGATGAATCACACACTGGAGTTGCAAGCAGCAGCAGCAGGAGCCCAAACATGGACTGAAAGAGACACTGGAGTTGGCAGCAGGAGCCCAAAAATTAACTGAATGACCACCTGGAGTTGCAAGCAGCAGCAGCAGCAGCCCAAACATAGCTTAAAAGGCACAATGGAGTTGGCAGCAGGAGCCCAAAAATTGGCTGAATGACACTCTGGAGTTGCAAGCAGCAGCAGCAGCCCAATCATGGCTTGAAAGAGACACTGGAGTTGGCAGCAGAAGCCCAAAAATTGGCTGAATGACACCCTTGAGTTGCAAGCAGCAGCAGCCCAAGTATAGCTGGAAAGACACACTGGAGTTGGCAGCAGGAGCCCAAAAAGTGGATGAATCACACCCTGGAGTTGCAAGCAGCAGTAGCAGGAGCCCAAACATGGCTTGAAAGAGACACTGGAGTTGGCAGCAGGAGCCCAAAAAGTGGATTAATCACACCCTGGAGTGGCAAGCAGCAGCAGGAGCCCAAACATGGCTTGAAAAAGACACTGGAGTTGGCAGCATGAGCCCAAAAAGTGGATGAATCACACACTGGAGTTGCAAGCAGCAGCAGCAGGAGCCCAAACATGGACTGAAAGAGACACTGGAGTTGGCAGCAGGAGCCCAAAAATTAACTGAATGACCACCTGGAGTTGCAAGCAGCAGCAGCAGCAGCCCAAACATAGCTTAAAAGGCACACTGGAGTTGGCAGCAGGAGCCCAAAAATTGGCTGAATGACACTCTGGAGTTGCAAGCAGCAGCAGCAGCCCAAACATGGCTTGAAAGAGACACTGGAGTTGGCAGCAGAAGCCCAAACATTGGCTGAATGACACCCTTGAGTTGCAAGCAGCAGCAGCCCAAGTATAGCTGGAAAGACACACTGGAGTTGGCAGCAGGAGCCCAAAAAGTGGATGAATCACACCCTGGAGTTGCAAGCAGCAGTAGCAGGAACCCAAACATGGCTTGAAAGAGACACTGGAGTTGGCAGCAGGAGCCCAAAAAGTGGCTGAATGACACCCTGGAGGTGCAAGCAGCAGCAGCAGCAGGAGCCCAAACATGGCTTGAAAGAGACACTGGAGTTGGCAGCAGGAGCCCAAACATTGGCTGAATGACACCCTGGAGCTGCAAGCAGCAACAGCAGCCGAAATATGGCCTGAAAGAGACACTAGAGTTGGCAGCAGGAGCCCAAAAAAGAGGATGAATCCCACCCTGGAGTTGCAAGCAGCAGCAGCAGGCCAAACATAGCTTAAAAGACACACTGGAGTTGGCAGCAGGAGCCCAAAAATTGGCTGAATGACACCCTGGAGTTGCAAGACGCAGCAGCAGCCCAAATATAGCTTGAAAGAGACACTGGAGTTGGCAGTGGATGAATCACACCCTGGAGTTGCAAGCAGCAGCAGCCCAAACAAAACTTGAAAGAGACACTGGAGTTGGCAGCAGGAGCCCAAAAAGTGGATGAATCACACCCTGGAGTGGCAAGCAGCAGCAGCAGGAGCCCAAATATAGCTTGAAAGAGACACTGGAGTTGGCAGCAGGAGCCCAAAAAGTGGATGAATCACACCCTGGAGTTGCAAGCAGCAGCAGCAGGAGCCCAAACATGGCTTGAAAGACACTGGAGTTGGCAGCAGGAGCCCAAATATTAGCTGAATCAACCCCCTGAAGTTGCAAGCAGCAGCAGCAGCAGCCCAAACATGGCTTGAAAGAGACACTGGAGTTGGCAGCAGGAGCCCAAAAATTGGCTGAATGACACCGTGGAGTTGCAAGCAGCAGCAGTAGCAGCCCAAACATAGCTTGAAAGAGACACTGGAGTTGTCATCAGGAGCCCAAAAATTGGATGAGTCACACCCTGGAGTTGCAAGCAGCAGCAGCGGGAGCCCAAACATGGCTTGAAAAAGACACTGGAGTTGGCAGCAGGAGCCCAAAAATTGGCTGAATGACACCCCGGAGTTGCAAGCAGCAGCAGCAGCCCAAACATAGCTTGAAAGAGACACTGAAGTTGGCAGCAGGAGCCCAAAAAGTGGATGAATTACACCCTGTAGTTGCAAGCAGCAGCATCAGGAGCCTAAACATGGCTTGAAAGAGACTCTGGAGTTTGCAGCAGGAGCCAAAAATTGGCTGAATGACACCTTGGAGTCGCAAGCAGCAGCAGCAGCCCAAACATAGCTTGAAAGACACACTGGAGTTGGCAGCAGGAGCCCAAAAAGTGGATAAATCACACCCTGGAGTTGCAAGCTGCAGCAGCAGGAGCCCAAGCATGGCTTGAAAGAGACACTGGAGTTGGCAGCAGGAGCCCAAAAATTGGCTGAATGACACCCCGGAGATGCAAGCAGCAGCAGCAGGCCAAACATGGCTTGAAAGAGACACTGGAGTTGGCAACAGGACCCCAAAAAGTGGATGAATCACACCCTGGATTTGCAAGCAGCAGCAGCAGTAGGAGCCCAAACATGGCTTGAAAGAGACACTGGAGTTGGCAGCAGGAGCACAAAAAGTGGATGAATCCCACCCTGGAGTTGCAAGCAGCAGGAGCCCAAACATGGCTTGAAAGAGACACTGGAGTTGGCAGCAGGAGCCCAAAAATTGGCTGAATGACACATTGGTGTTGCAAGCAACAGCAGCAGCCCAAACATGGCACGAAAGAAACACTGGAGTAGGCAGCAGGAGCCCAAAAAGTGGATGAATGACACCCTGGAGTTGCAAGCAGCAGCAGCAGGAGCCCAAACATGGCTTGAAATATACACTGGAGTTGGCAGCAGAAGCACAAAAAGTGGATGAATGACACCCTGGAGTTGCAAGCAGCAGCAGCAGTAGCCCAAACATAGCTTGAAAGAGACACTGAAGTTGGCAGCAGGAGCCCAAATATTGGCTGAATGACACCCTGGAGTTGCAAGCAGCAGCAGCAGCCCAAACATAGCTTGAAAGAGACACTGGAGTTGGCAGCAGGAGCCCAAAAATTGGCTAAATGACACCCTGGATTTGCAAGCAGCAGCAGCAGCCCAAACATAGCTGGAAAGAGACACTGGAGTTGGCAGCAGGAGCCCAAAAAGTGGATGAATCACACCCTGGAGTGGCAAGCAGCAGCAGCAGGAGCCCAAACATGGCGTGAAGGAGACACTGGAGATGGCAGCAGGAGCCAAAAAATTGGCTTAATGACACCCTGGAGTTGCAAGCAGCAGCAGCAGTCCAAATATGGCTTACAGAGACACTGGAGTTGGCAGCAGGAGCCCAAAAGGTGGATGAATCACACCCTGGAGTTGCAAGCAGCAGCAGCCCAAACATAGCTTAAAAGACACACTGGAGTTGGCAGCAGGAGCCCAAAAATTGGCTGAATGATGCCCTGGAGTTGAAAGCAGCAGCAGGAGCCCAAACATAGCTTGAAAACGACACTAGAGTTGGCAGTAGGGGCCCAAAAAGTGGATGAATCCCAACCTGGAGTTGCAAGCAGCAGCAGCAGCAGCAGCCCAAACATGGCTTGAAAGAGACACTGGAGTTGGCAGTAGGAGCACAAAAAGTGGATGAATCCCACCCTGGAATTGCAAGCAGCAGCAGTAGGACAAACATAGCTTGAAAGAGATACTGGAGTTGGCAGCAGGAGCCATAAAGTGGATACATCCCACCCTGGAGTTGCAAGCAGCAGCAGGAGCCCAAACATAGCTTGAAAACGACACTAGAGTTGGCAGTAGGGGCCCAAAAAGTGGATGAATCCCAACCTGGAGTTGCAAGCAGCAGCAGCAGCAGCCCAAACATGGCTTGAAAGAGACACTGGAGTTGGCAGTAGGAGCACAAAAAGTGGATGAATCCCACCCTGGAGTTGCAAGCAGCAGCAGTAGGACAAACATGGCTTGAAAGAAACACTGGAGTTGGCAGCAGGAGCCCAAAAAGTGGACGAATCCCACCCTAGAGTTGCAAGCAGCAGCAGTAGCTCAAACATCAAACATGGCTTGAAAGAGACACTGGAGTTGCCAGTGGATGCATCACACCCTGGAGTTGCAAGCAGTAGCAGCAGCCCAAATATAGCTTAAAAGACACACTGGAGTTGGCAGGAGGAGCATAAAAAGTAGATGAATGACACCCTGGATTTGCAAGCAGCAGCAGCAGCCCAAACATAGCTTGAAGGAGACACTGAAGTTTGCAGCAGCAGCCCAAAAATTGGCTGAATGACACCCTTGAGTTGCAGGCAGCAGCAGCAGCCCAAACATAGCTTGAAAGGGACACTGGATTTGGCAGCAGGAGTCCAAAAATTGGCTGAATGACACCCTGGAGTTGCAAGCAGCAGCAGCAGGAGCCCAAACATGGCTTGAAAGAGACACTGGAGTTGGCAGCAGGAGCCCAAAAATTGGCTGAATGTAACACTGGAGTTGCAAGTAGCAGCAGCAACCCAAACTTAGCTTGAAAGAGACACTGGAGTTGGCAGCAGGAGCCCAAAAAGTGGATAAATCACACCCTGGATTTGCAAGCAGCAGCAGCAGCAGCAGAAGCCCAAACATGGCTTGAAAGAGACACTGGAGTTGGCAGCAGGAGCCCAAAAATTAGCTGAATGACACCCTGGAGTTGCAAGCAGCAGCAGCCCAAACATAGCTTGAAAGAGATACTGGAGTTGGCAGCAGGATCCCAAAAAGTGGATGAATTACACCCTGGAGTTGCAAGCAGCAGGAGCCCAAGCATGGCTTGAATGAGACACTGGAGTTGGCAGTAGGAGCCCAAAAATTGGCAGAATGACACCCTGGAGTTGCAAGCAGCAGCCCAAACATGGCTTGAAAGAGACACTGGAGTTGGCAGCAGGAGCCCAAAAGGGGATTAATCACACCCTGGAGTTGCAAGCAGCAGCAGCAGGAGCCCAAACATAGCTGGAAAGAGACACTGGAGTTGGCAGCAGGAGCACAGAAAGTGGATGAATCACACCCTGGAGTTGCAAGCAGCAGCAGCAGTAGCCCAAACATGGCTTGAAAGAGACACTGGAGTTGGCAGCAGGAGCCCAAAAAATGTCTGAATGACACCCTGGAGTTGCAAGCAGCAGCAGCAGCCCAAACATAGCTTGAAAGAGACACTGGAGTTGGCAGCAGGAGCCCAAAAAGTGGATGAATCCCACCCTGGAGTTGCAAGCAGCAGCAGCAGCAGGCCAAACATAGCTTAAAAGAAACACTGAAGTTGGCAGCAGGAGCCCAAAATTGGCTGAATGACACCCTGGAGTGGCAAGCAGCAGCAGCAGCCCAAACATAGCTTGAAAGAGACACTGGAGTTGGCAGCAGGAGCCGAAAAAGTGGATGAATGACACCCTGGAGTTGCAAGCAGCAGCAACAGGAGCCCAAACATGGCTTGAAAGAGACACTGAAGTTGGCAGCAGGAGCCCAAAAAGTGGATGAATCCCACCCTGGAGTTGCAAGCAGCAGCAGCAGCCCAAACATAGCTTAACCCTTTAAAGTGGACCAACACCCTGCCCTTTTTTTTTTCTTTTTGCGATATTTAAAACAAGCAGCAGGACCCGATTAATAAAGTAATGAAAAAAAAATTACCTCCGATGCTCCCTCCGCGCGTCGCCACAATTTTTATTTTCGGCCGCCATCTTAGATTATGTCCAAAAGGAAGAGATCCTTTGACCTCTGCTTACTGAAAATCGCGCGCATGCGCAGTAGTTAGGTGAAGCGCCGCTTGCTTCAGGAGCGAGCGGCGCTTCACCTGACACTACTGGGCATGCGCGATTCTCCTGAGAAGGGTACGGGCGGGCGCTCTGTCAGGGCTGGGGAAAGGGAGGAGCTGAAGGGCGGAGAGAGAAAAAGGCGGGGATAGGCCAATGACGTGGCATATCCCCGCCTTTCAGCTCCTCCCTTCCACCTTTTCTCCTCCACAGCTTTCATTCAGAAAAGTAGTAACTTGTATGCTGGCTGGCCAGTTCTTCCGTTGGATGCGCAGGACGGGTGAGTTGTGTTTTTTTATATATTATATTAATTATTATAGAAATACCATATTTTCAGGATGATCATTGTGCACCAATGCCCTGATTTGCGTAGGTAGCAGATTATTGTATCGACGCACTTTCATTCTGCTGCTTGACTTGAAACTAAAACTAAATCATATCTTAGATGAAACGATGACTGTAAGCTCTTCTTCTCCTGTATCCTCCCAATATTGGGATGCCATTGGGGGATGCCTGCACACTATTGGGATGCCATTGGGGGATGCCTGCACACTATTGGGATGCCATTGGGGGATGCCTGCACACTATTGGGATGCCATTGGGGGATGCTGCACACTATTGGGATGCCATTGGGGGATGCCTGCACACTATTGGGATGCCATTGGGGGATGCTGCACACTATTGGGATGCCATTGGGGGATGCCTGCACACTATTGGGATGCCATTGGGGGATGCTGCACACTATTGGGATGCCATTGGGGGATGCCTGCACACTATTGGGATGCCATTGGGGGATGCTGCACACTATTAGGATGCCATTGGGGGATGCTGCACACTGTTTGGGATGCCATTGGGGGATGCCTGCACACTATTTGGGATGCCATTGGGGGATGCTGCACACTATTGGGATGCCATTGGGGGATGCCTGCACACTATTGGGATGCCATTGGGGGATGCCTGCACACTATTGGGATGCCATTGGGGGATGCTGCACACTATTGGAATGCCATTGGGGGATGCCTGCACACTATTGGGATGCCATTGGGGGATGCTGCACACTATTTTGGATGCCATTGGGGGAAGCTGCACACTTCCTGTATTGGGGATGCTGCACACTGCCTGTATTGGGAATGCCCGCACACTGCCTGTATTAGGGATGCCCGCACACTGCCTGTATTAGGGATGCCCGCACACTGCCTGTATTGGGGATGCTGCACACTGCCTGTATTGGGGATGCTGCACACTGCCTGTATTAGGGATGCCCGCACACTGCCTGTATTAGGGATGCCCGCACACTGCCTGTATTGGGGATGCTGCACACTGCCTGTATTGGGGATGCCCGCACACTGTCTGTATTGGGGATGCCCGCACACTGTCTGTATTAGGGATGCCCGCACACTGCCTGTATTGGGGATGCCCGCACACTGCCTGTATTAGGGATGCCTGCACACTGCCTGTATTGGGGATGCTGCATACTGCCTGTATTGGGGATGCCCGCACACTGCCTGTATTAGGGATGCCCGCACACTGCCTGAATTGGGGATGCCCGCACACTGCCTGTATTGGGGATGCCCTCACACTGCCTGTATTAGGGATGCCCGCACACTGCCTGAATTGGGGATGCTCGCACACTGCCTGTATTGGGGATGCCCGCACACTGCCTGTATTAGGGATGCCCGCACACTGCCTGAATTGGGGATGCCCGCACACTGCCTGTATTGGGGATGCCCGCACACTGCCTGTATTGGGGATGCTGCACACTTCCTGTTTAGGGGATACCCGCACACTGCCTGTATTAGGGATGCCCGCACACTGCCTGTATTGGGGATGCTGCACACTGCCTGTATCGGAGATACCCGTACACTGCCTGTATTGGGGATACCTGCACAACCAATTTGGTATTTGAATAGACTTACAGTATTGGTTGTCCTAACAGAAGGAGAGACTAGATCTTGTGGTCACAAACCATGTATGGTGAGAATGATCTGATTGGCTGCTCTGCGATTTGAACTTCAAACGCTGCCTCTCAGTTTTGTTTTTTAAAATGTTTTTTTAGAATCTGAGTTCATATTCCTGTAGTGCGGAGGATCTGCTCTACATTTCTTCTTTACTTTTCCATGCTGTGCACTTAGGATTTTCTCATTTGCTTTTTTTGTTTTAGAGATGAGTACTCCCGAGCTGTCTTCTGGATTCTTCCAGGGAACCACCAAGACGTATGAAATACCCATCAATCACCTTGACTACAGCTTTTTCGAGAAATGCGCAGATGTCAGGCATCTCCAGTTTGGGGTGCCCCACTGTGTGAAACCCCCAGGTCGCCGAATCTACTCACCTCTCCTCAAGTCCACGTCGCAGGTGCAGCTGCTCATCCAATCAGCTTTTCCAGCCGTGCATATTAATGTGCGGTTAGAGAAGCTGAATAGAATCCCTAGCTGCACACATTACTGGCATCACCTGCTCCATTTGGCTGTGCGCAGCCCTGCACCTACATTCAGTTGTGGCGGGCATGGCCACAGGCAGCCAACCAACAAGAGATGTGAATGATGGCGGTGCCGGCCACGCATATGCTGTGGGCTTGGGAGAAATAACATTTTTGGCATTCTCTGGCAGGTTATGTTTTTCTCTGCGTTTGGTGGAGAGATAGATCACATCAAGCAGACGCCAATGGGTCTGGGCAGCAATCTTAAAGTGGACCAAAACCCACATTTTAACTTGCATCACCTGAATTGCTTCCCCTATGAAGAGCACATTTTGACAAATTTTTACTGCTCCTGCTTCACTGTAATCCAAGATAATGGCGCTTGTTTTAGACTTAGAGTGGCCCAAAACCCAGCTCGATCAGCCTGAGAATCTATAAGATTCCCAGGCCAATCAATTCCCTCCCCCTGGGCATCTAAAAAAGGGATGCCCTGCTGTGTGAAACCCCCCAGGTCGCCCCGTTCACTTACCTTGCTTCCTGTCCAACAGCACATGCACGAGCAGCGACAGCATCCCCGCTATCTATCCCTCTATCAGGGCACGTGCCTGCGCCAGCCATTTGTGAATGACCAGTGTGGGCACGCTCCCTGTTAGAGGGAAGCCGGGGATGCGGCCACCAGCGTGCACGGAGATGCTGGCCTTAGACGCCACCTTCGATGGCATGACGTCAGCAGCTGCGAGCATGCTGATTGGACGAGCCGTTTATGCGCCGTAGGACCTGGAAAAGGTGAGTTTCTTCAGTCAATCTGGGGGGTTCCCCACAGCAAGGCACACTCGATCAGGGTCCCTTGGTGGAAAGGACTAAAACCCAGGATAGTCAAAATCCTGGGTTTTGGTCCACCTTAAAGCCCTGTCTCTTCCATTCATTGCCACTGTTGTGTGTGGTAATGATGTCATTGCCACACCTAAACTATGACTGAGTGCTTGACATCTCACACAGAGGGACAGAAAAAAAAAATCAGTGTTCCACGACAATTTGAAAGGCAAAAATATCCATTACTAGTTCTACACCCTGAGAAGGGAGTATCATTAGGTGCTTTGGCCAAATGTATTTCATGAGTTCAGAGGGTTTTGGTCAGCTTTAAAATTAGTTTAGGTGTTTTAAAACCAAGGCCTCGATTCAATAAAGGTAGGAAAAAATTCTCATTGTAGTAAAAGTTTCAATTCATGAGAAAGAAGCCTGAGAATGTCACTGTTACTGAATCACCAGCTAAGAAAACAATGAAAGTCAATGGCACTTTTTTACGCCTAAGAAAAGTAGAGAACTGTTTACTCCTTGACTGTGCTAGCGTTCCATACGTCTTCAGCTAACACAAACCCACCCACACTCCCAAAATAAAGGAGCCAACAACCACTTCTTCGGAATTGATGGAATTTTAATTGGCCACAGCCTCAACATAAAACAATAGCAAATAACAATTAACAATGCACTCCCGATCTCCCCGATCCAGGTCTGAGATTCCAACACACCCTACCTACCAACAGAAGGGGAGGGGAGGCGGCCCGAAGGCTCACCAACCTCCCGGAACCTGAAACAGAAGCCAATTTGTGAGCCCGGCCGCATCCCTCCTAGGCCTGGTAGCTCAACGGGGCTAACTGCCAAGATCCACCTTAACCCCTTCCCTTAGTCCCTCCCCTCCCCTTAAACTCAGTCACCTATCCTCCTGGCCCGTTTCCGCCGAAACAGCCGCTTCCTTGTAACCTACCCCCACTTTCCGTGCCATCTCAGACCCGAACCGAGCAGAGGAGACCGCCAAAGCTGGACGGCGCTGAAACCTTAGCGCCGCCCAGCCCGCCACCTCTCCACTGCCAATTCAATTCGCTCCTTAAGGAGGAGATTAAATAAATCTAACCCCAACCCGTTTAGATGCACCCCATCGGCCCTGTAGAAACCCCGGATTCCTTCCACCTCCACGTGGCGTGCACTCAGCCCTCCGTTCAACCTAACGAACCGGGCAATTGCCCTATTCACCTTGATACGCACCCGTTCTATCGCTCCTGGATCCCGCACATGCCTCCACTCGTACCGAGGAACTATCTCAGACCAAACCAACACTACCCCGGGAAATTCCCCTAGAAAAAACAAGAGGTCCCTAGTGATCGATTTGATCAGCTGCCAACCCCCTGAGGCCGGCCCACACCAGCTTCGCTCGATCCCCCGAAATGCCGAGCTGTTCGCCGCTCCTTCTCACCGCCGCTCTCTGCACCGCCCAAAAAACAAATGAGTGGCCGACCACCAACACCGAGCACGCCGAGTCTAAAAGAAAATAACATTAGTAACGGTACCGACACTTCCCCCCCCCCCATGCTGTTACACCCGCTCAATTCTCCCTGGACGAATATATGACATAAACCTTTTTGACTCCCATCTCCCCAGCTTTTTAACCAGGTCCACCGGCAACCCCAATCTCGCCGCCTCCGTCGCCGCTCCTATGCGAAAAGAGTGAGTACCATACTCCCTGCTAGACAACCCCATTGCCGCTAAGCATTTCCGAAACACAGCCAAAAACTGGAAGCGCGACAAAAAGGTCCCATCCTCGTGCATGAACAATGGCCCCCCCGTAAGTGGCCTAACGCCCAGAAACCCCCTTAGCGCGAGAACCGGACATGACACATTCGGCCCCAGCTGACCCAAAAATATACTCACCCCTCTACCTTCCTGGTCAGTCTTCGACACGCGAATCCGAATCCAAACCCCTTCCCCCGAAAAAAACACATCATCCACCTGGAGGCCACCTGGCTCTCGCTTGTTCCGGCTAACTAGTTCCCCCACCCGTAATGCCCCAAAAAACGCCACCGAAAATGCTGCTTGAAAAAGCCGTACCTCAAATTCCGATGAACAAACCTGAGTAAGCCGACCCATGAACCCTTGTAAAATCTCCCAGGAAACCGGACGCCTCGTATCCACTGTCTTATGCTCCCTGCGCCACCCCTTCAGAGCCTGCCTTACCCAAAACATTTTTGTAAAATCTTTCCATCCCGCCAACTTACACAAAAAAGCAAGGGCCGCCAGTTTTTTGTCTTTTACCGACGGGGACTCCCCCCCTGCTAATAGCTCCCCCACATACCAGACAAACAGGTCCTGCCTCTCTCCTTCCACGAGCGGAACACCAAACTCCCTCTCCAGCTCAAACCAGCGACTCCACACCTTCGAGTAGACCCCCCACGTAGAAGGCGCAACCGACCTCTGAATTAGCTCGAACCACCGGCTCAAACGATCTCCCTCAACCACTCCGGGCACACTTCGCCGACCGCGTTCGCCTTGGGCGCCAAGCTCCGAAACCGATCCCACTGCAAACGAGAAAGAGCATCAGCCACTCCGTTCTCAACCCCCGGCACATGAACCGCCCTGAACCATACGTTACACCGCAGGCATGCCAGTACTAGCTGGCGCAACAATACGACGACTGGGGGGGATGATGACGTTTGAGAATTAACCGCCGCCACTACCGCCGTGTTGTCTGAGCGGAAACACACCGCCTTGTTCCTTAAAGACTCCCCCCATAAGACCATCGCCACCACCAACGGGAACAACTCCAAAAAGGCCAGGTTCCTGATCAGCTCCAACTCCGCCCACCTCCTTGGCCACGATCCAGCACACCACCTCCCCTTCAAATAAGCTCCAAAACCTGCCGAACCTGCCGCATCCGTAAATAATTCCACCTCATCGTTCGATCTCATGGGATTTAACCAGTACCCCAGGCCATTGAACGATTTCAGGAAGGAAACTCACATCCTCCTTTAGCTCCGCCGTTAGACGAATAAAGTGATGCGGCTCCTTAATCCCAACTGTCGCCAACGACAACCGGCGCATAAAAACCCACCCCATCGGCAACACCCTGCAGGCGAAATTCAGCTTGCCCAGTACTGACTGTAGCTGCTTCAGCCGAATCTTTCTAAGCCCAAGAATCCCTTCCAGCCCTGTTTCCAAATCCCGCACCTTGTCCGCCGGCAACCTGCAAACCCCTTCCACCGTGTCGATCTCGATCCCGAGAAACTTGATGGACGTCGCCGAGCCCTCAGTTTTTTCGTGCGCCACCGGCACTCCAAACGCCCGAAACACCTCCAGCATGCATGCCAGGATGAGCTCGCACTCCCTTGATCCCGCCGCCCCCACGCAAAGAAAATCATCCAAGTAATGCGTTATGGACGCCCTCCCCCCGGCCTTTTCCTTCACCACCCACTCCAAAAACGTGCTAAACGCCTCGAAGTATGAACATGAGATTGAACATCCCATCGGGAGACAGCGGTCCACATAATACCCTCCCTCAAAGAAACACCCCAATAAGTACACACTCTCCGGGTGGACTGGCAACAACCTAAACGCCGCTTCAATATCCGTTTTGGCCATGAGCGCCCCCGGGCCCGCTTCCCGCACCATTGCCAATGCAAAGTTGAATGACGTGTACGCCACTGACGACAACTCCCGGTCAATGCCATCGTTGACAGATCCCCCCTTTGGAAAGGACAAGTGGTGAATCAGGCGAAACTTCCCCTTTTCCTTTTTTGGCACTACGCCCAATGGGGACACCACTAATCCCTCCACCGGTGGATAGGTAAACGGCCCCGACATCCGCCCCAACAATACTTCCTTTCCCAACTTCTGCCTCACCACCTCCGGGTGTAGCCTGGCTGACTTCAAATTTTTTACCACCCCCCTTTCCCCGGGAGGTGCCTGACATGGGATCCTAAAACCTTCCTTAAAACCCTCTGCCAGCAACCGTGCGGCCCGCCGATCCGGATACCTATTTAGCCACAGGAGCATCGCCTCTCCTTTCACCGGCGTTATCCCTCTTGGCAGGACCTTCTGGGAACCTCCTGAACCCCCCCCGTCCTCTCCTGAAACAGCATTCGTGACGGAATTTACATCCTGTACCGAACTTACACTGGGAATCATTAAACGCCCAGCACACTCCTTTCCTTGTTGCCTCCGCCACCCCTGGAGTGGACGAGGTGGCGCCCCCCTGAAAGGGCGATGAGCTGGCCGCCGTAGAATACACCCCCCCCCGAGAGTTCATAACCCGCAACCACAGCCCAATGTCCCTATGGTCCCAACCCAGCTCGGCACACACCGACATCCGCTGCCGGAATTGCTCGTCATACCTCAGCCATGCCATGCCACGAACGTCCTCGGGATCAACCTAAAAGCCCTTCTGTCCTCATCCTCTTCCTTAAAGTGCTCCCTTCCCCTCCCCCATCTGTCAGTTCCAAAACGTTCCAGAGGGAGCAGTGTAAAAATATCTACGTACTCCCGCTTCCAAATCTTTTCCTTAACTTCCAGCTTCAGGTGGCCCCCCAACGGGCCCTCAAACCAAATGTACGAGTGCCCCTTAGCCTGATCTGAAACTGATGCCCCCCTTTTTTCCATCTCTGGACCAGGTCCCTTATCCCCCCCCACGTCCCGATCCGCCGGCGCTACCCCTGTCTGCATTACCGCCGTTCTACAACCTCCAACCATCCCCCTGGGCACTCCCCCACCGCCGACTCCGACCCCGTAGCCTCCCATCTATCCAATAACTCCCGCATACCCGTTATAAAATCCCCCAACCCACCGGAGCCACTTCCCCCGGCGAGTCCCTCACACCCCGAGTGCGACACGTTGTTGGATACGCCGATCTGTATAGGCTCACCTTGATGCCTGGCCCCGCCGCTCGGGATGCCCTCCCCACGACCGTCGTCCAGAGATCCAGAGCCCGACTGACCCCGGATCCCGCCTCCTGCCGGATGTCCCGACGCACTCGCCGACCCCGAGGCCGCCGCTGGAGCTCCGGATGAATGTCTCGTCCCACCCGCGCTGGACGCCGCAAGCCTGGCCGACTCAGCGCGGGCCTCTCCGGCCCATCGTCCTGATGCCCCGACCGCCATGCCACTCCGGATCCCTTCCTGGTCGGACATCGCCTGTTGGGAGAAAAGAAGAAGCGAGGAGTCTGTCCGTTCCATGCCCCCGGCCGGGGCAGAGCTCTGCCTGCCGCCTCTCCCCCGACGCACTGGAGGGGGCGGAGCCTCTCCCCGCCGCCTCGAGCTACCCGGCGGGGAGGAAGGAGAGGGCCCCTGCACCCGGCGCGCGGCAACTCCTGGGCTGTGGCCGCGCCGCCGCAGCAGGTAGGTGAGGGGCCGCGGGCACAGAGGGGGGTTCCCGGGGATGGGGGACGGGGGGCGGGAGGGAGCGCCGGACCGCAGAAGCCCGCCGAGGGCGGGAGGGGCCCGCGCCCGCAGGGGAGGAGGCCCGCCGGGCCCAGCAGCAGTTAAAGGGGGGCTCCCGCGCCGCATAGCATGGCGAGGAGGGGACGGGCTGAGGCGTGCGACTGCTCGCCGAACCCGTCGGGAGCGCGAGGGAGGAGGGGGCTGCGAGGAGGTGGCTGGGGACAATAAACCCCTCACCCAGTCCTCGCCTCGCCGCTCCACCTCCCGACGTAGGACAGCCATTAGGGCTTCCATTCTCCCTTTCCTTTCTTTTTTTTTTTTTCCTTTGAATGGGGTCTGGACGGGCGTCAGTACTGACCGCACGTTCCAGCGAAGAGATCAGGGGCCAAAGAGGAAGAGGAGGGGGGGACCCGACCCTATATACTCCCCCCCCCCTCCCCTGAGGTCACTTCCCCCGATCTCTTCCCCCAATCCCATGGCTGGTCAGCTTCCAACAGGAAGCGCAGGCCAGTCATGGGGCTGCCAGCCCTAAAAGGGCCGGCGCCCTTCTTTCTACACTGTAGTAAAAGCTGCCATTGACTTTCATTGTCTTTTTATCTGGTGATTCAGTAACAGTGACATTCTCAGGCTTTTTTCTCATCAATTGAATTTTTTACTACCATGAGAATTTTTTTCTGCCTCTATTGAATCTAGGCCAAAATGTCCAGATTAATAAAAACAAGGTGTTTGTATAATTTATTTATAATTGATTGCTGTTGATTTTTGCTTTCCTTAGGTCTGGAGAGGAAGGTAACTACCCAGATCTGACCTCCTTCTGCGAGAAGCGCATTGAAAATTAATGTCCACACAGCCGCGTTCTGAGAAAAGACAAACCGCCAGCAGCTGCCGCAGATTTCCCCTGGAAAGACTGGCATCAATTTGATGATGACTTTAAAGTCAGAATCATTTTCTTATGAATGGAATGGTTTATATATTTTATTTGATATTTTATCAAATTACAGTCATATCTATACTGTTTAGTTTCAGAAAAGTCTCCTCCTCCCTCTGATTTGGGCATTACTATAAAAAATCCACACTAAACTGACTGTTTTCCAGGGGGACATTTAGAGGCCGATTCATTAATAGCAGCAGGTAGCGACAGTTGAGCGACTGTAGCAGTATTTTCACAGCGCCCGCTAGTAGTCGCTGCGCTTGGCCGTTGTTCGGTTGTTGATAGCGACTCAGTCGGTGTGCAGTAATGTTGAATACGGGGTTAGGAGTCGCTATTTGACAGGTTCCGCGATGTATGGGTGGGCATGAGAGCGACTGGTCAGAGCGACCGGCTCCCACCATATTCATCAAAAAATCACGCTCCAAAAATTCAAGCGCTGTGAAATGCATGTTTAAACCCCAGAGTTTTTAGTTTTCTAAAAGTAGTTTTTTAAGCCCCAAACCACCATATTTTTGGCAAAAAAAAAAAAAAAAAATTTGTAAGAATTTAGTAATATGAATACAATAATATCAGACCTGTATTATCAATTCTGCACACATTTTTTTTTTTTTTTTTACCTTAAACATGGCAGAAGTGGTCACAGAATCTTTCACATTGAAAAAAAAACAAAACATTAATAACAATTAATAAATGAATATTTAAAGATTGTTCCATTGAAATGCATTGGAGAGCGCCAGGTAGCGAGATGTCATACCTGTTGCTGTTCAAGGTCGGACGCTGGCGCTGTGAGCTGAGGCTGGAATAATGATGAATGAGTGGCTATCTGGCGCTATCTCAGTCGCTAAGCAGGATCGGCTTGATAAATGTGTGATTGTGGTGGGGAGCCGTCGTTCTCGTGGCGGTGCCCATCATTACCGGTCGCTCACCAGTCGCTACCTGTCGCAATTCCTTCATAAATAAGGGCCTTAGTTAAACTGGCCAGTTTACAAGGTAATGGGTGTGATAGGGGGTGGGGTTTGGGGTGTGATAGGGGGTGAAGTTTGGAGGTGTGGCTTATCTGCAAGCTTTGGCGTAACTAATATCCACAGCATTCTATGCTACTCCATTCACAAACGGCCGTCGTGGGTGCGCGCCCTGCTAGAGTGAAGCGTGAGATGCGGCCCGCGCATGCGCCGATGGAACGGGGATAAGGTAAGGTTTCTGGGCGTCCAGGGGGGGTTTCACACAGCGGGGCATCCCGACTTCGCATGCCCCATGGGGAGGGATCTGATCGGCCCGGGAATCTTATAGACATAATTTTGGCACAAAAAGTTAACACTTCAAAAATGCCATTGAATGTGTCCGTTTTAGGTGTCCGTCTATCATCATCCAGACTTGATCTGCTTTTTTCTTGGCGAGGAGCACTGGAAAAGATGTCTCATGGCCTTTGTATCTAAATATCTGCTACAACTGATGTGTCATCAAAAACCTTTATACATAGCAGCCAAGTTCCATCTGCTGGCTATATTTGTTTCTAAAAATAAAGTGAAAGTCCAAATGGCATTTTTTACAAAGTATATTTTTTTGCCAAAAGGATGTCCTCATGGTGCTGAGCTCATCTAGAATTTTTATTTTCTCTTATGTTAGCAAATGTGTGTTTTATGGAAGCGGTGTTTACTACCTGCAATCTGTTGCTATTGACAACTGTACACCAGGTCTGTCCACCAAGATCTACAAGAACAGAGAATCTAGTCATATACACATAAAATGCTGCTGCTATGGCCAGTGCTAAGGTTATGGAGTGCACTCAACCTTACACGTGTCCAGACGCAGTGTTCTGTGTGTACAGGGCTCACTTCTCTCTTTTTGGTGTGCAGTTGCCGATTGCAACAGATCTAATGTAGTGCTTCCTTTAAACCCACATTTGCTAACATAAAAAAATACAAGATAGGCTCAGCACACCAAAGTCATACGTCTTCAAAAATTACCTCAAAATTAGGCAAATCTAAAAAAAGGGTTTACCCACTAGTAAACATCACATTTATTTGTCAAGCAGAGGGGGTGCATAGTATACAGAGAAAGTTGGAATCCTGCCCCATTATCTTAAAGAAGCCACAACACTCAACCCTATTAGCTTGCAGACAAAGCTATAATCTGCCTCTAAATCTGGTTAAAAATCCTGCCCCATTGCATTAAAGAGGACCAAAACCCACCCTGGAGTCTGAGACTCCAGGGCAGACATACTCGCTCCCTCTCCCACGTGAAGAACACAACTAACCCTGTAAGATATATTTTATTTACAATGCATTTATTTTTTATTATTTTTAGGTGACCCCCTGGATGTTGATCTGAAGATTCCCACACCCGCTCTAATCAGGAATTCATGTAATTTATTGGTGCGCGTGTACAAATAAAAATGTAAGCAAATAAAATTCATTTCACCAGTTCTGTTCAATGGATTTACAACTTTTTTTATTAAAGTAAAAATGTAGAGTACCATTACTTGGAAGATCATACTTCAAGAAGGTTTACGTTTTGAGTGACATAATTACCGTACCAATTCCGACAGGGGACACAGAAAATATGTACGCCACCTGCCTCCACCAATCAGAGGAGTGCATTGAGGCAATGTTCAACAGTCTTCTGTGATAGTGGCTGCCTCACAGAGAATCAATATTGCTGCTCCAAGGGAGTATTAACACAGCATACCTAGAGGGATTACAGAGATGTTTGACTGGAGGTCCATTTTAAAGTGGACCAATCACCAGGATGTTCACTATACTGGTGTTTGGTCCTCTTCCCTGAGGCATCCGGATTTGGAAACCATCCAGGTCCGCCACTCGACTCACCTTTCTGACGTTTCCATGGCACATGTGTGAGCTCTAGTCCAATCAGCGCTTTATGCTGATCATGCTAATGCATGGCATAAAGCCATTGTTTTGGACCGAGCGTCGGCATATGTAGCAGCAACAACCGCATCCCAGTTTCGGGGAGTGTGCAACCAGCCTATCTGAATCTGCAGAGATGCGGCCTGGGGAACCAGCTGAAAGGTAAGGGGTTGGGGGGGTTTACACAGTGGGGCATCCTGAATTGGGATGCCACAGGGGCACATAGTCGGCCAGCCATGGAGTCTTATATTCCAGGGCCGCCAACAGCAGTCACTGGTCCACTTTAAAGCGGAACAAACTTCGATAAGGCCTGCCCTAGAATCTAAAAGAAATGGTACACAAGACAAATAACAACTCCTCAGTCCAACGACCCATGTGCAGGCTTCTGTCCAATCAGAGCCCTTTGCTGGGATTACATACTTCAGCAAAGCGTTCTGATTGCCTTGAATGCAGAGCGTGCGCTGCCTTATTCCTGAACCCCCGATGGCATGCACCTCCCGCCCCAACCTAACTGGATGGCTGGTGCGGGAGCAGAGAACCCCATCTCTGCCCAGCTCCATGCTGCCACCCACCTCTGCACAGCTCCACGCTGCCACCCACCTCTGCCCAGCTCCACGCTGCCACCCACCTCTGCACAGCTCCACGCTGCCACCCACCTCTGCCCAGCTCCACGCTGCCACCCATCTCTGCCCAGCTCCACGCTGCCACCCACCTCTGCGCAGCTCCACGCTGCCACCCACCTCTGCCCAGCTCCACGCTGCCACCCACCTCTGCCCAGCTCCACGCTGCTACCCACCTCTGCGCAGCTCCATACTGGCCACCCCCACACTGACTCCCATCTCTGGCCAGACCCACGCTGCAACCCATCTGTGGACAACCCAGCCGTTACCTCAGACACCCCCCAACATGACGACCGCTAACCCAGCAACAATCCCGCAGATGACCACCGAGCATTCTCCCGGTGCGCCCGACGGCCAGTCCGCTGTGCACGCTGACCAGTACAATAATAACGAGAATATATATATATATATATATATATATATATATATATATATATATAGCCAAGCTCACCTGTCCAAGGCTTCCTGCACGAGACGGCATCTGAGGGAAGGCAGGAGAAAACGAAAGTAAGTGTGGCTCTTATTTTCAATAGTAAGAAAGAGCGGTGGCATGCCATGCATCCTCGGGCTGTGCGCGCACTCTTCAGCCATTCAGATAGGTTGGGACGTGAGCAAGTGCACCACTCTCGCTCCCTATTGAAACCTATGAGAGCCATTTGACGCATGGATGAGATTGCGCTTGGAGAGCCTGTGCATGTGCCATTGAACCCAGGAAAGGTGAGCGAATACTGGTGTCCTGGGGGATTTCACACAGTGGGGCATCCCAATTCTGGAACAGAACAAAACTCAGTAAAGTCAAATTCTTTGAAACCTTTCATTCATTCAGGCGATGGTATAACTTCAAAAAAAGTCCAGCTGCCTTGATTTATTACTGAAGATGTTGCACCCATCATCTATCTTTTGCCAGTTGAATGGTAGGTGAAATGTCTGTAAGAGAAAAACACTGTAAAGGGGCCTTCAACAGGGGACTATAGGAGAAAAGGGAGAAAAGGAGCTAACAATCCAGTAGACTGTAAGCTCCTCTCCAGTATATAACCTAATCCACTGACAAACCCTTTCATCTTCCACCTTGTCCCACACTCGCTATTGGAAGATATAACCTCATTTTGTCCTAACTTACCAAGACATACAAAACGTCACTGAAATAAAAGCAGGTCACGTTAAAGAATTTTAGCACATGCATGTTTTCAGCCAATAATAAAGAAGCTCTGTACAGATGTTATGGGTTCTTTTTTTTCAGCCAGTCCCAACAACCTGTACAGAGTTGGAAATACACAGAAAATGGACTGACATGCATGTGAAGCTTTACAATCATACACAGTTTATCTTTAGCGATAAAGAAAGGCAACTGAAGGTCTGGAGGTGTCCTCTAGATGACTGTCAAAACGTCTTGGGAAAAATACTGCAAATCCAGTTGCCTTGATTTATTACTAAGGACATCAGGGATAGAAGAGAGTTGGGCAGCATAAGAGGTTCCCCCTTATCAGTTATACATCCCCCGATGATCAGCATGTAGAGTAACTCACATCCCCGGCGCTGCTGCAGCCGCTCGCACTGGTGCGGGATCCAGATCTTCTGCAGGCAGGTCTGTGTGAGCTCCCGCAGCCTCTCCGCCATCTGCCTGTCCGCAGCCCTAATGCCCAATGGCGGCTCGGTGCCCGGGTCCCGGTGATGCATAGCTGCTGCCAGGGCTGTAGCTAGCTTCTTTTGCGCACGAGGCAAGCCCAGAAAATCATGCCCCCCCCCATAAAAAAGCGCACCCATGTTTTTAATGCCCGCATCGCAGGCTAACAATCCTGCAGGCATTAAAAACACAGGTGCGCACCGCTGCCACTGTTCACAGGCGACCCAGAGGTTTTTGGTGGAGGCCCACTGGTTCAGGCAAAGTGGTGGAGGCCCCGGGGCGGCTCCGGGGTTTTGTGGGCCCCTGGGCAACATAGTCTTAGTGGGTTCCTTGTGTCACGTCACATGCCCCGCTATGTGAAACCCTCGGGATCGCTCATATACTCACCTTACATATTAATGCACGGCATAAAGAGTAGGGCGTGCATTCCCAGTTTCCCTACACCTTATGTGTGCTTCTATGCCCAGCCTGTCTGAATTGCTGGGCACAAGAGATGTCGGGAGTGCATCGAGATACACAAATGTGGAGAAAGGTAAGTGTTTGTGAGGGTTTCACACAGTGGAGCACCCCAAATCGGAATGGGCCAGGGGTTGTAAGTTGGCTGGCTGGCCGGTCACCTCTAAACTACCCCATTGGCATTAGTCATTGCCTTCAGTGAGTGTCCCTGCCTCCTAAATAATTGTTGGTATAGTGGGTGCAGGAGCTTAGTCTCTTCTCTCTTTCTCTCGCCCCCTGGAGTCACAAAGGAGCACTTAAAATGACCCAAATTCTTTGGATTCTAATGTATCCCCAGACCACCATAACTGACTTAAAGTGGACCAACACCCCGGGAATCTGATCAGATCCCTCCCCGAGGGGCATCCGAAATCGGGATGTCCCACTGGGTGAAACCCCCCAGGAAGCCCACAAGCCTTACCTTCTCCCCGTTCCAGCGGCACATGCGCGGGCCGCCGCCTCCCGCGCATCCCTCTAGCTCCCTGTAAGAGTGACGCGCAGGAGCGCGGGCGCTCTCTTGTCCGTCACTGCCTCCCGCTTGTCCGTCGGCAGGGATTGGCTGCAGCGGTCACGTGGGAGCGGGGACAGGTGCATTTTTGGGGCTTTCTGGGGGGTTTCACACATCGGGTGCTCTCCCGATCGGGGTGCCCCCCCCCCCCCCGAAGTGGACCAACGCCCGATGCTGATTGTCCCGGGGATCTATAAGATTCCCGGGCCGATCAGCATCAGCCGTGCGGGGCATCGGGGATGCCCCGCTGTGGGAAACCCCCCAAAAAGCGTCACGGTCAGAAGACACTTCCTGTTTTCAGGCAGCCCGAGACCCCATGAGCCGCCATCTTGGATGTTAAAAGCATCATAAAATGCAGTAGATGTAGGTAGGGTGATTTTTTAATGTAAGCAATCTGTATGTACAAGGTGGGGGAAACAGACTCTTATTCAGGGTGAAGGTCCGGTTTAAAGAAGGCCTATAATGTATAGAGATTCTGGTCCTGTAGGCAAGTATGACAGCATTGCTGGCAGAACTCACCCCTCACTAGTTGGGCCAGGGGTATAACTTGAGGGGGTACAGGGGGTGCGACCGAGGCCCAAAAGGACACTACTGTTGCTCCTCCACCTTATTTATCATATTTGTGCTCACTTGGCATCATTTAGATAAAAGAAGCACCACTTGTCTCTGCTGTATGCAATTAAGTTAATAAAGACAAAACAAAGTTTACTGTATGAGATGTTTACATACTTTATAAAAAAAATTAAGAAACACAGTTTGTCATACACATAAAATATCTAAAGCAGACCTAACGATTAAAAATTACTTTAGGGGCCTTGTAAAGCATGCGACCCCCCTTCACAAAACGGAATGTCACGTGTGAACCCCCACCCCAGTTTCACTGGTTACATATACGGAACAGGCGATCACACGGCGCATGTGTGAACCTCCTCCAATAAGCATTTATATCTCTGCAAGCCACTCAGATGCGCCTGGCAAGGGTGTCAGTAGGGATGACGGAGCAGGCTAACACATGCACTGTGGGATTGCTGGTTCCTGGTAAATTAAATGAGCTGTATCAGGAAATCACCTAAAAAAGTCCTGCCAAGCTTGTGGTTTTCTTCTGCTAGTGAGAATAACATCTAGCGGTTTTCCAGTGTACTATTCTACTTTTATAGGCATTTCTATGCCTGTATCCTGAGCCAACTGGTGGGGGAGCAGTAGAAGCACTCTAAATATCTACCAAAAGCTTTGCATGATGGGTGAAAGCATCTCCACACATCAGAAGAATTGGAATAGCAATACGCTGTTATTCCAGCACAGGCTAGCTCAGGGGACAGCCCATTACAGTTGAGCAGATCTCCCCTAAA
This sequence comes from Gastrophryne carolinensis, assembly GCA_027917425.1. Lineage (NCBI taxonomy): Eukaryota > Metazoa > Chordata > Amphibia > Anura > Microhylidae > Gastrophryne > Gastrophryne carolinensis. The sequence goes on along the minus strand of CM051237.1, from coordinate 283,956,984 downwards.
AGCAGAATGGTATGTTCAAAACATTTCACCCCATCAGCCTACATCTAGGCTATAAGATTTTAGGGCCAGCAGCCTCCCTCTTTGGGGAGCATCCCGATTTGGAATGGGAAAACCCTTTTAAACCCGAGAATCAGGGCTGATTACAGGCAGGGCACAAGAAGCTCTCGTCCCTGGGCCTCCACGAATTTTGGGCCTATAGTTGGAGGTACTGGGACTTTGTGGTACCGCTGCATGGTCTGAAATATCCACCCAGAAACTCATTGGGGGTGTCGTTGGAAAGAGAAGGACTTGCGCCTCTGCAAGTGCATGTGGATCCAATAGGCAGTACCATAAAGTCCTGGTACTGTTGCTTGCTGGAGCTGGTGTCTAAAATCAGTGGAGGGACTTGTTCTGCAGCTGAAGATCTCAGCTACAGCTTCCGTGTAAGTTTGGGCTTTCTTGCCACCATGGTCCCGGAGAACCAGGGCTCAGAATTGGACCTCCTTGGGTAAGGTGCATCATTTCCAAGGGTGACCCAGTTTGGAGGCCAGATTCTCTGGACTCTTCTCTTGGGCTAGCAACCAACTGGAGGTTCCAAGGACAGCACAAGGAGGTTGTGAGGACTGGAGCCAATGAGGACAAGTGGTGAACAGTGCCGAGGACAGCTCACAACAGGATCCTCCGGCCCATATCAGCAGTGATGCCAGTGGGGTATGTTGGCTGTTGTGGTATAAGATAGATAAAAAAAAAATGGCACCTTGTGTTAATGTTCACATCCTGACTGGCTGATTGACCTACCCACCTATTTACCTGCCAACTGACTCACTTGCCTATATACCTGCCCACTGACCCACCTATCTATCTACTAGCCAACTGACCCACCCACATACCTATCTACCTGCCTACTGATCCAAACGCCCACCTTCCTACTGACCCACCCAACCTGCCAACTCAACCACCTACCCACCAATTTACTCACTCAGCATCCTATCTACCTACCTGCTGACCAACCCACCTACCTATCCAATTGCCTACTGACCCACCCACCGACCTACATACTTGCCCACTCACCATCCTACCCAGGACCTGGAGTGGCAGCTGGCAACCCTGGTGCAAAGACAGAATAGTCAGACCCTGGAGCGAAGGTTGAAGTCGCCCACCCACCTACCTGCTTGCCCACCTCCCTACCTGCCCACTCACCTATCTGTCTAACCACCTACCTACTCACTCAACTATATACCTGCGTACTTACCCACCCACCTACATAACTGACCTATGTACCTACATGTCTACCCACCCACCTGCCTACCTACCCTAAAGCTCTATCTAAAAAGGATTCCAATCTAAATTCCCACATACTCTTCTACCGGACTACCCCTTACCTGTCCATCTGAGTACCTACCCTTCTATCTGAGTAGAAACAGGAGCATAGTAGAAATTGCCTGGTGTTTTGTTTTGTAGTGGTGCTGGTTACTGACATGTGTAAGCATTGTTGTGATCATTAGAGTGATTGGAGCAAGGGGCAATGATAGGTTTTAGGGTTTTACAAGATTGGTTTATCCACTCAGTGTGTGAACTGAGGGGATGGATAACCTGTTTCTACATGCATGTAAAGCTCTGCCATGCCCCCTCCATCTCAGTGAATGGAGTGGGCATGACAGCATCACTGACATATGACAGGGGGAGTGGCCTGTTTATCACAGAGGCTGGCTGCAGACCATACGGCCAGGATGGCACAAGGGACTGGATCTGACATGACATTAGTCCAGCCCTGGACAGAATATTCACGGAGCTTCTGACCCAAAATCAAAGCAAGATCTCTGTGTTGGTAGTGAAATGCTGCACACTTTAGTGACACACCTGTAAGGAAAAGGTCAGCACCTCTCTGATGCAGGGCTCACTGGTGGCATGGGTTGGTGGAATAGGTCACCAGGAGGGTTTAGGTCAATTTTGTACAATCAATCCCATTTCCAGCGTTCCTGATAAAAGTGATGGAATAGAAAATGGAAGGATTTGCATGTTGTTTTATAAAGAATGAGGCGCATGAATGCTGGCTAGTGTATGAGCTGTACGTGTGACAGCCCTGCATCATGGGGGGGGGGGGGGGATGATCAGCAGCACACAACAGGTGCACAGCACCCTATGGCTGGGATCCAGCACATCCCACTAACACACCTATCACGTGACTCCAGCACCCCAGGGTCACTCCATGGCAGCAATGAGAGCACAACGAACATTGGAGGACGCCAGCTCCAGCCTGGAGAGCTCAGGGTGACGTTGTGCGCGAGGATTCTGGAAACATAGACAAGACAGGTGCAGGGACTACACAGCTACTATGGTAGAAAACAATCCACACACGCACACATACACATAAATACACGTGACAAGGATTACACACCCGAAATGCGGTGCCCGTACGTCATTCTTCCTGCACACACCCAGCCACTGTCACCGGCTAGAGCAGCTGCTGTCCCCGGACCTACACTCGCCTGTCCAAAGCTTCCTGCACGAGAGAGACGGCAACTGAGGGAAGGCAGGAGAAAACGAAAGTGGAGGGGATTTAGAGGAGGGAGGGGAGGGGAGGCGGAGATTCATGGTGCTGCAGCCAATCATGGCTGAGCACATGCTATCAATCATCGGACCAGGTAGCAGATACACCAGGGAGTCATGCTCGCTCCCGAGAGCAGTGAGAGGCCACGTACCCCCGGATGACGTCATGAACAGAAGAGAAGAAACAGAAGTCACGCGAGAACTAAGAAGACCTCATCGACGGACAAAATATGCAAATGGACGGACAAGCTTGAAGGACAAGATGCAAATCAACGGACAAGAGCTGGAGGGCGGGACTTCCGGTGGAGAATTATGAAGATTACAGGCGCAGCGAGGAACAGAAGGCTCCAACAGTCATCAAAAGTTAAGTGTCTTTTTACATTAAAGCGAATAGAGTTAAGTTGTTTTGGAGGGTGTTGGTCCACTTTAAGCCCCTGATGGTGGGGGTGGACTTTGTTGCAAGCATTTCCTGGATTGTGCATCCACGTACAAGGCAAATACTAAGACACAGTAATACAGTATCCAGAATAAAAAAAAATGCCAGCCATAGAGCATGAGCAGTAAAATCATCCTTACTTTATTGTAGTCCTTTTAAAAGCCATCACAGCATGGAGAGCAGTAAAAAGCATAACAAGAGCAAGTGGATAGTGAGGCAGTCTGTGACATGGGGGCAGACACAAATAGTGAGTCAAACTTTCCTTGACTGTCAGCAGTGCCCCCAAAATATGATTTAACACGTTCCATGTTTTCAATATACTGCTAAAACGGCTCTGCTGTGATACAAAACTTGTATGGCTCAATATTCCAGTCAACACTGAAGTTGATATGCAATCAGATCAGTCCTGGATCAGGCACGGCCGAGCTATAAATTCACAATTCATACAAAGATTGCCAGCCACAGATCCCATAGACATATATGCAAGCTCAGGCAGTAGGAACACGGCACTGTAATACAGTAATACAGTATGACAGGCAGCTCAAGTTTAGAATGACAATGACAAGCTATGGTTCGGGTGCAAGCAGCAGAGGTTTACATTCAAATATGCAATACAAGGTCAGGGGCAGGATGTGTAGGTTCACAGTCAAGGACATAGCCAGATTAACAATGTAGAAGGTAGGTACAAAAACTTCAGGATCCCGAGGCTAGCTAAAAAAGACACATTGTTCCATAGCTGAGTGGTCCCCCACCCTGTACATACAGATTGCTTACATTAAAAATCATCCTACCTGCATCTACTGCATTTTCTGAGCCTTTAAACATCCAAGTTGATGGCCCATGGAGTCTCAGGCTGTCTGCAGACAGGAAGTGTCTTTTGACTGTGCTGCTCTGCATGCTGGGATTGCTGTCCTTACTCTGCTCTGTCTGTGTAAAGCACAGCTAAAGCTGCCTCTGCAGTTCCCCCTCCTCCTCAGCATATGATGCTTCTGAGGCAAGATGGCTGCGCCCGTATCCTAAAGTCTTACAGTGCTGGAAATGAAAGGTGAATAAAGATATCGATCGCTTCAGCTACTCTGAAATTAAGGGTTTGGGTTTTTCATTAAATTATGCTGAAATTCCGGCTTAATAACAGCCTAAATTAAAACGTTCATACTTCTCCCAATGTTGACAAAGCCCTAAGATATACTGCTACTGATATAAGTCAATGGTGTAAACAGCAGAGGTAGTTGAAAAATTGACAGTAAATGAATGGAAACATGCCTGGGATAAGCATCCATCTATCCTAAGATAAAGAGAACATACAGTATAGACATAAGGGAAGACTAGATGGAGCGTATGCCTTATATGTTTCTATGTAAACTGCCAACATAATTAAAAATCAATCCAAGTTATTCTAGGGCTAACAAACAATACGTCTCATTAATGCTCATTTTTGCATAAATAGTAAAATAGGCTACTGGCCAGTCTATTGTTATTTGTCAGTTAGCCAGAATTCTGGAACAATCCTGGCTTAGGTGCTGTAACATATAAATATGACAAATATTATACTTGGCAAGTTTGAACACTCAATTTGTATTCATTATAGTTTAGTGTAGTTTTAGTGTAACATCAGTGATTGTTAATTAAAAGTGTGCTTGGTAAGCCATTCCAGGCATTGGCATTTGAGGAGGATTTCTCTGTTTTGTTTCAATCTCATATAGTGATATCCCATTTGAAGGGTTGGAAAGTGAAATTCATTTTTGGACCAATTATCTCTAAATCAGAAATGATAAATGTTTCATCCAACATTTCAGCAACAGGGATCTGCGTGACAGAGACACCAATATGTTTGACATAAGCAACAGCTACATTACTAACGGCATGAACAACAACAACAGATGATGTTGCTTGAATAAGAAGTTAGTGGGGCTTTGACTGTGGTGTACTAAAAAGACGAATGGATCACCAATTCTGCATTTTTAAGTAATTTATTTTTGATATGGTTACCACTGCAGGTCAAATAATTTTTAATTCCTTTGCTTTCCTCCCGAAAATTTAACGATACACCCATTGAATGAAAACACAGAAATCCTTGGGATTTGGATTCTACTAGGATCCTTCTACAGAGACTCATCATCAGTAGCCACAAGGGTACTAGACACTTGAGATGCATAATCTAAAGTGTCTGGTACCATTGTGACCACTGATGATGAGCCTCTCTATCATTAGGGTTGATTGCGTTAATTTCTTGGGTTGTTTTGCATTCTCCGATCTGACCTTCCTCTGTAACACCTACCTTCTTAGATAAGTTTACAATTTGAACTAGAGATACTCCTTCAGTTTCCATGCAGCTTTCTCTTTTACAGCTTGACAAGGCGTCTACTCTAGGTCCTCTGTTCTTTGACATAGTAGGCTTCTTGTAAAGTTCCATGAAATATGATGATACCATATAATACCAATCATTTTATTAATTATGTAATTGGAATATTCCTGTCGGAGCATGCAGGTCTACTGTGCTTTCTAATGTCTGCTCCATCAAAATAACTAGAAATGAGCGAACTTTTGAAAAATTCGATTCGACTGATTCGCCGAATTTTCCGACAAAAATCGTTTCGACACAAATTTATTCGCAAGAGTTCAGGTGACATCACTATGAGGGGCCCCTATAGTGCCTGAAAAACACACCCTGGAGCTGGCAGCAGCAGGAGCCCAAACATTAGCTGAATCACACCCTGGCGTTGCAAGCAGCAGCAGGAGCCCAAACATCGCTTTGAAGAAACACTGGAGTTGGCTGCAGGAGCCCAAAAATTGGATGAATCACACCCTGGAGTTGCAAGCAGCAGCAGGAGCACAAACATTGCTTGAAAGAAACACTGAAGTTGGCAGCAGGAGCCCAAAAATTGGATGAATCAAACCCTGGAGTTGCAATCAGCAGCAGCAGCAGCCCAAACATAGCTTGAAAGAGACACTGGAGTTGGCAGCAGGAGCCCAAAAATTGGATGAATCACACCCTGGAGTTGCAAGCAGCAGCAGGAGCCCAAACATTACTTTAAAGAGACACTGGAGTTGGCTGCAGGAGCCCAAAAATTGGATGAATCACACCCTGGAGTTGCAAGCAGCAGGAGCAGTAGGAGCCCAAACATTACTTTAAAGAGACACTGGATTTGGCTGCAGGAGCCCAAAAATTGGATGAATCACACCCTGGAGTTGCAAGCAGCAGCAGCAGCAGCAGCAGGAGCCCAAGCATTACTTTAAGGAGACACTGGATTTGGCTTCAGGAGCACAAAAATTGGATGAATCACACCCTGGAGTTGCAAGCAGCAGCAGCAGGTGCCCAAACATAGCTTGAAAGAGACACTGGAGTTGGCAGCAGGAGGCCAAAAATTGGATGAATCACACCCTGGAGTTGCAAGCAGCAGCAGCCCAAACATAGCTTGAAAGAGACACTGGAGTTGGCTGCAGGAGCCCAAAAATTGGATGAATCACACCCTGGAGTTGCAAGCAGCAGCAGCCCAAACATAGCTTGAAAGAGACACTGGAGTTGGCTGCAGGAGCCCAAAAATTGGATGAATCACACCCTGGAGTTGCAAGCAGCAGCAGCAGGAGCCCAAACATTACTTTAAAGAGACACTGGATTTGGCTGCAGGAGCCCAATAATTGGATGAATCACACCCTGGAGTTGCAAGCAACAGCAGGAGCAGCAGCAGCAGGAGCCCAAACATTACTTTAAAGAGACACTGGTGTTGGCTTCAGGAGCCCAATAATTGGATGAATCACACCCTGGAGTTGCAAGCAGCAGCCGCAGCAGCTGCAGGAGCCCAAACATTGCTGTAACCCTTTTATTGCCAGCCACGTAAATTTTACGTGGCTGCCTCTCCAACAGTTAAACACCAGCCACGTAAAATTTACGCGCCTGACTTTCCCCAGGAATTAAAAAAAAGTAAAAATAAAAGACACTTACCTGACCCCTCGTTCGATCCGGCCGGGTCTCCTCTTCAGCCAGAGGGGCTCCGATCGCCCATCGGGTCTCCTCCGGCTGCAGGGGAGTGCCCAAAATAGGGTCACCCCCCCATTTCAGCAGCCGCCCGGTTTCCTGTAAAAAAACAAACAAACAAAAAAAATGACAGTTACCTACCTTTGTCCCCGCCGGCTCCCGCAGGCTCTCCTCTTCACGGGGGGGGGGGGGGGGCTCCGATCACCCCCGCCCCGCTCTTCTGTCTTCTGGAGGGAGCATAACAGCCCTCCTCCCTCCGTGCCTTCCGATGGCGGCCGCCATCTTGGGTTCTGGCCCCGCCCCTTCGGGTGTCATCGGGGCACCTGGCGTTTCAGCTGTCAGATTCCAGTGACATCTGGACAGAGGAGGAGGGAGGTGCGATCGCCTGCCTCCCCCCTCCTCTGCCCAGCCGTCACTGACATCAGATCGCCGCGGGACACAGGAAATGAAGATCGGAGGTGAGTAAAGTAAAAAATGTTTTTTTTTTAATAAAGTTATTTTTTAAAAAGTGTGTGTGTTTTTTTTTACTTTTAACCCTTTGTGAACTAGTAAGGGGTCCATGTGACCCCTATACCAGTTCACAAGGCTCGGGGGTCTGGCAAGTCACCTGCGGCTAGCGGGTGACTTGCCATTAACCCCTGGCCCCCCAAATTACCTGCCTCCCCAAAGCCCAGGGGGGGGGCAGAAGAGCCGTGGCCCTATAGCTGGCCCCTGCGCCCTGTTCTACAAGCCCCCATAGCTGGTCACAGGCTGGTTATGCTGGGTAGGGGGGACCTCACGCCATTTTTTATTTTTTATTTTTAAGTGTTTTAACCCTTAAAAATCCAAAAAATAAAATGGGGTCCCCCTCCCTGGGAGGGGGGACCCTATGTCATTTTTTTTTAATTAACCCTTTGTTACCTGTAACCCAGTAGGTATAAAAGGCCTCCAGCAGCAGCAGGACAGCAGAAGCCTAAGTGATTAGCGTGGGATACAGGGATGGATGGGAGGTAAGTATTAAAAAAAATAATTAAAAAAAAAAATTTTTTTTAATAAAGTTATTTTTAAAGTGTGTCTCTGTGTGTGTTTTTTTTTTTTTTTTTTACTTTTAACCCTTTGTGAACTGGTAAGGGATCTATGAGACCCCTTATATCATTTCACAAGGCTCTGGGTCTGGCAAGTCACCTGCGGCTAGTGGGTGACTTGCCATTAACCCTGAGACCCCCCATTACCTGCCTCCCAAAAAAAAACCTTAAAATCCCCCCAAGAAATGGTATATTTTTTATTTTTTTTATTTATTTATTTAAAAATATTAAAAACAGTAGAAAAAATACAAACAAGACATTTCATGTTAAAGCCTAAACTCTGCCACAAAAAGAAAATATGCAATTTTCTTGGAAATTCCTGCAAAAATCACAGTTAAACATCACGCAAAATGGTGAAAAATATAAAGTCAGGAGAGGGTGACAAAATCTCAAGGAGAGTGGCAGTCAAAAGGTTACAGGTACCTATGCATGTTGGGTATTGTTCTGCTCGGGGGACCTTGCGCTTTCAGATTTAGCTTGTTTTTTCTTATTTGCATATTGATATTTTAGGAAAAGGTGTTTTTATTCTGCTTTTTTATACATTTTTTTGGGAAACCCTGTGCAACCTAAGAATTCTTCGAGATATTACTTCCAGAAAGATGAGCCCACTACAACAAGCTGGGTACGCTTAGAAAGCTTAACATGTGTACTTTCAGGGAATATATGGTTTATAGGGGATATTCCAAATGTAAAGGGTTGGTTTGGTAGAAAAAGCACAAGGTGCGCACTTTGTCTGCAGAGCTGAAAATCTGAAGTAAAATTACCGTTATGCGCATGCTTTACTTTGGTGTGTTTGGCAACTCTTTCCTTGACAGAACCTATGCATGTTGGGTATCATTCTGTTTGGGGGATGTTGCTTTTTCAGATTTTCTGTTTTTTTCTGGTTTGCATATAGTTTTTTTTAGGAAAATGTGGTTTTGATTCTGCTTTTTTTATTCATTTTTAGGGAAACCCTATGCAACCAAAGAATACATTGAGGGATTACTTCCAGAAAACTGCACCCATGTCAACAAGCCTGGTACGCCTAGAAAGCTTGAGGTGTATACTTCTAGGGAATATATAGTTTGTGGGGGGTATTTCAAATGTAAAGGGTTGTTTTTCTTGAAAAACTGCAAGGTGCGCATATTGCATAGCATAGTTGTATTTTATCTGAAAATCTCCTAAAGCGTTGTTTCAGTTTGGGGGAGTCTCTCCTGGGCAGGAAAGGGTATCTACCTATACATATGTGGTACCGCTGTAACCGGGAGAAATTGGGGTTTCACATGCAATAAGATTTTATTGACAAACTTACATTTTTTTATTACAAAAAAACACTACAAATTGTAAAAAATATTTTTTTTTATTTTTTTGCACAATTTTCACCCACAAATATTGAGAATACACTTAGAAAATGACACACAAGACATTTCATGTTAAAGCCCAGGCTCCGCTGAAAAAAAACAATATATCACTTTTCTGGGAAATCCCTGGAAATCCCTTCAAAAATCACAGTTGAACATGGGGAGCGCAAAATAATCTGGCAACAAAGGGTGACAAAATCTCAAGGTAGGCTGGCAGTTAAAGGGTTAAAGAGACACTGGAGTTGGCTGCAGGAGGCCAAAAATTGGATTAATCACACCCTGGAGTTGCAAGCAGCAGCAGGAGCACAAACATTGCTTTAAAGAGACACTGGAGCTGGCAGCAAAAGCCCCAAAATTGGATGAATCACACCCTGGAGTTGCAAGCAGCAGCAGCCCAAACATAGCTTGAAAGAGACACTGGAGTTTGCAGCAGGAGCCCAAAAATTGGATGAATCACAGCCTGGAGTTGCAAGCAGCAGCAGGAGCCCAAACATTGCTTGAAAGAGACACTGGAGCTGGCAGCAGGAGCCCAAAAATTGGATGAATCACACCCTGGAGTTGCAAGCAGCAGCATGAGCCCAAACACTGGCTGAAAGAGACACTGGAGTTGGCAGCAGGAGCCCAAAAATTGGATGAATCACACCCTGGAGTTGCAAGCAGCAGCAGGAGCCCAAACATTGGCTGAAAGAGACACTGGATTTGGCAGCAGGAGCCCAAAAATTGGATGAATCACACCCTGGAGTTGCAAGCAGCAGCAGCAGGAGCCCAAACATAGCTTGAAAGAGACACTGGAGTTGGCAGCAGGAGGCCAAAAATTGGATGAATCACACCCTGGAGTTGCAAGCAGCAGCAGCCCAAACATAGCTTGAAAGAGACACTGGAGTTGGCAGCAGGAGCACAAAAATTGGATGAATCACACCCTGGAGTTGCAAGCAGCAGCAGCAGCAGGAGCCCAAACATAGCTTGAAAGAGACACTAGAGTTGGGGACAGGAGGCCAAAAATTGGATGAATCACACCCTGGAGTTGCAAGCAGCAGCAGCCCAAACATAGCTTGAAAGAGACACTGGAGTTGGCAGCAGGAGCACAAGAATTGGATGAATCACACCCTGGAGTTGCAAGCAGCAGCAGCAGGAGCCCAAACATAGCTTGAAAGAGACACTGGAGCTGACAGCAGGAGCCCAAAAATTGGATGAATCACGCCCTGGAGTTGCAAGCAGCAGCAGCAGGAGCCCAAACATAGCTTGAAAGAGACACTGGAGTTGGCAGCAGGAGCCCAAAAATTGGATGAATCACACCCTGGAGTTGCAAGCAGCAGCAGGAGCCCCAACATTACTTTAAAGAGACACTGGAGTTGGCTTCAGGAGCACAAAAATTGGATGAATCACACCCTGGAATTGCAAGTAGCAGCAGGAGCCCAGATTTGCCAGAAAGACACACCCTGGAGTTGGCAGCAGCATGAAGACAACATATACAGATTTTCGGCACATATATCTTATCCAAAGAATATTAATAAAAAGTAAGAGTAACGTAAAGCATTTTCTCAATAATTACTTGTGGTCTGATGCGGAGGAATGTCTGTAACTGGAGAGCAGCGCCTTAAATCTGTTTTGCACGATCCATATTTCTTTAGTGTTGGTCTGGCCCCATCATCAATCTACTCTAATGCATCAGGCATTGGTGGGTGGAAATCTTGGCTGATCCATGCTCGATTCATTTCCAAGCAGGCCAGTCTCTCAAAAAAAAAAACATGGAGAGTGACAGATTAGTAACATATTAGTAACATAGTAACATATAAGGCCTCATTTCATCAAGCAGAGGTCTCTGCAGAATAGGGGTGAGTGGCAGCAGGAGTCTCAGTGAGAGGCCTGATCTCCCGGGATCAGCTAGCGGTCGTGTCTTGAACAGCAACCCATCTGCCGTCATCCATTGGTTAACACGATCATCCACTGCATCACAAGTGACATCTGACACCCCCAGTCAACTGTCTGTTGTATGTTATGCTTTGGGTTCAGCTCCACTATTCAGTGAGGACGATCTGATAATCAGAAAAATCAGCAGCTACTGGCCAGCCAAGAAGTGGAGGAGACACTTGCCGCTTCTTCCACTAGGCAGGCAAGTAGTGATAAGGAGAGTGTCATGGGAGGAGGTGTTGCAAGAGTTTTGGCTCCTAAGCAGACACTGTTGAGGAACCTGAGGTGGACATCAGTGAGTTTTGAGGGCACTTTTAAAGGCTTGGAGGGATGGAGAGTGACAGATTTAGCGGCCAGCATGGTGGCAGAAGGGGAAAGTATGGAGGCAAATGTGCTCGGGGTAGACCACTCGCGCGGCAGGCTATCTTCCCAGGAGGTAATGGAAGAGGGTCCCTGGAGTTGGCGGCGGCGGCAGCAGCCTCAGTGGATTAGTGCGGACAAATCAGCTACAAGCCCATGTTGCAGTTTTTCATCAAGCATCCGCAAGAGGTTAACATGGCTATGTGAAAGATGTGTAGGCAGAAGGTGAAGTGTGGCCAGGGTCCCAATGTTGGACCCACAGCCCTGCGTCAACATTTGCAGCGTCACCATAAAGCGGCCTGGAAGAGTTGGCTCCAAAGTGGTGGTCCAGCCTGCTGCATTACCCAGTGGCACACCGCTCTCTGTTCCAGCCAGCCAAGGCTCCACCATCTCCTGTGTGTCATACCCATCCTCTGTCGCTCCAGATGCTCCTCCTCCTCTTAATCCGAGTCAGTCATTCCGCCAGCAATCCATTGGCCAGGCCATGTCCAAGAGACAACAGTATGTGCCACTCATCCAACTTGCAGAAGCTAAATGTGCTCCTGTATAAGTTGCTGGTGCTGCCGTCCCTCCCTTTTGAGTTGGTGGACCTTTCAGAGAACTGATGGCTTGTGCCGAGCCGAGTTGGAGAGTCCCATGCTGTCATTTCTTTGCGAAGAAGGCAGTACCAGCCCTGTACAATTTTGTTGAACAGAAGGTGGGACAGTCCTTTAGCCTGTTAGTGTGTACCAAAGTGCACAGCAGTGCCTACGTCTGGAGCTGTAACTATGGTCAGGGACAATAAATATCCTTTTAGGACCACTGGGTGATTGTGGTTCCTGCACAACCACAAAAGCAACTTGGACAGGTCCCTCCGCTGTGGCCTCCACGCTCCTAGGCCTTTGTGCCTGTGACAGTGCACTTGCACTTAGCAATGGTGTCACAGAGAAAAGTGGCAAATTGTCAATTACATATTATTAATAGTTAACATTTATCTTATTTGAACATATTTATAATAATAACATATAACATATAACATAGCAACAATAACATATAACATAATAACAGTAACATATAAATGTATCAACATTTTTTTTTTTTGGGTTAATTTTGTATTTTTTTTTTTTATTTTTATATTTTGTATTTTTTTTTTCTATTTTGTATTTTTTAGAAATATATATATATATATATATATATATATATATATATATATATTTTTTTTTCCATTGCCTTTTAATATTTTGTTAATTTTTGTACAAATGTATTTTTTAATTTTTTTACATTTTTTTTTTAGTTTTTTTTCTAAATATTTATTTTTTACATTTTTTTTTACATTTTAGTTTTTTTTTTTCCCAAGTGCCCTTCCAGCCTACCATGTGTGCAGGACACGGCGGTTTCACATGGTTTGCCTTGAGCAACAGAGTCACACATGGGAGCAAATTTTCTTCTACCCCTGCTTCTAGTCCACATCAGGCATGTTGAAGTCACACACAATGTCCCCCTTCACTGCCATTTCACTGATTTCATCTATTAACAGGTTATCTAAATCATCAGATTGTCCATGGAGGCCTATATATCACACTAATTCTGACCACAACTCCCTTCTTGGTATCCCAGAGTTTCTAGTTCATCATGTGTATGCTGAATTATTGTTGACATAAATGGCTACTCCACTGCCCTTTTTTTTCTAATCTTTCTTTTCTGTACAATGAGTATCCAGGTATGGCTATCTCCCAGTCATTGTGGTCCATGAACCAAGTCTCTGTTATTGCAACAACATCCAATTCATTAATATCACTTTTGATATCATTAACTTACAGAGCTTGTTGCCTAAGCTGCGAGCATTGGTACACGCCATATGGAGGTTGTTGGTATTACATTTGAGTTTGTTCCTGATCTTTTCCACCTCTATCCTACAATTGACCAGGTTTCCTGGTGCCTGCTTCATCCTAAGAAGTTGGGAACAAATCATACTTACAAGTTAAATATAGTTTAAATCTCTTCCACTCCCAAGTTCTTCCGCGCCTTTCAGTAAAGGATGTAAACCGTCCCTCTTGTACAGCTCTTTGTATGACCACCTTTTAACATCATGACTAGGGATGAGCGAATCGATCCGGACGAACCCGGATTCGATCCGAATTTCAGGAAAAATTCGATTCGGATCGAATCCGAATTTCCCCGCGATTCGATCGCTCGAAGTTTTCCTTTAACATCCATTCATTTACAGGCATTCTAAGATGGCGGACGGGACATGTCTGGACATCTATCCCGCGCCAGTGCAAGCTGGGGCAGTCACATGCAGCCTATCAGCAGCCAGCAAGCACGGTGACGTCACAGCGCTATTTAAGTTGGCCATCTTGCTTTTCCTTCCTCATTTCTCTATTGCATTCGTGAGAGACAGAACGCTGTGTAGCTGAGGGAGAGAGGCAGTTAGACAGGCAGGGACAGACAGGGACAGGCTGGAGACAGGCAGGAGACAGACAGGAGACAGACAGAAAGTCAGCGAAAAACAGGGAAAGGTAGGAAAAATCGGAGGCTGTCACAGGGAGATTTTTTTTTTTTTTCATCCAGCCTGAGTGTTACTAGCTGGCTGACAGGCTTTGTTAGCGTTTTCAGGCTGCTTATAGTAACTAACTGTGCATATATACTGAACTGATCTTAAGTCTGCTGTGAGGCATCCCATTCTGTGACTACACCAGCCTCTGTTTAAGACCATATAACCATTTGCACTTATTATAATTGAAATTAGGCCTGATAAAGACACTTTTGCTGGGCATAGCACTACTGGACCCTGCCAGGTCCACTTCTTTTTTGGGGCATCCCATTCTGTGACTACAGCAGCCTCTGTTTAAGACCATATAACCATTTGCACTTATTATAATTGAAATTAGGCCTGATAAAGACACTTTTGCTGGGCATAGCACTACTGGACCCTGCCAGGTGCACTTCTGTTGTGGCATCCCATTATGTGACTACAGCAGCCTCTGTTTAAGACCATATAACCATTTGCACTTATTATAATTGAAATTAGGCCTGATAAAGACACTTTTGCTGGGCATAGCACTACTGGACCCTGCCAGGTCCACTTCTTTTTTGGGGCATCCCATTCTGTGACTACAGCAGCCTCTGTTTAAGACCATATAACCATTTGCACTTATTATAATTGAAATTAGGCCTGATAAAGACACTTTTGCTGGGCATAGCACTACTGGACCCTGCCAGGTCCACTTCTTTTTTGGGGCATCCCATTCTGTGACTACAGCAGCCTCTGTTTAAGACCATATAACCATTTGCACTTATTATAATTGAAATTAGGCCTGATAAAGACACTTTTGCTGGGCATAGCACTACTGGACCCTGCCAGGTCCACTTCTTTTTTGGGGCATCCCATTCTGTGACTACAGCAGCCTCTGTTTAAGACCATATAACCATTTGCACTTATTATAATTGAAATTAGCCTGATAAAGACACTTTTGCTGGGCATAGCACTACTGGACCCTGCCAGGTCCACTTCTTTTTTGGGGCATCCCATTCTGTGACTACAGCAGCCTCTGTTTAAGACCATATAACCATTTGCACTTATTATAATTGAAATTAGGCCTGATAAAGACACTTTTGCTGGGCATAGCACTACTGGACCCTGCCAGGTGCACTTCTGTTGTGGCATCCCATTCTGTGACTACAGCAGCCTCTGTTTAAGACCATATAACCATTTGCACTTATTATAATTGAAATTAGCCCTGATAAAGACACTTTTGCTGGGCATAGCACTACTGGACCCTGCCAGGTGCACTTCTGTTGTGGCATCCCATTCTGTGACTACAGCAGCCTCTGTTTAAGACCATATAACCATTTGCACTTATTATAATTGAAATTAGGCCTGATAAAGACACTTTTGCTGGGCATAGCACTACTGGACCCTGCCAGGTCCACTTCTTTTTTGGGGCATCCCATTCTGTGACTACAGCAGCCTCTGTTTAAGACCATATAACCATTTGCACTTATTATAATTGAAATTAGGCCTGATAAAGACACTTTTGCTGGGCATAGCACTACTGGACCCTGCCAGGTGCACTTCTGTTGTAGCATCCCATTCTGTGACTACAGCAGCCTCTGTTTAAGACCATATAACCATTTGCACTTATTATAATTGAAATTAGCCTGATAAAGACACTTTTGCTGGGCATAGCACTACTGGACCCTGCCAGGTGCACTTCTGTTGTAGCATCCCATTCTGTGACTACAGCAGCCTCTGTTTAAGACCATATAACCATTTGCACTTATTATAATTGAAATTAGGCCTGATAAAGACACTTTTGCTGGGCATAGCACTACTGGACCCTGCCAGGTCCACTTCTTTTTCAGGGCATCCCATTCTGTGACTACAGCAGCCTCTGTTTAAGACCATATAACCATTTGCACTTATTATAATTGAAATTAGGCCTGATAAAGACACTTTTGCTGGGCATAGCACTACTGGACCCTGCCAGGTCCACTTCTTTTTTGGGGCATCCCATTCTGTGACTACAGCAGCCTCTGTTTAAGACCATATAACCATTTGCACTTATTATAATTGAAATTAGCCCTGATAAAGACACTTTTGCTGGGCATAGCACTACTGGACCCTGCCAGGTCCACTTCTTTTTTGGGGCATCCCATTCTGTGACTACAGCAGCCTCTGTTTAAGACCATATAACCATTTGCACTTATTATAATTGAAATTAGGCCTGATAAAGACACTTTTGCTGGGCATAGCACTACTGGACCCTGCCAGGTCCACTTCTTTTTTGGGGCATCCCATTCTGTGACTACAGCAGCCTCTGTTTAAGACCATATAACCATTTGCACTTATTATAATTGAAATTAGCCCCGATAAAGACTCTTTTGCTGGGCATAGCACTACTGGACCCTACCAGGTCCACTTCTTTTTTGGGGCATCCCATTCTGTGACTACAGCAGCCTCTGTTTAAGACCATATAACCATTTGCACTTATTATAATTGAAATTAGGCCTGATAAAGACACTTTTGCTAGGCATAGCACTACTGGACCCTGCCAGGTGTATTTACTGCTGGTTTTTAGGGCATCCCATTCTGTGACTACAGCAGCCTCTGTTTAAGACCATATAACCATTTGCACTTATTATAATTGAAATTAGGCCTGATAAAGACACTTTTGCTGGGCATAGCACTACTAGACCCTGCCAGGTGTACTTACTGCTGGTTTTTAGGGCATCCCATTCTGTGACTACAGCAGCCTCTGTTTAAGACCATATAACCATTTGCACTTATTATAATTGAAATTAGGCCTGATAAAGTTGGCAGCAGCAGCAGGAGCCCAAACATTACTTCAAAGAGACCCTGGGGTTGGCTTCAGGAGTCCAACAATTGGATGAATCACACCCTGGAGTTGGCAGGAGTTGACAGCAGCAGGAGCCCAAATATTACTTTAAAGAGACACTGGGGTTGGCTTCAGGAGCCCAAAAATTTGATGATTCACACCCTGGAGTTGGCAGCAGCAGCAGGAGCCCAAATATACACTGGAGTTGGCTTCAGGAGCCCCAAAATTGGATGAATCACACCCTGGAGTTGGCAGCAGCAGCAGCAGGAGCCCAAATATACACTGGAGTTGGCTTCAGGAGCCCAAAAATTGGATGAATCACACCCTGGAGTTGGCAGCAGCAGTAGCCCAAATATTACTTTAAAGAGACACTGGGGTTGGCTTCAGGAGCCCAAAAATTAGATGAATCACACCCTGGAGTTGGCAGCAGGAGCCCAAATATACACTGGAGTTGGCTTCAGGAGCCCAAAAATTGGATGAATCAAACCCTGGAGTTGGCAGCAGCAGGAGCCCAAATATTACTTTAAAGAGACACTGGGGTTGGCTTCAGGAGCCCAAAAATTATTCCTCTATCAGACCAATCCAGATTATTAACATCCTCATGGTCCTCCACCAGCAGAGCCGGCGACAAATGCTTCCTCTTAGTCGGAGCCTTACGGGCGACCGAGCTGGAGATTTTTTCAAGGTTAGCTAATCTGGCGCACATCTCAGATTGCAGCTCCCTGCCCATGACAACGTCACACGGGGTGCGTGTCAAGGTGGGAGGGGGAGATGAAGCGACCGGCGGTGCTGACCCAGACGCTTGGGGTTCGGACTGCCGCGTAATAGTTTGCTGTGCACATGGTATACACAAAAGTACATCGTCCCCAGTAATGGATACCCCCACAACATGCACTTCCGGGGATGCCCCGAAGGAGCCCCGAGCCCAGTATCCGGGGATGCCTCCATAAGGTGAACTTTTTAAAATAGTCGCTATGACCCAGGGAATTACGCCACTTAGACAACCCGGGATGCCCCTTTAATGTCCCGAGTGGGAGGATTTATGTGCAATAATTGAACCCAGAGATCAAGGATCGGGAGAGACCCCCTAATGCTATGGAGAACCTCCTGAAAACCTCCGCCTGAAAGACACAGAAAAACGGGATATAAGGAGATGTGAAACAAAAAACACAATACACAACAGAGGAAGTGGAAAAGGAGGGGGCCACAGGCCACTCACGGAACCGCGGGAGCTTGAAAT
Organism: Gastrophryne carolinensis; assembly: GCA_027917425.1. Classification (NCBI taxonomy): domain Eukaryota; kingdom Metazoa; phylum Chordata; class Amphibia; order Anura; family Microhylidae; genus Gastrophryne; species Gastrophryne carolinensis. The sequence continues at coordinate 283,938,810 of CM051237.1, read as the reverse complement.
GGCGACCGTGATGAAGAGACCTTTCTGACAGGAAAGAAGAAGAAGGGGGCGTGGTCAGCGCGTGACATCAAGCACCGCCCCCCCTCCTACGCCAGGCAAGAGCTCCTCAGCGGCGCCAGGGATAGATGGGGGCGGGCAGCGGTGACGCGCCGCAACACCGGCCCCGCCCCCAGGACATCGTGAGGAGAATGTCTCCTCAGGGAAAAAAGCGCCAAAAACCGGCCGGCGCCGCAGCATTATGTGCGGCCGCGGCGCCCGGCCGGTGGAACAAGTATGCACCAAGCACCACACATAGACATACACAGACGGGACGTACCCCGGCCCCGCCCCCCCAACTAATAGCTACACAGAGCTTGAGGTAAATACCTCCGCCATTTTAAGAGTCAAGGGAGACAGGTCAGGCACCACACAGAGGACTCCTCAAGAGCGGCCGCGGCGGTGAAATAAAGAAGTGAAACACACACACAAAAATCAGTAAAGGACAGAAAGGGTTAAAAAAGTGCCTGAGAATAGAGAAGAAGGGACCCACACCCCCCATCCCCACATCTGAAAGGGATCCTGGGAGGGCCATTAAACTAAGGGACAGGGCATCCCAAACCGGGGTCACCAACCCGGTGTAACCGCCTACCCTCTTGTATAGGGTCTCACGGTGGAGCGTTGCTCCTGAGCACTTAGGGTGCTGAAATACCCTCGCCTGGACCCACAGCCAAAGCTGGGAGGCATATGGATTCTAGGAAAAAAGGGGTCCAAACGGAAATAAATAAGTAGCAGGCCGGGAATCATCCCGGCTACCTTAAATCCCCCTGTGCAAGGAGGAGCCATCATCTTCTGACTTGCTCGCCGTCTGCAGAGATGGAAAACTGGGTGATGAGTGGGAGGTCCCAGGTATTTATGGATCAGGGAGGGGCTTTCTTTTTGCTATCATCTCTGCAGGAACGCCCTCTTCAGGTCGGTATTACCCACATGTTATGGATATCTTGAAGCGGGGTGTGTGACATACTTAGAATATCTGGCTTAAAGCGGACCACCTTGACCTGGTGTCCCTCATAGTATGGGGGCTGAATAGACCAAGCCTCCAAATCAGACACACGCCTGACCGAAGTAATGGCCACCAGAAAGAACCTTGAGGGTAAGCACAGCCAGAGCAGCATCCTGTATAGGTTCAAAGGGAGCACCCTGCAAGGCAGCCAAAACAAAGTTCAAATCCCAAACAGAGACCATAGGTTTACGTGGGGGACGCGCATGAGTAATCCCCTGGAAGAAGGTCTTAACCAAAGAATGCTGAGCAAGAGACTTCTGAAAGAAAACAGACAGGGCAGAAAAACCTGACCCTTCAGAGTACTGAGTTGGAGTCCCGACTCCAACCCATGCTGTAAGAACTCCAGAACCCTGGGAACTGAAAACACCCGACAGGGAAGAGACCTAGACTCACACCAGCCAATGTAGGTACGCCATACCCAGTAAGAGATGGAAGAAGAAGATTTCTTCCTAACCTTCACCATGGCATCAACCGAGGCGGACAAGCCTTTCTCCATCAAGATGGAGGATTCAGCAGCCAGGCCATCAAGCCAGAGATTGTAGATTGGGATGGCGTAAGGGGCCCTGAGTGAGCAGATCTGGCACCCCTGGCAGAACGTACTGTCTACTGCCATCTGCAACACATCTGCGAACCGCACTCTTAGCCACCTGGGGGCCACCAGAATCGCTGGCACCCCTACCAGAGCAATCTTGTGCCGAACCCTGCACAGGAGGGGGAATGAAGGAAAGACATGCAGGAACTGAATGTTCAGCCATGACAGTGGAAACGCATCCGAGTCAAGGCCAGAAGATCCTGGGACAGGGAGACAAAAGGCCGGGAGCTTGTGATTGTGACGGGACGCCAACAGATCCACATCTGGCTGACCCCAACGGTGACACAGAGATTGCAACACCCTGTTGCAGAGGGACCATTCTCCCTGACAAGAGGTCCCCCTGCTCAGAGGGTCTGCCAGCAGAATTTACACCACTGATATGCAGGGAACATTGTTCTCCACCCAGGTCAGGATCAGAAACACTACCTGGAGGGCCCTCCTGCTCCGGGTCCCTCCCAGATTAATGTAGGCAACGGCCGTCTGGTTGTCCGGGCGCCCCTGGACAGGCAGGCCCTGAAGATGAGTAGTCAAGTGAGCCTGAACTAACCTGAGCACTCGCAGCTCCAAGACCTAGATAGGAGTGTGGGCCTCCTGAGGACCCCACCTCCCAGGAAGGGCAAGAAAGGATCTGCCCCCCCCCCCCCCAACAGGTTCCTTGAGTCCATCCACCACAAGAGGGACCTCCTGACCAGGGGGGAGAGCACACAGACCCTGTCCAGGGACGCTGGGACCTTGTCCCATACAGACAATAGGTGAAGTTGCAGAGGCCTCAAGTGGAACTGAGCCCAAGGGACCGCTGCAAAGCACGCCACCATCAGGCCCACCAGCTGCATTCCCTGTCTAATGGAGGGATGGAGACAAGCTAGTAGAGACTGAGCCTGTGCAATCAGATTGTCCACCTTCTGCTGAGGCAGGAAGATCCTTACCTGAACTGTATCCAGATTCATTCCTAGGAATGGAGTTACCAAAGAAGGGGACAGTGAGGACTTGGGGTGGTTGATCACCCATCCAAATGACTCCAGAACGGGCACCAGCTGAGTATCCAACTCTGCCTGATGTAGAGACTGGGAAGTGATGAGGATGTCGTCCGGATAGGGAAGCACGCTGACACCCTGACATCCGAGTAGAGACATCCCGCCAGCCAAAACCTTGGTGACCACCCTGGGAGCTGAAGTGAAGCCGAAGGCCAAGGCCACAACTTAGAAATGTTGATCCATCAGAGCGACCTGAGGAACTTGTGATGACATGGGAACACATGAATATGAAGGTAAGCATCTTTGATGTCCACAGAAGTCATGAAATCCCCATTGTGCAGGGAACTGACGGCAAGGCGCAAAGTCTCCATGCGAAAGCGCCTGCCCCTGGCAAAACTTGTTGAGAATCTTTAAGCCCAGGATGGGCCTGACAGAACCATCTTTATTGGGCTACTGTGAATAGGTTGGAAGAAAAAAACACACTTGCCCTCTTTCTCTTAAAGGCACCTGGCAGATGACCCCCAGCCCCAGGAGGCCTTGCACAGCATGCACTAGCTCCTGAGATGACACAGGGCCCTGAGGAATCCGGGACCTGATGAATCTTGGAGGGGGACCGGCAGCAAACCAACTTGTAACCGGAGGACACTACCTCCTGAATCCACTGGTCTGAGGCCTGAAGCCTCCAGACGTGAGCGAAGTGCTGCAGCCGTCCCCCCACCCATATGGGCGAGGGCGCCCCATCATGCCTGAGGGGGCTTGGGAGAAGATTTGGCTTTGGGACCCCAGGAGGAGCCAGGACGTCCACGTCCTCTACCTCTTCCCCAGAAAACTCCCCAGGGAAAGATGCCCCCCTTCCCTGTCCTGCACCACGGTAAGGGGAGAAGGAACCCTGAACCCGAAAGGTCCAGGACTGGCGTCTGCGCTGGGGTAACTTACCTCACTTAGCAAAAAGGTCCAGGCGGTCCCCAAACAGGCGTTGCCCCTTAAATGAAGCCCAGTGAGGGCCGCCTTTGCAGCCTTGTCAGCAGCCCACTGGCGCAGCCAAACAGAGTGGTGTATAGCCACCACGAGGGCAGAAGTTCTGGCACACATTCTGATGGTGTCATCCAATGCTGCAAGGACAAAATTTACAAAAACACCACAACTGGAGAGTGCATTAAACACCTTACAAGGGAAATCATCAGGGGCACTATTAAGCATATTTCTGATAAGGGATCTAGTGGCCACAGCAGTAATAACAGAGGCAAAGACCGGGCGCAGCGCCGTTCCCGCACATGCAAAGGCGTGGGAGGCCAGCTAGTCAATGCGTCAGTCCTCAGCATCCCGCAGGGTGGTAGAATCAGGGGAATGCATGACAGAGGTGTTAGATAGCCCTAGGATCTGGGCATCCACCTCGGGGGGGAGATGACCAACATTTAACCACCTCAGCAGTAAAGGGATACTTCTTATCCCAACTCTTTGGAACCCTGGGAGGTTTACAGGGGCACTCCCATTCCTTGAACACAAGGTTATGGAAATGTGCCTGCCCTGGAAATTCCAAATGCGATTTTGCTGTATGGAAAAGCTCCCCTCTTTGCCTGGGAGCCTCAACAGGGCGAGAGATAGACAGAACCTCAAAGATCTGGGTCAATAATCTGTCAGTGTCATCCGGGGCTCAGGGGTCAGAGCCAGAATAGTCATGACCCCTTGGTCCCTCATCAGATGAGCCAGAGTCAGAAAGGAGCTCCCCTCCATCAGACGGGGTATAGCCACACAGATCCATAAACTCCTCAGCTCCCATAGGGAAAACAGTAACATTAGGCTTCTTCCCAGGGCCCTTACGCGCCAAGGACCTAGCAATAATCTGTTCAGCAGTAGCCAGTCTAGAAGACACCTCAGGCTGAGAATCCCCACTAGTATGCAACTCAACAGGAGTGAGGTTTAAGCTTGGGGGAGTAGGTGAAGTGAAACGAGGTGCAGCCACCGGCAGGCCAGATTGCAATGCAAGCACCTGTTTAGCACAGGGTACACAGACCCGCGCCTTGTCAGCGTCAGCATGACGCTGTCCACACGCTACACACAGACGGTCTTGTCCCAAAGGGACCCCGGTAACATTATCCTGGGATGCCTCCATTATGGCGATTAGGCACGATATGCCAGTAGGGATTTACGCTATAAGCAACCCTGGATGCCCCAATGATCCGCTAGGGAAGTGGGAGTAATTATACTAGGCCCAACTATCAATTACACTGGGCCGGGAGAAGCCACTGGATTCACACGTCTGAAAGACACAATGAGAAGAAGGGGCGTCAAAACCATACACAGTAAGGAATGAGCATAAAGCCGCCCGCGGGGGCACTTACGGACCGCGGTAGGTAGAACCGTCACACGCGCGTGCAACCTTACAAAAATGGCGTCGACCGAACCTCGAAGGGCGGGCCAGAGCGGGCCGTGACGTAAAGCACACCAAGCCAGGCCCCGCCCCCCCGAAGCCCCACAGACAAGCAGCCAATGATAACGCAGAAGCATCTGAGGTAACGCCGCCACCAGGCGCGGAACATCCAAATGAAAGGAACAGACGCGCACAGCGGCGGCAATTGTAATTGTAATTGTAAAAAGACAAGTCAGCACGGTGGCTGACACCACATTTACTAGTTAAAAGAGACCAAAGTCCAAATTGCATGAAACACAGACACACTCACCCACACCCCCCCCCCTTCTTTCCCCCCGAAGGCTACAGGGAGAATGAGGGAGGATGGCGGCCCTCTGTACAGGACCCACCGCTACACGGGGCAATAATGCGGGAGGGGCATCCCATAAAGGCTCACAATTAGCCTGTACCGCCTACCCTTTGGTGGGGGATTGCGGTGGAGCAGTGCTCAAGCACACGCGGTGCTGCCTACCTTCACCCGACCAGCGCAGCCCAGGCTGGGAGGCACATCGCACAAGGAACGGGTGGGAATAGTCCCAACAGGGCCGCAGGCTAATAGCCCCGCTCACCTGCGAGAGAGTGATAATTTCATGTCTTCGCAGTAAGCACTGCAGAGAAATCTGGGGATTTGTGGGAGGTCCCGGGTATTTGAGGGGCCAGAAGGAGCCTATTTTGCGATGTCTCTGCAGTCCAGCGCCATCTGGCGGAGTAACCACCACTTTTAAGTATTCTATTTGGAGCAGGACGTACTGTATACTAAGAATACATTACACGCACGCGCGTTTGAGTGTGCAGTACCTTAAATGCCGCAGGATGCTCACCGACCCGCCATGCTGTCGCCCGAGACGCTCGCTGGCTGCAGGAGCAAGGAGCCCGCAGCAGAGTCCGTCACCCGGCTCGTTGGACCCCCGCAGGCCGCCCGAGTAGAAGCCGATCCCCCCACCAGCCGCCCGCAGCTAAGTAAGCCGAATGCGGAAGTAGCGGTTAGGCGAGGAAGAGAGTGAGAGAACGCGTCATTCCCCTCTTTCCCGCCTCTTAAAGTTACAGACTCGCATAAAATGTCACGTTTTCCCCTTGGTGGGAGGAGCCCGGAGGTCTCAGGCGTATGCTGCCCGAAGGATGTTTTGAGAAAAATTGCCAAGGCCGAAACCTGTCCTTTGAGGGTACTCAGTTGTAGACCCTACTCTAGACCATGCTGTAGAAACTCCAAAATCCTGGGAAGGGAGAAAGTGCGACAAAAAAAAAAAGCCTTAGACTCAAACCAGGCAATGTAAGCATGGCAGACCCTACAATAAATCATAGAAGACTTCTTCCGAGCCTGAATCATAGTACTGACGACCGAAGCCGGCAAACCCTTATCCATCAGGATGGAGGTTTCAGCAGCCAAGCCATCAAAGCCAGCATTTGTAAATTGGGATGGCGCAGCTGTCCCTGAGTGAGGAGCCCTGGATCGTCGGGCATGACGTACTGATCCAACGCCATCTGGACGACGTCCACGAACCATACCCTCGGCCAACCGGGGGCCCCCAGGATGGTCTGTACCCCCTTCTGCAGCACACGACCTAACGGAGGAAAGGGAGGAAACGCATAAAGGAGTCAAAAATCTGTCCAAGGAATTGCTAGCGTGTCCGTGGCGAAGGCCAGAGGATCTCTTGACAGGGAGACGAATTTTGGAAGCTTGTGACGGGATGCAAACAAGTCCACGTCCGGCTGACCCCAGCGGCGACACAGGGCATGAAAGATCCTGCTGTTGAGACACCATTCCCCCAGGCGAGACGTTCCCCTGCTCAGGGAGTCCGCCTCCTGGTTCTCCACTCCTGGGATGTAAACCACCGAGATGCAGGGAACATTCTCCTCTGCCCAAGACAGGATCAGGGACACTTCCTTGAGGGTTCGCTTGCTCCGAGTCCCGCCCTGATGATTGATGTAGGCGACCGCCGTCCGATTGTCCGAGCGGACCTGGATCACCCGACCCTGTAAGTGAGAAGTCAACAGAGAGGACCAACCTGATCGCTCTCAGCTCCAGATTTATAGGTAAATTAGCCTCCTGTGGGCCCCACTGGCCCTGGAACGTCAGCGATTGCCAGAACCCCCCCAACCGGAAAGGCTGGCATCCATGGTGACTATCTCCCAGCACGGAGGTAGAAAGGACCTGCCCACTAGCAGATTTCTTGAGTCCAACCACGAGAGGGACTGACTGGCTACAGGAGACAGAGCAAATTCCTGTTCCAGAGACTCCTGAGTCCGATCCCAAATGGACAAAAGATTCAACTGAAGAGGTCTCATGTGGAACTGAGCGAAGGGCACAGCCTTGAAGCAAGACACCATGAGTCCCACCAACTGCATCAGACGGATGGAGGGATGAGTACACGACAACAGTGCCCTCGCCTGCATCTTCAGACCCTCCACCTTCTGCTGAGGAAGAAAACACCCTGACCTGAGAAGTATCCAGCGTCATGCCCAGGAAGGACCTCACCAATGATGGAGTGAGCGAAGACTTGGGATAATTGATCACCCAACCGAAGAACTCGAGGGTGGGCACTACCATCCAAGTATGCCTCTCTGCCTGAAGAAAAGATTGAGCAGCAATCAACAAGTCGTCCAGGTAAGGAAGAATGCGAATGCCCTGGCTCCTCAGAAGGGCCATGACACCCACCAGTGTCGATCCTACAGGGCAAACTTCAGAAACTTATGTTCTGGAAAGATAGAAACGTGCAGATAAGCATCCTTGATGTCCACCGTGGTCATAAAATCGCCTGACCGAAGAGCTCACCGCCGACCTCAAGGTCTCCATGCGTTAGTGTTTGAACCTGACAAATCTGTTGAGGCCCTTTAGGTCCAGGATGGGTCTCAGCAAACCATCCTTCTTGGGCACCATGAAAAGATTGGTGTAGAATCCCCGACCCTGTTCCAGAAGAGGAACAGGACAAGCCAATCCGGACAGAAATCGTTGGACAGCTAACCTCAGCCCCTGCGCCGTCAAGGGGTTTTGGGAGATCCGGGACCGAAGGAATCTTGGAGGCGGCCAAGCTGCCAGCTCTATCTTGTAGCCGGAGGACACCACCTCCTGAATCCACCAGTCCAAGACGTGCTGTCGCTGTCTCCAGACATGAGCAAAAAGCAGAAGCCGTTCCCCCACCCGGATGGGTGCCTGAGGGGCTTGGTGGGGGGGTTTGGACTTGTACCCCCAGGAGAGACCGGGACGACCACAGGATCTACCTCGTCCCCAGGGATCTCTGCGACTACCAGAGAAAGAAGAGCCACGTCCCCCTCGGAGGGGGCGAAAGGAAGAAGACCCCCAAAAGGGCCAAGAAGGCTTTCTACGCTGAGGGAGCCGACTATCCTTGGCTAATACATCAAGCCGCTCTCCAAAGGGAAGCCTGGTGAGGGACTTTTTAGCAGCAGCGTCAGACGCCCACTGTAGCAGCCAAATAGACGCAGGGCAAGCAGTAGGGCCGAAGCCCTACCGCCAAGCCGGACAGCGTCATCCATGGCAGAAAGCACGAAGGCAATAAAGTCAGTGCAAAGTAGAAGCTCCTTATAATCGGCTCGCTTGCAGGATCTGGCTCTCAACAAGGCGTTTAACCTGCTTAATAGCAATGGCGACAATAGCCGTAGCGCAGAACGGACGCAGACCAGCTCCCACAAAGGTGAAAGCATGGCAAGCGAGTTGATCCATGCGGCGATCAGCATTATCCCCTAAGGTAGTAGTGTCGGGAGATGGCATGACAGGTATTAGAGAGCCCCAGGACAGGAGCATCCACCTCCGGGGGACAAGACCAAAGACGGACCAAATCCTCCGAAAAGGGATACCTTCTATTCAGGCCCTTGGGCACTGAAGGTAACCTGTTGGGCCTTTCCCATTCTTTAAGGACCATCTTGGAAAAATGTCCCTGCTTCATAAACACCAGGCGTTTCCTATCAGGGCGGAAAAGTTCCCCCTGCTTCCTTTTTGCCATCTTAGGAGGAGCAATGTGCAAGGTCTCAAAGATCGCAGACAACAATCTATCCGTATCATAGGGGAGCCAAGTGTCCTCGTCCGAGGACAACCCAATGTCACTGTCAAAATCGCCCGAGCGTTCCCCAGAGTAGTCGGAGTCATGGAATAACTCACCCTCCTCCATGGAGCCACGACCGTCGATGGTATCAAAAGCATCATAGGCAAGGGCAGGAAAAGCCGGTTCCAAATGCCTCCAGTTACCAGAGGCCTTGCCGGCGGCCAGGCAGCCCAACTGGCGCTCAAAGCTAGCCACACGTAGCGCCAGATCAGACTAGGACCCCTTACTAGCTCCCCCCTCGCTGGGAGCTAAGTGCAGGCGTGGGGGTGTAGGTGATGCTGCAGGCAGGATAGGACTGGGGAGAGTAGCGTTAGCCCCATCCTGATCTGCAATGACCCCACCTGGGATGCCCCCACAGGACCCCTTAAAAGAGGGGAGGGGGAGATACTGGACCGGGAGAAACCACAAGCAGGCAAAAGGAGGCCCGTCTGAAAGACATAAGAAAAAGGGGCAAAGAAAAATCCCACAGCACATGTACAGCTTCTGAACAGAAAATACAGTAAAAAACCCAGGACTGGACTCACGGACCAGAGGGGGGGGGGGGGGCCTTCCGAATCCTAGCCAGTAAGGACCGTAGCAGAAGCAGGCAGGAGCCAGAAGGCGTCCGAGTCCCAGCAGCACCTAGCAGATGGAGCGCAGGAGAGCCAAAATGGCAGCGAGAACCTCGAGGGGCAGGGCGGGCTGCGCAGTGATGCGGTCCCGGCAATGCGCAAAATCTCCGGGCGCCAGGGAGGCAAAAAATGGCGTCCGGAGGGGACAGAGGAACACCCCTCAGCAGCCCCCGCCGGAGCGTCGGAACGTGGCCGTCGCCGACCCCTTGCCGCGGCACCCCTCCCTCACCCCCCTCGAACTCTGCAATTGGCTACATTCACCAGATCCGGGCCTGGTCTCCCATTGAACTAAGCTGGAAGCTAAAACAATGCAGCAGCTTGCATATCCACCAATTAAAAGGGACAGCTGCAGAAGGTTTTGCTCTGGCTTATAGCCTCATAATCAAAGAAGTCCAGAAGAGCAGACCCAATATGAACTACAGATGGTGGGGGTAGCTTAGAGAGGCAGCAGTCTACTTCAACATCCACCCCTATCATTGTTCCTTCCTACTTCTGGTCTGGTTCAAAGGAGGATAAGAACTAGGTTTCCTCCAAGCCTGGAAGGCTAACCAGATATATCACTTGGTCTGGCAGCTGCAAACATACGCCTTAGATTGCCTCTGGATATTTGTGCTAATCAAATGCTGCTCACGCTAATCCTGCTCCTGCGAGGAGTGTCTGCAGACATTGGAAGATATGCCCAAGGTGTGGTGAGGCCAAGGAGCAGCTGATAACCCAGGGACACTGGACTGATCAGGCTGAAGCATGGGTCACATGTGTTGGTGCCTACTTCCCACACCTAGGTTTTCTATGCCAATTCTTGCCAGAGGCTGCACAGACGGACTGCAAGGGACGAGTTGCTAGAAACCCCCAATTTCAGCACTGAAACAATTAGATACATTTTTGCACTTTATTTAAAAACATGAGTAACATTTTTAACATGACACTACTACAAACATACAATAGATTTACAGCTTGTGATTGATACGAGTATGAGGAATTACATATGGTACTAGCAGGATAACAGAAGCTGGTGTCTGCATAATAGGATATGTCCAGATGGTTGTGCCAAGAAAGGCAAGCAGCTTTATATAAGAAAAAGAAAGTTGAGGTTCGTGGCAGTCAGAATTTTCAGAAGCTAATAGTCCGTGTTTGCTTTTAAAACTGTGGTCGATTACCTGAAAAATACACAATAAAACAGCTTTAAAATGGTTTGCAAAGAAAAACATTGATGCATACTTTAATACTAGCCATTCAATGAACAATGAGGTTGCATAGCATTTCCAAACTAGGCAGTTCATGCATACATTAACAATCTGGTTGCAGGTCACCTCAAGCTAGGTGTATTGCTAACCTGCACAACCCAAACAGTGAACAAAGAACCAAACAAAAGTGCAGCCACAGCTTCTAACAGTATAGGTAGTGACAAAAAAAAACCCTTTACTACAAAACATTGAAATCCAGGATGCCAACCTGAAGTGTCAACAGTGTGCTCTGGTACTGGGCCGGCACACTGCCTTTAATGGGGAATGAAGGTGGGAGAAGGCCTATAATCTGCACTTGCCTATTTGGTTCTTTAGCACATTTCGTTCAAAATATTTTATTCTTTCCTCCTACATAATCCTAGGTGCAGCTTATGGGCACTTGAGTTTTATAGGGTGAAACATATGCTAATGAGTATGCTGAGCACAATTTTAATCCTTGACAGTAAAGGTTAGGTTTTAGGCTCACTACCTATACTGTGAGAAGCAGTGCTGGACCTTATTTGGAAGTGCACATTCTTGGGCATTCAGACATTTTCAAGTTAGTGGATGAGGCTCAATATTAAAAAGGTTTATAAACATTGAAAGAAAAAAAGGACTAGACTAAAAAGAAAAAGATGGCATCTCTTCCTATAACTTTTCTCCACTTTGTAGCCAATAACCTACCTCCCAGGGATTTTCCATTTGACAAGGGTAAAGGGCAAAATTTGTTGCACTCTCCCAGACACCCAACCAGTGCACTCACTTGTGGAGAAGAGAACGTTTTTGCCCCTCAGGTAGCCTTCTTGCCACAATCCCCTTAAATCAGTGACCAAGTGCACTGCTTACACTAACAGAGGGTATGCCAGGACCCCATTATTACAAACTGGTAGCAGAGACACAAGGAAAGTTTATTTGCCATGCCTGGAGAGGAACATTAAAACTTCATCCATGGACATGCATTTAACGGCCATTGACCATATTTGAATTGAAACATACAGTCTTCAAACCTCAGCCACCTATATTCATTGTACTGTACTAATTAAATCATTCAGGTACATACCTATCCTGGGTTAGTATCTTAGAGTGATGGTGGCTCATGGCCATTTAAAACCATTCATGTTCAAATCCAAAATGTCCAATTCTTACTGCAGACACCGTTCAAATTCTGCAAGACAAATAAGCTCCCATTAGGAACAAGCAGGTTCCATTAAAACCAATACTGAAGTAACAAGTCTCTTAGAAACAGCAAGAACCACAAGACCACAAATTGGGACTTCCAATCTATGGGTCTTTAGTGGTTTAGAGCCATAGTGAGTGGGGGGTTATGTGGCATAACGAAACATAGCGGTTTTAAAGAGTTGAGTCTGCTCCAAGGTTACACATCCAGAATCCAATGATCTTTGAACTTGGCCATAGTGATTCAACATTCTCCATTCAAAATATAGCAAGTGTGGCTGGAAAGTTGGTTTCTAAATCCTTGTAGACATTTACATTCCATTTTGGGCCATGAAGAAAACAAAGCTCAAGCAACCAATTGCTTGCAAATCCACTCATCTCAAGCAGAAAGACATGCAGTCCCAAAACCAACCCTTAGTTATCGCCATCGGCAGCAAGCAAACCCCTGCACTGACTACCAAGCTGCCCTGGGAGCAGAGGGCATAAAGAAATGAGATTGATCTTTGAATCCTCACCTTCACTGAAGGGGGCGCCACTCCAGCTGATGCTGGCAGGAAACAAGATGATCTCATTGTCCCATGCCCTCCGTATCAGGTGTACCCATATGATATGGTAAACTGTACCAACAGCTTGGCAACCAGCTCAGAATTCACAGGCCACTTTCAGAAGATAAGCAAAGGACAAGTTAAAAAAAAAAAAAAAAAGCACATCCTTACTCCAGAGAGCTGGGCAGAACCCATTTAACATATCACTCAGCAGACAGCCTACGGTGGGAGCTGTAAAACAGCTGTAAGGGCCACAGTGAAACGGCCCAAAGAAATCAGGGAAAGTCTATCTAGACTTTTACAAGACCCACTGTTGGGCAATCCTTCAAACATGGCACAGAGCACAATTTGCTTCTTCAGAATTCAGCAGCAATGTTGCATAGATGAGCTGGATCGGTCTGCACACTGGTATTGATCAAATCCAGTTCTTCCATTCAATACACGTTTTGCTGAGGGAGGAAAAAAAAAAGGACACAAATACAATACAGTCACATAATACACCATACTATTTGTTTGGAAAAAAGCTGCAAACTCTAGTAGTTCATGATTTGGGAAAAGGAAAAAATAAAGGGCTTCACATCAGCTCTAGATTGTATTCACTGCTCTCAGATGAAAGCAAAAGACCAGGTCAGAAAGGCCGACCCCTTACTCCAGAGAATTTGGCAGCTTGGAAACAAGTTCCGGAATCACAGGCTGCACTCAGACAACCAGAGGACCAGTTTTAAAAAAGCACATCCTTACTCCAGAGAACTGGGCAGAACCTATTTAACATACACAACTCTCAGCAAAGACAGCCTACGCCACAAACCGTAAAACAGCTGTAAAGCATTGGAATAAGCCCATAGAAAATAGGGCAAAATCGAGTCATTTTCCAAGACTTACTGCTACTAGGGTTTCTTTCAAAAATAGCACTGGGCACCATTTGCTTCTTCAGAATCCAGCAGCAACGTTGCATAGATGAGCTGTGCCGGTTCGCCATTCAAGACTTGGCTTGACAGTACCCAAAGCCTGGCCCAAGAATCAAGCAGATCGCTCCCCTTTCAATGCAAATGTATGGGTGCCCATACTTTGCAGAGTCCAGTTTGAAATCCACTCTCATCTAGACATGCAGTCCTGAACCAATCCTTAGTTATCCCCATCGGCAGCAAGCAAACCCCTGCACTGACTACCATGCTGCCCTGGGAGCAGAGGGCATAAAGAAATGAGATTGATCTTTGAATCCTCACCTTCACTGAAGGGGGCGCCACTCCAGCTGATGCTGGCAGGAAACAAGATGATCTCATTGTCCCATGCCCTCCGTATCAGGTGTACCCATTTGATATGGTAAACTGTACCAAAGCATGGCAACCAGCTCAGAATTCACAGGCCACTTTCAGAAGATAAGCAAAGGACAAGTTACAGAAAAGCACATCCTTACTCCAGAGAGCTGGGCAAAACCTATTTAACGTATAGAACTCAGCAGACACGGCCTACAGCAGGAGCTGTATGTAGATGTAAAGGGCGCCTAGTGGAAGAGGCCCATAGAAATCGAGTAAAGTCTATCTAGACTTACAAGGCTCACTGCTAGGAAGTCCTTCAAAACCAATACTGATATAACATGTTTTTTAGGAATTGAGCAAGAACCACAAGACCACAAATTGGGACTTCCAATCTATGGGTCTTTAGTGGTTTAGAGCCATAGTGAGTGGGGGGTTGTGTGTCAATGAAACATAGCGGTTTTAAAGAGTTGAGTCTGCTCCAAGGTTACACATCCAGAATCCAATGATCTTTGAACTTGGCCATAGTGCTTCAACATTCTCCATTCAAAATATAGGAAGTGTGGCTGGAAAGTTGGTTTCTTAATCCTTGTAGACATTTACATTCCATTTTGGGCCATGAAGAAACAAAGCTCAAGCAACCAATTGCTTGAAAATCCACTCATCTCAAGCAGAGAGACATGCAGTCCCAAAACCAACCCTTAGTTATCCCCATCGGCAGCAAGCAAACCCCTGCACTGACTACCATGCTGCCCTGGGAGCAGAGGGCATAAAGAAATGAGATTGATCTTTGAATCCTCACCTTCACTGAAGGGGGCGCCACTCCAGCTGATGCTGGCAGGAAACAAGATGATCTCATTGTCCCATGCCCTCCGTATCAGGTGTACCCATTTGATATGGTAAACTGTACCAAAGCATGGCAACCAGCTCAGAATTCACAGGCCACTTTCAGAAGATAAGCAAAGGACAAGTTACAGAAAAGCACATCCTTACTCCAGAGAGCTGGGCAGAACCTATTTAACATATAGAACTCAGCAGACACGGCCTACAGCAGGAGCTGTATGTAGATGTAAAGGGCGCCTAGTGGAAGAGGCCCATAGAAATCGAGTAAAGTCTATCTAGACTTACAAGGCTCGCTGCTAGGAAGTCCTTCAAAACCAATACTGATATAACATGTTTTTTAGGAATTGAGCAAGAACCACAAGACCACAAATTGGGACTTCCAATCTATGAGTCTTTAGTGGTTTAGAGCCATAGTGAGTGGGGGGGTTGTGTGTCAATGAAACAGCGGTTTTAAAGAGTTGAGTCTGCTCCAAGGTTACACATCCAGAATCCAATGATCTTTGAACTTGGCCATAGTGCTTCAACATTCTCCATTCAAAATATAGGAAGCGTGGCTGGAAAGTTGGTTTCTTAATCCTTGTAGACATTTACATTCCATTTTGGGCCATGAAGAAACAAAGCTCAAGCAACCAATTGCTTGAAAATCCACTCATCTCAAGCAGAGAGACATGCAGTCCCAAAACCAACCCTTAGTTATCCCCATCGGCAGCAAGCAAACCCCTGCACTGACTACCATGCTGCCCTGGGAGCAGAGGGCATAAAGAAATGAGATTGATCTTTGAATCCTCACCTTCACTGAAGGGGGCGCCACTCCAGCTGATGCTGGCAGGAAACAAGATGATCTCATTGTCCCATGCCCTCCGTATCAGGTGTACCCATTTGATATGGTAAACTGTACCACCAGCTTGGCAACCAGCTCAGAATTCACAGGCCACTTTCAGAAGATAAGCAAAGGACAAGTGAAAAGCACATCCTTACTTCAGAGAGCTGGGCAGAACCCATTTAACATAGAACTCTCAGCAGAGCCTACGGCGGGAGCTGTAAAACAGCTGTAAGGGCCACATAGTGGAACAGCCCAAATAAATCAGGCAAAGTCTATCTAGACTTTTACAAGGCCCACTGTTGGGCAATCCTTCAAACATGGCACAGAGCACAATTTGCTTCTTCAGAATTCAGCAGCAATGTTGCATAGATGAGCTGGATCGGTCTGCACACTGGTATTGATCAAATTCAGTTCTTCCATTCAATACGCGTTTGCTGAGGGAGGAAAAAAAATGGACACAAAGAAAAATACAATACAGTCACATAATACACCATACCATTTGTTTGGAAAAAAGCTGCGAACTGTATTAGTTCATGATTTGGGAAAAGGAAAAAATAAAAAAAGGGCTTCACAACAGCTCTAGATTGTATTCACTGCTCTCAAATGAAAGCAAAAGACCAGGTCAGAAAGGCTGACCCCTTACTCCAGAGAACTTGGCAGCCTGGAATCACAGGCTGCACTCAGAAGACAACCAGAGGACCAGTTTTAGAAAAGCACATCCTTACTCCAGAGAACTGGGCAGAACCCATTTAACATATACAACTCAGCAAAGACAGCCTACGGCACAAACCGTAAAACAGCTGTAAAGTATTGGAATTAGCCCATAGAAAATAGGGCAAAATCAAGTCATTTTCCAAAACTTACTGCTACTAGGGTTTCCTTCAAACATAGCACTGGGCACCATTTGCTTCTACAGAATCCAGCAGCAACGTTGCATAGATGAGCTGTGCCGGTTCGTCATTCAAGACTCGGCTTGACAGTACCCAAAGCCTGGCCCAAGAATCAACCAGATCGCTCCCCTTTCAATGCAAATTTATGGGTGCTCATACTTTGCAGATTCCAGTTTGAAATCCACTCTCATCTACACATGGAGTCCTGAACCAATCCTTAGTTATCACCATCGGCAGCAAGCAAACCCCTGCACTGACTACAATGCTGCCCTGGGAGCAGAGGGCATAAAGAATTGAGATTGATCTTTGAATCCTCACCTTCACAGAAGGGGGCGCCACTCCAGCTGATGCTGGCAGGAAACAAGATGATCTCATTGTCCCATGCCCTCCGTATCAGGTGTACCCATATGATATGGTAAACTGTACCAAAGCATGGCAACCAGCTCAGAATTCACAGGCCACTTTCAGAAGATAAGCAAAGGACAAGTTACAGAAAAGCACATCCTTACTCCAGAGAGCTGGGCAGAACCCATTTAACATAAACAACTTACAGCACACGGGAGCTGTAAATAGCTGTAAGGGCCGCATAAGAGAGGCCTATAGAAATCGGGAAAAGTCTATCTAGACTTTTACAAGGCCCACTGCTAGGCAATCCTTCAAACATGGCACGGAGCACAATTTGCTTCTGCAGAATTAAGCAACAATGTTGCATAGATGAGCTGGACTGGCCTGCACACTGGTAGCGATTAAATTCAGTTCTTCCATCCAATACACGTTTGCTGAGGGAGAAAAGAGGAGGAGAAAATGGACACACATGGAAATACAATACAGTCACAATACACCACACCATTTGTTTGGAAAAAAAAGCTGTGAACTGCGGTAGTTCATGCTTTGGGAACAGGAAAAAAAGGACTTGGCAACCGTTCTAGATTTTATTTGCTGCTCTCAAATGAGAGTTAAAGACCGAGAAAGACTGACCCGTTACTCCAGATAACTTGTTCAAGCTCCTTGCAGAAAGCAATTGGGGATTAAAGGAGAGATGTCAGTGCAGACTTTAATGGGGCCACAAAATGTGGCTAATGCCATTAGAATCGTGTTAACCATTTATAAGTTCGACAAAGGAGCATTTATTGATCCAGCAGATACTTCTGTTGAACATTTTATACTCCACTTAATACTCAATGAGCATTTAGTACTCTCCAGTAGATACTCATGATGAGCATTTGACCTTGAATATACCTCCGTTTTATTGGGCCATGTGTAAAGATATGGCAGACCAGTGACTAGGGCCTTAACCATTGTTACTACAATATCAGTTTTAGGAGAAACTTGCCTTTAATGACACCTGTTGGGATCAATGAAGTGCCATGCGGTTCCAGTTATTTTCTTCACTAGTGAGAAATATAAAAAACATGGTTAAATACTTCAATACTAGCCATTCATAGGACAATGTGGTTGCATGGCATTTACAAACTAGGCAGTTGACGCATACACCTTACAATCTGGTTACCTTGAGCTAGGTGTAGTCCTGACCTGCACAATCCAAACATAACATGAACAGAGGACCTCCAAAGGTGCAGCTACAGCTTCTGACAGTATAGGTATGGACACTGGAAAAAAAAAAAAAAAAAACTTACTACAAAGAACTGAAAGTGAAAAAGTGTGCTCTGCGATACATTTTTGGGGTGAACATTCCTCGTAATAGTGGCACAATTAATGTGTACGCTCAGCATGATTTTAATACTTGACAGTAACGCTTTAGTTTTAGCCTCACCACCTATACTGTCGGAAGCAGTGCTGGACCTTGCCTGCAAATCTATTCATGGAGCAAGCAGCCCTTCCACCGAGCACATTTCTGTCTGTTGCCAGTACGATCCGTTCAATGCATAAACAGAGGAACTCCAGCTTCACCAGTGAATCTCACTTTTTACTCTAGCTTAGGGGTGGTGGCCTACTTACAAATGTGTAACCACCCTTTAAAAAAAAAAAAAAAAGGGGGTTCAGGGAATGCACCTAGGGATTACTTTTTTTCCATAAAGTTAGTGGAGGAGGTCCAATATTCAAAGAGTATATCAACCTTGTTAACAAACAAGTAGGACTAGGCCATGAAAGCACCAACATTTTTAATAGGAGCTCCATGCACCAGATAGCAGCTCTTCCCATAACTTTGCTCCATTTGAAGGCAATTGAAGCCAATCAGATAGTCCCTTACCTACCAGAGAGTTTCCATTTGACTCTCTCTCCCAGACACCCAACCAGTGCACACTCACTTGCGGAGAGGAGAATGTTTCTGCCCCCCCCCCCCCAATTCTTCTAGCCACACTCCCTTTAAATCAGTGACCAAGTGCACTGCTCACACTAACAGAGGGCATGCCAGGACCCCATTCTTACCAACTGGTAGCAGGGACACAAGGAAAGTTTATTTGCCATGCCTGGAGAGGAACATAACTTCACAACTATTATTGCAATCAATTAATTGCAATTTAAACATATAAAGTCTGTTTGGTTAGGTTAAGACTTAAATGTTAAAAATGTAGGTTTCTAGAAAATGCTGTAGCCATTAGCCATAGTCCTATCAAATCCATCAAACCTTTAAGTTCACTAGACATGCGTATAAAGGCTATTGACCAAATTTGCATAGAAACAGTCTTCAAACCTCAGCCACTTATATACACCATTTTATTAAAACACATTTGAGCTACAAACCTGTCTCGTTTGTTAGTATCTTCGAGTGGAGGTGCCTCATAACCATTTAAAATTACTCATGTTCAAATCCAATTGTTGCTGCAATTTTCAAAATCTGCAAGACAAACAAGCTCCTATTAGGAATAAGCAGCTTCCACTAAAACCAATACTGAACTAACAAGTGTTTCAGGAATTAAGCAAGAACCTCAGGAACACAATTTGGGACATCCACCCTATAAATGTGCAATGGTTATAAGCCACTGGGCAGTTAGGGGGTTATGTTTCATTATACCACTGGGCTACTCCAAAGTTTCACGTTGAGTAGCTGATAATCTTTGAACGTGGCCATAGCGCCCGAACATTCTCCATTAAAAAGTCGGGAAAGTGGCTGGAGTTTTTGCGTCCTTGTAGTAGTACACATACCATTTCGGGCAATAAGCTCAAGCAGCAATCTTCTTAAAAACCTACTCCTCTAAAGGAGCTAGACATGCAGTCCCAAGCCAACCCTTAGTCACCCCATCCACAGCAAGCAACTTCTGCACCAACTGCCAGGCTGCCCTGGGAGCAGAGGGCATAAAGGAATGACACAGATCTTTAATCCAACCTTCACTGAAGGGGGCGCCACTCCAGCAGATCAGGCAGGAAACAAGATGAAAGGTCATTGCCCAATGTCCTCTGTGTCAGGTGTACCCATTTTTTTTTGCACAAGTCGTGCAAATGATATGGTAAACTGTACCAACAGCATGGCAACCAGCCCAGGAGTCACAGGCTGCTTCAGAAGAGAGCTAGAGGACCTGGTTTAGAAAAGCACATCCTTGGTCTAGGGAGCCGGGCAGAACCCACTTAAACTCTCAGCGGACACAGCCTACAGCAGGAGCCGTAAAGTCCACATATGGGAATGGGCCAAAAATTGGGCAATAGACCTTTACGTTGCATAGACGAGCTGGACCAGTTGGCACACTGGTTGTTTGGGAAAAAAACCCCATGAACTGCAGTAGTTCATGCATTGGAACAGGTGGGAATGGGGAGCACTGCAGTAACTACTACAGTACTAAACAATCTACTCCTCTAAAGGAGCAAGACATGCAGTCCCAAGCCAACCCTTAGTCGCCCCATCCACAGCAAGCAACTTCTGCACCAACTACCAGGCTGCCCTGGGAGCAGAGGGCATAAAGAAATGACACAGATCTTTAATCCAACCTTCACTGAAGGGGGCGCCACTCCAGCAGATCAGGCAGGAAACAAGATGAAAGGTCATTGTCCAATGTCCTCTGTGTCAGGTGTACCCATTTTGTTTTGCACAAGTCGTGCAAATGATATGGTAAACTGTACCAACAGCATGGCAACCAGCCCAGGAGTTGCAGGCTGCTTCAGAAGACAGCTAGAGGACCTGGTTTAGAAAAGCACATCCTTGGTCTAGGGAGCCGGGCAGAACCCACTTAAACTCTCAGCGGACACAGCCTACAGCAGGAGCCGTAAAGTCCACATATGGGAATGGGCCAAAAATTGGGCAATAGACCTTTACGTTGCATAGACGAGCTGGACCAGTTGGCACACCGGTAGGAGATCAAATTCAGATCTTCCATTCAATACTTACACATTTGCTGGAAGGAAAATAAATTATACACAAGAAATGCAATACAGTCGCATAATACACCATACCTTTCGTTTGGAACAGGTGGGAATGGGGAGCACTGCAGTAAACACTACAGTACTAAACAATCTACTCCTCTAAAGGAGCAAGATATGCAGTCCCAAGCCAACCCTTAGTCGCCCCATCCACAGCAAGCAACTTCTGCACCAACTGCCAAGCTGCCCTGGGAGCAGAGGGCATAAAGAAATGACACAGATCTTTAATCCAACCTTCACTGAAGGGGGCGCCACTCCAGCAGATCAGGCAGGAAACAAGATGAAAGGTCATTGTCCAATGTCCTCTGTGTCAGGTGTACCCATTTTGTTTTGCACAAGTTGTGCAAATGATATGGTAAACTGTACCAACAGCATGGCAACCAGCCCAGGAGTCACGGGCTGCTTCAGAAGACAGCTAGAGGACCTGGTTTAGAAAAGCACATCCTTGGTCTAGGGAGCCGGGCAGAACCCACTTAACATTAAACTCTCAGCGGACACAGCCTACAGCAGGAGCCGTAAAGTCCACATATGGGAATGGGCCAAAAATTGGGCAATAGACCTTTACGTTGCATAGACGAGCTGGACCAGTTGGCACACTGGTTGTTTGGGAAAAAAACCCCATGAACTGCGGTAGTTCATGCATTGGAACAGGTGGGAATGGGGAGCACTGCAGTAACTACTACAGTACTAAACAATCTACTCCTCTAAAGGAGCAAGACATGCAGTCCCAAGCCAACCCTTAGTCGCCCCATCCACAGCAAGCAACTTCTGCACCAACTGCCAGGCTGCCCTGGGAGCAGAGGGCATAAAGAAATGACACAGATCTTTAATCCAACCTTCACTGAAGGGGGCGCCACTCCAGCAGATCAGGCAGGAAACAAGATGAAAGGTCATTGTCCAATGTCCTCTGTGTCAGGTGTACCCATTTTGTTTTGCACAAGTCGTGCAAATGATATGGTAAACTGTACCAACAGCATGGCAACCAGCCCAGGAGTTGCAGGCTGCTTCAGAAGACAGCTAGAGGACCTGGTTTAGAAAAGCACATCCTTGGTCTAGGGAGCCGGGCAGAACCCACTTAAACTCTCAGCGGACACAGCCTACAGCAGGAGCCGTAAAGTCCACATATGGGAATGGGCCAAAAATTGGGCAATAGACCTTTACGTTGCATAGACGAGCTGGACCAGTTGGCACACCGGTAGGAGATCAAATTCAGATCTTCCATTCAATACTTACACATTTGCTGGAAGGAAAATAAATTATACACAAGAAATGCAATACAGTCGCATAATACACCATACCTTTCGTTTGGAACAGGTGGGAATGGGGAGCACTGCAGTAAACACTACAGTACTAAACAATCTACTCCTCTAAAGGAGCAAGATATGCAGTCCCAAGCCAACCCTTAGTCGCCCCATCCACAGCAAGCAACTTCTGCACCAACTGCCAAGCTGCCCTGGGAGCAGAGGGCATAAAGAAATGACACAGATCTTTAATCCAACCTTCACTGAAGGGGGCGCCACTCCAGCAGATCAGGCAGGAAACAAGATGAAAGGTCATTGTCCAATGTCCTCTGTGTCAGGTGTACCCATTTTGTTTTGCACAAGTTGTGCAAATGATATGGTAAACTGTACCAACAGCATGGCAACCAGCCCAGGAGTCACGGGCTGCTTCAGAAGACAGCTAGAGGACCTGGTTTAGAAAAGCACATCCTTGGTCTAGGGAGCCGGGCAGAACCCACTTAACATTAAACTCTCAGCGGACACAGCCTACAGCAGGAGCCGTAAAGTCCACATATGGGAATGGGCCAAAAATTGGGCAATAGACCTTTACGTTGCATAGACGAGCTGGACCAGTTGGCACACTGGTTGTTTGGGAAAAAAACCCCATGAACTGCGGTAGTTCATGCATTGGAACAGGTGGGAATGGGGAGCACTGCAGTAACTACTACAGTACTAAACAATCTACTCCTCTAAAGGAGCAAGACATGCAGTCCCAAGCCAACCCTTAGTCGCCCCATCCACAGCAAGCAACTTCTGCACCAACTGCCAGGCTGCCCTGGGAGCAGAGGGCATAAAGAAATGACACAGATCTTTAATCCAACCTTCACTGAAGGGGGCGCCACTCCAGCAGATCAGGCAGGAAACAAGATGAAAGGTCATTGTCCAATGTCCTCTGTGTCAGGTGTACCCATTTTGTTTTGCACAAGTCGTGCAAATGATATGGTAAACTGTACCAACAGCATGGCAACCAGCCCAGGAGTTGCAGGCTGCTTCAGAAGACAGCTAGAGGACCTGGTTTAGAAAAGCACATCCTTGGTCTAGAGAGCTAACATTAAACTCTCAGCGGACACAGCCTACAGCAGGAGCTGTAAGGTCCATGAGCATGTTTTGCTCCAGCAGATACTCCTACTGACCATTACTCCAGTAGATACTCATAATTATGAGCATTTAACGCCATTTTAATATGCCTTGTGTAAAGACACGGCAGACCTTTATTAGTGACTAGGGACTATTGTTACTACAATATCAGTTTTAGGAGAAACTTGCCTTTCATTACACCTGTTGCGATCACTGATGGGCCATCTGGTTCAAATCTCCATTTCCTAGTAAGAAATAAAAAAAAAAAGTTTTTTAATACTAGCCATTCATAGCCATGTGTTTGCATAGCATTTCCAAACTGGGCAGTTGACGCACCCCTTACATTCTGGTTGCAGGTCATCTCAAGCTAGGTGTATTGCTGACATGCACAATCCAAACAGCACGAACAGAGGACCGCCAAACAAAAGGTGCAGCCCATCTTCTGACACTAAGTACACTAAAATAACCTTTACAATAAAGAATTGAAATTCAGTATACCCAACCTGAAGTGGCAACCGTGTGCTTCGAGATGCATTTTTCGGGTTCGCAGACAATGACTTCAGCCAGAAGTTTCTGTTCCAATTCAGTGTCCAGCCTGAAAAAGGGAAAGTTGATTGATGGGCTGCTGAGCAGCCCATCATCCAACTTCACCTGAGGGTGCAGTAGCAGGAAGCTGCTTAAACTCACCTCAGGCCAGCAATCATCTTATTGGTCAACAGCGGCTGAAATTGGCTCCAACCAGGGCTACAGAAAGATGGCTGCCGAATGCCATGAGTGTTGACACTCCTAGTGCCAGCTGAAACTAAGTGTCCACACACATGGGAGCTGGTGGCCTCCTTTCTATAGCCCCGGTAGGGGCCAATTTCAAATGCTACCTCCGCTGACCAAGAAGAGGATTGTGGGGCCAAGGTAAGTTACAGCAACGCTTCCAGCTACACACTCTGGACCACCCTACTGTTATATCAGTGTCCCTGTGAACCAGTAGTTGCCAGGGAGGTCTGCTTTAACCTGGCCCAATCCAGGATTTTAACCATCATGTGTCATTTGTCCCTGTCCCATCCCAATTTGAGGGGTCCCTTTATGAAATTGGCTGGAGGGAAGCAAGGGAAGGCACCTTAACGAGAAATTCAGGCCAGCCAATGCTTACCACTTCCTCATTCCCTCATTGGGAACTGGGGAGTGGTAAGCATTTGCAGGCTTGACTTAAATTCCTCTTAAAGGTTGTACAAGCAGCCCAAGCTGGAGCATGTGTATGGCGAGCTTTAAAAATGAGAAACCTTAACACCTTTTAGCCATGACACTGAGCCCCATGAGCTAACAGTTCCTGCTTATCTAAAGAATTAAAAGGTGTGTGTGAGGTGTCCGGCCACATAGGGCATCAGTGCTAGGGGGTACTGTTGCTGTGTTTTTTTATTTGCCAATTTTTTTTTTTAATTCCTAGGGTGCTCCAGAGACATGGGTGCCAGAGACCCTACCCCCTTTCCCACAAGGCCAATGCTGCACTGCTGGGGACTTTTTATAGTTTCTTTTGGGGGGGGGGGCAGAGCATTGAACTTTTGAGTTTTTCCTGTGAAGAGGGGCAGGGCCAGCTTAGCCGCAACTCAAAGCATGAAGCAGATCATTATTGTACAGCCAGCCTAAGAAGAGAACACTGGAGAGAAGACACAGCTCCAGCTTGTTTGCCTGGCGGCAGCAATAACATGTCACATGCTCGATTCTCAGATCGGGCGAGGGGTATATACACAGGATAGCTTCTAGTTTGGTTGGCTGTCTCTTCCTTTTTCCACCACATCCCAAAACCCATAACTCATTATTCAAATTGATTTTATTCCTAGGTTGTAAAACCCTAAGGAAGCCATCTGCAGCCTGTGCAGCATACTTACCTATCCCACACTGGTCAAATGTGGTATCCAACACAGCAGCTTTGCTCTGTGTGCCCCACAGACCTGATAATCTGTCAGCAGGAGTGCTTACAGTAAAGCATGCTGCCATGTTGCTGCCAAGCTAAGCCACTTTGCTCAGTGCCAGGTAAGCGAGTATGGTTCACAAGCTGCGGGGGATTCCTTAGGGTTTTACACAGTCAAACTTTTCTAATCATGATGCCCGTTCAAGTGGACCAAAAGTCTGTTTTTACCTTTGGCCATTTTAAGTATTGCTTATAGCACCCAACATGGGAGGTGAATATAGGGAGAGCACAGCATATCCAGGAGAAGGACAGTGTGTCCCAGCTTATAGCACCCAACATGGGAGGTGAATAGAGGGAGAGCACAGCATATCCAGGATAAGGACAGTATGTGTCCCAGCTTATAGCACCCAACATGGGAGGTGAATAGAGGGAGAGCACAGCATATCCAGGATAAGGAGAGTGTGTGTCCCAGCTTATAGCACCCAACATGGGAGGTGAATAGAGTGAGAGCAAAGCATATCCAGGATAAGGACAGTGTGTGTCCCAGCTTATAGCACCCAACATGGGAGGTGAATAGAGGGAGAGCACAGCATATCCAGGATAAGGACAGTATGTGTCCCAGCTTATAGCAGCCAACATGGGAGGTGAATAGAGGGAGAGCACAGCATATCCAGGATAAGGACAGTGTGTGTCCCAGCTTATAGCAGCCAACATGGGAGGTGAATAGAGGGAGAGCACAGCATATCCAGGATAAGGACAGTGTGTGTCCCAGCTTATAGCAGCCAACATGGGAGGTGAATAGAGGGAGAGCACAGCATATCCAGGATAAGGACAGTGTGTCCCAGCTTATAGCACCCAACATGGGAGGTGAATAGAGGGAGAGCACAGCATATCCAGGATAAGGACAGTGTGTGTCCCAGCTTATAGCACCCAACATGGGAGGTGAATAGAGGGAGAGCACAGCATATCCAGGATAAGGACAGTGTGTGTCCCAGCTTATAGCACCCAACATGGGAGGTGAATAGAGGGAGAGCACAGCATATCCAGGATAAGGACAGTGTGTGTCCCAGCTCTGTATAGGACATGGGAGGTGAATAGAGGGAGAGCACAGCATATCCAGGATAAGGAGAGTGTGTGTCCCACCTTATAGCACCCAACATGGGAGGTGAATATAGGGAGAGCACAGCATATCCAGGATAAGGACAGTGTGTGTCCCAACTTATAGCACCCAACATGGGAGGTGAATAGAGGGAGAGCACAGCATATCCAGGATAAGGACAGTGTGTGTCCCAGCTTATAGCACCCAACATGGGAGGTGAATAGAGGGAGAGCACAGCATATCCAGGATAAGGACAGTGTGTCCCAGCTTATAGCAACCAACATGGGAGGTGAATATAGGGGGAGCGCAGCATATCCAGGATAAGGACAGTGTGTGTCCCAGCTTATAGCACCCAACATGGGAGGTGAATAGAGGGAGAGCGCAGCATATCCAGCATAAGGACAGTGTGTGTCCCAGCTTATAGCACCCAACATGGGAGGTGAATAGAGGGAGAGCACAGCATATCCAGGATAAGGAGAGTGTGTGTCCCAGCTTATAGCACCCAACATGGGAGGTGAATAGAGGGAGAGCACAGCAAATCCAGGATTGAGAAGATCCAGATTTAAGAAACAGTTTTGAAAGACTATGGTTTATTTTCTGTATGTTAGAGTAACGCTTTAACACTGGACTTTTCTGTAATTGCTTTTGCAAGGCTTCTCCTTATCCCTTATTTCTTATCTAAGGAATGTGCTGCTTCGCATGGGGGGCTCTGGGAACTGAGAAAACTATAAAATACTCCCTGAACTCAACCTTGTACATAGTAATAAATATTCTGTTCTCATTTTTAACTTAGGTAATTGTCTGTTCTGCGCATGCTCTAACTATGAAAGTTTTCAATAAAATCAGGGGTCAGAAGCGTCCCCTGCTCAGTGTGTTTCTCTGAGGTTTTGCTACACACCTTATCGCGTGTATTGATTTCTCTTAGAATATAGTAATTGGGAATCGGACAACAGAAGCCAGACCAAGTCCGTTTAGTGACTTGAACGTAACATTACGTGGCGCTCCGAACAGGGACTCTCTATTTTGTCGCAAGAGGTATCGCACCCGCCGAACGGAACATCAACTGATGCCACCTCGGAACAGCAGACTTCAAAACCTGGCCAGGTAAGAGACAGCTTTTATGTACTCTTATACTCTGCTCTTCCCCTGTGAGGCATCAGCGGGTCCGTTCTAAGGTAAGATAGGCATTGCCAGCCTCTGCGAAAGAGGGTCATTTTAAGAATCCTAAGGTGCTTCTGTTGTCTGCATTTGTTTTGTCTGTTTGTATTTGTCTTGTCTGTCTGTTCCCTTAAGAATTTGTTATTTTTGAGAGTGTGATAAAAAACTTTTTGAGCCTGGCATCTAGTTAAAAACTTTGAAAGGTCATTAGACGCCCCATCCCACTGGCGAGGGGAAACCCGCTATAACCCAGTGACAGTGAACGCAAGTGGTGACCAGAAGAAGTTTTAGATAAAAATTTTACCCTGTACGGTTCCATAACTCATTTAGGCGTGAGCCAGTTTGTCAAGTTGACCGGATTTGACGGCGCCTTTACGGTGCATGCCAGCCGATCTTGACTACGTTGAGTTATAAGAACCACAGTTCCCAGGCTTAGTTAGAAGACCAGGACTAGTCGATAGGTGATTTCAGAAAATTAAAGCCAATATTACTGGGATGGGAATAAGATACAATTAGTGTATCTAGGACTGTCACTTACCCATATGATAGGTGATGTGTTTGTGGTGATTTCAGAAAATTAAAGCCAATATTACTGGGATGGGAATAAGATACAATTAGTGTATCTAGGACTGTCACTTACCCATATGATAGGTGATGTGTTTGTGGTGATTTCAGAAAATTAAAGCCAATATTACTGGGATGGGAATAAGATACAATTAGTGTATCTAGGACTGTCACTTACCCATATGATAGGTGATGTGTTTGTGGTGATTTCAGAAAATTAAAGCCAATATTACTGGGATGGGAATAAGATACAATTAGTGTATCTAGGACTGTCACTTACCCATATGATAGGTGATGTGTTTGTGGTGATTTCAGAAAATTAAAGCCAATATTACTGGGATGGGAATAAGATACAATTAGTGTATCTAGGACTGTCACTTACCCATATGATAGGTGATGTGTTTGTGGTGATTTCAGAAAATTAAAGCCAATATTACTGGGATGGGAATAAGATACAATTAGTGTATCTAGGACTGTCACTTACCCATATTATAGGTGATGTGTTGTTTGTGATCCTAATTGTTTGTCTTGGATTATGTGTTGCTATTTGGTTAGCGTGTAGGATCACTAGACATTACCAGGAGAGACCCACAGAGAGGTACTCCAGTTCCTAGTTCCTTAGGAGGAAGCCAAAGAAGGCTAGCCCACAGAGAGGTTAGACCCCAATAAGGTACCTGAGGCAGGTTGCTAGGAAGGTGGGAAAAGAACAGTCCAAAGAGATACCCCAGGAAGAGAAGTGGCAGACATTAGAAGAAATCACCAGGGAAAGGTGTGGCTTAGATGCCGCTAGGAATTTGAAAAAGATTTGGAAGGAATTTAAGCTAGTTTATAAATGACAATTAGATTTAGGGAAATGGGAACAGATAGCTAAAGGGAAACATGGAATTATTTTTGACAAAGGATGGGATCATCAAGTGGAACGTGCTCTGAAACTTTCAAGTTTAGCAGAAAAGGAAGGCTGGACGTACAGTCCACATAGGAAACAATGGAATACTACACCATTGCTTCATCCCCAAGTAGACCCCATACCTGATGCTCCAACAGCCCCAGTACCGCCACCCCCATATGAAAAGACAGTAAAAGAAAGAAACTAGTAAGTTGTATCCTAGACTCCCCATTGGCCAGTAACAGTACGTATGGTCCAGATCCAGGACCAGATGATGGCGATAGCGGCTTATGGCAATGCTATTGTGGAATGATAAATAAGGGTTGGGACAGAATGTGTACTCAGTGTAAAGTAAGGGAGCAGGATAAAGTAGTAAATGAAGAAGGAACATGGAAATGTAAAGTTTGTGGTTGTAGGGGGATGGGTTTAGAACAAGAAGAATGTAATGTTTGTGGAGCAGATCAGCAAGGAGGGGATCCAGATGAGAGAATAAATGGTGTTAGCACAAGAAAGAAAAAAGTAAATTTAGTTACTGAAAAATCATGGACTTGCCATCACTGTATGACTTATGGTTTACCAGAAAATGTTACACATTGTCCAAGGTGTAAAACTTATAGGTACGCAGGACCCCCTCCCAGGAACAACACATAAATTAGTTGCGCCTGTGTTTACCCATACCAGGCAGAGTCCAGATGCTCAAAATGCAGGACAGTTTGTCAATTTATTAACCAAGAAACCCCTTATTATAAGCCATGGACTCCAGCTGAATGTATGGCTTTGTTGCAGAATGCACCTGATCCCCGTACTAGCCCTTCTAGGTTTGGCAGGTATGTAGTACAAATGATGGAGTCACATAATGCCACCTGGTTGGATGGAGAAGATCTTTGTAGGATGAAAATGTCCCCTACTATGTTTCATCAATTTACTGATTATATGAGAGCACATGTACCACAGAATGTTAGACTTGGGGACAGTAGAACTGATTTTTTATTTTGAACAAACATATATTGATGAAGGCTTAGATGTTGGAAATATTGGAGTTCAAAGGTTGTTTGTTAGAGCCTATATTGATGGTTTAAAACCAACCATTAAAGTGGACCAACACCCACGGGTGATCGGCCCGGGAATCTATAAGATTCCCGGGCCGATCACCCCCCACCCCGCGGGACATCCGAGATCGGGATGTCCCGCGGGGTGAAACCCCCCCAACTCACCTACCTTATCTTCGGCGGCGGCCGGCCGCCGCCGCCTCCCTCGCGCCCCTGTAGGCGTGCGCGCGCCCGCGCCGGCCGTCTGCGAATGGCCGGCGCGGGCGCGTCAAAAGTGACGCGAGGGAGGCGCCGCTTAGACGTTCCTTGTACGTTGGCGCTGGGAGCGGGGAGAGGTGAGTTATTCGGGGGGTTAGGGGGGGTTTCACACAGCGGGGCACCCCGATCGGGGGTGCCCCACCGAAGTGGACCAAGACCCAGGATAGTCAAAATCCTGGGTGTTGGTCCACTTTAAGGAAAAGTTTAAGGCTACTACCCCAGATTGGAGAACTAACCATACTATGGCACAATTGTTAGCTAAAGCACAGGGTATTGAAATGGATATGCATGACAAGCCCAAGGTGCGTATGGTTGCCCAGGTTAACACTGATGTTAGACCTAAATCTCAAGGTAATTTTCAGAGTAAAATTTTAAAATGTTATTATTGTGACAAACCTGGTCATATTAAGAGGAATTGTAGAAAGTTTGCTGATCAAGGAACAGCCCCCAATAAGTCAGAATCTAAAAGTAAAGAACAAGACTGACTATCGGCAGTAACATTCACAGTACCAGCCAAAACACCCATAATACCGATTGAAATTGATGGCAAAACAGTTGAATTTTTGATTGATACGGGCGCGACTAAATCTGTCATTAGTAATAAAGTTTTAAGTAAGAAACAGCAGTCAGAAGCCCAAACTATAGCTTCAGGTTTCGATGGTCTGCCTAAAGTTATGCCCATATCTAAACCACTAGAGGGCAGACTTGGTCCACACATGTTTAGTCTGTGATTCAGCACCTTACAATTTATTGGGTGTAGATAACTTAACTAAACTTCAAGCAAAAATTGATTTTCAACAAGATGGTCAAGTTGTTCTAACTTTGCCTGACCATCCTGATGATTTAGAATATTGTATGCAAATACACGCTCTTGAAGATTTTGAACTCACTAATGTACTTACAGAGAATGATCAAGATTTACTAAGAACTGTACCTGACCATTTATGGTCTAAGTCAGGGTCTGATATAGGACTTCTCCCTGTCTCACCAGTAGGTCCATATCAAACCAGGATCTACCTTACCACAGCTTAAGCAGTACCCTTTGAGTGCTGCACAAGAACAAGCTATGGCCAAGGGTGCTTTGATTCAGATGCAATCAGGGGCTAATACTCCTTTGTATCCAGTCAAGAAAAAGGTTTTGGAACCAGGACAACCTGTGAAATACAGGATGGTACAAGATCTTAGAGCCATTAATAACATTTTGGCTCCAATGACACCAGTGGTTCCAAATCCTCATACATTGCTTTCTCGAATACCGAGTACAAGCATGTATTTTTCTTGCGTGGATCTAACGGGAGCTTTCTTTTCGGTCCCTTTAGCACCTGAATGTTACCACCTTTTTGCCTTTAGATTTAAGTCTAAGACTTTTTGCTGGAGACGTTTACCCCAAGGAATGTCTCATTCGCCCACCTTGTATTCCTTGGCCCTAGAATCAGTCTTGGCAGGATGGAAACCACCAATAGATTGTGTGCTTCTCCAATATGTAGACGATTTGCTTCTTTGCTGCCCAGACAAAACCACATGTGAGGAGGGTACTTTGTCTCTTCTTACATTTTTGGCTGAGAATGGCTGCAAGGCTAGCAAAGAAAAGCTACAATTCTGCCAAACACAAGTTACCTTTCTAGGTCACTGCATTTCACAAGGCACTAGACACCTTACTAAAGACAAAGTGGAAATAGTCAGGAACATGTCACCTCCTAAGACACAAACAGTTAAGAGCGTTTCTAGGA
This sequence comes from Gastrophryne carolinensis, assembly GCA_027917425.1. Classification (NCBI taxonomy): domain Eukaryota; kingdom Metazoa; phylum Chordata; class Amphibia; order Anura; family Microhylidae; genus Gastrophryne; species Gastrophryne carolinensis. Next base: position 283,907,049 of record CM051237.1, on the reverse strand, counting down.
CTCATCTCTTACTGTAGACAGTGGATTATGCATGCAAGTTCACTTATGCAACCACTGTATGATTGTGTCACAGTCACACTTTTTTTTTTTGCCTAACACCAGAAGCAAGAGATGCTTTTGAACTACTTAAACTTGCAGTCACACAAGCATCAGCTTTAGGTCTTCCTGATTATTCTAAGCCATTTACACTCATGGCCACTGAAATACAAGGACACGCTACAGGAGTTTTAATGCAGGCACATGGCACAAAACAAAGACCTATTGCTTATTATTCGTGTAGCAGCAGTTTCTCTATTGGTAGACAAAGCTTCTGAAATTGTACTTGATAATGAATTCGCTGTGTCTACCAATCACGACATTCATGGGATTTTGTCACAAGTAAATCCCAAACACTTATCAATGGCTAGGCAGCTCAGGCTGCAGTGTACCCTTTTACTACCCCCAACAATTAAGTTTCAAAAGATGTACTTCTCTGAATCTGGCGACTTTGTTACCAATTTCTTCAGATTCTGAAGGGGGGAGTGATAATAGTGAAGATTTTGAGAATTTTTTAGAATTTGAACATACTGAAGACACACATGACTGCATTGAACTTATGAAGCAAGAAACAATGGGTTTACCACATGTGCATGATACACCTTTAGAAAACCCAGAATTTGAATTTTTTTGTAGATGGCAGCAGATATGCTGATGAAAAAGGACAGTTTCATACAGGTTATGCAATAGTAACTGAACATGAAGTGGTAGAAGCTGAGCCATTACCACCTCATATGTCTGCTCAGGAAGCAGAACTTACAGCCCTCTCTAGGGCATTAATGCTGCTAAAAGACACTACAGGCACGATCTGGACAGACTCCGCCTATTCTTGGGGTATTGCCCACGATTACGCCCACCTGTGGAAAGCAAGGGGCTTCTTTACAGCTGCAGGAACCCCCATTAGACATGCTGATTTAGTTAAAGAAATTCTGACCAACCTGAACAATGTCAAAAAGGTGGCTATAGTAAAAGTAGCAGCCCACACAAAACAAACAACCAAAGAGGCTAAAGGTAATGAAAAAGCTGACTTAGCAGCTAAACAAGCAGCTTTGAAGAAGATAGAGAGTGTAAGTGTAAGTCTTACCCAGGAATCGGCGGTAAGTATGGAACTGATGAAAAATCTTCAGGACAAAGTGATGCCTGAGGAAAAGGAAAAATGGCTCAGAGCAGGAGCCCAGCAAAATGATGGATTATGGGTCAAAGGAAGCCGATTGTGCTTGCCTAGCTTCCTATACCCAGAACAGGCACAGGTATCACATCTGCCTACACATCAGAGTGCAAACTCTATGGTAAGGAGTACCAATCAGACTTAGTATGCTCCAGGCTTTAGTAGCATGGCACGACAATACTGTGCAGCATGCTCTGTTTGACGGAGAACCCAGGACAGGTTGTTAAGACCCCGGTAAGACATCAACCTAGGTCTCTCTATCCATTTCAAAGGCTTCAAATTGATTACATCCAACTCACTAAGAGTGGACCCTTTGAGTATGTACTTGTGTGTATTGACTTGTTTTCGGGATGGCCAGAAGCTTACCCAGTAAAATCAGCAACAGCTAAGACCACGGCAAAGAAACTAATTACAGAATTGATACCACGTTTTGGTCTATGTGAGACCATAGAAAGTGACCGTGGCTCGCACTTTACAGGTGAAATAATGCAAAATGTAATGCAAATGTTAGGTGTCCAGCAGTCCTTCCATACACCCTATCACCCACAGAGTTCAGGGAGTGTGGAGAGACTGAATGGCACCATTAAACTGAAGTTACAGAAAACTATGAAGGAATTAGGTAAACCATGGATAGATTGTTTACCAATTGTGTTATTTTCAATAAGATGCACCCCTACAAAGAAAACAGGGTTGTCACCTTATGAAATTCTGTTTGGAAGTGCTCCCAGAACTGGGTTGTACTTTCCACAACATCTTGCCCTAAAATGTGATGAATTGACTGATTATGTGATACAGTTGCAGAAACATCTCACTAAACTGCACAAAAGTGTTTTTGATTCTCTTCCAGACCCCGACCAGATAACAGGAACTCATAATCTCCAACCAGGAGACTTTGTCTATGTAAAGAAACATTCTAGAAAATCTTTGGAATCAAGGTTTGAAGGACCCTTTCAAGTTCTTTTGACAACGCCTACTTCAGTGAAACTTGAAGGAAAATCCACTTGGATACACGCAAGTCATTGTAAAAAGGTTACAGGTCCAGAGGGAAAATGAAATATTTCCTCTTAACAATGATAATGGCTTTCTGCCTCAATATTTCATCCCCTGCACCTATAAGAAATAAAAGAGAAGCAGGCACTCACCATCAGAAA